>OX638132.1:97707631-100107631 GCA_951804985.1 Dryomyza anilis
TCAACGCCATTGAAGCACTGGGGTCATTAATATTGATATTAAGCTCGATTTAGAGCAAAACTAAGCAACAAAGCTTTTTCTGCAGAAAAACTTTTGCTATTAAGGCAAATGTTAGAAAATGTTTTTCATTTTTTGGAGTTTATATTTTTCGTTTCATGTGTTATGCAATAAATGTTTTGTATTTAAAAATATTACTAATGTCAACAACTGCAACGGTAAGCTTCAAACTTAAAAAAAAAATATAATTTAATAAAAGGATATCATTTTTTAATTAAAAAGCTCTAATTTTTTAAAAGCTCTAAAATTTACATTTTTTTTTAAATTATAGCTTTGTACGCTCAAAAGTACTTTAAGATTTACACATGTTAAACAATTAAAAATTATTAAAAAAAAGCTTAAAAAATAAATTCTTAACCTAAAATAAAATGCTTAAAACTAAATAAATACAAAATTCATAAAAAATAAATGATGTCTAATTTTTTTTTTATTTAAAAGACTTTTCATTTATTATTAAAAAGCTCAACATTTTTAAAAGCTCAAAAAGTTACAAAGATGTTATACTTAAAATTGTGTAGGTACTTAAAGCTTTAAGTAAAGCTTTTAAAATTATTAAAAAAAAAACATTAAAACTTTAAAAATACGATAAATAAAAATAAGCTAACTTAAAGTTGAAATCTTAAAGCTAAATAAATATCAAAGCTTTAAAAATATGTTATATAAAGTTTAATTAATTGAAAGCACAAAGCTATATATATCTTGAAACATATAAAAGCTTTAAAAATATTTACAACCTACGCAATAATTCTTACAGATAATATGTGCTTAAACGTGTGACCGCGTTCATAAATAATTGAGCTTAAAATACGTGAAAGCTTTAAAAATAAGTTAAGTGAAAGTTCCTCAATTTGAAGTTTCAAGTTTTAAAGTACTAAAAACTTAAAGTATGTCAAATCTTTAAACATAATTTAATATAAATCATGTGAAAAATTGAAAAATTGCAAAATAATTGTTTGTTAACACAAAGTCGAAAGCTTAGAGCTAATAAGAAGTTAAAAAAGTAAAAGTTTCAAAAATAAATGTGCTTAAACATGAAAGCATTAAAAATATGTCAAATATATATATTTTTTAACTTAAACTTAAAATCTTAAAGATACTATAATATTGCGTGCACATAAAATTAAAAAAAAAATATAGCTTTCTTAACTAAAAGTGAAAAGCTTAAAGCTAAAAGGTACTAAGAACTAAAAACAATAAATTTGAAAGCTCTAAAAATAAGTGAAATCTTTTATAACATAATGTTTAAAGCTTCAAGCTAAGCTTCAATTAAAAGCTTCAAAGTTAGCTTTTAAATAGCTTTTACAAATATTAAAATGACTTAGAAAGCTTTCAGTAATATATTTCAGTAAAGTATTTAAGTATTTAATATTTTAGAACTCAATAAGAAAAGCTAATAATTAAAAAAAAAACTTTCGAAAGTATTTATATTTTATGATATATTCCGCCCAATTTAAAATAATACTTGCACATATATTTGGGAGAAATTATTGAGAGAAAAAGCTTTGTACGAATATTCAATACAAAGCTTTTTTATCCCAATAATTTATCCGATAGGCTGATTGAGTAGTATAAATATTAATAAATTAAAATTTTAAGATATATTCCGCCCATTTTAAAATAATACTTGCACATATATTTGGGAGAAATTATTGAGAGAAAAAGCTTTGTACGAATATTCAATACAAAGCTTTTTTATCCCAATAATTTATCCGATATATTTGTGGGTGTATTTATTTAGAATTAGGCTGATTGAGTAGTATAAATATTAATAAATTAAAATTTTAAGAAATAAATTATCTTTGTATGATTTTTTTGTTAGTGTTAAATTTACAAATATTTCTTTCAGTTTGAACCAGTAACTTAAAATAAAAATAGCAAACAATCAACCCAATTCTAAATAAATACTCCCACAAATATATGGGAGAAATTGTTTTGAGAAAAAAAGCTTTGTATGTAATTTCAATACAAACCTTTTTTTGTCCCAACAATTTCTAGTAAATATATGTGGGAGTATTTATTTAATATTGCGCTGAATATAACATAAAATATAAATACTTTCGAAAGTTTATTAAATTATTAGCTTTTCTTATAGAGTTCTAAAATATTAAATACTTTAAATCCTTTAAAGCTCAAAAAAATTATATCTTTATTAAAATTAAATTTTTATTACCGAAAGCTTTCGACAACTTTCATCATTTAATCGTTGCGTACGAAGTTAAAAAGATATTACTGATATTTAAACATCAATAGTTGGAAGTTCTTAAAAATCAAGGTTCAAAAGCTCTAAAGCTCAGTTATATAATAGACTTAAAGCAAATTTTATAAGTTTTTGTGTATATTTATATTTAATTTTACAGTTTTATGCCTTCTATTGTGTGCATAAAAAATTTATCAGATTTTTAGTTTATTTTTCGACTTTCCATCGCTTCGCAGTATTTTTTTCTCTCTCTAAGAAACTACAACGCAAGATGTCGGTCTGTCAGTTTATTTAACTTTTTTTTACAGCGCCACGTATAACTTTTTCCATTTACCTCGCTGACCGACTTTTCAGATGGCGTTGGCCTGGCCCTACGTTGTACTTTTCTGCAGCTGGTCGTTGATTTCTCTACCGTGTATTAATGGCGACAAGAAATTGAAAACATTTTTTGCAGCATGTCAGATTGAATATTTTTCTTCGGTACTTTTTAGCCTTCTTTTATTTTATTTTGTACTGTTTTGTGCTTATTGTTCGGACGCTGTGTATGGCAGAACTTTGCTAAAGCTCAAATTAAATAAAAGTTTTGTTTGTCTCGCGGTACAGCAGCAGCCAGTGCTGCAGATAGCTTTACGTACCATAAAATTATATAAAGAAAGTTTCTGCTTTTCTTTTTAATTTTTACTTTTTTTTCTATATAGAATTTAGTCAATTTTCTGCATTATAATGCGACAACTTGCGATAAATGCTTTTATGGTTTTAAGTTTACTTTGAGTTTAGTATTGAAATAAAAAGCTATAATAAAAGCTTTTAAAAGTTCTAAACAATTAGTATACATTTAAAATACATTATTCAATAAAAATTCATATTTTGAAATAAATTTCAAAGTTTCATAAAAAATTCAAATTTTCACAAAAAATTCAAATTTTCACTAAATATTTAATTTTTCACTTAAAATTAAAATTTTCACTAAAAATTCAATTTTTCACTAAAAATAAATTATATCACTAAAAATTCAATTTCTCACTAAAAATTAAATTTTTCACTAAGAATTAAATTTTTCACTAAAAATTCAATTTTTTCACTAAATTTCAATTTTTCACTCAAAATTAAGTTTTCACTATAAATTAAATTTTTCACTAAAAATTCAATTTTTCACTAAAAATTCAATTGTTTACCTAAAATTCAATGGTACACTAAAAATTCAATAGTTCACTAAAAATTCAATTGATCACTAAAAATTCACTTGTACACTAAAAATTCAATTGATCACTATAAATTCAATTGTTCACTAAAATTCAATTGTTCACTAAAAATTCAATTGTTCACTAAAAATTCAATTGTTCACTAAAAATTCAATTGTACACTAAAAATTATTATTAACTATAAATTAAATTATTCACTAAATATTAAATTTCTCACTAAAATTGAAATTATCACTAAAAATTCAAATTATCACTAAAAATTCAAATTTTCACTAAAAATTGAAATGTTCACTAAAAATTCAAATTTTCACTAAAAATTTATTTTTTAATTCCAAATTAAATTTTTCACTAAAATTTCAATATTTCATTAAAAATTAGTTTTCACTTAAAAACTCAATGAATCCATAAAAAAACAATTTTCTCTGAAAAAATTTATTTTTCATTAAATCTGAATTATTTTCCAGAAATTTATTTTATCGCTAAAAATGCAATTTTTCCAAATGCTGTTGCAATTTTATTTATATTTATTTGGCCACAAGGCACCCATAATACCCACTTTAAAAGAATGAAAATATGAGAAAACTTGTATATCTTTTATATTTAAATATAATAAATACAAAAATATTTCAAAAGCTATTTCTCTGCACAAAGTCATGCCACAGGCTGTAGGGAATACATTGCACATTGAAATTAAGTACCAAATATTATAAAAAAAAAAGAATTATAGTAGCAAACTATAACAATTTAAGCCTGCCAGCACTCATTTCTTTAAGTGCATTTTGTGGTCAAAAGTTTACAGCACCTGTCTTCCCGCACCATGCAACGTTGTTGCAGCAACATCTAATGTTGGCCAACTTTTTGGCAATCCACACGGGCAGCAGCAACAGCAACATTTAATAACATGGTTTTGAAAAACTTTTCGCATCATGTGTTGTGCTTTTCTCTGTCTTTTTGTTGGCAACTACAAAATGCACCTGATTTTGGCCGACTTCTAGAATTCATTTTTCCCAGGTAATACGCAGCACAAAGTTTTAATTTTCCATTTGAAGTTACGCGCAAAAATATTAAAAAGCAACAAAACTAAATTCGATTTATTTCAACAATCGATGAGAATTGCATCCACATTCTACACATAAGAGATAGCTAAACTTTTAGCCACGTTTTAACCGTGTCCAGCACTTTCAAATGGTTTTATATATTTTTTGTTTTTCATAATTTATGGCAGTTTTTATGCGGTTTTAATATTATTGGTCAGAAAATTCAAAGATCTGCTTTGATGCTTTTGAAATTTAATTTAGTAAAATTTAACTATTGACTCAAGATTAAAGTTTTCACTAAAAATTTTAATTGTTCAGTAAAAATTAAATTTTTCACAAAAATTCAATTTTACACTAAAAATTAATTTTTTTCACTAACAAAAAATTTAATTTTTAAATAAATATTAAATTTTTCACTAAAAATTCAATTGTTCACTAACACTCAAATGTTCATTAAAATTCAATTGTTTACTAAAAATTAAATTGTTTAGTAAAAATGTCATTGTTCACTAAAAACCCAATTGTTCACTAAAAATTCAATTGTTCACTAAAAACTCAACTGTTTATTAAAATTCAATTGTTCACCAAAAATTCAATTGTACCCTAAAAATTCAATTGATCACTAAAAATTCAACTGTTCATTAAAAATTCAATTTTTCACTAAAAATTCAATTCTGCACTAAAATTGCAATTGTTCACTAAAAATTTATTTGTTTTTAAAAATTCAATTGTTGACTAAAAATTCAATTGTTCACTAAAAATTCAATTGTTTATTATAATTCAATTTTTTTACTAAAAATTCAGCTGTACACTAAAAATTCAATTGTTCATTAAATATTCATTTCTTTACTAAAAATTCAATTGTACACTAAAAATTCAATTGTTCAGTAAAAATTCAATTATTCATTACAAATTCAACTGTTCATTAAAAATTCAATTGTTCATTACAAATTCAATTGTTCACTAAAAATTCAATTGTTCACTAAAAAAACAATTGATCACTAAAAATTCAATTATTCATTAAAAATTCAACTGTTCATTAAAAATTCAATTGATCATTAAACATTCCATTGTTCACTAACAATTCTTTTGTTCAATAAAAATTCAATTATTCATTAAAAATTCAACTGTTCATTAAAAATTCATTGTTCATTAAAAATTCAATTGTTCAATAAAAGTTCAATTATTAATTAAAAATTCAACTGTTCATTAAAAATTCAACTGTTCATTAAAAACTCAATTGTTTATTAAAAATTCAATTGTACACTAAAAATTCAATTGATCACTAAAAATTCAACTGTTCATTAAAAATTCAATTGTTCACTAAAAATTCAATTGTTCACTAAAAATTCAATTGTTCACTAAAAATTCAATTGACCACTAAAAATTCAATTATTCATTAAAAATTCAATTGTTCAATAAAAAATAAATATTTTACTAAAAACCCATTTGTTCACTAAAAATTCAATTGTTCACTAAAAATTCAACTGTTCATTAAAAATTCAATTGTTTACTAAAAATTCAATTGTTACTAAAGATTCAATTGATCACTAAATATTCAAATGTGCACTAAAATTTCAATTGTTTACTATAAATTCAATTGTTCATTAAAAATTCAATTGTTACTAAAGATTCAATTGATCATTAAAAATTCAATTGTTCACTAAAAATTCAATTGTGCACTAAAATTTCAATTGTTCACTAAAAATTCAATTGTTCACTAACAATTTAATTGTTTTTAAAAATTAAATTGTTTCTATTAAATTCAATTGTATACTAAAAACCCAATTTTTCACTAAAAATTAAAATTTTCACTAAAATTTCAATTGTTTAGTAAAAATTCAATTGTTCACTAAAAACCCAATTGTACACTAAAATTTCAATTGTATATATTATATTAAAAATTCAAGTTCGCATTAAAAATTCAATTATGTGTTTCTAAACTACTTCTACTAAAAAATCAACAATCAATAAAAATCAAAGAATATATTTTCATTTTTATATAAATAATTTAAATATCTGTAAATTAATTGAATGCGTCGACAAACACCTGAATCAGTTAATTTAAATACCTGCATTTGATGCATTATGTTGATTGTATTAAATTATAGAACAACTGCGCATCGATGTTGATTTATTGGCAACATTAATCGTATTCAGCAGCTGATGTTGCTCCCGATGATGTTGCTGATGTCGTTGCGATAAATGCGCAAATTTCAAATGCATAATGATTGCAACATCTAGCTAGAACTGAATTCCAAAAATAATATAAGCTAATCAATTATTTAGCATAATTTGATTATGATATAGTTGTGCCAACCGAATAACGCACAAATGTAGCGCAAACTTTCACTATATGGCATGAACTCTAATTAATGCTTATTATATGCGTCTAATATGTAGCAGAACGCGATGTGTAATTAAAACTTTTTATTTATTACTATTGATGATAAATGCAGATTAATATTGCTGAATTCGGTCACTGTACAAGCAAATAAAATAGAAATTGAAATTGAATACAAATTAATTGTACATATTGTTTACAGCTATTAGTAGCAAAAAAACAGAAGCAAAAAATCCCAACTCTATGTAGTTATTAAATAAAAATACACTCAGCATTGTACAAAAGTTTTCGCTGAAATTCATCAAACTTTTCTGCTCGACATCATTAAATGAAAAAGCGTAGAAATTTGCAAAAGTTCGACCAAACAAAAAAAATATAATAATTTCCAAAGAACACAAATAAATAAACTCGAAACAAGTTCGAGCAAAACTTATAATTTGTCTAATTTATTGAATAGAGCGTTAATTATTTTGCATGCCAGTGGTGGGTTGAAGTGGTGACGATGCCTCGAGACGTCGATGAGCCTGATCCGGGCAGCGCATAATTCAATCAACGTCACTAACTTTGACCGTATGGCCGGAAGTAAGCGCTGTATCCGGTGATGTAAATGACAGTCATGTTGACAATAAAAATCATATTTTGCAAAAGAGTGCTGAATTTTAATTGGTTATTTTTTAAAAAGAAATGAATATGTTTAAATTTAATTAAATTAATATTTTTCGCCACATTATTTCCATCTGAAATTGAAAATAAAAAACAATTTAAGTTAATAAAATTCTAAATAACAAAATATTACAATACATTCTACGTCGTTTCAATTCAGAAAATGCCCGTTAATTATCAAAAAAACAACTTTCGGTCTGTGCAGAATAATTATATCGTCGTTTTAGAACGAAAAATCACCAAAACAAATTTTATAAAAAACTTAATTTTCGAGTTTGTTGATTAATATTATAAAAAGTAATTGATGCATTTTTAAAGTTGAAATATCTATTGATAGATTTACATTTTCTTATCATGTGGTCAAAAAAAAATTGAGATCATCGATTAAAAATTGACAGATTTATAAAGATTTTTGTAAATGAATATTTGGAATTCTGAATTTGAATTTTTCGTTCTACAACGAATATATATACTAGTTTATGGGGTAAAATTGTTCGTATTATTATTAAAATTACTCGCGTTAGAACTGTCTCAGGAAATAATTGTCTAGCGCAAAAATTGTGTAGAGGAATAATTGTCAAAAGGATAAATAAAAACTAAATAATTAAAAAATTAAATAAACGATAAATAATTGTTTAAAGGAAGAATTGCATCGGATAAGAACTATCTCTGAGAAGAAATATATCCGGAAAGAATTGTTTCAGGGAAGAACTGTCCTGCTCCCAATTTTGCGTCAATGGCTCGGTTAGTTAGTACTTTGAATTTGAACTGAAAAGTTTCTGGTGCGTAGGACTAATAAACGA
The DNA here is from genome assembly GCA_951804985.1 of Dryomyza anilis. Classification (NCBI taxonomy): domain Eukaryota; kingdom Metazoa; phylum Arthropoda; class Insecta; order Diptera; family Dryomyzidae; genus Dryomyza; species Dryomyza anilis. Next base: position 97,715,935 of record OX638132.1, read on the forward strand.
ATAATAGCGGTTCAACTCACCGCGACTGTAACACAAACTCTCGGCAGTCAATGGCAAACTTCTCAAATGGTGAGAGAGCGCGGCCTAGGTATTTCAGAGCTCTTACACCAAACTATTATTATTATTTTTATTACTCTATAATTACAAACAACATCTTTATTACTAATATATGAGAGAATCATGAAATATAACCACAGTAGAGTGACCCTCCATAGTATGGACGATTTTAACGATGCTCCAAAATCCGCTCTACGGGCCTTATTTTGTGAGGTTATTAGAAAAACGAATACAGACAAAATTTCAGCTTAATTAAAGCATTTTTGAGATATCCCTGACCCATCAAATTATTGAAATTTTGATAAATTTGACAAAATTTTCCATAGTATACACCTTAGTGTTCACCATTGTGTAGTAAAATCCAGACAAATTAATACAAATGTGTTAAAAAAACGATCAATATGTAGTAGAACTGCATTTTTCAAAACGAAGACATAAATGTAGTATAATTTACTACAGTAAATTTGTCGGTGTAGTATTTTCCATATCAGTATTTTTACAACATCTATTGATCACTAACATTTACATCACAGTCATTTTTTATGACGGCATTTTTTTTTATACCCTACACTAAGAGTGAAAGGGTATATTCAGTTTGGTACGCCGTTTGTAACACCCAGAAGGAAGCATCTCCGGTATGGAAAAGTATATATATTCTTGATCAGCATGACCTCCTGAGTCGATTTAGCGATGTCCGTCTGTCTGTCCGTCTGTCTGTCTGTCTGTCTGCCTGTTGAAATCCCTACTACTTTTAAAATTGAAGAGCTAGATAAATGAAACTTATAACTTAGATTACTAATATACCTACGCTGTATGTGCGAAAAAATTAGCGAGATCGGTCCATTGCGACCTATGATCCGACAACTTATGTTCAAATACCTCATATAAAATGTACATATAAAGATCAATTTTTATGTATACGTGCTTAGGTAAACTTTTTTGGTCAAATATATATTGACATCATGCTCAAATACATGATAATAACGTTTTACGGCGAAAAGACTTGTGGTTCACAAAAAAAAATCGAAATCGGTACACCTACCCATTTGCAAATATGGGTATCAAATGAATGGAAATTCTTCAGCGATTGAATGTTTGTAGTTATTTTCAGGATTCGTATACCCTGGTGACTTATATATCACTTTGAATGGTAACCACACATATGTGTAGGGTATTTATAGTCGGCTTAGACCGACTATAATTTTGATAATCCTAACTATCATAATTACACCTACTTTAAAATTTCCCATGTGATCTAACCTTCCCAACTGCTTTTGTATTCACTCTGTTTTTAAAAAGCAGCCATCATTTGCAATTTTAACAAACTCTCTTCACTTTCGTTCTAATATACTTGAACTTTCTTACATCATCCTCAATTTTCAACTTCAACTTGTTGGCTTCAGCTGCATTCGCTTCAACTTCATCAAAAGTTGGCGGTTCTATATTTTCATCCTTTGCAATGGTAGTAGCAATAACAACATAATTGTCATTATCAATATCATCATCAAGATCATCATCATTGTCTACATCTGCAACTACGGTAGCTTCATTATTATCAATGATATCATAATATTGGACGTTTTTATCATCATCATCAACATCATCATCAACATCATTATCAACATCATTATCAACATTATCATCATCCAAATCAGCATCTATTGCAACTCGACGTACTAAATTTTGCTGCATTGTTCGTGTTTATATCATACACAGAAAAAATATTTCGAACAAAATAATAGATAAATTAAAAATGTTTAAATTAAAAATGTTTGTTTACTGGTGATTTATGAATAAGATATTCATAAAACATATTTTTTCTAATTTTCTTATTGTTAAGTTATATTCAAGGAATTATAATGTATGGGCTATTCTACACCAAATCGAACAAAAAAAGAAAGTTTTGAGATTTTATCATTTCGATTTCAATGAAATTGAAGAAGTTACAAACTAATTGCTCTAAAAGCATATTCTATTAGCTTTAAAACGAAGCATCAAGTTTCTAGCATTTCTAAAATTAAGAGTTATTTAAATATGAAAACCCATACAAAAGAGATGTTTGTCCTATTTTTTGTAAATTTGAAGCACTGTATCTCTGGAATTAGTGGTCGAAAAAAACAAAAAAAAAAGGTCAATGCATACCTCGATACCCTTTATCAGTTTCATTGAAATCGAAGAAGGTGAGTTGCAACCGCTGGTTGATTTGGTCTGTAATGGCCCGTATTATAATAAAAAAAAATGTGCAAAGTTCATGCATAAAAACACATTTATTTTTAATAGGATTTATAATTTTTACAAATTTTATTATTAATCATAACAGGCGAAATTATGAATATTTAATAATTAAATCATTTTACTTATTTTTTAATTTATTTTTTTTTATTATTCATTCAAGTTTATTATTTTCTTCTGTTCTCGGTAGAAATGGTATGTGTACTTGTTAATGTCAATAACGTATTTCACTTACGGCCATCATCTATCAACATTACTACTGCTTATTATATCGCTTTTATAAAAATTGGCCCCTCAATTTGTGCCTATGAATTATATGGCAGGGTGACATCGAACGCAAATTTTTAGTTTTACGCGTAAATGCTGCCTCTAGACGTATATTTTATGCATTTCACATTGCATTTCACAACGTAAATGCTGCATACTTTTAGGCGCATGTGACGTGAATATTCATTTTCATGAATGACGTCATCAATAACATTTCATCAATGACAGATTTTCACAATGTCATGGTATATATGACATATGGTGTATGACTTCTTTAATGCAATGTCATTTATGAAATTAATGTAGATATATTCATGAATGACAAATTTTCTAATGTCCTCGATTCATCATTGATGACCTTGTCGTCAATGAGGCCATTTCCTGCTGGGGTCATTTGAAAATAAATGTGAAATTTAACAGACAAATAAGTTAAAGTGATATATTGTTCCACGGTTTTGTTTAATATCCGATTTCTTTATAATGTTCCTTTACCATTGATGTATTGTATTTTTAAATCCGATATTTTTCACTTTATTCTGCATAATTAGGATTTATTTTGGCATCAGCAGACTACGGCTATTTGGCACAATATATGATATTCGTAAATTATGAATAATAAATCATAAAATGTGTCACAGAACCTTTGCCAATTACTCATGACTTATGCATATCTTATACATAAAACATGAGTAAACATACGCATGATTGTATTCAATTAAACATAATAATTGATTTTTTCGTTAATTATATATTATGAATAAAAACCAAATCATTATAATTAATTATTCTTGACTGGATATTATGATTAATTTTTGCGAAATTTTGCGTATAATACATTGAGAACATTTCTATACGTGCATTCCTTTCAGTTTTTGCCATAATTAAAATGGTTTTGAAATAGCGAAAATTATTTTCATTATGAACGAATAAACCATTTTCGACTCATCATTATACCTAAGAGTAACTTTCCGTATTAGGGAGACATGCTCATGACCTAATCAAAAGTAGTTCTGGATCTAACTCAACCTCAAAACGGTAATCAAAATTTTAATATTTTACAGTGTAACTTCAGTTGGACTGTCAAAGTAGAGAATATAAACTTTTCCTTTTCTTCATTTCCAGCGCGAATTGTTGATTTGTGGATTATTGCAAGCCCTGAAAACATTGGCGCTACTATGGGAAACAGTTTTTTTTTCCACCATTTGTTCCTCTATTCGTCGGTTTGTTGGCTTTAAGTTCGTTTGTTGCCACACTCAACCAGATATGAATCGCAGACGGAATTTGAAATTTTGAATTTCGGCAACATGCAACATCAAGTGTGGCATGTGTGTGGTGCGGTGGCGGCAACAGCAGCAGCAGCACAAAATGCGAAAATTCGAAAGAAAATTCTCATAATAAGCCAGACCGAGTCACACTGCCAATGCGTGGCAGTATTTGTGAGAAGAATATTCGTGAAACGGTCGCCTACCGATGCAGCTCAACAATTCAATTCGCATACATTAGGCATGAAAGTTCTTGATCCTGGCAGCGTCACTAACAACAACAGAAATTGCAGCAGTAGCAACTACTACAATTTGATGTCTCTTGGCTTGGCCTAATCTTGTTGACTCGTTGAATTGCGTTGCATGGCGTGACACAGCGCGGTGTCATATTTCAAAATTGTCAGCATTGAAATTCAAAATGTGGCAACTGTCAGTCGAGTGTTTTGTGTGTTGTTTGATTGACGCACAGTAACAACTTTAATTCAGCGCAACAACAGAAGCAGCAGCAAAGGCAGTAAATGGATTCTGGCAACTGATTTTCAATGCATTTTACAATGCATAGAGTTCAGATTTGTTTCTTCAAATTTTTTGCTGTTACTGTCATTTTTGAGAAAAATGAATTCAAATTGTTTTTAAATCGCATTGGATTTTGTTGCGAATTTCTTCCTAGAGCTACCCTGCATTTAAAGTTTTTTTCTAGGTGGTGCAACCGAAATAATCCTTTTTATACCCTACACCTATGAGGTACAGGGTATATTAACTTTGTGCATATATTGTAACGCCCCTTAGGAGGCGTGTCCGGTATGGAAAAGTATATATATTCTTGATCAGCATCACTACCCGAGTGCGTTTAGCCATGTCCGTCTGTCTGTCTGTCTGTCTGTCCGTCTTGCTGTCTTGCTGTCTTGCTGTCTTGCTGTCTTGCTGTCCGAATACAGAATAACTTGAGAAATACTGATCAGAATGCGATGAAATTTCGTCTCAATATAGTTTAGCCAAAAGTAGGAACTGAGTTTGAAAATGAGCAAAATCGGTCAACGGACACGCCCACCTCCCATACAAGTCACTTTTATATAACTTTTTCGAAACTAATAACTCGAAAAGTATTCAAGGTATATTTATAAAATTTAAAAAGTATTGTTAGAATTCACATAAAAATATGTGGTCCAAAAATGGGCGTGATCCGCCCACTTTTTTTTTTCATTATTTCCCGGGTTTTTTTTTAATATTTAAATTTTTGAAAAAATTGTCATATTCGGTTACAACATCAATTAAATTAACTGAAATAGTTCTATACATACACTTACAGATATAATTGCTTGGCGTACAGTTGTTTCAATAGATATTCATTTGCATCTGCCAAATGTAGTTTGCCTTCACTGAAAATCATTTGTGGCAAACAATTGCATGAAACGTAACCAAATATTAGTTGAAGCAACTGCAACATTGATTGGAGAAACAAACTTTTAATCCACTTACAATTTTTTTTATATACATTGCTACGATAACTAAATTAAAAATGAGACATAACTAATATTTATTACTAATATTTAAAGTAGTTGGTTATATTGACTAAATGATAGGTTGTAGCCACCAATATTTATTTGATTCAATTGCGAAAAAAGCTGTTTTGAAGAACAACGATATCAAATTAGGACAGCATACGATTGTTCACTTGTTTTTTTTTGTGCTGCGGACAGCTCGTGCCACATGTAAAATTAAATTAGTTTTTTCATGTCAAATTATACTTCTTCAACAAGAGAAATACTATTCTGAAAGAATCTTCGTACTTTGTTTCCATCTGTTGTATTTTTATATGAAGCCTTAGCTCTCTAATACGAAGTCAGAATAAAAACGAGTTGTCGACAATTTCCGATGAAGTATATACAGATCGAAAATTCTGACTTCGTGTAAATTGGCTAATTTCGTATAATTTGATTAGCTACCACAACTAAACAAGATTATTGTTGTGTTCACTATATTCATTAGTTGTGTGTACTGATATGTACACACAAAAAAAAATATCGTTTCCTATAAACACTTTCTCAAACAAACACTAAAGAGTTTGCAAGCTCATTTTTATGAAATAATCGAAATGTTTCTCAAAAATGATCAGTAGTGTTCCACAAATAATTTTAGTGTTTCCCACAAACACGAAAAGTGTTACCCACAAATACGAAAAGTTTTTCCCAAAAATATTTAAATTGTTTCCCACAAACACGAAAAGTTTTTCCCACAAACACGAAAAGTGTTTCCCACAAATATTTGAAGTATTTCCCACAAATATTTGAAGTATTTACCACAAATATTTCAAAATTTGGTAGTGTTTGCCAAAAAGACTTGAAGTGTTTCCGGCAAATTCAGTTTTTTTTATTGCGGCAGCCACTCATTTACGCGACATGTCCAATAATGCAAAATTCCAGGGTAGATTATTCGGCAACTCGCGTAAACGAACGTCTGACGAAAATAAACCTTTTATTTCGACTGATATTGATGGACACTACGGAAACACTACAACACATCGATGCATTATGCCTGGTACCTGGTGTCTCATACATTGGGCGCGTCTTAAAAAGTCATCTAAACTGAATGGGTTTTCGTCAGATGATTTGTACAGAATTGCGGCAGTGTTTCTGCATTATCTGTTTTGGATGATGTGAAGACCGATTATGATGAATTGATGGCAGTGGCTATAGACGATAATAATTAGCTTCAGATGTCGCACAATAAGAAAATGTTGAATTGTGTAATTGTTTGCAATAAGCCATTTACGACTAACAATAAGTATTTCTGCCACCCAATATGTATTTACCAGAAATAACCGATAGCTTCCCACAAGTATATTATAAACATTCCTTTTTTAAAGTGTAGTGTTGCAACAACTGAATCAGTCGAATAAATAAATCGGTTGGTAAAATAGATGGTTGCCTCAACTGATTCGTTCTCTGTCTTATTTATTGTACACGCATGGAAAACATATTTTGCTGGAAATTTTATGTTTGACAATATGAATTTCTAGTCTTTTAAAATGAATATGTTGCCTGCATGCACATTTTTCTTAGCGTGTAGTCAAAACTGCAACCAGTTCAGTTTAAACATGTTCGTGAACAGAATAAGTTAGATCCGCAATAGATTATGTTTGGTTTTGATACACAGAACAGACATTTATTGCACCACCAACTAAAAGCTCCATCAACATTTATGTTTCTCTCAAATGTTAAGTCGGTTCTGATAGCTAAAATAAAGAGAATTATATTTTTCATTTAACCCAAATTCAAGTGCTAACCGTAAATGGAGTTTCACCAGCCAATTTGTAGCAATGTCTGACAAAAATAGTTGTTTTAACTAACTTTTGCTCTCTGTCAGTTTGTTTTTATGTGATTTTGACAATTGAGTAATTTTTGTTGATTCTTGGGTTGGTTGTAGCAACAAATTGTCTTCGTTATTTTTGTTTATGTTTGGAACATTTTGTGTTATAATAAATTTAATTAATTTAAAGTACAGTTTTATTAATTTGATTTGACTACACAATGTGTTCAACATATTGCACAAACTGTAGTATATTTTTGTTTTCTGTATTTTGTAAGCCCGTAATGTGTACTGTAAAAGGTAATTCATATTTGTGTATCGTCAGAACTGATCATCATTAGCAAAATATAGCTGTTATAAATAACACTGTGCGGCACTAAAATTTAAACTCCAATTTTTGTTGATTTACAGGTTCTCTATGGTCAGTGGAAAAAAATTTAGAATAAACTTATACCCCTACACGTCTGCGTTAGGCGTTATTGGGTCCTAAAGGGTTCAAAGGATAACTACTATAGTTCCTCATTTTGTAGCGAATGGTTCATACTTCGTTTTTGATGTCTAAGGAGCGCAAGCAATTAATAAGTATAAATGAAACGCAATACGATTCAGCGTACTGAAGCAATGTGTTAGAAAGAGATGAAAGATCATTTCGCGCCAGTGCGCGGAACAATAGTGTGCGAAAAAAAGATGGAAGAACAACACATAAGAACACATGAGATGCAAATAGCATGCAGCATTCACGAAAAGAGTAGAAGATTCTCGAAACATGTATGCTGAATCAAAGGGCTTATAAAGATAAATTGTAGTAATACAGCAGTTATTATAAGTGATTGTTATTAAGTTGGGAAGGTGTTTCTCTTCGTTGTGGACAGGCACTTAGCGAGGCTGCTCGATGAAAGAGACGGCATGCTGAAGTTCGGGCTTGGGTCAGTGAGGGCGTGGACTGAGGAGGATGACAAATTAATTTGCACCACTGCAAAGCCGCAACAGACGACCTAATGCTCCTTTTAACTGAAGACGATGTAGACGTGGTCTTAGTCAAAGAACCCTGCATAGCACATAACCCAGGTACATGGGCTAAGATCGAAACAATACAATCTGTTTCACTCTACAAATGGAGGTAAGATAAGATGCTGTATTCTAGCTAGGAAAACACTAAATGCTTTCTTCCTACACAATTACAGTAATGATGACACGGTGGCAATACAGGTTGAAAACAACGAGAAAACGATAATTTTCAGCTCAGCCTATATGCCATACGACGAAGAAGACCCCCCTCCGAGAGCAGTCCGAGAACTTGCAGACTATGCGAACACAAGGAACCTGCCACAGGTGATCGGCTGCGACGCCAACGCACATCACAGCCAGTGGGGTAGTAAGGATATCAATGAGTCAATCTTTGAATTTCTTATATCCCCGGACTTTATCTTGTGCAACAGGGGAGATCACCCCACTTTTCAAAATAGAGTAAGAGAAGAAATCCTTGACCTGACTTTTTTCAATGACACTGAACTGCTTGAGGTCGAAGACTGGAAAGTGTCTTCTAAAAACTCCTTTTCGGACCATTTTAGAATACTTTTCAACATTAACTTCAAACCTAGTAAGATAAAACCTTTTAGGAATCCTGCAAAAACAAAGTGGTCAAAATATTCAGAGTGGATATCAGAAAACGTGCCGCACACATGCGATACTTCTTTTCCTGACAGTATATCCATAGACTCCGCGGTAGACATGATCACGAAGAAAATAAACAATGCCTTCTTAAAGTTTTGCCGAATCTATCTCCGTCACAAAACTACTAAAAATTCATGGTGGACGAGCGAACTAAAAAAGCAGATAACAGATGTTAGAAAACTACATAACAAGGCCAGGAAAAGTTAGCTTGAAATTGACTGGACCAAGTATAGGTCAGAACTAAATACCTATACGAAATCCATAAGGGACGCTAAATTCAACTCATGAAAAACATTCTGTGAAGAAATTGAAAAGACCACTGATGCAGCTAGACTACGTAGAGTTCTATCCAAGGACCCTGTACGATGGGGCATGAAAACAAGTATAATCCACTGGACCCATATTAACATACGGTTCTACTGTATGGTGGGAAGCGATAAAGAAGACTGCATTTCTTAGAGAAATGAGAAAAGTACAAAGACTGGCATGCACCAGTATTACAGGCGCAATGAAATCGACCGAACAAATAGGGATGGAGATCATGCTTAATCTTCTGCCAGTAGACGACTTCATTAGGAGTACAGCAGCAAAGAACGCGATTCGACTTAGAGAATCAGGATTCTGGAAGCAACCCTCATATGGACACTCGTCTATCCTTGAAGTTTTCAGCATGATCGAACTCCCAAAAACAGACTATATAACACCAGAGATGAAAATAAATCCAAACTACTCCATCGTAATACCTAGTAGAGAACAATGGAGCGCTAACTCGCCAACAAGCAATAGCCACCTTCAAGTCTTTACTGACGGGTCTAAGATGGAAATAGGGACTGGATCCGGCATTTTCTGCGACACACTGCAAATTCACGAGTCACATAGACTTCTCGACAACTGCAGTGTCTTTCAAGCAGAAATATTCGAGATAGATAAAGCAGCACAGACCATCCAAACAAAGAACATTGATCCATCAGAGATTACAATATTTGTGGATAGTCAGGCTGCCACCCTAGCACTAGACAATGCGGTCATAAAATCAAACACAGTACTCAATTGTCGCCGATCACTCAATATACTAAGTCAAACCCATGCGATAACCATATGCTGGGTTCCCGGACATAGCAATATAAAAGGGAACGAACAAGCCAATGAGCTAGTGCGACAGGGTTCTGCACGTAGAATAGAGGATGCATGTTCTTCGACTAGGATTCCATTAGGTGTCCTAAGAAGGCATATTGACCTTAAAACGACGGAACAAACAAACGCAAACTGGTCATCCAGAGACGACTGCATTATCTCACGTCGTCTCTGGCCTCACACCAATGAAAAAAGAACAAAAAGCCTGCTAAATAACAATAAAGAAGCTACCCGCATACTCATCGGCGTCCTGACAGGTCATTGTGCAATCGGTACAATGGCGCACAGGCTGGGCATCCCCGCGCCCGACCACTGCAGGAGCTGCAAAGAAATTGAGGAAGTAGAATCAATCGTACTTCTACTATGCGACTGTCCAAATCTCCAAACGCGCCGACTCCAGTACATGGGGAACAGGTTCTTTGGAGAACTGAAAGAAATAGTTGAAGTTTCAATTGAAAATCTACTAGGGTTCGTAAGAAGATCAGGTTGGTTTCGAAGAAACTAACCCACAGTTGTCAAAAATATAGTTACCACACAAATAAAAAGGGGAACACAATGGACCACTAGGCCCCCGTAGGTGTTTGCTGATTAGATTTCAGCAACACCTCCTTACAAACCTACCCTAACCTATTAAGTTGTTATTTAAATAAATAAAGTTAATCAATACCAGTTGAAATAATACTAGTTAAAGTCAAATATTAGTGTGTTTTTAATTTTGTACACAATCTAGAGATACAAACTTGTAGATCAGTTTTTCGTAGACTGAGTTTTTGTAACCATATACATTAAAATTTTAGTATCATGTAAAACATTTTCAATAGGTAATAAAAAAGAAATAAAATTCAAATTAAGTACAAAATCCTATTAAAATATATAAAATATTCATTTTATTTGAAATCGACATCTATTGCTGCACAATTTCCACAAACTGTGGACAACAACCTCAAGTCACTCATAAAGGATTAAAGGCTAAAATGATTCAGCAAAGCGCACACATGTCATAAAATCCTCAGCGAATAGTGTGCGCAAAGCTCTTTTAACGACAGCGTAAGCCAGAAGTTATAAAATAGAAAATGACACTGAAAATATCAAAAGACACAAGTGTCAAGTACAGTTGCTGCCCGCATGCGGCATCCGCACACAAATCCTTTGCGACGTTCCTCAATTGACATCCTGCCAGTTTAGAATTCCGGCAAAAAAAAAACCCAAAAAGCTCAAAAGTCGAACAGCACCCAATTATGTTTCAATCAGCCAGTGAATCTGTTGAATTTAATTGACCATTCAAGGCATTGGCACGCGCCAACAGGATCTGCCAAGAACCCAGCGTTCATGAATGAAACATAAAACCGAACGCTCTGTGCAGTGCCACTTTTTTGATGGAGATGGAGAATGTTATCTGTTGGATGAACAGCAGCAGCAACGCATTTGGCGCACTTTAGCCAATAAAACACGCAGCTCATGTGACACATACTGCATCCTTTCAGTGCCACAGTCGAAAGCAATTGGAGGAAATCAAAAGTTGTCTTGTTTTTGGCGCACATTTTAGTGTGCTTGATTTTGTTTGTCATTCGGATTATTGGCTTGACTCTATTAAAAAGGCTAAAAATATGAAATAAAAATCTATTTTTGTCAGGTTGCTTGCTGACTTTTGGCGTTGTCAATGTTTCAATTGCGATAAGAATAGAGTAGGAAAATTCATTTTGATTTCAATTTCAATTTGCTAACATTTAAGCTAGTCACGTCAGCACAGCAGGTGGATGGTTGCTGGTAGGCAGACATGCAACACGCTCAGGATTGTACAGGATTTAGCAAGGATTAGAAACAGTTGAGATTACTAAAAAGCCAACAAAATGCAAATATATGGTTGGTTGATGCACTGAAGAGTGTAAATATTTGAATTCTATTTTATTTGTAGAATATTTGTAGAAAATTTAATTTATCTCTCTAAATTTGATTTTGAACATAAAATTTAATTTTGAACTTAAAATTCAATATATCACTAAAAATTCAACTTTTCACTAAAAATTCAATTTTTCACTAAAAAAAATTCAATTTTTCACTAAAAAAAATTCAATTTTTCACTAAAAATTCAATTTTTCACTAAAAATTCACTTTTTCACTAAAAATTCAAATTTTCACTAAAAATTCAAATTTTCACTCAAAAATTCAATTTTTCACTAGAACTTCAATTTTTACTAAAAATTCACTAAAAAAATTCAATTTTTCACTAAAAATTCAAATTTTCACTAAAAATTCAAATTTTCACTAAAAATTAAAATTTTCACTAAAAATTAAATTTTTCACAAAAAAAAATCCCATTTTTCACTAAAAATTCAATTTCTCACTAAAAATTCGATTTTTCACTAAAAAAATCAAATTTTCACTATAAATTCAAATTTTCATTAACAATTCAATTTTTCATTAACAATTAAATTTTTCACTAACAATTAAATTTTTCACTAAAATTTCAAATTTTCATTAACAATTCAATTTTTTACTAAAAATGCAATTTCTCCCTAAAAAATTAAAATTTTCACTAAAAATTCAATTTTTAACTAAAAAATTAAATTTTTCACTTAAAATTCAAATTTTCACTAAAAATTCAATTTTTCATTAAAATTTCAATTTTTCACTAAAAATTCAAATTTTCATTAAAAATTCAATTTTTCACTAACAATTAAATTTTTTTCACTAAAGTTTCAATTTTTTCACAAAAAATTCAATTTTCAGTATATATTGAGTTTTTCACTAAAATTTCAATTCTTCACTAAATTTTTAATTTTTCATTCATATTCAATTTTTTACTAAAAATTCAATCACTCACCAAAATTTAATTTTAGTCAATATAAAATTTAATCAATATGAATCGAAAATAAACTTAAAATTAAATTTTTAAAGTTGTAAAAATAACAAACTATAAAACACGTACCAGGCCATTTTAACTAATTGAAAAACATATTATGAAACTTTCGACTTTAAGTTTTCTTTGTCCGCTCAGCCAACAGCAGTTTCGCTATTGCTGCGCGCAATTTGAGCTAAATGCCAAAAAATAATGCTTACATTTCAATTACTTGAACTGGCTGGCTCAACTTGAATCAATGACATGTCAAGCACCCTACATTGTAGTACCTTCCGCTGCTCTACACGAAGCCATGAAGCAATTTTAACTTTCTCTGCCAAGTTTTGTTCAATTTCAATAATCCGACCATCCGCTGGCACAAACAAAAGTGAAAAGTTAATGTAAATACTACGTCCTACAACAGCGAAACAATTGAAACAATTCAAAAGTTTAGTCGATGGGACAGCTGAAGAGACAAAGAAGAAGCGAACGAAGGTAGCAAGGATATTCGTGCCAGAAATGCTACCGGCAGATGGACCTTTTAAGCAGCTTTTGTGATTAACGCACTCGATGTTTGCAATTTTCTTCGAGTCTATTGATAGAGTTTGACGAACTTGGTATTTAATGAATTTTTGCAACTTGAACAAACGAACGGAAACGCAAATAATGAGCTTTCCGTGGCGCCTAATTTGTTGCTGTTTGATTTGCTCTTGCTCTCACTCTTACTCTTGCTCTTTGGATGATGTGCGTGCAAAAATCAACAAATATAAATAGAAACAAATAACGGCACAAAGTATGAAGTTTCAAATGTTTTTTTTTTTTCTTTATGCTTTTTTTGCTGTCTACTTTCAGACGCCCACTAAATGAGATGAGTTTCATTCAAGATTGCTTCAATCATTTGTTCGCTCATTTGTTACAAAGTTATTTTTCTAGTGTTTTGTTGTCTTTAACAGCTGCTTTTTTTGATTTTTTTTTTCTGAATCCTTTAAATGGCTTTTGCATGATTCTTACCGTGTTTTTTCTGTTTTTCTAGAGGCTGACTTTGTTTTTATTATTTCGAGTGTTTGTTATGCTCTTCTCATTTCTTTATATTCTATTCTTATCATATTTAATTTTTGTTTTTTTTTTACATTTTACTTGTTTTGAGTTTTGTTTTTCTTTGTTGTACACTTTAGCATACAAATACATTTTCTTTGTTTTTTTTTTTTTTTTTTGTTTATATATTTTTTATCGTCGCGCATTTAATTCTCAAGTTATTCAAATTATTGCAGTTGCCTTATTCGCATATCTAATGCGCAAAGTTTTAGAGAGTTAATTGCTTTTTATGAGCAAATGCGTTTTTATAAAAAAACAAATTCAATAATGTTACAGAAAATAATTTTTTTAAACATTTTTAATTCAAAGAAAAATTGAATTTTTAGTTCAAATTGTAATTTTTAGTGGAAAATTGAATTTTAAGCGAACACTTTTATTATTAGTGGTCAATTAAATTTTCAATTAAAAAATTTCAATTAAAAAAATTGAATTTTTAGTGATATATTGAATTTTTAGTGAAAAATTGAATTTTTAGTGAAAAATTTAATTTTTAGTGAAAAATTTAATTTTTAGTGAAAAATTTAATTTTTAGGGAGAAATTGCATTATTAGTGAAAAATTGCATTTTTAGTGAAAAAATGAATTTATAGTGAAAAAATGAAATTTTAGTGAAAAAATGTAATTGTTAAATTTGTAATTTTTTTATTGAAAATTTGAAATTTAAGTGAACATTTGAAATTTGAGTGAACATTTTAATTTTGAGTGGGAATCTGAATTTTGAGTGAAAAATTTAATTTGGGAAAAAAATTAAATTTTTTGTGAATATTTGAATTGTTAGTGAAAATTTAATTTTCTGTGAAAATTTGTGAAAATTTGAAAAATAAAATTTTTAGTGAAAATTGAATTTTGGGTAAAAAATTTAATTTTCAGTGAAAAATTGAATTTAGAGTGAAATTTTGATTTTTGAGTGAAAATTTGATTTTTGAGTGAAAAATTAAATTTTTAGTTTTTACTGAAAATTTGAATTTTCAGTGAAAAATAAAGTTTTTATGAAATATTGAACGTTGAGTGGACAATTTAATTTTTAGTAAAAACTGAATTTTTAGTGAATATTTTTGACCTTAATCTGCAGTTCATTCATCCATCCATCCGTCCATTCATCGTTCATACTTTAAGTCCTCGCCGATAATACAACTGCGAATTCGGCATCACCAAGAGTTGTAACAACCGGCACCGGAACGAATAGTAAATCTGCAAAGTGCATGATTTATAATAATCCGTATTTGTGCAAGTAAGCAAAATTATTGTTGCATTTTGTTGGATTCAACAGCTCGGTCACAATGATTGATGCAACAGCTACTAATTGAGACCAGGGTGGTGAAGGTTGACTAAACTAAATAATAAAAATATAGAACTTTGCTTAGACGTAAAAAACATTTAAATAATCAACGCAATATAAATTATAAAACATTAGCAAGGTTAATAATAAAATGTGAGCAATATTCTATTATGTTATGAGATTAATGTGAAATATAAGATATCGCACACTTTCTAGTAACAATAACGAGCATCAAAGAAAATACATCTAAACGAAATTCCTATAAAATGCGCCAACTTCAATCACACTAGGACTCTCCATTTAAAAATTATGAAAGTTTATAAAAAAACTTCGCTGGAACCGTTTGGGTGAATTTCTATGATTTTTTTAAAAAATAAATCTCAATGAAATACCTGTTAAAAGTTATGAAGGTTCAATGCCAATTTCCTGCACCCTAAAAGGAAAACTTCATTATCTCGTTACAATATTTGCGTACATCTTAGGATGAATTGTATTGTATTATATCCCAAGTAACCACTTTGTGGCAACTTAAGTGATAGCCACTCAGTTACCATTAAAGTGTTTGTTCTAAATCATGTGAAATATACTTTTTTGCCACCCAATTGCCAGTCGAAAATCCCCGGGGCGAGACTTAGTTGCCACAAATTTTGATCCATTAATGTTTCGGTTCACCTATTTGGAACATGAACTGTAATTTAAACTTGAACTGTAATTCATGTGTAGATTAAAAATAAAAATATTAAAGATCCTACGCAGTGCCATTAACGTGAATGTTAGTTCTGTAATAAAAAAATAAAAAATATGCATAGAGTTTTTGGCAAACTACAACTCTAATTTTTCAAGTTGTCTAATTTCTACGCGCACACAAAAAAATGCAATTTGTGAAAATTTATTAAAATTGTGAGTGTAAATTATGCTTTTGCGGATGTATATTTTTGCAACACAACTTTCCATAAACATATCTAGTGCATGTCATAAATATGTCGTGTATAATAATATATATTTATTAAATTTTAAAGTTAATTAGCAACATTATAAACATCTATACTTGCCACATATATGGAACATAATACATTTAGTAATATGCCACTTTTTTCCACCTAACAGCAACAAAGTTAACTCCGCCCCTTTTATATATGTTCCATTATCAGAATGAATTACTTATATATCACACCATTGCGTCATATTATTGCGTATGTTCCATACATGTTATTAGTCCCGTCTTTGGGACTATATATTATTAGTTTGCAACACTGGTGTCTGAGGTAACTTTAAAACTACACATCGAGTTCGAATAAATTCCACGACATTTGGAAATAGTCTCGAAGCGACATCGAATCGAATTACAGACTGTGAAAATTAACATGAAACATACGATAAATTTATAAATTAGGTGCGAAAAGTTACGAGATTAAAGTTACGAGATCATGGCATCGACAGACTGACTATAATAAAAAAATTTTTTTTATTAAGATTTTATTAAGACATACATTTCTGATATGTGAATAATATTCTGAGGGGAGGTTCAGCATACTTAATTAAAATCTTTAAAATTAAGGTATGCAATTAAATATCCCACATTAATATCCCCACAAAAGGTGTAGGGTATTCCATAGTCGGGCCCGACCGACTATAAAAATCCGCCTCATGTGACCGAACTTACCCATGTGACCTAACTTTCCCAACTCGTTTTTTGTCATATTTGTTTTCTATACATTAGGATTGCGATGCAGAAACTGTCGAAAATTAAAAAGTTATTTAACCAATTTCATTGCCATATCAAAAAACATCGAATTTGATAAATTTTCCTACAAGAAACTGACACTAAAAACAAAATCACGTCGATTAAACTTGAAATTCATTTAAATTATCATAAAAAGGTTCGTAATACGCCGCGAATTACATAAAATTGAATTGAAGTCTTAGTAATTCTTTGTTTAATACGTCGAAGTAACTGGAAATTCATTTAAATTATCATAAAAAGGTTCGTAATACGAATTAGCTGCCGCGAATTATATAGAATTGAATTGCAGTCTTAGTAATTCTTTGTTTAATACGCGCTTTTTGCAAAGTGTATGTAATACTGTTGACAGTAATAGAGTTCAAATGAAATGTATCAAAGTATAGAATATTTTTCTCCATTAAAAACTCCCCACATTGTGCCACTTTCTGCCTCTAAGTGCCTCACTCTACTTAACTCTACCCTACTGTGTTGTAACTCTGCAAGTGACATGAGGACTGCCATTTATAAAAACACTTATAAACTAACAACAGCGAAGAAAGTAACAATAACAACAACAATCACTACCACCAGCAGCAGCAGGAGCAGCACCGCAAGTGTCACATTATAACAAATATAAATGGCGGCGTTAAGTGCAACCAACGGGGCAGGGCAGAGTGAAGTGATCACTCATGATGTCGAATGCCTGCTGCTGCTGTCGCGTAATAACAGAAACAACTACAAACCATCAACAACACGACGACTCATTGCACAGAAAACATTTTAAGTTTTACAACAACTTTAATTACAACAACAACAATAATTACAACTACAACAATAATGGTATTGACAACAATTGCAACTGAATACGAGAGGCAGCAACATTGTGCGGTCCACTGTGTCACTGCTATAAACGTCGAAATGCCGCTGGGAATAACAGTTTTGAATATAGCAAAATTCTATAATTAATATTTATTTCTCAAAGTTTGTTCTCGAAAATTTAATTTTTATTTTAAAATTAAAACACTGCACTTCTTGGCTAAAGAACGTTACATATATGGACAAAACTGAAAACGCATTTCGAAGGAGCACTTTAAAAGGGCTTTGTACAATAAGTCGAAAATATCGAAACTAAAAAAAACGAGTTGGGAAAGTTAGGTCACATGGGTAAGGTCGGTCACATGGGGCGGATTTTTATAGTCGGTCGGGCCCGACTATGGAATACCCTACACCTTTGGTGGAGATATTAATGAGGAATATTTAATTGTATACCTTAATTTTAAATTTTTAATTATGCTGAACCTCATATCCCCATAAATTAAAAAAATTATATAAAGTATAAAAAACTAAAAAAAAAATTGAAAAATATAATTGGGCGGACCACGCCTATATTTAAAATTTTGAAAGGCTAATATTTCATAGATTTGATTTTAATAATTTACGGATCAAATTTTTACTATGAAAACCCGGGATATAATGAAAAAAAAAAGTGGGCGGATCACGCCCATTTTTGGACCACATATTTTTAGGTAATGTATGTTTTAAATTTTATAACTATACCTTGAATACTTTTCGAAATATTAGTTTCGAAAGAGTTATATAAAAGTGACTTGTATGGGAGGTGGGCGTGTCCGTTGACCGATTTTGCTCATTTTCAAACTCAGTTCCTACTTTTGGCTAAAATATATTGAGACGAAATTTCATAGCATTCTGATCAGTATTTCTCAAGTTATTCTGTATTCGGACAGCAAGACAGCAAGACAGCAAGACGGACAGACAGACAGACAGACGGACATGGCTAAACGGACTCGGGTAGTGATGCTGATCAAGAATATATATACTTTTCCATACCGGACACGCCTCCTAAGGGGCGTTACAATATATGCACAAAGTTAATATACCCTGTACCTCATAGGTGTAGGGTATAAAAACCGAAGAAAACAATGTAGAAAATAAAAATGACGAAAACTGAAAATTTTAAAAACAAAAATTTTTCAAAAATACAAATGTCCAAAAACTAAAAAATAATGTCGAAAATAAAAATGTACGAAATGTCTACTGATTACTACAAAAAAAAATTATGTATTTTCTATTCATTTTTTTGTATACTATTAAATCAATAATTGACCTATTACCTATTAACATTTTGCAAAATTTAATTTTTAATAAAAAAAAAATAATAATTTTTAATAAAAAATTTGTATTTTTTTTTTAGTGTAAAATTAAATTTTTAGTGAAAATTGATTTTTTAGTGAAAAATTGAATTTTTAGTAAAAAATTGAATTTTTAGTGAAAAATTGAATTTTTAGTGAAAAATTGAATTTTTAGTGAAAAATTGAATTTTTAGTGAAAAACTGAATTTTTAGTGATAATTGAATTTTTAGTGATAATTGAATTTTTAGTGAATAATTGAATTTTTAGTGAAAAATTGAATTTTTAGTGAAAAATTGAATTTTTAGTGAAAAATTGAATTTTTAGTGAAAAATTGAATTTTTAGTGAAAAATTGAATTTGTAGTGAAAAATTGAATTTTTAGTGAAAAATTGAATTTTTAGTGAAAATTTGAATTTTTAGTGAAAAATTGAATTTTTAGTGAAAAATTGAATTTTTAGTGAAAAATTGAATTTTTAGTGAAAAATTGAATTTTTAGTGAAAAATTGAATTTTTAGTGAAAAATTGAATTTTTAGTGAAAAATTGAATTTTTAGTGAAAAATTGAATTTTTAGTGAAAAATTGAATTTTTAGTGAAAAATTGAATTTTTAGTGAAAAATTGAATTTTTAGTGAAAAATTGAATTTTTAGTGAAAAATTGAATTTTTAGTGAAAAATTGAATTTTTAGTGAAAAATTGGATTTTTTAGTGAAAAATTGAATTTTTATTGAAAAATTGTATTTTTAATGAAAAATTGTATTTTTAATGAAAAATTGAATTTTTAGTTAAATTGAATTTTTAGTTAAAAATTGAATTTTTAATTAAAAATGTCATTTTTAGTGAAAAATTGAATTTTTAATGAAAAGTTGAATTTTTAGTTAAATTGAATTTTTAGTTAAAAATTGAATTTTTAGTTAAAAATTGAATTTTTAGTTAAAAATTGAATTTTTAGTTAAAAATTGAATTTTTAGTTAAAAATTAAATTTTTAGTTAAAAATTGAATTTTTAGTTAAAAATTGAATTTTTAGTTAAAAATTGAATTTTTAGTTAAAAATTGAATTTTTAGTTAAAAATTGAATTTTTAGTGAACATTTTTTAGTAATATTGGATTTTTAGTGAAAAATTTAATTTTTAGTTAAAAATGGAACTTTGTGTGAAAAATTGAAATTTTAGTGAAAAAATTGAATTTTTATTGAAAAATTGAATTTTTATTGAAAAATTGAATTTTTAGTAAAAAATTGAATTTTTAGTGAAAGGACATTATTCGAATTTAAACATCAACTCTATTGTTGTGACCAAAACTGCCCCATATTATTATTGTTTTGGTCGTTCTAACTTTTAGAAATAATATGAGCAACATTGCAATGAAATAAACATCACATATGCATTTTGTGTAACCGCACCTGTTGCTTAGTCTGCTGTAATCTACAACATGCCCAACAAATGACAGCAAAGTATGCAGTACCAAAGTAGAGGACAAAGTTTTGTACACTGCTTAAATTAAGAAAAACCACAACGAAGGACTATGAGCAGTGTTTCAAAAAAATATATATTTTGTATTTAAAATAATTCATTCTTCACAAATGTTTGATATTCTTTAGCATTTGAAATAAATATATGTATTATATATAAATCAAAAATAACTCTATTAATTATAAAACAAAATAATGAACAAATAAAACTAATTACTAAAGCTCATTATCGAGTTCAATGCGTGCTTAATTTTAGAAATTAAATATTTAAATGTTTATGTATAATAATTGCATGTGAACTGCAATGAACAAATATTATTTGTAGTTTATTTCGCAGTTTTGTATGTCCACCAACCCGGAAAAATCATAAATAACACCGCAGCCTATAAATCTTTTTGGTCGAATTGTTGCATTTCTTGTCCCAAATAGCAGCCATTATGTCACATACTCACACATACAATATTGTTCCACACACACACATACATACTACACAAATACTACATAAACAAATAAAAACATAAATATGCTTGCACCAACCACCATCATGTCGTGCAACAATTGCATGGGCAACATGTTTTGGTTGTTGTGGTTAAATTCTGAAATATACACACACTAGGTACTTATAAAATACATTCAAAATTGAATATTTGAAATGTCTAAATAAATAAAAATCAATTTCGAGTGCCGGATGTTGGCGTTGAACTCTTTTTTCGGCATGATTTGGAGCATATTTGATGTGTATACTAAACATACAATGTATGCAAACATCAACATTACTGGTTGCTGTAGTTTTGTTTTGTTTAACTCCATATTTAAAAAGCAAAATAATGTTTTTAAATGCTGTAAATATACGGAAATTAGATAATGTAGTTGCATAATTTGTAGTGAGTTTTTGTATATTCAAAATGTTATTTTTCTCTTTACAACTAAAATATTAACTATACAAAATTAAAATAGTTTAATGACAGATAAACTATAAATACGATTATAAAACAATGAATATTTGTATTGTAGGTAACTCAATTAACTTTTATTCAAGTACCATTGTTGTCAAAAAGATTCACTCTAATGCGAAATATTAAAAATAATTAAGATCAACATTTTAAAAACTTATCAAAAAATATGACAGGAAAATTCTCCAAGATCTCCAAGATTTTGAGTTCAGAGAACCAGTTTTCATATATAGGAATATGGTAAAAAACTACATGACACATCTGAGATTTTATAAAAATTTTACCATAATTCATATATCTGAAATGATTTTAAGTTCTTACTGTAAACTTAATTTTGAATCTAATGAATATAATATCAGCTTGTTCGCCATATTAGCGAATGAATTGCATCAAATGAATAGAAATATTTGAATAAATGTAATACAAACACCCAGCGGGATATAGTGTTTTATTCTAGAGCGAATTGACCAGCGGTTGTAATTGACCCTCTTTGATTTCTATGAGATTTGGGCAGCTACTACGTGGAATCGTGTTATGCATTAACATTTTTTTTTTAACTTTCTCTTTACAAAAAAAAAGTTTTTTAAAATATGATGCCATCAACATAACATCTAGGAATTAACACCTTATGTTTTCATTAGCTTTAAAAAGAGACCTCAAAGGACTTTTTACCATTCCTCGTTCAGGAAATATTTAAATATGAACAACCGTACAAATTGGATTTTTTGCCCAATTTTTCTTCTGATACTTATTAGTAATCGAAAAAAATGGTTAATGCATATATCGATAAAAAAGTATCCTTCAAGCTGGAGATCAACATATTTTCGGTAGGTTTCCGGCAGACATAAGCGAAGATTGTAACAAAATCTGTCTGTGGGCTGCTTTTGAACAAAGCGGCAGATGGCAGTCAAATGGCAGGTTATTGCATATATATGGAACGTGTAGGCAGATCAAGGCAGCTATACATTTTGATTGTCTTTTTGCCAAAAAGCATCCATTAGGAATCCTATTTTGCATTGATTGCTTATCGAAAACGTATGTTTAAAATCAAATGAATCGTATGTAGAGTTTTTTTTACATTTATTTAATTCACTTGAAAATGGCAATATATACACCGACAAAATTATTGTAGTAAACTATATACATTTTATGTTTTTCTTTTTTCTTTTGAAACATTACATTTCTTTTGAAACTAACTACATTTTGTTAGTTTTTAATACACTTATCTTTATTTGACTTATTTTTACTACAGCATGTAGTGAAAATTCGTTCCCTACATATTGCACAAACTGTATGTTGATGTTTTATTTTTTTGCTTTTATTTTAAGTATTTGAAATTGGTGTGGGCACACGACGAACGAATTACGACAGGTCGCTCCTCGTGCAGGTATTAACTAATTCGATGGTTACATTTAAATGAAACTGGTCTTTTGTAGTTATTTTTTTTTTTTTGCATACGATGGATGAATGCAAAAGAGGTATAAAAATAAACCCAAGCAGTTCTAAGTAAATTAGTTAAAGAGAAAGGACTATAGTGCTGCCAACTAATTGAGTTTCCCGCTGAATATTTTTGATTTTTATAATAAATACGCGAAAATAAGTATTTGAAAATAAGTATTTATAATAAATACGCTTTTATTTTATATATTTGAAATTGGTGTGGGCACACGACGAACGAATTACGACAGGTCGTTCCTCGTGCAGGTAAATATAAACTAATTCGATGGTTACATTTAACAGAAACTGGTCTTTTGTTGTTGTTTTTTTTTTGCATACGATGGATGAATGCAAAAGAGGTATAAAAATAAACCCAAGCAAATTAGTTAGTAAATTAGTTAAAGAGAAAGGACTATAGTGCTGCCAACTAATTGAGTTTCCCGCTGAATATTTATGATTTTTATAATAAATACGCGAAAATAAAAGTTGCAGCACTCTGCAGCATTGAGTAAAATATTATTATTAAAACAGCCAAAATATTATTTTTAAAACTGTGCAGACGCAGAAGAGTACACCGAAAAAATCACTGTAGTAAATTATACTACATTTATGTCTTCGTTTTAAAAAAATGCAGTTCTACTACATTTTGATCGTTTTTTTAATACATTTGTATTAATTTGTCTGGATTTTACTACACAATTTTTACTACACATATTGCAGAATATGTAGTTGCAGAATTCTGTAGTTTTTATTTTTGAAATACGTGTACTACATAATACATAAAATGTATTATGGAATTATTTTGTGTATTATTTGTGTATTAAATTATAAATTATGTACATATTATTATAAATTCTTCTATAAATTATATTCCATAAATTTACTATAAATTCCCCTGTACACAAAAATATGTATCACTTAAAGTTAATTGTTATTATAAAAATTTGATTAAAATTGCATTTGTTATATAAAATATTAACAGCCCTATTAAAATGTCTCCAAATATGAAAACATAATTTACTTTCAAAAACAGCTAAGTTTTGTTTTTATTTTTAAAACCAAATGTTTAGAGTTACCAATAATAAAAAAAGAATGTCCTATGTAAAATAATATTTGAATGTACATGGAAGACTTGTAAAAAAAAACACTAATTTGTTAAAGATGTACACCGAAAAAGTTACTGTAGCAAATTATATTTATATATTATGACTTTGTTTTGAAAAAATATATTTCGACTACATTTTGTTGGATTTTAAATACATTTGTCTTTATTTGTCTTATTTTTTACTACACCATGTATTGAAAATTCGTTCTCTACATATTGCACAAACTGCATTGATGTTTTGTTTTTTGCTTTCATTTGAATTCGTGTGGGATCACTGACGAACAAATTATGAAAGGTATTAAAAAAATTATATTAATATTCATTTATATAATTTTCCGAATTAATAAAAATAAATATGTTATTTAGAGTAAGCATTGAGACGGCAAATTTGTTGTTGTTTTCAATGTTAGCTCTCTCATTTGTCGATCGCTGTCTGTATTC
This sequence comes from Dryomyza anilis, assembly GCA_951804985.1. Lineage (NCBI taxonomy): Eukaryota > Metazoa > Arthropoda > Insecta > Diptera > Dryomyzidae > Dryomyza > Dryomyza anilis. Next base: position 97,740,360 of record OX638132.1, read on the forward strand.
TGTTCAAGCAGTAAGAGTTGATATTATTAAAAATACCATCTTTGTGGCACCTATTCTAAAAATTAACACAAAAATAATCTGCCAACAGCTGCTTTCTAATATTCTTCCAAACCTATTTCAAATAGAATTCCGAAAACATTCCATCAATCTGCAGTGAAACGTACTCGTTTTTGAACATGCGTGAAACCTGCTGTAGAAAATCTGTTGTTTTTGTTGAAAATCTAACTATATGCTATGTCCGGCGTAAAATCGACCTGTACTTTTGTCAGAAATATATTGGTATTTTGCCAGTTATCTATTGTATAGTTTGTCGCGGGATTGTTTTCTAAGTGTACAAAAAAAGTATTTACAAATGTTATAATAAGTGTATTTACTATTTTATAATATTTTTAAAAGTGACTAAGTAATAATTGTTTTATAAGAGTTAATAGTTTTAAATCTTTAAGTGTCTTTGTCATTGTTTTCTAAATAAATTTAAAAATATTTGTAAGTGTTTTAATAATGTTTATAGATTATTTCAATTCAACATTTTATGTATTTTTATAAGTTTTTTTATAAATAACTTTAGAAAGATTTTTGTGTATGCCTTTCCAATAATTTCTCAGTGTTTTTAAAGTGTTTGATAAGTCCTAAATTATATTATTTTTTTAATTTAATATAATACATATTTTTTGGCATAGCACATACCAATATTCCCGCTGGGTATCACTTTAACCAGCATAATCGCATCGCTTCAGTTGGCCAGCAAACTTAATTCCACTGATGAAAATCATCAAAAATGCACACTTACAAAATTCACACAGAGTGTTTTAGTTGTTGCTGTCGTACTTAGTAGATGTTGCTGGTCGTGTCGTTTTGCTGCTGCTGTTGTAGTTGCATAGCACATAGCAAATAGATGTTTGTGTGCATATTGTAACAATGTGTTGCTGCGATGATGTTGCTGATGATTGTTAAGTAAATTGCTTTTGCGGTCAGTAAACTATGTGACAAGCCCATTAAACTGTGGGTGGTATGTTGTATGTAAAATGGATTTTTTACTTTACTCACACATAGAACTTTACACTCACACATACAGGCAACACTAAGTGATAAATGGCGCCACACAATATGTGTTTGTGACCGTTCGTTCGTATCGAATGAATTTAATTTTTGCATTGAATTCGTTTGCTGAATTTTCGTAGATATTCGTTCACTTTTAATTAAACAAACAATGAGGACAACATGTTGCTGATGAATGTTGTTGCTGTGTGAGTTTTTGCTTCAACTGATTTTATTGTTTGTTTAGCTTGTGTTGCTATTGCTACTTTATATATTTGTGTGTTTTTGTTCAATGTTGCTGTTGTAGCTATATGTTGTTGGCAATGCTTTATGTTGTTGCTATGGCACATTGTTGCAGACATTGCTTTGCAGTGTTGCTGCAGTTATTGTTTTTGTTTTTGGCGCATTGCAATAGCTGGTTTTTTTGCAACTGATATCAAAACGACTCTATGCTCTGGGCATCAATGAAATTCAATTAAAATCGTTGCACAATGTCGTTGATATTTTCATTTCTTTTTGGATTTTTTTTTTTTTAATTTTTCAATTTCTTGTTATTTAATGAAATTTTTTTGAATATTTGGAGTTTAGTTATAAATTAACACAAATATCTTACTCCACTGGAAAAGCTGAGATGTTAGGTGAACTGTATTTTTGAAAATACAAAAATTAAATTCAATATAATTAAACAGTGTAAGACCAATATGAAAAATAAAAAAAAAAATTGTAAATATGCTAAATATGCAAAAATATAAAAATGCAAATAATCAAAATACGTAAAATATGCAAAATATGAAAAATATGCTAAATGTGTAATAAATGTAAAATATGCAAAATAAGCAAAATATGCAAAATATGCAATATATGCAAAATGTGCAAAATATGCAAAATATACCAAATATGCAAAATATTAAAAATAATCAAAATATGCTAAATATGCCAAATATGCAAAATATGCAAAATATGCATAATATGCATAATATGCAAAATATGCAAAATATGCAAAATATGCAAAATATGCAAAATATGCAAAATATGCAAAATATGCAAAATATGCAAAATATGCAAAATATGCAAAATATGCAAAATATGCAAAATATGCAAAATATGCAAAATATGCAAAATATGCAAAATATGCAAAATATGCAAAATACGCAAAATATGCAGTATATGCAAAATATGCAAAATTTGCTAAATATGCAAAAATATGCAATAATATAAAAATGCAAATAAACAAAATACGTAAAATATGCAAAACATGAAAAATATGCTAAATGTGTAATAAATGTAAAATATGCAAAATATGCACGATATGCAAAATAAGCAAAATATGCAAAATATGCAAAATTTACAAAATATGCAAAATATTAAAAATAATCAAAATATGCTAAATATGCAAAATATGCAAAATATGCAAAATATGCAAAATATGCATAATATGCATAATATGCAAAATATGAAAAATATGCAAAATATGCAAAATATGCAATATATGCAAAATAGGCAAAATATGCAAAATATGCAAAATATGCAAAATATGCGAAATATGCAAAATATGCAATATATGCAAATTATGCAAACTATGCAAACTATGTAAAATATGCAAAGTATGCAAAATATAAAAAATAATCGAAATATGCAAGACAGGCAAAATATGCTAAATATGCAAAATATGCAAAATATGCAAAATATGCAAAATAAGCAAAATATACAAAATATGCAAAATATGCAAACTATGCAAAATATACAAAATATGCAAAATATGCAAAATATGTCAAATATGCAAAATATGCAAAATATGCAATATATGCAAAATATTAATCATAATATAGAAACGATTTGAATACAAATTATAAAACAGATGACATTGAGCAACTCCCTTCATTTTGAAGTAAAAACAATTTGAATTTTCTATGTAATGCACATTGCAAAGCGCACTGTATACAAATTAAAAAGGAATGCGCACTGCAACGATACGCACAACAATAATTGCAATAATGACAACAACATTGACGACTTGTATGCAGCAACAGCAACATCTTCATCAACAACTTCATTAAGTGTAATTGAGTTGCATATTGTGTAGCAAATTCTTGTGATGCTGTTGCTGATACGCTCTCGGTTGTTGCTGCTGTCGTTGCCTTTGCTGTTGCTATTGCTGCTGCTGCAGTTGCTGCCCCTACATTCATGGCATAAATTTAATTTCTTTCTTTCTTTGCTGTTGCTACTACCACGTCTTCGTAATCGCGTCTCGGTGTTTCTGACATATACAACTTCATGCATATAATATGAGCTGCTGCTACATACTGTTTTTTTTTATTTTGTTCTCCGTTTTTAATTTGCATTTTTACGTAGTAGTTGCCAATGCTGGCACTGCTCAAAAATGCGTTCAACATGAATTTTTATGAGTTCCTCCATATTTTTTTTTTCAGTCACCCTGACGTATGAGTGGCTTTTTAATTAAATTTTAAATTCCACATATGCAGTGCAGCAATCATATTTTCTTAATTTCAATTAAATCTCATAATATTCACTATATTATGTGCTATAAAATGCACTTTTTTTTTGTTTAAAAATTCCTGCAAAATTTAAATATCGCACAAATGTTGTTTTTTTTTTGCTAAATGTTCGCTTGACGGTCTTTTGACATGCATTATGTCATTTGCCACATTTGCGTATAATGCAGAATAATTTGCATATTTCACAGTCATTGCATTTCGTACGTCGATCATACCATCCGGCTTTGGTTATTGATGTTGAACTCAACTGTCATTTGTTTGATTTTAATGCCAAATGATGTGTGCAACAAATGCGTGCAAACAAATTTAACTATTTTGCATTAATAATTGTAATCCAAGTAATTCATTTGTATGAAAATAGTATGAAAAATATTTTCAAATGACAGTTTCAGTTAGTATGAAAAATATTTTCAAATGTCAGTTTCGTCATATAGATAATATATCGAAAATATGCAAAATTATGCTATTTATAGGTAATATATGCAAAAACACACCAAAATATGCAATATACGAAAATATGAAACTATAGCTGGACCCGTGTACTACTCGTGCCAAGATTTTGTGAATTCATAGATATAAAGCGATTTTATTAATATAAAAAACATTATTATTATTTTTTATATCAGGGACCCGTGCTTCGCTGTGGAAGTTTTTATTGGTTTTATAAATGTAGTAACCAAATAATAATTCTTCGCCAAAACAACTTTTCTCAAAGACAATTCAGACAGTAGAATATTTCGCCGTAGAATTCTTCCCAGTAGAAATCTTCGCCGTAAAATTCTTCCCCATAGAACGTTTTACCGTAGAATTCTTCCCGGTACAACTCTTCCCGGTAGAATTATTCCCAGTAGAAGTTTTAGTGTAGTTAGTTTTAATGTGGTGAGTTTTAGTGTGTTGAATTTTTAGTTTAGTTAATTTTTAGTGTGGTGAGTTTTAGTGTGCTGTGTTTTAGTGTGGTGAGTTTTGGTGTGGTGAGTTTTATTGTGGTGAGTTTTAGTGTGGTGAATTTTTAGTGTAGTGAATTTTAGTGTGGTGAGTTTTATTGTGGTGAGTTTTAGTGCGGTGAGTTTTAGTGCGGTGAGTTTTAGTGTGGTGAGTTTCGGTGTGGTGAGTTTTTAGTATGCTGAGTTTAGTGCGGTGAGTTTAAGTGTGGTGAATTTTTAGTGGGTGAGCTTTATTGTGTTAAGTTTTAGTGTGGTGAGTTTTAGTGTGGTGAATTTTGGTGTGGTGAGTTTTAGTTTGGTGAGTTTTGGAATGGTGAATTTTGGTGTGGTGAGTTTTAGTGTGGTGAGTTTTAGTATGGTGAATTTTTAGTGTGGTGAGTTTTAGCGTGGTGAGTTTTATTGTGGTGAGTTTTAGTGTGGTGAGTTTTAGTGTGGTGAATTTTAGTTTTTTGTTTCATCTTTTTAGATTGTGTATGTGCTGAGTTATGTCGTTTTGAAAGTTTAGGTTGTATGTGAGGTACATCGCCCCTTTTTCCAATCCCGCCCATATATAGCCTATGACACCCTCCGGACTCCTTAGTATCCTGTGGCAAAATTTCAGTTAAATCGGTTCAGCGGTTTAGACGTGATTCTGGAACGAACAGACAGACAGACAGACAGACTGACAGACGGACCAAGAGTTTTATATATATAGATGCAAGATATGCAACATATACAATGCATGCAAATTATGCAAAAAAAAAAACAAAATATGCAAAAACATGTAAGAATATGCTGAAATATGCAAAAATATGAAAAATGTGCAAAATATCCAAAAACATGAAAAAATAATATAAAATTTGCAAAAATATGCTAATATATTTAAAAATATATGCATAAATGCAAACAATCGAAATTTTCGTATATGGGAAGTCACAAAATAAACAAAAATATGCCAATATATATATAAATGCAAATATATATATAAAATATTCATAATATACAAGAATGGTCAAAACATACAAAAATATTTAAAAATATGCAAAAATTGGTCGAAATATGATAAATATGCCAGTTATACAATATATTCAATATATGCACAATATGCAATAACATGCAAAAATAGGTCGAAATATATATGCAAAATATGTTAAATATGCAAAATATGCAAAAATTGCAAAATTTGTTAAATATACAATGTAAGATATGCAAAATATGCAATATGTGCAAAATATACAAAATATGAAAAATTCGCAAAATATACTAATTATGTCAACTATATGCCAGATATGCAAAATATAGTATGCTAAATATGCATAATATGCAAAATACACATAATATGTGCAAACAAATTTATTAAATTCAAAAATATAATAACAAAACCAAAAAAACGCTAACATATGCAAATTACCAAAAATATACAAAACATAATAAAAACATTTTCAATTACAAAAATACATTACAGCTAATAAATGGCGAATTAAAAAAATATTAAAACAAACAAAATGTTAAAAATGATTGACAATGACACAAAACCAGTGTGCCATATTAAAGCCTTTGCAAAATCATCTGTTCGCTGCAGTCCGTTTTTAATTTGCATAATTATAAAACATTAATATGCACTTTGATGTCGTGCGATATTTGAACGTTGATCCAATTAGCGGTCAACCCAGCCAAACATATAAAAATCTGCGCACAAAGTCAAAGCGTTCTGTGATTCGAGTACTGCGGGCATCAGGCAGACGACGTTTTGTGGCGGCTGTTTACGCAAATTAAAAAAAAAAAACTTTTGGTATATAATAAAAAAATTGTTATTAATTTGTGTATAATTTGCGTTTCGATGGTAGCGTCCGATGGAGCAGTGAGTTTTTATAATATTTTTTGTATTTAAATTTTTAATTAATTAATTATATTTTATAGTTTTCATGCTGCTTTCAATGAGTCTGGACCAAAATTCGAGGCGCAAACTGGCAATGGGTCGGTTCTCGATAAGGTACGACTTTCGTTCGTCTATCCTTCTTTCCTTCTTTCCTTCTTTCCTTCTTTCCTTCTTTCCTTCTTTCCTTCTTTCCTTCTTTCCTTCTTTCCTTCTGTCCTTCTTTCTTTCTTTCTTTCTTTCTGTCTTTCTTTCTTACCTTCTTTCATTCTTTCCATTTTTCATTCCTTCTGTCCTCCTTATCATTTTTATTCAGTAATATATCTATCATTCCTTTTATCTCAGGTTCCGCCCGACATGGCCCACCTCGTCAACCCCTACTGGAGCCGCTTCCCGCCCATGGACCCCACCATGAGCCAAATCCTCGGCCTCTTCACCCTCGCCATCATGGTAATATCGTGTTGCGGAAATGGCGTCGTCGTCTACATCTTCGGCGGCACGAAATCGTTGCGCACGCCTGCCAATCTGCTCGTGCTCAATCTCGCCTTCTCCGACTTCTGCATGATGCTCTCCCAATCGCCAGTGATGATCATTAACTTCTACTATGAGACCTGGATCTTGGGCCCGCTCTGGTGTGACATATATGCGGTGTGCGGCTCCATGTTCGGTTGCGTCTCCATCTGGTCCATGTGCATGATCGCTTTCGATCGATACAATGTCATCGTACGCGGCATTAATGGTTCACCGATGACTGTCAAATTGGCAATGCTCAAAATCATCTGCATCTGGCTCTTCGCCACCTTCTGGACTGTGATGCCACTGCTCGGCTGGAGCAGCTATGTTCCCGAGGGCAACATGACCGCCTGCAGCATCGATTACATGACACGCGATTGGAATCCACGCTCTTATCTCATTAGTTACTCGCTGCTCGTCTACTACACGCCGCTCTTTTTGATCTGCTTCTCTTATTGGTTCATCATATCAGCGGTGGCGGCGCACGAGCGTGCAATGCGCGAACAGGCGAAGAAGATGAATGTGAAATCCTTGCGTTCTTCGGAGGACTGCAGCAAAAGTGCAGAAGCGAAGCTGGCCAAAGTGGCGCTCACAACCATCTCGCTCTGGTTTATGGCGTGGACACCATACTTGGTCATCTGCTATTTTGGACTGTTCAAGATCGAGGGTCTTACGCCGCTCACGACTATTTGGGGTGCGACGTTTGCCAAGACAAGTGCGGTCTATAATCCTATTGTTTATGGTATAAGGTAGGTCTTTGTGTTGAAAACAGCGATTTAAACTGTAACCGAAACTGAACTTATAACGTATATATATTTTCAATTCATAATCATAATACAAACATTTGAAATTAAACGTTCTCCAGTAAGATTATCTCACTATGAAAATATTGTTGTATGTTACTCGGTGCGCTCACTCATTGAACTCACTGTACTCGTTGCATTTTGAGCGACAGTAGTGTCATTTGGTTTTGTTTTTAAGACGTTTATTGTCTTAAAAAAAATGTCTTGACACTATTTGACACTAATAAAATGAATACTGCATTGAAATGAAGGCGCTGGAGGGACTGCACTATAATACTGTAGACTGTCAGACTGAGACATTTATCCCCAGTAAAATTCTTCCCGAAAGAAATTTCCCGTGGACTATTCATATTCCTCTTTTTCTTCTCAAAAAAAAAAAAAACAAAAATTTTATCAGAAGAATCCATTGAAACCCATACAAGGTTTAAATTATTGATTGACAATATTTATACTTTGTATTATTTTATTCTTGTTTCCAGTCACCCCAAGTACCGCATAGTGCTAAAAGAAAAATGCCCCATCTGCGTGTTGGGTTCCACGGAGGAACCGAAACCAGATGCAGAGGCCGCTGATGGTCAAACGGTATCGGAGGCTGAGTCGAAAGCATGAAAACTGAAAGGCAGTTCGAAAATGACGAATTCAATATGTATAAAAAAATGCAAATGTCATAAAAAAGACCAAAAATTAAAAAAAAATGTATTTCAATGATAAATAAATATCGACCACGCAAAAATGTATTTTACTTTTATAATTAAGTTTGAGAAATTTAACATAATTTTTATAATAGTCTTAAAAATATTTTTTAGGTATTTATTTTTAAAATTTTATATATTACACTCAGAAAAACAACCATAAAATCAATAGTTTCATTGTATTAAAATTTGTCAATATTATTTTTATAGTTAAATACCATTAAATAATATAAAATACTATTAACTTTTTAGATTTTATATAAAAATATTGATTTTTTTTACTGTCAAAATTTTATAGTACCTTTTAAATTGTGTAGAAAAAATTATTAATATTTCCAAACTTTGTCATTTTAATTTTAATTTTATTTTAATTTGTATTATATTTACAATTTATATATTTTCTACTATTTATTATTTTTTTGTTTGTTTTTGATATATTTAAATTCTAAATATTTGAATTCTTATATTTTAATATATTTTTTTAATAAAATATTTAATCCTTTTATATAATTTCTATAACATGCACAAGGACACCTCATTGCTCGACTCAATATTATCCATCAAACGGCAGACATTGCTGCCGAGGACCAAGCGCAAGGACATTCAATGCTGTACGACGATATGCACAAGGCTACCTCTACCGGCAGGCAAGAATGTGTTGCAACTAAGAACGAACGAATGAACGAACTATGTACGAGGCTAAGCAGCATAAACATGAAATTCCTGTCACTACTACGAAGCATCCTTCGTCCTTCAGCTGCATGCTTTGCTATGATGCAGCAACATGCTTCAGTCATCCGCTTCAAAGGCACTCAGTGCAGAGCCTGCTGCACCCACAACCACACCGCGTTCGATTGCATCCTTGCAGTCTTCTCAATGCCCATTTTCTTTGGCCTATGTTTTCTATGAAATGCATAGAAAAGCATTTCTTTGCCTCGAGCCAATCGTCGCTTTGGCGTAGTTTTGAAAAATGTTTCTTGTTTCGTATTTTATTTTTTTCTCTATTGTATTTCTTGATCTTGAAATAGTTGCAAAGAGTTTCTTTTGCCTGACGCACTGTTGCTTATGTGCGTACATAAAATGTGATTGAAAAATAACGTAGTTTCTAAAAATATGATACTCTAATAAATTATATTTAAATGCGCATTACAGTCAAAGACATCATTATTTTTGATTGACTTAATATGGATCTTTTTTATTTATATTCAATAAAAACAACAACATTTTAAGGTTGGAGTAAAAATTCGTGCATACTTAAAATTTATTGGTATTTTAGTCGAAGTATCGGTAGCTCTGAAGTTAGTGCGTTGAACTGCTAGTCCAACGGGGGTTCGAACCCGCAACCATTTGACTGGTAGTTCGACGCACTAACTAGCTAGCTAGCTACGATGCATTTCACAATAGCAAAAACATATAGATTTTCATAAAAACTGGAACTAGATTTTAATTATTTCACAAAAAATTCAAATTTTACGCAAAAAAATAATTGAAAAATTTCGAAAAAGTTTAATTCATAAAACTATTTCACAAAAATTAAAAAAATAATCAAAAATAAAATTTGGATCAAAATTAAATTAGGGTGTGTGCGAGTTCGACTAAATTGCTGACTAAACTAAATTGTATGGATTTTCATTCGATCGCCATTCGGTAACCGGTAATTTTTAAAGTCCCCAATGAATTGATTATCATATGTCTATTTGCTGTCTTCCAATTTAGTTTAATTTAGTTTGCTTAAAAATTTGCTAAATTAAACGCTGCATTACCGACAAAATTTAGTTTTGTCAGCAATTGTGCGAGTTCGACAAAATTGCTGCAAAATATATTAATATATTAATATTTTCAAAATTTTAAAAATACAAATTATATATAATTGTCCACTTGGGACACGGGTGACTTCACTTGTTGCTGCTGCTAGCTGGAGGTGCTTTCCATGTTGCAGATTCATTGCTTAATGAAATCCAACGATGGCCTTTACGCTGCTACTGCGCCTGCTTTGCGCCGGTGACTGGTGACGTCGACTGCGCTATGTTATCGGGCAAATTGTCTCTTGAGACAATATATACATATTTAATAAAAACGCATGGTTGTTTTAAGTTTACGTTATAATATTTATTAACTTTAAGTTTTAAGTAATTTAAAGAGCTGTCAGAAAATGGACGTTGTGCTGCTGCAGATGCTAAAAATGAAGTGAGTGTCCCATCGCACCACATGGCAAATGTCACCTTTGACGTTTGTTTTTTCGCTCATCTATGCGAGTGTATGCGTGTGCCTGTCATGCGTTGGAAACTTTTTGGGCAGAGTTGCCAACCGATCTAATGATTCGCCTTATGTTGGTATAATGCGGCGTTCACATCAGATGACGATATAAAATTTACTTTTGTTCAATTAAAACAAATATGCGATCAAATTAAAATTTTTAATTTGAAAACAGAATAAATAAAATATTATGAAAAGTTATTACTTACAAAACATCACATTTTTCAGAAATATAGAAAGTTAAACTTTCATAACTTTTAAACAAAAATTACAAAAATTAAAAAAAAAATCAAAAAATTATATTTTGGATAAGATTTAACAAAAAATTCAAAATTTACAAAATTAATACTTTTCAGTAAGTTTACACAAAAATTTAAATTTTCTCTAAAATTAAAATGTTCACCTAAAGTTAAATTTTCTCAAAAATTTAAATTTCCATAAAAATAATGAATATTTTCAATAACATTAAACAGAAAATTAAATATTAACAAAAAAAGTAATAAATTGTACAATTTACAAAAATTTTGTATATTTTCTTTTTTCCAAATAGACAAATTGCATAAAAACTTAATTTAATAAACTTTTTGTTACTAAAATCTGATAGATAATAAATGGAACAACAAGAAAACATCATAACACAGATCGTCATCACCAGCAGCAGCATCATCATCATCATTATCAACAATAAAATACTTTAAAATATGAACTTGTGCAACTACAGCAGAGAACACAACTTATTGTTGTTCGAGTAGATGTTTTTGCTGACTTGACAACAGCAACAGTAATATTAATAACAACAACTGCAGCAATAAAAACAACAACGATAAATAAAACGCGCCCTGCACAAAAAGTCAAATGTTTGTTGGTTGCGGTTGCTGCTGATTTTGACAGGCAAACTTTGGGACGATGATGAATATGGCGAATGTTGCTGTATGAGTGGTCTGTACACTGAGGGAAAATTTATAAATATTACATATTATTTTATATTTTGTTAATAAAAAAAACCTTATATATCATTTAAACAACGCGACATTTATTTATTCGCGATCCACATATGATAATCCAGGACAATAAGATTTTATATCCATTTAAAAGCTTTTTAAAACATTCATTATACAAAAATCAGAAATCTCTTTTTAAACTTAGAATGTTATATATGATTCTTGAACATTTAAAACACTTTTTTAATATTTTAATCATTTAAAATTGAAATTAAATTTTCATTTTTTTTAAGTTACAAAATGAACAAATGTTGTTGAAAAAAATTGTTTCATTTTAAATTTATTAAAATTCAGAATAATCTGGGTTTCTGATCAATCGTTTAATCAATTCATCAGGATTCTGATTAATTAATTTTATTATTATATATTGTACAACACTTTAAAATTTTAAGTACTCATTTTTTCACTGTGTAACACCATGAGTTGATGTCTACATGAGAGAATGTCAGTGATGCATCAATGTTTGTTGTACACTAACTGCTGCTCAACTTTAGCAAGAACGCAATTGAGGCGTTTGCTTTTGCGGTTGCATCGAAAATCTTCAACAGCAACAAATGTTACAAGTAACAGTTTCTTGTATGACAGCAACTACTCAGCTCTCTTATGTTGGGTGTGCGAATGCATGAGTGTAATCTATAAGTGTTTGTGATTGTCGCTATTGCTACATCGCACAGTGTTGCACAGGTGGCCAAAATTGACCACCACAAATTTTATAATTTCGTAAAAATTTAAATGCCAATCCACAATACAAATTTTTGTTGTAAAATTTTACACTATTCAAATGTGACGCTTCAAAATAAAATGTTGTTAATATTTTTTTATTTATATTTGTATTTGATAAATGCTAACATTTTTCAAAGTACAAAGTGAAAAATTGAATTTTAGAAAAATTTAATTTTTCGTGAAAAATTGAACTTTTAGTGAAAAATAGAATTTTTAGTGAAAAATTGAATTTTTAGTGAAAAATTGAATTTTTAGTGAAAAATTGAATTTTTAGTGAAAAATTGAATTTTTAGTAAAAATTTGAATTTTTAGTTAGAGATTAAATGTTTAGTGAAAAATTGAATTTTTAGTGAAAAATTGAATTTTTAGTGAAAAATTGAATTTTTAGTGAAAATTTTAATTTTTAGTGAAAAATATTTTGTAAAAAATTGAATTTAAAATTAATGAAAATTAAAATTTTTAGTGAAAAGTACAATTTATATTAAATATTTAATTTTGAGTGAAAAATGGTAAATTTTAATTTCAGTGAAAAAATATATTTTTTAATGAAAAGTAGAATTTTTAGTGACAAATATAAATTTTAAAGAAAAATAGAATTTTTAGTAAAAAATAGCATTTTTAGTGAAAAAAAGAATTTTTTAGTGAAAAATTAAATTTATAGTTAAAAATTTAAATTTTTAGCAAAAAAAAATTAATATTTTAATTAAAAATGTAATTTTTAGTGAAAATTGAAAGTGCAAAATAGAATTTATAGTGAACTAGCTGGACCCGTGCACGACTCGTGCCCGTAGAATTCTTCTTGGTATAATTCTTCCCTGTAGAATTCTTCCCCGTACAATTCTTCCCCGTAGTGTTTTTCCAGTAGAAGATTTAGTGTCGTGAGTTTTAGTGTGGTGAGTTTAGGTGTGGTGAGTTAAGATGTGGTGAGTTTACGTGTGGTGAGTTTTGGTGTGGTGAGATTAAGTAAGATGAGTAACATCCAATTTTAAAGTTTAGTTGAAATCGATATCATTAGGGCTGAGATATAGCGTACTGAATGTTGGGTTTTATGGGAGGTGCCACTCCCCTTTGCCCAATTTAGTTATATATGGTTTAGGATACTCCATGGACTTTATAGCATAGTAATTCAAATTGTCACAAAAATACATTTAGTGGTTTTGCTTTGAATCTGAATTATACACCAAAAATAAAAATGGGCGTAAAAGTGGGCGTGGTCAACGAAAACTATATAGTGACCTTCTCCTGTGTCTGAAAAATTGAATTTTAATCAAAATTTGAATTTTTAGTGAAAATTTGATTTTGAGTGAAAATAGAATTTTCAGTTAATAATAGAAATTTTAGTGAAAAATTTATTGACAAAAAAAAATAGAAATTTAAGTAAAAAATAAAATTTTTAGAAAAAATTTAGAAAAAATATATAATTTTTAGTGAAATATTGAATTTTTCACTAAAAATATATTGAACTTTAGTGAAAAATTTAATTTTGAATTTTTATAATAAAAAACTCAAAAATCTTCAACTCACATACATTTTATACTCGTTACTCTCTTGAGAGCCTATGTCAAAGTTTTCTTCAAACTGTGGCTGCCTTATTTTGCATTTTCTTGCGCTGATGCACTTGTGCCTTTCTCCTCTTCTTCCACGTTCCTTCTTCTTATTATTACTATTATAATACTTGAGCTTCTTCTTCCTCAAGTTATTGCCACACTAATAATAATAATTACCATGCATGTCACATGGCACTGGCATCACTGTCACAATGCGCCGTATTGTTTGATGCATTTGACGCAACGAGTGAACTTAGTCACCGACGTCGTCAAATAAAAGAGACGAAGAGTTTGTTAAAGAGCAAAAAATTAAAGTAAAGTAAATTAATACAAGAAATTTATATTTATTTTATTTCTTATAATTTTAATATTGAGGTAAATATTCTATGAGAGTAGTACTTTTCTTCCGGTAACAAGAATTGATTTGTGAGGAATTGTCTCGGTGAAGAATTATCCGGGAACATTTTTCTTTAGAAGGATACTGTTAGTCTCGAATAGTACAGTTTGGGGTATGAATTTCCAAGGAGGTAAATTTTCGTAAACGAATTGTCTCGGGAAAAAATATTGGATAAACATTTCTCATTATAATAGTCTTGTGAAAACATTTCCGAAATAAAAGTCTCGGTGAGAATTATCGTAAAAGAACTAACTCGAGGAAAATATTTCCGAAGTAGATTGTCTCAAGGTTTTTATTGGCTGGGAAGAATTGTTTCAGGAATGTTAGTAATGTGGCAATTTCCATGAAAGAAGTTGGGTTGAAACATTTGGGAAAGAATTCTCCGGGAAAATTTGCTCGGGAAAGAATTGGAAGTAATTCTTTTGCTTCTAAGAGAAGATCTGTCGTTTCGAGGATAAATTTACAAAAGAACTGTCACAAGGTAGAACTTTTGCTCTTTATACGAATAGAAATAGACTAAATGCTCTTGCAGAATAATTGTGTAGAATGTAAATTTTCGAAGAAAATAGTTTCGGGATGAATTGTCTCGAGAAGAAACTGGCGAAAAAAACTGTCTTTGGGAAGAAGAGTCAGAAAATGTATAATATCGTCAGAAAATGTATAATAATGTATAATGAAAGCATTGTCGGGGAAAAATTGTCCGTGAAAATTATTTTGAGAAGAGTTGTGTTTTATTTGATGAACTGTCTGGGAAAAACTGTCACTGGAAAGAAGTGTTCGGTTACCAATTATTCGGAAAACAATTATCAAGAAAACATGCTATTTATTGTCCGTGAAAGAAAATTCCGAAAAAGAATTACATATCTTGTAGAAGAATTGTCAGGGATGAATTTTCCCCATCACTCCTTATTTATTTCTGGCAAGATGTCGTTCGACATGCCGTATGCACAACAGTATGACATGGAACAGAAAAATTGTTAATATTCTTTAATTTTAGTTTTTTTAGTTATATAAAAAATGAAGAAGAAAAAATTCAAATTATGATCGTACAAATATTCAGCTCATATTTGGTGTGCAAAATTTTTATATTTACTATATGTTTAATAAAATATAAATTGGAGATGTTATTTTTAGTGTCACACGACATACGCGCCCTTGATAGATAAAGAAAATTTGAAATATAAAATAGATTAAAATGGTAAAATAGTAAATTAAATGTGGAATATATTAATTTTGTTTATTTAAAACTAAAAAAAAACAGCTCAAGTACATATAAAATCTGTGTAAATAAATTTTTTCGAATATCATTGATGTGTTTCACATTTTTTTTGTGCGCCTAGCAAAAGAATCCCAGCCGCTGTGCACCACTTGTTGCATAGAAGTGCGCACTGAGCTGTCCCAGTGCCGACATGGCCTGCTCCAACTGCTTGGCGCCGCACACCTTGTACTGCCAGATTGTCAGGGGCGATTGTAGGGCGCCCTCGCATGTTGCCAAACCCGCCTTTGCCTCGTCGAGCACCAGTTGTGCCTCGGCCTGTGCGGCGGGCGGCAATTTCTGTTGAATGTACTCGTTGATGACCTGCAGCGCGGTGCTGCTGAACTGCAAAGCCTCCTGAATTTCAGGCGTCACGGGTGCAACCACTGCGGGTGACTCGGCGGCGGCGGCGACGACTGTTTCGATTGCGGGAGCAACAGAGGCCGCTGTCTGGTTTAGAGCGTTTTGAGCCTATGTTAGATAAGTGAAAAATTAGTTTTAAGATTTTAATATTTCTCGAAAATAAATTTTTTTTTTTTTACCAAAATGCAGCTCAAGCCAAGACAAAGCACAAATGCAATTTTTAACATTTTTTTATAATATATAAAATTTATTTTTTAATAAAACAAAAGAATATAGATTTTTTTGCAATATTTATTTATATATTATAATTTTTAATTAGAATATTAACTACGATAACGTTCAACCCTTCCTGTTCTTCGCTTGCAACTAAAATCATTTTGGAATTCTTGGGCCAGATCAGTTTGTCAACATCTTTTGCCGTTAAGATAGCTCTTATTTACTCTCCGTTCTGATAAGATAAGATTTCAGTATTCAAATTAGATCTGTTTGACGTCGCGATGTTTTGCATTGACACGAATATCATTTTTAGATTATCTTTTGTAGCGTTTATCGCGTTTATTTTATGTTGTTTGCATCATATAAATTTTACTCACTCATATAATGCAGTTATCACGACTTTTACATTTTTTAGAATTTATTAAATCTTAAATTAGCAGATAACATCGTACGACAAAATTCAACTTTTGGCTGCATAAATGAGAAAATCCTACATATTCTTAAAGTACAAAAAAAACACGTGTATTCCAGTTTTTCTGGATCAATTCCTTAAAGGGTTTTATTTGCATTTGAAAAGCAAGTGCATATCAAATATACATCTGCTAAAATGTATTTGAAGTTACCTCTACAAAATATGAACTACTGCACTCTACAGTATTGAGCGCATTTTTAAATTGCAGTCTACTGTATTATAGTGAAGTCTCCTGCAGCAACTTCACTGCAGTATTTGTTTCATAGGTATCAAGTACTGTCAATACATTTTTTTTAAAACATTCGATGTTTTGAAAAACAAAACCAAATGACAATACTGTCGCTTATTATGAAAGGATACAGTGAGTGCAGTGAGTGAGCGCAACGAGTGAGAGAAGAACTTTGAAAACAACAACAAATCTGCCACTTGGCATTGACGGAAATAATGTTGTTGACGGTTTTTAAAAACTACAACAAACAATATTAAAAACAATTAAAAAATTAATAAAAAAAATTAGTTTGAAAATATTAAATACTGAAAAAATCGATAAAAAAAAGCATTATATAAATTATTTGTTTTGTGTTGTTTTTTTATCTATATTTCAATATTATTAATATTAGGAATTTTCATTAATATTATTAATGAAAATTTCTACAGTAAGGGCGAGTTTACACGATAGAGAAAATAGCTAGAGATAAAGCAAAATAGAGCAAAAAATCTCATAGAGTTGTGTAAATACTACATAGAGCTCCACTTTAGAGAGCTCTACGGTAGAACTATCTCTAGCTAATTTTTCTATCGTGTATTCGAGCTTTAAGAATGATAAAAAAATGTAAAATGCACTAAGTACTCGATGTCATAAGCAGTTCATTTCAGTACATACATTTTTATTACACTACATTATAAACCTCTTCACTACAACTACGTCTTGTTTGCGTTTTGTTTTGACAGTACTTGTGCATTGTTGTTGTGAGCAAAACATTCATTTGATTTTCAAGCATAGAGTCGGCGACAGTAAATGTTTGGAAATAAAATGAATGTCTTGAAGTGGGTTTCAAATACATTTGTGCAGATCTCTAATATTAAATTTGTGGTCAACCATTTGCAAAAAGTTTGACATACATGAATTGATTTTTAAAATATATCATAGTACCATTTCAAATTGGAATTTGATTGATATTGGAAAACTGGATATTGGAAAACCGTTTTAATACCCATACTCAGAGAAATCTCAGCTACAAAATATGTTCCGCAAAAAAAAAAAAAAATTATTATGAAAATATGAAATTAGAATGATCCCTAGTTTCACGTACTACTCCAATTTTTCATATGTACAAAATAGTGTCGGACAGTGTAATAAATATATTTTTAGTATATCTACGTCATGCCTACTGTTTAAGCGGAAGAAAGTCTTTTATCTACATATTCTGTATTAAATCTTATTTAATCTCTGTTCTAAAATCATAATTGATGATTTTAAAAAATACACTAATGCTATGGAGCTTTTGGTTTTAAACAAATATTAAATTTAAATGTTATAAAATGTGTTCGATTGAAAATCGATATAATGGATCTCCTTCCCTATTAAAAATTGTTGTATGCCATGTGATGAGTGAAAAATAAACTACTCTTGTTCTCACAATGTTTGCCAGAATAACATCTAATGCAAGAACAAGACCCACTTTACAAAAGCAAGAGCAAGAACGAGACTAACTTTGCCAGAAAAGCGCCAGAGCAAGAGTCTTGCATTGTTTTTGTAAGAAAATTCGACATAGTCTTTTATATTTTTGAACTTTAGTTACAGAGTATTACTTTTTTTGGTTGAAATACTTTTGTAGCATAAACTTCTTTTATATCTATGAATGATATTAATTCTGAGTATAATAAAATGATTAAAATTTAATAAAAATACATGAAAAAATTGCTAACTGCAAAATATTGTCAGCAAGAAATCAAATATGAAATGTGCCAATAGTTTCAGGTCTGAAGGTAACCAAAAAGAAGAGGCCTTCGCACTTCTGCGCCTACTACGTTATCAAAAATAGTTCAAGTCATCGCTGGGTGCCGCAAGGGTCGAGGTTCGTAACACACAGATGTTTGCAACAGTTGTTGCCATGGCCTGCATTATGTGGGTTCGTTGGTTTCGGTGGCTTTGTGGGTATGTTTTTTTAGTTATGCTGCCGGTTGAACCAAGGCAAAAAAATTGAAATATTCTCGTCCTTGAACTTGTTTTTTTTTTTGTTTGGCCTTTTTGCTCCGGCTGCTGGTAACAAAATAGCACAGTTAGTCTGATGCTACAATCGGCATGTTTCCTCTCCGGCACCCAATAAACTCTTCTTTTGGCATGAAGATAGAAAAATTTAGTTGTCACAACCAATTTCATTCGATTAAAATTCAATTTTTACAAATAGATTAATTGAAACTACTATATTCATTTGTTGCTGCAAACAATATAATATAAACATATCAAATTCTTCTCGATTACTGTGTAATCCAAAATACAACCCATTTACTTTTGGCTATAAAACCAATTTAGTAGTTGAGAGGACCGAATAGAGTTGCTTGTTGAGCAATGAGGTGTATCTATGTAAAAATATTTAAATTAAAAATATATGTATAAACTGCAATTGGCCTGAGAATTCAGTCAGTCTCTCCAGAAAACCAATTCAAAGCATTACCGCGCAGTTAGTCGAAGCCAGCCAAACATCGTCGTTTATATCATTTCGAAGGCGTTTTACAGTGACTTAAATAGTTACTGTGCCATGGCAAAACTTTGGAAATTTGTGGCTACAATGACAGTTACTTATGTAGTTACTAAAATACTTCAATTTATTTTTGTTGCGTATAAATCATTTTGCATTTAGACCGCAACGCGTGTTGCCTCTAAGCAAAACAGACTAAAGTTAAAGTGGCTGGCGAGACGAGAACTAAAATGACTAAAATAACTAAAAGAACTAAAATAACTAAAGGAACTAAAGGAACTAAAAGAACTAAAAGAACTAAAAGAACTAAAAGAACTAAAAGAACTAAAAGAACTAAAAGAACTAAAAGAACTAAAAGAACTAATAGAACTAAAAGAACTAAAAGAACTAAAAGAACTAAAAGAACTAAAAGAACTAAAAGAACTAAAAGAACTAAAAGGACTAAAAGAACTAAAAGAACTAAAAGAACTAAAAGAACTAAAAGAACTAAAAGAACTAAAAGAACTAAAAGAACTAAAAGAACTAAAAGAACTAAAAGAACTAAAAGAACTAAAAGAACTAAAAGAACTAAAAGAACTAAAAGAACTAAAAGAACTAAAAGAACTAAAAGAACTAAAAGAACTAAAAGAACTAAAAGAACTAAAAGAACTAAAAGAACTAAAAGAACTAAAAGAACTAAAAGAACTAAAAGAGCTAAAAGAACTAAAATAACTAAAAGAACTAAAAGAACTAAAAGAACTAATAGAACTAAAAGAACTAAAAGAACTAAAAGAACTAAAAGAACTAAAAGAACTAAAAGAACTAAAAGAACTAAAAGAACTAAAAGAACTAAAAGAACTAAAAGAACTAAAAGAACTAAAAGAACTAAAAGAAATAAAAGAACTAAAAGAACTAAAAGAACTAAAAGAACTAAAAGAACTAAAAGAACTAAAAGAACTAAAAGAACTAAAAGAACTAAAAGAACTAAAAGAACTAAAAGAACTAAAAGAACTAAAAGAACTAAAAGAACTAAAAGAACTAAAAGAACTAAAAGAACTAAAAAAACTAAAAGAACTAAAAGAACTAAAAGAACTAAAAGAACTAAAAGAACTAAAAGAACTAAAAGAACTAAAAGAACTAAAAGAACTAAAAGAACTAAAAGAACTAAAAGAACTAAAAGAACTAAAAGAACTAAAAGAACTAAAAGAACTAAAAGAACTAAAAGAACTAAAAGAACTAAAAGAACTAAAAGAACTAAAAGAACTAAAAGAACTAAAAGAACTAAAAGAACTAAAAGAACTAAAAGAACTAAAAGAACTAAAAGAAACTAAAAGAACTAAAAGAACTAAAAAAACTAAAAGAACTAAAAGAACTAAAAGAACTAAAAGAACTAAAAGAACTGAAAGAACTGAAAGAACTAAAAGAACTAAAAGAACTAAAAGAACTAAAAGAACTAAAAGAACTAAAAGAACTAAAAGAACTAAAAGAACTAAAAGAACTAAAAGAACTAAAAGAACTAAAAGAACTAAAAGAACTAAAAGAACTAAAAGAACTAAAAGAACTAAAAGAACTAAAAGAACTAAAAGAACTAAAAGAACTAAAAGAACTAAAAGAACTAAAAGAACTAAAAGAACTAAAAGAACTAAAACAGATATTTTGCATAATGCATTTCGCTGGCGGTCGCACTATGAATATTGTCGAATAGATTAATGATGTTTGAATATTGTCTGCATAGGATAATGCTGCTCAGTGTTTCGAATTTGTCCAAGTCGACATAAATGCAGGCGCACGATTTTAAACTGAAAAGGGTCGGTGGAAAAGGGTCAAAAATATAGAAGCAGTCAGCTGTTTTTATTGTGTTGTCCTTTTGCCATTTGCATAATTTATAAGGTATTTGTAGTGATTACACGATGGCACCGCAGTTGATGGCAGGCAGTTTATTTTCCGATGGTTTTCAGAGGTAGGCTCCATTCAGGTTTTTCTAGGTTCATTGAGCCATAAACTACGAATACATAGAGCTTACATATTTTGCTTTCGCAACATTTATTTTAATTTATGTGCGCTCTTTAGATGCAGCATCATTTTCAAGTGGCTCACATGCATTAACGACAAACTGTGTGTTTTTGGTTTAAATCCTATGAGAGTTGAGGAGAGCACTGGTTTTGTACCATCATTTTCATTGTGTCCCCAACATTCTACATAATTAAATTTTATGCGTTGTTGTGTTCAGTTCAAGCCCCGCAGGCGACCAGATTCACTCAAAACTTTTGTCACTTAATTGAAATATTTGCCTGAAGATTGAAACTTTGCACAAGAGTGTCGGGTTTTGTGATACAATACTATACAACAACAACAAAATATATTGTAAGGGAACAAAAAAGAACAAAAGTTCCTAATAAAATTGTTTTCTTGTATGTATATGAAGATATTTGAAAAAAAAAGAACCCATACTTAGTGATTTTTAAATGGAATTGGTTGAATAGAGATGATTTAATAGCTTTCGTAATTAAAATTCTATAATTATAGAAATAGTGTGGCGCTACAATCCTGAAAAACATGGACTGAGCTCTCTCACCATTGAGCTTTTTTGAAAATAATAAATTTCCTAATTTAGTCTTTTAAAAGCGTGCTAAGTTTCATTAATTTTCATTTTAAAATAATGACAAATTCAATTTAGTTCAGGGACCGAAATCGGATCCGATAGCGGAACCAGAACCGTTTTGATATTTAAAACTGGCACCGTTATTAAGAACATGTGTGAAACTTTTGTTGTAAGAACCGGAATTAGAACCGCTATTTAAAAAATATTGAAACTAGAACCGGAACAGATATTTCGAAGGGTTTTAGTCCCTGTCAGAGACCAAAATCGGAAACGTTTCGATTTTTAGAACCATAATTGGAAACGTTATTAACAAAAAGAAAGGAATCGGAACTAAAATTTTTTGATAGAAACTGGAATCGCAATTTTAAAAATATTGAAACCAGGGGCACTATTCTCGTTTGATGAGAAATATGAAATGAAAATGAAAATGAGATAAAAACTATTTTCATACTCTGTTAATAATATAAAAAATAGTTTTTGTCTCATGTTCATTCTCGTTTTATATTTCTCATCAAAAGAGAATAGGGCTCCAGAACCGGAACCGTTATTCCAAACTGTTTTAGTCGTTGATTTAATTGTACCCCATGATATTCTTCAGAATTATTTGTAATTTTAAATACTTTTTACCTATACCATTCTACTGTCAAGAACATTTTAAATCTTTATTGAATATTAAAAGAGTCCTTATTGTGAATGTTACACCTAAAATAACTGAAAAATCTCAGAACAAATAATATATTTTTAGAGGAAAATAGACGGATAGAAAAGATGTGTTTGAATATGTTTGAATGTAAACCAGTTGGGAAGGTTAGATCACATGCGTTATTATAATAGTTAGGATTATCAAAATTATAGTCGGTCTAAGCCGACTATAAATACCCTACACATGTGTGGTTACCATTTAAAGTGGTATATAGTACAGCAGGGTATACGAATCCTGAAAATAACTACAAACTTTCCATCCCTGAAGAATTTTCTTTCATTTGATACCCATACTTCCAAATGGGTAGGTGTACCGAATTTCGATTTTTTTTTGAGAACCACAAGTCGTTTCATGGGAAAACTTTGTTTTCGTGTATTTGAGCATAATGTCAATATATATTTGACAACAACAGTTTACCTAAGCAAGTATACAGTAATATTGATTTGCAGATGTAAATTTTATATGAGGTATTTAAACATAAGTGGTCAGTTCTCAGGTCACAATAGACCGATCATGATAATTTTCTTGTTCAGCTTAGATATATAAGTAATCTAAATTTAAAGTTTCATTGCTCTAGCTCTTCAACTTTTTCTGTAATCGTGATTTCAACAGACAGACAGACGGACATCGCCATCGACTCAGGAGGTCATGCTGATCAAGAATACCGGGGATGCTTTTTTCAGGGTGTTACAAACGGCGTACCAAACTGAATATACCCTTTCACTCTTAGTGTAAAAAGTAATACGAAATTACCATAAATGTATTAGGAATGAAGTGTAAATAAATTATAATCGAAATTGAATTTATTTTTGTTCACGTGTAAACATTATTATATTGTCCAGCAGAATCTGTCAACTTTACAATAAATATGTTACAATACCAACAAACAATTTTAATTGCATTTGAATAAACTATTTCTTGGCAATTTACATGGTTAAAATTATGTTTCGAAACACAGAAAATGCTTATCAAATCTAAATACATTGTATGTTCGGAACGCTCGTCTTAATTCGATAATTTATCGACTGACGAAGTTGGCAACGTTGTGCAGCATTTTCTATCTACGCCATCTTTTGCCATCGTTTGAACATATTGCTGTTTAAAAACAAACAAAAAAAGAAATTGGATTTAAGTAAATGTATTCTTGCAACATTCTTCTTGTATACGAAGTTGGCACTCGTTGAGCAGAATTTTCTACCTACGTCTTTTTTGTCCCGTTTGAAGTATGTATATGGTCATTTTAAACATACTGATGTTTGAAAAGAGACAAAAAATGAATTCTTGTATATAAAGTTGACACTCGTTGATCGGAATTTTCTGCGTACGTGTTTTTTGTTGTTCGTTGAGAAAACGTGTTGGCGTCGGTAATAATTTTGTTATTTGTAAATTAAATAAATATATAAATTGTGTTACAAAAAGTACGAATAGTAACGGAGTATAATATAGTGCAGTATATAATTTCTGAAACTAATGTGAAAAAACCACAAATAAAAATCAGTATTTCGATTTTCAAACAGATTTTGGCATGTTTTTTTACAAAAGCCTCCGTGAATTTCTTGCCTACGCTATGTGCTGTACTGAGACCAACTGTAACTGTACCAAATGGTTAGCGTCTGCTGGTGCAATTGTGCATTCAATGATGCTGTCACTTGTACTTGCAATTTTAAACCAATTATTTATTTATGCATTTAAAAATTTATATATAAATTCTATTATTATAATTTTCCACTGTGCAAGTTTAAAGATTTTTAATAAAAATAAATAAAAAAAAACAACATTTTATATATATTTTATTTACAGGATTTTTTCCAGAAATATTTAAATATGTTTCTATGCAAAAATACCACTTTTTGTACTGAAACAATTGTTATGTTTCACTGGAAACATATTTATATTCACGTCGTTCAAAATCATGTTTTATTTTGAACATATTTATGTTTCGGTTCAATTATTTATTTTATTTGGATGTAGTAATTATTATGTTTCCATTAGAACATACTCCATTTTAAGGGGCAACATAAAAATGTTTCCGGGTTATTATAATGTAAGTCGGAGCTCATTACAACACTGTTCAAGTCTCAATACAACCCTGTTTACAAATGATTTATCAGTCAATTATATATTATGTTTACATAAAATTCCAAACATACATGTTAATGCCTGCAAAATTATGTTTGGGAGAGCCCTTTTTTTTGCAGCACTTTTGACAAATAAATTTTTAACACGGCTCGTGTTAAATACACATCATAAAATTTCTTACAGAAAACAAAAACAATTTTGAAAATTAACAAGATATTTTTTAAATGGTTGATAAAATAACACGGGGCGAATTCAGCATTATAAAATGATCACAGTGTTAAATTTACTCGTACAAGTGTAAAATTAATACGATATATTGTTATATATCAATGACATTTGAAAATTTCAAACAAATATTTTATTCAACAATTCTTAATTTAATTAATTTAATTTAATTATTTTATTTTAATTTAGCATTTATATACATCAATGGATTTCATTTCCAAAAAATGCTCTATTGGGTAAGAAACTTGATGTGGAGAATTTTCAGTGAAATCCGAAGATGGGAAATGGACCCCCCAGGACATCATTGTTCACATTAAAATCGACAATTTAAATATTTAAATGAAATTATGCTTCCAAACGCAGTAATATTTGCATCAATATTTCGTCATTTTGTAGCGAAATTGTGCAATTCTGACGTCTAAGGAGCGAATATAAGGAACTTATAACCGTATTATTTCCACTGAACACTGTAAGTTTATATCATAACCCAAAGTTTATTATTCCCGATAATGAGTTATAACAAGTAGAAAAAGTATGAATAGTATCATTATGTCATTAGAAAAAAAATCTTATTTGTAAATGAACTACACGGATAGAAAAGATTTGTTTGAATATGCTTGAATGTAATTATAACATAATTCGAAATCACCATATAAATATTGGGAGTAATATCTAATTACATTATAATTGAATTGTATTATTATTTTGTTCAGATTGAAATATTATTATTCGATATTTAAACATAAAATGCTTTAATCTCGGATTTACATGAATTGACTATATTAATGTTTCTGTAGAAATATATATTTTTCATCAGATATTAATATATGTATGTTTAATATTTCCGCTATTTAACACACCCAACTTCAATAAAAGGTTCTTTGAATTATAAGTATTATGTTATTCGTGATTGTTACTGGGTGACAACGAATTTAAAAATAATAGCATTATTTTGATTATATGTATGTTTGGCATTACGATATCAAATTAAATAACAGTGCTGCCTACTTTTAGCACTCAGTAATACTCACATTAATATTTTCATATAGTTTAAAAGTTCTTTTTGGTGGAAGAATTTCTTTAAGTACCGCCAATTACTGTTAATACCAGATAGTGGCTGTTTGTGAAATTTCCAATTCATCCGTAAAGTACTGAACTCAAAATAGGAACAATAGATGGAAATAAAATTATTAGGTATAAATAAAATAATAAAATAAAAGTTTAGGTTTATAATTATATAATATAAATGAAAAAAATGTAATTTAAAAACGAATATTGTGTAAAGAAGATATTAGCACTAAATTTACTATTTTTACATTAAAATTAAATGTAAACATAAATATGTTTACATGTAAATAAAATGTTTGCAAGAATGCCGAAAATTATTTATTCTGAACATAAATATGTTTGAACGAAAACAAAAATATGTTTGGCTGTTATTATAATAATGTTTGGCAATGAAATAATACTTTTGTTTGCATAAAGCTCCAAAGATATATGCAATGCCTCCAAATTATGTTTGGGAGAGTCCTTTTTTGCAGCGTGTAGGGTCTTTAAACTATTGTCAAATGCAGAATATATATTTTATTTCTCGTCATTGGTTGTAATATTAAAAAATAATACAACAGCAAAACTTTGAGTTAGGACTAATATATGTTAATATTAGGGCTATATTTCAGAAATGATACGTGTTCGGGAATTTTATTGTTTGCAGATTTTTGAAGACGAATATTTTCTGCAGATTTTGCAGATTTTTGAAGAAAAATATTTTCTCCAAAGACATTATGATAGTTTTCTGACTTCTTCTACTGGTTATAACTCCTTAACGGGATTTGTTATGAAAAATCCATTAAAAATGGTTGTAAAACATTAAGATACAAATCTTTAGGAAGAAAAGTAAAATTAACTATTTCGCTACAAAATAACGAAATATATTGGATATCCGTAGAATCCTTTCGGACCCCATAGCGGATAACTTTATATATTAGGAGTTAAAATTTTTGTGCTACGTCAAATCAAGTATATTTTATTAATAAGAATAATATTGTTTTTTTAGGATATAATAAAAATTAATAAATAAATTACCAAATTTAATTTAATATTCCCATATAGGTGAAAAATTGGAATATGTAAATTTAGCAATGTTAATTCAACACGGTTTCTCATGTAATTTTAACATCGTGATACTATTAAATTTACAGTACAAATAGGTAAAACAAAGAGATTAATCACGTTAAAATAAAATTTTGCAATTTTAATTTAACAAGACATCGAGATATTCTAACAAGTTATCCAATGTAACTCTAACATTATACAACTGTTACATTAACCAACACACCATGGTGAATCAAACAGATAACCCATGTTCAGTTAACAATTTTTTACTGTTAAATACTAACATTATGAAATAATGTTAAATTCCTGTATCTTGTTAATAATTAACACTATGAATCTGTTTGAAAAAAAAAAACATGAAATCTGTTTAATTTCTGTTTAAATTTACATGATTTTTTCCCTGAGTGAGCGTGTACATAAAAGTGGTTCTACATCGTAAGTCATTGATCAGATCATTAACATGTCTATACGATAGAGAAAATAGCTAGAGATAGAGCAAAATAGAGCGAAAAATCTCATAGAGTTGTGTAAACACTACATAGAGCTCCACTGTAGGGAGCTCTACGGTAGATTTTTTTCTCTATCTCTAGCTAATTTCTCTATCGTGTATTCGAGCCTTAATAGTGTACATTTCTAATAGGGAATTGAATTGGTCTTAAAATGCTTCCATTTTCTGACCGTTTAAAACAATTCTAAATTTGATACTTTTAGGAGTCAAGTTTTCGTAAAAGCTATACAGACAGTTTTTATGTGAAATCAATCTAAAATTCTATACTTTCGAAATACAATCAATCAGTTGAAAATTTATTTGTCACATAATTCGCCTTTTACAAATTTCTATAATTCACCCGTATAAAATCCAACCGGACAACATTTAAAATAAGATTTTTTCTTTATTTATTTTATTTAATAAATAAGACGTAAATCTAAAATTTTTATAAAACCAATTTTAATATTCATCATTAGTCACAGTTTGCATTATTTGTAGAGGGAATTTTGTACGGGATGCCTCCGTTTTGATGAATTTAGTACCGGGGAATTTATACATTATACTTAATATTGAATTTTATGCGGTAGATTCCATACCCAAAAATGCACAATAAATATATAAATGATTTAAATAAAAAATTCTTATAAGAAAATTGAAATCTTTTTTCAAGAATATTTTTCTTTAATAAAACGAAACTGTTTTCTTCGTTTTGGTACGCAATTTAACTAATCCAGAATAGCTGTACACATAAAAAAAACTAGTCTTTGTTCTTTGTTCAATGAATTGTGTATATTTTTTAACTTAGATTTATTTCAGCGGGCTTTCTATATTTTATAGTGTTTTTAATTGAAAAATTTTAAATTTTTATAAACCTTTAGTATTTTCTACATTGTATAGAATGTCAAAAGTTGGATTTTAAGCCGTTGCTGCTGCTTGTGCCGCTGCTGGTGCCGCAAACGCTGTTGCGGTAGCCGCCCTGGCGGTTGCCTCATCCTCGATGGCCTTCAACTGATTTTTGGTTGTTTGCACTTGCAACGTGATGCAACGTATTTGCACCCACGGCAAGGTAGTCGCGGCAGCGTTGCAATTATTGAAGCCGAGCTCAGCATCGGCCAAGGTGTCCGTAACACGTAGGGCGAGATCTTCGGGAAAGCCGGGCGTGGTCAACAACTTTTGTGACTCGTTTTGCAGCACAACATCCAAAAAAAATTGTGATGGCGGAAAACCCATGAAGGGACGCACGCCCATGCCGGGTATATTTAGACCTAGATTGATTTGTGCCTAAAGCAGATGTGTATTATAGACTATGAAAATGTATTTTTTTTTACATTAAACTTACATTGGCTGCAACGAGAGCGCAGAGTAAAATAGTAATAATGGTTTTCATTTTTAATTTGGTATTATTTAATAATTTGGTACAAATTACAGGAGATCTATTGGACGTTTCAGACGGTTCGTTTCGTATACTGAATCTGTCCGAACAGATCAATTGCATTTTATACTTGAATGCGAAAACAACAACTCCAGTCTTATCGGATAAAATAAATAAATTAGCAGTAAACATAGTTGCATCAACTACCTACCAATGTTTTTGATTACACTTGGCATTTTTAGAGATATCATAAATTTTACAATATTTTTCATTTACGCACCTATCTACCCACCTACTACGCATATTGTCAACATCCGTTCAAGTTAATTGCACAGATTAAAATCGTAAATTATTAAAAATGACTTTTCATATATAATGACTCATTTTTTTACTTAGTAGTTTTTATTTAAATTTAAATATGTTATTTTTTATTATAAATAGTGTTATTTATAAAAAAATATATTCGTTATTCTTCCACGTAAAATTCTTAAAGTTTCTCCCATGGTTGAAATATAAATAGGTTAGTTCAGCAAGACATATAGTTGGCATACAGAATGTTAAAAATGTCAAGAAAAAAATATTGAAAATAAAACAATCAATTGTCATTTTAAGATTTATTTAAAGGTTATGTTTTTTGCACTTAATTTTCACTATTTTATTAAAATTTCACTACACAAATCGTCGTTCTAGAATTAAAAATCACCAAATACATTTTTATGAAAAACTTAAATTTCGAGTTTGTTGATTAATATTATAAAAAGTAATAATTGCATATTAAAAGTTGAAATATCAATTGATAGATTTACATTTTCTTATCATGTGGTAAAAAAATTGAGATCATCGATTAAAAATTGACAGCTATATAAAGATTTTTGTAAATCAATATTTGGCATTTTGAAAATGTATTTGGTGACTTTTCGTTCTACATCGACGAAATTAACTATTTTACGTTTTATATACACGATGGTTCATTTTAAAGTCATGGAGGTATCTAAACTTTTTTAAATGTTGAGATTTGATGATTTTAGAGTTATGAATTTTTGTTAATTTTGTGAAATTGTAAACAAGCATTGATGTTCTGTTTTAAATTTTTCGTAAACAAATGTTTAGACTTTCAAACAGTTTTCAAAAAAAATTTTAAAGATGACTTCACATGTATATCAGTGGCGGACCCACAGGCGGGTCGAAGGGGGCGATCGCCCTCCCTAAGACGCCATGATTTTAACAATAATTTATATATTTTAAGAAATATTATTACAAAAGTAGTAAATTGTATACTTCTATAAGTACAATTCTACGTTTACTTTCAAAATATATCAAGAACACAGTTGAAAAGTATCTCTAATTCATTATTTAAAATTTGTCATCGTATATTTCTTATTTTATTCAATGAATTGTCATATTGATGAATTTGTTCATAATATTTTTTCAAAAAAAAAAAATTTTTTTATGAAATAATTCGAAAAAAAAGTGTTGTAAAAATTTTATTTAAAAAATAACAGTAACAAAACAAAACAGTCGAAAAACAAAATTTGTTCGAAAAAAAAACATTTTTTTCAAAAATATATTTTTTATATATATACTAGCTGGACCCGTACACGACTCGTGCAAAGATTTTGTGAATGCAGTGTAATGGAGCAATTTTATTAATATAAATTACATTTTTATTATTAATATCAGGGACCCGTGCTTCGCTGTGGAAGTTTTTTTATTGGTTCAGTAAATGTAGTTACCAAAACCAAACTAATTCTCCGCTAAAACAACTTTTCTCATATACAATTCTTTCTCAGACTGTTCTTCCCAGTAGAATTCTTTCCCGTAGAATTCTTCCCCGTAGAGCTTTTCCCAGTAGAAGTTTTATTGTGGTTAGTTTTCGTGAGGTGAGTTTTATTGTGGTGAGTTTTAGAGTGGTGAATTTTAGTGTAATGAGTTTAAGTGTAGTGAATTTTATTGTTGTGTGTTTTAGTGTGTTCAATTTAAGTGTGGTGAATTTTAGTTTGGTCAGTTTAAGTGGGTGAATTTGAAAGTGGTGAATTTTAGTGTGGTGATTTGTATTGTGGTGAATTTTAGTGTGGTGAATTTTGGTGTGGTGATTTTTAATGTGGTGAGTTTTAGTGTGGTGAGTTTTAGTGTGGTGAGTTTTAGTGTGGTGAGTTTAAGTGTGGTGAATTTGAGTGTGGTGAATTTTAGTGTGGTGAATTTGAGTGTGGTGAATTTTAGTATAGTGAGTTTTAGTGTGGTGAATTTTAGTGTGATGAGTTTTAGTGCGGTGAATTTTAGTGTGGTTGATTTTGTTTTCTATCCTTTTTTTTATTTTTCTGTTGTTTTTGAGTTATTGCTTAAGTTTTGTGCTTTTACTTTTGTTTTTGTGTTTGAATTTTGCTTTTGATTTTGTGTTTTTGCTTTTAATTTTTTTTTTGTTGTCTTTGAGTTTTTTGTTTCATGTTCGTATCTGGTATAAGTGCCAAGTTATATCGTTTTGAAAGTTTAGGTTGTATGGGAGGTGCCACGCCCCTTTGTCCAATCCCGCCCATATATAGCCTATGACACCCTCCGGGCCCTATAGTATCCTGGTGCAAAATTTCAGTTAAATCGGTTCAGCGGTTTAGTCGTGATGCTGGAACAAACAGACAGACGGACCAAGAGTTTTATATATATATATATATATATATATATATATATATATATATATATATATATATATATATATATATATATATATATATAACTTTTTATTAATAAAAAGTTGTAATTATAATAAATATATTATAAAACATTTTACTAATTTATGCATGTCGAGCAAGCATTATATAAGAAATAACACACATGAACTACTTGAGAACTACCGCAAAAAATTAACGAAAAAACAATATTTTGATAGAAATTTGGTTGCATGAACAGCGTTCTTCAATATGATGAACATATATGTTGGTTCATTAATATGAAGAAACGTATTCTTCACATACAGTTCATCATATTGAAGAACACTTTTTCGACAGTAACCAAGCGTTCTTAATATTTATGATAGCATTCATAACAATAATGGCGTTAGTCATTAATATTATGAATGGTTCTTCAATACAATGAATCAGGGTTTGAAGAACGGAATTCATCAATATGATGTAAATATTTTTTCTGTGTGTGTGCAAATTAGTTCGGGCAATCCAATACTATTTTTGAGCTTTGCACGTAAACCATAAGTTAATTATGGAAAAATTGGGTCTCATTTATATGTCATGAAATGCTATTTGTAGTGGTTTAGTCGTTTTTAAAACCTCTAACACAAATATCACAAACATAATAAGAAAATATAGTCCAAAAGTTATAAAACTAATTTTGGTGGTCAATACCTAAATTTTTTTGTTTTTTTTACCATTGTAGTTCTAAATTAATAACACTGCTCTACACTCATTATGGTGGTTGTAGAGCTAATACCGAAAAATGGCATCAGTTTTGTCAAATTGACTATAGTTTTTGAGATATATGCCTTTTATACCCTACACTAAGAGTGAAAGGGTATATTCAGTTTGGTACGCCGTTTGTAACACCCAGAAGGAAGCATCTCCGGTATGGAAAAGTATATATATTCTTGATCAGCATGACCTCCTGAGTCGATTTAGCGATGTCCGTCTGTCCGTCCTTCTGTCCGTCTGTCTGTCCGTCTGTCTGTCTGTCTGTCTGTCTGTCTGTTGAAATCCCTACTACTTTTAAAATTGAAGAGCTAGATAAATGAAACTTATAACTTAGATTACTAATATACCTACGCTGTATGTGCGAAAAAATTGTCGAGATCGGTTCATTGTGACCTATGATCCGACCACTTATGTTCAAATACCTCATATAAAATGTACATATAAAGATCAATTTTTATGTATACGTGCTTAGGTAAACTTTTTTGGTCAAATATATATTGACATCATGCTCAAATACATGATAATAAAGTTTTCCGGAGAAAAGACTTGTAGTTCACAAAAAAAATCGAAATTCGGTACACCTACCCATTTGTAAATATGTGTATCAAATGAATGGAAATTCTTCAGCGATTGAATGTTTGTAGTTATTTTCAGGATTCGTATACCCTGGTGACCTATATATCACTTTGAATGGTAACCACACATATGTGTAGGGTTTTTATAGTCGGCTTAGACCGACTATAATTTTGATAATCCTAACTATCATAATTACACCTACTTTAAAATTTCCCATGTGATCTAACCTTCCCAACTGGTTTCAATTTCTCATTAAAAATGTGAGATTTTAAAATGGGCTATATCTCAGAAACTAGAGCCAATTTGACTAAACTTTTGCCACATATATATATAGCATCTCATTCGCATCTCATTCATGTGTTTTAATGTGCTGATCTTCCATCTCTTTCTCGCACATTGCTCAGTACGCTGAATGATCTTCCGTCTCTTTCTAACACATTGCTTAGTGCGCTGAATTGTATTGCGTCGCATTTATTATTGTTGAATGCTTTCACAGTAACAATATATATATATATATATATATATATATATATATATATATGTATATATATATATATATATATATATATATATATATATATATATATATATATATATATATATATATATATATATATATATAATATGATCCTTTGTTTCGATTTTAAAAACTTTTCTCTAGTAGGTCAGGAGTAATAGCATTTTTTAAACTTTAGTTGTGACACTCCTCCTGTTCCAATCCCACCCATAGGTGGAAAAATGAGTAACAACCACACTAAACATCACTGTGTCAAATTCCATGTGGCTATCTTAAGTACGCAAATATTTTGAATTAAATGTTCAGTTTTGCCACGCCCATTTTTGTACCTTTGGCGATGAATTTCAAAAATATACAGGCTTAGTGATGAACACCCTGTCCAAAAATGTACACACCCTGTCCAAAAATGTACAATAAATAATGAAACAAATACACATAATGCAGTAATTTTTACTGCAGTATTTTTTGAGTGTAGTAAATGTTGATTGTGTAATTGATTCAATAACATTTTAGCCATTATACGAACCGCAAACAAACGTTCTTCACCAACCATTTAGCTTACACTCATCGCAAAAAAAATTTTAAAATTATTTTCTATGTAATAATCGAAAATAACTAAAATTTAAAGAAAAACCAGGGGTAGAAACCGGAACTATGAAAAGAACGTTTGGCAATCGTTCCGATATTGTTCCGTTCCGGAACGAACGAAAAGCAAAAGTTCCGAGCGCAAACGTTTCAGTCGGAACTTTTGCTCAAAAGTTCCGGCTCAAAAGTTCCGATCGGAACTTTTGCATACAAAAAACGTTTGAATCGTTCCTATCGCCATAGGCACGCATACTGGTGCGTCATTGGAACTTTTTTGGTTGAATCTGTTCCTGTGGGCCTAGATTCGCATCCTGGTGCGTCATTGGAACTTTTTCGGGTGAATCGCTTCCTGTGGGCCTAGATACGGATCCTGGTGCGTCATTGGAACTTTTTACGGTGAATCGCTTCCTGTGGGCCTAGATACGGATCCTGGTGCGTCATTGGAACTTTTTTGGGTGAATCTCTTCCTGTGGGTCCAGATACGCATCCAGGTGCGTCATTGGAACTTTTTCAGGTGAATCGCTTCCTGTGGGCCTAGATACGGATCCTGGTGCGTCATTGAAACTTTTTTGGGTGAATCTCTTCCTGTGGGCCTAGATACGGATCCTGGTGCGTCATTGGAACTTTTTTCGGTAAATCTGTTCCTGTGGGCCTAGATACGCATCCTGGTGCGTCATTGGAACCTTTTTGGGTGAATCTGTTCCTGTGGGCCTAGATACGCATCCTGGTGCGTCATTGGAACTAATTTTGACCATTGAACACCAGGATAGGTATCTGGCCCAACAGAACAGATTAACCTAAAAAAAGTTCCAATGGCGCACCTGGATGCGTATCTAGGCCCACAGGAAGAGATTCACCCAAAAAAGTTCCAATGACGCACCAGGATCCGTATCTAGGCCCACAGGAAGCGATTCACCTGAAAAAGTTCCAATGACGCACCTGGATGCGTATCTAGGCCCACAGGAAGAGATTCACCCAAAAAAGTTCCAATGACGCACCAGGATCCGTATCTAGGCCCACAGGAAGCGATTCACCTGAAAAAGTTCCAATGACGCACCTGGATGCGTATCTAGACCCACAGGAAGCGATTCACCCAAAAAAGTTCCAATGACGCACCAGGATCCGTATCTAGGCCCACAGGAAGCGATTCACCCTAAAAAGTTCCAATGACGCACCAGGATGCGTATCTAGGCCCACAGGAACAGATTCACCCAAAAAGGTTCCAATGACGCACCAGGATGCGTATCTAGGCCCACAGGAACAGATTTACCGAAAAAAGTTCAAATGACGCACCAGGATCCGTAATTAGGCCCACAGGAAGCGATTCACCCGAAAAAGTTCTAGATAAGCACCTGGATGCGTATCTAGGCCCACAGGAAGCGATTCACCCAAAAAAAGTGCCAACGACACACCTAGATGTGAATCCATACACATTGGAACTTTTAAACGGAACGAATCAATCGTTCTTCATCGGAACGTTCTTTGTCGGAACGATTCAAACGTTTTTTGTATGCAAAAGTTCCGAGCGGAACTTTTGAGCCGGAACTTTTGAGCAAAAGTTCCGATTGAAACGTTTGCCCTCGGAACTTTTGCTTTTCGTTCGTTCCGTTCCCAACCCCTGAGAAAAACTATTTATATCAAATGTCATGCATATTGTAATATTGTATAGACTGCAAGTGTTTCTATAAACAAATTTTACAGATTTGCATGTCAATTCTCTAATATTAATATATTCTTAACATCAATTTTAGGACTTATTGAAAAAAATATTGATAAAAACAAATCAAATTGACAGATTAGATTGATGATAAAAATAATAGAAAATTAATTAATTAAACAATTCCTTTTTTTAGGCGAACTCTATAACATTATTAACCATTTTCTCTTATGGTGATAATTAAATATATCGTCCTTCCGCGTTTCATTAATCAAGTAATTAATTTTTGAACATTTCTTGTATTTGTAACATGAAAAAATAACGCAGATTTTAATAAAAATGTCAAAATAAATGTATCAACTAACTTCGAAACATGTTCGAAATAACTAAATCGTCTGTCGAACGAAAAAGTTATAACATTCCAGTTCGATATTTTCGCTTCGACAATCGCTTCGATACAAAGAAAAAAATATTGTATGTATATATAACAATTGATATTAATAGCAAACAAAATCGTATTCCAATTAAAAATATTAATGTATTTACTAATTAATTAATTGTATTTACACATTTTTTTAATTAAAATATTAATAGGAATTAATTTAATATAATTTCAATACAACTAAATCTTTAATAGTATTAACTAATTTTATTTGTTACTTTTGATTTATTCATTTTCTTGAATTGCAACACTGTTTTTTTCTTCTGGATTTCATTTTGTTTTTTGTTTGTGCTTCTCGTGCGTCGGCGGTGTCGTTCAGTTTCTTCTAACATTATTTTCTTCTACGTTCCTATTTTAAAACAGGATATTGAATTATTTAGTGTATGTTATGTTATTAAAGCATTAAATGGCTCAATTTATTTTTGCTGTCAAGAAATTGAACAAACAGCTTATGATGCTCATTTTGTTGCATATTGAATCGAATTATCAAATGAAAACTGACTTCGGTAAAACATTCGTTAGGTTGAAAGAAATTCACAAAGCATATCAAACAGTATAAATACTTATTTAATATTTATTTTATGTTATATATTGAATTGAATTATTTTTATTTTCATATGTTTCAAATATTTTATTTAATTTAACAAAATATTTAATTGATCCAATTTCTATCGAATGATTGATTAACATTTTAGTTATATTTACACACTTTTTTTTCTGTGTGTAGTGATAGTAAACATCTTTCCACAGTTCAAATTTTCCATGGTCCTAAGCGCATAAACTAGCCATAAACTGCTTAGAAAGCAGCAAAAAAAAACTGTTTAGAAACTAGCCATTTGTTAGCTCTGTTTAAAATTGTGTTTCAAAATTTACTACTTAGAATCAAGGTGTATTTAACAAGGTGTGGAAAGTACGAAAACTTCTCTCTTTTTTATTATTAAAATTTAATTTTTTTTGTCATTCGTTTTTTGAATTTCTACGTTGCGGTCTATAAATATTTATTAATAATTAAAATTGTCAAAAGTTATGTCGCAACGGACTTTTCAGCTTTACATATAAATCCATATTTTTGATAAAAATTGACTCATATGTCTCAATTTGCACTACAATTTTGATATTTTTAAACATATTTGGAGTTCAATTGATAAAATCAATCAAATGTACTGCAGAAACTTTATCTGGATATATTACTACGAGAGACAATATATTATGATTTGTAGTAAATTTGGTTGGGTGTAAAAATTTGGATTGAAAAATAATTTTGTTTCAGTACTTTGTATTTTTAATATTTTTTAAATAAAAAATTTCAGGAGAGGGCTGAATAATTTAAATAAAACATATTTTATATCAATATTTTAAGTTTTTGAATCATATTCTAAGTTTTTTGATCCATATTTTAAGTTTTTTGATCCATATTTATTTAGTTTTTTAGTCCATAACCGATACATATTTTCCGTATTTTTCGTCCATGTAATTGTTGGCCCTGGTTATAACACATTTAATGTTCACTTCAGTTTCCAATATTTGATTGTAATACTTGAGTCTGCATTTATTATTGAGTCCGTCGCCGTAATAGTAGTACATT
The DNA here is from genome assembly GCA_951804985.1 of Dryomyza anilis. Taxonomy (NCBI): domain Eukaryota; kingdom Metazoa; phylum Arthropoda; class Insecta; order Diptera; family Dryomyzidae; genus Dryomyza; species Dryomyza anilis. Next base: position 97,777,993 of record OX638132.1, read on the forward strand.
GTATGATTTTTATCTGTAATAAATAGATAATATGTTTAATATAATAAATTTACATTAAATCCGATATTTCGGTAACAGTTATTTTTTCACTGTTACTCAAAAGTAACGGTGACAGCTTGTTACAAAAATACTCCAGTAGCAGTGATTGCTAGCTACCTTTGATATATTTGTTGTTAATATTCGCAATAACAGGCAAATATCAATCACTGTAGTAATTATTCGAATGAAACAGTCTGTTATTGAAATACTCCAGTCGCTGTGAAATCCCTGTAGTTCTTATTCGAACAAAAAGAACAGAATCACAGTAGCTGTGATTCACAGCTATTACTATTTACTATATATTTTAATTTTTTATATAAATTATATAAAGTTAAAACGTAAAAGGTGTTTAATTTATGAGGACTCCAAAAATTAACTCCTTAAAAGCTCCGAAAATAATGGGTCTAAATTTTTGTTTGTCTGAGTCACCCGGTTTCTTCGTCAAATATGTCTTCACATAGATTTTCTTTCACACCATCTTTCATCTTTCTTCGTCAAAAATAATCATTTATTTGTTTGTCAGTGATGCATATTCTGAAAAAAAAGTCTCTTCAAAACAGAAAAAAGTATTAATTAAAATAAAAGCATACTTTTCCATAAAAAAAAATCGTAAAATGATTTCCCATTTTCAAAAATCCCATACAATTAGCGCATTCACAGTTTCATGGTACTGGTGCGTCATTTTACGAATACGACAGTACGGCAATTGAACTGTGAGCATCACTTTTCTGCTTGTTCAAATATTTCGTCAATAAATGCATCTGATTCCTATAAAATTACGATGTTTTGTAATTACTATAAATATTCCTAGATTTAAAAAGAAAAATAAATTAACATTGATATTTCATTTTTCTAAGGGATGCACAAAAAATTGACGTTTCTTTGTTAATGTATTGTATATACACTACATGGTTCATATACCATACTAAAATGCGATGAACTGTGAATACGCTAAATGTTTCCCAATTTACAGAAATTAACGTTGTCAATCAAAAAATATAAAAGTTTAACAGTGGCATTCATCATCTCCTTTTATTATATTTTCATGCTTTTTAATGTTCCTCTTCCATCAGAGTTTTAACTTTTTCCATCATACTAATTTCAGTTAAAAAAAAGTTATTTAAAAAATGAAAAAAGTACTCCAAAAAGTACGAAAATACAAAATTATACAACACTGGCACTAGTGCGAATTTCTTGAGTTTGCGTATTTTAATTTTATTTTATTTTACGATGTATACTCATAGTGGATAGAAAAGAAGACCACTTTGTACTCGTTCGCAGAAGAGGAATTAATAATATCGATTGGCAGACAGCAAGTAGCAAAATCAGCCCTCTTCAAGAAGAAACTCACTCGGTGGAAAAAAAGGAAAATCGCAGCGAAAACTGGAAAAAGTTCAACGTTTTGCTGGTCAACAACATAGTTTGAAACCAATTTCATTGTAAATAAATTTTGCGCGATACGTCGAGCTGCAGACAGCCAGTCCGACAGATAGATAGACAGACAGACAGACAGGCAGGTGCTTAAAATATAGATAAGTAAAAATGGCCTTCGCAGGACTAAAAAAACAGATCAACAAAGCAAATCAATATGTAACGGAAAAAATGGGCGGTGCAGAAGGCACCAAGCTGGACATGGACTTCATGGAGATGGAGCGCAAGACGGACGTCACCGTGGAGCTGGTCGAGGAGCTGCAGCTAAAGACGAAGGAGTTTCTGCAGCCCAATCCGACGGCGCGCGCCAAGATGGCTGCAGTCAAAGGCATCTCTAAGTTGTCGGGCCAGGCCAAGACGAACACCTATCCACAGCCGGAGGGTCTGTTGTCCGAGTGCATGCTGATGTATGGCAAGAAGCTGGGCGAAGAGAGCAGCGTCTTTGCACAAGCCATGGTAGAATTCGGCGAGGCGCTGCGTCAAATGGCCGACGTCAAGTACTCGCTGGACGACAACATTAAGCAGAACTTCCTCGAGCCGCTGCATCATCTGCAGACCAAAGACCTCAAAGAGGTTATGCATCATCGGAAAAAACTGCAGGGACGTCGACTGGACTTTGACTGCAAGCGGCGGCGTCAGGCCAAGGACGATGAGGTGCGCGGCGCCGAGGAGAAGTTCGATGAGTCACTGCATCTGGCACAAATGGGCATGTTTAATCTGCTGGAGAACGATACGGAGCAGGTGTCACAGTTGGTGACCTTCTGCGAGGCGCTCTACGATTTTCACTCGCAGTGCGCTGACATACTGAAGGTGCTGCAGGAGACGCTGGCCGAGAAACGCGAAGAGGCTGAGGCCAGACCAAAGGCCGAGTTTGTACCCAAGACTATTTTGGATCTGAATCTGGAGGTGGGCTCTTCGCCAGGCTTTGGCGACTCGGACAGTCAACACATGGGCGCCTCGCCATTGCCATCGCCAATGCGTTCGCCTGCAAAGTCCATGGGCATGGCAGCCACGCCGCAAAAGCAGCAACAACCCTCTTGTCAGGCGCTCTACGACTTTGATCCCGAAAATCCAGGAGAACTCGGCTTCAAGGAAAATGACATCATTACGCTGCTCAACAAAGTCGACGAGAACTGGTATGAGGGATCGATAAACGGACGAACCGGCTACTTTCCACAGTCCTATGTGCAAATCGTGGTGCCACTTCCAACCAATTAACTTGTGAACTGGCAGCGCATTAACAAACCAGAAGATGCTAATAACATTGAACATGATTAAACTGATAACGATGATGATGATGCTGCTACTGCTATTAATCAGATGGAATCCTATCCGATGTATAACAATTATGATGATAATAATTATTGTTAAAACAACAAAATTAAGTAAAACATACAAAATTCAAAAAAACACAAAACAAAAAAAATTACAAATTTAATTCAATTGATGAAAAATTGCTTCAAACTTTGTAATATTTAAATGGAAAATTATTACCTATCTACCTACCTTACTACCTACTATTACTAATTACATTGTATGTGTTGTTTTGTTAAGCAAATTCGTTTTTAATTATTATACCTAATAATTGTATTTCAACTAATTAACCAGTCAAGTTCGAGTTGGAATAAATATACATACAATAAATTAAATAATATAAAAATAATGAAATTAAAATAATTCCAATTATAACAATAATATAATATATATATATACATTGATAATAATAAACATAATTTTTATTATTGTGTCTTTTCGTTCAAAACGGAGGCGTTTTTCTTTCACATGCATTTTCGCTTTCATTTTTTTTTTTGTGTTGTCTACTCTCGTTTGCTCTCTTCTCCATCATTGATTCCGAGAGTTAGCTGCTACATACTTTCGACTTCTCAATGGCATTTTCATTTTTCTGCACAGCCAATTTGAATATTTTTGTTTAGAAGATCGTGTGGATCCAGAACAAACAATTGCCACTGTGTCATCATTTGTTGTCGTCATTTTATTCTCATTTGAATTATCACTATTCGGTCGTTGTCGATTAGATTCCCGGCCAAGCATATCTTATCATTTGCAAGCAATTTTATATGTATTGATGAATCATAAAACATTATCTTGTAATTGTTTGCCAAATATGCGACCTAACCTTTCAAAAAGTTCTATAATCTCCTGAATATTTTAAAATGTATTGAAATATTTTAATAGTTATTTCCGAAATGTTTTTGTTTTATTGGTAGTCTATAATGAGATTTTGTCTTATATTGAAATATATATATAACAACTTTCTCAGATTTGATTTCTATTTAATTATGGAAATTATAGTTTATAACTGTTTATAACATTTCATAAAAAAAATAAAACGTTACTGTCTGCCCTAGACAAAATTTTTGGCAGGGTCGAGGCAGTTTAGAACCATTTTTCCTACATATTTCAAACAGACAAATGCGGAGTTTTTATCACAAGCTTTCTGATTTCTGTCCATTGCCAAAATATGCCGTGAATCTGCCATTAAAATTTCACATAATTTGACAACCTGCACTTCCCAAAATACGCCATTTATCTGTTTGTTTTGCCAGAAATATGCCCGAAATATTCCTGAAAAATGTCAGAAATATTTTCTCGGGTGCACCTAAAATTAAATTTTGCCCAAGACAACATTTTTGAAAGGGCCGAGGCAGTTAAGAGGCACTTTTGCGACAAGGCAGTGTTTGTATCACAAACTGTCTCTTTTCTGCCCGTTCCCAAAAAATGCCGTGAATCTGCCATTAAATATCCACAAATATTTACAACGTAGAAGAGATCAGACATAACTATTATTAACCTTTAATTCTATTTGCGTTTTCACAGAGAGTTATTATTTTTCAAAAATTTAAAGGTTTTTGGTTGAGAGATATTTTTTATTTTAAAAAATATAGGTCTTTGGTTGAGAGAAACTATTTTTTTATAAAAAAATAAAGGTCTTTCGATAGGAGTTATATGAAAACCTTTATTTTAAAGGTCTTTGGTTAATGGTTGTTTGTAGACAGAAATTGGTCTCATTTGTAGGGAATTTTTTGTTGTTGTTTGGAGAGATATAAAAATGTGTATTGTTTTTCTCATCCAACAAATTATTTTTTCGAACATCATAAGTATTGGACAAGTGGGCGTGGTACCTCCCATACTACCAAAAATGGTTATTAGAATAATGGCCGGTCGCTGAAATGTAAATAACTCAGAAAAGGCTAAAAAGTAACAATTTTGCCGGAGCGTGCCCGAAAAATGTTTATCTTTTTAAATAAAAATAATTAAAAACAAGTTAAAAAAGAATTTACTACAGCATTTTTTTATTCTAAAGTATGAAAATTTTCTAAAACAAAACATTGCAAAAGCTTCATAAATCATATGATATTTATGAAAATGTACCATTAAGTACTTTATGGTACGACCATTGATCTTATGGTTCATGTATTAATAGTTTTTTCTTTTTAAATCAAAAGTTTTCTAATTAATTCAATAGTATTTGAAAAATTCAGTACCATAAATTTAAATATTTCAATATTATTATTTTAAATAGAATAAATACTGTTGTTTTAATGGTTTCATCCTATAATAATAAACGTGTTGTAAAAAAAACATAAAAACGAATGCAAACATGTTCGCTTCGTACGTCATGCTGCGTGATTTGAGTATTGTGCCTGAGCCTAAAAAGGGTCTAACAAATGAGCCTAAAAGTAAACTAAAAATGCTCATGTATCTGAATCTAGGAAGATTCATTTTTTATTCAAAAAAGCTTCCGAAAAGGCTCCAAATGAGTTTTAAATACTGTAATATTGATTTTATATAATGGCTATTTTTGCAACAAGACTGAAAAGACAGTTGCTAATACGTATTAAACTTTTTTAATATTATGTTATGCATATACATTAATCAGACAAATCAGGACAATCTATCGGCCAACGTCGACTACATTGACTGACCGACACATGATCTGAGATGCCGTTGACGGTAAACCAAATGCTCAATTCAATTAGTCATTTGGTTTATGTGCGACGATTCAATCAAGGTCTATGAATGTTTTTAAAGCATCCTTCCGTATGCACGAGAACTCCTGTACTCCTACGAGGTATTGCGAATCCCTATATATTAAATATTTTCGCCACCGCGTTCATACCAAGACAAAACAGAATAAGAAAATTAACAGCAATGTAATTAATGTATGAGATTATTTATTACCTGTCACAATTGTTTTTGATTGACAATGTTGCCTTGATTTTTAAAATGAAAAAAACTTAAAACAATGTTGTTCTAAAACATTTTTGTAATAAATCAAAACACTCAAGTTATATTCAGGATACTAGAGCCTGAGGGTAACTTGAACTCTGGCGTTAGCTGGGAAATCACAGAAAATTTAAACTTTGCCTATAAAGTTAGTTAATTTAGTTACTTAAAGTACATGAAAACCTGGTATATTTACAAGTTGTGTAGTAACGTAACTTTATGAGTATTTTTACCGTTAACGGAATAGAATTTTCTTTTCAGATTTTTAGATTCACATATTTAAGATTCCAAATCCACCGTTATTTCAATGATTGAGCATTCATTTTTCAGTCGTGGAAAATTTGACAATATTTTGTCTTGCAATTATTGCGAAAAATTGTCTGTGAGTGTGGAGAAAAGTTGGATACATATGATGTGATGCCACATTGTAGGCAATTTAATTTACATACAATGAAAAAAATTAGTGTCTGAGGTTAATTTGACTTTTGATGTTTCCGACACCTTTAGGTACTCCCTAGAGATTGGCATGTGAGTGTGATTCACGTGAATCACGCGTGATTGTGATTGAATCCTAATTTTGCTCACGTGATTGTGAGTAGACGAAAAAATACCGTGAGTGAGTGTGTTTGAGTACAATTTTTTCGTGAGTGAGCGTGAGTCGAATATTTCGTAAAATAAAAAAATCTCACTTTCAATTTTTTGTGATTTTTCTATATTTTTGCTAAACTACAAAACAAGTATGACCACCCCTTGAACTCACAAGGCTTTGGGAAGGCGTCTGCCCACTATTCAGAACTATAATAAATCAAACCCTTTCTAACGACCGTCATATACCCACTTAACTCAGAATAAGTTGCAAGGTTTCAGCCAACAATTTATCTAGCCCCCGTACTTAGTATGGGCTAGTCAATTTTGTCAATTTAGTTTTTGCTAGGTTTCATAGAAATTTTAATATACCCATTTTTGTAAAATGTTTAATTTTCAATTTTAAATATACATGAAAACTCTGTATTGACTTCCTTTTGTTTATTAAGATTAGTTTGTTCCAAGGGTTCGTCTGGGGTCCCGTTTTTTTTCGAGTTATAAATGTAGTAAAGATTTTACAAGAATTCTTCACCGGAGAATTATTCTTTGAGACATTCTTTACCTTTCTCTATGCACATCACAGCACATCGAAGGTCTTTCACATTTCCATCTCTGCTAAATATTGAGATGTATTTTATCAAAATCCCTAACATCATTATTGCGTTTTAAAGATGTAGGTTGTATTGGAGGTGCCAAGCTCGATCGACCAATCTCACCAAATTTACAAATGAAATATGTATTTTTATGCATTCTAAAACCAATAGCAAAAAAACACGTGATTTAACGTGATTCACGCGTGATTGTATTTTAATTTTTCTGACGTGTTGTGAGTGAGTGTGAGTAAAACAAAAAAGAACGTGAGTGAGTGTGCTTGAGTCAAAACTAACTCACATGCTCATCTCTAGTACTCGCTACCCCCCGAAACCTAAAGTAAAAAATAGGCGTGACAAAACTGAAATTTTATTTCAAAATATCTGCACTCAGAAGAAAATGTACCATTAAGTACTCAATGGTACGACCACTGATCTTATGGTTCATGTATTATTCGAAAAATTCAGCACCATAAATTTAAGTATTTCAATATTATTATTTTTAATAGAATAAATACTATTATTTCAATGGTTTCCTCCTATAATAGTAAAGGTGGCAAAAAAATACATAAAAACAAATAAAAACAAGTTCGTTTTGTGCGTCATTCTGCGTGTTTGCTCAAATTGGTCGCATGCATTTTTTGTGATAATCGACATTATGACGCGTTGATAATTGGTAAGAACTCAATGTATTTAATGTAATTTCATTATATTTAAACTTTTTGTTTTATTTATTATAAACAAAATAAAATATACAATAAATTAACTAAAATCCATTTTGGTTTTAATAAATTATTAGGAAAATTTAAGTGACTATAGTCATAGTATATATACCATAAAAGTAATAATACGTATCAATTAAATATTTATAGGTCTTGCTTATTGTAATTAAAAGAATACATTATAAAATGTATGGTACAACATCATATTGTATTAAAAATTTGAATATTATTAAACTAATGGTACGCTTCCTATTGACCAATTTTAATAGTATAAATTTTTGTTTTTCTAATGAAATACTATTAATTTTCCATGATTATTTTCTGGGTGTGTGTTCTTAAGATAACCATTGCACGGGCAAAGCTGTGCACGGGTCAAACTAGTATTACAATATTTTATCCCAAAGTATATCCTACGTAAAACGATGCAATATTATTATTCACACCTATTCTGAAGCCCGTGGTAGCGGATATTTTCATTCAGATTAAGTTTAGTTATTCTAAGATCCGAAAATCACATGATTTCTGTTGAACGGACTTTCGACAGACTTCTCTACTTATTTGACAAAAAAAAGGCTGATTTCGAACTTACAATGTGGTTCTCACAGATCTGGAATAACTTAACATTCATATTCGTATCCTAGACTCGGATATCCGTTACGACGGGCTACAGAATAGGAATGATTAGTAATGTCGATAGCTTTACCATGGTATAAGTCAACAGCATAATAATTTTAAATTTGTACGTGCCGATCTGTCCCCCACAACATTTTTGATACAACGGTGAAGAATGATTTTTTTTAAAGACTTTTGGTGATCTTAATAGAGGAAGGTTCAATGATTAAAATTGTCGATTTTTGGTAGATACAAGATTCGACTTTCGCCCGCCAAGATTTAACATCCCTCCCAGTGAGCTTTGTACAGCAGTAGAAACATGTTTTTAAATTTACGTTAAAAAAAAACTGTATATTTTTTATAATTAAATTCATATTCCTAGTGCCCTTGAATTAATTAAATTTAATTAAATGTAAGATTTTTAATTGTTTTTATTATATTCTGCAAAATAAAACACTTCATTAAATGAAAAGTTTCTTAAAACTAAAACTAGCTGCTACGACAACTACGTAGTATGTGGTTAAATATGTAAAATTGTAAAAGTAAATTTTAATTTTTAAATGTAAAACGTTTAAATGTTTCGCAAAAAGCACGCATTGCACTCCCGCCGGGCGTTTAGGTTGTAATCTTGACCTGTTGTTGCTGCTGCAGCTGTTGCTTCTTCTCGCGTTCGCGTCGACGCAGTTTTTTGCGGCGACGATCGATGCTAGCGAGATCGCCCTTGATCATATTGTAGGTTTTGCGCAAATCTTGAATTTGTTTTAAAACCACTGCGATGCGCTGATCGGGATTCATGGAGGCATCTGTGCGGGTAGAAAAAAAATTTTTAGTAATTAAATCGAAAAATTGATTGAAATTTTCGTGTTACTCACCCAGCTGCACCAGGAAGTTGTAGGGACAGGGACGACCGCCCGTTGTGAGCGGTTGCAACTGCGGTTGTGGCAGCAGCAGCTGTGTTTGCGGTGGCGGCTGACGCGCAGAAGTGGTGCTTCGCTGCGAGATTGTGTCCGAATTGTCGTCGCTATCAGAGCCAGCTGGAATAAAATTTCGAAATTTTATAGGAGGTTCTCAAACTTTGTGGTATTTAAAATGCAGATTCACGGCATATTTTGGGTATGAGGAGAAAATAGGCAATACAAATTTTGCCTTTATCTGCTTGACTAAAATTTTGTCTAGCAAATTTAATCTACCTTTCGTCCACTCACCTGTATTCTTTTTGGAGCACACCTGCTGCCGCCTGCGCTTCGTCTGCTGCTCGCTCATTAGCGCCAACATCTCCGACTGCTTGCGCGTGCGTCGACGCTTGCGCGGCGATACCTCATTCTCAATGTCCACATGTTTCTTCAGATCCTCGCTGCTCTCGTCCTGACTGGCCGAGTCATTGGGCGAACTGTTGGGCGTTGGCGGCACTGCGCCGGTCGAAGTTGATGGCAGCAGCTTTGACGGCAGCTGCTCGTCGTAGTCTCCGACCTTAAGATCGGCCACTGCTGCTGGCAGCTGCAGTGAAGCCAGCGGCTCTTCTTTGCCAAATGCAGGCGCCGGACTACCCGGTATTGTTTCCTCGCAAAGCAGCAAATTAATAGAGTCATTGTGCGCGTCCACAATGCAGCTACTGCTGCTGATAGCGGCTGCTGCATTTGTGGCAGTAATTGCAGCAGCGCCGACCAGAGACTCCACAGACGTCTGTTGTAGACCGCTCAGTATTTGTAGATCTTGATAGGCATCGTCGTCGTCATTGTTGCCAGTTGGTAACTCTACAATCGGTTTGACGCCATCATCGGGACGCAATTCTGTACGTCCGGCAGCGCTAAAGAAGGCACCTGAGCTGGAGGCGCCAATTGCGGTTACAGTTGAGCTGGTAGACGACGCTGCTGTTGTAGACGTCGACGACAAAGTCAAGACGCTGGTGGCGATGTTGTGCAGCGTTGCATTGGCGGCGGTGACGTTTGACGCTGGCGGCATATTGCTGCGTATGGCAGCAGCATTTTCGAACGTCTTTAGCGATGCCGAATTGGCGGAAAATGATGAAGTTGTTGCGGTTGCAACATGTAAAAGTGTTGAGGCGGCACCCGTGCCGGTTGTACTACCACCCGCGGAGGACTGTTTGACGCCCAGCTGTAGCGCAGGTGCATTTGCAGTTTGTTGTGCAGCTGCTGCCGCTGCTTGTGCCGCAGCGACAACAGACGGCACAGCGCTCGAGGCGACTACAACAGAAACCGGAATATCGGGCAGATCGATGGGCACAACAGTGGCGGTGGAGGCGGCGCCAGCAGACGTTATACGTGTTGTTGGCTGTGCCAACGTGGCTTTAGAGGGCGTAAACAACTTGTTTGATTCGCGATTAACAGCAATAATTACTGCATCAGGTGTCTTTGCTACCGACGTTGCTGCGTTTAAGGGTTGAGTCAATGGCTTCGCAGCAGCTAAGAGACCCACAGACGCTGTTAATGTTGTTGCCGGTTTGGTGCTCAGCAACAAAGTCGCATTGCCGGGCAGTTTGGCCAAAACGTTAGCGGTGATATTGACTCCGCCAGCAATAATTGCCGTTGGCGCCGCTTTGACAGGCGTCAACAGTTTGAGCGGCAATGAGGCAGCGGGTACAATAGCAATAGATGCAGCTGCGCCAGCAGAGGAAGCCGCTGTTACCACTGTAGCTGGTAACGTTTGCGGCGAGATCAACATTGGGGCACTAACTACAGTTGGTGATGCCATAGTTGATACAACTGATGCGGGCGACGCAAGGTTTGGACTTTTTAAAGCATCGCCGCTGCTGCTGATGCCCGCTGATTCCTCGACATCTTCTATGACCAGTCGCCGCTCAGAGTCTGTGCTGTCCATGGAATCATTGTCGTCATCGTCGATGTTGTGATTATCCTCGTCATCGTCATTATTATCATTGTCCGAGAAGTTGGACGCCGGCGCTGAGCTGCGTGCTACCGCCGGCGCCGCAGCCAACGAAGAAGCAGGCGATACGGCTGCCAATGTGGAAGCGCTACTGGACGCTAGCGGCAACGGCGTCTTTTTCTGCAAAGCGCATTCGAGCTTTTGTATGGTTTCACTCAAGTCATTGTTCTTAACGGTTATAGACTCGAGTAGCCCCAGCTTTGGCTCAGGGCTGCCGAGCAGCGGACGCATAGTATGTGCCGCAATTTTATGCAGCGGCGAATCGCGTTTCAGAGCAGCACAGACGCTGGAAGTTGGCAGCTCAGTGTTTATTTGAAGCGGCGCTGCAAGTGGCAACGTTTTTAAAATGTCAGCGCCGCTGAGCGTTGAAAAAACGTCTGTCGTTGATTTTTCAACTTCTGACTTGTCGCCTAAATTGTCTGTGAGCTTTAAGGCGTCTGTGGACGTTAAAGCTTCTGCCGGTTTTGTGTTCATTGCGGCTTCTTTTGCCTTTTCCTGTTCCTTGTTCTTACTCTCTTCCTCCTCCTTCTTTTGACTGATTGCTTTGAGCACTTTGTCCGCTATGGAAGTCGGTTTGCTTTCGCGTTGCGCCGGCGCCAAGTCATATGCGGACGCCGAGAGTAGCTGTTTCACGTTTTCCAGCTCAAATTTATTGTCTTTGTGGCTGCTGCTGCCACCAGCACCCTCATCGGCAGCGGACAGCTCAAAAACGTTGCTCAGATCTTTGCGTGTCTCAATGAAGGGGCTGCCGATGACAGGTTTGCTGACGACAACAGCGGCGGGCGGCGTTACCGCGGGTGCCACTAGTTTGTTGGGTGATGCCGCCGTATTGTAAGCAGCGCTGCGTTTTGTAGCAGGTGGCGTCGTTGTTACGGGCGTAATTAATGATGTGGTTACTGCTGCTATAGTTGCTGTTGTTGTTGCGGCGGGCAATGCTAAAGGTGGCAATGATGTTTTTGATGCCATTTTGCTCGGTGTCAACTCTTGAGCGGGCGGCGTTGGCGTCTGCGGTGTTTGCAGCGCATCTGTCAAGGCGCGTGTTGTCTCCTGCACCGTTTGGGCCAGCTCCTCGTTGAGCGCATTGATGTTGAGATTGAAGCTGGGCGAGCGGCGCAAGGCATCAAAGTATTCGTTCTTCTGTGGCGTCAATAGTGTTCCTGCTGTTGCTGACGGCGGTGGTGGCATTGATTTGTTTGGTGTAGATGTTGAAATAGCTGCAGCGGTAATAGAAACCGTAGTAGCAGCTGCAGTCGAAGTGGTTGAAATTGCTGTCGCAACAGTTGCTGCAGGCGGCGTCAGTGTTGCTGGCGCCAACGCATGTTTGTTAGATGCTGCACCGATTTTTGCAGGCGTATTGCTGCGCAATTTAGCTTCAAGCACTAGAGTTGTTGTTGGTGCGCTCATTTTCTCCTCCAGCTTAAGCTGCTTCGCCTGCTTCTCTGCGACCGCTGCCGCCGCCGATGCATCCTTGAGCGGCGAACCACGCTTCTTGCGACCAAGCAAAGCAGAGTTGGTTGAATCGATGGCATTCGTCGTCTGTAGCTGTTGCGCTGTTGCCGACAGTTTTTTGCGTTTACCTTCGAATTGCGGCGCAGCGCTGGCGGCAGCTGCTGCCGACAGCGTCGAGGACATGGCACACATGCCACTCGATTTGGCGCGCACCTCATACTCGAATGGCTCCGGGTCCTTAAACTCGTAAATGTCAGGGGAAATAGGTTTCGCAGGCGGCTGCAGTTTGATATCTTTGGGCGGCGCCGATGGTGCATCTATATTGGCGACGCTGCTAGCACTGATGATGGAGCTGGGCGTCGAGGAGCCGCTAATATCGAGTTTACTCATGTCCGGCAGCGAACGCGTCGATGCGGACGAAGAAGAGGCAGACGAAGATGTTGACGAAGAAGACGAAGAGGCCGATGAGGAAGTCGACGAAGATGTCGAGGAAGTTGATGAGGTGGGCGAGCAGGCAGCGGGTGGCTCAATCTTAATGATTTCCTTATGCAGTGGCAGCACATGCGTCGATTGCGACAACAAAGACGCTTCGTTGTGTTTCTTGGGCGACAAGCTGCGCTCAACTAGAACGACGCCGCCGCTGTGCTTCTTTGGCGTCTCGAATTTTTTGACAGGCGTTAGATTGGACAGGCTGCTTTCGACGGACTTCTTCAGTGGTTTTTCGACTATAACGGATGCGTATTTGCCAAGCGTTGAGCTGCCAAAACGTGCGGGCGCCAAAATGCTGCTTTTGATTTCATTGGGAGACGCGAGCGTCTTTTTGTCTGGCTCCTGTTTTATTTGCAGCGTAGTAGAGGTAGTGGCGACGCTGGGCGTCAACGCTGCTACCACTTTGACCTGCGAAATGTCGCGTTCGATTTTAATAAGTTTCGCTGATTCTTCCTTGATGAACGCAGACGGCTTTATTTTGAGGCTTTCTTTGCGTTTCTCAGCCTGCGACTCTTTGATAATCTTCTCGACGATGTGCGTCTTGCTCGGTGCCGTTTTTTCGGCATTTTGAGCTTTGCCCGGCAGCTGTTGCTGCTGCTGCCGCTGCTTGTCGGCGTTGATTTTCTGTTGGAATTTCTTGGTCATGTTCTCGAGCGTCGTTGTCTTGTCCGACGATTGCGAGTCATCATCGGCAAAGGAGTCGCTTTCCGAAGAGGCGTCTGACGCAGTTGTTGTTGTTGGAGGCGCTGCTTTGCTCGAAGCCTTGGCATCAGCAGGCTCTGTTTTGATTATCGTAGTTGATGCCGTCATTTCGCTGATCTTCTTTTTGCCGACGTCAACTGGCATTAGCTCCTCGTTATCTGCGGGCGATGGTGATTTAATCTCTTGGAAGCCTTTGAGTTCCGAGCGTATTTGATTAAGATCGTAGTCGCGTCCTTTAGTGCTTGCGCGTCGCTTGTTAAGCGTCTCTTCTTCCTCGACATCATCACCATCTTCGTCGACGTCCGCGACATCATCATCTTCCTCCTCATCTGCATCGCGATCATTATCATCTTCATCGCTGTCATCATCGTCATCGCTGTTGTGACGTGATTTGTGTTTAAGCGGCGCTTTGTACGCTCTCGGCGGCGCTTTATAGTTACAGTCCTTAACGCTGATGCCACCGCGTGTAGGACGTCGCACTGGTTCATCTGAGTCTGTGTCCGATTCAGTTGGCATCGAGACATCGGACACATTTGTTGAGGTGCGCCGCGTGTTGCTGGGCAACGTACGAGTCGGACGTCGCTTTGCGGCCGCCGAAGAGGTTGCAGGCGACTTGGTGCGACTTGAGTTTGACGCCACCGAAGAGGGCGTCGTGGAACGCGGGGGTAATGAGTCACTGCGACCGCGTCCACGACGTGCAGTTGATGTTGTTGTGGGCGTTTTAACAGAGGAGCCACTTGCACCGCCCATTTGTAGCCCGGTTGGCGTTAGCAGTTGCGCCGCTGTCGGCGGCTTTGGTGGATTCTCTTTTGATTTTTCGCTGTGATGCAAATTGCCGGTTGAGGCGCTGCGTCCCTTTTGCTTTGAGCCTTTGGTTAGATTTTCGGCTATGCGTTCGCGTGGCACCCACTCGTCGTAGCGATTGTTCCAGCCGGTGTAGTGCACTAGATACATTTGAGTACCGCGCGTCAAACTGATCTCAATCACCTTGGCCTCGTAGGTCACCTTCTTCTCGTGATAGTAGACCTTGAGCTTGTCACCGATCTCGACGATAAAGTCGCCGGCGTCAACCATCTCGACGCTGACGTCGTCCTTTTTGCGTTTGCCGCTGCGTTTCTCATCGCTTTGCGGTGTCTGTTTTTTCGGGAATTTTAACTCCTTTTTGCTGGAGCCTGGTGGACCTGAAAGTAAAATAAATTAAATAAATGGCTTAAATACCTATATTAAAACACGTGTTGTTTAATAAAAATATTAAGGTACCAAAAAAATTATGAGAACATTTTTTCTATGGACATCTCATACATCACTTCTTAAAAATGTCAGTACCAATTTACTTAAAAACTATACGTAATAGGAAAAAAGTGAATATGGGCAAAATCATGTTAAGTAATCAATAATCATATTTGGGCAGTTTATTTTTTGACAGGGACATTATGGAAATGATCTCCCAAATTTTGAAAATTTCAAAATGTAGTTGGTTGGTTTAACCTGTTCAACGACTATTGGACATCAAAAAAGAAAACCGCACTTGAATTTTTTAGGCGAATCGAAATTCAGTATACCAAACCATTCTTATTTATTAAAACTCAAATTAAAGGTTAATTGTCATGAAATTTAAATAACTCAAGTCATTTCTTCGTCAGGTCATCATATCCAAAGTATCGTAAAAGAGGTCCGACTTGTGGGATCTTGTTTTATAGTGAGTTGACGGAGGGCGAACTGCCAACATTTAAAAGATTTTACGACTATTTCTTACGTATATTCCCCCGTCATATAGAGAAATTTGCTAGTCCAATGAGGATTTCAGATAAATATTAGTCCTACGATTTTTTTAGTTTTCAAAAAATAAAACAATGTATGTGAAAAGAATTAAAGTTTTATACCAAAATGATAATTTTTTGAACAAATATATAAATATTAGTTAATTGGTTTGTAGGGTATATAATACAATTTTTATGTAAATACTAGACTTTTTTTTTCAGTTAAAAACATTTATCGAATAAAATAAAACATTTCAATATATTAATTTTATTTAAATATTAAATTATTTGTGCGCCGTTGGTCACTCTGTTAATGTTCAATATTAAAAATATCAGAAACACCCTTTACCCACTGGGTGTGCACAAAACAAATATTTATGTGCTGTGTTAAGTGCATGAGAGAAAAAAATGGTGAGAGCCACCCAAGTTTTTATACATTTTTTAAACATTTTTGTCTTCATTTGCCGTTTGGTTTCTCTCGTTGACAGTTCGTGTTTGTGCGTTGGTTGACGTTAAATATTTGCAAATATTTATATTTTATAGAGTAACAAATAAAATTGTTACCGGTTTTTGCAAATAGAAAATCAGCAGGTATGTTATGAATAGCATACAAATTAATTAATTTCAGTGAAAGATAGCAACAGAAAAAAATGTTCGTCACAAAATTAATAGAAAAAAAAAACATGCGACGCAACAAGAACCAAAACAATAACAAATTTAATGCGGTGCTGTTTTGTTATCGCCACGAACAGGCCATAAAAACAGCCAAAAACTGAAAGTTATGTTGTTCGATTTCAATAATCACAAGTTATAGGTCACCTTTGCAGCATGTTTTAGTGATTGTGACAAATAATACAAATATTTTTTTAGACTATTTAAAACTATGTCAGAAATGTGATACTTTAAAACCCAAATCTACGGCGGATATGTTTTTGGCCAATGAAGACTTTGTGTGGCTTACGTCAACTGATAAGTGCTGCTGCTTACACTGAAGTGGCTTCGCATAACCTACATTTGATCAAAAGTCAGCTGTTATTATTATTTTTTTATTCATTATTTCGTATTAATACAAAATTCAGGTTTTTTATCAGTATCCAGTATCTCTAAAAATATTTGCAGAAAGTAAAAACAATATTTGCATCGTTGTTATCACATGAAATTTGTATAATGCGTGAGAAAAATGAATATCAGATAAACAAAGTATATATCGTCATTGTAGAAGTAAAAGTCCGTAACTACATTTTTAAAATTTCAATAGAAGATTTATTAAAATCCTTTAAATCTGACGGTTTTAATCGACAAGACTAAAGTTTTGGACATCAATGAATGAGAACATTTTAATCTTTCGTATAGTATTTCAGTTTTTGATATGTATCGACTACTTTTTGTAATATTAATCAATTAACTTAAAAAAATAAGAAAAATGTATTTAGTGAGTTTTATTTCTACTGCGACGATATATGTATTAAAATCATCTATCAATCAAGATTTCATTTAATTAATCTTATTGTAAATACGTTATCTATTTGACTTAATAATTTCATGAATTCTATAATATTTGGCATATTCTGTAAATCGAGTAATACTGAATTCACATTTGAAATTGAAAAACAAGTGAGTTGGATAAAAATGTTCTGAAAATTATTAAAAAAATACGTTTAAAATAATAGTAGATCCTCTTGACTAATATTAATAATAAAAAACTATTAATTACATTGTGTTTTTCTGAGTGTAGCAGTGTGATTTGGTATCATCTTAAAAAAATGTAAAAGTAAACTCTTTTTCGACAATTTATTTTTTTTCCAACTTTTTATACGCTGTATATTTATTTAATTTTTTACTTTTTTTAAATTTCATTATTTTTTTATTTTTAATTTAATAAAATTAAAAACTTTAAATAAATTTAATAATTACGCACATGGTTGAAGTATATACAGGTTAGACCATCTAGATCTTTAATTGACATACGCCCAAGTAACCACTTTGTGGCAACTTAGTGGTAGCCACACAATTGCCATTAAAGTGTTTGTTCCAAATCATGCGAAATATACATATTTGCCACTCAATTACCAGTTAAAAAGCCCCGGGGCGAGGCTTGTTGCCACAAATTTTGATCCATTAAAGTGTCGATTTACCTATTTGGAACTTGAACTGTAATTTTAAATGTGGAACTTGTGTGGATTAAAAATAATAAAGATCCAACGCAGTGCCATTAACGTGAATGTTTGTTGTGTAATAAAACTGCATATAATGTCAATGGCATAATAATAAAAGTCTTTACGATAGATTTTTCGGATTAATGCTTATATTATAATCTACCCTCTCTAATTTTAACGCGCACGTAAAAAAATGCAATTTGTGAAAATTTTGTTAAAAAAGTGATTTTTTTAATTTCTTAAATTTTACAATTCCGACTGTCCTTTTTTACAACCCAACGTTGCTTGGATATATGTAGTGGACATAATAACTATTTTGTGTATAATAATATACAATTATACCATGAAGTTAATAAAAAATTAATTAGCTATATTATTAATAAACATGATCCTATTAGGTTCTTCATTATATTAATGCAACATATATGGAAAATAATAGGTTTTTTAATTTTCCACTATTTTGCCACGTCATAACAACAAAGTTAGATCCGCTCATTATCGTATGTTCCATTATCGGAATGTATGACTATATATAACAGCATTGTGACATATTATTGCACATGTTCTTAACCACCGCTTTGGAACTAAAAATTACTAGTTTGCAACACTGGTGTTAGAGGTAATTTAAAAGCTACACATTTACATGTTTTGTTTAAAAATATTCGTAAACAAATGTTTGAAAAACAGTTTTCAAAAAAAAAGTAAATGGCGACTTCTTTATAAGATGGGGTAAAAAAAACAACCATGGCCTTTTAAATAGTTACGGAAATACTATATAGTTGTCAAAACCTTTCCAAAGGTACCTCGTATCAGCTTAACAAAAAAATGTTCCAGCTCAAAAGAAGACGTTTAACGATTATTTGCTAATAGTTCATCCAGCACACGAACGGTTAACGATAAATTCGAAATATTTTGAGAATCAAACCAAACAATGCCAACCCTACAAACCATTGGACTACAATTTTAATTTGAATAAAATTAGAATACATTTTCGAAATGAATGGAATTCAAAATATTTTGAATTTATGCGTTTTCTATCGCACCCTCTTTTTATTTTTATATTACATGATGTTGGACAAAATTTCAATAATATACCTATTATATCTTCAGAGTTATAGCGTGTTTACTATAAAAGTTATATGGCAGCTAGGCGTGACAGTTGACAATAAATGCCCATTTTTTGTAACACGGTTTGTACTTAAGACATATGAGTATATACCAGTTTTTATTGATGTATCTCAAACCAATCCAAAATTATAGCGATTTATATACTAAAAAACAGGATTTTCAAAGTTTAGAAAAAAATAGAAGAAAAATTCTTACCACTCCAAATCAAAGTGGAATGATCTTAGTTCAATGTCAAGAATTTATGTAAAGTTTTTCAGAATTTTAAAAAGTTCTTGGATGCTGTGGTGCAAAACAATCGTGATTTTACAGTTTGCTAGGGGGTGAAGGGGATGCGATAGAAAACTTAAATTTAAACTTCATTGACCAATAATAACAACATATTAAAATATAAAGTAAATCGGAGGGGGTAGGGTCAAAGCTCGACGAATTGACGTGGAATGCCACACATACAAATAATTTTAATTAATAGTTTTTGTTGACCTAGCTCTTATCGTTTGCTTGCAATCTTTCTTTCAATGGACAATCATGAATTTATGCAGTTTTTCATATCTTTCACGTCTCCTTCTGGATGCTACCTACTTCTATTGTAGAGCATAAATCATAATTAGCTGTTTATACATTCCCTATAATTTATTTTATACGAATATTTAAATTAGAAAAAAGCTATAAATAACTAATAAACCATCGTTATTTTTACCACCTACTTTTAGTCATGACATCCCTCGTACGCAATGCACACCGACTGACACGCAGATCTCTCTATGCGGCGCGTCCACTGACACATTGTCTGGCGCAACGCCTAAACGAAAGACAAACGTCGTCCTCCTCCTCAACATCCTCCTCAACCAACCCCAACACAAATGAGCTCAACTCCAAAGCGGCTGCCGCACTTTACACGGCGCTCTCTATCGGCGGCATTGCCGTTGGCTATGCACTGTTCGAATACAAAGCCGAAATTAAGCAGGCCTTAAGTGTGGCATTCAAATCAACTGAGCAGGAGAAGCAGACAAAGACCACGCAGGCAGCTACCACTACATCCGCCGTTGCTGACGACTATCGCCGTTGGCACTCGACGGAACGCAAAGATCTGCCCACCTTCAAGCTGGATGAAGTGCAGCGTCACAATACCCTCGAGGCAGGCATATGGGTCACCTATGGCATTGGTGTCTATGACATAACAAAGTTCATACCCAAGCATCCGGGCAGCGACAAGATTATGTTGGGCGCCGGCAGCGCCATTGATCCATTCTGGGCGATTTATCAGCAGCACAATACGCCGGAAATATTGACGCTGCTAGAGCAGTATCGCATTGGCAACATTTCGCGCGAGGATGAAGTGTCCACCGAGGACATGGGTTCACCGTGGGCTCAAGAGCCAAAGCGTCATGCGCTGCTCAAGAGCACATCGCAGCGTCCGTTCAATGCAGAGCCGCCGATGGCCATATTGGCGGAGAAGTTTTTCACGCCCAACGAGTTCTTCTACGTACGCAATCATCTGCCGGTGCCGGTAATCGATGCTGCCACCTACGAGCTGGAGGTGGAGCTGGAGACGGCGGCCGCGGGTGCGCCGAAGCAAACGAAGCTACTAACGCTGCAGCAGATTAAGGCGCTACCCAAGCACACGGTGACGGCGGCGATTATGTGCGGCGGCAATCGACGCTCGGAGATGACAACGGTCAAGGGTGTTAAAGGTATTTATTCAGAGGTATTCAGAACTTTCAAATATTTATAAAATTTGCATGTTTAGGTCTCTCTTGGGGTGTTGCAGCTGTCGGCAACGCCACCTGGTCGGGCGCACGCCTGCGCGACGTGCTGCTCGCCATGGGCGTGCAGTCTGACGAGCAGCTGCAGGTGATTTTCGAGGGCGCCGACCTTGATCCCACGGCCAATCCGTACGGCGCCTCGATACCGCTCTCCAAGGCAATGGACGAACGCGGAGATGTGCTGCTCGCGTACGAAATGAACGGAGAGCCGCTAAATCGTGATCACGGTTTCCCCGTGCGTGTTGTAGTTCCCGGCACAGTGGGCGCGCGCAACGTCAAATGGCTGACGCGCATCGCCGTCTGCGAGCACGAGTCCAGTTCACACTGGCAGCAAAACGACTACAAAGGCTTTAGTCCCAGCACAGACTGGGACACGGTGGACTTTACCAAGTCGCCTGCTATACAGGCGATGCCTGTGACGTCCGCAATTTGCACGCCGGCGTCTGGCGAACGCGTTAAGGTGGACAAAGACGGCTGTGTCACGGTGCGTGGCTATGCGTGGAGCGGTGGCGGCCGACGTATTGTTCGCGTCGATCTGACGGCGGACGAGGGCAAGAGTTGGCATGTGGCCGAGTTGGAGCAGGAGGATCTGCCGGATGGTCGGCACTACGGTTGGTCGCTGTGGACGGCGCGTATACCGGTGGCGAAGGGAGAAGACGGACAGAAGCCGCAGGAGCAGGTGGAAATCTGGGCAAAGGCGGTAGACTCAGCGTACAATGTGCAACCGGAGTCGTTTGCGAATATTTGGAATTTGCGCGGTGTGCTTTCGAATGCCTATCATCGGATTAAGGTGCAGTTGGAATTTTGAGAGTGAATAAAATGTTTCGGGACAAATTTAAAATTTATGTTTTTCATGTAATGTTTTGGCAAAATTTTAATAATTTAATTAAAAAAAGTTTCATTGCTTTTTGGATAAAGCACAAATGAATAAAAATAATAATAATTGAATTAAACCAATGTAATGTATGTTTGAATTGAATAACAAAACATATAGTTAATTAGTTAAACTGAATAATTAAATATTTAATTAAATCAAAATATCGCACAAATAAATTTTGAGTAACCATTTATATAAACTAAATAATTAACTAATTAAAAATGTAATTAGTTCAATTGAATAATTAACTAATAATGGAATAAAAAGTATCACACAAAATATTTTTGAGTAACGAATCATATAGTTAATTATTAAACTAAATAATTTAAAAAAATTATTTTATAATTATATAATATTATTAAATTAGTTAACGAACTAATTAAATGAGTTGACTATCTAATTAAACTAGTTAACTAACTAATTCAATTAGTTAACTAACTAATTAAACTAATTAAATAGTTAATTAACTGATTAAATTAGTTAACTATCTAATTAAACCAGTTAGGTTCCTATTTAAATAGTTAACTACCTAATTAAATAGTTAACTAATTAATTTAATAGTTAACTAGCTAATTAAATTAGTTAACTAATTATGTTAGTTAACTAACTAATTAAATAGTTAACAAGCTAATTAAATTAGTTAACGAACTAATTAAATTAGTTAACTAAATGTGTTAATTCATTAATTAGTTAGTTAAATAAATAACCAATTATTTATTGTACAAATTATTTCTAAATATGTTTAATTATTCATGTAATTAGTTAATTCTATTAATTGTCTATTGTTTTGTACATCACCTAATTTCTTTTACATTTAATATTTACACTGTTAATTAATTCGTTAAATGCTTCACTCATTAAACCAGTTAATAAATAACTGATAATTAAAATAAGTAGTTAAATATTGAAATTATAATATTACGCACCTGTTGGCGATCCGTCGCGCATTGGTGGCCCATGTGACGTCGTGCTCGTGGCCGCTGCTACCGCCGCTGCCACTGTTGCGCTCGTATTGTCCTTAACAATGACTGTTGCTGTTGCTGCCGGCGTTACCGCCGTCGTGGTGGTGTTAGTCGTAGCCACTGCTGCCGCTGCTGATGCAGCCTCTTTCTCCTCTGCGCGTGCCGCTGTTGCCGCAGCGGCTGCTTTTATTTTGGACAACGGCACATCGCCGTCATCTTTCAGCGCTGCAGTTGCAACTGACTTTTCCTCGTATTTCTCCACAAGACCCTTAACTTTGCCAACAACGTTAGCGCTACCGCCAGCAGCACCACCACCACCGCCAACTGAAATTTTGCGTTTGTTGATGACCTTCACGGGTGGCAGCGTAGGCACCGCCACTTCAATGCTAGATTCACTTGTATTCTCTGATTCTTCGCTGGCGGATTGAGCCGCAAGAGCAGCTGCTGTTGATGCAGCAACCGCTGCTGCTGCTGTTCTTTCTGATGCATAAGCGGCGGCGGCAACCGCGGCAGCCGAAGTGCTAGCCTGCGCGATGCTGCTGCTCAACATTGACTTGTTGCTCAAGATATTGCTGCCGCCGCTAGTGGTGGTTGTCGTCGCCGCCAAGCTGCTCTCTTTGTGCAACGTCTCAGCAGGCTTTGGTGAGGCCACTGAATTGGCGCGCACCAAACTACGTCCCTTGCTGCGATTCGAATTACGTGGCGTCATCAACATGGAGCAGCCAAGTTTGCGATGAAACTCGCCGTAGGGTTGTAGAAACTTTTTGTATGCCTGCTTCACGAGATTCGTAATGCTGACGGTGACCAGCGAGAAGCCCAAACGTATAGCAATGGATTTCCATTGATTTTGTGCGGTGACGCGATTGTAGCCGCCGCGTTTTTGCACCGCGCGAAAGAGTCGATACAGATCGACGTCACGACTTTGTATAGAGGGCACCTTATTGAGCGGTGTGCCACGATCGTCCATGTATTTGTAGAGCTGTGCCACAAAGCGATCCTTTTCCTCGCGCGGTTCATCATCTGAGGAGTCAGAGTCCATTTCGCCATCTTCATCGCTGGAGGAGTTGCTGAGGCCGAAGAGTGCATCGCGATCCCAGTGCGGCGGCAGTACGTCACTGTCGAGATACTCAAGCGCTGCCTGCACGGCGGGGCCGTCTTGCTTGGCTGCGGCCTCGCGCGTAAATTCGGTAGCCTCCTTTTTAGGCACCGTGTAGTAGCGGCCGTCTTTGAAGGAGCGCACCAGATACTCGTCCTTGACGCGTATGCGAACGGTGGCCTGTGACAAAAATAAAAATATATGAAATATAAACAAAAATTCATATTTTATATTAGCAGTTTAAATATTATGACCGAAACCGACATTTTTGATCGATTTGAAACAAAAAAGTAAAATTTTATCCCATATAACTTGAATTGAAATATGTTAAATTTAATTGAAAAATCGAATTGGAAATCAAAAATTGAACATCACGGAACTTCAAATGGCTGAATTCAATTAAAATACGTCTATTTTGAATTGGAAAATCAATTTCTAAAATAGAAAAATAGTTGATTTCATTCAAAAATTATCAGAACTTTAACAGAGATTGAAATATCGTCGTTGTAGAAACAAAAGTCACCAAATACATTTTTATGAAAAACTTAAATTTCGAGTTTGTTGATTAATATTATAAAAAATAATTCATGCATTTTTAAAGTTGAAATATCAATTGATAGATATACATTTTCTTATCATGTGGATTTTTGTAAATCAATATTTGGCATTTTGAAAATGTATTTGGTGACTTTTCGTTCTACAACGACGATATGTTAATTTTGATTTAAAAATCGAACAACAAAAACCAATAGTTGAATTCGATTGAAAAACTTTTATTTTAAAGTGAAAAATCAAATTCTCGACCAGAATATGATAATTTTAATTGAAAATCCGAATTAGAGCTCAAATTTGATTGAAATGCATTTATTTTGAAATGAAAATCGATTTCTGTACCAGAGAAAGCCTTAATTACGTTAAAAATGATCAGAACATTAAGCGAGACTAATTTTGATTTAAAATTCGAATTATGAAACAAAAATCGAACTGTACAGTACCTGAAATGGTTGAATTTGATTGAAATATGTTTATTTTTAAACGAAAAAACTATTTGGTAACAGAAAAAAGTTGATTTACGTGTAAAAATGAACAAAACCAAAACTGAGAATGAATTACCTTCGTTTTTTTTTTTCATTTGAAAAATCAAATTGACCATACAAATTTTAAGGACTTGAAATGATTGAATTCGATTAAAATACGTTTATATTATGGAACATCATCAAGATTTAATACGATTTACAAAATCCCATTAATACCATAAATTTTAAATTTCTACATTTCAGCAATATGAAATACCTGCGCATTTGGTGACACCACCAGTCCCGGAAACCACTTCTCTTTGTCCTTCTTCTTGGACTCTGTCTCCACACAAACAACTTTGCCAATGTGCTCCTCCTTCTCGTTGACCACCTCCTTGGTGTCGCTCTCATCCTCATCATCGGAACTATCACCGTTAAACGGACGCCTGCGACCACGTCGTCCGCCCACCACTGGATTGCCAAAGTGCTCCGGATGCGTGAGTGGCAACTGATCGAGCGTCTCGCTCTCATTAAAGTGACGCCCACTTTTTAGACATAGCGCTGTGCGTCGCAACGTCGTTATGTCGCCATCATCAAAAACCACAGTGTATTGCGAACAGTCCTGTATCTTGGTAACGGTTGCCTCAACGCTGTCCTTGCGATCGGGATGCTTTACCTCAACAATGGAGCCGACGCGCAACAGTCCCGACTTGATGGCATCGTCCGAAACAATTCCCGAGCCCAAACCATGTTTGTAGGCTACCTTTACCTTTATATTGCGCACAACTTTGCTGACTTTGGCCTCGCAGAAGGCGCCCTTGTATTTGGCGCTAACCTCCGTGCCGACGGCTAGCGACGGCGGATCATCCACTTGCTATATATCGTAGAAATAAACATAAATTTAAATAATTTTACTTTTATAAGACTCTGAAAGTGGCTGAAAACCCCTGCGGAGTCTTCACAATTATTAGGTTATGTTTGTGGTGCTGCAGACTCACCTGCATTTTCTGGAGGAAATATCGCTCAAAACTCAAATTATCGCTTACAAACGCCACTTTTGCGGAGAATTTTTAAACATTTCCTCAAGGAAAACCCGCAGTGGCTACTTGGTGGTGGTATCAAAAGTCGACCGACGCAAACGCTACTCCGTTCGCCGTTGCAAGTCGTCTGTCTGTCCGTCTGTGTTTTTAGTCTGCCACTGATATACAACAGTTCTTGTTGCAATTTATTGATGTTTTTATTGTTTAACACTTGCACTTGCTTTAATTCTATACAATTTTGGTATTTTTAATGTTTTTGTAGTATTTGGCGCTAGAATTTTTAATAAAATTTCACTTCACGACAATTTTTTCAGTTTTGTTTTCGGTGTTGAATCGAATTTTGACTTTTCCTTTTCTTCTGCGCAGTGTTCTCATTTTACTCCGATCGTAGTAGATTTACTCCCTTTTACTGAAATCATGTTTATTTTTTATTTTGGTAATTTGAGGAGCAAATGCCTTAGCTCTCCAAATAAAATGTCATTATTATAATTGTTCCAATAACTAGGATCAATTACACTGTTCAGAAAACTACGACATTTTTAATTGAACTCTGATATGTTTATACCCTACACTAAGAGTGAAAGGGTATATTCAGTTTGGTACGCCGTTTGTAACACCCAGAAGGAAGCATCTCCGGTATGGAAAAGTATATATATTCTTGATCAGCATGACCTCCTGAGTCGATTTAGCGATGTCCGTCTGTCCGTCTGTCTGTCCGTCTGTCTGTCTGTCTGTCTGTTGAAATCCCTAAGACTTTTAAAATAGAAGAGCTAGATAAATGAAACTTATAACTTAGATTACTAATATACCTACGCTGTATGTGCGAAAAAATTGGCGAGATCGGTCCATTGTGACCTATGATCCGACCACTTATGTTCAAATACCTCATATAAAATGTACATATAAAGATTAATTTTTATGTATACGTGCTTAGGTAAACTTTTTTGGTCAAATATATATTGATATCATGCTCAAATACATTATAATAATGTTTTCCGGCAAAAAGACTTGTGGTTCACAAAAAAAAAAATCGAAATTCGGTACACCTACACATTTGTAAATATGGGTATCAAATGAATGGAAATTCTTCAGCGATTGAATGTTTGTAGTTATTTTCAGGATTCGTATACCCTGGTGACCTATATATCACTTTGAATGGTAACCACACATATGTGTAGGGTATTTATAGTCGGCTTAGACCGACTATAATTTTGATAATCCTAACTATCAGAATTACACCTACTTTAAAATTTCCCATGTGATCTAACCTTCCCAACTGGTTTTATTTTGTGCTTCTATATCGTCGTTGTAGAACTAAAAGTCACCCAATACATTTTTCTGAAAATATTAAATTTCAACTTTGTTGGTAATTATTACAAAAAGTATTTGATATATTTATAAAATTGAAATACCAATTGATAGATTCACATTTTCTTATCATTTGGTATAAATATTGAGCTCATCTATTAACAATTGAAAGATATATACAGATTTTTGTAAATGAACAATTGGCATTTTTAAAATGTAGTTGGTGACTTTTAGTTCTACAACGACGATATGGTCTCCTTATAAAATGTGTAGTGTAACTCCTACAATAAAGTATATGTAGTAAAGTAAGTATATGTAGTAATTAAGTATACGCAATATGCCATTGCACTTAATATTCACTTGCGAATACTTCGAAATCTATCATTACTCTCAAATCATAGAGATGAAACACCTTTATCCTAAATTTAAGAATCATAGCTTTTTCAATAAAAACTGGTCGCTTTATCTGAACTTGAAAATTCCCTTATTCTCTCATCAATATCAATTAAATATTGACTTATTCCTACAAAATAAGTATAAAAAGGGAATCCTCATATAGGACAACAAAAAGGACATTTTTTAATTAATTATCCCGTTCTATGTCATCCAACCAATATCGTAGACTTCCCGTAGACGCCCCGAGCGTCATGACAATTGCAGGAAATTGCTGCCAACATCCAAAATGTGGTAGACGTGTTTTTTAAGCTTCAAGCAAATACTGTTTCAAGGTCTCGAATATCATTCTAGAGCCTAATCATGGTTGGTGGGGCGGTAAGTTATTTGATTTGCACGCGCTTTGGTTTTTTTTTTTTGTAAGCGTTTATATTGCAACCATAAAAAACATACTGTTTTTAGCGTCACTACATTTTTGTTCCCAATTGTCACTGCCCTTTTTTGGTAATGTTATTTTCAAATCATTTTCCAATACAGAATAAGCGCTAAAATAACACTTATTTCATATTTGAACTTCAAACTAGAGATGGCTCGTGCCTGTTTTTGATGACACGGGCACGCCGATAGATGACACGCACGAGCACGATCCCGACGAGTAAATTTACAGGCACGCACGATAAGAACGATAAAACACGGAATTTTAAAAGCCACGAAGAAACACGGAAAAACACGACAAAACAAGGAAAAACACGACAAAACATGAAAAAAAGCACAAAAAACATGAAAAAGCGAGCGAAACGTGAAAAATAATACCGGAACAATTTAGAGTTTTGGAACCAAATCGTTATTAAAAATGTATTGAACCGGAACTGGAATCGGAACATGTATATTTATTTCTGGTTGGAATCGATACCGCTATTTTAAAAATTTCGGTACCAGAACCGGAATATATATTTTAGTTCCTGCCAGGAAACCCATGAACCGGAATCGGAACCGTTATTAAAAATGTATGGAACCGGATTCGAAACTCATTTAATTTGTTGGTTGAAACTGGAATCGAAACCGGAACCACAATTTTAAAAATCTTGGAACCCTAACCGGAACCGATATTGATATAGGATTTAGTCTCTTTAATAAATAATTCAAAAATTAAGTTTGATACTGTTTCCTTTTCTTAAATCCATAAGTAAAACAGATTTTCAAGAAAAGGTCAAAACAACACGTAAGGGTTTTTTTTAATTGTTGTAGAAACTATAAAAAAAAATGTTTAGGCGCGTGCCTGATTTTGGAGGAACGGACACGCACGGAGATTTGCACGCACGAACTCAGATTTTCGGGCGTGACACGAAAAAAGCACGGCACGCGCCCATTCAAACGCTTACCCACCCTGTGGCATATTGGGTACTGACATTTCACTTGTTCGCTTTAAATTTTTTACCAATTCGCCTTTTCACCAATTCGCTTTCGAACTGGACCTTCGAAAAGTCGAACTGGATCTCAAAATATACACATAGAAAACTTTTTCAACGAAGAAAACAGGGTGACTTTATATTTAATGGCTTATTCAACGAAGAAAACCGGGTGACTCTTAAAATTTTGACGAAAAGAAAATAACGTCCAGGATTGCCGTACCTATATGTGGGATTCTTTAATTCATTCACAGTCAGTAATTTACGTTCAGATTATCGAAGTCGGTTGTTTAGAGCACACTCTATGTGCTCGATTTTAATATTTTATTGTTTGAAGTCACTTCGCTTTGCTTCACACCAGTTCTTCTAATCCCTTTTACTGAAATCTACTCCTATGCAAAAATTGCTTAAATTTTTTTAATTTGATGACAACAATTTCTTGCGTTCTAAATAAATTACCAATATTATAATTTGCGTAATAACTATGATCCATTTTCGGTAAAATAAATGTCATAATTTTGCCATGGTCTTTAAATTATAGAAATTATAATTAAATATACGTTTGTATCAACTTTAATAAATACAATTTTGAAAACACAATGCATTTCATGGTGTTCCATATACACCTCAGCATGATACACTAGATCCTGTATACATCAGCATTATAGAAAATTACTAATGAGTAAAATTTTTTTTTTAAGCGGAATTGGGAATTTTGGTGCTGCCAAATTAGCAAAATAAGATTATTAGTGGTAAATGTATTATGTATTAGTAACATAATACATTTACAACAGAGAACTGATTTGTTGCGGCAACCAACTAAATTGCCCTACCGAACCATTCGGTTGCGGCAACAACTGATAAAGTTGTTGCCACAACCTCTTAATTTGGTTGTGCCAACCTCATAGTTAGTGAGTATGATGTTGTGGCAACCTCCAAATCGGTGATCATTAGGTTGTGACAATCTCCTAATCGCTGAACATGAGGTTGTGGTAACCTCCAAATCGGTGATCATGAGGTTGCGACAACCTACAAATTGGTGAGCATGAGGTTGTGACAATCTCCTAATCGCTGAACATGATGTTGTGGTAACCTCCAAATCGGTGATCATGAGGTTGCGACAACCTACAAATTGGTGAGCATGAGGTTGTGACAATCTCCTAATCGCTGAACATGATGTTGTGGTAACCTCCAAATCGGTGATCATGAGGTTGCGACAACCTACAAATTGGTGAGCGTGATTAACCTAATGCCAAAAGAGTATCTTTCTGTGTGTAGAGAATTTTTAGCATTTTTTTTAGCATTTCTGACCTAATAATAAATATGAAAATGATATATATTTTACAGAGGATAGTCCCAACCAGGTATGTCAATCCCGAACTATTGTTAAATCCCGAAATTTCGGGACTAAAAAATTTGAATCCCGGGTTTTAAAAAAGTATCAAAACAGTATCCGTTAACATTTGTAAAAATGCATGAGGTACTTACAAATATTTCACATAAAAATTACTGAATTTTTCTAAAAAAATGCTACTTTAAAGGAAAAAAGGAGAGTATGCAATAAGAATAAAAATACATTAAATATGAAATAATTCTATATGCATAAGTATGGGACAAGGGGATATAATCCCAAATTTCATATATTATACCATATGGAATTTTGTACCATTTTTTGTAGTAAAATTGGGATTACTACACCGCAACCGAGGTATTATTTTCTCAAATTGATTTTTCATTCCAACAATTGTAATTTTCGTTTAAAATTTAATTTTGAAATAACAATATAGCGATTTTTGATATATTAAAAAATGCTCATATAAACACAATGGGAAAAAAAATAATTTATCGACAAATTTCTTCACTTAAAATAAAAACTTGTTTTAATTTTAACGAAATTAATTCAACTTTACCTTGTGCATTCTCTGCGAATTAGTCTTTTTTTTTAGTCGTCAAAAAAAATCGAGACTGGCAAATTTCTTTTTTATACTTGATTCAGGAAATAAATTTCTTGATTATCATATCAAAATATTTCGCTTTATTGGGTCCGAGGTTTGAAATAATTAAAATAAAAAAAAAATTTACGAAACTTTTATTCTATTTTCACAAATATTTTCAAATACCAGAACTATAATGAAATTTCTATTTTACCAAAAGATTAGGTCTGATTGCATGTAATGCGATTTTACAACACGTGTCTATTTACATTAATGTCAAGCACAGACATTGAATCGGAAACGAAACTGACTTTTTTTGAGACAAATAGAGTTGCAACACATTATCCTTTTGCGGACAGGATGCATTGAACTGGAATGCATAGTGAGAATTCGAAGTTACTGCAGTTGGTACACATACGGAAAATTCAAATTTTCACTAAAAATTCAATTTTTCACTAAAAATTCAAATTTTCACTAAAAATTCAAATTTTCACTAAAAATTCAATTTTTCACTAAAAATTCAATTTTTCACTAAAAATTCAATTTTTCACTAAAAATTCAATTTTTCACTAAAAATTCAATTTTTCACTAAAAATTCAATTTTTCACTAAAAATTCAATTTTTCACTAAAAATTCAATTTTTCACTAAAAATTCAATTTTTCACTACAAATTCAATTTTTCACTAAAAATTCAATTTTTCACTAAAAATTCAATTTTTCACTAAAAATTCAATTTTTCACTAAAAATTCAATTTTTCACTAAAAATTCTATTTTTCACTAAAAATTCAATTTTTCACTAAAAATTCAATTTTTCACTAAAAATTCAATTTTTCACTAAAAATTCAATTTTTCACTAAAAATTCAATTTTTCACTAAAAATTCAATTTTTCACTAAAAATTCAATTTTTCACTAAAAATTCAATTTTTCACTAAAAATTCAATTTTTCACTACAAATTCAATTTTTCACTAAAAATTCAATTTTTCACTAAAAATTCAATTTTTCACTAAAAATTCAATTTTTCACTAAAAATTCAATTTTTCACTAAAAATTCAATTTTTCACTAAGAATTCAATTTTTTACTAATGATTGATTTGTCACTACCCAATTTTTACAAATTTTGCTGAAAATTATTTTTTTCATAAAAATTTAAATTTTTCAACCAACCTAAATCAACCGATTTCCACTTGTAGCTCAATGCCTTGACAGTGCAGTTAATTAAACACAAAGTTCTTTTGTGGCTTCAACATGTCCCTTGCATCCTATGTAAATATGTCTTACAAAACCCAAGATATATCTATTGGAATTGTGGTTATTTTGCCAAATTACTTGATGACCGCATAATTTGCCAGCTCCATCTGGTGGTTTTGCAAAGAGCCAAAGAACAACAGAGACTAATACGAACAGTGTTCACACCGTGTCAGACATGTGTCGACAGCAGACTGTTACGATTATTGAGAATGGCCGGCCAATGGATTGAATTAGGCTATCATGGCAATGCAGCCACAGTTCCATTCTGCTTCTTCTACTTCTGCGTCCTCTGCAGTAACCACAGCTCTCTCTCCTCTGCAAATGAAGTGCGGGTTTCCTTCCGGTTGCCTTCGCAATTGTGCAATGAACGGCAACAAATGCGCTACAAATGAACACGCAAAAGATGCAATTCAATTAAATAGTTGCAATTGACAGGCGGCACCGCCTCCTACCACTGCCCCCTACCACTCAAGGATGCGGCAGAATGTAGTGAAGACGAGGCACGCGATTTCTAAACTCCAATTGAAACCATTGAAAAGGCGCAGCTATCAGTTGGAATTTCAACGCCAGGTAAAAATAATGGAAGCATTAGAAAATCGCATAGGAAACTTCTGTTTCCGCATCGGGTGCACTTGGCGGTTGTTTTGTAATTGAAATGTTTAATGGATAAATTGTTAGTTTTTTCCCTTCTGTTTTTAAGTACAGCGTTTAGATTTGTGGCTTGTGGGTGGCACCCAGTGGTACCACTACCGGTTATCTAGAATAAAGATTTGGTTTTTTATTTGAAAAATTTAATTTTCAACTAGTTTTAGTCAAAATTGGAATATTTTAGGGAATAATTGAATTTTATTTAGTGAATAATTGAATTTTTAGTGAACAATTGAATTATTATTGAACAATTGAAATTTTAGTGAACAGTTGACTTTTAGTGAACAATTGAAATTTTAGTGAACAATTGAATTTTAATGAAAATTTTAATTTTTAGAGAACAATTGAATTTTTAGTGAACAGTTGAATTTTTTAGTAAAATATGATTTTTAAATGAACAATTGAATTTTTAATGAACAATTGAATTTGTAGTGAACAATTAAATTTTTAGTGCAAAACAATTATTTTTTTAGTGATCATTTGAATTTTTAATGAACATTTAATTTTTAATGAACAATTGAATATTTTAGTGAACAGTTGACTTTTTAGTGAACAAATGACATTTTTAGTGAACAATTAAATTTTTAATGAAAAATTAAATTTTTAGTTAAAAATTAAATTTTTAGTACACAATTGAATTTCTAGTGAACAATTAAATTTTTAATGAAAAATTGAATTTTTAGTGAACATTCAAATTTTTAGTGACCAATTAAATTTTTAGTGAACCATTAAATTTTTAGTGAACAATTAAATTTTAGTGAAAAATTTTATTTATAGTGAACAATTGTCTTTTTAAGTAAACAATTTTTAGTGACCCATTAAATTTTTAGAGAATATTTAATTTTTAGTAAATAATTGAATTTTTAGTAAATAATTGAATTTTTAGGGAACAATTGAATTTGTAGTGAATATTAAATTTTTTTTGGTGAACAATTGAATTTTTAATGAACAATTGAATATTTTAGTGAACAGTTGACTTTTTAGTGAACAGTTGATTTTTTAGTGAACAATTGAATTTTTAGTTAAAATTTTAATTTTTAGAGAACAATTGAATATTTAGTGAACATTTAAATTTTTAGTGCGAAATTGAATTGTAAGTGAACAATTATTTTTTTAGTGAACAATTGAATTGAATTAATGAATAATTGAATTTTTAATGAACAATTGATTATTTTAGTGAATAGTTGACATTTTAGTGAACAATTGAAATTTTAGTCAACAACTGAATTTTAGTGAAATTTTTAATTTTTAGAGAACAATTGAATTTTTACTGGACAGTTGAATTTGTAGTGAACAATTTCTATTTTAGTGCAAAATTGAATTGTAAGTGAACAATTAAATTTTTAATAAATAAGTGAATTTTTAAATTTTTAATTTTCGTGAACAATTGAATTTTTAGTGAAAAGTTGAAAATTTTAATTTTTACCGAAAAATTGAATTTTTACTGAAAAATTTTACATTTTACTGAACAGTTGAATTTTTTTTTAGTAAAAAAATGATTTTTTAATTATACAATTTAATTTTTATTCCACAATTGAATTTGTAGTGAACAATTGAATTTTTAGTGAACATTGAATTTTCAGTAAACAATTGAATTTTGGGTAAAACAATTGAATTTTTTATGAGCAATTCAAATTTTAATGAACACTTGTATTTTACTGAACTATTGAATTTTTTGTGACCATTCAGAATTTTTAGTGAACATTTTTAGTGAAAAATGAAATTTTTGGCGAAAAACAAAATGTATAGCAAAAAATTGAATTTTTATTGAATTTCGCAAATTAACCAAAAGCTGCAGTTCAGCATAACTCAATGGTTTCATTTACAGCCACTTGCAATAGTTGGCTCATATCTGTCCAACTGATGGCCAGGACTTCTAGGCAGACTTACTGACCATCTGACTGACTGCAACCTGATTGAGCAACATGGCGCAACTTTTTAATTAACGCCAGCCATGCGGAAGAATCGTCAGAATTGTTTGTCACTGAACGATGAAGCAGTAACAACGTCCATCAACATCAATATCATGATTTTATACTGAAATAAATAACCCAATCTCTCTGGTAACATGTTGAAATTGAACTCTATGGCATTTCTGTGCATTTTTCCTTTAATTAACAACAGCAATTTATTGTTTTAAAGCGTATTTTTTTTAAAGCGTATTAATTGCGACATCATTAGTGCATAAAAATAAAACCCATTAAGATATTCTAAAAACAAAAATAAAAAATATTTGATTTGTTCTCGAATTTCTGTTGCCATTTACTGTCGAATATAGTGAGTATTTGAACAAATATTTGCGATTCCTTAATTTTTTTCGCATGTTTATCTTATAAATTCTTTTTATTTTTTTTCTGCTTCACCAGTTGCTCTGGTTGTTGTTGTTGGAATACTTACTTGTGTAAATAATTTCGATATCTTTATGTTACACTGATTTTCAAGGGTTTCAATAACATATTTCCGAATCAGAAAAACAAATAGAAAATATGTTGCTTCAAAGATACAGCGTTGGTTAAAATTACGCTGACATAATATAAAAAAAAAATATAAAAGAAATATAAAAAAAAGATAAATAAACTTTGAGGCTAATTGAAAGTACCAAATATTAATGTAGACAATAAGTTTTAACATTAAGAGATATAGCTAAAAATGCGGGTTTATGAGGGGACAGGATATAATTGCAATGTTTTCGAGGAAAATCATGAGTGTTTGCATAGCACCCCGAGCTTCTATCATTTCCCATTTTAAGCAAAGAAAAACATAGTTTGTAGCAAATTCTGCCTTTATCTGTCCAGTCCAAAAATTGCCAGAATATTCGCTTCTATAAATTTTGATAACAAGTTCACAAAAATCCAATTATCTGTGTGTTTGCCGAAAATGTGTTGTCTCGCATTGTGTTACCTCGATAAATATTTTATTTATACCCACTTAATGTATTTCATTTCGTCATAATTTCGTAATACAAATTTTTGATTCTATATCATTTATTTAACATTACGTCACTTTCGTCTAATATAATTCCTTTTTTTTCCCTCACCGAACCATAAATATTTCGTGAATTAGACTTTAAAACTTCATAATATTTGATACAGTTGGCAGAAAATCTCTAGAATTATGTAAATAATTAATCATTTAAATTTTTGCTTTTTGATTTATTGAAAGATTAAGTTAAAAACTACCGAAATAAGTAATTGCAAACGTGTCTTTCTGAATACATATTCTACAAAATAGAAAACACCTTAAACTTTGAATAATTTAAAGTGATACTTTCATTTGAAATCACTTCAAATACTTAGTTTATGATATTATAATAAATTCAAAGAATTTTACAAATTCCACAAATTTTCCAAGAAGTATCGAAAGATGATAGTGACGTTGGGAGGGAAAACTTGTCAATATTGTGAAGTGGCTGTTTACAAGAAATGGTTGTGCGTAAAGTTACGGAAGAATAAACATTTAAGTGCACCGCATTCAGATTTACCGAAAAGCATGTTATTTACTACAATTTCTTCATGAGAAGTTGCAGGGTAAAATGTCAGATATGCTAGTCCTATAGAAAAGTTGAAAGTTTTAGTAAACAATTTAATTCTCTGTGAATTATTAAAATTTTATTGTTAAATTAAATGTTATAAGAAGCAATAGGCAGCAACAGTAGATATAACATAAAATGTAAGCAGTTAAAAATAGATAAATAAAAATAATAAAATAAAATAAAAAAAGTAATATAAAAAAAAATAAAACAAGAAAACAAAAAAAAATATTTTTAAATAGTTTAAGTTCATAAATATCATGAAATTTTTCATAAATATTATGAAAGCGTTCATCAGTATTATGAACTTTTTCATTACGGTTTAATGAACGATTCATAAATTGGATGAATTTGGTCAGTGGTTGAGTCCTAATGAAAAATTCATAAAATTGATGAACAAATTCATAAATGAAATTCATAAAATTGATGAAAAAAATTCATAAATGGACAAATTCATAGTATGAACTTTTTTTCTGTGTGTGTGTTACGGGAACTTTCGGCTCGCAGTTCAACGTACTGAACATATAGCTACCGTCAAGAGATTATTCTAATTATTCATCATAACGAAAACTTGAATATTTAGTGACAAAATGAATTTGTAAACATTTAATTGTTAGACTTTTAGTAAAATTTTAAATTTAATAAATTGAATTTTTAGGAAAATGGAGTTTTCAATGTAAATCAAAATTAAATTTTTATAATGAATGAATTTTAATGATTTTATTTGAATTTTTATTGAATAATTGAATTGAGTGAAACATTTAATTTTAACTGAAATATTTAATTTTAATTTTTAAAAATTGATTTTTACTGAAAATTTATTTTTTTTTATGAAAATTTGTATTTTTTAGTGTAAAATTGAATTTCTAGTGAAAAATTAAATTTTAAGTGAAAAATTAAATTTAATGTGAAAATTGAAATTTTTAGTTAAAAATTGAATTTTTAGTGAAAATTTGTATTTTATAGTGAAAAATTGAGTTTTTAGTGAAAAATTGAATTTTTAGTTAAAATTTGAATTTTTAGTGAAAAATTGAATTTTTAGTGAAAAATTGAATTTTTAGTGAAAAATTGAATTTTTAGTGAAAAATTGAATTTTTAGTGAAAAATTGAATTTTTAGTGAAAAATTGAATTTTTAGTGAAAAATTGAATTTTTAATGCAAAATTGAATTTTTATTGAAAAATTGAATTTTTAGTGAAAAATTGAATTTTTAGTGAAAAATTTAATTTTTAGTGAAAAATTGAATTTTTAGTGAAAAATTGAATTTATAATGAAAAATTGAATTTTTAGTGAAAAATTGAATTTTTAATGAAAAATTTAATTTTTAATGAAAAATTGAATTTTTAGTGAAAAATTGAATTTTTAGTGAAAAATTGAATTTTTAGTCAAAAATTGAATTTATAGTGAAAAATTGAATTTTTAATAAAAAATTGAATTTTTAGTGAAAAATTGAATTTTTAGTGAAAAATGGAATTTTTAGCGAAAAATTGAATTTTTAGTGAAAAATTGAATTTTTAGTGAAAAATTGAATTTTTAGTGAAAAATTGAATTTTTAGTGAAAAATTCAATTTTTAGTGAAAAATTGAATTTTTAGTGAAAAATTCAATTTTTAGTGAAAAATTGAATTTTTAGTGAAAAATTGAATTTTTAGTGAAAAATTGAATTTTTAGTGAAAAATTGAATTTTTAGTGAAAATTTGAATTTTTAGTGAAAAATTGAATTTTTAGTGAAAAATTGAATTTTTAGTGAAAAATTGAATTTTTAGTGAAAAATTGAATTTTTAGTGAAAATTTGAATTTTTAGTGAAAATTTGAATTTTTAGTGAAAATTTGAATTTTTAGTGAAAATTTGAATTTTTAGTGAAAATTTGAATTTTTAATGAAAAATTGAATTTTTAATGAAAAATTGAATTTTTAGTGAAAAATTTAATTTTTAGTGAAAAATTTAATTTTTAGTGAAAAATTTAATTTTTAGTGAAAAATTTAATTTTTAGTGAAAAATTGAATTTTTAGTGAAAAATTGAATTTTTAGTGAAAAATTGAATTTTTAGTGAAAAATTGAATTTTTAGTGAAAAATTGACTTTTAAGGGAAAAATTGAATTTTTAGTGAAAAATTGAATTTTTAGTGAAAAATTGAATTTTTAGTGAAAAATTGACTTTTAAGGGAAAAATTGAATTTTTAGTGAAAAATTGAATTTTTAGTGAAAAATTTAATTTTTAGTGAAAAATTTAATTTTTAGTGAAAAATTTAATTTTTAGTGAAAAATTTAATTTTTAGTGAAAAATTGAATTTTTAGTGAAAAATTGAATTTTTAGTGAAAAATTGAATTTTTAGTGAAAAATTGAATTTTTAGTGAAAAATTGAATTTTTAGTGAAAAATTGACTTTTAAGGGAAAAATTGAATTTTTAGTGAAAAATTGAATTTTTAGTGAAAAATTTAATTTTTAGTGAAAAATTGAATTTTTAGTGAAAAATTGAATTTTTAGTGAAAAATTGAATTTTTAGTGAAAAATTGAATTTTTAGTGAAAAATTGAATTTTTAGTGAAAAATTGACTTTTAAGGGAAAAATTGAATTTTTAGTGAAAATTTAAATTTTTAGTGAAAAATTGAATTTATAGTGAAAAATTGAATTTTTAGTGAAAAATTGAATTTTTAGTGAAAAATTGAATTTTTAGTGAAAAATTGAATTTTTAGTGAAAAATTGAGTTTTTAGTGAAAAATTGAATTTTTAGTGAAAATTTGTATTTTATAGTGAAAAATTGAGTTTTTAGTGAAAAATTGAATTTTTAGCGAAAAATTTAATTTTTAGTGAAAAATTTAATTTTTAGTGAAAAATTGAATTTTTAGTTAAAAATTGAATTTTTAGTTAAAAATTAAATTTTTGTGAAACTTGAGTATTTAGTAAAAAGTTGAATTTTTAATGAAAAATTGCATTTTAAGTGAAAAATTACATATTAAGCGAAAAATTCCTTTTTCTAGTGAAAATTTAAATTTTGAATAAAAAAAAAAATAAAAATTCAGTCTTTTTGAACATTTTTAGTTTTTAGTAAAAAAAAATGCTTTTGCTAATAAAGTTACCTTTTAGTGAAAAAATGTTTTTTTTAAAAGAAAATTATTGCTTTGAGCATTAAATTTGTGGGGCAATTTTTCAATTAATACGCAAAATTTTGCTACTACAGTTGTTTCGAAATTTAGAAATGGTAGCCCCTGCCATTTATGCGCAATGTATTATTTTATTTTATGTGTGCGAAACTTTATCAGAATCGCATGAATTAGAACTGTACAATTTTCTCCGTCTAATTTTGCCTTCTTCATCGTTACTGTTACCGTTCCCGAAACTGTCGACGGACGTTATGAATGTGCGTCTGAATGATGATGCATAAAATATAATTTTTTTATGAAAAATGTCACAGATTTGTGACCATGCGTAAACATATTAAAATAAATTAAAAACACTTGATATGCGACATGGCAGTCATGTCCTAAAAGGATTTATTATATGAGACAAGAGACGAAAATAATAAAGGCTATGCTTAAATTGTAGACGGCGCAGGCGGCGGACATATTTGTTAGTGGACGGCATTTCCGCTTCCGTTTGCGTGGTATGCGGTTTGTGGTGTTTAAATGTCAGACGGTGTCATGTTGTAGGTGGTGCTGCTGAGGATGATGATAATGTTGGCGAAATATCCGGCTACTATTAAGAGTTATAATTTGTTGTGTAGCCTTTTAATCTACATTGTCAACACCAGCAGCAGATGTTATGGCAACAACAACAAAACCATCAAATTATCATCATCATCCGCAGCAACAACATCATCAGTATTATCATTACGTCTGAGTGGCGGTGCACTATGGGTCAGGAGCCGGTTTAGCGTCTCATAAATACTTTAGGTGAAAGTCGTCGGAAATGAATAAAATAAACGGTTTTAGAAAGATAAATTATTGAATTGTCATAATCAGGAACATTTTTTGCATACATTTTTTTTTGATATACGAAACAAATGCTTAAACATGAAAAATAAATGAATTTTTTTAAAGGTTTTTTAAGCAATGTTTTTAAGTGTTTTTTTTCGAAATGTTTCAAACCAAATATATATTATGTGATACCATTTTGGAAATGTATGATATTCAGCTTTTAAGCAGTGTTTTTAGAATTGTTATCATATGCGTATCTACACTGTTAAAAATTAAAGAGTAGGTGCATATTTTGAATTCTAAAATTTCTACTTTGGTTAAACTTTTAACTATTGCGCTGTTCCTCGCCGAAAGTAATTTTAATGAATTTGTATATACAATTTAATGATCATTAATAAAAACTAAAGGGGATAGTGCGCATATTTGCGCAAAATATGTCACAGCCCAAAATGTAAGACGTATCAAAAAAGAAATTTTTGATTTTTGGCAAACAAAAACATTTCCAATGCGAAAGGGTTAACTAAATATAGTTTGTGATATTACCTACGTCCTGAGAAACATTTTAATGCAAATTTATAAATTATAAAAATTGGTCGAGCCGTTCAGAATTTATAGCGATTTTATTAAAAAAATATTATGACCTCAAAAATATACGATTAATACCCTTCATTCTAATATTTATAATATTGTTACGAAAATTCAGTCGACGGAAAACTGTTCTACGAGTTCGTATCGCTGGATTGAGTACAAAATAAAAAAACTGTTATGATCTTCCGTCTCTTTCTAATGCTTGCACAGTGGGGCAAATTACCTCTTTTCGTAACAATATATAGACATACGAAATATTACTGCTGACATTAATACAAATAATTTGATACCAAAATCGGTTATTCCTTTTATGTTTTATAACGTTTTTCCTCAATGGACGAAATGCAAGCAATTGAGATTTTATTACAATAGTTATTCTAGTATTATGCACTGAGTTTGATATATGAAAAATTTCACTTCCGCTTGTCTGATTCTTTCCATTTTTAGAACATATTAAGATACTATCAATATCTAATTAAATACTCTTTTATCTAACGAAATACAAATGTTACAGATAATATTGTGGCAAAAATTTACATTTTTCAAAAAAAAATTAACTTTAATATGAAATGTGCCACTCCCTGATTTCCAATTCCGCCCATTTTTGGAGAAGTGTAAGGTGCATCCATAAACTAATTAAATTCAAAATTTGAAGTGTTAAGTTACAGATAAATAAGTGTTATAAACACCTTTTTCAGTTTCCATATACGAAAAATTGCCACTCCCATTTTCAGATTTGTTTACATTTTTCACAGAATGATGTGTAAAGGGTTTTTCAATAAGAGCGCTACAAAAGTTTTTTTCAAGGGTTTTTCAACAGGGACGCTACAAAATTAGAGCGACCGGGACAGCAAACGACGCCATATTTCATGCCTTGCCTCTTTTGACATTTCTCTTCAGTAAGGTTTGCCATTTCATGATGGAAAGATATACGAGCCAACAAGGAGTCGAAATTATTAAAATTTACTACCGAAATTCGAATTCGTATATCTTTCCAGCATGAAATGGCAAACTTTACTGAAGAGAAATGTCAAAAGAGCGGCAAGAAATATGGCGTCGTTTGTTGTCCCTGTCGCTCTACTTTTGTAGCGTCCCTGTTAAAAAACCCTTTATAACTAATAACAATATGAATCCAAAATTTCATTATTTATCGCTGTTGACAATGCCAGCGTTATACATTAAACTTTTACATTTGAAACTGCCACTCCCCCTTTTCCAATTTTCCACAATATTTTCCAATTTTCCATTTTTTAAAAGGATAATGTACCATTATAAGCTAACTAAGTTTTAAGTTTCTTTCAGTTATCTCTTAAACTTCAAAAGTTATAGGATAATAAGTGCAAACATTATTTGTGTGACATACATATATAATAGTGCCACGCCCTTTCCGATTCTACCCATTTTTCTACTATCGCAAGATACAAACATAGAGTAAATATATTAAAATTTTCATCTATATATCTCTTCAAATACATAAGTTATAGGCATATATAATATTATTCAACTTTCGTTAGTAAAAAGTGCCACTCCCTCTTTTCCAACACCGCCCATTTTGTAACAATAGCAAGATACATCTATTAACTAACTGTATCCAAAATTGTGTCTATTTATCTCTTGTACAACAAAAGTTATAGATTTATGAGACGCAAAGTGTCTTCTGACCCACTGTGCGGCGCGGCACTAGTTCAACTTTTGATACATTTTATCCCCGCATCATGTTGCCGCTGATGACATCATTTGCTGTGCATTTTATGTGTTGGTCAACTTTACGCCTTCTCTCCATCGGACATTTTGACATTATTAGCTTTTTGGGCTAAAGTTGATTATAAACAAGTTAATGGTTCGACCACATTTAGTTAGTTTTATCTAAAGGGTGTTTGTTCATTTCATAGCATCCTTTATGAAACTCCTGTCACTAATCAGCTCATTTTCCCGAAATGAAAAACATATAAAGCATTTTACGCAGCATTCTGATGTATTTGTGATACCACTTAAGCTCTTTTATAATTCATTTACTTCAAACGTAAAAATTTCTTCAGCCGTAAATTAAAAAAAATAATGAATTGACGGAATTTATTCAGGGCGAAGGTGTTGGAAAGCAGCGTATTAGCTGTTTTAAATTTTGTCAGTGTTGCATAAGTTCGTAGTTTTACAGAAAAAAATATTATTCAATATGATGATTTTTTCTAACTGGTTGTGTAAGGGACTGTATTTTTTTAATTCTAAAATGTGGCTAAAAAGGGCCTGATAATTCGAGAACAATTATCTTAAAAACGTTACGTAATAGAAATAAACAGAGTATGCAGTCAAAATCAGCAACTGCGAATTATATAGAATTGATGTATGGGAAGTCCATGGCAACATTTTTTCTCATTTTGTTAGGTAGGTTAATCAGTACATTTTAAACATTTCTTTGGTCGGTCCTACAATTATTTCATACTTTTTTTTAAATTTGTGACACTTAAATAAATTTTGAAAACCAACTTTTTTTTTACAAAGTCCGTTTTTATATTTATCGTACGTTTTTCAATTTTGATGATATATTTTTATTTACTCAAAATGCAACACTGAACCTTGTTACATCTTTCTTTTTTTTTTTAGCTAAAAATACATTTTAAATCTTGCCTTTGTGTCTGGTGTTAATTAAATTGTTTCATCGTTGACAACTGAAAAGGGATTTTTTTTTTATATTATTTTTTTCAACACCTTAAGTCTACTTTAGAGCTTAAAAAATCTTCTTTAACGACCCTTCTCTTATGTAATTCATATTTAGAATTTGTGTACTTCGACATATGTTTATCCCATTCTGCTCTAGTTCAATCCTTCTATTTTCGTATCATGCTGCATATTTTAATTCTTATTATACCCTAATCCAATGAGGTACAGGGTATATTTAGTTTGAAAATGAGCCAAATTGCTCAACGGACACACTCACTTCCCATACAATTCACTTTTTATAACTATTTAGTAATCAATAACTCGAAAAGTATTTAAGATACAGTTTTAAAATTTAAAATTCTTATTTAGGAAATTCTCCATTCATCCAAATTTCTTCCAGACCTGTTTTACTTGTTACATTTTAATATATTTGTACTTTGATACATGTCTCTTCAATCCAGCCATGTTAGACTTGGTTCTGATTACAACCTTTTTAACTTTCGTTCATTGTATGGTTATCATTGAATTATAATCCAAAGATATTCTGATTCAATTTATATTTTCGAAAAATGATTCTTTTGATACAGCATACTTTAAGCCGCGGTAGTTCAGTGGTTAGTGCGTTGGACTGCGAGCCGAAATGTCCCCGGTTCAAGCCTGGACTGGGGCAAACAACATCTTTTCATAGAAACATTTTTCTATACCGCGCTACCTCTCGGCAGTAAATGGCAAACCTACGAGAGTAAAAATTGCCTATGAAAAGCTCTCACCCGCTGTTCGGATTCGGCAATAAACTGTAGGTCCCACCACTTTGAGTACAAATATAACACGCACAGCTCAAAATGGTGAGAGAGCTCGGCCTAAGTTCTTATAGAGCTGTAGTGCCAAACTATTATTATTATTATTCTTCTATCAAAACATTTTATTTTTGATATATATCTACTTTGACTTTATATTTTTAACCAATTCAACTTTTATTCCATTCTACTATCGAAGAATTAGAGCCTCTTTGTGTATTGCGAACGAACGATTGACGTAAAAATGACGTCAATGGTATTTGAATTACATGCTTTTTGACTTTTAATAATTCACAATAGTTAAAAATGGGGTCTGGTATGATAAGTCGAAATTTAAAATATCGAAAATGCCGAAACCCTAAAATATCGAAAGAAATGTCGAAATTAAAAATGTCGAAAATAAAAATGTTGAAAATAAAAATGTTGAAAATTAAAATGTTGAATTTTTATATGGCGAAATCATTTTTAGCCGAAAAATGATAAAAAAAGCCAAATAAATGATATATAATAAAATACGAAAAAAAAAATATATTAAAAAAGAAATCATAGGAAATTGGAATTTTAATTACTTTTGAAGAGATTTTTAAATAATTATTCCTTCAAAATACCATCATGCAATTCGGCTCGAACATTTATAATAAATCAACAAATTTTTTGATTTTTATATAGATTCAATATTTTCTTGCTTCTAAATGTTTTTAGACATTTTTTGTTTCGGCCTTTAAGTATTTTAAAATTTCGACATTTATAGGTTTCGACATTTACTTTTCGAAATATAGTATGGATCCCTTTAAAATGCCGCCTCCTTCGTCTAATATTTTTTCGTATTGAAATATAAAAAATGAGTATTCGACTTTTTAAGCATTCGTCCATACGTCTATCTATCCATTTTATCATTTTTTATATACATCCATTAGTCTTACCGTCTGCTGTATCGTCATCAGCACTGCTATTGAAGCAGCTGTCACTGA
Organism: Dryomyza anilis; assembly: GCA_951804985.1. NCBI lineage: Eukaryota > Metazoa > Arthropoda > Insecta > Diptera > Dryomyzidae > Dryomyza > Dryomyza anilis. The sequence goes on from OX638132.1 coordinate 97,822,964, forward strand.
TTTGCATCCGATGAGCATAAATTTACATTTTATGAATTCTTCCGCATAGTGTCTGTGTATAGAATTTGAAAAAAACCTCTGTATAACATGCAAAAAATGACACTTTAAAAGTTTTTTAAGGCAAAAACCCACCAAAGTGCTAAGACGTTACCATTTCAAGAATCTAATCAAAAAGTAAGTCGCGGCGTAACTTATTTAAAATTTATATATTTAAATATTAGAACAGTTCGTAGAACCCTTTTGGCAGTGGCATAAAATTGGCCACATTATATGGGGCGCGAATTGAATGCGCGTAAATGCGACAAATTCCCGCGTAAAATAACGAAAAAAAAAAACAAAAAATAACGCGCATAAATTTATTGCTGAAACAGTTGGCAACGCATTTATTTGGCGCGCTCATAATTTTTGCAAAAGTCAACTTTTATATAGGGGATTACCTAGATTTCAAGACTTATTCCGATGTAAATAAATGCAAGAAAATGTCGAACGTGATGTATGCGTCAAATGTGTTGCTGAGGTGCCGAACATTGACAGAACAACTTAGGCGATAAAAATTATTTATTGATGGTGCATGATAGTGCAGAGATAATAATATATATCTAATACTACAGATTATGCACTAGATCAAAATATACGGCAGTGGTATTTTGGGAATTGGCATAAAAACTCAATTTGCAAATGTGCAGAAATTTGAATTTGATAATTTTTATAATATCAAATTTGTAATCAGTCCGAGAATTAATATTTTTACGAACGATAAACTATCGAGCTAATAAATTGTATGGCAATACATTTTTCATAAAAAAAAATGTTAGGCCGGGAATATTATTCAATGGAAACTGCCGTTTTTTTTGCGATTATGAATAATTTCATATGAACATTATTTTTTATTATAATCAAATTTAATGATATATTTGTAAATCAAATAAAAAAGTAAAATAAAAATTACATATTGTTCACTTTGTTTCGCATAATTTGATTTGTTTTTCATCTGCGGCTATTTGGCACAATGTATGACATTTTAATCATAAATTATGAATAATAAATCATAACATGCATTACTGCACCTATACCAATTACTCGTGACTTATGAATATATTATACATAAAACATAATATACGCATAATTTTATTCTATTAATCATAATAATTGAGTTTTCTTATAATCATATATTATGAGTAAAAACCAAATCATTATGAATACTTATTCTTGGCTGGATATCTTGATTAATTTTTGCAAAATTTAAGCGTATAATATATGATTAATGAGAACATTTCTCTCCGTGTAATAAAGGCATCGAGACATTCTTTTGTAATTCTAAGAAGAATGACTCGATACCCTAAATGAATTAAAGTAGAAATGGGTGAGTCTCAAGAACTGGTTGTTTTAGTGTGAAATAGCTTAAAAGAATTATTTGTTACTAGAGGTTGTCAATATTAGTATCAGTCGATCAAATTTTGAAAGACATAATAATAAGAGTTAAAATAATAAGAGTTTTGTTTTTAATATAGTATGTTGATCGTTGAAAATGATAATAGGTTAAAGTTAAAACGCAGACAGATTGTTCCACAAACGTACACTCAGAAAAAATCTTATTAAAATAAGTTAATAGGACAGTTTATTTATTTTTGTATATTATTGAATCAATAATTGTATACAAAAAATAAATCTTTAATATAAACACAACCAAATTTAATAGTATGTTGTAGTATTTAATGGGATTTACTTGATAAAATAATTATTTATTCTATTGATTAATTGAAGCGTTGGGTGCAATAAGGGAGTTAGGAATCATAACGCCCTTTTTGCATAATTCGCACCGAATGGTCCCAGCAGTATGTTGATCAGAAAAAATGCTGCCCTGCACTCATACTTCGCCGGGCAAAAAATAAGTAAGGATCAAAAATAACTCGTCCTTAAAACTGTTTACTTAGAATTTTACTTTGGACTTTGAAAACTTTTCTGCATGGGGTAAAAATAAAAAAAAAAACATTTGAAAAACTTGAACTTTGATCAGTGTTGCCAGAATCGTTAAATATATTTTAAATACGTTTCATCATTTAAAATAGGGATGCCGAACTCATCCCGTGCGGGCATTGTGCCTGTACGGGCATTGTGCCTGTACGGGCATTGTGCCTGTACAGGCAATGTAAAATAGAATTTTGACTAAACGGATTTTTTTTTATCTGAAACTTATTTTGAGGCATTTAAATTTATTTTAGATAGAATAATAGTAAATTTTTAGAACTTTTCACAATTGCAACAAATATTTTAAAAATATATCAAGTACTGTTCAAAAAATAATGTTGTTGTTTTTTTTTTATTATACACTCATTCTTTAAGAGTGTTTTAAATAAAAATAAATAAATAAATAAATAAATAAATAAAGTAAATTTAAGAATTGGTCGACAATTTCTAGTTTCTATTGGGGTTCAATGCGTAGAGTTGAAGTCGACTGCGCACAGTAGAACATAGCATTTAGTTAATGATTTAAATATTTATATTTTCATTTAATATTACAATATGTAAACGATTAATGTATATTATAAAAGATCTTATTAATTAAAAAACAAATATTAATAACTCATTTGGCTCTTTTGCAATAACATTTTTTGTTAACTTGTCCAGTCTTATAAACAGAATAAAAACATATAAGATTGGTTTTAACAAAAATAACATGTTTTTCACAAAATACAGTATTTTTGGATAATTCTATGTAAATTTCTGTACAAAACAACGAATTATATTTATGTCAGAGTTTGTTTTTCTTTGTTACACCGTACTCTCATCGCACTCTCTTCTTTCAGTGTTGCATCATTTCTTAAGTAAAATAGGGCAGAAATGTGAAATATTTATTTGAGAATTTAGTTAAGTTTGAGATTTTAATCACTTTAGACACACATTTTATATCCCAAAACCTGTTACAGAATAATAACAAATAATAATTTTTTTTTGCAAGCGAAAATTACATAAATGTTATGAAAAAAAAAAATGTATAATTATTTAAAATTATAAAATTTGTATATTTTAGTAATTCAAAATAATAAGCAATATAAATGGGTCCATTAAAACCAATCTAAAATAATTAAACTCTTAAATAGACATTTAAATTTCCCGGAATTTCTAAAAATGCAACTCTAAAAGCTCCTCTCATTTCTGCGTTGCAATCCCCGCTCACTTCTGACCGTAGATACCCCTCGCCTAGCACTCGATTGCCAGTGCAGTCAGCCACGGGCAGGCGAGTTGGGCATCCCTAATTTAAAAGATTCATAGTTATGTTATCTATCAATATAACAAAAATACATGTTACTGAAGAAAAAAATACTTACGGAGATTTGCATAAAAGTCCAATTTTCAAATAAAATTTCAATTTTAAAAATTTATATTTACTAAACCACTTAAGATATTTAATAACGGTTTTAAGTTTATGATTCATATGTTATTTGCTTATACAAATATTATATGTATAAATAAATAAAATGTACAATCTATGTATGAATATGTAAAGGAAAGTCTTCAAAAAAATCTTTAAAACTAATTAAGACATTTTCTTATGTAAGTACATTTTCTTTAGATCTTAATGGTAGCTTTTCATAAACAAAAGAACTTTAAAAATCGGATAACTTTTGGATGTTTTACAATTTTTGAAAGATTTTTCATGAAAAAAATCCCAAATTTAATGGAAAATTTAAACAAATAATATCGATTCATTACTTTATAAGATACGGACATTTAAAAACTTTAAACGCACATATCTCAAAACTTACTTTTTCATATAACGCCCTTATAGCACCCAACGCTTCAATTTTAATGGGTTTTTCAATAAATGCGCTACAAAACTTTTTTTCAAGAAAAAAATATTATAAAATCAATAGTTTTTTTTCTATTAAAGGGTTTTTCAACAGGGACGCTACAAACGACGCCATATTTCTTGCCGCTCTTTTGACATTTCTCTTCAGTAAGATTTGCCATTTCATGATGAAGAGATATACGAGCCAACAACGAGTCGAAATTATTAAAATTTACTATCGAAATTCGTATATCTTTTCATTATGAAATGGCAAACCTTACTGAAGAGAAATGTCAAAAGAGCGGCAAGAAATATGGCGTCATTTGCTGTCCCTGTCGCTCTACTTTTGTAGCGTCAATGTTGAAAAACCCTTTAATAGCAAAAAAACTATTGATTTTATAATATTTTTTCTGAAAACAGGCTTACACATCCTAAGGTTCTACGGTGGATGAAATATCTTATGGTTTCGGTAGACCAAGCTATGTTTAGGTTTAGATTTTGATTTTTGTCAGAATGTCAGATTTTTTTTAAATCTTTAATATCTACAGTCGAATTATTTCATTCATAGAACTATAAACTTATAAACCATTGAATTGGATGTAATAATGATAAATTTTTAATATGAAACTAAAAATATTTTGAGTTCAATAGAAAATATTCTTGTCTTGTTATAAGAAATCCATTAAAATTAGCGGTAATTCTTAAAATAACAACTTGAAGTGTTCAATCGAAACCATTCTTATGATGTTCTCTATAATGGCACCTTAGACATTAGAAATGGTTCATTTTGCTACAATATGACGAAATAAGTATATTGATTATTCTCCCCATAGCGTCTAACTGTATACAGGTTCTCCACTGACCATGGAGAACCTGTATATCGAAACAAATTGGAGTTTACATTTTTGTGCCGCACAGTCTTATAGAAAACGACAATTTGGGCCTATAATCGATATCATTACATTTTCTGTGAAGTAACTATCAATTAATTACCTAAATCTTTGATATAGGGCCAGTTTTTCAGTGCTAGTTGAACTTAGTTTGTGGTTTAAACTTCGTTTAAAATCAGAGTCGATTTTCAGTGAACTTCAACCGTCGTTTAAACTTAGTTTGAACGATCAATGCTGAAGGTTTAATCTGCTACTAAAATTAAACGTCGTTTTATTTAAAAAGAAGGTTAATTAAACGAAGTTTAAACTAGCACTGAAAAAAGCGTTTAAAATATAAATAATGCATAATTAGACACACATGTTTTGTATAAAAAATTTTATTTTAAAAGTTGAATACTATTTGTAAACCATTTTGAAACCAGTTTAAAATCTAAACCTTTAATTTCGATTTTAGATTTCGTTTTATTTTTGGCATTTTGAATAACGGTGTTGTTTTTGGTTTTGGTTTTCAAAATGAAAAAGTTTTAAATGGATTTCGGAATTTTGTTTAGTGTTTCAATATCTGGTAAAAATTAGTAATTTAAAAAACTATATAATGAATCTAAATTCAAATATTACTTATTTTTAACGCAGTGAATAATTGTGAGATATATTTTAACAGAATTCGACTGCTGTTTAATAAAAGTAACTCAAGGTTGCTCGTAAAATTCTACTTGACGCTGTGGTATAAAATAAATATCTAAAATAAAAAATTATATTTATTGCGGACATAAAACTCGTTTTAAATTTTTTATTTAAAAAATTTACGATTTTTTTATAACAAAAAAAATTTTTTTTTTTCAACAACAACCTTTTACCTGATTTTTATAGAAATCTATTTTATTTTTTGATATACAGAATTGCCACAAAACTGTTGCAAATGTAGACACGTAATTCATATTTGCAAGCACAGATCTATAGACAGGCAGACAGACATGCAACGTAATGTTGTCATCGATACGACACTCATTGTTGCCGACAACAACCAGGCTTTAAAAATGCCAGCAACATGCTGCAAATTATAAACCTCAGTGCCCAGTTTCATATATTTCGAATCCTGAAATATGAAGTTCATATTATTTGCTCAGTGACGTTGACAAAAAATAACGCCAAAGGGATACGAATGTTGCTGCTGTTGCGATGCCTGATATATGTCGTTGCAGAAATTTAAGCTTTTAAACATTTTCACTACCGCGCAAAATTAAAATTTATTGAAAACTTCTTTTCAACTTTTTACTTTTGCAATTTTTATTTTATATTTGATGTATTTTTATTTTTATTTCATATATATTTATTTTAGCGTTCAAAATATGAGCCATATTGTGACATAATACACACGAGTTTGTGGGTTGACAATTTTGCCAACGGAAATTGCTTTTGCTGTTTTCTTTATTGGGGGGGTTGTTGTCAAAAGTTGTCAATGGTATTTGGTTGAAATTTAATATTGCGCGCTTGTTAAAATAATATGAACGCAGTGGTATTTTTGGCTTCCAAAGTTCAACTGGATTAAGAGGGGTTTGATGGTTTTTGTGATGATTTATTTAGCATGACGCTATTTAAAAATGTATGTTAAAGAATGCATTATATTGAAAAAGTAATAAAAAGAAAATGGCAATTTAAAACATTTTAAAAATATTTTATATAATTTTTATCATTACTATTGAACAATGTTAGCATTTTGCTATATAAATGCGTAATTCAAATAAAATTGAGATTTTCTATTTGAAATTGAAAATTATAAAAACTAATGTATTTGATATTTTCCATTTAAAATTGGGAAATAAAAAATAGTATAAAATAGAGATTGTTCATTTTAAATTTAGAAAATTCCATTTTGAAATAAGGTTTTTTCGCAACGCAAGTTTTCTTTGAATTGTGTAGTTTGTTGTTACCTAAATGGTGGCACCTGAAATTGTATACCGGGCCCGGACATCGGGTTCAAGAATTTTGTCACAGAAATTGATTGGGAAATATTCGAAATCATGGCGAAAATTATTTGGTGAAAATTGTTGGGATCAAAATATTATAAAACAAAACAAGGCACATGGGACTGGATGTTTAATTACCCAGATAGCAAACGTGCGTTGCACAAAAAATCATGTCGTGCGGGTGCACATCGTGCGTGCTATATGCGACCAAAATGAACACACAACGTGCGGATGCACGACATGAGTGCGTATGAGAGCTGTGTGCGAGCACACAAATATGTGAACTCATTGTGCGAGCACTTAGAAATAAAAAAAAAATCGAATAAAAACAGGCGCACGATGTGATTGTAGATAGTGAACTCATAGTGCGAGCGCACAAAATCACAAAACTCGCATCAGTTCGAGTACTATAGTAAAATTTAAAAAGTAGATTTTTATCAAATTTTCTTTGATTTTGTAAACAAAAACAACAATATTTTTTGTTTTATTATAAGTAATTGACAACTGGCAACCAACAAACTGGAGCTGGGGCGTAAATTCTGGCCGTCGCATGGAACTAGAGATGGGCACGTGCTGTGCTTTTTTCGTGTCACGCTCGAAAATCTCAGTTCGTGCATGCAAATCTCCGTGCGTGCTAGTTGCTATCGTGCCCGTGCCTCCAAAAACAGGCACTCGCTCATTAAAGTTTTTTTTTATAGTTTCTACCCCAATTTTAAAAAACCCTTACTTTCAGCTTCTGAAAATAAGTTTAACCTTTTCTTAAACTTAATTGAAAAGCTTTTTAAATAACGTTTTAGACAAGAGTGTTGCACTAATAAATCATCTAATATCGTTTTGGAATAGTAAATTTCAATAATTTCAATTACATGGTATGCTCTTAAATATTTATTACTTGTCTGCATTTCTAATTTGCTACAGATTAAATTCCAAATTTATTTACAAACAGCTAAAATTATTTTCGCATACACAGATTAAAATTTCATTACTAATCAACAACATCATTCGCAGTAAATATTCGTTCGACCACACAACAACCTCATTATTGTTAATTCGAAAAACAAACTAATTATGAAAGTGGTTTTAAATTGAATTTAAGCTGTTATCTTGTTGTTAATTAACAAAGTATTTAAATAAACCGATGTAATAATAATGAAGAGCATTTTTGTGTAATCCATAACTTGCCAAAAATTCAATGGAAATTTGAAATTAATGTAAAGAACAGTAGCTAATTAAATTGTATAGCTCCAATTTAGTTTAACTAACAACTTTGTTTTTAGGTTTTCAACAAATTACAATTCGAGCATCAAAAACTTTTTCAACTTTTAGTTTGAAATAGCAGCAAATGTAGAATTACAGAAAAAGTTTTTTTCAACAAATCAGCACGGAAATTAAATAAAAAGTGCGGATACATTGAGGTTTAATTTACATGTTACAGGTAATTACATCGGCATAGCACATAAGGATACTAAATTAAAGTAAAATTTGTAAATTAAAGTAGAATTTCAGTTAAAAATTAAATTTTAAATGAAAATTGTTTTCTTTTATGAAATATTGAATTTTATAATTAATAAATAAAAATTTTAATGAACAATTTAATTTCAGTGAAAATTGAATTTATAATGAAAAATTTAATTCTTAATAAAAAATTGAATTTTAAATGTAACATTAAATTCTTAATTTTTAATGTAAAATTGAATTTTTAATGTAAAATTGAATTTTTAATGTAAAATTGAATTTTTAATGAAAATTAAATTTTTAATGAAAAATTTAATTTTTAATGAAAAATTTAATTTTTGTGACAAAATTAATTTTTAATAAAAAATTTAATTTTTGAACGAATAATTTAATTTTTAATAAAAAAGAAAATTGAATTTTTAATGAAAAATTGAATATTTGAATGAAAAGTTGAATATTTGAATGAGTAATTGAATTTTTACTGGAAAATTAATTTTTGATCAAAAATTTAATTTTTAATAAAAATTTAATTTTTAATGAAAAATTGAATTTTTAATTAAAAATTGAATTTTTAATTAAAAATTGAATTTTTAATGAAAAATTGAATTTTTAATGAAAAATTGAATTTTTAATGAAAAATTGAATTTTTAAAGAAAAATTGAATTTTTAATGAGAAATTGAATTTTAATGAAAAATTGAATTTTAATGAAAAATTGATTTTTTATGAAAAATTTAATTATTAATGAAAAATTGAATATTTATTGAAAAATTGTATTTTTAATGAAAAATTGAAGTTTTAATGAAAAATTGAATTTTTAATGAAAATTTAATTTTTTAGTGTTGAATAATTTTTAGAATGAGTAATTGATTTTTTTTTATAAAAAATTTAATTTTCAATGAAAAATTTAATTTTAGTTAAAATTGAATTTTTAATGAAAAAAATTAATTTTTAATGTCAAATTGAAATTTTATTGATAAATTGAATTTTTAATGTTAAATTGAATTTTTTTGAATGAAAAATTGAATTTTTAATGAAAATTTGATTTTTTAATGAAAAACTCAATTTTAATTGAAAAATTTAATTTTTTATGACATTTTTAATTTTTAGAATGAATAATTGAATTTTTTAATAAAAAAAATTAATTTTCAATGAAAAATTTAATTTTTAAAGAAAATTGAATTTTAAATGAAAAAATTTATTTTTTAAGACAAATTTATTTTTTAATGAAAATTTAATTTTTAATGAAAAATAGAATTTTTAATGTAAATTGAATTTTTAATGATAAATGGAATTTAATAAAAAATTGAAATTTTGATGAAGAATTGAATTTTGAATGAAAAATTGAATTTGTAATGAAAAATTTAATTTCTAATGAAGAATTGAATTTTGAATGAAAAATTGAAATTGTAGTGAAAAACTGAATAACTATTGAAAAATTGAATTTTAGTGAGAATTTTAAGTTATTCTCAAGCCACGGAATTATTTTCATGATGATGATGTTCATCAGCACTGACATCAACTACTTACCATACTTTTCAAAAAGTAAAAATCCACTCAGAATAAATAATTGAACTCATTCGAGCATCACAGTGGTCTACATCCGACTAACGATATCAAAAGCCACTAAATGCGGTCAATAGAAAAATATTTACGGCATCATAAATAGCAAAACAAATGCGCTGCGCCATTGACCGAAAAGGACGAAAGGACTGAACACAAAACCAACACGAAATGCGAAATGAAATAAATTAAAAAACCATAAAATTACATTGAGCAAGAATTTGTTAATTAAAATATTGTGCTTGACTAAACAAAGCAGACTTCTTTAATTTCATAAAATAATAAAATAAAAATAATATAAAAAAATTAAAATAAAAAAAACAAAATTTGCTACTCACATGTGCGTCACATTGAAGCAATGATTTTTGTTTAGCCGAGGCTCATAAATAACGAGAAAGGGTTTTATATTTCGGCATTGAAGTGGATTTGTTTCGGTGCCACAGAGAACTCTTAATTACATTGGGGATTCTAGTGGCTTAAAGGCGCTGGGGAGCCCTGATAAGTTATGTGAAAACCCAAAAACAGATGCAGAAACTCTGCAAAAATCTAATATGTGGTTGGCATCGAGATTAATACAACGTCGTACTGAAATTAGCAACAGCAGCAGGTTTTATTTGAAGCATGGCGAAATAAAAATACATTTTTGATAGAGGAAAATAAAATACAACGCATTTATTTTGTTTACATTTAACACTTTGATTTTATTTTGGACTTTAACATTAAATAGATTTTAAAATTTTATTTTTTTCTATTTTATAGTTTTTTATATATTTAATTTTTAAAGTTTCAACAGTCAAGTTTATAATATTTGTACAACTATATTTTATTTTTTTACAAGAGTTTAACATTTAATTAAGCCAACTTAAAAATACAATAAATTACATTAATATTTAACAACCTTTCAAAAAAATTATTATAAATTAAAATACTTAAAATTTTATATTACATATTTTAATATTAAAGTTTTATTACTTACAAAGAAGCATGTATAATACATTGAAAGAAATGGAATTTATGCATATTCACTATACAAAATATATACGTAAACTATGAATAATAAAAAAATAGCATTAAGTATATAAATTAATGAAAATTCATGATTTTTGAATAATTTTTGAATTAATGGAAATTTTAAAAATATGAATTCACATTCGTGAACAACATAAAATGATTTTGTACAAATAAAGAAATACGTAATTAATAAATAAATGTTAGTTATAAATTATGAGTATTTTTTTATGATTTAGCAATTTTACATATGTCTATTTAAATTAGTCAATTAAATAATTAAATAAAGTTTATTTGAAAATATTTTTTTTTTGTATACTATTCCATAAATAACTGTCGTCTGAACGAAGTTTAATGAGATTTTTTTTTTAATTCATAATAGTAAAAGTAAAACGTATCGTCACTGTCATGCCAAAGGGCCGAATGTGCATTTTTAAAAATGTTGGGAAATCAAATTTTAAAGTTTTAAAGTTTGCTTTAAAAATTTGCAAAATTTATATTTTTTTCAATTTTTTCTGTTATGTTCGTTTATTCGTCAATAATTATAACGTATATAAAATATCTTTAGATTTGAACAACTTACTGAATTATAAATAAGGATTTTGTGAGGCTATATCCTGATCAAAACGCAAATATTTTTGTATTTTATGCTATAACTTTTTATTAGCACAAGATAAAATAGTAATGTAGAGGCATTAATTGTTCGCTTTTAAAGCACCTATCTATTGGCATCATTAATTTAAAATATTTTGTCAAATATTAATTTGCCATTTGTTATTCGCTGGAAATTTTTTTGGCAAAATATTTTTAAATAATGATGCCAATCGATAGGTGTTTTAAAAACAAACAATTAATACCTTTGCACCACTATTTTATCTTGCACCAATAAAAAATTATAGCAAAAAAACAGAGAAATTGGAAAAATTGAAAATCTTGCCATGCCAAAAGGGCGAATCTTTTCGTTTTTTTGCTATAACTCTCAAATAGTACAAGATAAAATAGTGATGTAAAGGCCATTAGTGTCAAAAATGTCAAAAATTGTACATTCACCCCTTTGGCATTATAGTGACGATATGGTATATTTGAATAAAACAATTGAATTTCATATTTTTCTAGCCTTTTGAAACTGCAACTGGTTTGAAAAATATTATAAATCCTTTTGAAATATATAAAAATGTGTGCCTTCTTACAGCCATATATTGTATCTCGATGTGACTGAGTCCTCTCACATCGTCTGAAAAGTTGTATTTCATATCTTCACACATTCCGCCGGTTGGCTCTTACGTTAACTTTGTTCCTTATTACGTTCTATGAATCCACTGTAAACATCCAAACATGAAGCGTTACCAACAATCAAACTTGATCCAAAATAAATAAAAATTTAGTAAAAATTACCAAATGTTTGAATTTGGCAGTACTAAAATCCATATTATTTTAGCAAATACGCAAACCATTTATAATTTTACGATGATTTGGGTTTGGAAAATAGAAAAACATAGATTTTCAGTAAACGAAAACCAGCTGTACTGAGAAAAATGTCAAATATTTGTTTGTGTGATTTTCTTCTTTTTTGCAATTTTTTCTAATTTGCTTTGTAAATTGATTTTTTGGATGAAAAGAAATGTGTAGTGCATTCAAAAATTATTTGAAATTGTTCTGCATTCTTTTTAGGTGCAATTAGTGCTTTTTTTGTGAAAATTTTAGTGAACGGAGCCAAAAAAGCTGCCGTCTAATTTGACACAATATTCGTGCGGTTAAGTTTTATGAAATACAAATTATTTCTTACCTTGTGACGTCAGACGTTTTGCGCTTTACAAAATACAAAAAGTCAGTCACACGGGCGTGCGTGACTACTTTCGTCTATTATCGAGATACAATATCTGGCTGTTAATTAATATTTGTTTATTTTAAGTATTATAATTCTGCTTTTATTTTATTAAGTGCGAAAGCTTTCAAACACCACCCTTAATAATTGCGAAATACTTTGCGTAACATTTAAATACTTAAAAACTTTCTTTTTTTTATTATTTACATCAAAGCGGAAGTCACATAACTTCTGCCAGTTATGCCACCCTTTTCTTTGGCACTTCCTGCCACCGCCGTCATCATCATCATCGTCGTTGTCGCCATAACTTACAACCATGTCTTGTCAACCCGACTGAAGGCATCCGGCGGCAACTGATACCTTGACGTCGTCATTGTCTTTGGTTGTTCTTGGTCTTTAATGTTGCTGCTACTACTGCTGCTGCCGTTGATGCGTGGTACCGCTGTTGCCACTGTTGCTGACTGCGCAGCGCTGCCATTGCTGTGTTTGTCCTCGTTGTTGTTGCTGCTATTGATGCTGTTATTGTTATTGCAGTGTCAAGATATTGCTGTCGCTCTGCCTGGCAAATGTTGTGTTGCAACTGTTGATGTAGTCACCTCCGCACTATTGTCACAAGCAGCTGCTGTTGCCTCTACTGCTCCAGCTGCTGCTGTCGCTATTGCTACTGGCGGCGGCCATTTCTGTCGCAGCAGCAACGAGTTGTTGCGCGTCGCTGCCTTCATGTAGTCCTTGCTGCTGCTCAGGCTGCTCATCGACGACAGCTCGTGACTGTTGCTGTTGACGCCGCCACTGTTGCCGTTGGTGTTGGCGCTATGTCGCTGCTGGTAGCTGTTTATCAGGTGGTTGCTGTTGTTGCCAACACCGCCGATCGGCGCTGAGTAGCGTGTGGAGTCGCGTTGAGAGACAATTGTCGAATGACGCAGGATACCTGATAAAGTAAAAAAAAAAATTAAAAATATAAAAAAATATCAATTGTTAAAAATTCAGACAATCTAAGAAAAGTTATTTTTTGTATCCAATAAATAAGAAAAATAGGGAGTTTATAATTATTTTATTTAAACAAAATCGATTCATTACATAAATATTTATTTATACTTTATTTAATAATTTTATCAAATTTCACACAATTGCCGACATTTTGAATATTCTTCTTCGACTACTAAATTTAATTAGAAACACTACACTTAGTGATGATCTACAATTTCATGTTCTTGCATATTCCATCTTGTTCTTGCATTTTTTCAAGAGCAAGAGCAATACATATTCTGGCATGTGCCAGAACAAGATAAGTACAAAAGAAGGAACAAGACTAACACTGCAATAAATGCAATATAAGCTACATTTTTGCTTTATTTGAAGATTTTAATGTTTTTATAATGATTTTATGTTATTAATGGATTTCAAAAGAATTGATGATAAAACAAAATATTGAAAAAAGAAGCAATAAACAAAAAGTAACAAAGTAAAGAAGATGTGTACATTTGTGTTTGGGGTTTCTTGTTTTCCACAGCTAAAGAATATAAACCATTTGAAAAATATAATAATAAATTTAATGTATTAAACCAAGAAATATATTATTAATGTATTCATATTTTAACAGTGTATCTACATATTAATGCTATTGCTTTTGGCTTTTCTCTGTTTTTGGTTTCAAATATCTGCTGCTACTTTTGAAAGAAAAACAACAAATATATGCGAATACAGCATCGATCGGATGCTTTATTTGCATATATTTGTTGTAATGGAATTTTGCGCGGGAAATATTTGTGTACACCAAACAAAACTCGTGGGGGTTGCTGTTCAAGTAGGACTTGTTGCCAACTGGATGACTGTACTAGAATGCACACAATTATTGTGTGTCATGCATCTGTTTGTTATCATGCGCGGATACAGTGTAGCAACGAAAACATACATAAATTCGAGATTTTAAATCTAGCATAATCGGATCCTGTTATCGAGTTTCATTTTAACTATTAATGGAAATCTCTTTCTCGAATTAAGAGACCAAGATCGAGTGAGATTTTAAATTGTCTCGTCCTCATCACTTGATTTATACTTCATATTTTTGTTTTATAATAATATAAGTAAAATTTGTTGTTATTGATTTTTTATTTCTTGTGTTAATTAAAAATATTTTTTTGGTTGAAAACATTGAAAATATGAAAAAAAGTAATCATTAACCAAAACCGAATTTCTAACAGAGTGTTATTTTTTCACATATTATTTGGAGTTTAAGACATTTGTCCACCTTCTTCTAGTTAAAATTAAAAAAATGGAATTTCTAGTGCAAGTGCATTTCGAATTTTGACATTATTGTCGGAATTACTTACAGTGCAAATTTGCGTGCATCTAATTGCCGACTTTTTAATTTTGATTTTATTTTTGCTATTTTATTTTTTTACTTTCGGCGTTGCTTATTCAGTCACTTCTATATTAACATCACAATATAGAAGTATTTGAGGTTTCCTCTGCAAAATATGCACTACTGCACTCTACAGTATTGAGTGCATTTTGCAATGGCAGTCTACAGTATTATAGTGAAGTCTCCACTTCAGTGTATTCACATCACTGTAGTATTTGTTTGATTGGTGTCAATTAGTGTCAAGATATTTTTTTTCATGCTATTCAATGTTTTGAAAAACAAAACCAAATGACACTACTGTCGCTGAAAATTCAACTGTTACAGAGAGTGCAGTGAGTGAACGCAAAGAGTAACGAGTGAGAAGACGAATATTGAATATAACATCCAATCTGTCTCTCGGCGTTCAACGGTTGCACTGTTGTTGTAGGTATTAATGTATTTATAGAAAATACAACAGACATTTAAAAAAAATAAATAAAAAAAAAAAAATGTTGTACCACAGAAAAAACTCATTGGTCGAAAAGCAATATATTCAACCAAAAAGATTTTTTTGAAAAAAATATTTTGTTCGATACATAACAAACTTAATATAAAAAATTGCATGATTTTCTTATACCTGAATTTTTCTATATATTTTAGTATTAATGAAAAAAAAATGATAAAAAAATAATGATAAAAAAATGCACTTAGTACTCAGTGCCATAAGCAGTTCATTTCAGTATTTAATTTTGTATTGTACACTACTATAGACCTCTTCACTACAACTACGTCTGGTTTGTGTTTTCTTTTGACACTACTAGTGCTTTATTGTTGTGAGCAATAACTTCATTTGATTTTCAACGTAGAGTCAGCATCATGAAATAAAATGAAAGTCTTGAACTAGGTTTCAAATGCATTTGTGCAGATTTTAAAATTGAACACAAATTTAATTTTTACTTCGAAATTTGGCATTGTTTGCGTTGTTTTATAAATGCTTCTCGTTCCTCGGAAAACTTGATTAGATTTTATTTTCCGTCGGAAGAAGAACAATCCGACGAGCTTCCGTTCATCGGGAACTTCGATTGGGCTAAATAATTTTTTTCAATGTTTCTAAAAGTTAATGTTTGCAATTTTTGATTGATTGTTAAAAATAAGACTTTGTTTTTTTACTCCATTTGGAACAAACTAAAAAAAAACAGAATTATTTTAATTTTAGTTAAACGCAGCACTTAATAAACCCCAATATGTGTGCTCAAATTCCACATCATTGCATGGCAACCACGCATTATAACATCGATGTACAATTTTCCACAACATCCTTCAATTACCACATGCAATCAAGACCTTTGGTGGTGGGGAACCAAGGACACAATTAACCCCAGCGCCACCCAGTTAATGTTGCGAAAGTCTTGTGGTTCTTTGTGTGGTGTGTAACAGATGTCTGCAACTTGCTATGGTTTCTGCACATAAAACATATCTATATTTGTGATTTTTAACTATAAAATCTAATTAGTTGTATAATTAATACATCAGAGAAATGTGAAAGATTAAAAAATCTATATAGCCTCTGGCATTAATTAAATGTTATACAAACCAGTACATGTTACTCATACGCAACATAGTACTCAAGTGTATTGTGCTAATAAAATTGTTTAACTAAAGAAAATCAATAATACAAAATATATTAAAATAAATTAATAATACATTATTTTTAATTAATTAAAAATAAATATTTAATTTTTCTTGTTTAAGGGTTATTTTAAACATTTACGAATGTTACTCATACGCAGTGTGGTACAAAAAAATTAAAATTTGTGCTGTTTTTTGAGATATTTAAAATGTTTTATACATTTTTGTTAAATAACATATATTAAATAATATCTAATAAAAGCAAATAAATCAAATAATGGCACCTCAATCAATAGAGGGGGTATTATTTCTAAGGTGTATAAAAAAAGGTATTTTTTAATTAAAAAAAACTTTTATAAATGACAATTAAAACAGTCGAATATTCATAATCAAAAACACTCAAATAAAAGCAATACATTAAGATTATTACTTTGCATAAAATGTCCATAAAATGCGCAAAGAATGCCATTCAAATCTTATTGTCTTCATTGTGAATTTCTTTATTGCTTAACCCACTTATTTTGATTTTTTTCGTTTCATATTTTCTATGTCCTTTTTATTAGTATATTTTTATTTGTACGCATGCCAATTCTACTACTACAACACAACACAAAAGTTTAGCCGCAAATCCTTGCGACTTATGTTTTCAAATGCCTTTTCTTTTTCATTTACGAAGTTTATGAAATGCTCGAACTGGCTGAGCCACTTAATCGCATTGAGCGTCCTTTGTAGTGTTAAGCATGAAAAAGTTTCAAAAGTTACTACGAAAAATTGGACAAATCCACTTTTAAAGAGAAATATGCAATGGAAATTATTGCAAATTATTTTGATTTTAAAATGAGTTGAATTTTTGAAAATTTATTACTTTTTTTTTTAAATGATATGCATTTTTAAAAATTTTAAAAAGTCCTTTAAATAATATCAAATTAAGTGTATTACTGTCGTAAAGTTGATTACTCATAAAGTAAATAATAAAATATTTAATATTAGCTGGACCCGTACACGACTCGAGCAAAGATTTTGTGAATGCAAGGATATGTAGCAATTTTATTAATATAAAAACATTTTTATTATTTATATCAGGGACCCGTGCTTCGCTGTGGCAGTTTTTATTGCTTTTATAAATGTAGTAACCAAATAATAATTCTCCGCCAAAACAACTTTTCTCAAAGACAATTCAGGCAGTAGAATATTTCGCCGTTGAAATCTTCGCCGTAAAATTCTTCTCCATAGAACGCTTTACCGTAGATTTCTTCCCGGTAGAACTCTTCCCGGTAGAATTGTTCCCCGTAGAGTTTTTCCCAGTAGAAGTTTTAGTGTAGTTAGTTTTAATGTGGTGAGTTTTAGTGTGTTGAATTTTTAGTTTAGTGAATTTTTAGTGTGGTGAGTTTTAGTGTGGTGTGTTTTAGTGTGGTGAGTTTTGGTGTGGTGAGTTTTAGGGTGGTGAGTTTTAATGTGGTGTGTTTTAGTGTGGTGAGTTTCGGTGTGGTGAGTTTTTAGTATGGTGAGTTTTAGTGTGGTGAGTTTTAGTGTGGTGAATTTTTAGTGTGGTGAGTTTTAGTGTGATGAGTTTAAGTGTGGTGAATTTTGGTGTGGTGAGTTTTAGTATGGTGAATTTTTAGTGTGGTGAGTTTTAGCGTGGTGAGTTTTAGTTTTTGTTTCATCTTTTTAGATTGTGTATGTGCTGAGTTATGTCGTTTTGAAAGTTTAGGTTGTATGGGAGGTACCATGCCCCTTTGTTCAATCCCATATATATCAGCGGTTTAGACGTGATGCTGGAACAAACAGACAGACAGACAGACAGACAGACGGACCAAGAGTTTTATATATATAGACAAAGGATAGGATTAATAGGATAGGATATAATAGGATATTTAAAAAATTTAACTTACCACAATGCGATATGCGTCTTGATTTTGGCGAAGCAGGACATGTATAGAGAAAGGAACGTTCGGTATCTAAAAAAAGGGAAAATACAAAAAATATTGCTAATTAAAATCGTTTAAAAGTATTTTAAAATTCGGTTGATATTATTAACAATAGTACTATGTTATTTGATTCTTTTTTATTATATTAGTATTTTTTTAAATTAAAATTTGTCTTCATATTCTTTACAATCTTTTGATTTATATTTACATTTGACTATTAAATAATTAAAATACTAAACGACTTCGTGTTCCCCTAGTTCCAGAACTCTTCCCGGGCTAGTTCAGAACTAGACCAACGTAGTGCAGAAGATATTCAATTGACTCCACACAATGACAAGCCATATGTTGAAATAATCAATTTCTCTCATGAAAAAGAACTAGTTCACGTTATTAAGAATCGTGCAGTACAAAAAAGAGCTCTCCCGAATATAATTTTGCAGGCATAACATATATCTTTGGAGCTTAATGCAAACAAAAGTATTATTGCATTGAAAAACATTACTATATTTACAGCCAAACATCTTTTTGGTTTTATTCAAACATATTTATGTTAAGAATGAATAATTTAGACGTTATTGCGAATATGAATAACCTGCAGTGAAATCTCAAGTAGTAACATACTTAAATATGTAGTATTCAAATTAGTAACTAAGTTTTTAGTTAAAATTGATGCATAGGAAATCAGTTTAAAATTGTTTCGTAGAGGAATGTGTCAAAATTGTCAAAAACAAAATGCATTTTGAAATACTAATTCCATTTTATTTATTTTGTTTGTAGCGAACATCTTTCTTTTTAATTTCATGGTATGACATTGTGCGATTGTTTGTATTTCTTTCCGCCATGGACTTACAAAATTTAACAAAGGTCCTACGTGAAAGGCCCTTAAAATTGCGTCTTGTCTGCTGACAAAAATCCGCACCAGTCATTCTCTCCTACACTGTCTAATATCGAGTCTATATACATGGAGAAAAGTGTTTACTGATGATTTATGAATAAGATGTTCATAAAGCATATTTTTTATATTTTTTTATTTATGAGCTATATTCATTAATTATGTATAACACTTAAAACAAATGCAAACTTCATGCACAAAATAAAGTGAATAAAGTGAAAAATGTGCCATTTTTAAATAAATGTGATATTTAACATAAGTTGAACTGATGTATATTTCCATTGTTTGTTTTTAATGTTCCTTTCTTTTCTAATGTTCCTTTCTCATAGCTTTATTAAATTTTCAAAGATGACATTTTTCACCTTGTTCCAAATAATTTGACTTGTTTTTCCATCTGCAGGCAATTATTAAAATTTTAATCATGCATTATGAATAATAAATCATAAAATGTATCTCAGAATCTATTCGAATTATTCATGACTTATGAATATATTATGCATAAAACATGGGTAACATACGCCTAATATTATTCATTTAATCATAATAATTGATTTTTACTATAATCATATATTATGAATAAAAACCAAACCATTATGATTACTTATTCTTGGCTTGATATCATGATTAGATGCTACAAAAGTAGAGCGACAGGGACAGCAAACGACGCCGCTCTTTTGACATTTCCCTTCAATAAGGTTTGCCATTTCACGATGGAAAGATATTACTTACTGAAGAGAAATGTGAAAAGAGCGACAAGAAATATGGCGTCGTTTGCGGTCCCTGTCGCTCTACTTTTGTAGCGTCCCTGTTGAAAAACCCTTGAAAAAAACATTTGTAGCGCTCTTATTGAAAAACCCTTTAATTAGTTTTAAATATTTTGTGAATTACTGAAAAAACCAATGACAATTATTTCAATTTCACAAGTTTCCTTTCGATTTTTATTCCAGTTTCAAATCAGACCGGTTTTAAACGATTATTTCGTACAATCGACAATAATGGAACGATACGGCGTGACGTCACAGAAATCGACAATTTGTCGAATGAGTTACAGAAACGAGCTTCTTAAGAAAATATTTTTTTCTTAATTTCTACAACGCCTAATTATATAATTTAAGTTTTATTTATTTATATTTACCATTCCGTATAATGCGATGATGATCTGGCGAACCGGAGCAGGAATAACGCGAGGTCATATTATCCCGTCGATTTAGAGTTTCGGCACCCAGATGCACGAAGGGACACCAACGGAAGAACTGTTTGAAGCCGCGCCGAAATCTTTAGAATAAAACAATTAAAAATAAATATTTTTTTAAAAATATGTACATATATTAACTATATATAAAAGTATTATGATGATTTATAATCCCCCTTCAAGACAATTAAGAAACATTATATTGGTAGATTTAAAGCAGAGTTTGCATTAAAAGCTGACTATTCTTTGTACATACCCAAAATATGCCGAGAATCTACCGTTAACATTCCACAAAATTTAAAAACTGCCATGCACTTCCCAAAATCAGCTACTTATATTTGTTGATATGTGCCCGACATATTTTAGAAAATTTGCCTATATTTTCTTTTAGGACTATTTTAATTGCCATTTGATCTGTGTTCATAAATTATGAATTAATCATAAGTTATTCATTACAAACATAATCAGTTGAATGTAAGAAAAATATGTAGCATTATTTGCTACCGTTATATTTTCACATTTGCCTGTTGTCTTCCATTTGCCTTTCCAAAATTTTATCTGTTCCAATACTGATTTGTGTTAAGATATTATGATATTTTAAAATTTTCATTATTGTTTGTTGAGTGTAACCTTCGGACAACTAATTTCAATAATTAAAAAATGGGTAAACATAATTTATATCGGATTAGCCTAATTTATACGGAAATTCAGTGACTGCTCATTGCTGTGACAAATGTGAAACGGAAATCCCCACGAATACTGTGTCCAAAAACACGAAATTCAACTGACATAAATTAACATTAAAATGCGCATAATTATGAAACCACAACGTTTGTTTTTTGTTAATTTGTTTTTAATTAATCGATGCAAGCCAAAATGACCGTAATCCGGCTGTCTGACAGTGAGACTTGGAGGACTTAAACTGTCTGTGACATAAATACCACAATTTTGTCAATTTTTTGTTTGTTTTTCTCGCACCACTCACCTGGAATTCATCCAACAGTAAATAATCGGATTGTACATCGAGTTGCTCATGGCCAGCCAGTAGATGGCCAAATAGACCTCCTGAATGTAGTGCAGCTCGGTGATGGCCGGATAGCAGGAGGTGACAATAAAGTAGATCTGAAAGGGCAGCCAACAGACGGCAAAAATCAGCACGACGACCATCATCATTTTAACAACCTTTGACAGTAGAAGGTTTAAAATTAATAAATTTTGGGTCTGTTGAAGGTAAAAAGTAAAAAAAAAATATATTTACCCTGCGTTTGCTGCGTACATTTTCCACCTGACGGGGCGTGTACTCGCCTATGGCCTTGGAGCCCCATAATTCGAGGCCGACGCGCGAATAGGTTACCGTCATCGAAATGATGGGCAGAAAATATGTGAGTATCATGAAGAGTATGTTAAAGCTGCAAAGGGTTAAGATTCAAATTTAAATTTCAAAATAGTCTGGCAACACTTACATGTACTCTTGCATCGAGTAATTTGTCGAACCATCTGGCCACTCTGAATAGCAAACGGTGCGAATGCCATCTTTGGACTCTATCTTGTCCGTGGTGAAGAAGAGCAGCATGGGGCAGCTGAGCACGATGGAGCTGAGCCAAATGACCGCGGCAATGGTCAGTGTGCTGCGTTTGCCCATGCGCGGCTGCAGCGGTTTGATGATGGCCACGTAGCTGCAAAAACAGGTGGCAACATTATATTTTAAAATATACTAAATGTTACAGAAATGATGTGTGCAATGTCGTGACCACTTACCGATCGATCGATATGGCCATTAGTGTAAACACGGATGCGCAAATGCTGACTGTCGCAATAAATTGCGAAATTTTGCAATAAATTTGTCCAAATGGCCAATCGTTGTCCAGCATGTAAATGTAATTAAAAGTCACATTTAGACTGGAGACCATAGCATCGGCAATGGAAAGATTCACTGCAATGAAAAAGAAATCATATTTTCATATTTTCATATTTTCATATTTTCATATATTCATATTTTCATATTTTCATATTTTCATATTTTCATATTTTCATATTTTCATATTTTCATATTTTCATATTTTCATATTTTCATATTTTCATATTTTCATATTTTCATATTTTCATATTTTCATATTTTCATATTTTCATATTTTCATATTTTCATATTTTCATATTTTCATATTTTCATATTTTCATATTTTCATATTTTCATATTTTCATATTTTCATATTTTCATATTTTCATATTTTCATATTTTCATATTTTCATATTTTCATATTTTCATATTTTCATATTTTCATATTTTCATATTTTCATATTTTCATATTTTCATATTTTCATATTTTCATATTTTCATATTTTCATATTTTCATATTTTCATATTTTCATATTTTCATATTTTCATATTTTCATATTTTCATATTTTCATATTTTCATATTTTCATATTTTCATATTTTCATATTTTCATATTTTCATATTTTCATATTTTCATATTTTCATATTTTCATATTTTCATATTTTCATATTTTCATATTTTCATATTTTCATATTTTCATATTTTCATATTTTCATATTTTCATATTTTCATATTTTCATATTTTCATATTTTCATATTTTCATATTTTCATATTTTCATATTTTCATATTTTCATATTTTCATATTTTCATATTTTCATATTTTCATATTTTCATATTTTCATATTTTCATATTTTCATATTTTCATATTTTCATATTTTCATATTTTCATATTTTCATATTTTCATATTTTCATATTTTCATATTTTCATATTTTCATATTTTCATATTTTCATATTTTCATATTTTCATATTTTCATATTTTCATATTTTCATATTTTCATATTTTCATATTTTCATATTTTCATATTTTCATATTTTCATATTTTCATATTTTCATATTTTCATATTTTCATATTTTCATATTTTCATATTTTCATATTTTCATATTTTCATATTTTCATATTTTCATATTTTCATATTTTCATATTTTCATATTTTCATATTTTCATATTTTCATATTTTCATATTTTCATATTTTCATATTTTCATATTTTCATATTTTCATATTTTCATATTTTCATATTTTCATATTTTCATATTTTCATATTTTCATATTTTCATATTTTCATATTTTCATATTTTCATATTTTCATATTTTCATATTTTCATATTTTCATATTTTCATATTTTCATATTTTCATATTTTCATATTTTCATATTTTCATATTTTCATATTTTCATATTTTCATATTTTCATATTTTCATATTTTCATATTTTCATATTTTCATATTTTCATATTTTCATATTTTCATATTTTCATATTTTCATATTTTCATATTTTCATATTTTCATATTTTCATATTTTCATATTTTCATATTTTCATATTTTCATATTTTCATATTTTCATATTTTCATATTTTCATATTTTCATA
This sequence comes from Dryomyza anilis, assembly GCA_951804985.1. NCBI lineage: Eukaryota > Metazoa > Arthropoda > Insecta > Diptera > Dryomyzidae > Dryomyza > Dryomyza anilis. The sequence goes on from OX638132.1 coordinate 97,846,877, forward strand.
TTTTCATATTTTCATATTTTCATATTTTCATATTTTCATATTTTCATATTTTCATATTTTCATATTTTCATATTTTCATATTTTCATATTTTCATTAATTCATATTATTAAAATTTCAAATTTGACAAAATATTTTCATTATTTCAAATGTGACTCATACGCAACACAACACCCCATATATAGTTAGTTCATTTGCAATCGATAGCGGTTTTGCTTAGCAAATAAAGTAGATCGTAAAAACGAATCTGCTTTTATTACGTCGCACTTTTGACCAACGAAATCATGTCAAATGTGTTACGCAAATTCTGAAAATTCATTCATAGTCACGCGCTTAGTTATGGCAGACGGTCATCACCACACATATGTTTGAGGCATAATCATTATAGTATGTCTCAGTTGTATATGATAAACCTACCATGAGCATTTACTACATCATACGGTACAGAATTTCATCCCAAAAACAATAGAAATTAAATTTTGACTACACCATATACTCACCGATGAAATAGTTGGTCACGGTACGCATTCGCTTGTGAGCCAAAACAATCCAGACAACAATCAGGTTGCCGCCAGTGGCTACGATCACCATGCCCCCGAATAGAATGCTCCAGAGGACTTGACGCCACCAGGGCAGAATGAACGATATCTCGTCGTCAGCGTAACTGAAATGTGAAAGAGCAATTAAAAGAAGAGTTTATTGCAAAGTAAATTATTGCTGAAATGAGGAGGTTAGAAAAAGAGATAAAAAGAACTCATAAAAGCATGTTTTAAATTGCTCGATCAGTTAGAAAACTCTCGACTTTTTGCTTTTCAAATACTGCTTACATTTAAATACTCTTTCAATGCTTTTGAAATGCTTTTGCTTTTTTATTTACTATTTTATCATTTTTTTTACTACTTATCAGTTTTTATTACTTCAAAATCAATTGAGAAAAAGCTTAAATTAAATTTATCTTCAAAGTTTTCAAAGCATTTTGTTTAAGAATGCTTTTACTCAAAGTAAAGTAAAGTTGACGTTGATTCTAGCTTGTGTAGCCGTGGACAAACATTATAAAATAATGAATATCTTCGAAACAGATTTTCATCTTATTACTCTCAGAGCAACATATAAAAGTTAATGCAAGTAAATTAAACATTGCTCTTACGTATGTGTAGCCGATGAATAGATGACAAATAGACATTGATTCTCGCATGTTGTCGATCAAAACTGCTAGTAATGTTTTCATTATTTACTCTGAATCACTAGACAAAAGTCAATTCATTTAAATTGATATTGCTCCTTGACTTCAACACATTTGTAGGCGAAGGCTAAGTAACAAAATAGTAAATAACTTTGAAAGAAAAAACAATTTATTGCCAAGATGTAACATTTGAAATATAGCATATTATTTGGAAATTAAGGAGTAACGCATTCTAAACCGGAGCATTGCTCAAAAATTATTTGTTTCGAAGCGTTCGTCTTGATTATATACAAATGTTGCTTCCTTTCAATGTAGTGCTATGAGACGTAATCGAACTATTACTTCAATTCGACAGCAAAGCAATAAAAGTGAGAGCTTTCCATTGCTCTTTTGTTCTCAAACCCTGAAACAAAGAGCTTTAAAGAGTTTTTAAACAGTATGTCAACCTCGACAGCAAAGCAATAAAAGTAAAAGTTTTTATATTGCTCTTTTACTCTCAAACCCTGAAGCAATGAGCAACAAAGAGCTTTAAAGAGTTTTTAAACAGTATGTCAACCTCGACAGCAAAGCAATAAAAGTGATAGTTTTCCCATTGCTATTTTGCTCTCAAACGCTGAAGCAATGAGCAACAAAGAGCTTTCAAGAGTTTTGTATTAAATTTGGATTGCAATGAAGAATTAGTTCGAGTGACTTAAGAACAACATAATGACAATTACTCTTTACAATACAATGGTCACAATTTGAATGTTGTTCAAGGCCAGCAACTCTTCCCTGTCATCACTACAAAACATAGTACGCTGGGTCGTATGATTGACATTGAATGGTGTCTCTGTCATGTCTTTTGTTGTTGATGCTTTTGTCGTAGTTGCTCTTGATGCAGTTGTTTTTATTGTAGTTATTTTTGTCGTTGTTAATATTGTTGCCTTTTCGAGGATTACATTTAAATAGGCGCATAAACCAGCTACACGAAACAACACCCTGCAACACAACGCAACACAGAGCCAAACAATAAAAATTGCTGCTGTTAATGACGGTGGCTACTCGTGTTGCTTGCTTGCTTGCTGCAGGCAACAAATTGTCCGAGTATTGCTTTAATAATTACTTGAATAATAAAGAGCATTGCAACAACTATAAAAGCCACGACAACATTGAACGACCGAACGACCAACAGACCGAATTAATTTCAACCAAAACGCAACACTGGCACTTAATACAAGGAAAAATTTGCAAAACGTTTTTGCCGCACAATGCGAAGTCGTTGTCCTTGAGAAGCAAATGAAAAACAAAACTAAATAAAAAAAAACTATAAAAATGTATAAAAGAAAATATTACAGGACGAGAACTTAAATGTGAGGTTTAGAAACAATTTAATTGTTTAATTTTTTATTAAAAATTATTTGTTTTTTTTAATAAAAATGTTTTTTTTTATTAAATTTTACTTTTTTTATTAAAAGTTCATTTGCTTTTAAAATCTACATTTTTAATAGAAATTAAATTAGACAATAAATTTATATTCAAAGAATTAATTTTTCACTAAAAATTCAATTTGTCACTAAAAATTACAGTTTCGCTAGAAATTACATTTTTCGATGACAAGGAAATTTTTCATTAAAAATTCAATTTTCACTAAAAATGCAAAATTTTCACTAAAAATTAAAATTTCCATTAAAAAATGCAAATTTTCACTAAAGATTCAAAAATTAAATATTTTACTAAAAATTAAATTTTCACTAAAAATTCTATTTCTGACTAAAAATTCTATTTTTCTCTAAAAATTCAAATTTTCTCCAAAAATTAAAATTTTTTCCAAAAAATTCAAATTTTCACTAAAAATTCAGTTTTTCACTAAAAATTCAATTTTTCACTAAAAATTCAAATTTTTACCAACAATTAAAATTTTCACTAAAAATTCAATTTTTCAATAAAAATTCAATTTTTCACTAAAAATTCCGTTTTTCACTAAATATTCAATTTTTAACTAAAATTCAATTTTTCACTAATAATTCAAATTTTCACCAAAAATGAAAATTTTCACTAAAAATTTAATTTTTCAATAAAAATTAAATTTTTCACTAAAAATTCCATTTTTCACTAAATATTCAATTTTTCACTAAAAATCCAATTTGTCACTAAAAATTCAGTTTTTCACTAAAAATTTAATTTTTCACTTAAAATCAAATTTTCACCAAAAATTAAATTTTTCACTAAAAATTAAATTTTTCAATAAAAAATTCAATTTTTCACTAAAAATTCCGTTTTACACTTAATATTCAATTTTTAACTAAAAATTCAATTTGTCACTAAAAACTCAGTTTTTCACTAAAAATTTAATTTTTCACTAAAAATTCAAATTTTCCCCAAAAATTAAAATTTTCACTAAAAATTCCGTTTTTCACTAAATATTCAAATTTTCACTAAAAATTCAAATTTTCACTAAAAATACAAAAAACTTAAAAGTTCTGTTTGTAGATAAAACTTACTTTGACGAGTTGTAGACATTGCTGTTGTCATTATTGATGCTGCTGCAATTGTCCATTGCCGTCTGCCATGCTGTTGTCTGATTGCAGAGTTTGTACAAGTATGTTGCAGCCGTTGTAGTTGCTGTCGATGCTGCTGCCGCCAACGTGCTGCTGTTGGTCACATCATAAAATGCGCTGTTGTCATATGTTGCTGTGGAGGTTGTTGCTAGAGTTGCTAGTGTTGGAATGTTGTTGATTTCAATCATTGTGAAATATATTTTTTTTTAATGCGTTTTTATCGGTTTATTGTGGTTGCTGCTGTTGTCACTTGCAATTGTTTGTTTTTAACTTTTCATTGCTTTTGTTGTCTATGTCGTTTCTGTTCTTTTAATGGCCAGACATTGTTTGCTGAAGCAGTTTTTCTTTTTAGTATTCTTTTTATACGTTTGCCACAACTACTTGTCTTGATTTTCAATTTTATGTTTTTCATTTCAATTTCAATTTTAATTTCCTGCCACTGCAACGAAGAATAAGAAGAAATCAATGAATTTATTGAAAAAATCAAGTTTATTTTTCTGTGTATACAAATGATTTGTGTAAATTTCTTCTGAGGAAAATGTTGTTATATAAATCAAGTAAAGCTCTTTTGTGCATTCAATGATTTATTTTTTCAAAAAAGTTGAAAAAGACAAAATTATGAATTTTCAAGCAATCATTAATATTTTCTACAATACAGTTAAAATTTTATATTTCATAACTATTGAAAAGCTAAATTTTAACATTTTTAAAACTGATCCACCTGAGTTAGATTTTAACCATTTAAGTCTTATAAAAAAGATGGTACTTATCACATTGGAGAAAATACCGTTTTTGAGAATTACGAACTCTAGATATTAGTTTCTATAATTTCGCTTATATTGAATTTTTGACATTTTATAACTCGTAAACTACACCAGAAATACAAATTATGCCTCCAGATTTGAAATTAGTGCCTATTTGTCTATCAAAACTGATACTAATCACATTGGGGAAATAGAGTTTTCAGAGGGACATGCTTCCCTAATAACATAAATGGATAACTAAAAGTTATACATACAATATATTATTTAAATATGATAAATATTTTGAATTATGTTGAAATAAATATGAATTTAATAATTATAACATTTAAATAAACGCACTGACTGTAAAAATGATATTTACCGATTAGATATTATATATTATTCTATTAGTATTATTATTTGTTCTTTTTGTGAAAATTACTAGTAAGCCTCTGTTGCTAAATAGTAAAAAAAGTTTATTAATAGCAATAATTTTGATATTTAAATATTTTAAACTATTCTAAAATAGTTTAAAATATTTATTTACTTAATTTTTGAATTTTGGCATTTCATATATTTTTAAACAAACGAGCTAGAAAAATGTCACTACCAGATTTGGAATCAGTGAATATTGTTCTATTAAAAATGATACTAATCACATTGGGGAAATTCAATTTCTAGAGCATCGTCATAGAGGTAATATGGTCAATTTGTTGCTAAAGCTTAATTTTATCATTTTAATTTGCAATATAGTGTTTAAAGTTTTGAATTTTACTTGAATATATGTAAATTAAATACTTCTTTCTTAATATAAGTTTAATATATGAATATTTAACTAATCGCTATTAGTATTAATCGATCTGAATTAACGTTAAATATTCATTTCCATATATTTAACGTTAGCTCAGTGGTTAGTGCGTTGGACTGCGAGCCGAAAGGTCCCCGGTTCAAGCCAGGACAGGGGCTAACAACATCTTTTCATAGAAACAGTTTTCTATACCTCGCTACCTCTCGTAAATGGCAAACCTACGAGAGTAAAACATTGCCTATGAAAAGCTCTCACCCGCCGTTCGGATTCGGCAATAAACTGTAGGTCCCACCACTTTGAGTACAAATATAACAGGCACAGCTCAAAATGGTGAAAGAGCTCGGCCGAAGTTCTTATAGGACTGTAGTGTCAAACTATTATATTATATTATTAATTATTCATTTCCATAATTTAGATAACTTTAACAATTCATATATTTTAAACCACATGAATTATACTTTGAGATCAGTGTGGATTTCTCAATTAAAAATAACTGTTAAAAGATTGGGGAAATTGGATTTTCAGACGAACCGAAATCCTCCAATATTGTTATAAAAAATTGATATTATTGAATTGGTATTAATACAAACATGTATAAGAAAAATTACTGGTTCTGCCTGATTTCTGCTAAATACACCCAAAGAACGAATCATTTGGGGCATCCGTCTTTTTTTGCCAACCGATTTACTTAGTTCTGTCAACATTCGACTGATTCAGTTGTTGCAACACCGCGTATCAGTTCACACAACTAATGAATACAATTGCCACAACCAATTTGTTTAGTTGTGGTAGCCAATTTAATTATACGAAATCGGCCATTTTATCTCGCCCTAGCGCTCCAACATGTTGCAAATACGAAGTCAGCGTCACAACAGCGTTCTTCAGATCGAACATTGCCGACGATTCGTTGTGCTGCTGACTTCGTGTTTGCAACACGTTGGAGCGCTAGGGCTGCATATAGAAATACAACATATAGACACAAAATCGCAAGAACTCTGTAGAATAGTATGTCACTTGTTGAAGAAAGTATAATTGAGCATGAAAGAATCGAACAGTAACAACGATAAAGCCTTAAAACAATTCCAAAAATTGTTTCACACGTAGGACGCGCTGTCCGCAGCACAAAACAAAACGAGTGAAAAATCTAAAGCTTGCGCGACTGGTGTTGTCCTGCTTTGGCATCGCTTTTATACAAGACAACTGTTTTCGCAGTTGAATCAAATAAAAATTGGTTGCTACAACTTAATGTTATATAATTATCTGTTAAGTCAACTAAATATTGGTTAGGTCTCATTTTGAATTCAGTTGCCGTAGCATTGGAAATAAAAAAATTGAAAATGGATTAAAAGTTTGTTTCTCCAATCAATGTTGCAGTTGCTTCAACTAATAGTTGGTTACGCTTCATACTATTGTTCACCACAAATGAAAATCAGTTGAGGCTGACTAAATTTGGTAGATGGAAATGAATATTCGTTGAAACAACTGCACGCCAAGCAATTATTTTTTTGTGTGTAGTTAAGTAATATATGATAAGAATAATGATTAATGTAAAATATTAATTTCCATAATAGCGCTAATATTGAATTTTTGACATTTTATATCTTGTAAACGAGATGGGTTAGAAAAATTATACTACCAGATTTAAAATCAGACTATATTGGTCTATTAAAAATGATATTAATCACATTGGGGAAATTCCAATATATGAGGATTTCGAATTCCTCTCATATGGTAAATTAGTAACTAGAGCTTCAATCTATTATTTATTTATTTATTTATGCAGCATATTTTATAAAGGTTGGAAAATGAATGTCAATTAAGGTATTAGTATTAATGCTAAGTTCTTTTTGTTGGCCTCAGCAGTTTAGAGCTGTACACGCTGTACTAGCAGACTTTTTGTGATATTAACTACACATGGTAGGAAATAGATTTAGAGTACAATGGATCTAATCAGAAGAAAAAAATACTTGTGGTAAAATATTCAGTTATAATGATATCCGTCGGTTATTATAATATATAAAAAGTTTGACCAAATTATATTAGGGAAATTGAAGCATCATTAAATAAAATACCTATCAATTCCGCAATTATCTTACATGTTTTGAATTTTCCGAATTTTTGTATGTGTGTTATTTAATAAATAAAGTTTCAATCAAATTGTATATTTTATTTCAATTGTTAACACGCATTTGAACCATAAATTCGTACAACTATAAAAAATATTCCGAATGCGGAACTCTATGTCATGTTTATGTCGAATACCATATACCAAATTAGTGTATTAAATATTTCAACTACACGAAATACGCATTTGTATATCTATGGCACCATCAGAATTTACAATAAAATTTGATTACTTTTTAAATGTATTTATTGGATACATTGAAAACAAGTGTGAGAAATTGTATTTCGTGCGGCTAGCTTGTTGGATGCCACAATGTCTGGTTGTCTGAATGTTTTGGCATCTGTTGTGCGCACCATTAAATGTATCAATGAACGTATTCAATTGGCATAATTAATATTAATTATTTAATTTTTAAATTTACATAGCTGGTATTTTCAACAATCATCTGTTTTGCTCCAAACTCAAATAGTGCGCTGTGGGTGGACAATACAAATAATGCTTTGTAGTTTACACTTTAATATTTATGAAATTAAATTAAAACTAAAATATTTCGAAACTATTTTTAATTTGCTTGTATTTGGTAGTGCGGAAATATCTATTATTATTGTGTAAAATATTTGAATTATATTTTAAATAAAAATACACACAATGCAAAAGTTGCGGCTGCATTTTATGCTGGTTATTTTTAGGAATAGTGCGCACAAAACCAAGTACTAACAAAAGTTTTCTCACCAAAAACCTTCAGAAGTTCTATTGAGCAGGTCAAGTGCTACGTGCATGTTTGGGTCTTATAATCCACACCGCAGTTTTAGAAGAATATTTGCAAATTTTGCATGCAAACACTTTGATTGTGGTAGCACACATGTGCATTTTTTAAACTAAATTCAAACAGTGAATTCTATTTTTGCAATTCAAAATATTACAAAAAAACTCAAAATGTTCGTAAATATTAAGATTTTTATTAAATACTTAATTTAAAATAATAAAATTTTAAATAAAACATTTCAAATTTAATTTATCATTAATATTTATTTTTTGTTAAAAACTAAATTTTTCACTATGAATAAAAAAAAAAGAAAATTCAATTTTTCACTAAAAATTCAATTTTTTACTAAAAATTAAATTTTTCACTAAAATTTCAATTATTCACTAAAAATTCAATTTTTCACTAAAAATTCAACTTTTCACTTTAAACTTGATTTTTCACTAAAAATTCAATTTTTCACTAAAAATTCAAATTTTCACTAAAAATTTAATTTTTCACTAAAAATTAATTTTTTCACTAAAAATTAAATTTTTCACCAAAAATTAAATTTTATTATTCATTTAATTATTCAGTAAAAAATTCAAATTTTCACTAAAAATTCAATTTTTCACTAAAAATTCAATTTTTCACTAAAAATTAAATTTTTCACTAAAAATTAAATTTTTCACTAAAAATTCAATTTTTCACTAAAAATTCAATTTTTCACTAAAAATTCAATTTTTCACTAAAAATTCAATTTTTCACTAAAAATTAAATTTATCACTAAAAATTCAATTATTCACTTTCAATAAAAATTCAATTTTTCACTAAAAAATTCAATTTTTCAATAAAAATTCAATTTTTCACTAAAAATTAAATTTTTCACTAAAAATTCAATTTTTCACTAAAAATTAAATTTATCACTAAAAATTCAATTATTCACTTTCAATAAAAATTCAATTTTTCACTAAAAAATTCAATTTTTCAATAAAAATTCAATTTTTCACTAAAAATTAAATTTTTCACTAAAAATTCAATTTTTCACTAAAAATTCAATTATTCACTATATATTCAATTTTTTTACTAAAAATTTAATTATTCACTACAAATTTCATTTTTCACTAAAAATTAATTTTTTCACTAAAAATTAAATTTTTCACTAAAAATTCAATATTTCACTAAAAATTCAATTATTCACTAAAAATTCAATTTTTCACCATAAATTAAATTTTTCACTAAAAATTCAAATTTTCACTAAAAATTCAATTATTCACTAAAAATTAAAGTTTTTTGTAATAATTCAATTTTGTCACCAAATATTAAATTTATCTCTAAAAATTCAATTTTTTTTTATTTAAATTTCTTTTTTTTAGTCATATTTCAATTCATTGCATTGTCTGCTTGCCATGTACTCACAAAAGTCATATACAATATATGCAGTGAATACACAGTTGAATTGTCATTTAATCCTCACGGTAATAATTCCAGATTTACTGTGATTCATGTGCACAACGGCAGAGTAGAACAGCGCAAAGCTACTTCATCCGACGCATTGTCATCCACTTGACGTGGAACAACACACATTTTATGCGAACAATTTGCGAACAATGTGCGAACACAAAAAATTGCAACACAACTGATGCACAACTGAGAAACACATAAAATGCACTTGAAGAATTAAATTGTTTGCACTGCAAGTGGGGATTATTCGCAGAGATGCAGCTATTCATCCAACTATTTTATTTACTGTAATATAAATGTTTAAATTTTAAGGTTTTCTTATTTTTCATTTAAATTAATTCCATTGTCAATGCATTCTTCGCTAATATTTGTCTACTTTGCTGTTAATATTTACATAATACAAATATTTTCACGCCTGTAGCTAGACAATGGTCACTTAATTTATTGACGCAGTATAATTGAAAAATGCACAATCGATTGTTTGCTGAGAAATATGTAATTTGCAAATTGATTCGTAGCGAAAAAGTGCAAATATTTAATTGACTACACAGAAAAAAAAAATCATCAATATGATGATTTTATTCATAAATATTATGCATTTTTTCACCAACTACTAGATTCATCATATGAATGTTTCATTCATTGAATTACAATTTAATGTTCAATATGATGTTGATTTATAAAATATTAGTTGAAAAAACTATTTTTTTTGTAAATAAATTAATTTTTTTGTCGAATTTTTCAAAAAAAGTAGTTTTTCGAAAATTGAATTCGAAAAAAAAAAATTGAGAGAAAAAATTTTTCAAAAAAAAAAAATCAGAAAACACACAAAAAACACAATTTTTTTTGTTCGAAAATTTTTTTGTTCACCAAAAAAATTTGTTCGAAAAAACATGTTTTCGACATTTTTTTTTTTGAAAATAAAAAAAATGAAATTTGGTTTGATGAACAACAATCTTCAATATGATGTACATATATATTGTATATTATGTATTTGTTCATTAATTTGATGAAAAGTATTCTTCACATACACTTCATCATATTGAAGAAGACTTTTTCGGTCATTCATCAAATTGATAATGAATTCATGTTTTGTAATTAACAATATTATGAATCGTTCTTCCATATGATGAATCATAGTTTGAAGAACGAAATTCATCAAAATGATGTTTGTTTTTTTCTGTGAACAAAGATGTTTTATTTGGAGTTTTCTTCATTATACAAAGAAAGTTGTAGAGCGAAAATTCAAGATATACTCTTTAAATAGTTCTATTAAATATTTTGTATTTAATACAGCATATTCTGAATTTAAGTTTTGTTTATAATTTAAATGTTTGATCGAAATGCATGCAATTTAACGAGTCTTAATGATTTGAATTGCGTTAAAATACATTTCTTTTACAATGTGAAAACTAATTCTGTAATAGCGAAAATAAATTTAAACAAATTGAAGTTAGATGTGCCGGTTTTTCAAATATTTTTTTGTATTTTAGAAATCTTAAATGGCATTGAAAAGATTAAGAAAATATTTTTTAAATAAAATCAAAATCACCATTGCAAATACTGAAATACATCGTCGTTGATAAATTACGCCTAAATTTGTGTTATAATCGGGTTTTTAATAATATGTTGATCGGATAAATTAGATAAATGCAATTATAAGTTATGACATAATTAATTTTGTATGAAGTAAGTGCAGAATTGAGACTGAAGATAGTTTTGTTTCTTCTGTAAAATTCATTTTGTAAGAGGTATTCGAAAATGTGTATAGGCGGTTTTGCAGTATCACCGACGATACAACGTTTTGATTTCGATTTAATTTTTTAAAACGCATTTGGTTAAAAAAAAACTTCAAGTTTTAATGGATAAAACGTCTCTCTTAAAAAGTACTTACTTAATTGTCACAAATTACTTCAAGTCTTTATTGTGCACTAATGCCACACATTCTTGTAAAGTATCTTATAATAAAGTTGCCATTATGTAATTCACACCGAGTTCCAGAATGAATACTACAGATTCTTCTACTTGTAATACTCAACATTTAACTTTAACAATTCAATTTGACTGCGCTCAACTGACATCTCTATGAATTTCAAGCGCATTTTACAAATTGACTGCAAATTGTGATATGTCATTGACATGTTTCGAGTAGCATAATAAGGATTTCGGTGCAAAGTGCATTGACGGAATTTCATGTTTCTCAGTAGATTTTGATATAAAATTGTATAAACCAATGAGAAATCTTGAATTCTGTAATATAGACTTGAATTCTGTAATATAGACTATCATATTTCATTTGTAGCTGTCTCCAAATGCTGCAAAAATCATTTTAGTGACAAATTAATTTAATTGCGTATTTTGCATCGCTTAATCATTTTTAGTCACGCCAATTTGTAAATGCTTCAGCTTTTGCATATTTTTTTATGACTTTTTTACTTTTATAATACTTTTTGCTCTAATCTGATGATAGTCTGCAGATTATGCAGCATCACTGCTGCTGTGTGCTACAAATTGATTTAATCTATTAGACGAATTTGCAAAAAAAGGCAGCCATAAAAAATATGTAAATGGATTTTCGCAAAATGTAAAGTAGCTGCTCGAGAGGAATTTCACGCACATTTACTGTGAAAATATAAGAAAAATCTTGTTTGACGGCAGTCGTCTGTCTGGGGATTGTTACAATGACTAATGAAGAAAAAAAAAACGGCTGCTAAATTAGTCGCGAAAAATAGACGGATTTTACAAGTTAAATAATACTGTAAAATAATTAGGCAAAAAAAACCTTTTTTTAACAATTAAAATTATAATTTAATTAGAACAATCCATTTTTGTCAAATAATTTCATTGCATTAACGAATTTATAGTCTTTGGCTTAGTGGTTAGTGCGCTGAACTGTGTGGTATAGGGTCACGGGTTCAAAACACGCGACATGAAAAATAACGACGCTTCCACTCGGCAGAGAATTGCAAACCTTCGAGAGTAAACATGGCCACGAAAAAGCCTCTCCCTGCATTTCGGATACGACCGTGCGCTGTCGGTGTTGCCATTCGAATGGTATTATCAAAAATGAAATTTTCCTGAAGCGCCGAAACGGATATTTCTTCGAATCTACATTTACACGAAACGACATTTTACTGATATGTACACTTTCCAGAAATGAAAAGACATTCTCCGAAAGACATTCTCCGAAAGACATTTTCCGATAGACATTTCATCGAAAGATATTTTTCTGAATTGGACATGATCATTTTGTGGATATTGCCCAGATATAGACACATCATCGAATGAACATTTCCCGGGAATGGACATTTCCTCAACTATACCTTTTCCAGCACATTCGGTTGCCTCAACAATGAATATCACAGACTCAAACCAAATTATGTATACGCTAATTTCTTTTAGTCAATACTACCACATATTAGTTTTTGGCTATTACTTAAAAACAAAAAAGTTGACTGATTGCACAACATATTTATTTGCTGTGTGTAGATTTCTACAAAAAACGGTATTTAACCATTCTAAGAGTATTAACAGTAAAATCTTATAAAATATAAAATAGCCTTCTTACTTGTAAATCCCAAAATATAAGAAAAAATCCAATAAAACAATGAAAAGACTAAACTGTTAGTCCTAAAAACCATTTTCTGCATTTTGCGGTGACTTTGTATTGTGCAGCTCATCTGTAAAAGCCTAAAATGTTTCATTTTTAAACGGAAAAAACACAAAAATTGCTAGAAAATATGTTAAATTGTCCGTAGTATATTTCATAACAAGAATTGACGAAGTTTGAATGAAAGAATCAATGCATTCAAAGTCTTTATACATGACTAAATTTAGCAAATAAGAAAACTTAGTGAGAAAATTGCGTCGCTTTGAGCAAAATGAAGATGTTTTGTGTAGAATACAAAAAAATATAATATTTTTATTTTGCACTTTTGGCTTAAATGATAAAACGGAAAAATTGTTGAAATTTAAAATAAAACTGGAGGTTTGCAGGACATAACTACTTGCAGTAAGAAAAAAAAGAGAAAAGGAAAATATGACAATGAAAAATATAAAAGCTAAAAGAAAATTTAATAAGAGATTGTTGTCAATACGAAAAACACCATCGTTTGTAACGTGAAAGCGCATTTGTGATAAGATAAAAATAGGTATTATTAAATATTGCAAAAATACTTTTATTTTAATGAAGGCAATCGGATATAATTCTGTTGGTAAAAGTCGCATTTTTTATTATAGACAAATTAAAACAATCCAAAGTATTAATAAAATTAACTGAAAAAACAAATTTTACCTTAGTATTTAATTCAGTAAATTTACGATGTGGGTTTAGGTAGTTTAGATTTGATGTTCGATAAGGATTCCAATAATTTCATTTCCGATAATTCAACCGCGAACTAATCTTTCGCAGACAATTCATCCTCCAGAAAAATTGTGTCCTCAGACAATTCTTTCCTGATAAATCCTTTCCTGAAAATTTCAATTCTTTTTTTGTGTCTTTAATTTTTGTATGTTCGGGATTTTAAATTTTGACTAATCATATACCAGATAGTCAGTTTCTTGTTTGTAAGTTTGATTCCTCAACAAAAACTTTCTTGAGAAAAATTTCTTTGGGTGGGAAATATTCTCGGGTATTGCGTGGTGAAGAATTGTTTAAGAAAGACTGTACCGCAGAAAAATTGCCCGGCGAAGATATGTCAGACGAAGAATGAATTGCTCGAGAATTATTTGGAAAAGAATTGACTCAGGAAAGAATTGTCCGGGAAAGAGTTGTAATGGAAAAACTTTAACGGCAAAGAATTGCACGCGTAAGAATTGTACGAGAAGGACTTTTCATAGGAATTGTCTCAGGAAGCACTATATCGGTGGAGAATAGTCTAGGAAATACTTGGTCGGAAATGAATTATTTAGGAAATAATTGACAGCAAAAGAATTGATAGGGATAGAATTGTCTCAGGCAGCCTAAATTGGTAGATAATTGTCTAGGAAATATTTTGGTTGGAAATGAATTGCCAGGGAAGAATTGAACAGGAAAAAATATAATTGTCCAGGAAAGCACATAGTGCTTCCTGAGACAATTATTCTTCTTCTAACAAATCTTCCTAGGACATTTGTTTCCCGAACAATTCTATCCCTATCAATTCTTCCCCGGTCAATTCTTCCCTCGACAATTATATTCTTTCCTGTTCAATGAAATTGTTTGAAAAAGAATTGTAGGGAAAATAATTGTCCGGGAATGATTTCTACAGGAAAGATTTGTCCGGGTAAGATTTATCAAAGGTAGAATTATTTCAGAAAAAACTATCTCGGAAGAGAATTTTCCGAGAAATAATATCCAAGGAAGAATTGTTTGGGGAAGCACTATCTCGGGAGAGAATTGCCCGAGAAAGAATTGACCGGGAAATAATTGGACGGATTAGAATTGGCCGGGAAAATTTTGTCTGGAAACAAGTTGTCCGTGAAAGGATTGCTATGGAAGAATTGTCGAAAATGAATTGTTTAATAATTAATTGACCAAGAAAGAATACAAAGAAGAATTACAAGAATTCTAATGAATTGTCTAAGAATTAATTGACCAAGAAAGAATTCATAGCGAGAGAATTGTTTCAGGAAATGTTTGGTTGGATATGAATTGCCAGGAATGAATTGACCAGGAAAGAATTGATAGGGATAGAATTGTCGGGGAAAAAATTGACTGGCAAAGAATTGTTAGGCAAAGATTTGATTAGAAATGTATCGACCAGAAAACACTTGCCCTATGAAGAATTTTTAGGGGAAGAATTATCTCAGGAAGCACTATTTTGGGAGTAAATTTTTCGGGAGAGAATTTTCGGAGGTAGAATTTTCTAATTAATAATATCGAAGGACGAAAGTTCTGTATGGAAAGGAGTAGTCCGAGAAAAGAATTGTCCGGGAATGAATTTTGTTGAATATGAATTGTCTCTGGAAATCTCTGTCGGGAGATAATTTTCCGGGAATAATTGTGCGTGGAGGAATTATCCGGCAAAGAATTGTTCGGTTAAGAATACTATCAAAAAAAAAATGGTCTCAGGTAAAATTCTTCATAACACTGAAATTAGCAAACAAAATTAGATCAAAAAATTAATAAAAAGAAGTTGCTAAATAATATTGCGGCAAAAGCCGCAGATGTAAATAATCTACAACTCAATTCAACGAGAAAACAAAACGTGAAAATTATATAAATTAAATTCGTCATTTTTCACTTTTAATTCAATGTTATAATTAAAAGTGACAAATACTATTTTGAATTACAAATGTTTATAAAATAAATAATTGTTCATATGTTCGGCTGCTTTGTAAAATAAATGTTCACAAAATAGTACAATAAATAAAATGTTTGCCACTGCTCAATTCTAAATAATTTTCGATAGTTTTTGTTGAGTTTTGCAAGCAAATTTTCTTGTTTACTTGCCACACAAATTGCTTAAGCAAATAAACAAAAAAATATACTCAGTTTATTGATAGAGGGTAAAAATGAAAAATAAATTCCACCAATTTTAACTGCTTGTTTTTGTGTATTCCACCTTTGGACGTGGTATTCACTGCTCATTAAATAAATCATTTGTTTAGACTAACCGTTGGAATTGTCTTCTGTTTCATGCGAAATGCCACAAACATTGGGGGTGTTGTATAGTAAAATAATTCGTCATAAACATTCTGACATTTATGCAACCGTTCTGGGTCTAATTTAAATACTCTGTACATACTTAATAAGTATAAAATAGGTTATTTGTTTTACATTGTTATTTCCAACGTAGTATTTAGAAGGTAATGCAGTTTTAGAATTTAAGTTAACTTAGTATTATTTAAGTAATTTTTAATTAGTATCTAAGCACGTCGTATAAACTTTATAGTTATCATTAAATGCCTAACATTTTAACTACTATTTAAAAGAGGTTTAAACACTCCATTCCTATTAAGATTTGGCAGCTAAATCTGTACAGCCTCTTAAACAATGCGATTAGATTAGTAGAAAATGCGTCTGTTTCTGCAAATGCTAAAATAAAGTCAAAATTATTCATTACTTAGGCTTATAAATTTCTTATCACAGCTAAGTGTTGTAAAATAATAAATGAGTTGAGTTTTTGTTTGGTTATTTAGCAAAAAAATTCCTCTCTTTGTATTAGGTCTTAATGAAAGCTTTTTATAAACAAAAAATTATCTTAAGAACATATTGTCTCTGTTATGCCAAAGGGGCGAATGTGCATTTTTAAAAATGTTCGGAAATCAAATTTTAAAGTTTGAAGTGCTTTAAAAATTAGTAAAATTTATATTTTTTTCAATTTTTTCTGTTGTTTTGGTTTATTCGTCAATTATTATAACGTATATAAAATATCTTTAGATTTGGACAACATACTGAATTATAAATACGGGTTGTGTGAGGCTTTATCCGGATTAAAACGCATTTTTTTTTGTTTTTTATGCTACAACTTTTTATTAGCGCAAGATAAAATAGTAATGGAAAGGCAATAATTGTTTAATTTTAAAGCACCTATCTATTGGCATCATTAATTAAAAATATTTTGTCAAACATTAATTTGCCATTTGTAATTACAGGAAAAAATGTTTGGCAAAATATTTTAAAATAATGATGCAGTTCGGTAGGTGCTTTAAAAACAAACAATTAATAACTTTAACCACTATTTTATACTGTACCAATAAACAATTATAGCAAAAAACGAAGATATTGCAAAAATTTTAAATCTTGTCATGCCAAAAGGACGAATCTTTTGGTTTTTTTGCTATAACTCTTTAATGGTACACGATAAAGTAGTGATGTAAAGGCATTTATTGCATGTTTTCAAAGCACATATCGATCTGCATCAATAGTTATAAATATTTTGCCAAAAAAATGATCCTGCAAATAACAAATTGCAAATTAATGTTTGGCAAAATATTTTTAATTAATGATGCAGAATGATAGGTGCTTTGAATACAAACAATAAATGCCTATACACCACTATTTTATCTTATACCAATAAAAAGTTATGGCGAAAAAACAAAAAGATTCGCCCTTTTGGCATGACAAGATTTTCAATTTTTAAAATTCGCCCTTTTCGTTTTGTCTTTGAAATGTCCAACAAAATAACACGCGATTTTGGCACAGCATACTTGAGGTTAAATTACATTCAAAAATGTAAAAAAATGCAATTGTCAAAAATTGCACATTCACCCCTTTGGCATGATAGTAACGATATGTTATATTGTCAAAGTATACAAAAATACAAAAATACAAAAAAGTAAAAGTTACTTAAATTCTATATAATTTTGATTTTTAACATAGCGTATTTTTGACAAATGCATTTTAAATTAGAATTTTTTTTCGACAATTTATTTCGAGTATTTTAAAAATTTTATCAGAAATCGTATAATGTAAAATTGAAAATGTTAAATATCTTCTAATTATAGAGGAAAATTTTAATATGAAAAGTTATAGTAATATTAAGTTATTTGTTTTACGGGCTCAAGGTCCAATTAAAAAAACTCTTTATTTGTATTTTAATTTTTATTTTGTCCAATATTTCGGCCTTCGTCGAAAGCCATCTTCAGGGACTCTGTCCGCATCAGGACGATTAATTAATTTCAATTCAAGACACCCAAGGGGGATAATATTCAACACGGCGAATAATTTCATTAGTTTAGGTTTTAGAAATAAGCAACAATGAGTTTCAGGACAATATTGCATAAAAATGGATTCCCCAAGAAGACGATAAAGAATTTAATTGACAATTATTACAAACAAAAGACAAAGAACCAAAAACATACAAATCAATGACATATATAAATGTACTATCGTAGAGGATTATAAAATCAGACATATACGACAAAGATAAATATCAAATAGAATTAACACATTACAACAACTATACAGTAATACAAAAACCAAGACAGACAATTTTGATAAAGCTAACTTGATATATAGAATTCGATGCAAAGGTGATGGGTCCAATATATGTAATAAAACATATGATGGGACGACAAAGAATAAACTTAGGACAAGAATTTCTTCGCATAAATCTGATCACAAAATACAAGGCAAACCGATAGAGCAGAAAACAGCACTAGCCGCTCACTGTGGAAAACTCGGACACTCTCCAGACTTCGAAAACGTTAACGTTTTACAACAGGAGCCGAACTACTTCCGAAGGTACACTCTGGAAATGCTCCACATAATTAACACGCCGAACGAAGAAAGACTAAACTACAAAACGGACACTGAAAAATGCGCGAATTTATACAGACACTTAGTTAGGAAACAAAAAACCAAAAATTATCAGTGAAGACTCAAATGGTGCAATGACAAGTTGTTAATTGTCGTATTCGCAAAAACTGTGGAATATTTTATTTAAAGTATATGTTATATGTAATAATATATGTTTGTTTAAAATGTCTGTAAGTTTATAAATCTGTTGTGTAAAATTTATAATAAGTTGATTAATATGTTAATATCTTTGACAGAGTCCCTGAAGATGGCTTTCGACGAAGGCCGAAATATTGGAAAAAATAAAAATTAAAGTACAAATAAAGAGTATTTTTAATTGGACCTTGAGCCCGAAAAACAAATAACTTAATATTCATAAGAGATCGTTAAAAATTAATACAGTTATAGTAATATTTTAAATAGTTTTTAAGATATTTAAATCTAAATTCAAAAATTTATATTTTTTTCATAGTTTCTTGAATTTTTTTCTTCAAAAAATAATTTATAAATGACTAAATTTGGAAAATTTGTATTTTTATGTTCATACATTTAAAGAAATCTCTTCATAATATTTTTCATAGAAATCTTTTAACGTTCAATAACGTATAGTGAACTAAATTGAATACGTAATGAAAGAATATTGCGATGAATTTATTTGAATAGTTGATTTTTTGCATTTAGTTTTTTACTTATAAAAAGTAAATTGTTATTTTCATAAGGTTCGGTTCAATTTCATATTTTTTATATTATACACTGAGACTAAACATAATTTTAATTTTCTTTGTCAATTTCAACGAAATCATGTTCTGTTAATTGGTGTTGTCAGTGAAATCAGTGGAATTGAAATAAATTGAGTGTAACATATAAAATGAATATACATTAAATCATTTTATTTTATTTCAGTTGAAACACAGCAAATGTTTTATAATTTTCTTTTTCTAAAAATAAAATTTCAGAAATGTACAATATGAATATTACGACGCGAAATGAATGTGTTTTTTTTTAATATCTGTGTAATTTTAAGGTCCTCTTTTATTAAAAGCGCAATATTGAGAACCTTATAGTTCATAATATGTCAAATTACTTATTACTAGGTTCAAATGAGTTAGCGGTAGAAATCGACACTGTATAAATAATTGAATGCATGATATAAAAGTTTAGAGGCCAGCAATCATAACTGAAAAAAATAAATTAATCTATGGAATATTGAATTTATATTTAAAAGTGAAAGGTTTATAATGATTTGAGAAAGTTTTAAATAAAATGAATAAGGAATATGTTATGCGTTCATCTATTGGGCCATTATGTACGGACCAATTTTTTTTATTTTTTTTTGCTCACTACTTCCAGAGATACAGTGGCTCAAAGTTACAAAACAAGGGCCAAAAATCACTTTTGTGTGGTTGTTTTTATTCAAATATCTCTTAAACTAGAAATGCTAGAAACTCCATTGATGGCTCGTTTTAAAGCTAAGAGAACAGGCTTTCAGAAAAATTAAAATGTCGAAACCTTAAAATGTCGAAATTATAAAAGCCTTAGAACGCCGAAACAATATTTCGCCGAATCACAAAATGTCGAAAATATTTTAAAGCTAGAAAACGTCGACAAATTTTTAAAACTATAAATACAAAAACATTTTTTTATAGGATCAAAAAATGTCGAAAATTAAAATGCCGAAATATAAAAATGTTGAAATACATATATCAAATCCTATATGAGCAAGTCCACACCAAATCTCGTAGGATTTGCAACTCACTCTCTTCGAGTTCAATGATATTTTGGCAACTGATAAAGGGTATCGGGATCTGCATTCACCTTTTTTTCCGACCACTATTTCCAAAGATATCACTTTTTCCAGAGATACAGTCCAAAGTTAAAAAATTGTCAATGATAACTTTTGTATGGTGGTTCCTATTGAAATATTCCTTGATGCTAGAAAACTTCAAATTGCATGTCCTTAAAAAAAGATTTAAAAAAAAAATCTAAATGTTTGTTGATTTTTTATAAATGTTGAAGCTGAATTCCAAGATGGCATTTTGAAGGCAGCATATTTAAAAATCTCCGCATGACTCCTAGAGTAGCTAAAAATCAGAATTCGTTCTTTTTTAATATCTTTATCTTGGTGTTTTTTCGACATTTTCCATCATTTTTCGGCAAAAAATGATTTCGTCATATTAAATTTCAACATTTTGTTTATCAACATTTTAGTTTTCAACATTTTTTTCGACATTTTGGTTTTCGACATTTTTGTTTCCGACATTTTCAGGTTTCGGCATTTTTATTTTCTACATTTTTGTCTTCGGTATTTTTAGTTTCGATATTTTAAATTTCGACTTATCGTACCAGACCCGATTTTGGCATATAGTTTTTACGATTTTCGAATCATTTTCGAAGTCAGAGTTACAAAATCATTGAAAAATTATTGTAAATAAATATCTATTTTGAAGTGCATGGTTTATTTCCACGGGCCATATGTTCTAGTTTAGAAGTAAGAACTTAATTGGTATAAAAGCTTGTTCTATTAGTTTTAAAAGGAGCTATCAACGGAGTTTCTGGTATTTTAACTTTAAGAGATATTGAAATATGAACAACCAAATAAAAAAAATTTTGGTTAATTTTTTGTAACTTTGAACTACTGTATCTCTGGAAGTAGTGGGCGTAAAAATAAAACAAAAATTGATCAATGCATATCTCGATACCCTTTATCAGTTGTACAAATTTCATAGAAATCGAAGAAGATGAGTTCCAACCGCTGGTCGATTTGATGTGGAATGGTGATAGATTTGTATATTTATCGATTGAATGAATGTTTTTTTTAATTAGTATTCTTTTATCCATTTTTCGATTTTCTGTGGTATTAAAAATCATGTTTGTTTAATATTAACGGTTATCTTAATAGCGTCGTTATATAATTCACTTGTCTTAATTTCATCTTCATTGGTACCTCGTACTTCGTGGTACCTCCCAACAAATAACATGGTTAAAATGATTTACATTGAAAGTTATTGGAGCTACAGTGATGAAGATACTATTCATTAAATAAAATAATAAAAATTGAAATTGTACTAAGTAGGAGGTGCATTTGTACTAGGAGTCGAAATTTCGAATATTTCAAAACAATATTTTGAGTAAGCAATCTTGTAGAAATGTTTGCAAAAAAAAATTATATGTAATGGGATTTTCGATATTTCGATAATTTTTCGAGTTATCGATGGTTTTATACAGCAATAAATACATTTAAACAAAAAAAAAATATTTTTTAGTCTGTCATCCTTTAAAATGCTTAATTAGTTTCTATTCAATTGGTATACAAATTTTGTGCCAATATTTTCTGTTTGTATGTGTTTACTGCTGTATAAAACAATCGATAAAACGGAATATTATCGAAATACGCGTGATTGTGATTGAATCCTTATTTTACTCACGTGATTGTGAGTCAGTGTGAGTAGACCTAAAAATACCGTGAGTGAGTGTGCGTGAGTCAAATATTTCATAAAATAAAAAATCTCACTTTTAATTTTTTGCGATTTGTGATGAACTACATAACAAGTAGGACCGGACCGCCCCTTGAACTCAGAAGGCTTCAGAAAAGCGACTGCTCACTTTTCAGAACAATAATAAATCAAACCCTTTCTAACGACCGTCATATACCCACTCAACTCAGAATAAGTTGCAAGGTTCCAATCAACAATTGATCTAACCCCTGCAAACCAGCCGTTCTTAGTATGGGCTAGTCAATTTTTGTGGGGTCATGTCAATAGTTTTTGCTTGGTTTTATATGACCGTTCATGGAAATGGATATAAAACTCAATTTTTTTTTTACTCATTTTTGAAAAAAGGTCAATTTTCAATTTCAACTATACATAATAACTCTGTATTGACTTCTTTTTGTTTATTAAGTTTAATTTGTTCCAGGGGTTCGTGTGGGGTCCCGTTTTTATTCGAGTTATAAATGTAGTAACCAAAAAATCGCTTCAAAAATAGTTTTTCCAAAAGTCAATTCATCCCTGGTAAATTCTACTCTGGACTATTTTTTTATTGATAATTCTTTTCCACAGATAATTTTTCCAGGGACAATTCTCAAAGATTTTACACGAATTGTTCAACGGAGAATTATGCTTCGAGACAATTTTTACGTTTTTTTATGAAAAGCACATCGAAGGTCTTTCACATTTCCATCTCCGTTAAAAATTGAAATATATTTTATTAAAATCCCTAACATCATTATTGGGTTTTAAATATGTAGGTTGTATTGGAGGTGCCACGCTCGGTCGACCAATCTCACCAACATTACAAATGAAATATGTATTTTTATGCATTCTGAAAACAATAGCAACAAAACGTGAAATTTCGACTCCTAGTACAAATGCACCTCCTAGTACTATTTTCAATGTACTTGTGGCACGTGTAACCGTTGTTCAAATTCAAAAAAATTTTGCACAGCTCATTTTTGAGTCATAATAAACAATCTTAGGGGATGAGACATGGGTGTTAAAAAATAAGTAAAAACCTACGCTATACGTATGTTGTAAGAATTTTACAGGGCATGTAATGAAATCTTGATTTTAAAACAAATGTGATTAAATTCAAAACAATTTCGTTTAATTTTAACACATTATGTTTAATTTCAGTTTTAAACATTTGTTGTTAATTATACCCTACACCTATGAGGTACAGTGTATATTAACTTTGTGCATATATTTTAACGCCCCTTAGGAGGCGTGTCCGGTATGGAAAAGTATATATATTCTTGATCAGCATCACTACCCGAGTCCGTTTAGCCATGTCCGTCTGTCTGTCCGTCTTGCTGTCTGAATGCGATGAAATTTCGTCTCAATATATTTTAGCCAAAAGTAGGAATTGAGTTTGAAAATGAGCCAAATCGGTCAACGGACACGCCCACCTCTTATACAAGTCACTTTTATATAACTCTTTCGGAACTAATAACTCGAAAAGTATTCAAGGTATAGTTATAAAATTTAAAACTTATTATTAGAATTCACCTAAAAATATGTGGTCCAAAAATGGGCGTGATACGCCCACTTTTTTTTCATTATTTCCCGGGTTTTCATAGTGGAAATTTGATCCGTAAATTATTAAAATCAAGTCTATGAAATATTAGCCTTTCAAAATTTTAAATATAGGCGTGGTCCGCCCAATTATATTTTTCAAATTTTTTGTTTTAGTTTTTTTTTTTTATACTTTTATATACATTTTTTAATTTAAGGGGATATAAGACGTAAATTTCTGATATGTGAATAATATTCTGAGGTTGGGGAGGTTCAGCATAATTAAAAACTTTAAAATTAAGGTATGCAATTAAATATCCCACATTAATATCCCCACCAAAGGTGTAGGGTATTCCATAGTCGGGCCCGACCGACTATAAAAATCCGCCCCATGTGACAGAACTTACCCATGTGACCTAACTTTCCCAATTCGTTTTAAAATATGTTTTTTTCTCAGTGTAGGGACTTGCTGGCCACTGTGCGTGACGAAATCTATTTTTTTCCATGTACGTATTTCTTTTATTTTTTTTTTTAGCGAAAACATTTTTTTTATAAATTTTTTTCGATTTTTTTTTTGTTGTAAAAAATAGTTTTCGAAAATATACAACGAAAAAAAAATTTGTTTTGAAAACAAAAGTTTTAAAACTTTTTTTTCTATTATTTTCGAAAAATATTTTATTCGGAAAAAAATAATAACAGAATTTTAAATGTATAAGGGTATCAAAATATGCATTGAGTATATTTTTTTTATTTTTCTGAACAGAAATGGTCAAAACGAAAATAGCTAGAATATCCGTTGAGGTCTCATTTTGAAGCTAATAAAATAAGCTTTGCTAAAATTTAAACTCAAGACTCGTTGCTATTTTTACTTTACAAAAGAATTTAATTTTAACAATAGAATAAGTTCGTAAAATTAAAAAAAAAAGTATTTTAAATATGAAGCCGTCAAATGTGGAATGGCTTTTTTTTAATATAATTATATAAAAATTAACTTAATCTATGAATAATTTTAGAATTATGCTATCAGACATATTCTGCAATTCATTTTCAAACGAAATATGCATATTTGATAACCAAATTGGTGACATAGAACTTGAATTAATTAAATACGAAGTAAGGTATTTAACTTTTGCCTTAAAAAATTTGATTTCTGAAAGAGTATTAAGCAAATTGTATAAATTATTTAAATACGAATTTCGATAGCAGTTGGTTTTATTTAATATTATTTGTAATATTTTTTAAAAAAATAAAAATCACTTTATACATTCTTTAAAATTTTTGAACTTGACGCTATAAATATTTCTATGCATTCAAATAGAAATTTAAAACAAAAAACAAGAAACAAAAAATCCGCATAATCTTTAAACAAAGCACTGACACTCCCCAGTCTGTATTTTATGCTAATAGCATCATGAGCCACTTGGCAGCCAATTTAGATAGTCAGGCAGTGATTACTTTAAATAACGTTTAAAAACTGAAGCTTGAACTTGGGAGAAATTTACACAAGGCTAAACATTATTTTTTTTTTAGATATGCTTTGGGTATTAAAGTATGTAGCATAGATAGTTTAAAAATCACTTAAACTAATATCAAAGTCACTTTAACTAAATTGCAAGTTAATTTTTAAAAAGATTTTTGATTTTTCATACTCAATTAGAAATAATTGGAATTTGGTATTTGTGAAGTTTTGACTGTTTTTCCCTTTTAAGAGGCCATATTTCGGGAACCAAATGAGTCAGAAGTTCAAAATTTTAAATTCAAGGAGGATGTTGTCTAAAATGCGTATTTTTTCTTTTCGTTGATTTAAATCGGAATATATCTTATGCTACATAACACTTTTCTCAAATACCTTTTTTTAAACTTTTATTTGTTTAATTATTAAGTGTTTTGCGTTATTATTTTTTAATTTTTAATTAATAATTTATGTAATCTTGTTTTTTATCTCTAATATATTTATTAAATTTTTTATTAAAATTTTTATTTTTTTTAACACTTGAATTTGTTTATCTGCAAAAAGTACTCAAAGAAACACTCATAAAAGTACTCAGTATGAAGTTCACTGCGTTTGTTGAACTGAACCGAATCGAATGGAATGAATTGCCGAGTTCTGTGCTGTTCGCGCTGCTCCATTGGCAGTCAACCGTATCGACGAACGTTTCCCGACACACTGATTGTGCGATTAGTTGGTACTTCATATTTTCACTACAATTTTCAGTCAACATAATGACGAAAGAGATACTGTTGCTGTCGAAAAATAGTAGTAACAGTGCTGTTGAAATATTTGTTTTATATGAGAGGATATTGAAAGGATGTTAGTAGGACGAAAGGATGTTTTTGTTTTTTTTTTATTTTGTGCTGTGCAGTAAGAAATTAAGTAGTTTAAATTTAAAGGTGATTTTTATTACATTGGGGTTATTAAAGCGCACAGATGTTTATAAGTCTTTGGCAGCAGGTGGTCAGAGTTGAACTGTTATTATTGATACTAGGCATAGGTAATTAATTTATGAATTTATTCATAAGTTAGGATTAAGGATTATTCAAGTATATTATGTGTAATAACAAATTTGAAAGTAAGCCAAAAATCTGAAAGGTTTGTAAGCAGGAAACGAAAGAATGATTCATATTTTCTGCACCATATAAAAATATTTTGAGAATATGGCTTATAATTTTCTTGAAATTTGCTAACCTTTAGATGCGAAATTCCTGTAGTTTTCGGCATATTTGGGGCATATTTCCGACAGATATAAATTTTTCTAGGTATACCAGTTTGTCTAATTTTGATGCCTGACTTACTTTAAGTGCGGACATAAAATATGTAGTTTTTAATACAAACTTTGCCTTGTACAGTCGAAATATTTCGATAAAGTGATTCTAAACTACCTTGGTGCTGCTAAAAAATAGTTTGCCGAAAAAATTTCCGAAGTACTCCTAAAAAATAATATCAATTCTGACTAGGGTTGTAGATGAAATTTATACAAATATAAATTTGTACAAATATTGACCTACACAAAGGAAAATAATTATGTTTTGCAGCAAATATATTATGTTACAAGTTAAATACATGCATTTCCAAGATATTAAAATAAATATGTGAATAACAAATTATAACTATATGTCATGAAATGAATATCAAAATAATTAAAAAAAATAGAATTAAAAGTAAAATCCAGATAAAAATCTCAAATTTGCGATTAAAAATATATTATGTTTGCTGCAAACAATTGTTTTTCGTGTATTGATGGAAAATTGTAAAAATATAGATTTTTGTAAACAATTTTTTAAACATTTTAAATATGAAGTTTATAATAATTTCTTAAATTTTACTTTCTTAAAAATTTGATATCAGAAATATAAAATGGTATTGATTTTGGATTTTAGTTACGCAATTTAAAATTTTATGCCTGAATATTAAATACTAGACTGATAATTTATAGAATTTAATTGAAAATCGATGAGGAAAATTTTTAGCTAAATCCGAATATAGGAAATGGATGTGCCGGGACCTGAAAGTACGCGTTTGTTTTGTGTGTTGAAACAGTAATTAAATTTTTTAACTATAACAAATGCACTTTTTTAGTTTGTTGCGTTTGAAAGACGTCATTTTAATTCTAATTTGAAATTTTTGATTTGTGTATCGAAACGCGAACTTTGAAGCCGCGGCGGGTCCATTTCCCATATTCGGATTTCGCTGAAAATTCTCAAGATTAAGTTTCTCAAGCAGTAGAGCATTTTTAGCGGTTGACCTTTTCTCGTTTTGAAATCATGAAATACCATTGTCAATCTACTGAAGACTCTTTCCTTTTATGATGTTTATGATTTTTAGTTCTTCTGGACTAAATTCTCCATATCATAATATACGGTATTCTTCAGGGTTGAATTAATTTATGCTGAGTACATTGAATTTTTAAAGACAGAGGTTTGGTTTTTTTTTGTTTTTTAATTGTTGTGATTTTACTTTATATTTTAAGTGTTTTTACTACCGTTTGTTTTATTTGTGATGGTTTATTTCTCATTTATATTTGTCTGTGTTCTTTTTTGTCTTTTTTTATTAGTTATGATTATGTTTTTGCTTTTGATTTTGTATTCTTCCTTTTTTTTGTTATTGTATTTTTTGCTTTTAATTTAGGTTTTGTTTTTTATATTTTATTTTAGAGAAATAACACGCATCTTCTTATTTTTTGCTTTTGATTTTTGCGTTTATTTTCATATCAAGTTTTTGTATTTTTTTTGTGTTTGTTTTTCACTTAAACTTTCTGATTTTGTTTTTTTTTCCATTTTGTTTTCTTTTTTTTTGTGTTTGTTTTTCACTTTAACTTTCTGATTTTGTTTTTTTTCCATTTTGTTTTCTTTTGAGTTTGTGTTTTTGGATTTTCTTTCTTTCTTTCTTTCTTTCTTTCTTTCTTTCTTTCTTTCTTTCTTTCTTTCTTTCTTTCTTTCTTTCTTTCTTTCTTTCTTTCTTTCTTTCTTTCTTTCTTTCTTTCTTTCTTTCTTTCTTTCTTTCTTTCTTTCTTTCTTTCTTTCTTTCTTTCTTTCTTTCTTGCTTTTTTCTTTCTTTCTTTCTTTCTTTCTTTCTTTCTTTCTTTCTTTCTTTCTTTCTTTTCTTCTTTCTTTCTTTTCACAAATATAATGATATTTTTATTTTCTTTACATTTTTTTCATTAAGTTGTCAATCTATTATTCTCATTATGAGTCTAGGTATGGCCACAATATTTGATATTTAAGATATTTAAGCATACTATGACCTTTTAAAAATAATAACCCTGCAGTGAAATCTAAACTAGTAGCATAAATATGTAGTATTTATATTAGTAACCATGTTTCTAGATTAGTAACTAGTTAAAATGGATGCAGAGAAAACCAGTTAAAAAAATTGTTTCGTAGAGGAACGTGTCAAAATTGTCAAAAACAAAATATATTTTGAAATACTAATTATATTTCATTTATTTATATGGTAGGAAACATCTTTCTTTTTAATTTTGTGGTGGTTTCCATCGTGTGATTTGTTTTATTTCTTTCCGCCATAAAATTTAACATAAAATTTAACAAATAACCTATTTGAAAGGCATTTCTTAAATATTCGAAAGGGCCTTACTACCGTGCCTTGATAAAAAACCGGACCAGACTGTCTTCCTACGCAGTCCACCATCAAGTCTCATTTCAAAACAGTTCTTGACTGGAGCAATTTCATCCATTCGTCCTACGTGACTTAGACAGCAAAACTGTTAGATCTTGATGCTTGACTATATCAATTGTGCTCTAGTGTTCCAATTGGTAAATAGTAACCAGTTTATAGTAGGATTAAAAGAACTAGTTTATTGACTGACTGTAAAAAATAAGTCTATAGACTGGTTACAAGAAACTACTTTAAAAACTACTTAAATGTAATGCAAGAGGGGACAATTGACACATCGTAGGACATGAGCATTGAAAAAATTACAGTTCATTGTATGAAAATGGGGTCGAATTCGGGCTAGTTGAGTATCTATGGAGAACTAGACCAATACTAGTATACAAGTAGTCCTTTACACTGCAGGGAATATTATACACTCTAAAAAGTACTCCAATATCTTTTTAATTCTAAAAAAACTTTTTAAAATATATTAATATATTAAACAGAAAAATCGTTCTCCATAAATTCCACCATTTTCAGTTCTGTAAAAGAACTCGTGTAAAATGTTAACTAACATTTGAAGAGTATTTTAACAGCACTATGTTTAACAGCGTTGCATTTAACAGAACAATGTCAGAGGTCTCTCTAGGCATGCGCATTATCGCCAAAAATACTCTGCAGCTTCTCCAAAGTCTCTTTAAATTGCAAAATATAAATAAAAAATATCCACTTAAACCAAACAAATAAAAGCACGTGTTGATTCCTCCGAATTGTGCCTGCTGTTATTGTCTAAGATTTAACACCAGCAACGTGGGGCCACTTTATTTAACTTTAATATCTTTCGAATAATTTGGTTGTATTTTTATTTGCTTTTTATATAAAAATAATAATTAACAAAAGTATAAAATATAGAAAAGTATATTTTGTATTTAAATTTCATATTATATAAAAAACCCGACACATTTAACAAATAAATTTAATTTTTAACACATATTGTTTATTTATTGCTCACATAGTGTGGGCAATAAAAACAATGATTATTGTTTTTCCGAAATGATAATAATTAGTTCGTTTTAGTGGCGAAATTGAAAACATGTTGTTGATATTTAAATTTTATAATGTTGATAATAAAATTTATTAGTTAGCATTTAGACTATAAAGCATTCATAGTATATAATTTATTCAAATGTTTTGCAAATATTCACTTTTCGTCTAAATTAGTAATTTTTACTAAAAACTTTAATTAAATAGTGTAAATAATAATTTTAAATAAATTTAAAGGTTTTAAAAAAATTTCGACAATCCAAAAATTCAAAAAAGAAATGTATGCAGACTTTGACCCAAACCAGCCAAACGACAGCCTTAAGCCTTTTAAGAAAATTTCGACAATCCAAAAATTTATAAAAATCTATGCAGACTTTAACCCTTCTGGGACGCTTCGTTAATAATAATGAAGGATTTAACAAAAACTTTTTCAACCTTTAATTTTCGGGCCCAGTAGGTAGATTTAAAAGAGTTATGTGTCAAACGACAGCATTAATATTCAGCATAAACTATGCGGACTTTGAACCCTCTAGGACCATCTATAATCCGTTTAAAAGTTATGAAGGTTTCAATAAAATTTCAACATTCCAAAAATTTAAAAATCTAGGAAGCTTCGTTTAAAAGTTATGAAGGATTTGAGAAAACCTTTTATAAGCCTTTGATTTCTCCGGACCCATTGGAAAATTTAAAAGATTAATATGTCAAATGACAGCCTTAATATTCAGCATTAACTGTACAGACTTTGACCCCTCTAGGACGATCAGTTTTAAAGTTATGAATGTTTTTGTCCGAAAATATTCTAAAAAAAATCTGGGGAACTCAGGAAATTATAAAAAATGATTTTCTACGTTCACACATAAAGCTTGTGAATGTCATAATTAATGTGATGAAATAAACGGTGACGAGAAGGAAATAGATGTAGCTATATTTTGAAGCATTTTTGATTAAAATCGAGACTGTTCAGTGTTCAAATTTCTGCAATTTAAATTAAAAATATTATACATGACATTAATGACCATTAAATAGTGGCTGTTTTTACATGAAAGCTCATCAAATTCTCAATAAAACCTCAATTTACGTTTAGTCATATCTTTACTATGTAATTTATAAAAATTCAATGAAAATGTGACTACGTTGAAATAGTTAGGTTCTATTGACTCTCTGTATTAGGTAATCGTACCATCAAGATGACTAATATTTTGCACTAATACAAAAAACGCTTGAACTAAATCCGCAACATTTAAAATATTAGGTGACCGTGCTGACATGAGATGCCCTATTTATGGAGTATTTAATCTCAAGTATACCAACAGAAAAAAAACAATTTATGTACAATTTTCTTTAAAATTTGCTGAAGAAATAAAATTATGTTGTCGTTTGTTTTTTGTTTAGTTTTGGTCCATTTTTTCCAGAGAGACGGGACATTTGCTTTTAGTTTTTTGTACAGATTGTAGTTACTTCAAAGATTTTTCACTTCTTTGGTAGATGGAATAGTCAAATTCTGTGGATGCAGTTCTGATAAATATTTTATGTAGTTTGGCGCTACAGTCCTGTATGGAACTTAGGCCGAGCTCTCTCACCCTTTGAGCTGTGCATGCTATATTTGTACTCAAAGTGGTAGGACCTACAGATTAATGCCGAATCCGAACGGTGGGGTGAGAGCTTTTCATAGGCAATATTTACTCTCGTGGGTTTGCAATTGACTGCCGAGAGGTAGCGTCGCATAGAAAATGGTTTTCTATAAAAAGATGTTGGCAGTCGCTGGGGATCGAACCGGAAACTTTTCGGCTCGTACTCGGACGCACCAACGACTTTTCGCTCGTAGTCCAATGCACTAACCAGACGATGAATTTCAAAAATAATGCATTTTTTACTTTCTTAAAAATAAAAACATTTTTTTCGTGATGTGCATATCTTCTAATAAAGTATTTTTATTTTTTTTAATACCTCCAGCATTTACGCCTATTTTTATATTTTTAGTGCATGCCTACGTCGCTATTTTCCCAGCCACATTAAACGTAGATGCCCCTTTTTCTAATCCCGCTCACATTCTATGTGACTATTAAAATTTTTCAAATGATTCTTCGTTTCGATTTGTACAACTCTGCTTTCAATAAGTCAGAAGTTATAGCATTTTTAAAATTTTAATTATATGGGAAGTGCCATGCCCCCATTGTCCAATTCCGTATACATTCTTCGTGACGATTACAATGTTTAATATAATCTTCTGTTTCGATTTTTAAAACTCTGCTCTTAGTAGTTAAAAAGTTATAGAAATTTTAAAGTTCTTGTTATATGAGAGATGCCACGCCCCGTTGTGTAATCCCGCTCATATTATACGTGACGTTTGGAGTTTTAAATATAAACATTTGTTTTCATTTTTATAACTCAGCTCTTAGTATGTAAGGAGTTAAAGCAATTTTAAAGGTTTGGCTATATGGGAGGTGCCACGCCCTTTAATCCCATTCCGCTCACATTCTACGTGACGATTGCAGTTTGTAAATATAAACCTTACTTTCGATTTATATAACTCTACTCTTAGTAAGTCAGGAGTTTTATAGTTTTAGTCATATGAAAAGGGCCACGCCCCTTAAAAACCGCCCACCTTTGGAAAAAAGATAAACTACCACAATATACGTCACTGAGCCAAGTTTCATGGATGTGCCTATCTTAATTACACCGATATTTTGAATTATAAATTTTATTTTGCCACGTCCATTTGTATACCTTAGGAGGCGAATTTCAAAAAATCCCTTCGATTTGCGCGCTTACGTAAAGAGATGAACACACAGTCCAAATTTCATATTCCTTGGGTCAAATTTAGATCTTTTCGATTTTCCGACTTTTCCTTTGGGTTTTTCCGACTTTTATTTTTTCATAAACCACTCCTGCATTGACACGAACAAAATACGAAAAGAATCTGATAAATCCGTTTGTTCGTTCTCTCGTGATGCTTTGGCACACACAGGACATTTTATTTTTATATAAAAAGATATACGGTGTGATCCGCTTCGGAATGCTTAGATTTTATGGACAGAATTCCTTTTTTTTTTTACAAAAACGCAAATCCGAGATAAAGTTTCTGACATTTTTATGGAATATTTCGGGTTTATTTCTGGGAAACACACACTTTAATAAAAGATTTTTGGAAGTGTATAACAGGTCATTAAATTTTGTGGTATTTTAAAGGTAAATGTTCGGCATATTTTAGGTACCGTCAACTGGGGTGACTTTGGTCCGAAAAACTGTATATGTCGATTTTGTAATACTTATAATTCCCTATTTTGTAATGGAATTAATATTTCATTATTTAATAAAATATTGTAAGTAAAGGGTTTTTCAATAAGAGCACTACAAAAGTTTTTTTCAAGGGTTTTTCAACAAGGACGCTACAAAAGTAGAGCGACATGGACAGCAATCGACGTCATTTTTCTTGTCACTCTTTTGACATTTCTCTTCAGTAAGGTTTGCCATTTCATAATGGAAAGATATACGAGCCAACAACTAGTCGAAATTATTAAAATTTACTACCGAAAATTGAATTCGTATACGGTATGAACAGTTGACGGTATGGACAGAAATTGTGTAGCCTTTTTGCTTTTTAACTGTTTTATGTTGTCAACATTGTTGTCTAGGATAAATCAAATTTTGAGTTTGATATTGACAGTGGGACCAACTTTTGATTGAATTCCTTTCGAATTCGAGTTGAGAATTTAATGGTGGATTGAGATCTTTTTTAAAAACATTTGTACGGAACCTGCAAACCATTTGACGATAATTTTTAAATTCGATATTATAATGAAAATTAATTTGTGTGTTCTTTTGCAGTATTGTTAGAAAATATAAAATTGTCTGAACAAATAAATTTTGGCTATCGAAAATAATGTTTTATACTTCAATATTTCAGTACCTGCTCTGTGAAAAATGATAAAACCACCTTCTAGTAATAAAACTGTAAATTTCCATTAAACAGTTTGTTATATTCTCAAAATAGAATATAATCGATTATTTTAAAATAAATAAAACCCATACGAATGTTTTCAATGGACTTATTTTTATGTAATGTTAAACATTTGAAAGTTATTAGATTTTTTTTGGATATTTTTCTTTTGTCTGATATTCAATTCAATTCAGATGCTTCCTAAGTTTAATTTTGTTAATATTTTGATTTTTAATTTAAATTAGAATTTAAAAGCGGTATTATTGCAAATTAATTCCAAGTTTTGGTAAATTAAAAATGTACCGACCGCTTAAAAAAATATAAATGTTTTTGATCGAAAATGCCAACGGCGTAAATCTCCATTAAAAAGTTTTGTGCATGCTCGAAACAAAAAAAAATGTTATAATTAGAATCAATATGAGTGTTTTGTGCAAATACAGCACAAAATGCCAAAATAATAAAATTTAAATCAAAGTACTAACGACACCAATGTCGACAGTGTTGAGGCTATAAAACATTCGATTCTAAAACATGAGTACACTCTGAAAAAAAATACCATTTAATATTAAAATTAGACAAAAGATAAACTATTTTATTATAATTTCATATACGATTTATTAACTAAATTGAGGTATTTTATTAACTAAACTACTGATCATAATTTAAACAATAATTTATAGATATTTTTTCAAGTGTAGTATGTATTTCATTTGTACGCCAACAGAACAAAGCGATTCTCTCTAATGCATTATGGATGCTAATACGGAAACGGAAATACGGTATATACAGCGTAAAATATTGCGCACCGCCAATAATTACGCTGTGTGCGTATTGTGCCTGGGGGAATGGGTTGTAGAATGTTCTTTGATTTGATGCCTTATTGCAACATTCGGCTCGATAATAAATCAATGTTTTTATTACGTCCGAAATCTATGAACGTGAATTCAAATTTATGCGTGTTGCATGAGTTTGGCAAAAAAGCGTCTACTGTGAATTATAAATTTTGTATTCACACTGAAAATGCTAGGTTGCATGATTAAAATAATGGCATTTTCAAATATAATAGGAACACTATAAAATAATACATTTTATTAGTAATAACAATTATACTCAGTATAAAATAACATACAATAAATAGTTGTAGATATTGAAATTAGTTAATAGGGTAAATTGTATTTTAAATATTAAATACCCATAGAGTGCTATAATATACTATTAAATTTCATTTATATAATTTTTTTATATTTTTTTTTAAATCATAAATTATTTTATCTGAGTAAAAATACAAATAACAATTTCACTAATATATCGAATTTCTAAAATTTTACTAGAGTACTATATGTTGACGCCTGTTACGAAAACTTACATAGAAAAAATATAAAATGTAAAAATAACAACTAAGATTAATTGATACAAAATAATTATTTCTAGTGTTTATTTATTTTATTTTTATTAATTTCAATCCAAATTCATTGGATATGCGAATTATTTAATAGTATAAAACAAATATTTTTCTTGGTTGCTGTATATGCTAATATATACAGCATATACACCAACCATTTGTTTTACAAACACTACACAGTGCTTTAGCCACTACACAGTTTTACATTCACTACACAGTTAATGTAAAACTGTACTGTTTTTTACATTCGTTCATCGCAACGCGTTCTTGTCTATTCGGTTCGTTTTCCTGTACATCGTGCGTATATACCCTACGGGAAAAAATGGACATTGCTCAAAAAGTAGCTATCACATGACCGGTACCATTGGTACATATTAAGGAAAAGATCTTAAAGACCAGTTCTGTGATACGTCTAAAGGCATGCATGAGGAGCCGTATCGTGTCCATGCTAAACATGTCGCTAGCAAAGCAAAAAGGCAATAGGTGGCGCCATAGTCACAAGTCTTATTTACATGCTGCAAATTCGTAGACTGTTTTTCGAAACTGTATTGATTTCAAGTAATTTTAATGCACGCAAGCATAGGGTGGAATCAACAGTGAAATGTGAATGTATGAAGGAAAAGGGATAAAAATATAATCTAAAAATGTAAAGTAAAATAAAAATATAAAATTTTATAATTTAATATTAATAATTTTTAAATATATAAAAAAGTAACAATAAAAAGAAATAAAAAAAATCTGAATGTTCCATTGATTCCGGTCACAGAACAGGATTTTGAGAACTAGTATTGGGATAGGTCTAAAAGTACCGGTCACAGAACACGATATTGAAGGCCTGTGATAGGTATATAGGAGGTGTTAATTGACCTCTTCCTAGAACAACACCATGTTAAAGTTGCTGATTGGTTTCATAGAAAAGATTCGGAACCAGGACCGGTTAACTATCTCAGAGGACCAGTCATGTGCCTATTCTATGACCGCTTCGTTTGCCCGTAGGGGTGCTTGTCTAGTTCTTTGGTTCGTCGGTTAGTTTTTGAATACATCGAGCGTTTTATACTATCTTTGACATTCTTCGCTCTTATTTGTGTTTAATATTTCCATTTCATTTTACATATATTGCTATAATGGTGATGTGAACGTGGTTCAAACTTAAAACAACAAGTAGTAAGTAAAGTAGTAAAATAAAAAGACATATATAAATAAATATTATATATACCTAATAAAAAACGTTTGTTTTTTCATCTGGTGTATTATTTTTCTTTAAAGTCTGTTCAATTAATTTTATAATTAATATAATTAAATATTTAATAAATATAATTAAATATTTAATAAATATAATTAAATATTTAATCAGTATAATTAAATATTTAATAAAAACAATTAAATATTTAATCAATACAATTAAATATTTAATCAATACAAATAAATGTTGTATCAACGATAAAACAATTAAAAATTAATTGAACGAATAAAATATCATTTAAATCCATCCACTAAAAGGGCTATATCTTAATCTTTGATAAGGACAGAAACGCAATTTCATTAATAATAGGTGGTTGAATATCTTTGACTTTAGTATTAAATACATTTTTTGAAGACTCTCTTATTAAACATTAGATTCAAAAAGATTTTGTGCATTTATGCTTTAAGCTAATAACCATAAGTACAACAACAGTATAAATATAAACCAAAAATGGCACAACGGCAGCACAATTTTTCGGTCTACTGAAAATATTTGAAAACCTATTAAATTTGGCAAATTTTTTTTTTTTGTCATGAACAGACTTCGCTACAGACAAAAGAAATTGAACCAAAAGTGTTGCAGATTCCCAGAAATTATTGTTATTATTAATATGACTTTTGAGTTTGTATTATACACACGATTTGCTTAAGAATTTAGATTTTACATCTTCTATATTTGCCTTTTGATATTTTTTGGCATCTATATTAAATACCATTAAAAATAATATACATTTTAAATGTAACAAAATTGCGTCATAAAGTACCCAATTTCAGTATACTTTTAGTAGTACTAAATATTATTATTATTATTTTTAAGTCTTTGTAATAAACAGTACTTGCTGCAGTGACAGCCTTGGCGCCCCGAAAATGTCGCACGCTTGAGCTGTCAAGCGTGGTGAGCTGTCATGTCAGTTTGCTGACAGCATATAATATGCAAAATGCTGTTTTTTTTTTATTAATAATCTAAATATTAGCCAAATAATGGTTATTAAAAGTGGCAGTTTAACCAAAATAGAAAACATTACCATCATTGAAACAATTACCATTTATTGTACTCTTAGAGTAGTTTAAAATTTTTGACAGCTGTTTTTGTTATTTTGAGATTTCTTATTTATTTATTTATTTATTTATTTATTAATTAAATATGGTCTTGAAAGGACGTCTAAATTATTAAAATTTAATATATTATAACTCATTTTAAGTACAGAAAATGCAATAAGTTTTTCCTTTGTGTTGTATAACAATATCCTATGTCTTGTCCAACGATCATTCTTCATGTCAAGCGCTGAATTTATGTTTCACAACGTGAAAAATAGTTACATCTAGAGTTAAGTTTAAACCAAGCAGTAATATTTTAAGTTTCCTTGAAAAAAAAAAACACTTAAGAGTTGTGTAGATTGCTGTAAATTCATAAAGTGCATGAGATGATATATGATGAAATATAAAATAAGTAGTTGAAATTACGTTGTGACTATATTTTCATGTTCAAATAAAAAGAAGCACGGAAGAGTCTTTTTTGTACTCTTGACTGAGAAAAAACAATGTCAGTTATTTGTCTCCGGTATTATTTGTTTCCGGTATGAAGAATGATTTTAATATCATCTGGTACTATAGAAGTTCTTATGGTGATAAGAACTAACCAATCTATACTGACTACCGTTTCATTTGCCTAATTTCACATCGACAAGATTTAGAATATTTTTATTATAAAATACTGAACACTGGTATGATATTGTCACTGTCATGCCAAAGGGGCGAATGTGCATTTTTAAAAATAATGGGAAATCAAATTTTAAAGTTTGAAATGCTTTAAAAATTAGCAAAATTTATATTTTTTTTTAATTTTTTCTATTATTTGGGTTTATTTGACAATTATTACATCGTATAAAAAAACACTTTAGTTTTGGATAACCTACTGAATTATAAATACGGATTTTGTGAGACTATATCCTGATCAAAACGCAAATATTTTTGTTTTTTATGCTATAACTTTTTATTAGCACATAATAAAATAGTAATGTAA
Source organism: Dryomyza anilis (assembly GCA_951804985.1). NCBI lineage: Eukaryota > Metazoa > Arthropoda > Insecta > Diptera > Dryomyzidae > Dryomyza > Dryomyza anilis. The sequence goes on from OX638132.1 coordinate 97,885,470, forward strand.
AGGCATTATTTGTTTTATTTTAAAGCACCTATCTGTTGGCATCATTAATTAAAAATATTTTGTCAAAAATTAATTTGCCATTTGTTATTTGCAGGAAAAAATATTTGGCAAAATATTTTTAAATAATGACGCCAATCGATAGGTGCTTTAAAAACAAACAATAAATACCTTTACACAACTATTTTATTTTGCACCAATAAAAAATTATAGCAAAAAAACGAAGAAATTGGAAAAATTGAAAATCTTGTCGTGCCAAAAGGGCGAATCTTTTCATTTTTTTGCTATAACTCTATAATGGTACTAGATAAAATAGTGATGTAAAGGCAATTATTGTTTGTTTTCAAAGCACCTATCGATCTGCATTATTAATACTGGCAAATTAATGTTTGGCAAAATATTATTAATTAATGATGCAGATCGATAGGTGCTTTGAAAACAAACAATAAATACCTTCACACCACTATTTTATTTTGTACCAATAATAAATTATGGCGAAAAAACAAAAAGATTCGCCCTTTTGGCATGACAAGATTTTCAATATTTCAAATTCCACCTTTTGGTTTTGTCTTTTGTGGCTAGAAATATCCAACAAAATGATACGCGATTTTGGCACAGCATACTTGAGGATGAACTACATTCAAAAATGTAAAAAAACGCAAATGGACAAAAATTGCACATTCACCCATTTGGCATGATAGTGACGATATGTTCTTTTTTAAATACAAATTTTTAAATAACATTCTTTTTTTTTTAAGATTTTTCAATTTAAATTTCGCATTATCGATTGTGAAATTCCATATTTTGTGTGTTTTGGGACGAAGTGGGATATTTAAAAACACATGCCATGAAATCGTACCCATTCAGTCTCTTTTGTATCACAGAGAAAACCTAAGGCATCATGAAATATTTCCGATGTATGGTTGTTCAAATTTAAATATCTCTTAAACTAGAAATGCTAAAAACTCCGTTGAGAGCTTGCCCAAATTTCATTGAAATCGATGAAGATGAGTTCTAACCATTGGTTGATTTGGCGTGGAATGACCCATATAGACTACCACTGTATAATGTTAAACTACATTTCAATCAATTAATCCGAAATGCAGTATAGTAATTTAAATAATGACGTATCTTTCAGTTATCTATCTAATTTCAATAGAATTTTCTTTAAAAATTTATATAAAATTTTGAATTATTTTTTTAGTATTTTGTTCACAGTTACACTAAGTTCGCTTAAAGTTCATAGCAGAATTAATCAATATACATATGACTCATGGGGTTTTATTTGAATTTAATACACAGACAGAGACGACAGCACACTGGGCAAAGACAGGCCTCATGTTGTCGAGATGTTATTTAGAATGACAGCAAATTTGACAGAACAAGATTGAAAAAATCTTTTTGTTTTATTATCATTAAATATGTTGTTTTAAATAAAAATATACACCCAGAAAAAAATTCCCTCAAATTCCATTAAAATTGGTCAATATGACAATTATTGATTTAATAGTATACAAAAAATAAATCTTCTCATATAAATTCAATGGCAATGTCATGGTATTTTCTTGTATTTAATGGTATTTTCTGATTAAAATAATAATTTATCCTATTGACTATTTTTAATAGTAAAAAAACTATTATTTATATAGTATTTTTTCTGGGTGTAGTAAAAAACTATTATTTATATAATATTTTTTTCTGGGTGTACGTGTAATACAATTTTGTTCCGAAATAAAAAATGGCTGTGTTGTGTTTTTCACTTTTTTAAAACTCAAAATTACAAAGGTTTAAAATGGATTGGGGTATTTTTGTATTTATCATGTATCATTTGTAGCCTTATTCATATTCTTTCAGAAACAGAAATTGATAATAGCTCATTCCGATCAAAAGTTACACATTTTTGACCGTCAGATGCTATTCTCAGAATAAAACAGATGAAACTTTTGAACAAATCATAAATAGTAAAACTTATAGTTTTGAAGGTTGGGCTTGTAAACTGCCAACTCCAATTATTTGGGAGAATATTTGTTATAAAAAAACCACATGATTGCCTTGCAAACACCTGGAACAATATGCGAAAATTCGCATTGAAAACTTTTGAGTCTATCGAATATTTGCAAATAAATAACAAACCACACAAGAGCATCAGCTGTGGTTTCATTATGTTTGTGAAGTCTGTTTGGCATGTATTTGGTTTGCATTGAAATATAGACTTACATACAAAGGTGATGAAGACAAAGCTAAAGGATAATGTAGAGGATAACCTTACGCAAGTGAAAGGCAAATGAAATTTTAACAGAAAAGTCAAATGAGAAAGGAAGGAAGAAGTAAAGGGAGATTCGAAGGTGAACGAGATAGTAAAGAACAAAGACAACAGAAAGATGTCTGGCATTATCCAGAATAATGACGAACGCAAGGGGTTCAAAATATATACAGAGGAGACTTTTATCTGAGGTGATGAAAAGTACCATCTTATATGCAGCATCCATATGCATCATCCGTATGCATCCTATGCAAAACTTATTACTTTTGTGTATTCGCTTTTACATTTTAAATACGAAGGTAAATGATACAGTGAAGAAATAGGTATAGCAGGTGGTAGAGATGGAGGTCATGGAAAATGTTTACCTTCAAAAAAGGCGATGAAGCAACAGATGAAGTATAAGTTATCGATGACGATAGCATGGGATGTGGTGATGTACAATTTTTGGAATATGTTTATTGATGCGTAAATTACAAGGTTGTATCGGTTCATTAGTGTTGAAAAATACACTTGAATGAATGTTGGTCGACAGGCTTGGTCTGTAAAAAGCAAAAGTCCTTCACATCAATCACAGTTTCTAATAAAAACCTCAATTTTTCATTGAACTTATTGATAATATTGTTACAAAAAGTGGTAATTTGCTCCACTGTTGAAGAGTAAATGAGACGCAAGACAATTCAGCGCACTAAGCAATGTTTTAGAAAGAGACGGAAGATCATTCAGCGCAAGAAAGGCAATTGGCGAGAAAGAGATAGCAGATCAGCGCATTAGAAACACATAAGTGTGAATGAGATGCCAATAGCATGCGTCATTCACGAAACGATCAGAAGGTTTTCGAAAAATGTCGAAGCTTGTCGAAACGTGTCGAACTGATGCATACAGGCGTCGCATCTGAGGCACAGCACTTCAGTAGTGATTGGAAAGAACAATGTCAAGTTAAACAGTGAATTAATAAATTTATTTGTTATAATTTAAACCAAATATAACAGTGTTTTTATTTTGTACACAATTCAGAGATACGAACTTGTAGGACAGTTTTCCGTAGACCGAATTTTCGTAACAATATCAAAGAAAAACTCTTAAATTAGTTATAATTTATTTATTTATAGTTAATAACCGAATATCTAAAATTAATTTCATTTTATAAAATATTTAAATTTACAAAAATACATTTCTAAATAAATTATAAAAAAGTTTTGCAGTTTTACAACAAGTAATCGATATAATTTTTAGATTTAAAAATTGTTACATTCATTGAAAGGAGATAAAACAGCATGAAAAAGTTATATTAAATTTCACAGCATAGCAAACAAACAAAAACATCCTAAGCTACCCGTACTTGTGCCAATTTAGCTACAAAACTCACTTTCACATTGAGTTCACTTTCTAAGGCAATAAATATAATTTCATAATACGTTACCCACTCTTAAAACTTTCGCCTTTTGTGCGTCTAGATTATCGCTTGTCTTATTATGCTATTCAATACTCCGTTTCATCAACACCACCTAGTCACCGAGGTCTTTTGACCAATCCCTCAACACTTCACACACAAAATAAGTTTTCGCTTTATTTCCGTTGCAAACCAAAGTCGTTTTTGCCTGCAGTTAAGTAGTTGTTCAATCATAGTGACCCGGGAGCCATAATTTTTTTTTTTTTAAATTTTGTTGATTGAAAAACGAAAACATTTTGCAGGAAGTTCAAAATGTTGTTAAGCGCTATAAATTCTGTTTGATGAAGAATAGGATTTGTTAACTCAGTCAAATAATTGCTAAATAAATGTTGTGGAAAACATAACCATTTTTAAATAATTTCAATTATTTAATTTTTATTGTAAATTGAGCTCATAACAAATTTAAATTTTATTGAAAAATTTAATAAAAAATTTAATTTTTAATGAAACATTCAATTTTTATGAAAATTTAATTTAAGTAAAAAAAATTTAATGTAAAATTAAATTTTGAGTGAAAATTTAAAATTTGAATAAAAATTTAAATTTTGAGTCAAAAATTTAATATTGAGTAAAAATTTAATTTTGAGTAAAAATTTGAATTTATAGTGAAAATTTAAATTTTGAGTAAAATTATATTTTGAGTAAAAAATTATATTTTGAGTAAAAAATTATATTTTGAGTAAAAAATTCAATTTTGAGTAAAAAATATAATTTTAAGTAAAAAAATTAGTTTTGAGTGAAAAAATTAAATTTGAGTTAAAAATTTTTATTTTGAGTATAAAATTTAATTTTTAATGAAAAATTAAATTTGAGTGAAAAATTTAATTTTGAGTTAAAAATTAAATTTTGATTAAAAAATTAAATTTCAGTGAAAAATTTAATTATAAGTCAAAAATTTAATTTTAAGTAAAAAAAAAAAATTAAATTTGAGTGAAAAATTTAATTTTGAGTAAAAATTTAAACTTGAGTAAAAAAAAATGTGCAAAATTTAATTTTGAGTGAAAAAAAAATTTTAGTGAAAGATTGAAATTTTGAGTACAAAATTTAATTTTGAGAGAAAAATTTAATTTTAAGTGAAAAATTGGATTTTGAGTAAAAATTTAATTTTGAGTGAAAAAAATAAATTTTATTGATAAATTTTAGTTTTTAGTACAAAATTTCATTTTGAGTGAAAATTTTAATATTGAGTAAAAAATTTAATTTTAAGTGTAAAATTTGATTTTGAGTAAAAATTTTATTTTGTGTGAACATTTTAATTTTGATTGAATATTTATATTTTAAGTAAAAAAAATAATTACGAGTGAAAATTTGAATTCTGAGTGAAAGTTTTAATTTTGAGTGAAAAATTTAATTTTGAGTGAAAGGTTTAATTTTGAGTGAAAAATTTAATTTTGAGTGTAAACTTTAATTTTAAGTGAGAGTTTTAATTTTGAGTGAAAAATATGAAAATTTGAATTTTAGTCAAAATTTGAAATTTGGGGGAACATTGAAATTTTAAGTGAACATTTGAATATTTGTTTGAGTGCAAATTTTAATTTTGAGTAAAAATAAAAATTTGAGCCAATAATTATGAGCCAATAATTTAATTTTGAGTAAACAATTGTACGTGGAATTAAAAACTAAATTTAGAGTGAAAACTTAACTCTGAGTAAAAAAAAAATATTTTGAGTGATAATCTATAGTGCAAAAGTTAATTTTAAGTGAAAATTTTAACGTGGTGCAAAAAATTTAATTTTGGCTGAAATTGTAATTTGGAGTGTAAAATCGAATTTTGAGTTAAAAATGTAATTTGGAGTGAAAAATTTAATATTGAATGAAAATTTGTTTTTTAGTTGAAAAATTAATTTACAGTATTATTAATGTAGTGTGAATTTTTAAATTAACTATTTAGTATTAAGTGATTAAATAATTTCAAAATTGTATTTTGCATATTAAAATAATATTTTAGTGAAATAGTTAATTTTGAGATTAATTTTTTTATTTAGTTTTTTCATAGTATGTATTAATTTGTTTTTTAATTTTTATAATGTAATGAATAAATATATTACAAAAATAAGAATTAAATGTATTATTAAATGTAATGTAATCTGCAATAGAATTTCAATATGAAAATTTGAATTATTTTAGTCGGTTTTTATTTTAATTCAAGGTAACCTTTAATGTTTGACAAACGTTTGACTAATTTTCTCCAATTGAATTAATTTAGTATTTAGTGTACTTCTCTTTTACGCGACAACTACGTGTTGTTTAGTCTCCTTTTCAACCATTAAATGTTCTTTAAAAATTACTGAAACGCATTAGCAACTCATCAGCAAGAAATTGTTGTTGTTTTAGTTGCTGTTGCCACTGTTGAAGCTGTTGATGTTGCTGACAGTGACTTTATAGCCGTACATTTTGCTCCCCCATTAACAATAACTTAGCGGCGAATTCATTAATTTTGATTTTAATAAACTGCATGCATAAATTAACCCTTTTGCCAGTGCTGCCATCCGTTTTTTTTTGCAACATTGTCGAACGTAGATTTTTCATTATTTCACTCATTATGAGCTGTGCTGTTCGGCAGCAACGGGTTTTGTTGCGTGGTTGTCGGACGACGTGAAAATTTATTGCCAACAATTAATAAAACTTTATTGCGCCATTATTAACTTGGCTAATGAATAACTTTGCTAAAGCAACGTCAGCAAGTCGAGTGCGTTGGCAGTCAATGGATTTTCTTATTTCTTTAAATTCTGCGTAAAATAAAAATGCTGCTTAAATAGAAGTTTTTGTAGTGCGGGGTTTTAAGTTTTATGTTCTTCAAAATTTAATAATTAAGTATTTAAGTATTTCAAAGTTTCATGTGTATTATTTGTTAATTAGTCTAAATTAAATACAGAAAAAACTTGTTTAAGCTTTTACAAACTTTTCCAATTTTTTTAAATATTTTTTTCAAAACGTTTTTCAGTCTTTTTTAAATATTATCCAAACCTTTTGCAAACATTTTTCAAACCTTTTTCATATCTTTTCCGAACATACTCCAAAAACTTTTTTAATATTTTTCTAACATTTGCCAAACCTTTTCCAAACATTTTCTAAATATTCTCCAAACGTTTTCCAAACGTTTTCCAAACGTTTTCGAAACCTTTTCCAAACCTTTTCTGAATCTTTTCCATACCTTTTCCAAAATTATCAAAGTAACAAACTTTTCCAACTTATTTATAATCTTTTTTCTAATATGTTCAAATCCTTATCCAAACCTTTACAAACATTTTTTTAAACCTATTCCATACCTTTACCAAATATTTTCCAAATTTTTTTCAAATTTTTACCCAACCTTTTCCATTTGTTCATATATTTTCAAAATCGTTTCAAATCCTTTTTTCATCCTTTACCAAATCGTTTCCAAATCTTTTCCAAACCTTTTCTGAATCTTTTCCAAACCTTTTCCATACCTTTTCCAAAATTATCAAAGTAACAAACTTTTCCAACTTATTTATAATCTTTTTTCTAATATGTTCAAATCCTTATCCAAACCTTTATCAAATCTTTTTCAAATCTTATCCAAACTTTTAACAAATATTTTTCTAATCTTTGCCGAACATACTCCAAACAGTTTTCTAACATTTTTCTTACATTTGCCAATTTTTTTTTCATACCTTTTCGAATTTTTTTCCAAACATTCTCCAAAATTTTTCAAAACTTGTCCATACCTTTTCCAACATATGTCAAACAATTTGCCAAAGGTTTAAAAATCTTTTCCATATTTTTACCAACTATTTTCCAAACTTTTACCCAACCCTTTCATATTGCTCATATATTTTCAAAATCGTTTTTAATCTTTTTTTAATCCTTTACCAAATCGTATCCAAATCTTTTCCAAACCTTTTCCAAACCTTTTCTAAACCTTTTCAAAATCTCTTCCAAAACTTTTCCAAATCATTTCCAAACATCTTCTAAACCTTACCAATTTTTTTCAAAATCTTTTCTAAGAATTTTCCAAACCTTTTCCAAACATTTACCAAATATTTTCCAAAGTTTTTCAAAAAGATTTCCAAATCTATTAAAAACATTTTTCATACCTTTTTGATCTTGTCTAATTTTTTGCAAAACTTTTTTAAAACATTTCACACAATAATTCCTTTAATCAAAATACTCTGTGAAAATGCCTAATTTGAAAAATTTAGTTTTGAGTGAAAAATCAAAATTTTTAGTAGAAATTTTTATTTTGAGTGAAAATTTAAACTTTTTGTCAAAATTTAAATTTGGAGTTTGAAATTTAAATTTTAGTAAAAATATTTTCCAAACATTTCCAAACTTTTCCAAAACTTTTCTATACGTTTCCAATATTTTTCAAACCTTTTTAAAATCATTTTCATATCTTGCCCGAACCTTTTTCAAATCTTATAAAACCTTTACCAAAACCTTTTTCGAATCTATTGCATACCTTTACCAAATACTTTCGAATTCTTTTCCAAACTTTTAGCAAAATTTTTCATCTTTTTCATACATTTTCAAAATCATTTATATACATTTTTAAATCCTTTTCCATATCTTATCCAAACCTTTTACAAACCATTTCCAAACCTTTTCTTAATATTTTTCAAACCTTTTACAAATCCTTTCCAAACTTTTTTCCACACATTTTCTAAACCTTTTCTTTTTTCTTTTTCTTTTTTCACATCTGTTTTTCCAAACCATTTCCAAACATTTACCTTTTCCATTTTTTTCCTTACCAATTATTTTCTAAACTTTTGTTTCGAACCTTTCCTATACCGCATAGCAATGGAAGTCTCTGAGAATACCTAATTTGAAATGCATATATATTAATTTTTTGTCTAAAGAATATCCGGAATCTTAGACAGTCTTCAAAGGTGCTTTTAATTTATACTGCTCTTATTTCAGCTGCTTAATGCGTTACTTGGTTGCGTTTGTTGGAATTTGACATTTTTAGTATTGCGTTGCGTATGATTAATATCAACATTTCATAAAACATTTCTGAATTAAAATAGATGCATTTCTTAACCTTCATAATTTTTTAACCTTTCATTGGCCTTTGATTGGCCTTGAGGTCCCATGTGGTTTTTGTGCTGAATTACATGTCAGCGCAGATTAATGCCAACATATCACAGAATTGTAGGTGGAAATTTATATAAACGAGCGATAAATATGTTTCGTAGGTACGAAAAGGTTGTCTGTGCTGTATGGCATTTGATGAACTAGGTCTTTTTAAGTTATGGTCACGTATCGTGTAAAGATGCAAAGCGCAGAATACCGAATTGTCTTCCTATGCCAGACAGAATATCTGACTATGTGGTCTGACAGTCGTTTGGGGTTCAGACAGTTCATTAATCTGTTTGATTATTTGATGAATAAGATGGAGGTAATTTCCAGGGGTTTTCTTCTATTCAATAATAATGTAAAATACTGCAACAGCAAAGCTCTGGCTTTAATTCATACTAGACGTTTTTACGTTCACATTAAATATTTGTTAAATTTCATTAAAAAAACTGTACACCATTTTTACATATATAAAAAAAAAATTATTTAGATACTAGAACAGATTAAATAAAGTTAATTTCTTGTAAATCCTAAATGACTATGGATTTCTTTCGCGAAAACTTTAAAATAATCCAGAAATATTTCAAAAAAACAATGGTTTTTAACACCTAATTAAATATGTATACAGTCAAAAATAACACCTGCGAATTATAGAGAAACTAGCTGGACCCGTACACGACTCGTGCAAATATTATGTGAATGCAAGGTTATTGAGCAATTTTATTAATATAAATAATATTTTTATTATTTATATCAGGAACCCGAAGTTTTAGTGTGGTCAGTTTTAGTGTGGTGAGTTTTAGTGTGGTGAATTTTTGTGTGGTGAGTTTAAGTGTAGTGAATTTTATTGTTGTGTGTTTTAGTGTGTTGAATTTAAGTGTGGTGAATTTTAGTGTGGTCAGTTTAAGTGGGTCAATTTGAATGTGGTGAATTTTAGTGTGGTGAGTTTTAGTGTGGTGAAATTTGGTGTGGTGAGTTTTAGTGTGGTGAATTTTAGTGTGGTGAGTTTTAGTGTGGTGAGTTTTAGTGTGGTGAATTTTAGTCTGGTGAGTTTTAGTCTGGTAAATTTTAGTGTGGTGAGTTTCAGTGTGGTGAATTTTAAGTGTGGTGAGTTTTAGTGTGATGAATTTTAGTGTGGTGAATTTTAGTGTGATTGATTTTGTTTTTGTTTTCTATCCTTTTTTATTTTTCTGTTGTTTTTGAGTTATAGCTTATTTTTTATGCCTTTACTTTTACTTTTGTTTTTGTATTTGATTTTTGCTTTTGTTTTTGTGTTTTTGCTTTTGTATTTTTTTTTGTATTTGAGTTTTTTGTTTCATCTTCTTAGCTTGTGTATGTGCCGAGTTATGTCGTTTTGAAAGTTTAGGTTGTATGGGAGGTGCCACGCCCCTTTGTCCAATCCCGCCCATATATAGCCTTTGACACCCTTCGGACTCCGGACTGACAGACGGACCAAGAGTTTTATATATATAGATGATTTATGGGATTTGTTTTAAATATTAGACCTCTCTAATTCTGTTCAGTGCTGCATAATTAAATGAACTCCATATGTATTTCAGATTTAAATAATAAAATGTATTTCAGATTTAAATAAAAAAAATAAACTGTTCATGTTTAAACATTTTAAAAATAAACTTTAACTTCTTGTTAAGAACTCCAACCGGTTATCTGCTGAAAATCATCTCCTATTCCATTAAATAATCTGTACTGTAGCAAATTAATCAACTTGAATGTGAGATGCATATATTGGCTACATTCTGTGTTATTTGAAGATGAGAAATTATGGTATTTGAGACTCAAAGCTAAGTAGATAATGAGGTTTTCTGGGAATTTATGCATGATGTGTATTTCGTTTAGCATGCTATAACTACTTATGGGCTAAAATAACATTGCATCTACTGCATTTGAATCTTGTAACAACGGCATTCTGGAATTTAACAAATTTGTATGAAGATCGTTTGGCAATAAAACATTAATTCTTGAAAACTATATATTGTTACGAAAATTCAGTCTACGGAAAACTGATCTAAAAGTTCGTATCTCTGGATTGTGTACAAAATAAAAACACTCTTATGTTTGGTTTAAATTATAACAATTAACTTTATTAATTCACTTTAATAAACAACATTACTAATAACAAATTCTAACAACTGCTGCATGTCCACAATTTAACTTGACAATTATCACACGAGCTGCACTCGACCACTTTACAATCACTACTGAAGTGCTGTACCTCTGATGCGGCTCCCTTATATACTGCATGCATCAGTTCGTTTCGTGAATGACGCATGCTATTGGCATCCCATTCGCACTCATGTGTTTTAATGCGCTGATCTTCCATCTCTGTTTCGCACACTGCCTCAGTGCGCTGAATGGTCTTCCGTCTCTTTCTAACACATGCTTAGTGCGCTGAATTGTCTTGCGTCTCATTAATTAATGTTGATTGCTTGCACTGTGGGGCAAATTACATCATTTCGTAACAATATATATCGTTGTTGTAGAACGAAAATATTCATTTACAAAAATCTTTATATATCTGTTAATTTTTAAACGATGATCTTAATTTGTTTTACCACATGATAAGAAATTGTAAATCTATCAACTGATATTTCAACTTTAAAAATACATCAATTACTTTTTATAATATTTATCAACAAACTCGAAATTTAAGGTTTTCATAAAAATTTATTTGGTGTCTTTTCGTTCTACAACGTCGATATATTTTGCTTCTATTTTCAAATTTGTTTTTAATAATGTATTATATCGACGACTCTTACGAAAACCCACACGTTTCAAATGACTTATGAAAAATAGCATGTTTTTCGTAACTACGAAAAGAAGCATAAGTTCTGTTTTCCCACAAAAACAATCACATATTTAGTATGTCCCAGAAAAGAAGCATAACGCCTATCTACATTTTCGAATACCTTTTACAAAATTAATTTTACAGTAGAAAAAAAAAACTATTTTCAGTCTTAATTCTGCACTTACTTCATACAAAATTAAGGATGTCATAACTTGTAATGGCATTTATCTAATTTATTCGATCAACATATCATTAAAAACCCGATTATAATACAAAATTAGGCGTAATTTTCACATGCAGTTAGGCGGTTTTGCAGTATCACCGACGATGTACATTTTTAGCCACGAAAAAAGTATAACTTTATTTTCGCCACGAAAAATAAAACTTTTACATTAAGGTACGAAAAAAGCACATTTATCATTTCGCCGAGAATAAAAGTATATATATTTCTCCAACAAAGTTATCCCAGTGGACTGTTTTGTGCACAAGCACAAACTTAGTTCGCAAAATTTGTTCCATTAGAATTGTTCATAGCCTACTTGTATCAATGAACATTTTTTTTTTTTTTAAAGATTTGTTCCCATGAGTTTGGCCAGAAAATTCTAGCATTCATTACATACATAGTCATTGGACATTTTTAAGAAAAAATTGGTTCCTTTAGGATTTCAGCAAAACCTTACTGAGTCATTGTAAATTTTTCTGGAAAAATGTGTTCCATTGGGATTTGGCAAGAATTCACCTGCGTCATTTTTTTTGAAATGTGTACCCTTTGGATTTGTTAGAACCCACTTACGCCTAAAGGAACACATTTTTCCAAAATGTTGAAATGACGCACCCGGATGTGTATCTATGCCCATTGGAACAGTTTCATCCAAAAATGTGAATCTACACCGAGAAAAATACTGTATTAAAAAAAACTAAAAATGTCTTTAAAATAAATACATATGTGAGTGATTTACGTCCAAAAGCATATGTATTTATTTTTACTAAACTGATGTAGTTGTTTTTATATGGAAAATCACTACATAATTTAACAGATTTTCTATATAAAATTTCAATACATATGTATTAAAAAACCTACATTTTGTCTTTATTTATACGTCCTGCAATATGTAGAGAAATTACAATAATATGTAGTTATTTTACTTTGTTGCAGTGATGCCAATTTGGTGGGTTTCCTGCTAAGTCTGGTAGGTTTTAAAAAATAAAACGGGAGAAAAAAAAATTTACGGTGGACAGTGGGTTTTTTTTTGGTGGGTTTTTAGTTTCGATACAGAGTGTTTTTATAATTTAGCAGTTTTTTTTTATTAAATTTAATTGAAATTATACTTTTTATATTGTATAACTTTTCCTTGAACATCAATACAGAGGTGATTGTAGGTTTTTGGACCGAAGTTGCTAACGGTTCGATTGTATAAAGAAGGATTCGGAACCAATACATTTCCAGATTTAGTACATTTCGTTATGTTTCCTATTCGTTAACATCTGTTACTTGGTATTTAAATAAAATAAGAAAAGCATTTTCTACAATATGCATTTTGTCGAGGTGGTAAGACTCGCCAATAGAATTTTTACAAAAACTTATTTTAAAATATAATTTTGTTAATAATATAAAAATTAAAACCTTTTAAATACCATATTCTCATAAATGTATGACAATGTCGGTCTAAAAGATTAGAAACCGTCGCTTACAAAACTATTTTTTTAAACCTATTATAAAATTTTTAAAATGTAGTTGGGCTTTTAAAATGACGATATGTTCGTATTAAATTAAGAATAATCGAGAAACAGAAAGGATTTGAGTTTAAGAATTATTCGAGACTTCTAAGTGCTTCGAGAATGGCAGTCAGTTTTGTCTGAATAATGTTGTTGTCCTTAAATTTTTAATAATTCCTAGTTCCTATTTACTATTTAAAAGTATATGCAAATAAAATTCGATAAAAAACCAACTGTCTGTTATGAAATTAATTTTCTTCACTTACTTAAAAGAAAAATGAATATATAAAAAACATAAAAATACATATTTTATATACTCAACAAAAATATGTTTAAATACTGTTACGAAAAGAGGTAATTTGCCCCACTGTGCAAGCATTCAACAATAATAAATGAGACGCAAGACAATTCAGCGCACTAAGCAATGTGTTAGAAAGAGAGAGAAGATCATTCAGCGTACTAAGCAATGTGCGAGAAAGAGAGGGAAGATCAGCGCATTAAAACACATGAGTGCGAATGAGATGCCAATAGCATGCGTCATTCACAAAACGAGTAGAAGGTTCTCGAAACAAGTCGAAGCTTGTCGAAACGTGTCGAACTGATGCATGCAGTATATAAGGGAGCCGCATCTGAGGTACAGCACTTCAGTAGTGATTATAAAGTGGTCGAGTGCGAGTAGTAAATTTTAATATTTTCGACTCGTTGTTGGCTCGTATATCTTTCCATCATGAAATGGCAAACCTTACTGAAGAGAAATGTCAAAAGAGCGGCAAGAAATATGGCGTCGTTTATTGTCTATGTCGCTCTACTTTTGTAGTGTCCCTGTTGAAAAACCCTTTAAAATAAAATACATAATTATATTAATGTAATATTCTTACGTTATTTGTTATTGTGAACAAATCCTGTATAATTTTTTTTAAATAGTATTAAAATGGTGGGTTTTGCTTTTGAAAACACTGCTTTGTTGTGATAATTTATTAAATAACATATTTATTTTTATTAATTCGGAAAATTATATGAATAAATATTAATATAATTTTTTTAATACCAAAAATAAGATACAAGAATTATAAATCTGAAAACTATTTAGTTGTATAGTACAAATAAAACTAAAGATTGTTATCAACAACCGCAAAAAAATACACATAAATAAATAAATAATTAAATAAATAAAAATATAAATAAAATAAAAAATTTCCTGACACACAACACACCTGGATCATCAATGAAAAATCAACAAATTGGTTCATGATACATTAATACCTCCATTATGTGACTTCTTACCCAAAAAATTGTCTATTGGGTATCTGTATAGAAATTCGTGGCGAAATTAAATTTTTTTTTTGTTCGCAGATATAATACAAATGTGTTTCTATTCGTGGGAAAAATAAAGTTATGCTTCTGTTCGTGGAGAAATTGAGAATGAGATTCTTTTTGTGGTTCAAAATAATTGAATGCTTATTTTTGTGGATAGCATAAACATCTTGTTTAAAAAAAAACATTTTTTAATGTGCCGTTTTTCGTAATCAAATTGACACGTGTGTGTTTTCGTAAGAGACGCTGAAATCATATATTACATTTGAATGAGATTTAAACCTTGATCTTTATAAACGTCTTACTTTATTATATTTATATAAACTACATAAACAAATTATTACTAGAACCCATTATGTACTAATCCCCCTTTTTAATTTTTCCGATTTTGATGAAACTTCAAATTGACAATACTGGGTGTTTATAATTAATAGATGTTGTATTATCTGATAAAATGATAAAAATAAAAAAGAAAACTTTCATATAATAATGAAGAATGAATTTTCACTAAAGGCATTCTATAAATATTATTTTTGTAATTTTTATACCCTACACCTATGAGGTACAGGGTATATTAACTTTGTGCATATATTGTAACGCCCCTTAGGAGGCGTGTCCGGTATGGAAAAGTATATATATTCTTGATCAGCATCACTACCCGAGTCCGTTTAGCCATGTCCGTCTTGCTGTCTTGCTGTCTTGCTGTCAGAATACAGAATAACTTGAGAAATACTAATCAGAATGCGATGAAATTTCGTCTCAATATATTTTATCCAAAAGTAGGAACTGAGTTTGAAAATGAGCCAAATCGGTCAACGGACACGCCCACCTCCCATACAAGTCACTTTTATATAACTCTTTCGGAACTAATAACGCGAAAAGTATTCAAGGTATAGTTATAAAATTTAAAAGGTATTGTTAGAATTCACCTAAAAATATGTGGTCTAAAAATGGGCGTGATCCGCCCACTTTTTTTTTTCATTATTTCCCGGGTTTTCATAGTGGAAATTTGATCCGTAAATTATTAAAATCAAATCTATGAAATATTAGCCTTTCAAAATTTTAAATATAGGCGTGGTCCGCCCAATTACATTTTTCAATTTTTTTTTTTTAGTTTTTTATACTTTATATAATTTTTTTAATTTATGGGGATATAAGACGTAAATTTCTGATATATGAATAATATTCTGAGGGTTAATATCCCCACCAAAGGTGTAGGGTATTTCATAGTCGGGCCCGACCGACTATAAAAATCCGCCCCATGTGACCGAACTTACCCATGTGACCTAACTTTCCCAACTCGTTTCTATTACCTTTTTAAACCTATTTGACTGAGTTAACACCGACTTTGTCTGACGCAATTTTGCCAATTGCAGAAAGCACAATTTATAAAAGTCCCTCAGGAATTGCCTATGGTTAATAAGTCTATGGTGACTGTTGCGGTTTAAGTTGTCGTTTTATTTGTTCTCAGTTTTGTATTCTTTATCGCAATTTAAAAGAAACACCAACGCAGATAAAACTTATTATATGTTATATTTAGATGTGATTTGTAATTTATGCAATTACTTCAGGCAGAATGAGCTCACGTTTATTAAACAATAGAACAACCGAGTCCTTCTATTGTAAAAGCTATTTCTAATTGTATTATTTTAATCTACGTTATTTTTAAAGTTTCATTTAATAAACAGATATCGGTGTATAAAATAGATAAGATATATAGGTATTTATATAGGTAGAAAAAGGTACATATAAAAACTTCATTTCAGAGAAATGAAAAAGTAAATCGACAAAAAGTTAATGAGACAAAATGTTCGGCAGATTACTGGAAGAATATCGACATAATTTCGGCAAAAGCGTCGTTTTTTGACAGATTTTAAGCAGCGCATAGCAAATAGTTTGTATTTCATCAAAAATTCCAGCCTCCTACAGCAGGTTTGACGGCAGAGAATCGGCATGTTATAGCAGTTTTTTTTTGCATAATATCAAAAGGCAGACACATGACTTTTTTTTAATTATTAGAATAGCTACGTCAGATTTTAGGCATAGCAGGCAGCCTACTTAACACTGTCGACGGGAATTGCCTGTTTTAAGGCAGTTTTTCGGAACACAATGGCAGTTTGTTCAAGAAGTTGTCGCCAGACATTTTTTTAATTGATAAATATAGGCAAGAAAACAATCTATGCAAAATTAGATTTTTGGCAGATAATCACAATATTACGCTGCCATAATCTGTCATTACATTCCACATATCTGCCTCGTATAAACTGCCTTACTTTTCTATTACCCGCCGTCTACCATTTTATTCTAGGGTAGACAACTGGCAGGTTTTGCTAGAAACTTCGCCTTTTTATGCCGAAAATCAGTTGATTTCCAGCGGTATTGCGGCCTGTTGCCCACCTGTTACCTACCTTATATTTTGTCTGGGAAAATTTATTATTTATTAAAAATATTTACGAACAGAAAAATTTCAATGGATTGTTCACGATTTCGCTAAATATTTTGTATTTTTCAATTACTATAGATTAAAAGTCAATTAAGTACACTAATTTGTTTTATTCTCTTATGAAGATAATTCGAATTTTATAAAAACTATAGATATATTTTAATAATTACAAGCCTTATAGATATTCAGGCATTTTCAGGAATATTTTGGTAATATTTTCGGCAAACACACATATAAGTAGAAATTTATGGAAAGCGTATGACAGGTTATCAAATTCAGTAGAATTTAATAACCTGCATATGTTGAGTTTTTTGCATAGTTTGGGTACGCCGTGCAAATGGCAGCTATAGATATAAACTCCACCTACTAAAAATCTTTCTTTATAATGTTTCAAAGATGGATAGGGGCCCGATGCCATATTCCACGCGTTTTATAAATTTTCAAATACTATGGAATTTTTAAGGCAGATGATGTATTTTTCTGATTGATGCCCCTCAAGAGTCTTTTCATTTTGCTACTTTATTCAGAAAAATCAAATTTCCATTGTTTTACCTTTTATACAAAATCCAACTATGAAAGTTTGGAAAAACTAAGTACGCATTTTTATATAGGTAAACCATCTTAATAAATTATCGTTTACAGTTTTTTGATCAGAGATCCTGACAAAAGGATATAAAACAAAAATTAGACAAACCCCTTTATAGGTTCAAACATATTTATGTTCAGAATGTATAATTTTTGGCGTTCTTGCAAACATATATATATATGTGTGAATCTGAAAAACATTTTATTTACATGTAAACATATTGATGTTTACATTTCATACTAATGTAAAAAAAGTAAATTTAGTGCTAATATTTTTTTTACACAATATTCATTTTCTTGATCAGCATCACTTCCCGAGTCCGTTTAGCCATGTCCGTCTGTCTGTCTGTCTGTCTGTCCGTCTTGCTGTCTTGCTGTCCGAATACAGAATAACTTGAGAAATACTGATCACAATGCGATGAAATTTCGTCTCAATATATTTTAGCCAAAAGTAGGAACTGAGTTTGAAAATGAGCAAAATCGGTCAACGGACACGCCCACCTCCCATACAAGTCACTTTTTTATAACTCTTTCGGAACTAATATTTCGAAAAGTATTCAAGGTATAGTTATAAAATTTAAAACGTATTGTTAGAATTTACCTAAAAATATGTGGTCCAAAAATGGGCGTGATCCACCCACTTTTTTTTTCATTATATCCCGGGTTTTTTTAGTAAAAATTTGATCCGTAAATTATTAAAATCAAATCTATGAAATATTAGCCTTTCAAAATTTTAAATATAGGCGTGGTCCGCCCAATTATATTTTAATTTTTTTTTTTATTTTTTTTTTATACTTTTATATACATTTTTTAATTTATGGGGATATAAGACGTAAATTTCTGATATGTGAATAATATTCTGAGGGTGGGGAGTTTCAGCATAATTAAAAACTTTAAAAGTAAGGTATGCAATTAAATATCCCACATTAATATCCCCACGAAAGGTGTAGGGTATTCCATAGTCGAGCCCGACCGACTATAAAAATCCGCCCCATGTGACCGAACTTACCCATGTGACCTAACTTTCCCAACTCGTTTAAAATTACATTTGGTTTTTATTTGCATTATATAGTTGCAAACTTAAATTAGTATTTTTTTACTACACGTATCAAATGATGAAACGTAGCAAACAATTTTAAACGTTCATAACTCCTAAATAACAAGGCATATACACATTTTTATATACATAGAAAATCTTACCACAAAAGTGTACTTTTAGATACATTTATAAAAAATATTCAAAGTATTTGATTTCATATGTTTTCGGAGCAATATATGTTGAAAAATGCGTATAAATGTCAGGTGATAGGCTGCGTTTTGGGTCATATGATGATTTCGAATTTCGTTATAATTACATTGAAGCATATTCAAACATATCTTTTCTATACTGTCGCACCAAATTGTAACTTGATATGAGACATAGTTTCGGAAATACAACGTACATTGCTAAAAAGTTTTATACGACGTGGTAGATTGGTTACTCGATGTTATTTAATTTTATCCTGCTAGAATTTTATTTAATCTCACTGTGCCCAATAATGGATATAGTCTGTCTGAGTGCAATGAATCGTAGTAGATATTAAAAAAGAGCTGAAGAAGCGTGAAATGAAAAATCGATGGAATTTAATTTTTGTTCTCACTATAAATACATATCTCCCATCGATCCTAAAAGTAACATATTTAAATTCGGAACTTTTTATTTATTGCCTATTCAATTAACTCGTTGAATATTTTTCATCTTTGGTAATAACTCATCTAAGCACGCGTTCCAACATTCATCATTTATGCGCGCATTTAAATAAGTGCCCTATAAATTGGCCATCAGTTGACGCCAATTACAGCGAAATAATATGACAGATGGCGCAATAAAATATTGCGCGACTTTATTGTCTGTACTAGCAGCAGAATCAGACATTTCAAAAGTCTGTAGGGTTCAATTGCTGGATGAAGTAGTTAAAATGTTTGAGGTAATAATAATGCGAATCGATTGAAAATATTTATTACATATTTTTATGTTATTGTAAATAATTTATTTTTAATTTTACCGATATTTTATTTATTATTAGTATTACCTGGTCAATTTTAAAACTTGAGAATAAACTAAAGCTTAAATTCGAAATTATTAAAATCAGGGAGTAAACCCCTTTGGGATATCGGTTCCTCTTCCAGTTATAATTCCAAGAATTTTAAAAAAGCGGTTTCAGTTTAAACCAATTCTGGTTCCGATTCCACACAATTTTAATAACGGTTCCGATTCCAGTTTCGATTCCGGTTCTTTGCGTTCCTGACAGAGACTAAAACTTTTTGGAATAACGGTTCTTGTTTCAAGATTTTTTCACATACGATACATTTTAATCAAAAAATGTATTTTTGAGTTTATGCACTCAGACAAAATATTCCATAAAATTAATAGTTTTTACTATTAAAATTAGTCAATAGGATATTTGTCCGATAAACTATTAACTGAATCGGTGAATCCTATTAAATATTACAAAATACTATAACATTTATTTGAGTTTGAATGAAAATATTTATTATTTGTATACTATTAAATCAATAACTGTCCTATTAACAAATTTTAATGGGATTTTATGAGTTTTTTTCTGAGACTGTTATAATAAGAAATCTCTGAATTGTCTTAGTACCATTCGAAATACCAATGAGGTTTATTTATTGTATGAACAATTTCTTCCTCTGCTATACAGCTGTAACTCCAATTCATTTTCTCCATCCAACATAATCCACTCTTCACTCAACATTGTCATCCATTATCTGCCAGGCACATAATCGGCGAAAATCAATGAACTTCCAAGTTCAATGCTCAAATCCTCGACTTAACTAGACGCACATGTCACACGTTTGGGTTATAAATGTGGGGCGCCAATTATTTGGCAGCTGGTTAATTGAAGAGCAAACACAGGCAGCATAAACTAACCAAACCGTACCGAAACAAAGTAGATACAGCTTAGTATAGAACCCAAACCATTACGGGAAGGTAAAGCTCAAAATCCTTAAACAAGCCACAGACAGTAGCACCTGTGTACGTGGCAGTCAATGCTGCCATCTTGCTGTAAATATTTCTACAAATAATTCTTGTAGTTGCAATATAAATATAAGATAAGATTTGTAATTTCCGGTATTTCAGAAAATGCGAAAAACTATGAAAATACTTTATAAATAATAAATCTTTAAAATAGATTACGAAATGTGGCAACACTTTAAAGTTCAATGTTTTTGTGATATGTGCACTGCGATGTTTCGAAATTTTTAAAGCTACCTTCGAGGCCATTTCTTCCATATGTTGTCCCTCAGTTCGAAGTTTTGTCGTGCAGCATATTTGCAAAATGTGTTGCTAATCCACATAATGCACTGTCGCACATGCTGATGAAAATCTAATGACATGAAAATCTACTGTTTTCGAAATTTTGATATTCACTGGGCTCCGTCGTCGTGCAGACAGACGGTGGTGCACGGCAGGAAGCCACACTTGAATGTTATTGAAATCAATGTCTAACGAAGCACTTGACTTCAATGCATAATTAAATGAATCTATTCGAATCTTTTGATAAATGAATTTTAGGCTTTGACAGACCAACTGATACATGCACCCTGCATGTAAAATTAATGAAATTAGTACCATTCATTGTTTGGATGTATCTATCGGAACAGTCTGAGGAAAATCAGCTCAGATTTTAATTTTGAGTTTAAGCAAAATGTGGTTCCCTTTGTGGAACACATCAGTGATTGTTTATAGGATGTCTTAACAATGAATGCATATCTGTGGTCTCAAGCAATAACAACATACGTCATATTTTACTACTTTTCAGCAGAGCATTTTAAAGGTTTAACTAATTATAGCATAAAATTGTATTAAGATTTTTAAGGTTTACCAGCGCAAATATCTCACATATTAGTAGAATATATTATAAAAAATACTAGTTTTATAAATTGTTTATTATTCTAATACTTATAGCGAAATTAGTATTAAATGTTGTTATTCCAAATTGAAATATTGATATTTCATGTGCATAAGTCTTGTTATGTTGTTATTACACAAAGCCAAAAAAATAAAATGCCGAATAGAAAATATCGAATAAGCTAAATTTATGTTGTTTTACCATATTAAATATTGGTTCGATTTATGTAATCATGTTTCTTTAACAAGGCTAATATTATAAAACAAAAAATATTAAAATTACTGAATATTCATTACAAAAAGAAAACCATATTATTTACTACATTTTATTAAGATTTTTGGATAACTATTATATAATAAGCTTTGAATACTTTAAATTTCCAATTCAACTATGAAACTATACAACTTTATTACTGTCAATTCCCATATATTTTTACAAACATTATTTGGAATATTTACGATTCATCATTTTGGTTTATCACAAAAAAATTGGATTTACAACTTATTTTTATTAAGATATATTATTTTTAGGTCAAACTAATTTTCAGTTTCTATTCTATAATGTCCATGTCGTGATTAGTTCTATTAAGAGGTTTAAAAAACATCAAAAATATGAAACATCGACTTTAATTTTGATTTTATGCCTTGTAAATGTACCACAAGTATTTTCCATTAACAAAACTCTTGTTATATTTTAAAAAAGACAAGATGTACGTCTAAAGAAAATTCTTTTATTTACAATATATAATAGTTTGGCGCTAGTCTTGAAGACTTTACTCCGTACTCATAGTGATGGAACCTACTGTTTAACGCCGAATCCGAACGGCGTGGTAAAAAGTTTATTCAAGGGGGGGTTTTACTTTCAGATGTTTGAAATTGTCTGGCGAGAGGTACCGCGGTATAGAAAAATGTTTTCTTTGAAAAAGATATTGAAAGTTGCTGACATCGAACACGGGACTTTTTGCTCGTAGTTCAACGTACTAACCAATCGAACTACAGTATACTCACTGCAAACAAGTATATGAAAAGACTTGAGGTATATTTTTAGAAAACTACTAGTTTAGGCGATTTAAAAACTTATTTTATCATTCGCACTTAATAGCTTTAAATGTGCTTACACTATTATAGTTCAAGCGACAAAAACTCACGTCATTGTACAATTTTGGCGGGAAAGGCTTTACAAAGACGAAGTACAACCAGAAAACTGCTTTAATTTTAATTAAATAAAATTTACTTAGCGAATTATAATGGAGTACCTTTTCCAAGTATTCCTCAATTCCTCGTATTTTCAATTAATACGAATTTAGTCAAATATATTGTGGAATTTGTTTAATATTTTAAAGATGTTTGTCAGAAGTATAATTTTAATAATTTCCAAGTGAGTTTAAGTTCAGGACTGTGATATTTTTGATCAATAAAGCTTTCAACTGTAGGACCTATCATTTGAGTACAAATTAAACATGTTCAGCATACATGGTTGGAAAGAGATCGGCCTAGATTCTTCAGAACAGCTGTGCCATTTTATTTTATTTCGTATATAACTGAAATTACCTTTGTCTTTCTGACTATTGGTTCAAGCGTCACGTCTAATCTGCCGAATCGATTTGACTTAAATGTATACGCAAGGATACTATGGTATTCAGAGGTAACATAGGCTATAAAATGACAGCAGTCGTGTCTTCTCCCATGCAATATACATTTTTTAAATAACATCATAATTAAATCCAAATTATGTCAAAAGAAAACAGCACATATCAAAAGCGAAAACATTATCAAATTCAAAAGAAATGCCAACAATTATTCCAAAAATACAAACCTAAAGCATTAACAACAGCAAAAAGGAGAATACAAATTCAAAAATGCAAATACCAAAACCATAAAAAAATAATTACAAAAATATTTTTTAATTATTTCTTAATTAATTATATTAATATAAATTAGATCTTTTAATAGAATTAACTGATTAAAGAACCATTTGCGAATTTTGACCATTGAATAACAACATTAGTCGTAAATTAGTATATATTTTGTTTTTGGAATAACGGCATATGTCGACTTATTTTTTAACTTTTAATAAAATTAATTTTGAAATAGCAACATAAGTGGAGATATGTTCAATGAATAACAACAAATTATTTTGGAATAACGACATAACTCGAATTATGTTATATGAAAAACGATTTTAAAATTTGGAATAATGACATAAGTCGAAATTTTTTTTTTAGTGAAAAATTGAATTTTTAGTGAAAATTTGAATTTTTAGTGAAAAATTGAATTTTTTAGTGGAAAAATTCAATTTTTAGTGAAAAATTGAATTTTTAGTGAAAAATTGAATTTTTAGTGAATTGAATTTTTAGTGAAAAATTTAATTTTTAGTGAAAAATTGAATTTTTAGTGAAAAATTGAATTTTTAGTGAAAAATTGAATTTTTAGTGAAAAATTGAATTTTGTAGTGAGAAACTGAATTTTTAGTGAAAAATTGAATTTTTAGTGAAAAATTGAATTTTTAGTGAAAAATATAATTTTTAGTGAAAAATTTAATTTTTAGTTAATAATTAAATTTTTAGTTAAAATTAAATTTTTAGTGAAAATTTAATTTGTAGTGAAAAATTGAATTTTTAGTGAAACATTGAATTTTTAGTGAAAAATTGAATTTTTGGTGAAAAATTGAATTTTTAGTGAAAATTTGAATTTTTAGTGAAAAATTGAATTTTTTAGTGGAAAAATTCAATTTTTAGTGAAAAATTGAATTTTTAGTGAAAAATTGAATTTTTAGTGAAAAATTGAATTTTTAGTGAAAAATTGAATTTTTAGTGAAAAATTGAATTTTTAGTGAAAAATTGAATTTTTAGTGAAAAATTGAATTTTGTAGTGAGAAACTGAATTTTTAGTGAAAAATTGAATTTTTAGTGAAAAATTGAATTTTTAGTGAAAAATTTAATTTTTAGTGAAAAATTTAATTTTTAGTTAATAATTAAATTTTTAGTTAAAATTAAATTTTTAGTGAAAATTTAATTTGTAGTGAAAAATTGAATTTTTAGTGAAACATTGAA
Source organism: Dryomyza anilis (assembly GCA_951804985.1). Lineage (NCBI taxonomy): Eukaryota > Metazoa > Arthropoda > Insecta > Diptera > Dryomyzidae > Dryomyza > Dryomyza anilis. The sequence goes on from OX638132.1 coordinate 97,910,050, forward strand.
TTTTTAGTGAAAAATTGAATTTTTGGTGAAAAATTGAATTTTTAGTGAAAATTTGAATTTTTAGTGAAAAATTGAATTTTTTAGTGGAAAAATTCAATTTTTAGTGAAAAATTGAATTTTTAGTGAAAAATTGAATTTTTAGTGAATTGAATTTTTAGTGAAAAATTTAATTTTTAGTGAAAAATTGAATTTTTAGTGAAAAATTGAATTTTTAGTGAAAAATTGAATTTTTAGTGAAAAATTGAATTTTTAGTGAAAAATTGAATTTTGTAGTGAGAAACTGAATTTTTAGTGAAAAATTGAATTTTTAGTGAAAAATTGAATTTTTAGTGAAAAATTGAATTTTTAGTGAAAAATTTAATTTTTAGTGAAAAATTTAATTTTTAGTTAATAATTAAATTTTTAGTTAAAATTAAATTTTTAGTGAAAATTTAATTTGTAGTGAAAAATTGAATTTTTAGTGAAACATTGAATTTTTAGTGAAAAATTGAATTTTTGGTGAAAAATTGAATTTTTAGTGAAAAATTTAAGTTTTAATGAAAAATTAAATTTTTGATGTTTTAGTGAAAATTTGATTTTTTAGTGTAGTGAAAATTTGAATTTTTTATTGAATAATTGAATTTTAAATGAAAAACGTATGTTTTAGTTGAAACAAAATTATTTTTGATTTAAAAACACATTTTTAGTTAAAATATTCATACATAATTTTAAATATATATATATATAATTTTTAATATAAAAATTAATTTTTATTTGGGAAAAATTGACTTTATAGTGAAAACTTATAATTTTTCATAAATCCCTGAATTTTTTTCTACATTTTTTTTATGTAAATAACAATATTAAGTACATTTTTAGTAGAATATAAAAATGAGAAAAACAGAGCTTTCTAAAGCCTTACAAATAAAACAAAGTTCCCTTAAATAGGGTTATTTTCATTAAGTTTCCACTTTTAAACAATTTTATTCAAATTCGCTACTAATTTGCATGTAATCCCAATTAATATGCAACGCTAAAACAAATTTCCAACACCTTCCTCGTTTCGTTTTAGCTCCCAACAAAATTCTATTTATATTCCATAGACCAAAAGTTACCTTTCGGCAACTAACACATTTTAATTACCTCGGGTTTATTAAATAGGTTTTTATGTTAATTGTCCAATGGCGCTGTGTTACTATTTCGTTGTTTTACTTCGAAGGTAATGCTTTCAAAGACCTCCTACTACCAGGCCTTTTGATATCAGTCCCTTGTAGCTCTTAACCAAATGGATGTTGTTTCATTTTTTGTTTTCGGAAATCTTTGCTGCATTTAAAATTATGTTTACTTTGCGTATTTGTAGGGATTTGAAAATGAACAACCACACGTGCCGGCACAGCAACACTTTTGAAAATTTGTGGCCATTTTAAACATCTAGCAGGCACGTGTTAACTGAAGCCAAAAAGAATAAATGGGACGAACCAAAAGTTGTTTTTCTTTTGTTAGCCTGTTTTGATTTAATATTCTTGGAAGCGAATAACTTTGATAGAAGACAAATAAACTACGTGAGCAACGAGAAGTTAGGCATTAGCAATTTGATTTTTGTGTGTACCGTGTAGAAACAAAATCTTTAAAGTTCCATAGGCGCTTTTTAAGGATTTTGAAGATAATTTTACGGACTTTAAATAAATCTATAATACATATAGGAGATTGTCAATGTTTTTTTTTGGGTTTTAGTTAATTCGATAAAAGATCTTTGGATAACTTAAATGGTGCAATCGGTAGCGTCGGTAGCGTTAGTAGCTCAGAGGTTAGTGCGTTGATCTGCATGCCGAAAGGTCCAATGTTCAAACCTGGACTAGGGCTAATAACATCTTTTCATAGAAAACATTTTTCGATACAGCACAAGTTCTTCACAGGACTGTCGCGCCAGTATCCTATATGAAAATGATGTCTGTGATATTTATTAATAACGTTTTTCTCATTTTCTAGAATAGTTATTTTAATTTTAAAATTGAATCTTGTTGGCATAGACCATAGACTTGACGTAGCCCCACAGGAAATAGTCTAACGGCGTCAAATCGCACGACCGAGGCGGCCAATCGACTGGACCATTTCGTGAGATAACACGTTCTCCAAACTTGGTTTCCAATAAATTGATTGTGGCATTCGCTGTGTATCATCCAATCGCTGGGTATCATCCAATTGGGGCCAACAAAATTCGGTTAGCATTGAACGGTAGCGATTCCCATTCACAGTAACGTGCCGGTCTTGATCATCACGGAGGAAGTACGGCCCAATGACGGCCCATAAACCGCACCAAACCGTAATTTTTCGGGATGCAATGATGACTCATGGAGTACGTGTGGATTGCTGTCTGAACAATAATGCATATTTTGTTTATTGACGAAGCCAATCAGCCAGAAATGAGCCTCATCGCTGAAGATGATTTTTCGATGAAAATCCGAATAATTTTCAAGTTGTTGCTCAGCCCAATTCACGAATATACGACGCTTCCGGTGGTCAAGCGGCTTCAGTTCTTGCGTCAATTTGATTTTGTAAGGATGTAGGGCAAGATCTTTTCGCAAAATTTGCCACAAGGACGTCACAGAGATGCCCAACGCTTGACTATTTAAATACTACATGCAAAAAATCAATTAAATTCATTAATTTTGCTTCGAGATATTAAAGTTTTAAGCGTACGAATGTCCCCTCCGGAATGTCCCCTCCCAGGAAATGCCCATATGAGGTATTACTTTGATATTTAATACGATTTTGTGATTTCGCACTATTTAAAACCGAAGCAACTAAATGAAATACCACAAATCCAAATTTAATGTGAATTAATTTGTGCATTTTACGTATTTTATATATGGATAATTATTCAAAATTTTTGGAAACTTGCTGACGCATGTAGCTAAATAAATATTTTCTGCAAATAAATTAAATTTGTTGGTTTTTCCTTGAGTTTAGAGAAACCAAAAATATTAATAAACGAACGAATATGTGGCCGATGTGCTGCCAGCAACATAAATTCATTGTTGACATAAGCAACACCACTGATACCGCCGCCGTCATCGTCGTCGCCGCCTGCAGCAGTAGCAGCACCGTCAGCCGTAGCACCGCTGTGTCAACATCATCAATCAGAAATTTATGCGCCGAAACAATATTGGGTTTTACGTCATTAACATCGTGTGTGAGTACTTGGAACCATGTTGCTATTTATTTCGAGTGGTTCGGTGGTTTCTACTGCTGTGGTTCGTTCGCTCGTTCGCTCTGAAGACAGGAAACCGGAAACTGATGGCTGCGCAGCGGAAATTCAATTATCGTGTATTTTTATATCATTATGCGGAAATTAATCATGGCTTTTTTTAGTAAAATACAACATAATCCATTATATAAATTCATTATAATGTAGTATCAGTCAATTTACTGTTGCTCGTTATGGCCTCCATTCATTCAAATATGATTTGTAATGTCTTTCAGTGACTCTATGTTGAAACAACTTTATAGATACAATTAACGCAAATTGTACTTCGTTGTGTAGAGCGACGATTTTCTCATTTTTTCTTCAATCGTTTCATTTTTAAAACCGACATCGTTATTATTATACGATACCAACATCACAAATTAATCGATATCCGAAACAGTTATAAAAGATTTCAATTTTTTTAAATTATTTTTCAGTTTTTATTAAATTTATAATTGAAATTTTAGTTAATTGGTTTTTAGTTCTTATTTGTGTGAAATATTTCAGTTTTGGATATATAAATTAAGTGTAATAATAATACAAAATCCTAATACAAATACATTAAAATTGAACCAGTTAATCAAAATTATTATTTTCAAAAATTTAAAACGCAACCGAAATGAGAGTGAAAATTAAAATCGTTTCCAACCCCTTATTTGGTTAGGTATGAATCTAGATCAAATTTTTATAAGGCTCAAATGTAGTTTCTAAACTTTGGTTTATAACCCTACGGGTATAAATTATATTCTGTCCCGTAAGGGACTGTTGGTTGGTTTAGGGGACAGAACTAGGTTCGATTTATAATATTTTCCCCTAGGTAGTTTTTTGGAAGGCACATGTCCATACTGAAAGTATGCCGAGAATCTCCCATTAAAATTGCACAAAATTTCATAATTTGTTATACACTTCCGAAATCTTCTTTTTATGTATGTTTTTCCTGGAAGGAGGCCCGAAATATTCCTAAAACATTACAATTATTTTGTCACGAAACCACGCAGATAGAACTTTTTAAAACTTCTGACCCTCAAAAGCAGTTCAGAAACATTTTTTTGAAAGCTTTCTAGCAAACAAAGGCGGAGTATGTTCATCCCGTTCTCAAAATATGAGGTGAATCAGCCATTAAAATTATACAAACATTAACACTTTTAAAAATATCAAAATTATCTGTGTGCTTACCCGAAATAATCCTGAAAAATGTTAATCACAAGGCCCGTACCCAAAAAATATAGGGAATCTTATTTCAAATTCCAATAAAATTGATAACCTGCTATACGCCTCCTACAAACATTCATGTGTCAGAGTGTTTGTGGGATATATAGTCCAAATGATACAGACATGTGACGATTGTGATAAAAACTATGTTTTGAAAAAATTCCTTTATAGTTCGAACCTATGTCGGGAGATGAAAGCAATATTTTTAAAAAATAATGTATGTTTATGGTGGATATTTTATGTCTTATTTAAGATTTTAATTAGAATGGCAGTTTAACGGGTTTAGAAATACGGAAAGTGCACTCAAGAGTACACAAAATTGCATAAACCTTGAGCGAAGGACAACAAATCAATTTGATTTTTGTTTATAATATTCGAATTACCGCTACACAAGTGATCGAAGAAAACATTAACAAAACACATGCATAGTTGGACGACGAACAACGAACAACACTAGCGTAGTGAAGAAAAATAAACAAACAGCGTTCTATATTTTGTCCTTGGAGTTGCGTGTTTTTTTTTATTTTTGAATTCGATTTAGCGGTATACAAGTGATTGAAGAAAATAATAACAAAGCACGTGCAAATCAATTCAGATTAATTCCGTCATTCTGGAAAATATTATTTATCGAAAAACAGCATCGGAATATTTTTGTGTTATGTTAAAAATAAACAAACAGCCTTCTATATTTTGTCCTTGAATTTGCATTTTATTTTTTTTGTTGAATACGATTTAGCGCTACACAAGTGATCGAAGTAAACATTAACAAAACACATACATAGACGGACGACGAACAACACTAGCGTAGTGAAGAAAAAATAAACAAACAGCTTTCTATATTTCGTCCGTTTTTTTTTTTGTTGAATTCCATTTAGCGGTACACAAGTGATTGAAGAAAATAATAACAAAACACGTGCAAATTCAGACCAATTTCGTAATTCTGGAAAATTTTGTTTCTCGAAAAACAGCATCTGAATGTTTTTGTGTTATGTTAAAAATAAACAAACAGACTTCTATATTTTGTCCTTGAATTTTCGTGTTCTTTTTTTTTGTTGAATACGATTTAGCGCTACACAAGTGATCGAAGAACACAATAACAAAACACATACATAGTTGGACGACGAAAACACAAGCGTAGTGAAGAAAAAATAAACAAACAGCTTTCTATATTTTGTCTTTGGAGTTGTGTTTTTTCTTTTTTTTTTGTTGAATTCGATTTAGCGCTACACAAGTAATTGAAGAAAATAATAACAAAACACGTGCAAATTCAGACCAATTTCGTAATTCTGGAAAATATTGTTTCTCGAAAAACAGCATCTGAATGTTTCTGTGCTATGTTAAAAATAAACAAACAGCGTTCTATATTTTGTCCTTGAATTTGCGTGTTCTTTTTTTGGTGAATACGATTTGGCGCTACACAAGTGATCGAAGTAAACAATAACAAAACACATAAATAGTCGAAATGACGAACAACACTAGCGTAGTGAAGAAAAAATAAACAAACAGCTTTCTATATTTCGTCCTTGGAGTTACGTGTTTTTTTGTTGCTACATAAGTGATCGAAGAAAACAATAACAAAACACATGTAAATTCAGACCAATTCCGTCCTTCTGGAAAATATGGTTTCTGGAAAAACAGCATCTGAATGTTTTTGTGTTATGTTCTCAATTTGTTGTTATTCTTTTAAATAAAAGCATTAAGTTTTTATTGTGATTTGAGTATAACGGTTTTCGATTAAAAACAAAACGGTTTTACCGTGATTTCGGTTGTAGTTCCGGTTTCAATCTCAGTTCAAAGCGATGTAACACCTTAAAATTCATTGGGATTAATTTAAAATAATATTTGAAATATTAATGCAAAAACAAATTTATCTGGCTCTAGGTCTACTAAAAGCTATATGTATGGTTCAAAAAACAACAACAGTAATTGATAAAATAAAAATAAACTTGTTGGCCAGACCGTACAGTATTTTTAATCAGTGCATAAGACATATTTAAGGTCGACTAAAAACAAAAATCATTAATTATTTGAAATATTCTCAAAACAAAAAATACTCCGACAAAAAATATATAAACAATATTAAATTTTATATTGACGTTTTGTTTAAATATTTGAAATGCAAATGATATTACTTTTATACTCTCTGTATACATCGCTCTTATTTTTTTCAATTTATCGCAACGCATTCTCTAACTCATCTTTGAGCCTCCAGTTAAGAAACCGTATTCCGAAGTAAGTCTTAAATTTACTGACAGCATCAAAAAGAAGCACTGCAAATTAAATTCAGTTGAAAGATGCTAAATAAAATGCACAGACAACTTAACCAATAAAATACATTTGCCAATAGCTCTGGTATTCTAATAATGTAGATTATGTGAAAATTTCTATGAAAGACTGTTTAAAAGTTCGACGTATATTTATATTTCAATTGTTACAATATATTTTTTAATATATTCTACTTATTTTTTATTTATTCTGCAAATACATCATCATTTTCAGTTTAAATTGAAAAGTAGCAAATTGTAAGTAATGTTTATTAAACTTTGATTTACACTGAAATTTTGATTGAAGGTCATAAAAATCATTTCAATCTGATTTCAGTTGCCCGCAACAAAAGAATTGTAAAAAATGCACTAAAAATCGTAAAAGTAGTTAGTACTGAAGAGTCATTAAATGCTTCAATGATATTTTTTATAAAAGAAAAAAATAAAAATCATTCAAGTTATGAAGTTCATTGCGGAATTTACTTTTATTGCATTTTGAGTGAGATGCTTAAGAGTTATAAGGGTAATAAACACTATAAAAATGACATAAGATAAATATTACATAGACGATATGAAAATAATTTTAATGTTAAATTTAACAAAATAGAAATTATAATAAAATTGCAATCATAATTTCTTAATATTTTAGGTGGGGTATGTTAAGTGTATAAAGTAGGTATTTAAGGAATGATTTTTGCATAAGTGTTTCGGTTAAAAAATGAAACGGTTTTTAATGAATATTGGATGCGACTCTGGCTTTAATAGCTGATTTCAAATATCATCACTGTCATGCCAAAGGGGCGAATTTGCATTTTTAAAAATGTTTGGTAATTTTATTTTAAAGTTTGAAGTGTTTTAAAAATTAGTAATTTTTTTTTTTTGTTATTTTGATTTATTCATCAATTATTCATATATTATAAAAATATCTTTAGATTTGGACAACTTACAATTATAAATAAGTATTTTGTGAGGCTATATCCTGACCAAAACGCAAATATTTTTGTTTTTTTTGCTATAACTTTTTATTAGCGCAAGATAAAATAGTCATGTAAAGGCATTTATTGTTTGTTTTAAAGCACCTATCGATTGGCATCATTATTTAAAAATAATTTTCCAAATATTAATTTGCCATTTGTTAATTGTCAGAAAAATGTTTTGCAAAATATTTTTAAGTAATTATGCCAATTGATAGGTGTTTTAAAAACAAACAATTAATGCCTTTACAACAATACTTTATCTTGTAAAAATATAGAGTTAAAGCAAAAATCCTATCATGCCAAAAGGGCGAATCTTTTCGTTTTTCTGCTAAAACTCTTTATTGTTGCAAGATAAAATAGTGGTGTAAAGGCATTAATTGTTTGTTTTCAAAGCATCTATCAATTGGCATTCAAAAAAAATAAAAAATAAAAAAACTCAAATTGACAAAAATTACACATTCGCCCCTTTGGCGATATAATATAATTTGTTTATATGACTTTTTAAAATTTACAAAATATTTTAGTTATGTTTTATATTTGAAAATATTTTTATATTTTTTTCAAAGTTTTAATATCTCAACTACAGAAAGTACCAACTTACATTAGTTTCCAAACTCACACTTCATCGGCAGCAACAGCCCCTGAGTAACAAACTAGAGCAACTGCAATTCGCAAAACAAACAGAAGAAGCGAAGTTGGAACTTTAGCATCCTACGTATGAACTCAACTCAACGCAACGAACAGTCAACAGAACAACGAACCAAAAGAACAACTCAACCAACGACGAACAGAACAAACAATAAAAGGATGCAACGACCAAATGCAAAAACAGAAATATTTGTGCAAGTTTTTCATAGAAAGTCCATAGAATGGAAACCAGTCCGTCAGTGCTTCAGAGAAAACTTGACATAATTTTATGCCAGCAATTTGTGCATGGACAACTATGCGACGAACAATAAAAATCAACAAAAGACATACATTGTATGACTGAAAATGACTGGAACGATGGGTGAATGAATGAATAAGAACCATGGAAATATAAACGCAAAATAGTTCTATTCACTAATGCAGTGCTAAAGGACTTAAAAATTCTAGTAGTCAGTTTCAAAAGGCAAATAATAATAATTTATGCATTAATATGCAATGCATTAGGATGACAGGGGGTTTAAAACCGAAGATAATTGCATTGAATTGAATTCTATATTTAGAGCGATATTATATTTGCATTAAATGCGCGGAATATTTTCTATAATTATTGTGCATTTTATAGTTTTTAATTTTCTTTATTTTTAAATTATTTATTTTTTTTTTTAATGAGATTAATTCAACAATAACATTTGAACCAAGCTTTCATAAAGGTGGTGACATATTTTTGTAAATGTCTCGCGTTTTAAATAAGTCTTATTATTTATTAGTGATGAAGTGTTATATCAAATGAAAGGTAATTAACATACAATAAACAATTCTAATAATATTATTAAATTGGTTTGGGCGGATTTTTATAGTCGGTCGGGCCCGACTATGGAATACCCTACACCTTTGGTGGGGATATTAATGTGGGATACTTAATTGCATACCTTAATTTTAAAGTTTTTATTTATGCTGAACCTCCCCACCCTCAGAATATTATTCATATATCAGAAATTTACGTCTTATATCCCCATAAATTAAAAAATGTATATAAAAGTATAAAAATACTAAAAAAAGATTTGAAAAAATATAATTGGGCTGACCACGCCTATATTTAAAATTTTGAAAGGCTAATATTTCATAGATTTGATTTTAATAATTTACGGATCAAACTTCCACTATGAAAAACCGGGAAATAATGAAACCACATATTCTTAGGTGAATTCTTATAATAAAATTTTATAACTATACCTTTATAACTATACCTTGAATACTTTTAGAGTTATAAGTTCCGAAAGAGTTATATAAAAGTGACTTTTATGGGAGGTGGGCGTGTCCGTTGACCGATTTGGCTCATTTTCAAACTCAGTTCCTACTTTTGGCTAAAATATATTGAGACGAAATTTCATCGCATTCTGCTCAGTATTTCTCAAGTTATTCTGTATTCGGACAGCAAGACAGCAAGACGAACAGACAGACAGACAGACAGACGGACATGGCTAAACGGACTCGGGTAGTGATGCTGATCAAGAATATATATACTTTTCCATACCGGACACGCCTCCTAAGGGGCGTTACAATAAATGCACAAAGTTAATATACCCTGTACCTCATAGTTGTAGGGTATAAAAATGTAAAAATCGAAAAACTAAGATGATACACAGTTTATAATATTCCAAAATTAGTCCATTCTCTTTTGAAGAAATAATATATGGAAACAAACATATATGGATAAATCTTCGATTTAAATTTTTGTCGAAAAAATTACTTTTTGTCGAGTTCTCCTATCGAATTTAATCAAACCAGTAAACAAATTTCAAAATTTTGTGATTATTAGATGTTTAATTAACTTTTATTTGGTATAACACGAAGTTATTTAAAAGGGTGACTATTTGCAAATATATCTGATCACTTTTTGGAAAGCAGGTTCAAAATTTATTGGCCGATATCTCGTAAACCTATCCATAAAAAATTTATTAAATCATATATTCGAATTCTGCGTGTAATTTTCTATAATACAAAAAAAGTCGCATTTACTGCGCAACCTTTTTTTAATTTGTTGTGTAGTGTTATTTCATTTGAACTTATTCATTTTAAAAGTTTTTCAACGAATTTTCATTTATGAATGTATATTTTTAATTTTTCATTTATGAATGTTTTATTTTTTTATTTTTTTATTTATGAAAGTTCCTTTAAGTATGTTTTTTTTAAAATTTTTCATTTTTGCTATTCATTTATGAAAGTACATTTATGATTGTTAATTTATGAATGATCATTTAAGAATATTCATTTATGAATATTAATTTATGAGTGTTCATTTATGAATGTTCATTTATGAATGTTTATTTATGAATGTTTATTTACGGATGTTAGTTTATGAATGTTCATTTATGAATGTGCATTTATGAATGATCATTTATGAATGTTCATTTATGAATGTTCATTTATGAATGTACATTTTTGAATGTTCATTTTGAATGTTCATTTATGAATTTACATTTATTATTGTTCATTTAAGAATGATCAATTATGAATAATAATTTATGAATGTTCATTTATGAATGTTCATCAATGAATGTTCATTTATGAATGATCATTTATAAATGATCATTTATGAAGTTCATTTATGAATATTCATTTATGAATTTTCATTAAAGAATGTTCGTTTATGAATGTTCTTTTATGAGTGTAAATTTACGAATGCTCATTTATGAATGTTCATTTATGAATGTAAATTTATGAATGTTTATTTACGAATGTTCATTTATGAATTTTCATTTATGAATTTTCATTAACATTATGTTTTTGTTTTGATAAACAATTATAAAGTTTTAAACTAACATTTTTTAATTTTTTCAATTTTAACATTGTTACATAAGATGTAGTTCTAGCTGTCAACTAAGCAATTTTGCATTTTTTGGACTTGGACGTTAATGGGTTAAAATACTCTTTGCTGCATTTCAGTGACATTTTTCCGCGAAGTTTTAGACCAATTATTTTCATTTTTATTTTACATCAGTAGATGTTATTATTTCAACATGTTTGCTATATTTTTACAAAGACCTTAAGTTACAAAGACCGTAAAAAAGAAAAACATTAGCAAAACTATCAGTGCCGGAAATTCCTTTCTTGCATTTACGATGAATTGAATTTCTTTGTTCAAATAATGAATTTAAAAATATTACACAATAGAGAACATGGCAAAATTAGAGACAAATCTGTTCAAAAAGAAATCTGTTCAATGGAAAATATCAAAAATAATTATATTTGATTTTTCCGTTTCAAGCAAACATTACTTTAATTATTTATTTAATTATTATGTATATAATTTACATGTGTTTCTAAATATGACAATTACTTTTTGATGCAAACAAAGAAAATAAAACATTTTTTATGAATTCGGTTAAAAGAAGATATAAAAATAAATCATCAAAGCCACGTACAAATCGTTTAAGAAAAGATAAAATATTTATTGTTATTTGTTTTCCGTTTTGTTTTTATTGCAACAACTCAATTGCTGTGGTTATTTTTGCAAAGGAAATAAAATTTTCTTATGTTTCCTTAAACGAAATGACATTAAATTCAAACGTGTAGCTATTTCTATGGTATTCGAGATCTTTAAGTTTTCGTTAAAAGATGAAGAATGTTTTGACATATGTAAATAAATGGTCTTGTGTTTTATAAATTTCCAAGAATTTATTTTTTCAATATTTTTTATTATAATTTTATGAAAATTATATCTTCGAAAAATTGTTCGTATCTCTGGATTATGTGCAAAATAAAAACACTCTTATATTTGGTTTAAATTATAACAATTAACTTTTTTAATTCACTTTAATAAACAACTTTACTGATAACAAATTCTAACAACTGCTGCATGTCGACAATTTAACTTGGCATTTATCACACGAGATGCAGTCGACCACTTTTCAATCACTACTGAAGTGCTGTGCCTCAGATGCGGCGCCCTTACTCAGAAAAAAATAAACGACGTAGCAACGAGTTTTAATGTATTTTGCAAACACATTCGCTAAAAATGTGATTGCTTCCAAATATATACCAATTGAGGACTTTGCATAAATAGCAAAATATTTAACTGGTTTGGTCGACGTCTTAAAAGTATTTTTATTATCTTGACAGTCTTTATAATCCATTCAGTTAATTAAAATAGAATGTTATAAATTCCTTGAAAGCACATAACATATACTTTTCTGATGATGAAGTTGGAAGCATAAATAAATATGACCCATAGCCATCATCACATTTTTGACGACCCACTTCGAGGATGATCAAGCCTATAAGATTACTGGCATATACCAAATGGGAATAATATGCGCGTAACCAAACGCGCAAACAAAAATTCCATCGTTTGCTTGTTTGGCGACGTTCATTCGCTGTAAGTTCGCATCGTGACGTTGCACCGCGTCATGTGCTGAGCAACGACGATTGTTAATACAATTAATTCAATAGTCGTTTCAGCAAATTATTTAATTGTATTGATGTAACATTTTGTTTATTTTCTGTTAATTTGTTAATCAATATGATTAAATATTTAATCATTTAAGTTTGTATCGGCGATAAATCAATAAAAAATTAATTGTATTGATCAAATTTTTTGTTATATTTGCACATATATTTTTTTCTGTGTATATACTGCATGCATCAGTTCGACATGTTTCGAGAACCTTCTACACGTTCCGTGAATGACGCATGTTATTGGCATCTCATTCGCATTTATGTGTTTCTATTGCGCTGATCTTCTATCTCTTTCTCTCACATTGCCTCAGTGCGCTGAATGAATGAATCTTCCGTATCTTTCTAACACATTGCTTAGTGCACCGAATTGTCTTGCGTCTCATTTACTCTTGCACAGTGGTGCAAATTAACTCTTTTCGTAACAAATATTATCAATCATGTTCTGAAATTCACATTCGCTCGAAATGCAAACGAAACGCAATAAAAATCGAATTGGATGATTGAGTTGAAATCGATTGAAATATGTTTTTTTTTATTAAACCACTAATCAAAAAAAAATGATTTTTTATCGAAAGTTGGAACATGCAGAAAAGCAGAAGACATAGCAAAAGTAATATGGCATTGATTAGATTATATTAGACTACACCCAGTAAAAAATTCCCTCAAATCCTATTAAAATTGGTCAATAGGACAATTATTGATTTAATAGTGTAAAAAAAATTAATCTTTTCATATAAACTCAATGGCAATGTCATGGTATTTTCTAGTATTTAATGGTATTTTCCGATTAAAATAATAATTAATCCTGTTGGCTATTTTTAATAGTAAAAAACTATTATTTATATAGTATTTTTTTCTGGATGTATTTAACATGATTCTTTATGTGAACATTTCATATATCATGTTTATATAACTCATTCTTCACTTATTACATCATTCTCAGTTTTTTGTTCTATCGTGTCGCGTTTTAAAGAACATTATAATGGAAATATCAGTGTTTTAGTCCCTTTTTGGAATAAAATTACTCTTACAATGATAAAAAATTACTCTTACAATTTTCAAGTCAAATTTAAGTATCATATAGAATACAATTATCTCAATTAAGTTCGGTTTATATAGAAATGATATATGGAATTTTCAAGGGAAATAGATTTTCTCGTTTGATTTATATGTACAGTTTGTTTGGTTTATCGATATCAATACTTCATTCTATGACTCAAAAAAATAAAAAAATATTAAATAAAAAATGTTTATTATGTTATGTGTATGTGTAAGATACAGGGTGTTTAATAAATGCATATTATTGACACAATCTATTATTTTATACTTTTAAATTGATTATAAAGTATAACCTGTTGATAAATAACTAGCAATTTCTCGCATATTAACAATTAAATTACCTTTACAATGGTATGTAACATTTTTGAATCACATGAATTTCTTGTCTTTTAAAATGTACGTAAAACTGAAATTTTCAAAAATAAAAATGCAAATTTTGACTTTGTCATTGATTTTCTCAAAATTTCGTTACGGATCACCCCATAATATTCTAATTTATAATGATACACCAGTTCATTCCCACTACTCTCTAATAAATTATAGTGATTTTAAACTGGTAAGTTATGCTTCAGAAATAATTAAACACTTGCTGGTCTTGTCATTTGATGGTTGAAATTTTAAATCCTATTATTATTAATATAATAAATCTCTTTGTTGGTTTGTTTATTTGTTTTCTCGTTCCGCGTCTTCCTCCAAACGGCTGATCCGATTGTCTTGAAATTTTTACCACAGATGCGGTATGGTCTGGAAGGAATGATAGGCTTTATATGGGCGCGATGGGACAAAGGAGGTGCCCTCCGATATAGCCTAAACTTTCGAAACGATATAACTTAGCACTTACAGCAGTTACAAACATGATACAAAAAACTCAAATACAAAAAAATACTTAAAAGCAAAAGCATAAAAGCAGAAGCAGAACCAAAAGCACAAAACAAAAGCAAAAATACAAAAACAAAAGCAATAACATAAAACTAAAAGCCAAAAAAAAAAAAAAAGTCAAAAGCAAGAACAAATTTTATCGAAATTTTTTGAACATATTTTAGGTTTTTATCGATTATATTTTCGATTATATTTTTTTTTTTCAAATGGTGATACAGACCATTCCGGTTTTTTTGTTCTCCAAAGAACATATTTTTAAGAACATATTTTTTTCGATATTGATCGAACATTGTCGTTTTTGTCCAATATTTTTAATTTTTTATATGGTAATTTCGACCATTGCGTTCTTTTTGTCCTCCATATTTTTTTTTCGAAGTTTTTCGAACATTCTTGTTTTTATTAAATATTTTTTGTTTTGTAAAATGGAGATTTCAACAATTGCGTTATTTTTGTTGTCCAACATTTTTTTGAACCATTTTATTTTTAAATTTTTCGAATATTGTTGGTTTTGTCGAATAATTTTTGTGTCAAATGGTGATTTCGAACAATTAAAAATACGTTATATCAGCAATTGGCAAAGCAAATATAATGAAATTTTGGTCAGAGTTATATTTAACAAATTTAAACTGTCGGGATTGGACCACTGGGCGTGGCACCCCACATAGAAGGTACATTTTCCAGATGATCTATGTCAACAGTTATTATAGTTATGTCAAGACATTTCACACCAGGGTAACAACCTCCAAAATTATTTAAACTCACCACAACAAAATTCACCACAACGAAATTTACCACAAGATTTTCGAACATTCTTGTTTTTGTCGAATATTTTTTTTTTGTAAAATGGTGATTTCGACCATTGCGTTATTTTTGTCGTCCAAAATTTTTTTGAACCATTTTTTTTATTTTTTTTTTAATTTTTCGAACCAAAATTCACTACAACGAAATTCACCACATTAAAACTCACCACACCAAAACTCACCACACTAAAACTCACCACACTTAAACCAAAATTCACCACACTAAAATTCACCACACTAAAACTCACCACACTAAAATTCACCACACAAAAAAAAACTCACCACACTAAGACTCACCACAATAAAATTCACCACACTAAAACTTCTACTCGGACAAACTCTATGGAGAAGAATTCTACTGGAAAGCGTTATGAGAAAAAAATGTCTGAGAAAGAATTGTCTTTGAGAAAAGTTACTTTGGCGGAGAAATATTTTTGTTTTGGTTACTACATTTATAAAACCAAATAAAAACGTCCACAGCGAAGCACGTGTCCCTGATATAAATAATAAAAATGTTTTTTTTTACATGTATTAATAAAATAACTCAATTAAGTGATTTTATAATTCTTAAAAACAAGGATTGAAACCGTAACCGAAACCGAAACCGATATCCGTTTAAAACCGTTTCATTTTTAAAACCGAAACCGTAACCGAAACCGTTATACGAAAATCAGAAATAAACCGATATCCAAAACCGATATAAACGGTTTCGGTTTTATACCGGTTTAAAACGGTTTTTAAAAAAAGTACCTATAAATAGAAACAGAAAAACATATTTTATTTTATATAGAAGATTATAAGTAAAATGTCATTTAATAAAATTTTGAGTTCCCAACATTTTTTCAAGGCTAAAGAATATAAGCATCTTAAAAAAAGGTCTGTGAAGCACTTTTGTAGCGGTAAATAGCTTCAAAAGTGCTTCAAAAGTCGCTTCAATAAGATAAAATAGACAAAACAATGTTTTTTTCGCTTTTCTTCGCTACGCTAGTTCGTACATCGATTGTGCATATGCACATTATTGTTTTTGTTTTATTTTTATACATAGTTTTTTTGTTAATTGTAAAATCATGAAGTTTACTTAAGTCAAGTTCTATGTGCATTATTTTATTCAACTTATAAAACAAAAAAATAATAATATATGAACATTTTCATAGTGTACCTCATTTAGCTTATATATTGCTTTTTGTGTTTTTCTTTTTTTCACAAATCCGCTGAAAGTGCAACAACAATAGAAATGCAAATAAAGCAGCATGACAATATAGCAGCATCCAAGCTTTTGATAGAATTTTTGGCGGGAAATTGTTTGTACCACAAAGAAAACTCGTTGTTGTTGCCAACTACACAGCTGTACTAGATACATACATGAAGTGTGGTGTCATGCGAAGGTTTGCTGTCATGCGTCTGTCCGTTGTCATGCGGCTGTCTGTTGTCATGCGTCTGTTTGTTGCCATCAATGATACCGGATAGCAACAAAGAGTTGTCGTTGTGAAAGTGTGTATATACGAATCGTAATTCGTTATTGTTGTATTCTCTTCTTTCTGTTAGTGTTCGCTTTGTAGCGTTTGCCTTTGAGTTAGTGTTCGCAAAAAAAAAATGTTACCCTGAAAGATATTATTTGTGTTCTCTTTACATACGGTGCGTGTAGCATACGGATTTTTTTTAATCACTGAGAAAACAGAAATATGCCTATACGAAATATTCCTTATATTTATTATGAACAAGACCAAGAACAAGATTACCATTTCTTGCCTTGCTCTTGCAAATGATCATCACTATTTTACATATATTGCAGTTCACTGAATTGTTAAAATTTAATTACTTTGGCTTTTATGGATGGAAAGTGTACAAAATTCTTCTTCTTTACAATTCAGATCATATCTCAGGTTATGTTAAAAGTTGCTTTTCATTGGTTTGTGATCACGAAATTTTCAATGAAAATTTTTCCATGGCGTAATCAATTACATAATTAATATAACACACTATTTTAACTACAATAGCAACAAACATTGTTTAAGTTACGTTTTCCAATTTACCCCAATATCATAATTTGAACATAACTTAGCACCATATAAACAATGTTAAATTATTGGAAAAATATGGAAAAAAGAAAATTTATACAAAAACCGAATTCAAAACCGAAACCGTAACATGAAACCGGTATACCGAAACCGTTTCGTTATAAAAACTTAAAACCGAAACCGTAACCGAAACCGAAACGCGGAAAAAACCGAAACCGAAATCGAAACCGTTATTCGTTTAGGTTTCAATCCTTGCTTAAAAACATTAAATATTTTTATTGTAATAAAATTGAATTTCGTACAAAAATGTGGTAAAATGTTCCAACTCCAAAATCATAGATTTTTGTCGGCACAATATAAACTTCGTTCAATAGAAAACAACTATATATCTAGAACGGCGTATATAAATTCATA
Source organism: Dryomyza anilis (assembly GCA_951804985.1). Lineage (NCBI taxonomy): Eukaryota > Metazoa > Arthropoda > Insecta > Diptera > Dryomyzidae > Dryomyza > Dryomyza anilis. Next base: position 97,928,005 of record OX638132.1, read on the forward strand.
AAATATCACTTTTGCAATCTTTGAAGAACACTTAAAAAATATTCGAATATGTGACTTGACAAAAATTTGGTTGGTATTAAAAACGTGTCTATATAAATGTGGAAATCGACAAAATACGGTAAGACATGTGATGATAAAATTACAGATAGACATAAAACTATTTAAGCTGAGAGTATACAAAAGGTATTAACATAAAATGTGGGCATGAAATGTATTCAAACTTGATGTGCGTTTTAAAAGTTCGCAAGTCTGGCAATAAATCGAACCAAATATATGTGAATACTGTATATGATGAAATTATTTTACGAAGAAATTTATGGCACTGTTGTAATTTGAGCAACACGTACGGATTTTGCTGTAAGTAACATGTTATGCCGTTTGTATTATAGAATCTTATGTGGTATACATTCTAAATAAAAAAAAAATAAAAATAAAAAACAAATAAAAAAAACTTTTCATTTCACTTCTCAGTATTTTTAGAAATAAAAATAAAAAGCATTTTCACATTTAATGAACGCACGAGCCTCTCACATATCCTGTAGAATCAATTGTCCGTCAGACTTAGTACTCGAAACATATCATAAAACAGAGCATTCGTTAGTCCTCCTTGTCGTCCCTATAAAAAAGAACTTATACTATCGACAAATACTGCGACATACCGCGTCCATCGCATTGCAATTTAGCGCAATTGGAACGTTATCTACGTGACGTTCCCGGATCCCGTCACATGACGCAAGTATTAGTCCTACGTCAGACTACATAGACCACATACTTCGGCAACATTAAATGGAGCCTCCGATGTGTGGGCTCGTCTGGCATGTCGAGCAGGCAACACAACGTGCCGTAAAATAAACGCGAAGGCAAAATCAATAAAAAAAATATTGGTCGAGACGGACGAGAAATTAGAAGTGACTTTTAATTCGCACTATCATTTGTGGGATGTTCAAGGATTTGCAATAGGGTTAATTATGGCGGAGGCGACACACTACGTGACTGTGAAAATTTGTTTAGAATTGTTTGGTGACTAATGAGTGAAAAATATTAAAGAAGAATATAAGAAATACTTTGGAATTTAATTTTTGTAGAGAAGTTCAATTGTTTTGGGAACAAATTCATTTTAAGTGAGAATTTCTTTTCTTTTTTTTTTTTTTTAGGGGAAAAATTGAATTTTTAATCAAAAATTGAATTTTTGGTGAAAATTTGAATTTTTAGTGAAAAATTGAATTTTTAGTGAAAATTGAATTTTTGCTGAAACGGTGAAATTTTAGTAAAAATTGAGTTTTTAGAAAAAATGTAATTTTTATTGAAAAATTGAATTTTTGGTGAAAATTTGAATTTTTTAATGAAAATTTAAAATTTTTTAATGAAAAATTCAAATTTTCTAATGAAAAATAAAAATTTTTTAATGAAAAATTAAAATTCCAGTGAAAATTTGAATTTTTAGCGATAAAAAAAATGAATTTTTAGTGAAAATTTAGTTTTTAGTGATAAATTGAATTTTTAATGAAAATTTGAATTTTAAGATAAAAATTAAATGTTTAGTGAAAATTTGAATTTTTAGCAAGCAAAAATTATTAAATTTGATTTTTTAGTGATATATTTATTTTATAATGAAATATTGAATTTTATAGTGAAAAATTGAATTTTTAGTGGAAAAATGAATTTTTAGTGAAAAATTGAATTTTTAGTGAAAAATTGAATTTTTAGTGAAAAATTGAATTTTTAGTGAAAAATTGAATATATAGTGAAAAATTGAATTTTTAGTGAAAAATTGAATTTTTAGTGAAAAATTGAATGTTTAGTTAAAAATTGAATTTTTAATGAAAAATTGAATTTTTAGTGAAAAATTGAATATTTAGTGAAAAATTGAATTTTTAGTGAAAAATTGAATTTTTAGTGAAAAATTGAATTTTTAATGAGAAATTGAATTTTTAGTGAAAAATTGAATTTTTAGTGAAAAATTGAATTTTTAGTGAAAAATTGAATTTTTAGTGAAAAATTGAATGTTTAGTTAAAAATTGAATTTTTAATGAAAAATTGAATTTTTAGTGAAAAATTGAATATTTAGTGAAAAATTGAATTTTTAGTGAAAAATTGAATATTTAGTGAAAATTTGAATTTTTAGTGAAAATTTGAATTTTTAGTGAAAAATTGAATTTTTAGTGAAAAATTGAATTTTTAGTGAAAAATTGAATTTTTAGTGAAAAATTGAATTTTTAGTGAAAAATTGAATTTTTAGTGAAAAATTGAATTTTTAGTGAAAATTTGAATTTTTAGTGAAAATTTGAATTTTTAGTGAAAAATTGAATTTTTAGTGAAAAATTGAATTTTTAGTGAAAAATTGAATTTTTAGTGAAAAATTGAATTTTTAGTGAAAATTTTGATTTTTTTAGTGAAAAATTGGATTTTTAGTGAAAAATTTGATTTATAGTGAAAAATTGGATTTTTAGTGATATATTGAATTTTTAGTGAAAAATTCAATTTTTAGTGAAAAATTCAAATTTAATGAAAAATTAAATATTTTAATTTTAAGGCTAAGGTATTTAATTTTAAATTTAATTTTTTTAAGTGAAAAATTAAATTTTTAGTGATAATTATAATTTAGGGAAAACTGCATAAGATTTTTAATTAATTTAGTAAATTTTAGTAAAATATTATTTAATAAATATTTGAGAAAATATAAATTTAATATTCTTATTCTTAAAAATGTTTCTAATATTTCATCAAATTCGTTCGTGAAAATAAGCGACAAAATAAAAGAAAAAATGACCAATGTCATGCTACTCAATACAAAATGTGATAAAAATAGCTAAACGTAAATAAAACTGCAACCTTACTAAAAAATAAGGATTTTGCTTTATAGCTAAAACTCATGCATAAATAACTCTTTAGTTTTATGATGCATCAAATGTATTTTTTTACGATTTCCAGAAGGTTTTGTAACTGTCACATCACGTTGGATTAGTTGTGGCGTAGTATCGAGTATACTCTTTTTTTGTAAATGATTATTATTAAAAAAATAATACTTTAAAAATTAGGGTTGAAAATTATGTAGAATTTATAATAATTTGCAATTGAAGTAGTTATTCTTACGTTATTCCTGATTTATACGTAAGCCAAAATTTAATTGAGTTTTCTTCAGTTAATAAATATTTAGGTAAGTATATATTGGACACAATTTTAGGCATTTGTGTGGAATTGTGTAATGTGAACTATGTCTTATAAACAAATATATATATATATATATATATATATATATATATATATATATATATATATATATATATATATATATATATATAAATTTAATAATAATATAATAGTTTGGCACTACAATCCTATAAGAACTTAGGCCGAGCTCTCTCACCATTTTGAGCTGTGCGTGTTATATTTGTACTCAAAGTGGTGGGACCTACAGGTTTATTGCCGAATGCCGAACATAGGCAATGTTTTACTCTCATAGGTTTGCCATTTACTGCCGAGAGGTAGCGCGGTATAGAAAAATGTTTCTATGAAAAGATGTTGTTAGCACCAGTCCAGGCTTGAACCGGGAACCTTTCGGCTCGCAGTCCAACGCACTAACCACTGAGCTAGCGCGGCTACTAATAAAATAAATTTAACTAAAGTATAATCCACTATTTGGGTAGATATGTTCATGTCCAGATCATGGTCGTCATGTAATCGATTGCGTTATTATTTCAATAATCCATACTCTATCATAAATATAAATAGTTCAATGTCAACTACGAAAGAGCAAAATTATTTCAGAAAATTGAAAAAAACATCTTTTAATTGGATAATTTGAGGCGTTAAACCCAGAGCCCGTTTCATTCTGGGTTAATTGTAAAATTTAACACTTGTGGTCATTTAAATCTTTTTTGTAATATATTTTAGCTAGCTTTTCATGTGTAGGTGCAGGTTTAACAATATATAGTTTTATGATAAAATAAACTTCAGTAATATAAAAATGCTTTTCTTAAACATTTTCAATCAAACATTAAGTTTGTAGTTAAATCGCGAAAATAACAAAAACTCCGCGAAATATTTGATATTATTATTATTATTGACAATTTTAAGTGTAAGAAGAAGTGTTCTATATTTATAAAAATACCCAGAAGATTTCAACACTTGTACTGCTATTTTGTTGTTAATTAATACATAATTAACCCATACAAATACTACGTATACAATTAGTAAAATCAGTTAACTTTCGCGCTTTTCTGTTTCGTACGAAAATTACGATGTGAAAATTGAATAACAGACGCAAACAAACTTTGGTAGGATTAAATTTACTTAATACAGCATCTTAGCATATTATAAACTTTGACTGAAATATGGTTCAAACTCGGAAAATTATATGATGTGCGAATATGATATTAAAATTTATATTTAATTTTCTAAATTTGGCACAAAGTATAAGTCCAGGTAAATTTCAGGATATTTTTGTTTTTTTTTTTTGCAACAATAAAAATTGATATTAATAAAATATTACATAATATTTTAAATCAAAAGCAGTAACATTTAAGTCAAAACATTCAAAGTGTTAAAGTGGTTATTGCTCTTAAATAAAAGGCGGTTTTAGTAATTCTAAAATATTCATAAAACCAAAATTCATAAAACCAAAAAAAAAAAAATCATACAACCTTAATTATTTTTTACTTACTACAAAACACTTAGTTGACACAGTAGATTTGATTTTACGTTTTGCAATTTTTTTTGTAAATTTTTATCCTAAATGAACTAAGTGCTCAAAATACTATAAAATTTACAGCACGTGGATTTGCTTCAAGTGCCCTTAAATAATTCTTGTTACCTTTGCAAATTTCTGCAAAAGTGATACTTGAACTTTACAGACTAAATGATGGGGTCGATCACTGTCGATTTTCAGGTTTTAGGTTCATTTAATATGCGTTGTGACATGCACCTGGCAGTTTATAGCAGGGTACTATTTTACTTTTGTACATTTTTTTTAATTTTGTTTTTTATTTTAAACTTTTTTTAAAGTACCTTTTACTAAAAGCACTAAAAGTACTTATACTAAAAGTCTTTATTAGAAAAACTTCTTGTTAATAAAAGTATTTTTTTAATTAAAATACTTTTTACTAAAAGAAGTTTTTACGAAATACATTTTTTTCTAAAAACTTCTTTATACAAATGAATTTTTCATTAAAAGACTTCTTACTAAAAGGCATTTTTACTATAAGTACTTTAAAGAAAAGTAGCCACGCTAGCTCAGTGGTTAGTGCGTTGGACTGCGAGCCGAAAGGTCCCCGGTTCAAGACTGGACTGGGGCTAACAACATCTTTTCATTGAAACATTTTTCTATACCGCGCTACCTCTCGTCAATAAATGGCAAACCTACGAGAGTAAAACCATTGCCTATGAAAAGCTCTCACCCAAGTACTCACGGCAAGTACTTTTTACTAAAAGTACTTTTTACTAAAAGTACTTTTTACTAAAAGTACTTATTATTAAAAGTACTTTTTACTAAAAGTACTTTTTACTAAAAGTACTTTTTACTAAAAGTACTTTTTATTAAAAGTATTTTTTACTAAAAGTACTTTTTACTAAAAGTACTTTTTACTATAAGTACTTTTTACTAAAAGTACTTTTTACTAAAAGTACTTTTTACAAAAAGTACTTTTAACTAAAAGTACTTTTTACTAAAAGTACTTTTTACTAAAAGTACTTTTTACTAAAAGTACTTTTACTAAAAGTACTTTTTACTAAAAGTACTTTTTACTAAAAGTACTTTTTACAAAAGTCATTTTTTTTAAATTACTTTATCTAAATTAACTTTGTACTATATGGCATTTTTACTAAACAGTACATTTAATAAAAGGCATTTTTACTATAAATACTTTTTACTTAAACAACTTTTTACTTAAACTACTTTTTAACTAAAGTACTTTTTATTAAAAGTACTTTTTATTAAAAGTACTTTTTATTAAAAGTACTTTTTATTAAAAGTACTTTTTAATAAAAGTAATTTTTACTGATAGTACTTTTTACTAATAGTACTTTTTACTAATAGTACTTTTTACTAAAATTACGTTTAACTAAAATTAGTTTTTACTAAAATTACTTTTCACTAAAAGTACTTTTTACTAAAAGTAATTTTTACTATATATTTTTTTTAATAAGAGTACTTTTACTTGAAGAGGAATTTTCTAAAATTATTTTTAACTAAAAGAATTTTTTTCTTACTAAAATTTTTTAATTTTGACAAAAACGTACTTTTTACTAAAAGCATTTTTACTTAAAGTACTTTTCAGTAAAAACACTTTTTACTTAAAGTAAAGTATTTTTAGTTAAAAAAATACACTTTATCAAAAAAAAATATTTTTGGAAAAAAAATATATTTTGTAAAAAGGTTTTTTTTTGTAACAAAAGTACTTTTTAGTAAACCGTATGTGTTTTAGCTAAAATTATTTAATCAAAATTTTAGATTTACAATTTAATTGCACGCAGTCAACCCTGTTTCAACGTAGGAAGCTCTATGAACTCTTCGAAAATAATTTGAGGAATCTGATTTATGTGCAAAATTTGAAGGTGTCGAAAAATGTTCTTCAAAATTAAGAGCTCTATATTTTAAATAACTTGAACATGCAATAAAATAGTTAAATTTTATATTTTAAAACATTTCTTATATGCCAAGGACAATATGAATATCTTTTTTTTTATTTTCTTTTCTACAAAAGTTGCATTTACCACCTATATATCTTTTGTGATATTCTAAAAGCTACTGCTCATGTCGTGATAACGTGAATGTGCTACGATTTTTTATTACTCTTTACAAAGTTCTGGTGACAGGTGATGAACTTTTGGTCATAAATTTATAAGAACACCAACGTATGACACATGGAGGCTGTGCATAATGTGTCTAAACAGGCGGCACAGCGGGGCTCCGTCAATGTTTTTCAATTTTGACAGACTTTGACAGCATTTAATAAGATTTCAAATTTGATGTTTAAAATTACAAAAGATTATATTTTTTTATTATGTTTTTTTTTTATTTATTTTATTATGTATAGGGAAGTAAGAGTGCATTGAAGTGTAAAATAAAATTTTAATCAAAATGCAAAATTTAATTTCTTTGAAAAGCAATGAATTTTTGATTTACATGACAGAATTATTATGTGCTACTGTTTTTAAATACAATGTGCTTAACATGTAAATTACAAATGAAAACCTTAAATTGTAATTTGTATATGGGGCCTAGACTACTCTAAGTTTGGGGGAAATATTTTAATATTTATTTAATATTTTCGGAAATAGATGTTCACACGTTTATTACCTCAAGTACTATTAATTGAATATCGCAGAATTGCAGTTTTTAACTAGTGCTCAAATTTTAACAAAATTAAAAAATATTCCCTCGAATTTATACTTTCGAACACTCTGAAATAAATACCTCACATTGTAGTTTTTAATTAAGCTCAGAGTTTACAAAATATGTTGAGATATTGTCATATATTAAGTCATAAATATTCCCTCGAATTTTTACTCCGGTTTTTACTCAGCATTGAATACCTCACATTACAGTTTTTTAATTGAGCTTGCAATTTGACAAAATTCAGGCATATTTGAAATAAATATTAACACAAATCTCTTATACCGAATTCTTTCAAATGAATACCTTTAATTGGGATCGACAATGTATTGGGAAAATACTTTATTAATCTTTTTTTATTTTTTTAGATTGAATGCCAAATTTAACATCGTAATAATCAGTTCTATTTTAACATTTTAGACATTGATATTTAAGTATTTTCGGGGTTGATTTAAAAATTGTCTGCATTTTCATGCATCCGCCTGCACTTAAATCATGTCCGAAACGTGTCTGACAAATGGCTGCTCTAAAGTGTATGTTGTACGAAACAGGTGTCAGTGATAAACATTCTTCGCCCTTTACAATGCAAGACGATAAATCATACTCAAGCAACTTTGGGTTGTAACTGGAATTGAGTTCAAAGTACTACTAGTTCAACTGCTTTGTTGGAAAAATAAGAACTTTTTATTAGAACGTTCGTATATTGTGCCAAAGAACTTTAAGAACATGGAATGGTTGGTGAGATTTGTAAATTGAATTGATATAAATTTTAAGTGAAATCGAAAAATCGAACTAAAGTAGACATGTTACATTCAGACAGTTTTAAATAAATGATGTTAAATATTTAATGAATTTTGCTGAATTTATATCGTATACTAGCTCACTCAAAACAATTATTTCCAAAAACAATTCCCTTAAAATTTGTGCTGACCATTCTTCTCCTAACAATTCTTACCCCGTGAAAAAATTTTCCAAAAATAATTCTTACACAAACTAATTCTTCACAGAAAGAATTCTTTCTCTGACAATTCGAAAATTTTCGAAAAAAAAATTACTAAAAATCTTGGACCACAAAAACAACGCATTGTTCGAATACAAAATTTTGTAACAAAAAAATATTATTCGACAGAAACAACAATATTCGAAAATTTTCGAACAAAAAAAATATAAAGAAAACGTTGTGCAACAAAAACAATGCAAAGTTCGAAAACAACATTTTGCAACAAAAAAAAAATAAAAATATTCCACAAAAACAACGATTTTAGAAAAATTTGAAAAAAATATTTAAACATTTTTTTTTGCAATAAACTCAACGCAATGTTCAAAAACAACCCTTACCAATAAAAAATGAATATTCGACAAAAACAAACAACAATATCGTAAATTTTCGAAATAAAATATTACAAAAAAGGTTGGACTACAAAAACAACGCAGTGTTCGAATACAAAATTTTGTAACAAAGTATTATTTATATATATAAAACTCTTGGTCCGTCTGTCAGTCTGTCGATAAATCTGTCTGTTTGTTTGTTCCAGCATCACGTCTAACTCGCTGAACCGATTTAATAGTATCCTGGTAAAATTTTGCACCAGGATACTATGGAGTCGGGAGGGTGTCATAGGCTATATATGGGCGGGATTGAACAAAGGGGCGTGGCACCTCCCATACAACCTAAACTTTCAAAACGACATAACTCGGCACATACACAAGCAAAGAAGATGAAACAAAAAACTTAAATACAAAAAAAAAATACAAAAGCAAAAACACAAAAACAAAAGCACAAAACTTCAGCTATAACTCAAAAACAACAGAAAATAAAAAAAGGATAGAAAACAAAAACAACCACACTAAAATTCACCACACTAAAATTCACCACACCAAAATTCACCACAATAAAACTCACCACACTAAAATTCACCACACTAAAACTCACCACACTAAAACTCACCACACTAAAATTCACCACACAAAAACTCACCACACTAAATTTCACCACACTAAAACTCACCACACTAAAATTCACTACACTAAAACTCACCACACTAAAATTTTCCGCACTAAAACTCACCACACTAAAACTCACCACGCTAAAACTAACCACACTAAAACTTCTACTGGGAAAAACTCTACGGGGAAGAATTCTACGGGAAAGAATTCTACTGGGAAGAATTCTACGGGGAAGCACAGTCTGAGAAAGAATTGTCTATGAGAAAAGTTGTTTTATCGGATAATAAAGATGTAAAAAAATGTATTTGAGAAAAGTATTTGACGCAGTGTTCGAAACCTACATTTCTCAACAAAAAAAAAATATATGTTTCTCCTATCAATATTTGCAACAACAAAGAATTCTTTAAAATTCGAACAAATGAATATTTTCTGTCTACTAACAACCTTTAAGCACAGACATTTAAAATAAAGGTTTTCATTTTTTTGAAATTAATAATATCTCTCCTCCAAAGACCTCTAATTTTGGAAGCAAAAAAATATTTTTCAAACAAAGACCTTTATTTTTTGAAACAAAAAAACTATCTCTCAACCAGAGACAAATTTGTTTTAGATTTAAATATTCATCTCTGAGAAAAATATTGAATTTTTTAAAATATATATGTCTCAGTGTAAGACCAAATGGAAATAAGGGTATTACTGATTTCTGCTTATACACTTTTTTCGTGTTTGTATCAAAATGCCATAGCATGAACTTTGCGCTTATTAAATTGATGCTGAAATACACTGTAATATAAATCACATAAAATAGAAATAACATTACAACTATCAAATTTAGCAATAAATATCCCACAAATATATTTATTGAATTACTTAAACCACTTGATTTAAGTTAACAAAGCGATAACGTAATACAAATACTTTTTTCAACATTTGAATACAAATTATGTGTTTAAAATAAATTCGTATCTGTTTTACAATTGTTTGCAAAATTGTTGGTCGAGCCTTATTTTATTTTAGGTTTTGTTAATACAGAATTTGATTGATCTGCTTTAGGGTATATTTTGCATATAAATCGATTGTGCCAAAATTGATTGTTTTGAAAGTGTTTGATTGCACAAACCCAGGCAGATGGTTACTCAAATATACATCGAATGTTGTATGTAGTAAAATAGTTTTCTGTTGAACATTGAAACATTGAAAAGTATTTACAAAATTATTTTAAGAGTCTCATTTCAACTGAATTGGTTGTAGATCATTTCAAATTAAAAAGATATCAATTGACAGTCAGAAATTCCATTTGAAATTTAAAAGAAATCAGTTGAAATTCAGAAATTCCATTTGAAATTCAAAAGACATCAACTGAAATTAAGAAATTCCATTTGAAATTAAAAATACACCAATTGTTATTAAAAAACATTAATTGAAATTCAGAAATTTACATTTTAAATTCAGAAAATTTCATTTGATATTCCGAAAATTCCATTTGAAATTCACAAATTATCATTTGATCTTGAGAACTATCCATTTGAAATTGAAATTTCATTTGATATTCAGAAATGTCCATTTTAACTTCTGAATATTTCTATTTGAAATTCAAAAGACATCAATTGAAATTCAGAAATTAACATTTTAAATTCAGAAAATTTCCTTTGATTTTCAGAAAATTTCCTTTGATTTTCAGAAAATTCCATTTAAAATTTAGATAATTTCATATGATATTCAGAAATGTCCATTTTAAATTCTGAATATTTCCATTTGAAATTCAGAAATTCCATTTAAAATTTAAAAGACATTAATTGAAATTCAGAATATCCATTTGAATTTAAAAATACATCAGTTGAAATTCAGAAATTCCATTTGAAATTCAAAAGACTTCAATTGAAATTCAATTTGAAATTCAAAAGACATTAATTGAAATTCAGAAATTCCATTTGAATTTAAAAAGACATCAATTGAAATTCAGAAATTCCATTTGAAATTCAAAAGACATCAATTGAAATTCAGAAATTTACATTTTAAATTCAGAAAATGTCATTTGAATTTCATAAAATTCTATTTAAAATTCAGAAAATATCATTGATCTTCAGAACTTTCCATTTAAAATTTAGATAATTTCATTTGATATTCTGATATGTCCAGTTTAAATTCTGAATATTTCCATTTGAAATTCAGAAATTCCATTTGAAATTCAGAAGAAATTAATTGAAATTCAGAAATTCCATTTGAATTTAAAAATACATCAATTGAAATTCAGAAATTAACATTTAAAATTCAGAATATTTCCATTTGAAATTCAGAATTTCCATTTGAAATTTAAAAGACATCAATTGAAATTCAAAAGACATCTATCGAATTTCAGAAATTCAAAAGACATCAATTGACATTCAGAAATTTACATTTTAATTTCAGAAAATTTCATTTGATATTCAGAAAATTCTATTTGAAATACTGAATATTTCTATTTGAAATTCAAAAGACATCAATTGAAATTCATAAATTCTATTTGAAATTCAAAATACATTAATTGAAATTCAGAAAATCCATTTGAAATTCAAAAGACATTAATTGAAATTCCGAAATTCTATTTGAAATTCAAAAGACATCAATTGAAATTCAGAAATTCTATTTGAAATTTAAAAGACATCAATTGAAATTCAGAAATTCAAAAGACATTAATTGAAATACAGAAGTTCTATTTGAAATTCAAAATACATCAACTGAAATTTATAAATTCCATTTAATATTAAAAATACATCAATTGTTATTAAAAAACATCAATTGAAATTCAGAAATTTACATTTTATATTCAGAAAATTTCATTTCAAATTCCATTTCAAATTCACAATTATCATTTGATCTTGAGAACTTTCCATTTGAAATTGAAATTTCATTTGATATTCAGAAATGTCCATTTTAAATTCTGAATTTTCAATTTGAAATTCAGAAATTTTAAGTATGTTTTAAATAAAAAAGTTCTTAATATCAATTGAAATTTTCTAAATTTTTAATGGAAATTTTCTGAAAATTTGAATTTCAAATATGAATTTCTGAATTTCAATTGATGTCTTTTGAATTTAAAAGGAATTTCTGAATTTCAATTGATTTTTTTATGAATTACATTGGCAAATGGTGTAGTGAAATCATGTAATGTATTTAATTTTGAATTTAAGGTTTAAATTTTTGAATATTTTCACGGACATTTTAAGTTATATCAATGAATTCAAAAATGTTCGTCAAATGATTTGAAGGAAATGTTTTTTTTTTTAACTTTTTTGTTTCGTTTAAATTTGGAATTTCTGTTGCAAAAAAAATTCACATTTATTTAATTCATGAACTCATGTATTTCGATGTTAAAAATTTTATTGTTCATTGAACTTTAGAATGTTTTCTGTCTTAAATAAAGAATCACAGCTCGAAGATATTTTCCTTTCACATGAAATGAATTGGTTCAGTTTCATGCACAAGTTACGAATTTCCAAAATCAATCTTCTTTACTATGGCGCAAATTCCACTATTTGAACTATTCATTAGACACGTGAGTGTGTTATTTAAAACGGGTATTAATCAAGAGATCTGAAAAAGCAGCTACACTTTATTTATGCTATTTAGACAATGGATTGTAGCCAAGAATCGCTGAATACTTTTGCTGCCACTTTGAATATTTAAACTCACGTAGCAACTACAATTTAGTGCACAATTAAAAATGTTATAACTTACACTAAAAGTAAAATTTTAAATTTATTTAAATTAATTTTGATAATTCGTTTGTAAAACACAGAAAAAGGTGGGTTGGATTGGAAATATATATATATATATACATATATATATATATATATTATCGATTAGCTTTATCGTCCGAGCGATCTGCGTCTAACGATGTTCGTCTGTTTGTCCGTCTATCCTTTCATATGTCCATCTGTCCACTTCGTCGTCTGTCATTCTGTCTAACCCTTGAAACGATAAAAATTTTATCAAGCACTTAAAAAGTCTGTTTAATGAAATATTAATAAATTATGTCTATATAATGTGCCTTGCATATTTGAATAGACATTAAATTGTGCAATTTTGTGGCGGCAACATTGTAGAAGACCGTTTACCACCATGTTTCGATTCGAATGCTCATTCAAATCACTTATTGACCACACAATTTGCCAGCTCGATCTTGCGGTTACCCAAGGAATCCAAATATGCAGTGACAACTATTGCTTGAAATCCCTTCAATGGGCAGCAACATTTTGCTGTTATGGTTGTCATTGCTGTTAATGGCCAATAGATTCGATTAGCATATCATGAGGTTGGTTGTAGGTTTTACTTCACATTCTTCTGCATGTACCATTAATACCTGTGCCTGACATTAACCACAGCACATCGGGCTGCAAATGAAGTGCAACATGGAAACTGCAAACACGTTGCAATTTAATTAAATTGCACAGTGTTTGCCTACGGTGGCGATGCAAATAGTAATAGTTGTAAAATTAAATATTAAGAGTTGATCCTTTATGTTTTATATAGTTTTTCCATTTTTCATTCTTTCATTTTTATTTTAATTCTTTTCATTATTTTTTATATCAAATATTATCAAATTTTGTCATTCCATCCATTTTGAATTATTTTTATTCTTTTCTTTGTTATCATTCTTTTTATTCATTAATTCTTTTCATTTTTTTAATTATTTTAATTATTTTAATTATTTTCAAATTATGTTATTTTTATTTTCATTCCGCATTATTTACATTATTTCCTTTATTTTATTCTTAAATTTTATTCAACTAATTCATTCTATTAATTATTTTCATTCATTTTGATATTTTCATTGTTTTCATTCTTTTGATTCATTTCATTCTTTTCATTTTTTTCATTTTTTCATTCTTTTCATTTTTTTTATTTTTTTTCATTTTTTCATTTTTTCATTCATTTCATTCATTTCATTCATTTCATTCATTTCATTCATTTCATTCATTTCATTCATTTCATTCATTTCATTCATTTCATTCATATCATTCATTTCATTCATTTCATTCATTTCATTCATTTCATTCATTTCATTCATTTCATTCATTTCATTCATTTCATTCATTTCATTCATTTCATTCATTTCATTCATTTCATTCATTTCATTCATTTCATTCATTTCATTCATTTCATTCATTTCATTCATTTCATTCATTTCATTCATTTCATTCATTTCATTCATTTCATTCATTTCATTCATTTCATTCATTTCATTCATTTCATTCATTTCATTCATTTCATTCATTTCATTCATTTCATTCATTTCATTCATTTCATTCATTTCATTCATTTCATTCATTTCATTCATTTCATTCATTTCATTCATTTCATTCATTTCATTCATTTCATTCATTTCATTCATTTCATTCATTTCATTCATTTCATTCATTTCATTCATTTCATTCATTTCATTCATTTCATTCATTTCATTCATTTCATTCATTTCATTCATTTCATTCATTTCATTCATTTCATTCATTTCATTCATTTCATTCATTTCATTCATTTCATTCATTTCATTCATTTCATTCATTTCATTCATTTCATTCATTTCATTCATTTCATTCATTTCATTCATTTCATTCATTTCATTCATTTCATTCATTTCATTCATTTCATTCATTTCATTCATTTCATTCATTTCATTCATTTCATTCATTTCATTCATTTCATTCATTTCATTCATTTCATTCATTTCATTCATTTCATTCATTTCATTCATTTCATTCATTTCATTCATTTCATTCATTTCATTCATTTCATTCATTTCATTCATTTCATTCATTTCATTCATTTCATTCATTTCATTCATTTCATTCATTTCATTCATTTCATTCATTTCATTCATTTCATTCATTTCATTCATTTCATTCATTTCATTCATTTCATTCATTTCATTCATTTCATTCATTTCATTCATTTCATTCATTTCATTCATTTCATTCATTTCATTCATTTCATTCATTTCATTCATTTCATTCATTTCATTCATTTCATTCATTTCATTCATTTCATTCATTTCATTCATTTCATTCATTTCATTCATTTCATTCATTTCATTCATTTCATTCATTTCATTCATTTCATTCATTTCATTCATTTCATTCATTTCATTCATTTCATTCATTTCATTCATTTCATTCATTTCATTCATTTCATTCATTTCATTCATTTCATTCATTTCATTCATTTCATTCATTTCATTCATTTCATTCATTTCATTCATTTCATTCATTTCATTCATTTCATTCATTTCATTCATTTCATTCATTTCATTCATTTCATTCATTTCATTCATTTCATTCATTTCATTCATTTCATTCATTTCATTCATTTCATTCATTTCATTCATTTCATTCATTTCATTCATTTCATTCATTTCATTCATTTCATTCATTTCATTCATTTCATTCATTTCATTCATTTCATTCATTTCATTCATTTCATTCATTTCATTCATTTCATTCATTTCATTCATTTCATTCATTTCATTCATTTCATTCATTTCATTCATTTCATTCATTTCATTCATTTCATTCATTTCATTCATTTCATTCATTTCATTCATTTCATTCATTTCATTCATTTCATTCATTTCATTCATTTCATTCATTTCATTCATTTCATTCATTTCATTCATTTCATTCATTTCATTCATTTCATTCATTTCATTCATTTCATTCATTTCATTCATTTCATTCATTTCATTCATTTCATTCATTTCATTCATTTCATTCATTTCATTCATTTCATTAATTTCATTAATTTCATTAATTTCATTAATTTCATTCATTTCATTCATTTCATTCATTTCATTCATTTCATTCATTTCATTCATTTCATTCATTTCATTCATTTCATTCATTTCATTCATTTCATTCATTTCATTCATTTCATTCATTTCATTCATTTCATTCATTTCATTCATTTCATTCATTTCATTCATTTCATTCATTTCATTCATTTCATTCATTTCATTCATTTCATTCATTTCATTCATTTCATTCATTTCATTCATTTCATTCATTTCATTCATTTCATTCATTTCATTCATTTCATTCATATCATTCATTTCATTCATTTCATTCATTTCATTCATTTCATTCATTTCATTCATTTCATTCATTTCATTCATTTCATTCATTTCATTCATTTCATTCATTTCATTCATTTCATTCATTTCATTCATTTCATTCATTTCATTCATTTCATTCATTTCATTCATTTCATTCATTTCATTCATTTCATTCATTTCATTCATTTCATTCATTTCATTCATTTCATTCATTTCATTCATTTCATTCATTTCATTCATTTCATTCATTTCATTCATTTCATTCATTTCATTCATTTCATTCATTTCATTCATTTCATTCATTTCATTCATTTCATTCATTTCATTCATTTCATTCATTTCATTCATTTCATTCATTTCATTCATTTCATTCATTTCATTCATTTCATTCATTTCATTCATTTCATTCATTTCATTCATTTCATTCATTTCATTCATTTCATTCATTTCATTCATTTCATTCATTTCATTCATTTCATTCATTTCATTCATTTCATTCATTTCATTCATTTCATTCATTTCATTCATTTCATTCATTTCATTCATTTCATTCATTTCATTCATTTCATTCATTTCGTTATTTTAATTCTGTTCATTCTTTTCATAATTTTTATTCTTTAAATTTTTTATTATTTTTATTCTCGTCCACCTATTAATTTCTTTTATAAACAAAACTGACATTGCAGAGTTAAATAAATTCCATTTATATTAATTGTGCGAACGGAAATGAAATAACGTTGTGTTGCGTGTCATAAATGACGACCGGATATGGACACATTGAGACAAACAAACCACAACATTTAAGCAAAACTCTTATCAGCCAAAATGAAATAATCATTTGATGTAGCTAATTACAGACGCAGCACGAGTGCGTTATGTTGACAGATCCTATTAATTATTTGGAAAAACGCAAAATGTTAAACGGGCCTTGAGACTCAATGAGCAAATCTAGCCAAGGACAAATGTTTTAATGTTAAATTTACTTTACAAACTTTAGTTAATTAAAAAAAAAAAAATACCCATTAATATAATATAGATTAAATGAATGTCAACTAAATAAAAACTGTTAATTTCAGATAGCAAAATGGAATTGCTCTTGCACAAAATAATGTTACTCATACGCCAACGTTATCCAAATTTGGTTCGCATGTAAATATTACATTTTATACGTTATTGCTAAATGAAATCACATAAAATAAATTGCATAAATTAATCTTCTCATATTACAGTGCACTTTTGTACAACTAAAACATGTCAATTTCGTTACGCTAATTCAGCAAAATCATTCATAGACACGCGTTTAGTTACGGACAGACAAAGAGACGTATGCAACCACATATCAGCATGGGGCATACTCATTATAGTATGTCTCACGTATACAGTTGCAAATGAGAAACCAATTTGTCCAACATGCGCCACCAAAGGAATTAAATTTTGAATACTCACCGATGATAAAGTTGGTGACCATGAGCCAAAACAATCCAGACTAATGTTATGTTAGGTTGTCGTCGATTACTGCGATAACAATGGAGCTAAAATATAAACTGAGAAATGCTTAATAGTGGAGTTTTCCAAGAGTAAAGTAATGAATGGGAAACCTAAGAGCCGAAATCATTTCCTACGCAAAACTCTCAACCCGTCGTTCATTTGCGGCATTAAACTGTAGGTCCCGGCATTTGGTTATATGTCGAGAAATTCAAAAACTCTCGACTCCATGCATTATAAATTCTGTCGTGATTTAAACACTTTTTCTTTTTGATTGCTTTTTAAATGCTGTCGCTATTTAAATATATTTGCTCTTTGGCTGCATTTTAAATGCTGTAGAAATTAAAAACTTTTGCTCTGTATACTATTACAATAGTTATTTACTTATTACATTTTAAATTCTGTCGCGATTTAAATACTTTTGCTCTTTGGATACGTTTTAAATGCTGCAGCAATTTAATAAATTTTGCTCTGTATACTATGTACTTATTTCATTTTTATTGCTTTAAGAGCAAATGTAAAAAATGCATTTAGCTTGAAATCATTTTTGTTTAATAATACTTTTAGTCAGTGTAATTCTGAAAACTGAAAGATAAAAGGCAACGAAAGCGAAGTTGATATTCATGCTCTTATGTGTAGCCAATGTCGCATCCGTATATTGAAAGCATATTTGAAATAAAAATTGCGGGAGTATTTTTAAGAGTAGAGTAAAGCAATAAAAAAAAAATATGAATAGAAAAAAATTAAAAATAAGTTCTAAAAAAGTCAAATGAAGCAGTTTTATACCATTCTGTGAGCAATTTCAAACTGCTCTAATACTTGCTTTGGAAATGATTTCGCTATGTTATTTAATTTTTCGTTACTATTTCAATTTTTTTTTTTTTCTTATCATGATTTCATTTTTTTAAAGCAACTTCGATTTATTGTTTAAAATTTTTTTAAGAATACCTTAAACAATGTAAGTATGAAATCAATGTACGAAAGGCGATAAAAATAATATCCGCTTGTGCAGCCGTTGACCAAAAATTTAACATGAAAAATGACTCCGAAGAGTCTTTCATTAAATACCTTTATTTATTGCTCTGAGAGCAATAAATAAACTAAAATTGACGTTGCTCCTTGATATTATGACAATCTGCTAGAACTCTGAAATATAATGAGAAATGCTTAATAGAAGAGTTTTGCAAGAGTAAAGTAATGAATGGCAAACATATGAGCCGAAATCATTGCATCAAAGAGTTTTTTCATAATTTATTGCTCATAGAGCAAAAGTTATTATTATTATAATAAAACTAACATTGACGTTGCTCCTCCATATTAGAACTCTGAAATAAAAAATAAAACATTCCAATAAATTTATATATTGCAAAGCATTTAAAAAGCAAAGTTTCAAAGTAATTCACATTTCAGCTAACTGCTCATAAAACTGATTTATTAATTTTTTTTTATATATTACTCTGTTGGGTAAGAGAACACTACTTTGCTCTCGACAGCTAGTAATATAAAAGTAAAAGGTTTTGCTTTACTTCTTTGTTTTCAAACCCTTCAAAGAGCAATAAAAATCGTCAGAGAGTTTTGGGAAGTAACTGTCTTAAATTCGATTTGAAATAAGTCAAATGTTCGAGTGCGCTATGTACAACATTGTTACAATTAGAATTTACAATACTGGTCACAATGTTGAGCACATTAAACTGGTATTCAAGGTCAGTAACTCTTCCCAGTCATCACTACAAAATATTGTACACTGGGTCGTATGAGTGACATTGAATGGTGTCTGTGTCACGGTTTTTGTTGCTGATGCTTTTGTTGTAGTTGCTTTCGTTGTAACTTTTGTTGTTGATTTTGTACTTGATTTTGTTGTTGTAGTTGTTTTTATCTGTTTTCCATATTGTCTCCCTTCCAGTATTTCACTTAAATAGACGCAATAAACAAACTGTGTGCTATGCAGCAACACAGTGAGACGAACAATAAAATTTGGCTCTGTTAATGACACCGACTACTCGTGTTGCTGGCTGCAGGCACAAAACGGTCCGTGTCCAAATTGCTCCTTGTTTAAGCAATTAAATCTACACCAACAAAAGTCGGCAACAGCAAATCGACCGAACTACCGAAGCACCAAAGGACAACAGCAACGTACCAGCCAATTGTTGACAACAAAAAACTAAAAAAAAACGTATACTAAATGAGTGCGCAGTGACAATTTACATTTCTAGGTGTCCTTTGAAGGACACGCACACACCACACAGGCAGACGTAATAGGCTTTTGGCGAATACAATAGCTAGCCGCTGTCATTAGAAGAACGCAATATTTAAATTTGTTTATTTATATATTTTAAAGTTGCAAATTTTACAATATTAAATTGAAAAGAATTGTTTTAGATGATGAAATATTTTTCTTTTAAGAATAGTTGAAAAAAACAGTGTTCTGTCAAAAATGTCAAAAATGATGGCAATTCTTCCCGAAGATAATTATTTCAAATTTTATATCTCATACGTTAATCAAAAAATATCGATACCCCTCAACATAACATGATAAGTCTAAAAAGTAAGTTTTTCAGGAGAATGTTTTTAGTTTTTTTAAAACGGCTCTATGTCTGACTTGTTGAAAAATGTTAGGGCAAAGTACGAAATTTCCAAATTTTTAACAAAATTCTATTTTAGTCTTCCTTTTTCATGTTTTGTTATTTTTCATTACAAAGTCAAATACAAAAACTGCAATAAGGAAATAAAAAATAATGTTAGATAATGCAAGAAAAAATTAGAAGAAAAAGATTAAATTTATCAACATCTCAAAAGTTATGTTAAGAAAATAGGAAACATTTTACATTTACTCTTAGTCAGAATAGTCTGAGTAGTTGCTGGTCTTCAAGTTTACACACGTTGAAAAGAAGGCAACATTTTATTGTTCATGACAAATATCTCTGTTCACGTTTGGTTTGGAATATGGCACACTGATGCGACATATATTTAGGTATTTGCTAGCGATTGTATTAAACTTGCAGCGATATATTGCAGGCCGTGGCAATGGTGATGATTAGAACGACGTTTTAGTGGCTATTTCATGAAACATCTGACGAACTAGCACGTGCTGGATCTGAGGATAATCCATTTGGACCAGAACCTGTGCTTGGACTACCTGCATCTACGGGAAAATTCGTCATCAGCTCTTGGGTCGCCTCCGCACACTAGAGCAGATGGCTGAATGAGACAAAATACAGATTCTCCAAGCTCATGACACCGACGATAACCAAAAGATCGGCCTTGTTTCTACTTTCCTTAAGTAGAAAGGAGTGCAGAAAACTGACGGGACTTCTAACGGGACACAACGCATGTGAAAAACACATGAACGCAATCGGCCTGGCCGAAAGCGCCTTATGTTCTGCCTGCTACGAAGAAACTGGCACCACAGAGCACTATCTCTGTGACTGTCCAGCATTTTCTAGAATTAGAAGGCAGATCTTTGGCACAGACGTGATGAGAGAGGATCAGCTTCACTCTCTATCACACAATAGCCTTCTTAGATTCAATAATGAATCTAAGAAGTATCATTAAAAACCAGGGAACTGGGTCACAGCACAATGGATATAACCCTGTCTGAGTGCAGTGGCTCTATTTTTTATCCCACATTAAAAAAAAAAAGTGCCTATTTCGGTATTTTTGATGTTTTTCTTACTTTAGCCAGATGTAGCAAATTGACAATGCAACTTATCAACTCAAAAACAAATGGTATTTATTAATTTAAATATTTAAAAAATAATTCAATTAAAATGGAAAACATAACAAACAACAAATCACGTTTATTAATTGCTTTAAGGTTAAAAGTTTCTGAATTCAACAAAAAATAATATTTAAAAATATATCAGGATATATTTAAAGTGTAATGCCAATTTTTTGTACAATCATGAAAATAACTCTCATTTATTTATATACCAAAGTAGCTAATCCCGTGCACGACTCGCGAAAATATTTTGTGAATGCAAGTATATGGAGCAATTTTATTAATGTGAAAACATTTTTAATATTTATATCAGGGACTCGTGCTTTGCTGTGGACGTTTTTTTTATTGGTTTTATAAATGAAGTAACCAAAACAAAACTAATTCTTCGCTACCGTAGAATTCTTTCCCGAAGAATTCATCCCAGTAGAGTTTTTCCCAGTAAAAGTTTTAGTGGGTTGAGTTTTAGTGTGGTGAATTTGAGTGTGGTGAATTTTATGCGGTGAGTTAAAGTGTCATGAATTTTATTGCGGTGAATTTCAGTGTGGTGAATTTGAGTGTGGTGAATTTTAGTGTGGTGAATTTTAGTGTGGTTAGTTTTAGTGTGGTTAATTTGAGTGTGGTTAATTTTATGTGGTGAGTTTAAGTGTGGTGAATTTTAGTGTGGTGATTTTTAGTGTGGTGGTTTTCAGTGTGGTAAATATGGGTGCGGTGAATTTTGGTGTGTTGAGTTTAAGTGTAGTAGATTTTATTGTGGTAAGTTTTAGTGTGGTGAATTTGCTTGTGGCGAATTTTAGTGTGATGAATTTTTGTGTGGTGAATTTTAGTGTGGTAAATTTGAGTGTGGTGAATTTTATGTAGTGAGTTTAAGTGTTGAATTTTAATGTGGTGAATTTTAGTGTGGTGCTTTTTAGTGTGGTGAGTTTTAGTGTGGTGAATTTTAATGTGGTGAGTTTAAGTGTGGTGAATTTCAGTGTGGTGAATTTCAGTGTGGTTAGTTTTAGTGTGGTGAATTTTGGTGTGGTGAATTTTATGTAGTGAGTTTTAGTGTGGTGCTTTTTAGTGTGGTGAGTTTTAGTGTGGTGAATTTTAATGTGGTGAGTTTAAGTGTGGTGAATTTCAGTGTGGTGAATTTCAGTGTGGTGAGTTTTAGTGTGGTGAATTTTAGTGTGGCGAATTTTAGTGTGGTTGATTTTGTGTTTTTGCTTTTGTTTTTGTGGTTCTGCTTTTGTTTTTTGGTTTTGTTTTTGTGTGTTTTTGTTTTGTATTTATGTTTTGCTTTTCTTTTGTTTTTATGCTTTTGTGCTTGCTTTTATTTTAGAGTTGTTGTTGTATTTTTGCTTTTGTGTGTTTGCTTTCATTTTTGTGTTTTTGCTTTCATTTTTGTGTTTCTGCTTTTGTTCTGCTTTGTTTACTTTTTATTTTGTTTTTTCCATTCTTTTTTTTATTTTTTTGTTCGTTTTGAGTTATTGCTTTAGTTTTGTGCTTTTACTTTTGTTTTTGTGTTTGATTTTTGCTTTTGTTTTTGTGTTTTTGCTTTTGTATATTTTTATGTATTTGAGTTTTTTATTTCATCTTCTTAGCTGGTTTAAGTGCCGAGTTATATCGTTTTGAAAGTTTAGATTGTATGGGAGGTGCCACGCTCCTTTGTCCAATCCCGCCCATATATAGCCTATGACACCCTCCAGACTCCATAGTATCCTGGTGCATACTAGTCTGTCTGTTTGTGATACTGGAACAAACAGACAGACATACGGACCACGAGTTTTATATATTAGATTATATAGAAATTACTTTAAATCATTCAGTAATATTGTCAAAAAATATCTTTAAAATGGTGTCGATTTCTCGATACATTCCAGTGAAATTGGCCACAATGCAGAAATTTAATTATTAATTTATTTTTGTTATAAAATCATATTATATTCCAAGTATTTTCTATTTTTAACAATTTTTACCACTTTTAACTCGAATGGCACGAGTCACAACATTCAATTAGTTTATAAATTATACAATGGACTTCTTTCCGCATAAAATGGCATGTGATATCTATAAATATCAATTAGTTTTTTTCGATATATTTCAAATTAATTAATGCCAATAAGTGTGAACAAGTTTTATGCGCAAGTAACCGACTCGATTTCAGGCAGCTGTTTTGTTTTGGCCAATAAATGTTTCAGCTCATGAATTTTAATTTATATAAATATTTATGTATTTTTTTGTATGTATTTTTTATGCTTTTTTAATTTTTATATTGTGCTATGGTTGAACTGTGCCCCGCTGTTCATGTAACAAAAATAGTCAGTGGTTATTTGTGGAAAATTTTATAAATTCCAGGCGCACAAAAATTACAATTTAAAAATATGAAATTTTTTATATTTAAAAAATTTCATATTCATTTTTGCATTTCTTTGTGTTGTATTTACTGCGAAAAATATTTGATTAAAATACTTTGCAAAATATTTATTTATTTTTTATTTATTTTTTTGTTGCCAAAGTTATGAGTGGTACTTTGTATATTTTTTATTAACAAAAAAAAAATATTTTTATGTTTTCAAAACTATGCACCATATCAAGTTTAATTAAAGCTCGAAAATCCTTCAGAAGTTCTATGGCGTAGCAGGTCAAGAGTAGCGCGTGTGTGAACCACAAATAGGTCTTGAGATACTTCTTTGCACTTTTGCAACAACGAAACACTTCAAGTGTGGCTGAAGGACTCGGGTGGCTTACAAATTCAGTACGAGTCACGGAAACTGCGCAAGCAGGATATGTCGTCCTTAAAGCCACTCAATGCAGAGCATCAGAGCAAAAAATTGTAGCCTGTGATTTTTACATCGCTACTTTCGCATGAACGAGGAACTGGCTGTGAATTCAATTTTTCACTAGAATTCAACTTCCACAAAAAATTCATGTTTTCCCGAAAATCAAATTTTCAATAAGAATTCATATTTTCTTGAAGTAAATATTTCGATTTAATTTATTTTTTGTGTTTTAATTTAATAGAATTTTTCTATAATTTTAAATTTTTAACAAAAAATGTATTTTTTATTTAAATGTTTAACTAAAAATTCATTACTAGTTATACAATTTTTCACTATAAATTCAGATTTTCACTTAAAGTTACAAATGATAAAAAAAAACCAAAAGTACAACAAAATTAAAAATACAAATCAAAAGCAAAAATACAATACCAAAAACAAAACCATAAAATCAAAAAAGAAAAAGCAAGAGTAAAATAAAAATTAAAAATTAAAAAAACAAAAGCAAAAACTCAAAAACAAAATAATAACGCAAAAACACAAAAGAAAATTGCAAAAATGCAAAATCTAAAGTAAAATCACAAATGAAAAAAATGAAAAAGAACAAAAAGTAAACTTAAAAGCAAAAACATTAACACTAAATCAATCTTAAAAACCATATCAAAAGCAAAAACAGAAACAAAAATACGAAAAAAAAAACAAATCAAAAAATAGCAAAACAAAAAGCTAAAACTGAAATAAAAATAAAAATAAAAGCAAAAAAAAGAACAAACAATAGATAAACAAATAATAAATATAACAAAATCAAAATCAAAAGAAAAGAAAAAGATTAAGCAACACTAAAGCAAAAACAAAAGCTAATGCAACAACAAAAGCTAAAAAAATAAAGCCACAATATAAAAAACAAAAATACAATATCAGTTCCAAAAACAACAGCAAAACCGCATAAACAAAGACACGAAAACAAAAATTCAAAAACAAGATCCAAATAATAACGCAAAAATCCAAAAAAAAAAAAATTGTTTTTGGAAACACACAGACTCGAAAGTAAAAATACAAATGAAATAGGACATAAAGTAAACAAAAAGGCAAAAAGACAAACATAAAGTCAATCTCAAAAACAAAAGCAAAAAAAGAAACAAACAAAAAACGCACAAAGAAATTAAAATAAATCAAAATATAGCAAAACTAAGACTTAGCGTCTAAAATCACTAAAAATTCAATTTTTCACTAAAAATTCAATTTTTCACTAAAAATTCAATTTTTCACTAAAAATTCAATTTTTCACTAAAAATTCAATTTTTCACTAAAAATTCAATTTTTCACTAAAAATTCAATTTTTCACTAAAAATTCAATTTTTCACTAAAAATTCAATTTTTCACTAAAAATTCAATTTTTCACTAAAAATTCAATTTTTCACTAAAAATTCAATTTTTCACTAAAAATTCAATTTTTCACTAAAAATTCAATTTTTCACTAAAAATTCAATTTTTCACTAAAAATTCAATTTTTCACTAAAAATTCAATTTTTCACTAAAAATTCAATTTTTCACTAAAAATTAAATTTTTCACTAAAAATTCAATTTTTCACTAAAAATTCAATTTTTCACTAAAAATTCAATTTTTCACTAAAAATTCAATTTTTCACTAAAAATTCAATTTTTCATTCAATTTTTCACTAAAAATTCAATTTTTCACTAAAAATTCAATTTTTCACTAAAAATTCAAATTTTCACTAAAAATTCAAATTTTCACTAAAAATTCAATTTTTCACTAAAAATTTAATTTTTCACTAAAAATTTAATTTTTCACTAAAAATTTAATTTTTCACTAAAAATTCAATTTTTACTAAAAATTCAAATTTTCACTAAAATATAATTTTTCACTATAAATTCAATTTTTCACTTAAAATTATTTTTTTTCTCTTAAAATTCAATTTTACTTTAAAAATATAGTTTTTCAGTAAAATTAAAGTTAAAAAAAAATTAAATTTAAAAAAAAATAACATTTACACTAAAAAAAAAATTTTCACTTTAAAATTAGTTCTGTAAAACTACCAAGCAATAATTCTGGATTTTCTGTACATTCATATTCAACACAGTGCCACTTAATCCAATGCATTGTCAACCACTTCTGGACATGAGACACATGTTATTCGCATAATTTACACAGAATGCGAACTTGCAAAAATTGCAACACATGTGGAGTCATCTCATAAACCAGACTTGAGCTAGGGCACTTTAAGAATTAAATGGTTTATTGACATAGAAGGGAAGATAAAATAGATCTTGTTACACATTGGGAAAAACCACAAATATAGGATGATTTTAATTAAATATCTATTAGTCATAGTCAACTGAATTTATGGCAATGAATTAATATTTGTATAATGCAATAAATGAAATATCAAATGATTTAAAAAATATGCGCATTTATTTACTTGCTAAATTTTTAAGTTTTATTCAACTTTAAATATTCAATTATTGAACTTTAAATATCGTCCCAAGTAATCAGAATTTACCTTTTTGAAAAGTACATTTCGTAGTGTTTTTCGAAATAATCGTCTCATTGAAAAGGTCTGTCTAAAAAGTAGCTTAATTTGTATAATAATTGATGAAAGGCTTAAAGAGCCTTTATTGAACAACGTTGTTGCATTTCAGCAAATGTCCAATCAAAACAACTTATTTCAAGTGACTGGTTGCAAAATGTCACAGTGATGAAAATAGAAAATATAAATATCAGAAGAATAAAATATAATAACAAAAATGTAAAAGAAATATACAAAAATAGAATTAAAACTTTAAATAAATAGAAAATATACTAAAAAAATATAATATATAATATACCAGACAAAATAATATTCCAGCCTCAAATGCGACGTTCTTATATATTCCACTGCCGTATTTTAGAAGTTTCCACAACCTTCTTTACTAATCAAGTTCAGTATTGCTCGTAAGCTATCTCCATCTCGTTTAAACGCATGTGCAGTATTCTAGAAGTTTCCATAAACTTCTACACTTAATGAGAATCCGTGATGCTACGTGTCATTTGCATCTCTTTCACACTCATGTATTATAGAGCACTCAACTGTCAATTGATTTTCGCTCGCAATCTCAGTACGCTAAAAATAATCAGCACTGAATGCATGCCGGAATATCATACAAAGTTCAGCTATGAATATTCGGTACTGAATACAAAATTGAGTTCAGCAGTTCTATAAAATTTACTGCTGGGATAATTTTTACAAAAGAATAATTAAGTTTTGGTGCTCTCGTATTCCACTCCTTATACATTTTACAATTCATATTTTTTCTCATTCCTTTTTGAATCATTTTGTTTACTTGATGCTTTAATCTGATATAATTTAATCCGATATAGTGAAGTTTATCCCAGTCAGGCATCTCAGTGTTGCTGCACTCTACAAATTGATTTAATCTATTAGACGAATTGCGAAAGCTGCTAGCAAAAAATGTAAATGGTTTCTCGTAAAATGCAAAGTGCCCATAGCAGAATTTTTCGCATATTTTTAGCGATAATATAAACCAATTTTCATTTAAGAGCCGTCTGTCTACTGCTAGTGCAAATGAATGGCTGCCTAATGAGCCAAAGTCGATCATTAACCTTTTCCTATGGTTTGTGATTAATGGAAAATTACAGTTTTTTTTTTTAAATATTGTTTAATTTTTCGTCTAAATTTTGTCTAAATACTGAACATTTTTAGTGGAAAATAACATTTTTTGTGAAAATTTGAATTTATAGTGAAACATTTAATTTTTAAGTAATAATTGAAATTTTAGAAACAATTTTAATTTTTAGTGATAAATTGAATTGTAATGAAAAAATATATCAAATGTTGAAGTTCATTTTAAAACACTTTTTTTGTTTTTTACTACTGCCAAAATAACGAAGAACTGTAAAAATGACAGTCAAAAAATGGTTCAGTGTCAGAATGTGACAAATGAAAAAGTATAAAATGAATGAATGACCCAAAAAACAACACATAGCGAATGAACGAAAAAATGAATTTTCTTTGAGAAACGTTAATATTGGCATCGAAAATACTACAAACAACTAAACCAAACAAATGTCTATAATTTGCAGTTTCCACGAACACAAAGAGATGAAAATAAAAGCATGACAAAAAGCGAAAAGAAATTTTTGTACAAAAATTAAATCCAAAGTATTGGGGAAAATAATAAAAATAATAAAAACCACTCAACAATTGTCAATATAGGACAGACACAATAGTTGCTAAAGTCAAAGCATCAAAGATAAAATAAATAATAAAGAAAAATTACCAAAATACCTATATAAAGGGGGTAGAATTTAATGGTATGGCATTGAATTTTCCAACGCAACATTAAAGTAAAGAAATTTCAAGTGAAAGAAAATTTTAAACTTTTCCACAATATTAAACACCACAAAATAGGTATTGATGGCTGCTGTCTGGGATTTTCTGCAAAGTCAGAACAACCGACAAATGCGCCATTGAATCAAATTAATGTGGACAGCTGTTGCTAAATCGAATTGCGATTCGAGTTGCGGATGCGGCAGACGGTAAAGCAAATGTAGCGCAATTCGAAGAAGCAGAGAAACCAGAAAAACTTATTGAAATAAATTAAATTCTCAGTCTTGATCGAACTCAGACGAACAAATTTTCAACTATTCATTGAATGTTTTAATTAAAAGTGACAAATACGAATTTCAATTGCAATTGTTATTTAAAAAGGAGGTAAAAAGAGGTAGACAGATGGTGACAGAAGGAGACAGAGGGAGACAGAAGGAGACAAAGGGAGACAGAGGGAGACAGAGGGAGGCAGAGGGAGACAGAGGGAGGCAGAGGGAGACAGAGGGAGACAGAGGGAGACAGAGGGAGACAGAGGGAGACAGAGGGAGACAGAGGGAGACAGAGGGAGACAGAGGGAGACAGAGGGAGACAGAGGGAGACAGAGGGAGACAGAGGGAGACAGAGGGAGACAGAGGGAGACAGAGGGAGACAGAGGGAGACAGAGGGAGACATAGGGAGACAGAGGGAGACAGAGGGAGACAGAGGGAGACAGAGGGAGACAGAGGGATACATTGGGAGACAGAGGGAGACAGAGGGAGACAGAGGGACACAGAGGGAGACAGAGCGAGTCAGAGGGAAACAAAGGGAGACAGAGGGGGACAGAGGGAGACAGAGGGAGACAGAGGGAGAAAGAGGGAGACAGAGGGAGACAGAGGGAGACAGAGGGAGACAGAGGGAGACAGAGGGAGACAGAGGGAGACAGAGGGAGACAGAGGGAGACAGAGGGAGACAGAGGGAGACAGAGGGAGACAGAGAGATACAGAGGGAGACAGAGGGAGACAGAGGGAGACAGAGGGAGACAGAGGGAGACAGAGGGAGACAGAGGGAGACAGAGGGAGACAGAGGGAGACAGAGGGAGACAGAGGGAGACAGAGGGAGACAGAGGGAGACAGAGGGAGACAGAGGGAGACAGAGGGAGACAGAAGGATACATTGGGAGACAGAGGGAGACAGAGGGAGACAGAGGGACACAGAGGGAGACAGAGCGAGTCAGAGGGAAACAAAGGGAGACAGAGGGGGACAGAGGGAGACAGAGGGAGACAGAGGGAGAAAGAGGGAGACAGAGGGAGACAGAGGGAGACAGAGGGAGACAGAGGGAGACAGAGGGAGACAGAGGGAGACAGAGGGAGACAGAGGGAGACAGAGGGAGACAGAGGGAGACAGAGAGATACAGAGGGAGACAGAGGGAGACAGAGGGAGACAGAGGGAGACAGAGGGAGACAGAGGGAGACAGAGGGAGACAGAGGGAGACAGAGGGAGACAGAGGGAGACAGAGGGAGACAGAGGGAGACAGAGGGAGACAGAGGGAGACAGAGGGAGACAGAGGGAGACAGAGGGAGACAGAGGGAGACAGAGGGAGACAGAGGGAGACAGAGGGAGACAGAGGGAGACAGAGGGAGACAGAGGGAGACAGAGGGAGACAGAGGGAGACAGAGGGAGACAGAGGGAGACAGAGGGAGACAGAGGGAGACAGAGGGAGACAGAGGGAGACAGAGGGAGACAGAGGGAGACAGAGGGAGACAGAGGGAGACAGAGGGAGATAGAGGGAGACAGAGGGAGACAGAGGGAGACAGAGGGAGACAGAGGGAGACAGAGGGACAGGGAGACAGATATGACATAAGTATAAGAGGAGCTAATTTTTGTCAGGTCATTAAAATTAATGAGTTTATTCATGATAGTCCTTCTATCACATTAGGAAATCAGAAATGAAAAGGAGCTGTCAGAGGACAGAGGGAGACAGTGGGAGACAGAGGGACACAGGGGGAGACAGAGGGAGACAGAGGGAGACAGAGGGAGACAGAGGGAGACAGTGGGAGACAGTGGGAGTAATAATAAAAAAATAGTATAGAAAAAAATCTAGTTTTCGATTTCTTTTATATTACAATTTGGCAGACCTATTTTCAAAAGAAATGACATTTTTGATATTTGAAGAAATTATTTTTGTAAAGTTTAGTGAAGAGGCAGAAAGGGGACTATTTCAATTTTCTTTTACACAGCACGTGCTAAAAAAAACTTAATGTACAGTCAACATCAGAAATTTAAGTTTAATTTATGAGATGTCCATATCAACATTTTTCACGTCTTGTAATGTAATATAATAATTTTCCCTGTCATAATGATTCTATAATAAATTTCACCTCAATACTATAAACAATAGATTAATGCTGTTAAATTCTAAAGAATTTCTGTTGATTTCGTTAAACAGTTGTCTTGTTTACTTACTACACAAATCGTTTGAGCGAATACACAAAAAATATACTGAGTTTATTGATGGCGGAAAAATGAAAAACAAAATTCAAAATTGTATATACCACATTTAGTAGCGGTCTTCTTGTTGTTGTTTACTAATCATTAAAACTTTATTTGTTTATATAAAAAACAACGGCAAAACCATAAAATTATCTAAAATTTTAAGCGATACACCAGAATTCCGACATTTGGAACTCAAATAAGGCAAAAAAAGGTTTATTTCTAATGTGAAAATACTAAAAAAAATATATATATTTTTAATTAACGTATTTAAAGTCTTGTAAGTTTTAAATTAACGTTGCAGTGGTAAAACGAACCAAGTACTTTATCAAAATTTAAATATCTGTCTAATTCATTATTTGAGTATTGTAAAAAAAGTATTGTAAATGGTAATCGAGAAAAAATACCTTTTTCTCAGTTGCCGTTTTCAGCAACTATTTTAATAATGTACAGAATCCTTATATAAAAAAAAACTACTTTTATTTCTGAGTCAGTCACGTTCTGCTGTTGCGTGTTGTGAGATGAATTTGCAAAAAATAGGTTCAAATTCTGTTGAGTCCATTACAAGTTATTCAACCGTTAGGTGTTGTGTCTAAAAAGTTGAACCTTTGTACGATTTATTTCATTTGTAATTTCTAAGCGTTGACCTTTTGTAGTTGCTTCCGTTGCATCGTTAATAACAAACTGAGTCAGCATTTATAATATTATATTATGTTACAAAAAAAAAAACATTTACATTTTTCACCAGTTTTATGTCCATTTTGAAGAGACTTTAAAGTTTTACTGTGATAACACTTTAAGCCATAACTTAATACAGTCACTTTGTTTATGTCAATGTTGTCTAAAAGTTTTAAAATTTATTTTCATGTTGTTCGTTTTATCATTACAGAAATCTAATGTCAGCCATGTTCAAATGATAACCGATGTTTTATGGCACTCAAGCTATTCAACTCATGTAGCAAGTTTTTCAACTCGAGCAACTTTTGTAACAAATATTTTTGTTCTTGTTCTTGTACTTTAATAAATATATATATTTTATATTTAAGGTCATTGCCAAATGAATATTTTTTTCAAGCTCACTCTTTGGAACAGTAGCACTGAAAGGAAAAGCAAATGAGGCTTGAAATGGATAAAAGGCAGATATTGCGATTATAAAACAAGGAATTAGTTTAGTTGAAGTACTAAAATTCATAATTTTGGTATAATATATTTTTGTATTTTAAAAATATAAATATTGAATTGAAATTTTAATTTATATTAAATATTTCAATACATTTTATTTATATAAAATTTGAATTTTTGTGGAATTACTTAAATTTAGTAATTTATTTTTTTTTTAAATTTTACTTTTTAATGAATATGACTTATAATGACAATAATAACTTTTTTTAATGAAAATTTTAATTTTTATTTTAATCTACATGGTGTCTACAGTAGCCATTATTTATGGAAATGTTTCTGTTGTACGATCACAATGTATTAAGGAGACACTACAGACACTACATGTCTTGCCATAAATGTCAAATATTATGGTATGACTGAAATTTCCACATAAAGTCTGACATGACTTTGACGTTCCGATTTTATTTAGCGCTTTAAACCGATTTTTTAATTAATTTGTACCAACTCTGGTAACAAAAAACTGAAATAATGTTTATCCCATCAACTCCTATCTCTTAGAAAATTAAAAATTGTTTCCGTTCTGATTCCAGATATAATAAAACGACTCGATTACGTGTTCAAAATCCAAATGCTATTCATTGCTGTCACAGTTTTGGTTTCATAAACAAATATAACAACTCGATGCCAAATTTATTTTAATTTCGGCTTTAGTTCAGTTTAAAAAATAGACTAAACATTCTGAACCACTGCAGATTATTTTTATAAATAATATGTTCTAGTTCCAATTCCTGTAATGCTTTTTTAATTTCTGTTTCAGTTTCAAAATATTGTGAATTGTCTCAGTTATGCTTTATACAGTAATTAAAACCCTTTGTAATATCGATTCTGGATCTGGATCCTAGTTTTTTTAAATAGC
Source organism: Dryomyza anilis (assembly GCA_951804985.1). Lineage (NCBI taxonomy): Eukaryota > Metazoa > Arthropoda > Insecta > Diptera > Dryomyzidae > Dryomyza > Dryomyza anilis. The sequence goes on from OX638132.1 coordinate 97,961,186, forward strand.
GGTTTCAATTCCGGTTCCAATCAAAAAAAAATTATGAGTTCGATTCCAGTTCCGGTTCCACACATTTTTTATTTATGGTTCCGATTTTGGTTCCGATTCCAAAAATCGAAACGATTTCAGTACCGATTCCGGTTCTCTGCGCTCCCTGACAGGGACTTAACACTTTTGGAATATCAGTTCGATTTTAAGGTTATTTTATAAAGTGGTTCTGAATTCGTTTCCATCCAAAAAATTATATGGGTTCAGATTCCGGTTCCAAACATTTTTTTTAAAAACGGTTCCGATTCCGGTTTGAAAACTCGAAACGGTTCAGATTCATGTTCTGGTTTTGTCATTAATGAAACTGTTGCAGCCCAGGGGCTCTATTTTCCTTCGATGAGAAATATAAAATAAGAATGAAAATTAGATAAATACACGGATAGAAAAGATTTGCTTGAATGTAATTAAAAAATAATACGAAATCACCATTCATGTATTGCGAATGAAGTGTAATTAAATTATTGTTTATATGGTAATAACATATTACTAAGTGTAAACATTTTATATATTCCCCAGCAGAATCTGTCTAACTTATCATAAATATGTTACAATACAAACGTAAAATTTTAATTACATTTGAATATACTATTTCTTGGCAGTTTACTTGGTTATAACTATGTTTCAAAACAAACAGAAAATGTTATTCAAATCTAATTATAACGTATGTTCGCAACGTTCGTCTTCGTTCGATTAGTTATCGACAGACGAAGTTGGCAACATTGCGCAGCATTTTCTACCTACACCATCTTTTGCCATCGTTTCAACATATTGATGTTTAAAACAAACAAAAAAGAAATTGGATTTAAATAAATGTAATCTTCCAAAATTCTTCTTGTATACGAAGTTGGCACTCGTTGAGCAGAATTTTCTATCTACGTCTCTTTTTTCGTCGTTTGAAGTAGAGATGGGCATGTGAGCGTGATTCAGCGATATTCACGTGAATCACGCGTGATTGTGATTGAATCCTAATTTTGCTCACGTGATTGTGAGTGAGGGTGAGTAGACAACAAAATACCGTGAGTGAGTGTGCGTGAGTACAATTTTTTCGTGAGTGAGTGTGCGTGAGTCGAATATTTCATAAAATAAAATAAATCTCAGTTTTAATTTTTAGCGATTTTATGTATTTTTGCTGAACTACAGAACAAGGCTCAGAACTCAGAAGGCTTCGGAAAGGCGACTGCCCACGATTCAGAACTATAATAAATGAAACCCTTTCTAACGACCGTCATATACCCACCCCTTCTTCAACTCAGAAAAAATTGCAAGGTTTCAGTCAACAATTTATCTAACCCTGCAAACCGGCCGTACTTAGTATTGGCTGTGGGGTAATGTCGATAGTTTTTGCTTGGTTTCATACGACCGTTTATGGAACGCATTTTTTTTTCGATATACCCAATTTTGTAAAAAGTTGAATTTTCAATTTCAACTATACATGATAACTCTGTTTTGACTTTCTTTTGTTTATTAACTTTAGTTTGTTCCAGAGGTACGTGTGGTGTTCCGATTTTATTCGAGTTATAAATGTAGTAACCAAAAAAATCGCTTAAAAAATAGTTACTCAAAAAATAGGATGTGTAGTGATTTTATTAATATAAAGAATATTTTTATTATTTATATTCCCCGTAGAACGTTTTCCCGTAGAATTCTTCCCGGTAGAATTCTTTCCCGTAGAATCCTTCCCCCCAGAGTTTTTCCCACTAGAAGTTTTAGTGTGGTGAGTTTTAGGGTGGTGAATTTTGGTGTGGTGATTTTTAGTGTGGTGAATTTTAGTGCGGTGAATTTTGGTGTCGTAAGTTTTAGTGTGGTGAGATTTAGTGTGGTGTGTTTCGCTGTGGTGAATTTTGGTGTGGTGAATTTCGGTGTGGTGGTTGATACCCTGGTGCGAAATATCTTGATAACATTATAATAACTGTTGACATACACCATCTGAAAAATATACCTTCTATTGGGGGTGCCACGCCCAGTGGTCCAATTCTCAAAGATTTTACACGAATTCTTTAACGGAGAATTATTCTTTGAGGAAATTTTTACTTTTTTATATGAACAGCACATCGAAGGTCTTTCACATTTCCATCTCCGTAATAAATTGAGATATATTTTATCAAAATCCCTAACATCATAACATTGCGTTTTAAAGATGTAGGTTGTATTGGAGGTGCCACGCTCGGTCGACCAATCTCACCAACACACAATAGCAAAAAAACACGTGATTCAGCGTGATTCACGTGAATCACGCGTGATTGTGATTGAATCTTAATTTTACTCACGTGATTGTGAGTTAGTGCGAGTAGAGCAAAAAAGGCCGTGATTAGAAATATTCTTTCGTGAGCGTGAGTGAGTGTGAGTCAAAACTCATTCACGTGCCCATCTCTAGTTTGAAGTATGTATTGGTCCTTTTAAACTTACTGATGTTTGAAAAGAAACAAAAAAAAAATGAAATTAGATGCAAATAAAAGTATTATTGCAAGAATACTATCTTCTTGTATACGTAGTATGTACGATGTCATTTGAAATTTAAATTTAAAAAATATACAAAATGTGGTACAAAAAGTACAAAGATTAACAAATAATATCATTTAATAGTGCAGTATATAATTTAATTGTTCCTGAATGTTTTTCGAAAAATATTGTGAAAAGCCGACACGGATATTTCATCAAAAAAAACCACAACTAAAAAATCAGTGCTTCTATTTTCAAACAGAATTCGGCATGGTTATTTACAACAGGCTCTTGAACTTGAACTTGCTGTTTTAAACGAATTATTTTTTTATGCATTTAAAAATTTGTATATGAATTCAAATATTATTAATTCCCACTGTGTATGTTAATGATTTTTAATAAAAATTAATAAAAAAAACAATATTTTATTTTCAGGATTTCTTTCCAAAAATATTAAGATATGTTTTTATGCAAACTTTACTACTTTTTGAACTGAAACAAGTGATATGTATCTCTGGAAACAGATTTATATTCAGGTCATTACATTATACATTATATTTTAAACATATTTATGGTTCGGTTCAAATATTTATTTGGTTTGGATGTAGTAATTATTATGTTTCCATTAGAACAAACACTATTTTAAGGGGCAACATCAAAATGTTTCCGTGATATCATAATGTAAATCAGAGCTCATTACAACACTGTTCAAGTCTCAATACAACCCTGTTCACAAATGATTAATGAGGCAATTATATATTATGTTTACATAAAATTGCAAACATACATGTTATTTCCTGCAAAATTATGTTTGGGAGAGCCATTTTGCAGTGCAGTGTGAACTATTTTTTATATTATTAACAGAATACTTATTCAAATATTTTGTATCTCATTTTCGTTCTCATTTTACATATCTCACCGACTGTGATTGGGCCCCTGTTCCGAGTTCAAAACCAAAATTATATTATTTGCGATTCTAAATCAGGTTCATTAATCTACATATTTCCCGTTTCAATTCTAAAATTTATTTTTATTTCGGATACAGTGCAAGACTGTTTCCAAAAAATTAATTTAAGATTTAAGATCTCACAGTTTTCGTTTCATTTACAAACAATGGTTCTAATCCAGGTATGATTCTGTAATATCTGTTTTGTTTTAGTTCTACAATTTAAAAAATTTCAATTCTGCTTTCCGAAAAATTTAATGATTCCGAACCAGAATCATAAGACATTCTTTTTTAGAAAATTATTTTTTAAAATATGATGCAATCCAAATACCATCTTGAAATTTTGTATGAACATTTATAATAAATTGACGAAAACTTATGATTTTTTTCAGAATTATAAAAAGGGTCCTTTTTAAGGACATCAATTATGAAGTGCAAGGATAATGACCACGGGCCACATGTTACCGTTTGGAAATGACAACTTAATTTTTCTAAAAGCTTGTTCTATTAGCTTTGAAACGAGCCATTAACGGAGTTTCTAGCATTTCTAGTTCAAGAGATATTTAAATATCAACAACAGTACAAAGGTGATTTTTGGCACTTTTTTTCCAACTTTGAGCCACTGTATCTCTGGAAGTAGTGGTCGGAAAAAATAAAAAAAAATGTTTAGTGCATGTCTTGATACCGTTTATCAGTTGCCAAAAGTTCATTAAGATCGAAAAGGTAAAATCTCAAATTTGACTTTTTTTGGTCGATTTGGTGTGGAATGGCCCATGTACTAAATGTTTTTTTTTTATTTTTGTCATTAAATCCTAAATACTAAAAAGTAATACAAAAATAGTCCAACATTTGAATTTGAACTATCTTTAAAAAAATAACAGAACATTGCCATAAATTTAAATATTAAAATTAATCTTGACAATTAAATAAACATCAACGTTTTTAGTTCTTTGAGTTACTCATGTCATAAAGTACTCTGTTTATTATAAGAAGTAGCAGTGTTGGGCCAAACATTTAGAAGAAAATTTCTTAAAACTCCAAGTAATTGGAACAAATCAGAGAATTAAAATCAGCACTGAATTATATATCGGATTAATGTCGTATGAATTAAATTTGAAATTCTTTAGAAAAAAAAATTCAAATATTTGCGTCTTAGTGAATATTAAGAAAAAAGTATTATTTTTGAAAGAAAATTAAATTTTATATGCAAATTTAAATTATAAGTGATAATTTTGAAAATTGTACTATATTTCTATTTTACATAAACCCAACCAACTTCATCAGCAAACATTTCAGACTATTATTTTAAATGCAAAGTGTGGCCACACTGTCAGCAGCAAATGGCAACTTCTATCAAAGCACAGCATATAAAATATACGATTTATTGTGCCACAAATTCAGAAGAAAACCCAACGACAACCAAACAAATCCACGCGGTAGAAATGTTGCTTTGAAAACGGAAGCACAACCGACATGTTGCATGCGCGGCAACATTTGTAATGCATAAAGTGCTTTTGTAGTGGAGTAAAGTGTAGGGTGTAGAATTTGATACTTTGTCGATTCATAGATTTCATTGCTGTGGCTGCTACTGTTGGAATTTATGAAAGTGCAGCGAAATTTATGGGCCACACATTGCATGTCAGTCAAACCGCACAAAAGCGCTTATGCTGCACATTACGAGATCAGTATCTCTAATGCAATGTTTCAAATTTTGTTTACACCAAAAATAATCGACGCTTCATTAAAATTGACATGAATTGGTTTTGTAAATTTTGGATTGTTTGCATTTTTGTTCAAACAAATTCTAAAATTACGCAAAACCAAAATAATGCAATTTGTCAATATTAAGCATTGTTATTAGGATAAATTATTAGAATTGATTTGCTCATTGTCAAAATGTGTAAAACTCATAAAGAGCACAGACATTTTTGAATACTAAATATAATATATAAAGCCATATAAATTATAAAAATTATTCAAAATATAATACACATTTTAAAAATAAATATATATTAAAAGAATCACTGAAAAATATGCAAAATATGAGAAATATGCAAAATATGAAAATTCTGCAAAATATGCAAAAATATGCAACATATGAAAAATATGCCAACTATGCAAAATAAGACAAATATGCCAAATTCGCAAAATATCCGTATATGCAAAACATGCAAAATATATAACATATGTAAAATATAATAAACATATGTAAATTATTTAATATATGCAAAATAAAATTATTCAAAATATGTAAAATACGCGTAATATGCAATAATATGCAAAATATGAAAAATATGAAAAATAAAATATGTGAAATATGCAAAATATGTAATATATGAAAAATATTCAAAATATGCAAAATATTAAAAATATGAATCTATGTAAAATATTCAATATATGTAAAATAAAATTATTTAAAATATGCAAAATACGCGTTATATGCAAAATATAAAAAATAAAATATGTGATATATGCAAAATATGCAAAATATGCAAAATATTAAAAATATGAAAAATATGCAAAATATAACATGGCAAATGTGCCAAATATGCAAAATATAAAAAATATAAAATTATGATATTTATACAAAAATTATGAAAAATATGCAAAACATGCAATAAAAATATTCAATTTATGCACAATATGAAAATTATGCATACTATATGTACACCAAATATGCAAAATTAGCAAATATGCTGAATATTAAAAATTTTCCATTTATCTAAAATATGTAAAATATGCAAAATATGCTAAATATGCAAAATGTACAAAATATGCAAAAATGGCAAAATATATAAAATATACAAAAAAAATGTAAAACTTCCAAAATATGCTAAATTTACAACATATGCCTAAATTGAAAAATAAAAAAATATATGCAGAAATATGAATTATATATTTAAAATACATATTATAGAATATGTATATGCAAAAAAAATATTCAATAAAAATAAATATAGAAAAAATATAAAATAAACAAAATATTCCAAATATGCAAAATAACAATATATTTTTATACATGATTTATGCAGTGTGTGTCAACTTGTCTGCTAGTTTTCAAATGATATTCGATAAATTTTAAATTGAAAATGTCATTGTTAGTCAATGTTTTCACTTTAACAAAATGTATTGTTTTGACTGCTTTAGATGAGATTTTGATTATATGATTTTCTATTATTAGCTGACATAAACATAATAAAAGTTGACAGTATTACAAAATATAACATGATGCTCTGTGACACTTTTGATAATTTTTGCAGTCTGATACATCTGATGACAGTTTGAAAACAGTAGACTAAAATAAACCCGGTATTTTTAAATTAAGCTTAATGTGAATAATATTTAAAATGCATTTTTTTTTTGTTTTTATTTTCCATTGTGTCGAAAACAATTTGTTATGACATGGCAGCTGTTTGTGGTCATTCGTCATGGCAGGTTGCAAGTTCCGGACAACAATAATTTATCGGATGTCGGATGAAGAATAGTTTTGTGTTGTAGTTATGTTTTGACGTTGGAAATTATTTATATGCACTGAGGAAGAATGCATTTTAAAGAGTAGAGTAGTTAAAAAAAAAATAATGGACATCAAATAACAGAAATATAACGGTATTGGTGGATTCCAAAAAAATTGTATATGACACTCTTACGAGGTAATCTTTCATTTTTTCATTTTTTCATAAAATTGTCGAGTTTTTATTTATTAGTTTTCAACAAAAAACAGTATAAGATATGTAATTCTAAGTGAAATTCTTCTGATTTAAAATCGAATTTTATAAAAAATGGAAAAATATTTTAGGAAAAAACTGGGTATGCATGTCTATGCCAAAAATTGTGTTGGGTAGTGTAATTAATATCGAATGTTGCCATTTGATGATGTTCACATGTTAATTATTATTTATTGATGCGCATCGGTTATTTTTGACATGCTTTATGCATTATTCTGAATGTGAAACCTTTACCGCATTTGTGCGCAACAATATAGAATACGCGTTGTCTCTGTCACTTTAATGATAGCCTATAATATAACCCAACCCACTTTAACACAATATATTTTCACGCACATCCTTGCTGTGTGCTGCACTGCATGTGTCTCTTTTGATTGCAGCTTCCGTGTTGACGCACACTCCACACACTCATTAACAACTGAATCCAGCGCCGTCATTATTTTTGCCTCATTAATGTTGGAGGCGTTGGAGCCTAGTGAGTTCGACCATCCTCCATGGAACTGCTGAATGGTTCAACTAATTGCAGTGATTAACTTGTGCATTGTTTTGATTCGGGTCAAACACATTATTATTTCATTGAGTTTGGCATCTTAAAAAATTTGTCTTAACTTAAATAATTTCACTCAAGTAAAGGGTTTTTCAACCGGGACGCTACAAAAGTAGAGCGACAGGGACAGCAAACGACGCCATATTTCTTACCGCTCTTTTGACATTTCTCTTCAGTAAGGTTTGCCATTTTTTTCGAATTTCGGTAGTAAATTTTAATAATTTCGACTCGTTTTTGGCTCGTATATCTATCCATCATGAAATGGCAAACCTTACTGAAGAGAAAACCCTTGAAAAAAACTTTTGTAGCGCTCTTATTGAAAAACCCTTTAGTAGTAATTTTGCTACATATTGCAGGACGTCTTAATAAATACAAAATGTAGTTATTCTCAGTACAATTGTCAAATTTTGCAAATAAATGTAGTAAATGTATGTAGTTATTTTTTTATACTACATTTTTAGATGACTGGTTCCCAACCGCTTGGGGTTCGCGAGTCCATTTTCAGGGGGTCGCCAAGGGATATTCAAATTCGATTTTCAAATAATTTAATTAAAAAAAAAAAAAAATTAAATAAAATTTTAAATTTATCAATATGAAGCATTAAATTGTAAAGGTATTAAAAATAGTAAAAACACTTCTAATCTGAAATTTTTTGTCGTTGTCTTAAAATCAAATCGAATTTAATTTTATATTCGAAAAATTGCAATATTTCAAAACTCTACAAAAGGGAAAAATTCGTAAACACTCAGATGATTACACTAATTTACAAGGATTTTAATATGAAATGAAACCTCTCATTTCTGGTAGATTTAGTTCGCCTGATCTTGCTGCGTACTCAGAATTTTTCAACTACGAAATTTGTATTATCTAAAGTATGTCTAAAGTATGTCGAGACAGTAATTTATCACAATTACAAATGATTTCAGTGACAAAAACCCTTTGGGTTCAAGACCTTTTATAATAGCGATTTTGGTCCCACATATACATTTTTAAAGTCTTCCGATTCCGAATATGAAATTGATACCAGTTCCCATTTATGTTCGTCGTTATTAAATCATTTATGAATGTACTGTCCACATTGGTAAAAATATTTTAATAATATTAAATTTCTTTGTTATTTCCATTTTATTTGTTACAAATTTCACAAGGAAATATCTCAATATCTGTTGCTAATTTTTTAATTTCATTCAATTTGGATTTTTTGAAATTTAAAAATCTTGATTTTATTTGGAATTTTCTCAATTTTGAATCTAAAAATCTCAATTTTATTTCGAATTTTTGCAATTATTATTATTATTATTTCAATTTCATTTGGTATAATCTCAATGTACAATGAAATATTTCAATTTCATTTGTAATTTTCTCAATTTAAAACATAATTCTAAAAACAATAATACGATACGAAAATTATTTCCATACCAAATATGCGGTATATATTTCGCAATTTCGTTTTTTGTTATGTCCAATTTTAAAAAATGTTATTTAAGTCGTTAAAGGTGGCTGTGCAAAACATTTCTTTTAACCCTATGAAGCCTGCCGAGTCACATAGACACCAGAAGTTTCCCCATAATGCGTATGTTTTTGCACCTAGCCCCATTACAATATTTCAGTATGAAATTGTATAGCGCTGATGGTATATTTTAGGAAAAAAAAGTAAGAGATAAATTAAAGTGATAAATTACGCTCGAAACACTTTTTAGGGAACAGAAATTTCTTTTTGATTTTTCGCAAAAATTAATATCTGGACACAGGTTTTTTGCCAATTATCCGATATAATTTAGTGATAAAGTTATGATCTGTAGCATGTCGAAATCGTACGATAAATTGCTATATAAAGTACTTTGCTACTTTGACTCAATTTTTTGCAAAATGTCGACGTGGTGAGTAAATACTGAATATGCAGCCAGAATCAGGAGGCCAAAATCTACTATAAATTAAAAGTTTCAAGTCGGTGGAATCCAACAACCCTCAATTTGTAGAACAGTGTAAACAAAAAATTTCTAATTTATAATTTCAAGGAGTCGCAGGAGAGATATGGAGTTAAAAAGGGGGTTGCGACACCAAAAAGGTTGGGAAACACTGTTTTATATTGTCAAATTAACTTTTTTATTTATCTACTTTAATTATTTCTGCAGCATTTGTAACCAGTTAAAATCACTGTGATTGGTAATAAAAAACTGGGAATGAACTGGTCTATTATTATAAATTATAAAAATAGGGTAATAGTGCCTATTTTATAAAATTTGAACCCTCAAAAAGAGGCTATGAATAATATGGCAGGGTGACATCGAAAACAAAATTTCTGTTTAACACTTAAATGCTGCTCCTAGATGTATGTTGTATGCATTTAACATTGTATTTCACACAATAAATGCTGCATACTTTTAGGGGCATGCCACAACATCTCAATTTTAAAACGAATGTGATTAAATTGAAAACAATTCCGTTAAATTTAAAACATTATATTTAATTTTATTTTTAAACAATTTTCCATAATTTTAAAATATGTTTTCTACTTAGTGTAGACCTCATTAAAATCTGTTAAGGGGAATGGGCTAGCAAAGGGTTTTTCAACATGGACGCTACAAAAGTAGAGCGACAGGGATAGCAAACGACGCCATATTTCTTGCCGCTCTTTTAACATTTCTCTTCAGTAGGGTTTGCCATTTCATGTTGGAAAGATATACGAATTCGAATTTCGGTAGTAAATTTTAATAATTTCAACCCGTTGTTGGCTTGTATATCTTTCCATCATAAAATGGTAAACCTTACTGATGAGAAATGTCGAAATAGCGGCAAGAAATATGGCGTCGTTTGCTGTCCCTGTCGCACTACTTTTGTAGCGTCCCTGTTGAAAAACCCTTGAAAAAAACTTTTCTAGCGCTCTAATTGAAAAACCCTTTTTGACTAGTTGTCGAGATATTGGGTGTCCAAATATGGGTAATTATACTACATAGTCTTGTATTGCATTATTTATAACTTATATCAGAATGACTCAATTGTAAACATATATGGCTGCTTTAGAAAGTATTTTTCGTGAGCTTTCCTAGCAAAATATATATTTTGGAAAAACAAATTTTAACTAAATTTTAAATTTTAAAAAAACATGTTTGAGGTTTTTGAATAATTTCCAGAATTACAATTGTTTTTATATTTTTAAAATTTTTTTTTTTTGTATATTTGGCTGTATCGATTTAGTTCTTATTTTCATTTTGTTTTTAAATATATATGTTTTCATTATAATTTATATAATTTTATAATTACAATTTATATTTTTTATTTATTAAAATCTAAATTTATATCTGACAAATTATAAAATAAAGTATATATATATATTTTTGAAAAAAAAAAACAAATTGCAACTACTGCGTAAAACACAGTCATTGCTGTAACTTGGCCAACACAATCGCAAGTGCCAACGACAAGCGCAACAATTGTGAGCTTCACTCAAACTTGAAGTAGCTGCACCGGCAGCAACTACAAATTGCTCATAAACGGCGCGACACGCAATTCCAATTATTCCTAAAGAGCGAAAGTGGCCAACGGCAACTGCAACAGCAGCTTTGTCGCTGCAATATAAATAAAAACCAACTGTAAACTAGCAAAATAAAAAATTAAAACAGACAAAAAAAAAGTGTCAGCAATCAAGCGGCAGTCAGCAACAACTACCACTTAAATAAACATGGCAACGGAAGTGGTAACCGGCACAAGGCAGCAAACAACGAAAACAACCGACACACAGCTGTTGGCAGCAGACGCGCTACTGTTTCCGGTTTCGAAATGCAAATTGGAAGTGTTTTTATTTTATTTTATTTTTTTAAAGTATTTTTAAAATGCAATAAATTAAGAAAAAACGTGGTTTTCCTCATCAAATTAAAAAAAAAATGTTAAATTTGACAATATTTATTTTTACGTTTTTTTTATTTTACTTAATTCTGTATTAAAATTTTTACCAACAAAAAATGTTTGACAAACCAAGGACATTCTATTATTTAAGTTGTTCATTACTTTTAAATGACCCAATGATTTACAAGACATTTTTGCATAAATTATTCCAAGAGACATGTTTTACATGTTTTACACTGACAAAGTAACATTTGACATTGACAAACACAGCAAATAGAAGTAAATTAAAATGATGTAAGTTGTGGCTTGTTCAAGGACTAGCTTGAATATTAAAAGAACTTAAGACAGACTATTAGTTGACTTGTATATTTATTAAACCAAATAAAAATACTCTAAACAAAAAAATAATATTTAAACTTTACTCATTTTCAGTTTCCACATTTTAAATGTTTTATGTAAAGTGTATTTTGTAAAATGTATTTCGTAAAATGTATTCTTTATAAACTTTACAAAATAAATTTATACGACATTCATTTTATAAAATGTATTTTATGAAATTTATATTATTAAATTTATTTTAAAAAAAATATATTTCGTAAAATGTATTTTGTAAAATGTAAAATGAATGTCGTATAAATTTATTTTGTAAAGTTTATTCGTAAAATGTATTTTGTAAACTGTATTACATTTAATGTATTTTGTAAAATGTAAAATGAATGTCGTATACATTTATTCGTAAAATGTATTTTGTAAACTGTATTTTGTTGAATTTATTTCGTAAAATATATTTTGTAGGAAGTATTTCGTAAAATGTATTTTGTAAAATCTTCACGTAAAGTGCATTTTGTAAAATGTGTTTTTCATAAACGATAAAAACGATTTTTTAAACTGTATTTTGTAAAGCGTATTTTATAAAGTCTATTTCGTAAAATGTATTTCGTAAACTATATTTTGTAGATATAATTTCGCATACATTTATTTTGTAAACTGTATTTTGTAGAATGTATTTCGTAAAATGCATTTTATAAGAAGTATTTCATATAATGTATTTTGTAAACTGTAGTTTGTAAAATGTATTTTGTAAACTGTATTTTGAAAAAAGTATTTTGTAAAGTTTATTTCGTATAAAGTATTTTGTAAACTACTTTTTATAGAATGCATTTCACATAAATTTATTTTGTAAACTGTATTTCGTATAATATATTTTGTAAACTGTAGTTTATAAAATGCATATGGTAAAATTTATTTTGTTAACTATATTGTGTAAAATTCATTTCGTAAAATGTATTTTGTAAACTGTTTTTCGTAAAATATTTTTGTAGAATATATTTCGTAAAATGTATTTTGTAAAATCTATTATATACAGTGCATTTTGTAAACAGTATTTTATAAATTGTAAAATGTGTTATTTAAACTGCATTTTGTAAAATGTATTTTGTAAACTTTATTTCGTAAAATAAATTTTGTAAACTATGTTTTGTGGAACCTAATTCACATATATGTATTTTGTAAACTGAAATTTGTAGAATGTATTTCGTAAAATGTATCTATCTTTTAAACTGTAGTTTTACTGTAGTTTTTAAGAAGCATTCTGTAAACTGTGTTTTGTAAAACATATTTTGTAAAATTTAGTGTTTATTGTGTAAAATCATCTATTTCGTAAAATGTATTTTTTTAAATTAATTTGTTAAACATATTATGTAAATTTGCATTTCGTAATACATATTTCATAAAATGTATTTTGTAAAATGTCTTTCGTAAATTGTATTTTGTAAAATGTCTTTCGTAAATTGTATTTTGTAAACTTTATCTTGTATATTTGTAAATTGTGCTTTGCAAATGAATTTTGTATATCGTAATTCGTAGAAATACAAATTATTATAAATCAAATAAATTAAAAAAATTAAGTCTATTACAAAACAGTGATGTAGAAAAATGCAACTTGACATTAAATGTCTAAAAATACCAGAAAATTTGACATACCTCCTCACTTCGCCATACAATAACTCGTAAAGCAATGTTACTCATACGCTCCAGCAATACTTATTACATATTTTCTTATTTATTATATGAACCTGCGCAAATAGAAAATATATATATAAAAAGGAATAAAACAATTCCAAACTCATTTGCCTACCATTCTAAATGTTAAACTAGCGTGCAGTAATTTTATTGACATTTCCATTAAAACTGATTTCGGCACAAACCATGCGATTGTCTTAAATGAAACTCTCAAAAGCAAAGAATTCCGGCCAAAGACATGCCGAATGCGAAGAGATCTATGTGAATACTGAATGAAGTCTAAAAAAATTCAAAAAATTACAGAAAAATAAGAAAAAAATTGCTAAACTAAGGAAATGACAACAGATTATTGCTTGTGTTCTGTGCGCATTTCCGGGACAATTTTAAAACATTTCTTTACCAAAAAAAATATAAAATAAAAAGCTACAAAAAAAATGATAATAACATAAAACAAAGCTGCGAGGGACAACCACGCAAATAGGAATAAATTACTTAAAATTTAGGAAACTCTAATCAGTGCAAAAGTTACTGAGGCAGAATAAAACGTGCGCCGCATAATGGTCGGCGGGGCAGCATTAATTAAAATGTTGTCCAGTGTTATAATGAGCGACATTTATTTGGTAAATACAGCAGCCGTTTTTATTTTTTTATTTTATCATAACTTTGATATTTTAATATTTTAAAAATCTTAAAATTTAAAACTTTTACACAAGGGACTTTCATAATTATTAAAGGCACGTGTATGCTTATTATTTAATGTATTTTAGTAGTATTGATATCTACTAAAATACATTAAATGTTGAAAATAATTTTTTTTTTCGTAGAATATACTAAATACGCAAAATTGCGTAAATTAGGCAAAATTTAAAAATATCAAGCAGAATATGCAAACTATGCAAAGTATGTCATATATGCAAAAATATTCAATATGTTCAAAATATAAAAAATATGCAAAATACGAAAAAAATATGCAAAATATGTAAAATATGCAAATATGTAAAATATGCAAAATATGCAAAATATGCAAAATATGCAAAATATGGAAAATATGCAAAATGTGCAAAATATGCAAAATATGCAAAATATACAAAATATGCAATATATGCAAAATATGCAAAATATGCAAAATATGAAAAATAAGCGAAATATGCAAAATATGCAAAATATGCAAAATATGCGAAATATGCGAAATATGCAAAGTATGCAAAGTATGCAAAATATGCAAAATATGCGAAATATGCAAAATATGCAAAATATACAAAATATGCAAAATATACAAAATATACAAAATATACAAAATATACAAAATATACAAAATATACAAAATATACAAAATATACAAAATATACAAAATATACAAAATATACAAAATATACAAAATATACAAAATATACAAAATATACAAAATATACAAAATATACAAAATATACAAAATATGCAAAATATGCAAAATATGCAAAATATGCAAAATATACAAAATACACAAAATATAAAAAATATGCAAAATATGCAAAATATGCAAAATATGCAAAATATGCAAAATATGCAAAATATGCAAAATATGCAAAATATGCAAAATATGCAAAATATGCAAAATATGCAAAATATGCAAAATATGCAAAAATGCAAAATATGCAAAATATGCAAAATATGCAAAATATGCAAAATATGCAAAATATGCAAAATATGCAAAATATGCAAAATATGCAAAATATGCAAAATATGCAAAATATGCAAAATATGCAAAATATGCAAAATATGCAAAATATGCGAAATATGCGAAATATGCACAATATGCAAAATATGCAAAGTATGCACAATATGCAAAATATGCAAAATATACAAAATATGCAAAATATGCAAAATATGCAAAGTATGCAATACAGCCAAAATACGCAAAATAGGGAAAATACGCTAAATATGCAAAAAATGCAAAAATATGCAATATATCAAAATATGCTAAATATGAAAAATATGGAGACTATATAACATTTTCAAAATATGCAAAATTTGTAAAATAAGCAAAATATGTCAAATCTGCAAAATATGCAAACAATGTAAAAAAGCAATACATGCAAAATATGCAAGACATGCAACATATGCAATATATGCAATATGTATAAGCAAAATATGCTATATATGCAAAATATACAAACTATCAATTAAATCTGAGCAATATGCAAAATTTGCGATGTAAGCATAAAATACCAAATACGCAATATATGCAAAATAAGCTAAATATGTAAAACATCAAAAATATACAAAATATCCAAAAAATATACAATATATACAATAATGCAATTTATCTAAAATATGTAAAAATATGCAAAATACCAATTAAATATGAAAATTTTTAAAATTTTGCAATATATGCTAAATTAAACTCAATGCTACAGCAATTCATTAAATTGGAGGCCACAGTCATATTGCAGGTCTGCTGAGCTAAAATTTTAAGAGCTTATATGAGTTTGAAGGGTTATATGGACGTGTATTAATGTGTTTGAAAATAATTTCTAAAATGATTGATTAGCTGCACACTGTTTGTGTTGGCCCAATGATAATAATGTTTGACCCAAATCTTATTTTTTTTATTTTTTTTTTATGGTTCAACAATTTGGCGTTGCTATAGATTGATTGAGTGGTCATTAGAATTGATGACCAACACAATAAGCGAACGAAAGCCTGACAAATGCGTGGGTGTTGTCTTAGTCTTAGAGCACTTGGCATTAAATCATCAATGTTGACAACATTCGGCAATTGATGATGTTTCGGCCTGCACGGAAATTGATTGTTAGACATGCATAATTGATTGCAATGGTCGTGAAAAAGACAATAATTCAATTTATATGGAAAAAAATATATTATTTTTGCCATTCCGCAGCAGCAACAAGTGTCAGTCTAAGTGATGGCAATAAAAGTCGACGCATCGTGTCTACGTTACAATTACTTTTATATTAAATTGCAAGCCAAGCACCTAAGCAAAGCGTATATATTTTCATATTTCTATTATTTATGTAGTTGCGTAGCAGACAAATAAATTTAAATTTTATTATGTACTTTTGGAAAAAAAAACACTTTATGTTTGTGCTAAATTTACAGGTGTTTCTAACTTGGTGAAGAGCGAGTTCAATAACCAAGGCAGTTTTATTTATACGAAAAATAAATATACAAATTTATATACAACATAAGAAAAATACGCAAATATATGGAATACATGAAAAATTTGAAAAATATGCAAAATAGGCAAAATATGCAAAATATACAAAGTATGCAACATATGCAATATATGCAACATATGCAATATATGCAATATATGCAATATATGCAATATATGCAATATATACAATATATGCAATATATGCAATATGTGCAATATATGCAATATATGCAATATATGCAATATATGCAATATATGCAATATATGCAATATATGCAATATATGCAACATATGCAATATATGCAAACTATATAAAAATGCAAAATATACCCAAAATATGACAAATATGCAAAATAACCAAAATATGAAAAATACCCAACTATTTCGAAATACACGCAAAATATGCAATATATAAAAAAGAAAAATATGCAAAATATACAAAATATGCAAAATATGTAAAATATGCAAAATATACAAAATATGCAAAATAAGCAAAATACGCAAAATATGCAATATATGCAAAAAAAGCTATATATGAAAAAAAAACATGTGATTTATGTAAAATATGCAACATATTTAAAATATGCAATATATGAAAAATATGCAAAAATGCTGTAATTGTACAATAAAAAATAGCAATGTTAAGAAAATATATGAAATATTTTTCTAACTATGCTAAAAACAATCAAATATTCAATATATAGTATTGATGCCAATTTATTAAAAAAATTAAAAATATGCAATATATTTTTTGGAACCAAGAATTACGTTAGGCTTCCATTTCCACATAAAACAAATAAAAACAAAGTATATTTAATATCTCTAAAAATATTGAAGTATATATATAATTGTAACTAATTTATTTCAAAAAATAATATAGAAATATTATTAAGATCTAAAGTATTGAAATAGATAATCAATCAACCTTAATCTGTTGGCCATTTCCTTTTCCGACCTTATGAGCTTCGTCAACAACTTTAAGTAATACAGTTATGGCTCTTAGAAGTATCATTATTTGTAATTATGTTGATCCTATTGATGCAGGAAGTAAAACCCAACATTGTTAGGCAATACTTCACTGTGTGAATTAATACTTCACGCAGTGGCAGAAGTATTGATTGGACATATTAAAAATTTGCAGAAATATGCGAATTATGGAAAGAAGATTAAAAAAATATGCAAAATATGGAAAATATATAAAATATAGAAATATACAAAATTTTGAGATTTATGCAAAAATATGTACATTTATTTAGAAATATGCAAAATAGAAAAAATATGCAAAATATACAGAAATATTCAGAAATACGCAGAAATATTAAAATATGATAAAATACGCACAAATATATAGAGAAGAAATAAACTGAAAAATACAGATACAACAATATTTAGAGGCACATCCAAAAATATGCAGAAATATGCATTATACGTTCAAATATGCAGAAATATGCAGCAATATGTAAAAATATTAAAAATGCAAAAAATACAGAAAAAATATACTAAATATCCAAATATACATAAATATGCAGAAATATGTAAAAATATATGGAAATATGCAAAATAAGAAAAGATAAAAATATGAAAAAGATTAATGAATATTATGCAAAATGTGGAAATATACAAACATCTACGAAATTTTGAGAAATATGCCAAAAAAATGCATAAATATGTACATTTACTTAGTAATATGAAGCAATATGAAGAAAAATGCAAAATATTTAAAATATGCATATATAGAAAAATGTGCAATATATACGGAAAAATGCAGAAATATGTAGAAATGTTTATTTACATCGAAATAGGTCAAATAAAGGGTTTTTCAACAGCGACGCTACAAAAGTAGAGCGAAAGGGACAGCAAACGACGCCATATTTCTTATCCCTCTTTTGACATTTCTCTTCAGTAAGGTTTGCCATTTCATGATGGAAAGATATACGAATTCGAATTTCGGTAGTAAATTTTAATAATTTCGACTCGTTGTTGGCTCGTATATCTTTCCATTATGAAATGGCAAACCTTACTGAAGAGAAATGTCAAAAGAGCGGCAAGAAATATGGCGTCGTTTGCTGTCCCTGTCGCTCTACTTTTGTAGCGTCCCTGTTGAAAAATCCTTTATTTGACCTATTTTGATGTAAATAAACATTTCAACATATTTCTGAATTTTTCCGTATATTTTGCACATTTTTCTATATACGCATATTTTAAATATTTTAACTTCTGTAGCGCTCTTATTGAAAAACCCTTTATGTATATGCAGAAAATGCAAAATATTCAAAATATGCGTAATATGCAAATATACACAAATATGCAAAATATTCAAAAATATGCAGTAATAATTAGAAATAAGCATAAATATACAATATATAGAGAATTATGCAAAAATATGAAAAATGTGCAAAATTGACGAAATTTAAATTTAAAGTTATTTAGTTTTTTTTAATCTATTGGGTGTGTGCGAATTCGACTAAATTGCTGACTAAACTAAATTTTGTCGGTAATTTTGTCTTCGACTTTTCAATTTAGAAAATTTTCGAGCAAACTAAATTGAACTAAATTGGAAGACAGCAAACAGACATATGATAATCGATTTATAAGCGACTTTAACAATTACCGGTTACCGAATGGCGATCGAATGAAAACCCGTACAATTTAGTTTAGTCAGCAATTTAGTCGAATTCACACACACCCTAAAAACCTATTTTTTAAGGGAACTGCTCTGTACGAACTAAATACCACAACATAGCATTGCATAGCATAGGATTTAAACTTGGTTCTAATACAGGTATCTTCTCAACACCCAAAGCAAATTGATAAAGCGTGACTTGATGTCGCACACGTACATTTCTGACAGCTGCCTCAGATTGTGAGCATATTAAACATATTTAATCAGCGCAGAACAATGCAACACCGCCAACAAATCATTAACATAATTTTGAAGCAGATTTTTTCGCCATTTTGTTTCACTTACCACGCACCTGCACAAAGTTAACCAACAGTTACTAATCTTCAGATGCGTAGCAGCCATGTGAAACGTGTTGTTTAAAAATCCAAAATCCCATCGAACACTTAAGGCAAACATAATTTAAAATACAAATTTCTCTTGAATAAATGTTTTTCAACTCAGTTATTCATTGGCTTGAGAATCATAAGGGACATGTGGAGCATTGAAAATGTTAACCGTCGAGAGTAAATATTTAAAATACATGTAAAGAGGTTATTTAAAATGGAAAAGATATTTTTACTGGGGTGTGGGTTGTATCAAATGTAGCTATTTATTAATATAATGTAGGATAAAACAAATGTTTTATAATCTGCAGACACTGTAGGCCATAATAAGGCATGTAATAAATATGTGATATATATATAAATATTATGCTGAAATATGAAAAATATGAAAAATTGAAAATATGCTAAAAAAAAATATGCAAAATTATGCAAAAATGCTAAAATATGCAAAAATATGCCAAATATACATAAACTGTATAAATATTCAACGATACAAATTGCTTAATATCCAAAAAATTTAGATATATGCAAAAAAAGCAAAAATATGCAAAATAAATGTAAAAAAAAAATATGGAAAGTACAATAAAATATGCAGAAATATGTAGAAATATCCAAAAATATTTAAAGAACAATATACAGAAATACGGAAAATGCAGAAATATGAAAAAATATGCTAAGCAAAGCAAAAATATGCAAGAATATGCAAAAATGTGCAATCATATATAAAAACCAGTTGGGAAGGTTTGATAACATGGGAAATTTTAAAGTATGTGTTATTATGATAGTTAGGATTATCAAAATTATAGTCGGTCTAAGCCGACTATAAATACCCTACACATATGTGTGGTTACTATTCAAATTGGTATAGGTCACCAGGGTATACGAATCCTGAAAATAACTACAAACTTTCCATCGCTGAAGAATTTCCATTCATTTGATACCCATATTTACAAATGGGTAGGTGTACCGATTTCGAATTTTTTTTTGGGAACCACAACTCGTTTCGCAGGAAAACATTATTTTCATGTATTTCAGAATGATGTCAATATATATTTGACGAAAAAAGTTTACCTAAGCACGTATACAGTAAAATTGATCTGTAGATGTAAATTTTATATGAGGTATTTGAACATAAGTGGTCGGTTCTCAGGTCACAATAAATCGATCAAGCCAATTTTCTTGTTCAGACAGCACAGATATATAAGTAATCTAAATCTAAAGTTTCATTGCTCTAGCTCTTCTACTTTTTTCGTACTCGTGATTTCAACAGACAGACAGACGGACATCTAAAATCGACTAAATCGACTCAGGAGGTCATGCTGATCAAGAATATATATACTTTTCCATACCGGAGATGCTTTCTTCAGGGTGTTACAAACGGCGTACCAAACTGAATATACCCTTTCACTCTTAGTGTAGGGTATAAATATGCAAATAAATATGTTTATATTTAGGTTCAACATTTTATGCACCTGATTGTACGTATTTCTGAAAAAAAAGTTGTCATTGTGTATGACCTGACAAAAAAAATATTTCAGAGAAAATCTAAAGCCCTTAAGGGATTTAAATAAATTTTGCAAACAGATCAGATAACAAAAAGATTTCAGTGAATTTTCTGAATTCAGTGAATTGAAGAATAGTGTTTTTAAGCTATGCTTCACATTAACGAGAAAACGTTAATTAAAATTTATTTTTTATAATTTTTCCGTTTCCCTACGATTCAAAGTAAAATGTTAATTGAACTTACAGTTTTGATACAATGTTACATGAAAATTAACCAAAGATTAATGGTTCTGATCGTTACTTTTTTCGCTTCCTTTCGGTTTTACAATTTTCAGCGTAACGGTTTCAAGTTAACGTCTCCATTTCGGTTACTTTTTTCCTCTTTAAGTCTGTCTCTATTACGTTTTGACGTTTTAAAGGAAAACGTTTCCAGTATACCGTCTTAATTTCAGTTTTTAAGTGCATCCTAATCCGGATAGCAACTTCGAATAGCGTGACATTTTGAATCAGCCACTGATGTGGAACCTGATCATTGATTGCATCCTGAACTAAATTTCCACTTGGGTTGTTCAATAAATGAACACATAATTAATAAACCATTTTCTTATATAAAACACCATATAAAATGATTGACATTCAATGAAATTCACTAATTAGTGTCAATATTTAACTGCGTGACAGCGCACATGTCGACACAATTCGAGGTAAAACAATTTGAGGTTGTATTTGCAGTGGGTTGGATAGGAAAATTGTGAGAATTTAGCTGAGGTGGAAATTTGTCTGACGCATTAAATAGAAATTAATAAACTTAAGTAGTTGCACGTAGAAATGCACGAAGTGAATGAAGTTATTCAATTGGATATTTATTTATTAAAAAGTATATTAAAAATAATATAAACGTCAAAATCAGTATTAGTATGCATTATTTTAAATAGTATTTTGTAGTTTTAATGGTTAAAGCTAGAATCACACGTTTGATGCAAAACATCAACAATCAACACAATTTTGCCGAATATCACTAAAAGAGGGGAAATTTCATGTTAACGTAATGTTGTATAAACTTAAAATTTCTATTTTTGTGTCATTTTCGATAAAAAAATTTGAAAAAGCATGAACAACATATATCAATTTTTGAATTGATGCAAAATGAAATTGATGTTATTTAGTCAATCGTGTGATTCGAGCTTAAGAACCGATTAATAAAATAATTTATGCTTTTGTCAAATTGTTATAATAAAAATTATTGAAATAATACGGCAAAAAACTATTAATTTTATGGTATTTTTTTAATTAGTGTGAAGTGGGCAATATTTGTGCAGTTAAAATTGAAGAAATAACGAAAGACTTAGAAAAATATATAAAATTTATAGTTTTTCCTATATTATTTCAATACTTTTTGCTATTATAATTAGTCAAAAGAATGAATTAATACTGTTAAAATTGGTCAATACACCCAGAAAAAAATTCTCTCAAATCCCATTAAAATTGGTCAATGGGACAATAATTGTATACAAAACATAAATATTTTCATATAAACTCAATGTAAATGTCATGGTATTTTTTAGTATTTAATAGTATTTTCCGATTAAAATAATAACTTATCCTATTGACTATTTTTAATGGTAAAAAAACTATTATTTATATAGTATTTTTTCTGAGTGCAAAACAGTTATTGATTCAATAGTGTACAACAAATAAATAATTTTATATAAACACAAAAAAGTTTAATATTATTTTGTAGTATTTAATGGTATTTACCCATTACAATTCATAATATTGACTTATTTTAAGAGCAAAAAAAACTATTGATTTTATAGTATTGTTCTAAATGTATTAATGTATTAAATTTAACGTTTAAAGTAATAAAAGGATAAATTATTAATTTTAAATAATAAAAAAAAACTATTTATTTTATGGTATTTTTCTGTGAGAACTAATTACATATGAGTATTTTTAGGGTTCTGGACGGGACATTCGTAAGCTTAAAACATTAATATCTCGAACGCAAATTAATTACTTTAATTGATTTTTTACAAATAGAATCTAATCTGAACTAAACATCTGTAAATAATGAGAAAATTCCATATACTAGATCAAATGATATAAAATAAATAGTGCTCATCAGGACAGAATACGGAAGTGCATATAGAGTTTCAATTAGGAATTTTAAAATGGCAGCAAATTTTTTTACAAATTATTTTTTTTTTAAATATTTTCAAAAATAGCTGAGGCAATTTACATTCTTCATATATTTACACTTTGTTTATAATTTTTCATAATAAATAACAGAATTGCGAACGGGACAAAAAGATCCGTACGTAAATTTACATTACAATTTTTTCTATAAATAATTTTATATTTGACAATATTAATAATCAATATTAGAAAATGTAAAATGGATGATTAAATTCCCTTTTATTTTTTAAGTTATATAATTTTTACAATTTTGAGAAAAACATTTTTTTTACAGACTCGTGCCAAGATTTTGTGAATTCAATATGGAGCGATTCAATTAATATAAAAACATTTTTATTACTTATATCAGGGGCCCGTGCTTCGCTGTGGAAGTTTTTATGGGTTTTATAAATGTAGTAACCAAATAATAATTCTCCTCCAAAACAATTTTTCTCAAAGACAATTCTTTCTCAGAATCCCCGTAGAATTCTTCACCGTAAAATTCTTCTCCATAAAACGCTTTCCCGTAGAATTCTTCCCAGTAGAATTCTTCATATAGAATTAATCTCAGAAGAATTGTTCCCAGTAGAATTCTTCATATAGAATTAATCTCAGTAGAATTGTTCCCGGTAGAATTCTTTCCCCTAAAATTCTTCTCCGTCGAATTTTTCCCAATAGAAGTTTTAATGTGGTGAGTTTCGGTGTGGTTAGTTTTAGTGTGGTGAATTTTAGTGTGGTGACTTTTAGTGTGACGAGTTTTAGTTTTAGGTGAATTTTTATGTGTGGAGTTTAAGAGTTGTGAATTTCAGTGTGGTGAGTTTTAGTCTGGTAAATTTAAGTGTGGCGAATTTTGTTGTGGTGAATTTTAGTGTAGTGAATTTCAGTGTGGTGAATTTTATTGTGGAGAGTTTTAGTGTGGTAAATTTTTATGTGGTGAATTTTATTGTGGTGAGTTTTAGTGTAGTGAATTTTAGTGTGGTGAGTTTTAGTATGGTGAATTTTAGTGTGGTGAATTTTTTGTGGTGAGTTTTAGAGTGGTGAGTTTTAGTGTGGTGAGTTTTAGTGTTGTGAGTATTAGTGTGGTGAGTTTTAGTGTGGTGAATTTCAGTGTGGTGAGTTTTAGTGTGACGAGTTTTAGTTTTAGGTGAATTTTTATGTGTGAAGTTTAAGAGTTGTGAATTTCAGTGTGGTGAGTTTTACTCTGGTAAATTTAAGTGTGGCGAATTTTATTGTGGTGAATTTTAGTGTAGTGAATTTCAGTGTGGTGAATTTTATTGTGGAGAGTTTTAGTGTGGTAAATTTTTATGTGGTGAATTTTATTGTGGTGAGTTTTAGTGTAGTGAATTTTAGTGTGGTGAGTTTTAGTATGGTGAATTTTAGTGTGGTGAATTTTTTGTGGTGAGTTTTAGAGTGGTGAGTTTTAGTGTGGTGAGTTTTAGTGTGGTGAATTTAATTGTGTTAAGTTTGTTTTTCTATATCCTTCGTTTTTTTGTTTTTCCTTTAGTTTCGATTTTAGTTTTATGTTATTGCTTTTGTTTTTGTATTTTTGTTTTTATTTTGTGCTTTTGTGTTTTTGCTTACAATTTTTTTTTTTGTATTTGAGTTTTTTGTTTCATGTTCGTAGCTGGTGAAAGTGCCGAGTTATAACGTATTGAAAGTTTATATTTATTATATAGGAGGTGCTACGCCTCTTTATCCAATCCCGCCCATATATAGACTATCATTCCTTCCGGATTATACCGCATCTGTGGTAAAAATTTCAAGAAAATTGGATTAGCTGTTTAGACGGAGAAGCGGAACAAACTTAAAAACATTATATTTCTATTTATTATATTAATAGGATAGGATTTAAAATCTACTGTATACCAAAGATTTTAGCATTTTGAATTTTTCGGTCGTCGTTGACACTTTTCAGCAAATTACCATATGTGATAGAACCGTATAATATGCGAGGTTATCGTGTAATATGCTCTACAGGATTACTGAATCTTAAAAAGATCGGAAAACTTGTAAATGTTAAAGAATCTTCTTTCATTTGACTTCATAATGTTATGTACTGAATTTTCAGTTTTTTAATGCACCACTAGTTACTTTAATATATTATATACTGTGTGGTAAAAGGGTTTTTAAAAAAAATGTTCACTTCATCCGGTATAGTGATCTTAGATTTGAGAATGATATGAGGTACATTAATAAAAGTAGACGAATTATATGATCCATCTCATTTTTAATACCCATGAATCTAGATGTATAAGTTAATTAATTTCAGAGTTTCATTGACTTAGCTCCAATGATTTTTCTGTTATCGTGATTTTAATATACATACTTATAGACAGACAGACGACTTCGCGGCAGGTACGAACAGGCGGACTGCGATCCGTATCCAGACCGCGGAAGATTCATTCTGGAACTATAAAAAACTGACTCAAGACCATCCATGTCATTTCTCGCATTCATTTTATCTACATATAACTAATAAGCATTATAAGTTTTTTTTCGGAACCTCGATTTTCAACAGTATCCGTAAAACACTTAAAATTACTTGCCGACTCCTGTACTAGGGTACACAAATTATAACCTGTAGGGTATAAAGATTTCAAATCCGTACAAAAACCTTGAATTTAAATATAAAACATTTTGTCTGCGCATAACAACAACTTGGTGTTTATTAAAAGCGCTCTAGAGAAAACAACACAATATAATAGATAATACAAGAACTTGGCGAAAAACAATAGCTTCAAATAAAATCATAATCAAAATAACAACAAAAACGGTACAATAACCTGGCAAACCTGCCATAATACTCAAGGGACTTATCAACCTTTTTACATTGTATATTATACGCAGTGTAGAATTCGTTGCGAACACAGACAACTTGGATGGCCTCAGGCTTTATATAAAAGGTAAGGAAATACAAAAATAAAAAGGCAATTTAACTGAAAACCATTAAAAGTATTATATAAATATTTTAGCAGCAGTAATTAGAGATTAGTATAGAGCTCTAAGAACTGTAGATAATACTTTCGATAAATATCTAGAAAAACAAATCTACTGAAGAGATTTGTTTTAAGTTGTTTTATTTTGTGAGGTGTTTTGTGTTCAGAGAAAAAAAATCTAATGGTTATGAGATATGATTTGCTATGGGTGAAAAATTTTATTATAAGCATAATCCGTTATTATTCATTAGTGAGATCTAGGTTTACAACTTCAAGGTCTTAGCTCCAATTACTGTCCGCACAAATAAGCCCCTCAGTATTAAGATTATTTTCAACATCCATTAAATAGTATCAGAACAGAAAAATAATAAACAATGGGAAAGGGAAAATTACCACAGTTACTAGGTTAATATAATAATTATAATAGTTATATTCATAAGACCTATTTTTTTCTAATTTTCTCGAATTCAAAACTCATCAAAATTCAGTTTTAATAAAAATTTATAATGAAAAAAAAAACACTTCCTAACAGTAAAAAAATCTAATTTTTCACAATAAAATTAAATTTTCACTTTTTCAGTTTTTAAGTTAATCAAATTTTTACAAAAAAAATAAATAATTATCAGAAAACATTAAATTTTGCACTTTTTCTGTTTTTACTAAAATTCTTTTTTTAACTTAAAATAGAATTTTTTGCAAATAAAACTTATTTTTTCACTAAAAATTCAATTTTTCATTAAAAAAATGAAAACTGAACTAATTTCGTTTTTGAGTTCCATACCGTTGCCATACCATTTTATTTTAATTGCATTAAATTTGTTAAAGTAATTTTTGATTCTTATACGAAAAATATCAAATTCTTCCTTCAATGTGTCCATTTCATACACGTGTCTGAAAATGTGTAGCGATAACTAACAAAATATAAAAATATCAGTGAGTGATACACGTGCCTACGATTGCCTCCAAATTGTATAAGACTTGATGTCTCAAATCAAATTAAATATGATGCTGACGGGACAGGAATTCACAGAAGTCTGGTAACTTAGTAAAGACCACAAGGCGTGACTTGAAATTGCCATCTTTACCTTATTATGATACAGAAGTTTGATCCCAACTGACACCTGATATCTCACATAGCACTTCACGTTAACTAAATTTTGCGATGTTAAGATTGTCAATGAACTGCGCTACTTGAGCCATTTTCATAAACTTCATTGAATTTTTTCATGAAAATTTGTGTCAAATGATTTGCACTTCAGGTGGCTTCGCAGCTTCTTCAACTTTTTGACTCAAAAAAAATAGGTAAATTGTCATTTAAAATGTTTTTTTAACAATTATGTGTAACTGTTTCGGGTCTATCGAAAGTAATAAAGAAATAAAGAAATAAAGAAATAAAGAAATAAAGAAATAAAGAAATAAAGAAATAAAGAAATAAAGAAATAAAGAAATAAAGAAATAAAGAAATAAAGAAATAAAGAAATAAAGAAATAAAGAAATAAAGAAATAAAGAAATAAAGAAATAAAGAAATAAAGAAATAAAGAAATAAAGAAATAAAGAAATAAAGAAATAAAGAAATAAAGAAATAAAGAAATAAAGAAATAAAGAAATAAAGAAATAAAGAAATAAAGAAATAAAGAAATAAAGAAATAAAGAAATAAAGAAATAAAGATATAAAGAAATAAAGAAATAAAGAAATAAAGAAATAAAGAAATAAAGAAATAAAGAAATAAAGAAATAAAGAAATAAAGAAATAAAGAAATAAAGAAATAAAGAAATAAAGAAATAAAGAAATAAAGAAATAAGGAAATAAAGAAATAAAGAAATAAAGAAATAAAGAAATAAAGAAATAAAGAAATAAAGAAATAAAGAAATAAAGAAATAAAGAAAAAAAGAAATAAAAGAATAAATATTTAAAAAATGTATAAAGAAAATTGGTGAACTCGAACAAAATCCATCTAAAATTTTGAAATTATACATATTATTAACCAAAACATATTTACTGCTATTAATATAGCTCTAATTAAATGATTAAATAAGAGCTGTATTAATAACAGAAAATATATTTTTAACCCGCAAAAAATATAAAGTATCAAATATACAGATAACAATTTATTGCTTAATATCAATGGTATTTAATGGAAAATTAAATTCTATATTTAAATATAAAAACTGCACATTTTACATCTGAAGTACATGTAAATTATATAATAAATACAAAATATTTTTAAGCACATTTGTTTTTTTGCACTTAATCCTCTCCATCAATCGAAATATATTTCAACAAATTAGTTATTATTGTGAATTATAATAAATAAATATTACAAAAACTATCAGTAAAAAATTCGTTTGTAACCATAGAAAATACCTGCTAGATTTTCACCACTATTGGTTTAATCACAAATTGACAGGTCAGCGCACATAATTTGCCACACTTCAATGCACAAATTAAACAACTCAACATGATTATTTTTACATATTTTCTTATAAATGGAGTTTTATGATTTGGTTTCCTATAACGTAAGCTATTAAAAAAAAACATCACATTCGAAATTTAGGAACATTTCAATTCACTTAGCACAATTAAAAATTTTAGAACTTAACCAAAGTAGTTTTTGAAATAAATGTTAAATCAATTTTCCTTCAAATTGTCAATGAAAATTTAAATATAAAAAAGAATGCCCATATTTTATTTAGGTTTCAACTTATTAGGTATTTCGAAACGAAACGACTTTTAGACGAAAGTGACGTAATCTATATATATAAAACTCTTGGTCCGTCTGTCAGTCTGTCGGTCTGTCTGTCTGTCTGTCTGTCTGTCTGTCTGTCTGTCTGTCTGTTTGTTCCAGCATCACGTCTAAACCGCTGAACCGATTTAACTGAAATTTTGTATCAGGATACTATGGAGTCCGGAGGGTGTCATAGGATATATATGGGCGCGATTGGACAAAGGGGCGTGGTACCTCCCATACAACATAAACATTCCAAACGACATAACTCAGCACAAACACAAGCTAAAAAGATGAAACAAAAAACTCTAATACAAAAAAAATATACAAAAGCAACCACATTAAAACTCATCACAATGAAACTCACCACACTATAACTCACCACACTAAAACTTACCACACTAAAACTCACCACAATAAAATTCACCACATTGAAACTCACCACACTAAAATTTAAAACACTAAAACTTACCACACTAAAACTCACCACACCAAAATTCACCTCACCTAAACTCACCACACTGAAACTCACCATATTAAAACTCTACCGGGAACAATTCTACCGGAACCGGAACAGTTCTACGGGAAGATTACTTCCGGGAAGAATTCTACCGGGATGAGTTCTACGGGAAAATTTCTACCGTAAAGAATTCTACGGGAAAGCGTTCTATGGGGAAAAATTACGGGGCACTCTGAGAAAAAATTGTCTTTGAGAAAAGTTGTTTTGGCGGAGATTTATTATTTGGTTACTACATTTATAAAACCAATAAAAAAAACTTCCACAGCCAAGCACGGGCCCGTGATATAAATAATAAAAATGTTTTTATATTCATAAAATCGCTCCATATCTTTTAATTCACAAAATCTTGGCACGAGTCGTGCACGGGTCCAGCTAGTTTTAAATAAATTTCAAAGTTAAAAGTCAAAAAAGTTTTATTGTGGTTACTTTTAGTGTGGTAAGTTTTAGTGTGGTGAGTTTTAATGTGGTGAATTTTAGTGTGGTGAGTTTAAGTGCAGTGAAATTTATTGTTGTATGTTTTAGTGTGTTCAATTTAAGTGTGGTGAATTTTAGTGTGGTCAGTTTAAGTGGGTGAATTTGAGTGTGGTGAATTTTAGTGTGGTGAGTTTTATTGTGGTGAGTTTTAGTGTGGTGAATTTTAGTGTGGTGAGTTTTAATGTGGTGAATTTTAGTGTTGTGAATTTTAGTGTGGTGAATTTTAGTGTGATGCATTTTGGTGTGGTGAGTTTCAATGTGGTGAGTTTCACTGTGGTGAGTTTTAGTGTGGTAAATTTGAGTGTGGTGAATTTTATTGTGTTGAGTTTTAGTGTGATGAATTTGAGTGTGGTGAATTTTAATGTTTTGAATTTGAGTGTGGTGAATTTTAGTATGGTGAGTTTTAGTGTGGTGAATTTTAGTGTGATGAGTTTTAGTGTGGTGAATTTTAGTGTGCTGACTTTTAATGTGGTTGATTTTGTTTTCTATCCATTTTTTATTTTTCTGTTGTTTTTGAGTTATTGCTTAAGTTTTGTGCTTTTACTTTTATTTTTGTGTTTGATTTTTGCTTTTGTATTTTTGCATTTGTATTTTTTTTCTTTGTATTTGAGTTTTTTGTTTCATCTTCTTAGTTTGTGTATGTGCCGAGATATGTCGTTTTGAAAGTTTAGGTTGTATAGGAGGTGCCACGCCCCTTTGTCCAATCTCGCCCATATATAGTCTATGACACCGTCTGGACTCCATAGTATCCTGGTGCAAAATTTCAGTTAAATCAGTTCAGCGGTTTAAACGTGATGCTGGAACAAACAGACCGACAGACGGAACAAGAGTTTTATATATATAGATGATATAATGGATGTCCATAGGACAAACATT
This sequence comes from Dryomyza anilis, assembly GCA_951804985.1. Taxonomy (NCBI): domain Eukaryota; kingdom Metazoa; phylum Arthropoda; class Insecta; order Diptera; family Dryomyzidae; genus Dryomyza; species Dryomyza anilis. The sequence continues at coordinate 97,992,124 of OX638132.1, forward strand.
TTTTCGTTACGTTAATTAGTAGAGTTATTATTTCAAAATATTTTAGAATTGTAATTACTATGCATTTTAATTAATATTAATATTTTATTTAGTTGTTATTAATTCAAAAATATTTATATTTTTATTTAAGCCCTTATATTAAGGGCTTCCGTAGAAATACATTCAATATTTTTGTTAATTAAAACAAAAAATGCTTAGCTAATATGCAATTATTATTTAATTTCTAATGCTTATTTATTAAAAATGATTTTATTTTGCTGCATAAATCAGTTAGATTTGGTTTCACTTACCCCATTTTCCGACTGTATTATGAGCGAAGAACTAATGAATAAAAGACGAATATGAATAATCAATGGTATAATCATTTAGAAAATTAACTGTTTGTCTTAACTACGTGGTTTACTTTTAACCTACTTCCAGTTAATTAAACAAAGTCAATGAGTTGAACTTTGGCTTTATTTTTGCATCTACAAAAAAACAAACCTAAAAGTTTATTTTTGTGCAAATCAGCAAAGTTGGTGGTGTGTATGGCGGCAGCTAATTGATAAACGGTATTCGAGGTAATTCAAACAACCCTTATTAAATACACGTAAACATCAGATAGAGTACTATGTAATATATTTGCTGTTATAAATTTTATTTGTGAATCCAAAATACAGTCACAGGAATGTGCATTTTTAAAAATGTTGGGAAATGAAATTAGAAATTTTGAATACCTTTAAAAATTAGTAAACAATTTTTGTTTTTCAGTTTTTTTTTTTGGTATTTTGATTTATTCATCAATTAGCATAATGTAATAAAATATTTTTTAATTTGGACAAATCTTTCCGTAAAATGTTTCGCTATAGAATGCTTTCTCGTAGAATTATTCCCGTAGAATCCCGGTAGAATGTTCCCGGTAGAATTCTTTCCCGTAGAATTCTTTCCCGTAAAGTTTTTCCGAGTAGAAGTTTTAGTGTGGTGAATTTTTGTGTTGTTTTTTACTGTGTTGAATTTTAGTGTAGTGAATTTTATTGTGGTGAGCTTTAGTGTGGTGAGTTTTAGTGTGCTGAGTTTTATTGTGGTGAATTTTAGTGTGGTGAATATTAGTGTGGTGAGTTTTATTGTGGTGATTTTGAGTGTGTTGAGTGTTAATGTGTCGTTGTGGTGAATTTTGATGTGGTGAATTTAAAGAAAAAAATGTGGACCACAATAAAAACGAAATGGTCGAAATCACCATTTAAAAAAAAAATTATTCGACAAAAAAAAACAATGTTCGAAATTTTTTTTTTACAATATTTAATGACAAAAACAATGAAATGGTCGAAATTACCATTTATCAAAAAAAAATCGCAAAAAACAATGTCGAAAAGAAAAATTTGTTTTGCTTTTGTTTTGTGCTCGTGCTTTTGCGTTTTTTGCTTTCAAATATTTTTTTTATTATTTCAGTTGTTTGTAGCTGCTGTAAGTGCAAAGTTATATCGTTCTGAAAGTTTAAGTTGTATCGGAGGTACCACGCCGCTTTGACCAATCCCATCCATATATAGCCTATCATTCCCTCCAGATCATACCGCATCTGTTGTAAAAATTTCAAGAAAATCGTATAAGCCGTTTAGACGGTATGACAAGATTTTCAATTTTTCAAATTCGCCCATTTGGCATGATAGTGACGACATAGTATAGTAATATTTATTTTAATCTGATATGCGTTATTAACTATTCATTTTTTAGACCCAAAACTTATTCCTAAAACCTATATAAAGGATTTGGATCACGTCACAAAAAAATGCTCTCTATCCCTAAAATGAACTTATATTGTATGCCATTCTCTACGATATCGTTACAAGATCAATGAGAGATGCAAAAGAATTCACATGTAAGCGGAAACTTTCTTAAAGCAATATCGAGAATTAAATTGGACCAACACGGATATTTAACGAAATCGAATCCAAAGTAAAACGAAACGATTGTCATGAGATCTGAATATTTAAGAACACTTTAAAATAAGAAGAGATAAACGTAAGAGTTCGATCTCTGTATCAAAGATTGATAGATTGGTCTGATTTATTTTATGATGTTTCCCAAAATATTTTGTCTCTGCCGTTAACCGTTCATGAGCTGGAACCTTAGCAAAAATTGATAACATTAACAACGACTACTTACATCAAAATGGTTAAAAAATATGCTCGAAATATACTTCTTTTTTTAACTAAAACAAAAATGTTACCCAAACGAATTATTTACTGTGTATGCCAAGGTCACAATACCAAATTAACCAACAAACATGACAAAAAATGTCTATATTAAATTTCATGATTACTGCATATCAAAGAAACCATATTTTAATTATAACTTATGCATATCTAATTAGAAATATGTATCAAAATACCAAATCCTTGAATTATGTACTGTCAGTCGCATGCAATCGTATAGTATAACAGCAAAAGGCCAAACAACAGAACGTGTTCTGTAAAGACAACAAGCCGCTCTGCTTATTAACCTTCCAAATGTCAATTGAATTAATCAACGCACATTTTATGCATGCTTAATGAAAAAAATAACAGAATGAAGTGGGAAATTTACAAATGCGCATTTCATAAATTTAAAAAAAGAAGGAACGAAGGTTTTTTTTTTAGTTTAACTATTTACACAAGTTTTTAAAAGCTATGTTATTAAATATTTCTTTTTGCAAAATAAAACTTTGTTAATTGCCAAAATAGAAAATTTAATTAATTATCTATATCTTTGAAAATTGAACTATTTCCTTTCATTTGTTAGAAAAAATTATACTAAAAGTTCAATATTTGTATTACATACCAAGTAAATGCATAGAAAATTGCTAGTTTTTTACTGTTTACATTGTGTGCGTACGATTATTTATTAGACAAGTTAATAATGGCGTAATAAGTAATAAAGTTTTATTATTAATTGTAGGGAAAATACGTCCAACGGCGAGCTTCTGGCAACCATGACGAAGAGCTTCAAATACCCAGCAGTAAATTGGTCAGCCATGAGGAATTCAGGGTTCTATTCAGTTCTAAATATTCAGTGCTAAAGAAATCAGTCCGGTATTTATATTTACGTTGTATAATATTCAGGCATGACTTTTCATAACGGCGTTCAGTTTTAAATTATTGAATTTTGGACCTAATAAAAAAGGCCACAATTCAGGAAAGAATTAAAATTTTTATTCAGTTTTGAAATCATTAAGAAAGAAATGTTTTTTATTCAGGACTTCAATTTTATCTATATATTAAAAAAATAAACAAAATGTATTATATTTTTGGCCTGCGCATAGAATGAACTTTTTCGTTTCAGGAGTATTCAGGTTTCAGGAGTGGGCAGAAAATTTAAGATCTAATTTAAATCTAATTTAACCACATGATGACCACGGACATCGATTTGAACCATATCCACCAGGAAATCATATCGTTGACGATGACGAGGGCATCACTGAAGAATCAAGGACATTGGAATATTTCGACATTAATGAATATGATGAATAGAAAAATAAGAAAAACGATGTCAGGTTTCAACCAAAAAAAAAAAATTATCTTTGTACAAAAAAAAAGACCTTTTTAATTTAAATAAAATTCATTATAAATTCATTTTTCCACCCAAAAATATTTCACTCTAAATTCAATTTTTCACAGAAATGTTACTTTAACGTAAATCAATGAAAATTCATTTTTTTGACTAAAAATCAATTTTTAACTAAAATTTCACTTCAAAGTGAATGTATCTAAACTAAGGAAAGTTCAATTTTGAACCCAAAAACAAGAAAAGTGTAATATTATTTTAAGCCGTTCTCACCCACAACTTACATAAAAAGTATAGTACTGTTGAAAATTTGTTTTACAAAAAATCTTAAACGCAATTTTTCTTTTAATTTTTAATACTAATTTTAGTATACTAATGAATGAAAATATTCCAATAATTTTTTTACAACAATTGTATCTAAATTCGGCATTCTATTATTTTAGACTTTTTTTAAAATTGTTTTTTAGCATTTAGGATATAATGATAAACATTATAAAAATAATGTATGGCAAATGTAAGCAAAGTCCAAACTAACTTTCCAAAATACAAACTCTTTCTAAATAACCTACTCTTTAAAATATGCCCTGTGAACATAATAACTCTGTTATATATTTTGACGATACCTGCATTGATAGGGAATATTTTAAATTAACCGATGAAAAAATTTGTAATTTTGATTGTTAGTTTGAACTCAACTCTGCATAATCATAAATCAATTCTGCATAATCATAAGAATACTTATCATGAGATCCGAAACACTCAAAAATATTTCTAATAAATCAATGTTTTTCGAATTTATATTGTAATTATTCCCAACAATTGAAGGAAAAATTGAATTTATAGTTTTTTTTTTTTATTCCTAAAAGTGTCAGAAAAGGGCCTAAAATTAAAATAGCGATTTTCTTACGTAATAGAAAACAAACAAATTATGCAGTCAAAATTATCAATCACGAATTATATTAAATGTAACGACCTCCGGTTTTCTCCTGGTTTGAAGCTGGGGTAGATCTCAGCGGTGGTTCAGGGTCGGTACAAAATCTATAAGTCTCTAGTATAAATGTAAGAAATGAGATTTATTTGTCAATCTTAATAGTTATTGATTAAATAGTTCGTATATTGATTGTCACATTGATTTTTAGATAGATTCACATTGATGGCACATAAATTACATGAAGTTAGCGATCGTATATGATTGTGGTCTCTCCCTTATGTCATCCTTAGTGGTATGTTTCCTTGAATCCTCTTTGTTGTTTTATTTTGTCAAATGCCGTGTTCTGTCTTTCTGCGACCGAGTCTCGTGTTTAGGTCCGAGTATCGGACTCGTAATGGGCGGAAGTGTAGTCCCATCTAGTGTGATACTAATGCGAAGTTGGCGAGAGTGCTGTCAATGGCACACTCGGTGTGCTGTCATGTAGGTTTGAATTCTCCGAGGTGCTGCGAATAGCACATCCAGAAAAAAAAATCCATCAAATCCCATTAAAATTGGTCAATAGGACAATTATTGATTTAATAGTATACAAAAAATAAATCTTTTCATATAAACTCAATGGCAATGGCAATGAGTTTTCTAGTATTTAATGGTATTTTCCGATTAAAATAATAATTTATCCTATTGACTATTTTTAATAGTAAACCAGTTGGGAAGGTTTGATCACATGGGAAATTTTAAAGTAGGTGTAATTATGATAGTTAGGATTATCAAAATTATAGTCGGTCTAAGCCGACTATAAATACCCTACACATATGTGTGCTAACCATTCAAAGTGATATATAGGTCGCCAGGGTATACGAATCCTGAAAATAACTACAAACATTCAATCGCTGAAGAATTTCCATTCATTTGATACCCATATTTACAAATGGGTAGGTGTACCGAATTTCGATTTTTTTTGTCTTTTCGCCGGAAAACATTATTATCATGTATTTGAGCATGATGTCAATATATATTTGACCAAAAAAGTTTACCTAAGCACGTATACATAAAAATTGATCTTTATATGTACATTTTATATGAGGTATTTGAACAAAAGTGGTCGGATCATAGGTCACAATGGACCGATCTCGCCAATTTCGCACATACAGTGTAGGTATATTAGTAATCTAAGTTATAAGTTTCATTAATCTAGTTCTTCAATTTTTAAAGAAGTAGGGATTTCAACAGACAGACGGACAGACAGACAGACACAATGGACAGACAGAAGGACAGACAGACGGACAGACAGACGTACATCGCTAAGGTCAGGAGGTCATGCTGATCAAGAATATATATACTTTTCCATACCGGAGATGCTTCCTTCTGGGTGCTACAAACGGCGTACCAAACTGAATATACCCTTTCACTCTTAGTGTAGGGTATAAAAACTATTATGTATATAGTATATTTTTTTACGAGTGCGAGTGAGAGCATTCGAGCTCCTACGAACACAAGTGCTAAGACTACTAGGATACTAGTGCGAGTGAGAGCATTCAAGCTCCTACGAACACCAGTGATAACTACGATATACACTCTACGGCAATGTTATTTTTTTATTTTGTTTATGCTAATTAGTTAAAATAGTTTTCAAATAAATACAAATATTTACATGTACTACTGCCTAATAAAAATCAATTTTCTATGTAATTTTTTAAAATCGTTCTTTATTTAAAAATTAACCTAAAACCTATTTAGGTGTACAATATGGTACACTTACGTTATCATTAAAAATTCGAATTATTTTTTATTTATGTAAATTATGCCTTGTTGATTTTTAAATATTTGATATTGAATATTTGAGTTATATGGAATTTTTATATTTGTTATAAATTTTAAAATTTACTTATTTATTTGCGCTGGAATTAATTCACTTATGCACACAAGTCTTTCAGTGCACTTCATACCTATCAACCTATCAACCCATCATCCATCCAACTATCCATCAGTCTTTCAAATGTCCACAGCACTGTCACTAATTCGCAGATGCTCTCAATTAATTAGCTGATGAACTGATGTGACAGACATGTGCCGTTAATGGCAAAGCAATCGTATGTCGATAACATATCCTTTGACAGATGGACAAACAGAAAGACAGACAGCTCGTTATGAGCGACAGTTCGCCATGAAATCGACTGATATGCTAATGGTTTCAGTAAGTATAACTATTAATAGTAATGTAATTTATGAACATATAACGCAATTTCGAAATGATCACGAATGCAAACATTTAAATAAATTTAAATAAATATATTAAAAATGAATGAAAATGAAAAGTTGCTGCCAAATATGGTAAAAATAATTTTGAGAATTCATATTGATGAATTTTATATCTAATAATCACAAATTGATATAATTTATTTTATTTTCAATAATTTAAAACACGTTTTCAGTTCTATAACCTAGACGAACGCCTTGGTTCCTTTGCTACCGGAAGCCTTCAACCTGCCACCATAGACTCCCAATAGTCCATTTGATTTTAGTAACTTAAACAAAATGTAAAAATTTAATTATATCCCAAGGGCAAAATCACAGTGGGAATAAATTTAGCTGTTCAATAGGTTTTTACATTTTCCTGCGTCAGTCACGTCGTTGCACCGGAAATGAATCGAATCTTGTGTAAAAATGGTTAAAGGTTCTGATGGCATGATGTCCTTAGGGACATCAGTTGCTGCGTACCTACAATTCGATATTAGTGTGTGGTAGGTTATTGGGTAGGCATTAAAGTCAAAGTGACGAGCAAGGATTAAATGAATTTATGTCATAAAAGGGCAGAGATCAACGCAACGAAGCTGCAGCAAATTTATGGAATCAGTGTTGAGTTGGCCATTTATATTTATGAATAACTGTTAGAGTTGGATTTTTTCAATAATATCTAAGTTTTTGCCAAATGAAATGAAATTGAAAATGAAAATGTAAAATACTTGAAGCCTCTTAAAAGTAATAATCAATTTTGTATTTGAATTTAGGAAAGGTTTATTTAAACCTATCTATTACATAGTCGTTTATACCGATAGTGTGCGAAGTTCTTTTTTTATTACAAGACGTAGTCATAAATTGAGTTCCTATTCCAAAATTGAAAAAAAAAAACAGTTGTACGAATAAAAAGTGTAAAATATTAAAAAAAATATCCGATGTATGCAATAAATGAAATATAATATATTGAATATAATATATATTATTCCATTTATGCAAAATATACCAAATATGAAAAATATCCATTATACGCTTAATAAGCAAAATATGCAAAATATGCAAACAATGCAGAATATGCAAAATATACATAATATACAAGAATGAAAAATATTCAAAAATGTATATGCATGCAAAAAAAATGTATAAAAAGTAATAATATGCAATACATATAATATATGTAAAATATGCAATACATGCAAAATATACAATATATGGAAAATATGAAAAAAATTAAGAAATATGTAAAATTTGCATTATATAAAAAATGCAATAATATGCCAAATTTTCAAAATATGCAATACATGCAGTATTTATAAATATATGCAATATATATAAAATATGCAATATATACAAATATGTAAAAAATTCAAAATATTCAAACTACGTAAAATATGCAAAATACGCATTAAAATGGAAAATATGCGAAATATGCAAATATGCAAAATATGCAAAATATGCATAATATGCACAATATGCAAAATATGCAATATATGCAAAATACGCAAAAATATGTAAAATATGCAAAATATGCATCATTTACAAAATATGCAAAATATTTAAATTATGCAAAATATCCAAATTATGCAAATATTCAAAATAATTGTAATATTTAAAGTCTTTGAAATAGTATAATTATTTTTACTCATAACTTGAATTTTATTTTTCTTGCTATACTTGCAACATTCTGTTATACCAAGCAACCTGAACTCAACAAAGACAGCTTTACTCCCATGTGATTGGTATGTTGTATGTAGGTTATTAAAGTAAAACTTAACCCCCACATTATAAATAAGCCACAGGTGACGTTCTCGTGTACCACGTAATTTATTGCAAATGTTTCCGTGTTTTCAAAGTTTTCCACGGGTATCAGCGGAAATGAGTACGTTGTATTGTGTTTGTATAGCAACGCGATTGGTGAATAGTTTGTCAATCAGTTGCTGTCTGCACTGAGAAAAATAAAAAATCAAGGAAATTTGTATAAAGTTAAATTTGGAATTATGTTTGCTGTCAACAGAAATTCAGCTTATTTTTTCAGTACTTATTTTGGAAAATACAAAATTTATTACTGCACAACGAAGTAAGCTGCGAACATGTGGAAATGCACCAGGGAACATGAACCATGACAACGACATTGCTGACTCTTTGTCTATCTCTCCCTTTGGGTCTCCGTCTGTCTCCATGTCTCGTGGAATGCAATAAAAGCCATTGAGATGTACAGTCGGGAATTTGGTTATGTGTGTTGGTGAAAATTTAAAATCTTCGAATATGAGTGGGTGACATGTTTAAGTTGTAATGTTTGCTTGAAGCATTGGATTTAACTTTTAACTTTTATATTATTTTGAATTGAAGTAGCTGGATAATATATGAAGTATGCAATATATGCAAAATATGCTAAAAATGTAAAATATGCAAAAAATGAAAAATATGTAAAATATGGAAAATAAACAAATTTTTAGCAGACATCATAAAACAAAACTTGTAATATTAAAATTCAATTTAAATCGAAGTTTTCTGCAATACTTTCAAAATATGCAAAAAGCAATATGCAAATACATTTAAAATTTACAAAATAAGCAAAATATGCAAAAAATGCAAAATATGCAAAAACATGTAAAATTTACAAAATACGCAAAATTAACAAAATATGCATAATATGAAAAATATGCAAAATATGAATAATATGCAAAAAAGCAATATGCGAAAACATGTAAAATTTACAAAATATGCAAAATAATCAAAATATGCAAAAAAAGCAATATGCGAAAACATGTAAAATTTACAAAATATGCAAAATATGCAAAATATGTAAAATATGCAAAATATGCAAAATATGCAAAATATGCAAAATATGCAAAATATGCAAAATATGCAAAATATGCAAAATATGCAAAATATGCAAAATATGCAAAATTTGCATAATATGCAAAATATGCAAAATATGCAAAATATGCAAAATATGCAACATATGCAAAATATGCAAAATATGCAAAATATGCAAAATATGCAAAATATACAAAATATGCAAAATATGCACAATATACAAAATATGCAAAATATGCAAAATATGCATAATATGCAAAATATGCAAAATATGCAAAATATGCAAAATATGCAAAATATGCAAAATATGCAAAATATGCAAAATATGCAAAATATGCAAAATATGCAAAATATGCAAAATATGCAAAATATGCAAAATATGCAAAATATGCATAATATGCAAAATATGCAAAATATGAAAAATATGCAAAATATGTAAAATATGCAAAATATGCGAAAACATGTAAAATTTACAAAATATGCAATATATGCAAAATGTGTAAAATATGCAAAATATGCAAAATATGCAAAATATGCCAAATATGCAAAATATGCAAAATATGCATAATATGCAAAATATGCAAAAAAAACAAAACATGCAAAACGCGAAAAATATGCACAATATACAAAATATGCGAAGTGTGCCAAATATGCAAAAAAATGCAAAATGCAATATATGCTAAATATACAAAATATGCCAAATATGCAATATATACAAAATATGCAAAAAAGTAAAATATACGCAAAATATAAAATATAAACTAATATGTTAAATAAACAAAATTATTAAATTATTAGCAAAAATCATAAAAGAAAATTTATTATAATATTAAAATTCAATTCAAATCAATGTTTTACCAATATAGCAATTTTTCAAATGTTACTCATACGCGGGGGGTACCAATCAAAAAATATATTTTTATTTAATTTTAAAAAATAAAACTTTTTTAAAAATCTTTCCCATAAGCAAATTTTAATTTAAAAATAATAAAAACTTATAAATAGAAATAATAAAAATTAATTGAAAAATATATTAAAAAAAATAAATTTCACAAACCACATTTTTTCTTATTACTGCTGCTCACCAATTATTTCTATACACAAATTACTGTTGCTCACTACAAAATATACCCACAAAAAAAATAAAACAAAAAAAAATTAAAATAAAAATTCCTCAATCCTCATTTTTTTGTCATTTCACGAATTACTGTCGCTCATTATTACACTAGACAACACATTTAATTAATTTCGCTCGGACATTGTGCTGCTCTTATTTGCAGCTTCTTCAGCAGTTATGCGGCGCACGTTTTATTTTCTTTTCTTTTGGCAATTTCAACGAATTTTAAAGCAATTTATTCAATTTTGCGACAGCTGCGACACACGTTTTTCACTCTAATGTTACGACAAAAAAATTTTGATTGTAGTTAATAACGAAACAAGAGCCACATAAAACAAGATCCACAAAAACCATAAAAGTGCTGCCTGCCTGTAGCGCTTGAATTTGACAATCATGGCTTTAGTTTTGGGTTCTTTTTTTCAACATTTATATTACAGAGTTTTAACATTTTTTAAATCTTTAGATTTCTCGTCAGTCTTCTTTGGCTTAAATCCAATTTAATTGAAATGTCAATAAAATTACAGCGCATCTTTTAAACTCAGTAGACGTGGGAATAAATGTTTCTTTTTCAATATTTAGCAAATTACAATAGAATGAAACAAATTGTTGATATATATTTTAATGTTTTCGTTTAATGTCATCGTAAAATTACTATTCAAATTAGTGTGTCAGTGATTTTTGAATAATTGATTGAAATGTATCAGAGGCATACCGCACCAGGTCGACTTTTGTCTAGAAAAAAGGAATTTCAAATGAAAATTTGAATAACGAGTGAAAAAACACTATAAATTGAATTTTATAAAATAATATTCAAATTTGTTATATATTATACATTTTGAATTAATTTTTTTTGCAAATAAAAAATTATATATTACCTGCAGTTTGTTCCTAAATATAATTCATACGCCATAAAGTCAAAGTTAAGGAATACAAATGAGTTACGGCGCACAGTAAGCACATCAAATACTTTAGCAAAAGCCACCGGAATTTCATATCATGCAGCAGTTTGTTTGACTCGACATAAAACACACAACAAATTAATGAATTATTCAATGAAAACAACTAACTGGTAACCGAGACTCCGGACTCTTAGTACATTTTGACATTAGCAAAAATATATTGAGACTATAAATTAAGGTGACACAGATACTGACAAGGGGGACCCTGCAAGGCCACCAGCCGTTTGCTATGTATTTCTGTGACAATTAAAAGAAAACAACTTGTCTACTATACGAACATTTATTATCTGATTGCAAAAAGAATTTGCATGTTAATTTATATGATAAAATGTTATAGAAGAAAATTGCAAAAATGCAAAGAAGACAAGGCGCGGCTTGATTAACATTTGAAAGATCTAAAGTGAAAAAATGGTAAGTGTTTCTTGATATCAACAGAATCGTTTTATATGTTAAATTAGAAATAAAAAAAAGTTTAATTCAAGCAACACAATTTAATCAGTTATTAAATAGAGAGTTTTTTTACTGTATGCTCAGTTTTATTATGAAAATTTTATATGAAATTTTAATTCCAATTATAATATTTATTTGAAATTTAAATTTTCAACTCAGAATTGTTGTTCCAAAATTAATATTTTTATACAAAACTTTAACTCAAATTAAATATGTTCATTCAAAATTCATATTTTCACTCAAAATTCATTTTTTTCCACGTAATTAGTATTAAATTCAAATTGTCACTGAAAATTTAAATTTTCACTAAAAATTCAAACTTTCACTAAAAATTCAAATTTTCACTAAAAATTCAAATTATCACTAAAAATTCAAATTTTCACTAAAAATTCAAATATTCACTAAAAATTATAATTTTCACTAAAAATTATAATTTTCACTAAAAATTATAATTTTCACTAAAAATTATAATTTTCACTAAAAATTATATTTTTCACAAAGTATTATAATTTTCACTAAAAATTATAATTTTCACTAAAAAATTATAATTTTCACTAAAAATTATAATTTTCACTAAAAATTATAATTTTCACTAAAAATTATAATGTTCACTAAAAATTCAATTTTTCACCTAAAATCCTTTTTCACTCAAAATTCGTTTTCACTTATAAATCCTTTTTCACTCAAAATTCGTATATTCACTGAAAATTCAAATTTTCACTACATAATCAAATTTTCACTCTAAATTCAAATTTTCACTTAAAATTCAAATTTTCACTCAAAATTTAAATTTTCTCTCAAAATTCAAATTTCCACTCAAAATTCAAATTTTTACTCAAAATTCAAATTTCCACTCAAAATTCAAATTTTCACTCAAAATTCAAATTTTCACTAAAAATTCAAATTTTCACTCTGAATTCAAATTTTCACTCAAAATTCAAATTTTCACTCAAAATTCAAATTTTCACTCAAAATTCAAATTTACACTCAAAATTTAAATTTTCAATAAAAATTCAAATTTCACTAAAAATTATAATTTTCACTAAAAATTATAATTTTCACTAAAAATTATAATTTTCACTAAAAATTATAATTTTCACTAAAAATTATAATTTTCAATAAAAATTATAATTTTCACTAAAAATTATAATTTTCACTAAAAATTATAATTTTCACTAAAAATTATAATTTTCACTAAAAATTATAATTTCCACTAAAAATTATAATTTTCACTAAAAATTATATTTTCACTAAAAATTATAATTTTCACTAAAAATTAAATTTTTCACTCAAAAATGCTATTTTCATTCAAAAAAAAAACTATTTTCACTAAAAAAAAAATCCTATTTTCACTTATAAATACTTTTTCACTCAATTCATATTTTCACTCCAAATTCAAATTTTTACTCAAAATTCAAACTTTCACTCAAAATTCAAATTTTCACTCAAAATTCAAATTTTCACTCAAAATTCAAATTTTCACTCAAAATTCAAATTTTCACTAAAAATTCAAATTTTCACTAAAAATTTATATTTTTACTCAAAAATCCTTTTTTTCACTCAATTCTATTTTTGCAGAAAATTAAAATTTTCAAACAAAATTAAAATGTTCACTGAAAATTCAAATTTTTACTCAAAATTAATATTTTCATTCAAAAATGCTATTTTCACTCAAAATGCTATTTTCACTTACAAATCCTAATTTCAACCAAAAACCCTATTTTTACTCAAAATTCAAAATTTTCACTTCATAATCAAATTTTCACTCAAAATTCAAATTTTACTCAAAATTCAAATTTTCACTCAAAATTCAATTTTTCACTCAAAATTCGTATTTTAACGCACAAAATTCAAATTTTCGAATTTTACCTCCAAATTAAAATAGAATGGATGTACAAAATTTTAATTTTCTACTTAACATAAGTTTTTATATAATTATTATTTTTTAAATAATTTGAATTTATATTTAAAATATAAATTTAAACTATTTACTATTTAAACTATCCTTCTGAGCAAATTTAGTTTTCTTCAATGATTTTGATAATCTTAATTTTTTTAAAAGCATCTGCGTCTCAATTTCAATAAATATATTCTACGCTAATTTAGACTTTTGTTTGCTGAACTTAAGCAGATGTTTAAGAAAAAATATTATTTCTATTATTTTGACGCCTGCGGCATCCGCAACACTAATCTCTCATTCCTTTAAATTTTTCACAAAAGTTTATTAATCTGCTAAATAAATTTACAAAACTTTTACAGACATTCTTAGACATTTACACTACGCATTAGTTAATGACATTTCTGTAAAAAACCGCCTCAAACTTAATAAAACAACATAAAATACGTGGAATCGTTGCCTTAGGATATTTTCTAAAAAATAAACAAAAACATCCAGCGAACTTAAAACATTTGCTGCCTGTGTTAATTAAAGTTTTAATAAGAACTTTGAAATATTTATATTTAATTTAATAAAACTGTTTAACTTTTTGATGAAACTTTTGTGATTTTGTACTGGCAATAAAACTTTGTACAAACAGTGCTAACTCAATTAGAAAAAAACATTTATTACATTTAAATAATTTTTATTATTACAATTTCAACTACATTCAAGACACTTTTAGAGTATTTACAAAATATAGAAAATATTAAATTATTCTAAGAAAAAAACATTTTAGTGCTTAATGGGTGTTTGATATTTTACAGAGAAAATCAGTCATTTATAAAAGTAGCCTTAATTCATAACAGTTTTTAAAAAATATATAAATATTTTAAAAAATTTTTAATTTTAAGTGTTTTAAATACTGATTTATTTTATATTTAATTTAATTTATTTTACTTTATTTTATTTCAAATTATTTTATTTTATTTTAATTTCAAAATAAATAATATTTGAAATAATTTTAAAGATTTGTTCAAATCAAGTTTTTATTTTTGTAGCGCATCCTTGCTGCTGTTGACGTCTGTTGCATCCATCATATGTTGACTTCCGGTTTCGTTGCCATTTTAGCGTCTTTTCATTTCTTTAGTTGCAGTTTTATTACTGACATTTTACAGGTTTTTTAAAATTTTATTATAATGCTAAATGCTTAATGACAGCAACTGACGTTCGCCTCTTTGCATTCTTAGGATTCATTGAAAAGCGGCGCGCAATAATCCTCCAACTATTTGAAGCTACTTGACACCCTCACCGACAAGTCCCAACGAACCACTAGGGACTGCCGTCTGTCTTGATAGTCACTGCATTTGTTTAGAATTGCGTAAAACTACTGAAAAATTATACGAAAATTTACAATTTAAATATTTGCAATAAATAGTGATTTTTTTATTATTTTTAATTTATTAGTTAATTATTATTTATTAATTTATTAGTGAACATTTTTATTTTTATTAAAAAAAATGCAAAATAAAATTTTAACTGCAAATCAAATTAATAATGAAATATCTAAAACATACCAGAGTGCGATATTCTGCGACTTTTAGGCGACCCATTCGCGGTCGTATACAGCAGCGATCGTTCAGTATCTAAATAAAAACATTTCAAAATTTTGTTATCATTCTAAACAAAAAATTCTTCGCACTATGTTACCATTTCGCATAATGCGTCTGTGATCCGACGAACCCGAATACGAGTAACGTGACGTCATATTATCCTGGCGATTGAAAGTCTCTGCGCCCACATGAACATAGGGACACCAACGAAAGAAAAGTTTGAAACCACGTCGAAATCTAAAATTAAGTTTTGAGAAATTTATCAAATTAAAAATTGAGGATTCAATTTGAATAGAATTCTGTATGAATATTTTAAACGAGCTTTAATTATGTCATAAATACAAAAATATAAAAATTGCTTCTATTATGAAAATGTCTCTGATATTAGAAATTGAATTAAAAATCGGTTCAATTCAATTTCATTCCACACCCACCAAAATCTTTTTCTTGTACAACAACACATATGAATTATGTTCGTTGTATTTCCGCAATACATCAATCGTGTTGTTGCTGTGTGTTGTTGGATGCGCATATGTTTGCTGTGTCATTTTTAAAAGCATTGCAGTGAACTCAGCATTTGTATTTGAGTTCGATATACCACTACATAAGTGGTCGAAGAAAACAATAACAAATCATGTGCGAATAACTGTTTTTTTTTCCAAACACAAGTTTTCAAATTTTAATATTAACACTTGGCGTAGCAAACCATAGGAAATGAACACCAAAGTTTAAAAAACAAACGCAAAAAAGACGCGGCGTGGCATACACTCAAAATAAATTCTAGGACATTTAATTTTTATTTCGTAAATACATGAATAATTCGTAGAATATACGAAACATTTGTAATTTCTGTTTTTTCCAAGAAATATTTTTTACGAACGATTCATATATATTACGAATCAATATTCGTAAAATTAAAATACTTTTGTTATATTATTTTTTATTCAAATGTTTTTTTCGAAAGAGAACAATATTATAGCAATGAGCTTTACATTTTACAAATGAATTACAAAAATTTCGTTAATTATGTAGAATTTTACGTATGTAGAAACATTTGTGTTTTTACAAACATTTTTTAAACACAGGAAATGTTTTCGTAAAATGCAACTTAGAGCTTTAATTGATATTGCAATCAGATTGATATAATATACAAACAGTTTTAAAATGTAAGTTCAGTTTGTTTCAAAGGTACAAAAGTATAAAATCATTGCATAATATTTAATTTTCTATGAATAAATCGTCATTTTCATCGTCAGTTTGTTCAAATACAGCATTTGTGTCATTTACGAAAGATTCGTAAAATTTATACAAAACGTAATATTCAATAAATTACGACTGAAAATAACAAATTTTTTTTAATATGTACGAATGACTTTCGTACACGCTGCAAAAAAAATGGCTCTCCCAAACATAATTTTGCAGGCATTACATATATCTTTGGAGTTTTATGCAAACAAAAGTATTATTTCATTGCCAAACATTATTATAATAACAGCCAAACATAGTTTTGTTTTCATTCAAACATATTTATGTTCAGAATAAATAAATTTCGGTGTTTTTGCAAACATATATATGTTTGAATGTGAAAAACATTTTGTTTCCATGTAAACATATTTATGTTTACATTTAATTTTAATGTTAAAAAAATAAATTTAGTGCTAATATCGTCTTTACACAATATTATTTTTTTTCAATTTTTTAAATTATCTTTTTTTTATTTATATTATGTAATTATAAACTAAACTTTTATTTTTTTATAACATACTTAATAATGTTATTTCCATCTATTGTTTTTTTTGGATATATCACAAACAGCCACAATCTGTTATTAACAGTAATTGGCGGTACTTAAAGAAATTCGTCCACCAAAAAGAACTTTTGAACTGTATGAAAAGTATTAATGTGAGTGTTACTGAGCGCTAAAAGTATTCAGCGTAGTTCTTCAATTGTGATATCTTAATGCCAAACATACATATAATCAAAATAATGGTATTTTTTTAAATTCGTTTTTACCCAGTAACAATCATGAATAACAAATACATATAATTCACAGAACCTTTTATTGACGTTGGGTGTGTTAAATAGCGGAAATATCAAACATACATATATTAATATCTGAAGAAATATATATATACATATTTCTACAGTAACATTAATATAGTAAATTCATGTAAATCCGCGATTAAAGCAATTTATGTTTAAATATCGTGTAATAATATTTCAATCAAATTATTCAAAAAATCTACGAATAATTTGGTAAAATACACAAATAATATTCGTAAGGTTTTATATATTTACGAAAGTTCTTTCTTTCAGAATGTAGGGGACACTTCCCTAGTAGAAATTGGCCCGATGCACCATCGGGAAATGATCGGGTTTTCGTTGGGTAAGCCCTATTAGAGAAAATATGATCATTGCCTTTGCATGCCCTTATCATGCTTACCATAGCAGGGCTTACATTATCTAAACAGTCAATGTTCCCGATCATAGCTACATTATTTGTTCCTCATAACGAAATTAGCATCAGGCAATGATTGAGATCGAGACAAGGCAATTGTCGGGTAAATATTAAAATGGGGAATTGCCCGATCAGTACATGATCATGGCCTGAGGTCAGTACATGATCGGGACACTGCGTTACAAGGACATTATGGGCCTCGACATATCCCGATCATCTCAAATAATGACATGATCACTTCATGACCATGGCCCTACCAAAATTTCTACTAGGGTTAGTACCATACATTAATTTCACAAAAACTCAATTTATGCTAAATCTAAACTTTTAGTATCCCAGCGAAAAAATGTAGGGAAAATGTTAGGACTGAAAGATGAGATGCGTGAATGGACTTGAAATCTTCTTTCCAAACTATCACACATATATCTGCCAATTCAAATGAGCTTTCAGATCAGAAATTGAATACCATTTTTATAATTTAAATACACGCCTAAATAATTCTGAAACCTTTCTTTCCTGATGAGTTCCATTAAGATATATACATCATAAAACTGACGTTATATTTGTGCTCTATGTGAAATTTAATCAGGTAATACAAGGCTCTCAAAATGCTTTGGAATTATTTTCTGAATTGAGCTCATAATTTTCAGATCCGAATAAATTCAATAATTTCAAATTAAAATCCAAATACAAAGAAATCTTGTCCGAGTAGCATACAATTGGACTAAATTGATTTCATCAGGGCAGACTTATTTACTGCTGAACATTTTCGGGAATTTACTTGGTTAAAAAATGTTTATTGAGAAAAATACATATCTTGGTTCTACATAAATTTAATTAAGTTTTGGTTTCCTACTAAGTTTCGGTTACTAGAAAAACTAGATATTGTTTTTTATAATAAAATTGTATTTTGAGGAATTTGAGAATTTTGAGAGCACTACAAAAAATGCTCCGCAAGGAAAACGGTAAGTGCGAAATAAAAATTGTATATGAAAAAATTGTTTATTGCACTATGATACATTCAAATAATAAAATAAAAATAGATAAAAATTTCGAGAAAAAGTGAGTTTTCTAAAAAAAATTGTAATAAATAATTTATTTTTTTAATTTGATGAGAAAATTCTCCTAGCGCTCACAGAAAATGTCAATTTTAAAATTTTACTAGAAACTATGATCGATTATCTGTAAAATTCACGTAATATGTTAGCTCTGGTCAATAAATTGTAGAATTTATAATTAAATATACGGTTGTATCAATTTTTCTAAAGTAAATTTTGAAAACACCCTGTATATCATTGGGTGTTCCAAATAGACTCTAACTCTAGAACAATTTTTTTCATGGAATGAACCAAGGAATCAGACACTAAAATATTTACACCCCAAAGCGGACCACTCTTCATAAGGTAAACAAACTTGTTAGACAAATCAAAACATACAATGTAAATAATTGTTGGAAGTAAAATCAAAGAAGACTAATATTTTTTCCATATTAATGGCTTCAATTAGTTCCACCATTCAGCAAGTCAGCAGTGAATGGTCGAACTCACTTGACTCAAACGGCTCCAACCATAATGAGGTAAACATAATGATGGACTTTGAGCTGGTGCTAATGAGTAACACGGAAGCTGCAATCAAAAGACACGCGTGCAGTAATCTAGGATTTGCGTGACGTGATATAATATGGAACACTACATGTGTTTTAAAGTGTGATGCGTGAATGTCATTAAAGTAACATCATATAGTGTTTCGTAAACATACACAAAGGTTCACCTTTTTCAGTAATCTAGAAAGCATGTCACACATAACCGATGCACTTCATTAAATAATAATTAACATGATTCGAAATGAATTATTAAAATGTTTATATAGTGCTCACAGTCAGAGAGAGATAATCAGACAGATGGACAGACAGACAGACAGACAGACTTACAGCGCATTCATCCAGCAGTAAATAATTGGATTATACATCGAGTTACTCATGGCCAGCCAGTAGATTGACAGGTACAGTTCCTGTATATAGGGCAATTCAGTGACTGCCGGATAGCAGGAGGTCACAATGAAGTAAATCTGAAAGGGCAGCCAGCAAACGCCAAATATCAGCACCACGACCATCATCATTTTTACCACCTGCAAATAAAAAATAAAAAGCATTAGAAAATTTTCGGAATTTTAATGCGATACATGCTGCAGAAAAAGGGATCTCCCAAACATTATTTTGCAGGCATTACATATATCTTTGGAGCTTTATGGAAACAAAATTATTATTGCATTGCCAAACATTATTACAATAACACCAAACATATTTTTGTTTTCGTTCAAACGTATTTTTGTTCAGAATGAATACTTTTTGGCGTTCTTGCAAACATATATGTGTTTGAATGTGAAAAACTTTTTATTTACATGTTCGCAGGAAAAAATGTCTGGCAAAATATTTTTAAATAATGATGTCAATCGATAGGTGCTTTAAAAACAATCAATTAATACCTTTACACCACTATTTTATCTTGCACCATTTTATAGCAAATAAACGAAGAAATTGGAAAAATTGAAAATTTTGTTATGCCAAAAGGGCGAATCTTTTCGTTTTTTTGCTATCACTCTTTAACGGTATAAGATAAAATAGTGATGTCAAGTTATTAATTGATTGTTTTTAAAGCACCTATCGATCTGAATCATTAATTAAAAATAGTTTGCAAAAACATTAATTTGCGGAGATTGTGTGATACAAGCTATTTGATACTATCCGTTTTCAAAATATGCCATGAATCTGCCATTAATACAAATCTGCCGTTTTATACAAATTTGTTTATTTTCAACTAAAACATCAGGCAATAAATGACATGTTTTCGGAAGTCTATATGAAATAAGCAGTCTTGTTGAAAGTTTTCGGCAGAATATTCGAAGGCAGTTGTCGAATGACAATTGATTTTTATTTTAATTTAAATATTTTCAGAATACCTGCTATACGCAGATTTTAGGAATTGCAAAGCAGTCTGCATCCTGTTCCGAACAGCAGACTATGAAAATCGATGTTAATGAGACATTGTTCAAGAAACAACTTTTCATTGTAATACTTAAACTTTTATTTCAAACATTTTGTATGTGTTCAATATTTTATAGTACATTCTATAGTATTTCCAAACAATTTTATAATATTTCATAGCACTCACCCTTCGCTTGCTCTTCACGTGCTCCACCTGCCTTGAGGTGTGCTCTCCAATAGTCTGTGATCCCCAGAGCTCCAGGCCCACTCGCGAGTAGGTCACAGTCATCGACACAATGGGCAGAAAATATGTCAGTATCATAAAAAGTATATTATAGCTGAGAAATAAGTAAAAATTAAATAAAAATAATATAAAATTTGAGTAGTCTCATCAAATGTAGTCATTCATTTATTTAGTACCTAAAAGTTTATGTACTTTTTATTTTAATTAAATAAAATACTTTGTCCTGAATATGCTGTCATAAAAATAAAAATACATTTCGAGTGCACTTGCTGTCAAAAAGTGTGGCAATCTTTAAACAAAAACAAAATTAAAGCTATGAACTATGTGAGGTGCATGTTGTGTAGTACCTAAATACTTTTTCAGTCTCCGAGTAAATGTGCGGAAATATTTGTAACCTAATTATGTCAATTTTAAATGCCGTTAAATACCTCGTTTCGTATTACGCACTCCGTACCACTTACATGTATTCCTGCTGTGAGTAGTTCGTCGAACCGTCTGGCCACTCCGCATAGCAGACGGTCCGAATGCCGTCCGTCGTTGAGTTGATTGTGTCTGTGGTGAAGAAGAGCAGCATGGGTGTGGAAAGCACGCCGGACGACAACCAGATGATGGCGGCTACGCTCAGGGTGCCACGTTTGCCCATGCGTGGACGCAGCGGATTAATGATGGCCACATAACTGCGAAGGGCGCGATTAAATGGGAAAGAAACTCAGTGTGAATTTGAGTAATTTAAAAAATTAAAATTTAATATTTCTCAACTTAAAATGTAGAATCTAAACGGAGCGTCGTAAAGGGGTCAAACTACGCACATTTTATCTCATACTAAATCAGATTATGTGGTGTAAAATGAATCTTCATTTTAAAATGGATGTAGACTAAACGATATGAAAGATTTTAAAAAATTATTTCCAAAAATCGATTTTAAAATTCCCAAAAATAGTGTAAAGTTTGACACCTCTACGATGCTCCGTTTAGAAGATATGAAGGTTTTTAGAAAATCTTGACTCATCAGCCGATTTCTCCCACTGGAGCGAAATTAATTAATTTTGTAGTAAATAATCTACTTTGAAATCACTATAAAATGCGCCTACTTTTACCCCTCTACGAGGCTCCGTTTAGAAGATATGAAAGAATTTAAAAAAATACATTGTCAAAAAATGATTTTGAAATTCCCAAAAATAATGTAAAGTTTGACCCCTCTACGAGGCTCCGTTTAGAAGATATGAAGGTTTTTAGAAAATCTTGACTCGTCAGCCGGTTTCTCCGGGACCACTGGACCGAATTTAATTAATTTTGTAGTAAATAATCTACTATGAAATCACTATAAAATGCGCCTACTTTTACCCCTCTACGACGCTCCGTTTAGAAGATATGAAAGATTTAAAAAATATATTGTCAAAAATTTATTTTGAAATTCACAAAAATAGTGTAAGTTTGACCCCTCTACGAGGCTCCGTTTAGAAGATATGAAGGTTTTTAGAAAATCTTGACTCGTCAGCCGGTTTCTCCGGGACCACTGGACCGAATTTAATTAATTTTGTAGTAAATAATCTACTTTGAAATCAGTATAAAATGCGCCTACTTTTACCCCTCTACTAAGCTCCGTTTAGAAGATAAGAAGGTTTTTAGAAAATCTTGACTCGTCAGCCGATTTCTCCGGGACCACTGGACCGAATTTAATTAATTTTGTAGTAAATAATCTACTTTGAAAACACAATAAAATGCGCCTACTTTTACCCCTCTACGACGCTCCGTTTAGAAGATATGAAAGAATTAAAAAAAATATATTGTCAAAAATTGATTTTGAAATTCCCAAAAATAGTGTAAAGTTTGACCCCTCTACGAGGCTCCGTTTAGAAGATATGAAGGTTTTAAGAAAATCTTGACTCATCAGCCGATTTCTCCGGGACAAATGGACCGAATTTAATTAATTTTGTAGGAAATAATCTACTTTGAAAACACAATAAAATGCGCCTACTTTTACCCCTCTACGACGCTCCGTTTAGAAGATATGAAAGATTTAAAAAATATATTGTCAAAAATTGATTTTGAAATTCCCAAAAATAGTGTAAAGTTTGACCCCTCTACGAGGCTCCGTTTAGAAGATATGAAGGTTTTTAGAAAATCTTGACTCGTCAGTCGATTTCTCCGGGACCACTGGACCGAATTTAATAAATTTTGTAGTAAATAATCTACTTTGAAATCACTATAAAATGCGCCTACTTTTCCCCCTCTACGAAGCTCCGTTTAGAAGATATGAAAGATTTAAAAAATATATTATCAAAAATTGATTTTGAAATTCCCAAAAATAGTGTAAAGTTTGACCCATCTACGAGGCTCCGTTTAGAAGATATGAAAGTTTTTAGAAAATCTTGACTCGTCAGGCGATTTCTCCGGGACCACTGGACCGAATTTAATTAATTTTGTAGTAAATAATCTACTTTGAAATCACTATGAAATGCGCCTACTTTTCCCCCACTACGACGCTCCGTTTAGAAGATATGAAAGATTTAAAAAATATATTATCAAAAATTGATTTTGAAATTCCCAAAAATAGTGTAAAGTTTGACCCCTCTACGAGGCTCCGTTTAGAAGATATGAAGGTTTTTAGAAAATCTTGACTCATCAGCCGATTTCTCCGGGACAAATGGACCGAATTTAATTAATTTTGTAGTAAATAATCTACTTTGAAAACACTATAAAATGCGCCTACTTTTACCCCTCTACGACGCTCCGTTTAGAAGATATGTAGGTTTTTAGAAAATCTTGACTCGTCAGCCGATTTTCCGGGACCACTGGACCGAATTTAATTAATTTTGTAGTAAATAATCTACTTTGAAATCACTATAAAATGCGCCTACTTTTACCCCTCTACGACGCTCCGTTTAGAAGATAAAAAAGATTTAAAAAATATATTGTCAAAAATTGATTTTGAAATTCCCAAAAATTGTGTAAAGTTTGACCCCTCTACGAGGCTCCGTTTAGAAGATATGAAGGTTTTTAGAAAATCTTGACTCGTCTGCCGATTTCTCCGGGTCCACTGGACCGAATTTAATGAATTTTGTAGTAAATAATCTACTTTGAAATCACTATAAAATGCGCCTACTTTTACCCCTCTACGACGCTCCGTTTAGAAGATAAAAAAGATTTAAAAAATATATTGTCAAAAATTGATTTTGAAATTCCCAAAAATTGTGTAAAGTTTGACCCCTCTACGAGGCTCCGTTTAGAAGATATGAAGGTTTTTAGAAAATCTTGACTTGTCAGCCGATTTCTCCGGGACCACTGGACCGAATTTAATTAATTTTGTAGTAAATAATCTACTTTGAAATCACTATAAAATGCGCCTACTTTTAACCCTCTACGACGCTCCGTTTAGAAGATATGAAAGATTTAAAAATATATTGTCAAAAATTGATTTTGAAATTCCCAAAAATTGTGTAAAGTTTGACCCCTCTACGAGGCTCCGTTTAGAAGATATGAAGGTTTTTAGAAACGATTTAAAAAATATATTGTCAAAAATTGATTTTGAAATTCCCAAAAATAGTGTAAAGTTTGACCACTCTACGAGGCTCCGTTTAGAAGATATGAAGGTTTTTAGAAAATCTTGACTCGTCAGCCGATTTCTCCGGGTCCACTGGACCGAATATAATGAATTTTGTAGTAAATAATCTACTTTGAAATCACTATAAAATGCGCCTACTTTTACCCCTCTACGACGCTCCGTTTAGAAGATATGAAAGATTTAAAAAATATATTGTCAAAAATTGATTTTGAAATTCCCAAAAATTGTGTAAAGTTTGACCCCTCTACGAGGCTCCGTTTAGAAGATATGAAGGTTTTTAGAAAATCTTGACTCGTCAGCCGATTTCTTCGGGACCACTGGACCGAATATAATGAATTTTGTAGTAAATAATCTACTTTGAAATCACTATAAAATGCGCCTACTTTTACCCCTCTACGACGCTACGTTTAGAAGATATGACAGATTAAAAAAATATATTGTCAAAAATTGATTTTGAAATTACCAAAAATAGTGTAAAGTTTGACCGCTCTACGAGGCTCCGTTTAGAAGATATGAAGGTTTTTAGAAAATCTTGACTCGTCAGCCGATTTCTCAGGGAGCACTGGACCGAATTTAATGAATTTTGTAGTAAATAATCTACTTTGAAATCACTATAAAATGCGCCTACTTTTACCCCTCTACGACGCTCCGTTTAGAAGATATGAAAGATTTAAAAAATATATTGTCAAAAATTGATTTTGAAATTCCCAAAAATAGTGTAAAGTTTGACCACTCTACGAGGCTCCGTTTAGAAGATATGAAGGTTTTTAGAAAATCTTGACTCGTCAGCCGATTTCTCCGGGACCACTGGACCCGGAGTAATGAATTTTGTAGTAAATAATCTACTTTGAAATCACTATAAAATGCGCCTACTTTTACCCCTCTACGAGGCTCCGTTTAGAAGATATGAAAGAATTAAAAAAAAAATATATTGTCAAAAATTGATTTTGAAATTCCCAAAAATAGTGTAAAGTTTGACCCCTCTACGAGGTTCCGTTTAGAAGATATGAAGGTTTTTAGAAAATATTGACTCGTCAGCCGATTTCTCCGGGACCACTGGACCCGGAGTAATGAATTTTGTAGTAAATAATCTACTTTGAAATCACTATAAAATGCGCCTACTTTTACCCCTCTACGAGGCTCCGTTTAGAAGATATGAAAGAATTAAAAAAAAAATATATTGTCAAAAATTGATTTTGAAATTCCCAAAAATAGTGTAAAGTTTGACCCCTCTACGAGGCTCCGTTTAGAAGATATGAAGGTTTTTAGAAAATCTTGACTCGTCAGCCGATTTCTCCGGGACCACTGGATCGAATTTAATTAATTTTGTAGTAAATAATCTACTTTGAAATCACAATAAAATGCGCCTACTTTTACCCCTCTACGACGCTCCGTTTAGAAGATTTGAAAGAATTTAAAAAATATATTGTCAAAAAATGATTTTGAAATTCCCAAAAATAGTAAAAAGTTTGACCCCTCTACGAGGCTCCGTTTAGAAGATATGAAGGTTTTTAGAATATCTTGACTCGTCAGCCGATTTCTCCGGCACCACTGGACCGAATTTAATTAATTTTGTAGTAAATAATCTACTTTGAAATCACTATAAAATGCGCCTACTTTTACCCCTCTACGACGCTCCGTTTAGAAGATATGAAAGATTTAAAAAATATATTGTCAAAAATTGATTTTGAAATTCCCAAAAATAGTGTAAAGTTTGACCCATCTACGAGGCTCCGTTTAGAAGATATGAAGGTTTTTAGAATATCTTGACTCGTCAGCCGATTTCTCCGGCACCACTGGACCGAATTTAATTAATTTTGTAGTAAATAATCTACTTTGAAATCACTATAAAATGCGCCTACTTTTACCCATCTACGACGCTCCGTTTAGAAGATATGAAAGATTTAAAAAATATGTTGTCAAAAATTGATTTTGAAATACCCAAAAATAGTGTAAAGTTTGACCCCTCTACGAGGCTCCGTTTAAAAGATATGAAGGTTTTTAGAAAATCTTGACTCGTCAGCCGATTTCTCCGGCACCACTGGACCGAATTTAATTAATTTTGTAGTAAATAATCTACTTTGAAATCACTATAAAATGCGCCTACTTTTACCCCTCTACGACGCTCCGTTTAGAAGATATGAAAGATTTAAAAAATATATTGTCAAAAATTGATTTTGAAATTCCCAAAAATAGTGTAAAGTTTGACCCCTCTACGACGCTCCGTTTAGAAGATATGAAGGTTTTTAGAAAATATTGACTCGTCAGCCTATTTCTCCGGGACCACTGGACCGAATTTAATTAATTTTGTAGTAAATAATCTACTTTGAAATCACTATAAAATGCGCCTACTTTTACCCCTCTACGACGCTCCGTTTAGAAGATATGAAAGATTTAAAAAATATATTGTCAAAAATTGATTTTGAAATTCCCAAAAATAGTGTAAAGTTTGACCCCTCTACGAGGCTCCGTTTAGAAGATATGAAGGTTTTTAGAAAATCTTGACACGTCAGCCGATTTCTCCGGGACCACTGGACCGAATTTAATTAATTTTGTAGTAAATAATCTACTTTAAAATCACTATAAAATGCGCCTACTTTTACCCCTCTACGACGCTCCGTTAATAAGATATAAAAGAATTTAAAAAAATATATTGTCAAAAAATGATTTTGAAATTCCCAAAAATAGTGTAAAGTGTGACCCCTCTACGAGGCTCCGTTTAGAAGATATGAAGGTTTTTAGAAAATCTTGACTCGTCAGCCGATTTCTCCGGGACCACTGGACCGAATTTAATTAATTTTGTAGTAAATAATCTACTTTGAAATCACTATAAAATGCGCCTACTTTAGCCCCTCTACGACGCTCCGTTTGATTTTTATTTTGAAATTCCCAAAAATAGTGTAAAGTTTGACCCCTCTACGAGGCTCCGTTTAGAAGATATGAAGGTTTTTAGAAAATCTTGACTCGTCAGCCGATTTCTCCGGGACCACTGGACCGAATTTAATTTATTTTGTAGTAAATAATCTACTTTGAAATCACTATAAAATGCGTCTACTTTTACCCCTCTACGACGCTCCGTCTAGAAGATATGAAAGATTTAAAAAATATATTGTCAAAAATTGATTTTGAAATTCCCAAAAATAGTCTAAAGTTTGACCCCTCTACGAGGCTCCGTTTAGAAGATATGAAGGTTTTTAGAAAATCTTGACTTGAAATTTGTAGTGAATAATCTACTTTGAAATCAATATAAAATGCGCCTACTTTAGCCCCTCTACGACGCTCCGTTTAGAAGATATGAAAGATTTAAAAAATATATTGTCAAAAATTGTTTTTGAAATTCCCAAAAATAGTGTAAAGTTTGACCCCTCTACGAGGCTCCGTTTAGAAGATATGAAAGATTTAAAA
Source organism: Dryomyza anilis (assembly GCA_951804985.1). Taxonomy (NCBI): domain Eukaryota; kingdom Metazoa; phylum Arthropoda; class Insecta; order Diptera; family Dryomyzidae; genus Dryomyza; species Dryomyza anilis. The sequence continues at coordinate 98,020,299 of OX638132.1, forward strand.
AATATATTGTCAAAAATTGATTTTGAAATTCCCAAAAATAGTGTAAAGTTTGACCCCTCTACGAGGTTCCATTTAGAAGATATGAAGGTTTTTAGAAAATCTTGACTCGTCAGCCGATTTCTCTAGGATCACTGAACCGAATTTAATGAATTTTGCAGTAAATAATCTAGTTTGAAATCACTATAAAATGCAGATATGAAGATACTTTGAAATTATATAAAATTCGCCTAATTTTACATGTAACTTGTATTTTATCTCATACTAAATCGAATTATGTGGTGTAAAACTGAGGAGATTCGATAAATTGCATCTTCAACTTAAAATGGCTGTTGAATCTAAACGGAGCATCGTAGAGGGGTCAAACTTTGCACCTTTTATCTCATACTAAATCTAATTATGTGGTGTAAAAATCAGGAGATTTTGTAGTTTTCGAGAATTTGCATTTTCAACTAAAAATAGCTGTAGAATCTAAACGGAGCGTCGTAGAGGAGTCAAACTTTGCACTTTATAGTATAATATATAATATATAGTATAATATAATAGTTTATATAAAAAAATCTGTTTTTATTTAAAAAAAAAAATATTTTTTATCGATTTTCGAACTCTTACCGATCTATTGCAATGGCCATCAACGTAAACACCGACGCACAAATGCTGAGCGTCGCTATGAACTGCGAGATTTTGCAGTAAATTTTTCCAAACGGCCAGTCATTATTTAACATATAAACATAATTAAAGGTCACATTCAGGCTGGAGACCATGGCATCCGCCACAGAGAGGTTTACTACAAAATAGATTATTTGAGAATTAAATGTTTTAATAATTTAATTTATACAAATTTTAATCCATTCTCAAATGGTTTATGTCTTTTAACATTTGTACAATTTTAAATATCACAAAAGCGAAATAAATCAAGACTTATTAACCGTAGGAGAATATGATCCTATTTGGATAGAGAATATTATGACCATATTTATATTGAAAACTAACAGATTCGAGTTAAAAATGTATACTAAATCATTCAATTACTGATACCTTAAATAAAAAAACCTAATAAAATTCGACCGCCACATTTAAACCATATGTGACAGATATGAACAATACGTGACTTAAACAGTTATAGGTTCAAATACCCGTCAAACCATATAAATGAAAATAATTAAATAACCGTCTCGCATACAACTTACTCACCGATGAAATAGTTTGTCACGGTGCGCATTCGCTTGTGTGCCAACACAATCCAGACAACAATTAAATTGCCAGCCGTCGCCACCAATACCATCACGCCGAACAGGATGCTCCAGAGGACCTGGCGCCACACGGGCAGAATGAACGAAATTTCACTGTTGTCGGGACTAAAAACGAAAATTACATTTTAATGCACACCAGAGATAGCAACACAATTAGGCGCCTTTTCGGGGAGTGAAAGTGGCAAATGTTAAATGGTAAAAGTAGGATATATAAAGGAGGTTAAGCAAAAAATTATCGGGGTATTGCAAGGGTAAAGTGTGAAGTAAATGTAGATGGTACAGGTAAAGGTAGGGAAAGGTATTGTGATGTTATAATAAAGAGATGGTACACTGAGAAAAAAGGATGATCACATTAATTATGTTCTTGTTTTTAACTTAATACAGCAAAATATTTAAATACGAAATACTACCAAATTTCCAAACCAAATTTCCGGGAATCTACCTTATGCTGGAAATGGAAATGCTGGAAATATAACCAAAATAATGCAGGAAAGTTTAGAAAAATGTGTGTCCGGGAAAGCACAAATGCAGATTTCGGTGCTAGTTGGGGAGAGTATAAACAGACTGCTTTCAATACAAACTCCGCTTTTGCATGTTCAAAATTTAAAAAAAAACTGCATTGAGTCTGCCAAAAATTTTGTATATGGGCCCGAGACAAAATTTCTGGCTTTTTTGTGTAATATTTTTAACATTTTTCCGACAAACATTTATTTTTAGAAGCGCGTAGAATAAGAAAGAATTTTCTAAAAAAAAAAAGTTTCAAAAATATTTATGAACCTGCCAAAAACGTAGTCTTGTGAGAGATATTCAATCATTTTTAGGTATTTATAAAACTATACAAATAACACAAGAAGTCTGATTCTAATCAATTAAAGGCAAGGGAAGGCAAAGGAAAGGCATAGAAAAGGCAAAGGAAAGGCAAAGGAAAGGCAAAGAAAAAGACAAAGGAAAGGCATAGAAAAGGCAAAGGAAAGGCAAAGGAAAGGCAAAGAAAAAGACAAAGGAAAGAAAAAGCAAAAGGAAAGGCAAAGGAAAGGCAAAGAAAAGGCAAAGGAAAGGTAAAGGAAAGGCAAAGGAAAGGCAAAGGAAAGGCAAAGGAAAGGCAAAGGAAAGGCAAAGGAAAGGCGAAGGAAAGGCAAAGGAAAGGCAAAGGAAAGGCAAAGGAAAGGCAAAGGAAAGGCAAAGGAAAGGCAAAGGAAAGGCAAAAGAAGGCAAAGGCAAATGAAAGGCAAAGGAAAGGCAAAGGAAAGGCAAAGGAAAGGCAAAGGAAAGGCACATGAAAGGCAAAGGAAAGGCAAAGGAAAGGCAAAGTAAAGGCAAAGGAAAGACAAAGGAAATGCAAAGGAAAGGCAAAGGAAAGACAAAGAAGGCAAAGGAAAGGCAAAGGAAAGGAAAAGGAAAGGAAAAGAAAGGCAAAGAAAAGGCAAAAGAAAGTCGAAGGAAATGCAAAGGGAAGACAAAACAAAGGCAAAGGATAGACAGAGTATAGGAAAGGCAAAGGAAAGGCAAAGAAAAAGACATAGGAAAGGAAAGGCAAAAGAAATTAAAAGGAAAGGCAAAGAAAAGGCAAAGGAAAGGCAAAGGAAAAGCAAAGGAAAGGCAAAGGAAAGGCAAAGGAAAGGCAAAGGAAAAGCAAAGGAAAGGCAAAGGAAAGGCAAAGGAAAGGCAAAGGAAAGGCAAAGGAAAGCAAAGGAAAGACAAATGAAAGGCAAAGGAAAGGCAAAGGAAAGGCAAAGAAAAGGCAAAGGAAAGGCAAACAAAAGGCAAAGGAAAGCAAAGGAAAGGCAAATGAAAGGCAAAGGAAAGGCAAAGGAAAGGCAAAGGAAAGGCAAATGAAAGGCAAAGGAAAGGCAAAGGAAAGACAAAGGAAAGGCAAAGGAAAGGCAAAGGAAATGCAAAGGAAAGGCAAAGGAAGGGCAAAGGAAAGGCAAAGGAAAGGCAAAGGAAAGGCCAAGGAAAGCAAAGGAAAGGCAAATGAAACGCAAAGGAAAGGCAAAGGAAAGGCAAAGGAAAGGCAAAGGAAAGGCAAAGGACAGGCAAAGAAAAGGCAAAGGAAAGGCAAAGGAAAGGCAAAGGAAAGGCAAAGGAAAGGCAAAGGAAAGGCAAAGGCAAAGGAAAGGCAAAGGAAAGGCAAAGGAAAGGCAAAGGAAAGGCAAAGGAAAGGCAAAGGAAAGGCAAAGGCAAAGGAAAGGCAAAGGAAAGGCAAAGGAAAGGCAAAGGAAAGGCAAAGGAAAGGCAAAGGCAAAGGAAAGGCAAAGGAAAGGCAAAGGAAAGGCAAAGGAAGGGCAACGGAAAGGCAAAGGAAAGGCAAAGGAAAGAAAAGAAAAGAAAAGAAAAGAAAAGAAAAGAAAGGCAAAGGAAAGGAAAGGCAAAGGAAAGGCAAAGGAAAGGCAAAGGAAAGGCAAAGGGAAGACAAAACAAAGGATAGACAAAGTATAGGAAAGGCAAAGAAAAAGACAAAGGAAAGGAAAGGCAAAAGAAATAAAAGGAAAGGCAAAGGAAAGGCGAAGAAAAGGCAAAGGAAAGGCAAAGCAAAGAAAAGGCAAAGGAAAGGCAAAGGAAAGGCAAAGGAAAACTATTATATAAAAATTGTAAGGAACCGGCAAAAATAATAAATAGTAAAATGTATTTAATGAAAATTAATGAAGGTAGTAAGTATAGAAGTTAGAGAATTTGGAGGAAATGTATATAGAGTGATAAAGTGAAGAACCGTGATATGAAGGTCAGTGATGGGGTGATGGCGTTCAGTGCATTTGGTATTTATACAGTCGCCGGAAAAGTGACGACAGCACAAAATTAAAAGCTTTGTTTTGTTGGGGTAGTGTACTTATGTCCGCCTGCGTCAGTGTGTGTGTGACTGTCTGTCTGCTTGTCTGTGTATGTTGCGTGAGTGTCATTATGAGTGACTGAGTATTTGTTGTTGTGTGTGTGTAAGTGTGTAACTAAGTGCTTCATTAAAATGGCCAAATAAACAAGGTTAAAAATACCGGCACGAAATTATTGGTGTAAACAGCAAAATAAACGTCTGATGCTTTAAGTAGATATAGCAAATTTTAATTCATAATTTTTATAATATTTTACAAATATTATTAGTTCAATAAAATGAAATAAAAATGTGCATAAAAATGAAATCTATAAGAAACGTGACAATTTTCAACAAATTGCAAGTGTGCTTGGCATTGTTGAAAATTGTCAGTTGTACAAAAAAAACTCGAAGTATCTTGCATGCTTCTCTGACAAAATGCAATTTTCATTTTATATATATTATACATTCTTATAAAATTCTGCTTGTGCTACTGCTGTGGCATGTAAAACTCACATAATTCGCCAAATTTAAGGCAAAATAATTAAATTTTGCAAATATTTATTAAGTTCATATTCAACAACTTTTCATTAAAAATTCCACAGCTGCAGCAATATTGTAATATTTATTAATTTAAATTTATGTCGTTGTTAAGTCAATAAATTTTTACGAATTTAACGATGTGATTTTTCGATTTAATGACGTCGCCGGTTTGAATCACGATTATTTGCACAATTGACAGGGTTTTTAATAACATATTAAATGTGGTTAATATGCATTGCAGAATGACAATTAATCAAAGTTATATATATAAAATCATATTGGGTAAAATTAATAAATTAATTTGCATGAAACTTTAATATATTTATTTTTAATTTTAATTAATTTAATACTTTGCATAATTTTAAATGAATCGATTAAAGCCTTCACCATGAATTAATTAACTGAAAGTTAAACTTTAATTGAAAAGTATATTGCGTTCTCCATGGTAATGGGGTGCGAAATTAATTTACACCTTACGCACTATTTGGAGCACAACGACTTGCGAGTAAAAGACGCACTATGAATCACAAACTCAGGAATGACTTTAAAACATTCTCGGGGAGGAATTCTACATATAGAGATGATTTTAATGCGTGGAAGACCCAATGTTATTTGTTATCTCACAAAAGAATAGCACCATCCCTCTCCTTAATGTGGGAGTTCTTAGCAGATCTGGGCATATCAATCCATTGTGGCCTCCGTTGAAATGATCATATCCAAAATCCTCTTTGGAGTTCCTGGACCGAATTCAACAATGTACGATATATTTAATTGTGAATGAAAATATTTCATCCTCTATTGGACATCTTAAGCACCAAAGAAAAATTGGGTGGGTAAGCTTCTTTTATAGGTATTACAAAGTTAAGTGTCTCTCGTTATACTCGGTCATCGAACCTTCGTAGTCCACTCGACTCTCAACAGAACCACGCATTACAGAGAGAATTTAATCTGAATTTTACTACTGAAAAATTTGTAAAATCAGTAAAAAAAAAAGCACAAAAGAAACTATTTCGAAAAATACAACAATCAACTCAAATAAACAAATCAAAAACTGCCAAGTTTGGTTTGAAAAAAAAAAAGTAAAACAGTAGAATATAAAATAAAACTATAGTGAATATTTTTTTAAAAATCCAAATATATCTTTTCTTAGCACAATACATCATTTGGCAAGTTTTGATTTTAATTCATGACGCATAATACGTCACACCAATGCAGTTGTTTATCTGACAGACTATTGTTGTCTGCGATTAGTGCATAAATAAACAAACCCGACTATAAATAAATTTTATTTCATAAACAAATTTAAGTTTTCAATTCTATACAATAAAATTGTACAAAGAGATCATAATATTGAAAATGCAAATAACGCATGCAACATGAAACCTAGATAAATTTTGCAACGTTTGACTGAAAATACAATTGTGCTTTTTCATTTTTTGGATTATTTTTCAGTAACCATTATTTTATACATTGAAAAGTAATATTCGATGAATACAAAACTGATATAGTACATATACCCGAATAACATTTGTCTTTAAAATGACTGGGAAAGAAGAGCGACCATTTTTTACTCACAAGAAAACCTAATAATAATGATGATATCGTCACTATCATGCCAAAGGGGCGAATGTGCAATTTTTGACATTTGCGTTTTTTTACATTTTTTAATGTAGTTATTCCTCAAGTATACTGTGCTAAAATCGCGTGTCGTTTTGTTGGATATATCTAGCCACAAAAGTCAAAACCAAAAGGGCGAATTTGAAAAATTGAAAATCTTGTCATGCCAAAAGGGCGAATCTTTCCTTTTTCGCCATAACTATTCATTGGTACGAGATAAAATAGTAGTGTGAAGGCATTTATTGTTTGATTTTAAAGCACTAATCGAACTGCATCATTACTTAAAAATATATTGCCAAACATTTTTTCCTGCAAATAACAAATGGCAAATAAATGTTTGACAAAATATATTTAATTAATGATGCAGATCGATAGGTGCTTTAAAAACAAACAATAAATGCCTTAACACTACTATTTTATCTCGTACCAATAAATAGTTATGGCGAAAAAGGAAAGATTCGCCCTTTTGGCATGACAAGATTTTCAATTTTTCGAATTTTTGTTATTTGCAAGAAAATATTTTAAAGTAATGATGCAGATCGATAGGTGCTTTAAAAACAAACAATAAATGCATTCACACTACTATTTTATCTCGTACCAATAAATAGTTATGGCGAAAAAGGAAAGATTCGCCCTTTTGGCATGACAAGATTTTCAATTTTTCCAATTTCTTCGTTTTTTTCCTATAGCTTTTTATTCGTGCAAGATGAAATAGTAGTTTAAAGGTATTAGTTGTCTGTTTTTAAAGCACCTATCGATTGGCATCATTATTTAAATTTGCCAAAAAAAATGTTCCTTCAAATAACAAATGGCAAATTAATGTTTGGCAAAATATTTTTAAATAATGATGCCAATAGATAGGTGCTTTAAAAACAAACAATGAATTCCTTTACATCACTATTTTATTTTGAGCTAATAAAAAGTTATAGCATGAAAAACAAAAATATTTGCGTTTTGGTCAGGATATAGCCTCACAAAATTCGTATTTATAATTCAGAAAATTGTCCGAATCCAAAGATATTTTATATACGTTATAATAATTCATGAATAAACCAAAATAACAAAAAAAATTGAAAAAAAACTAAAATTTTCTAATTTTTAAAGCACTTCAAACTTTAAAATTTGATTTCCCAACATTTTTAAAAATGCACATTCGCCCCTTTGGCATGACAGTGACGATATGTCATATCCCAGTCTGCCATTCCACTTTTTATGTACACTATTCTAAGTACATTTTAGATGGATTATTTGACAGCACTAAACATTCTCTAATTTTTATCGAATTAAGTCCAACTGTGATTCGGTGGCTCGATTGGTTACTGCATTGGACTACGAGAGGTCACGAGTTCGATCCCAGCGACTGTCAACATCTTTTCGTAGAAAACATTGTTCTATACGACTCTACCGATCAGCAGTCAATGGCAAACCTACCACAGTAAAACATTGTCTACGAAAGACGTCACAATGACGTCATTTCGACGAAACTATTCGAGAAAACTTTTTCAGAAGTTATACAGACCGCTATCGCTATCGTATCGACATATTATTATTATTGGGTATTTGGATTACTATTTTCGGTACCCATGTTTATCAAAAATTATTGATTTGTAACACGATTAATCTGATATAATTAGCATTGTATACATAGTACTGAGTATTTAATACATATTTATTGAGTAAACGTTAATCTAGCTTTGTGATTTCTAGTAAGGTCAGTTTTAGTGTGGTAAGTTTAGTTGTAGAGTATGCAATTAATATAAGTTGTAGTTGATCTGAATTTAAAAATATTATTTGATTTTAGTTGATTTTAAATGGACCAACATTATTTCAGTGTCAGTTTAAACTCAGTTTAAACTCAGTTTAAACTTAGTTTAAACTTTCCATAATTCATAATCAAAACTACTGATTATTAGTAATTTTTACAGATATTAGACAATCAGTTTTCAAATAATCTGACTTTTTAAATAACCATAATATGTATAGCGAAACTACAGGTAATTTAAACTAAGATTAATTTGAAAATTCGACTAAAAAATTGTACCTAAGTGTACGTATTTTTAATGGTATTTGTTAAACATTGAATGTGGTGATTTGTAATAGTGTTGAATTTTGCAAAGTGGAATTTAGTATACACCCAGAAAAAAATTCCCCCAAATCCCATTAAAATTGGTCAATAGGACAATTATTGATTTAATAGTATACATAAAATAAATCTTTTCATATAAACTCAATGGCAATGTCATGGTATTTTCCGATTAAAATAATAATTTTTCCTTTAGACTATTTTTAATAGTAAAAAACTATTATTTATATAGTATATTTTCCGGGTGTAGGAACTACAGTCAGTGTGTGTAATTATAGTTTGTCCGGTGAATTTAAATGAGATAATGCTAATTGTAAAGTAGTGACATGAAAATAGCTAATCATTTGTGGTACACTCCGAAAAACAACATAAAATCAATAGTTTTTTGCTATTAAAAATACTCAATAGGATAAATTATTATTTTACGGACCGTTTTCACAATATTCAGTTAATTGTTTCAATTCCATATATTTTATGAGTAACTGTCAGTTAAAGTAGCAGTTAGTTCTTAACCGAAGATACACCCAGAAAAAAATTCCCGCAAATCCCATTAAAATTGGTCTATAGGACAATTATTGATTTAATAGTATACAAAAAATAATTTTTTTCATATAAACTCAATGGCAATGTCATGGTATTTTCTAGTATTTAATGGTATTTTCCGATTAAAATAATAATTTATCCGATTAAAACAATAATTTATCCTATTGACTATTTTTAATAGTAAAAAACTATTATTTATTTAGTATTTTTTTCTGGGTGTAGTGAAAACAGTCCAAACAGGTAAATATCATTAAATACAACAAAATACTTTTAAATACTATGAAATTATATTTCAGTTTCTATGAAAATATTTATTTTTGGTATACTATTGAATCATCACTTTTCTATTGACCAATTTTTATAGGATTTTTTTATGAGTGTACTTAAAAGAGTGGTAACCTGTTGTGACTAAAATAACCTTCATCGAACTATAATTCATTTAAATTACAGACATTTTTATTATAAAACAGCTTAAGAAAACATAAAACTTCAGTTAAAACTTGAGAACTTTAGCTGAATATGCATTAAAATTACCTCGTTACGTTATTGGTGCAGTTGTGGTAAGCCAACTGTGATGTTGATTGATTGCACAAATCATACAAGGATGTTGCCATTATGAATGTTGTTGTTGCTGTTGTGGTAACTTGAATGGAATCTAAATCCTTCGAAGATTCATAGCTATTGTCGTTTTTGTGCAATTGCAATGCTGCTGGTATTAGGAATGCAGCTGCTCCTGCCGTTTTTGCTGGAATATCGAACTGTAGCATTTTTATATTTGTGGTAAAATGTTGCTTTTTCCCGTTGTTGCAATTTATGGTGTCTTTGAGTGCTATGTTATAGTGTTTTTTCGCATTTCGATTCTACATTTTATTGGCCTTTTTCACTATTTCTGTTGACAGAGTGGGGAGAAATAGAGGGAAATAATATGAATTCAATTATGATTTTATTGAAACGTTGATTTTGATGAAATTTACGACATTTTAGAATTTTCTAGAACGATTTGTAATGTTGATAAAGATTTGTAAATTGCATTGGGCAGGGAAGACTGCTTGCCCTAGAATATTAAGCACTGAAGAATGAAAAAAACTTAATTTAAAACGAGTATTCTAAAAATGCATAGGGTATGAAGATTGTAGAAAAATTTGAAAAATGAGTCTAATAAATATGGGTAACGGGGTATTCTTAGTAGCGTCGGTAGCTCGATTAGTTAGTGCATTGGACTACGAGCCGAAAGTCACCGGGTTTGATTCAGCGATTGTCCACATCTACACAGAAAACACTTTTCTATTTGACGCTACCTCTAGGCAGACAATGGCAAACCTCAGAGAGTTAACACCACCTATGAACAGCTCTCAGCCCGCCGTTCGGATTCGTCATTAAAACTGTAGGTCCCACCACTTTAAGTACAAATATAACACGCAGAGCTCAATGTGGTGAGAGAACTCGACCTAAGTTCTTCAGGACTGTAGTGCCAAACAATTCTTTACTTTATTCTTTTATCCAAGACAATATCGTCACTATCATGCCAAAGGGGCGAATGTACAATTTTTGACATTTGAGTTTTTTTACATTTTTGAATTTAGTTTTTCCTCCAGTATGCTGTGTCAAAATCGCGTGTCATTTTGTTGGATATTTCTAGCCACAAAAGACAAAACCAAAAGGACGAATTTGAAAAATTAAAAATCTTGTCATGCCAAAAGGGCGAAACTTTTTGTTTTGGTACAAGATAAAATAGTAGTGTAGAGGCATTTATTGTTTGCATTCAAAGCACCTATCGATCTGCATCATTAATTAAAAATATTTTGCCAAACATTAATTTGCCATTTGTTATTTGCAGGAATTTTTTTTTGCAAAATATTTGTAATTAATAATACAGATCGATAGGTACTTTGAAAACAAACAATAATTGCCTTTACATCACTATTTTATCTTGTTCCAATGAAAAGTTATTACGAAAAAACGAAAAGATTCGCCCTTTTGGCATGACAAGATTTTCAATTTTTCCAATTTCTCGTTTTTTTGCTACAATTTTTTATTGGTACAAGATAAAATAGTGGTATTAAGTGTTTGTTTTTAAATCACCTATCGATTGGCATCATTATTTAAATATATTTTGCCAAACATTTTTTCCTGCAAATAACAAATGGCAAATTAATGTGTGGCTAAATATTTTTAAATAATGATAATGATCGATAGGTGCTTTAAAAACAAACAATTAATGCCTTCACATTACTATTTTATCTTGCGCTAATAAAAAGTTATAGCATAAAAAACAAAAATATTTGCGTTTTGGTCAGGATATAGCCTCACAAAATCCGTATTTATAATTCAGTAAGTTATCCAAATCCAAAGATATTTTATATACATTATAATAATTGATGAATAAACAAAAATAATAGAAAAAATTGATAAAAATCTAAATTTTACCAATTTTTATAGCACCTCAAACTTTAAAATTTGATTTCCCAACATTTTTAAAAATGCACATTCAACCCTTTGGCATGACTGTGACGATATAACCTTTGACAATTTTTTCCTGTTACTTTTCCCATTGGTAATTTTTAACGAGGGAATTTTTACTTAAGACAACAAATTGGAACCAAACAATTTATTTCTGATAATTCATGCCCAAAACAACAGTAACGGATTTTTCTTTTCTGAATAATTCAACTGTCCGATGAAGTAGTCGAGAAATTATTTTTTGAAAGTATCTCCCCATGCTAATTTTTCCCCTAAACTATTTCTTCATCGGACAGTTTTGATAAAAATGATAAAAACTTTCATTTAAACTATAAAAGCATCGAAGCGGTTCTTTGTAGACGAATTTAAAAAAACCCATACAATATAACCCCCGATAATTCTACATCAAGACCATTCACATCGAGACCATACCACAAACAGTTTTACCCGAGTAAATATTTCACCTGGACAATTTTATTCCTCGGTAAATTTTATACAGAAGAACTTATCCCTAATATTAAGGAATGTTCTTGCCCTAACTATTATTCTCCCCCAGATTATTATTCCCTGAGACAATTTTTTCTCAAGATACTTCTTCATCGGATAATTTTCCGGAATAATTCGAAGAATTCACCACCAAGACATTTCTTCTCCGACTTTTCGTTTCCGAGACGATTCAACCCACAAAGCAATTTCTAGTAATACAAGACTTTTGCTCACCGATCCATTCCTCCTCAGACTACTCCTCTCCGAGAGAATTTGACCCAACCAAAATTAATTGAATTAATTTAATTTTTAGTAAATAAAATAATATAAATATTCTAAGAATTATAATTATTGACTAGGGTAATTTGTGGGTAAAATTACTTGGGGTAAACTTATCAAGGGAAGAATTATTCATATTCTAAATATAGAAAAACAAAGTATTTTAAATATTATATAATGTTCTATAAATAAAATTTCAACAACAAAAAAGTAAATATTCCAACTATCTGAAGTCAAAAGTATTGCATTGCATTTCCTGAAAAACTGCAAAGTATATTCGACTCAAATAGTCAGCTCGCAAACGAAAATACTTTGAGCTCTCTTGGGCAAACTTTGTGCATATTTTTCGTCTTATTTTATTTGTGCAAAAAGTTACCTAAACATGCAAAACATTATTTTCTTTTTGATGGGGAAACGTAGCAGACACGGAACAAAAGCATTCAACAAAAGCGCATCATTACACGAGATTGTTTGTAAATTCTCAAAGTGCAAAGAATTGAATTTATTTCTTTCCAAATATTGACAAATGAAGAATCAAAAAAAAAGCGAAGAACAAAAATATGCTGAGAATTTTAAACTAAATCAAAGCGAAAAAGAATCTCAACAACTATGGGAAAACTGAGAATGAAAGTTGGAGGGTTTGACAAAAGTTTAGCTAAAATAACATATGAAATATCAATCTTAAAACTATTTAACCAAATAAAGGCTAAAATTAATCAAATGCATTTCAAAATTTATATAAAGTGTCCAATAAGTCACACTCTATTCAACTTACATGTTTTAAATGTTTTATAAAATTATAAAAAAATTAATTTCTCGTGTTTTCTCGAAATCGAAAGTATAGAGATTAAAATACTTTTAGATTTAAATTCCTAATATTTTTTCTAAAACTTTTAATGTTCACTATATTTTTGGTTTCAATTATTGACAAATGTGCATACTAGGAAAAAAATGTATTTTCTTAAAAAAATAATATGACGTCACTATCATGCTAAAGGGGTGAATGAGCAATTTTGACTTTTGCGTTTTTTTACATTTTTTAATGTAGTTTATCCTCAAGTATGCTGTGTCAAAATCGCGTGTCATTTTGTTGGATATTTCTAGCAACAAAAGACAAAACCAAAAGGACGAATTTGAAAAATTGAAAACCTTGTCATGCCAAAAGGGCGAATCTTTTCTTTTTTTTGCCATAACTTTTTATTGGTATAAGATAAAATAATGGTGTGAGGGCATTTATTGTTTGCTTTCAAACCACCTATCGATCTGCATCATTAATTAAAAATATTTTGCCAAACATTAATTTGCCATTTGTTATTTGCAGGACATTTTTTTTGCAAAATATTTGTAAATAATAATGCAGATCGATAGGTACTTTGAAAACAAACAATAATTGCCTTTTCATCACTATTTTATATTGTAGCATTAAAGAGTTATAGCAAAAAAAACGAAAAGATTCGCCCTTTTGGCATGACAAATTTTCAATTTTTCCAATTTCTTCGTTTTTTTGCTATAATTTTTCATTGGTGCAAGATAAAATAGTGGTATAAAGATATTTATTGTTTGTTTTTAATGCACCTATCGATTGGCATCATTATTTAAATATATTTTGCCAAACATTTTTTCCTACAAATAACAAATGGCATATTAATGTTTGACAAAATATTTTTAATTAATGATGCCAATAGATAGATGCTTTAAAATCAAATAATTAATGCCTTTACTTTACTATTTTATCTTGTGCTAATAAAAAGTTATAGCATAAAAAACAAAAATATTTGCATTTTGATCAGGATATAGTCTCACAAAATCCGTATTCATAATTCAGTATGTTGTCCAAATCTAAAGATATTTTACATACGTTATAATAATTGACAAATAAACCAAAAAAACAGAAAAAATTTAAAAAAATATAAATTTTGCTAACTTTTAAAGCACTTCAAACTTTAAAATTTGATTTCGCAACATTTTTAAAAATGCACATTCGCCCCTTTGGCATGATAGTGACGATATGTCCAGTACAAATTTCCTTTAAGGACAATATTTCCCTTTGGAGAAGTTGTATACGGAGAAATGTGCGTACTAGGAATGTGTCTTTCGCAGTAAACATTTTCGGGAAGATTTGGGTGAACCGATAGATTTGGTTGATATATGCAATTTTTGAATTATTGAATAATAATAAACAATACAATATATTTCTTTTGAAATTATTTTGTTTATTTTTTATTCAATAATTTTATCAACATTACACCAGCAACGTGCGGCTCCCAATAAGCTACCTACCCCATATTTAATTTACGTTCTCTAAATTATACAACCTGCGCTGAATAATGTTCTAATCAATCAAATTACTACGACGGCAGCCTGCTGCTAAAATTCAATTTATGTGGCTGCTCTTTTACGAAAAAGAAAAGAAGGCTAATTTAATGATTGACAGCAAAAAGTCGGTTCTGTTATTTCTTTCGACTTGGTTGCTTTGTCTGTTGGTCACTCTAATTTATAAAAATTATATTTACAAAAAACCTACTACTATTTGCTACTAAAAACGTCTTAAATCAATAAAGCGTTTTAATTATTTTCTTTAAACCACCAAATGGGCTGCAATTAAAATTCCGTATTTTTGGGCAACCATTTCACAGTATTTATTGTAGACTAAATGTTCTAAAGTAAATGTGCTTGTTGATGCTTTTTTCAAGCATGTTGATTTATTTGCCAAAATACAAAAAAAACACTATAAATTACAAAAATAATAAAAAAAACAAAAAAAAACATTTTTATGACCAACAATTTGTTGTTTACTAGCCGCCACACACAAATCGTTTAAGAAGTGATAAAAGTTTATTTTTTTACTTTATTTTACTTTTTTTTACAAAATTATACATAGCACATAGCCTCTTTAACTAAAACCGCCTCCTCTGATTTTTGCAATTTTCCGTCCGCGCAGCCACTTCGCATGACGTGGTGCGTTTCGTAAAATGTGCCGCCAGTCATAAAAGTTTTATTCTGTTCCCTAAAAAAAGCAAAAATTCTATAATAACATTTAACAATAAAAATTTAAAACATATTTGTAGGCATTTAAACGGGCATCATCGTGAAATTGTTTCAAAATTTTAAAACAATTCTTTAATCGACATGCCATAGGCACTTTTAAAATATTTTAATGATTATGCGACATTCTTTTTATTCTACTACTTAAACAATTTTTCTATGAGCAACTCATAATAATTTCAAAATAATTTGAGAGCGCGCATTCTAAAGGCATACCCGATTTATTTTTTCACTCACGTCATGTTTTTTTATAAAATTGAAATTTAATTACGGAACCTTTTGTGACACTTTTTAGAGGACTAATATTACAAAATTTAAAAAAACACAGTCTGTCATATCTCGGAGAACCCGGATGCCTCGAAGCTTTCTCGATTAAAAAGTTCAATCTCATTGCTTTATCGATTCTGATTTTTAAATGTATCCTAAATTGAACTTCTTTGATAAGATACAAACCCAGTCGATGATCGAAGTTTTCTTGAACTAACGGTGATAAAAAATTGCTCCTTTATCACTACTAATTTTTTTAAATTTTCGTACAATAAAATTAAAAAATAAAAGATACGATATTAAAATATTTATCTCATCAATATCGCAATGTTTTTCGAATCAATCTCGATATTCGATGCGATATCTATCAAGAATCGTTTTTTCACGTTTCGAATAAACTTCATTATCTCGATACGTAAATCTTATGACGAATTGTAGTATCCCAGTATGTCATTCGTTTCGAAATCGTTACGAGATCAATGCGAGAAAAAGGAGAAATCACACAATATTGGACACTTTCTCGTACCGATATGGAGCGTAAAATTGAACCTACGTGGTAGGTAGATATCGATGCGTTTTGTCGGAATTTTCGCGGTACAAGAAATTTTTTGAAATCGGAACGATATCGATGAAAAAAAATGATCAATTTTCGATATTGCTTTGAAAAATATTACGATATCGGTGCGATAAATGTTTATATATCGTATCTTGTCAATGAATTTGAATGTACGAGAAGTTACAAAAAATAGAATCGATAAAGCAACGAGATCAAACTTTTTCTCAAAGTTATTTGATAAAAATTCGAGGCATCGAAGGTCTCCGAGACTTGGCAGACTGGGAAAATATTTGTAGATACGAAATCGTAATCGAAATCGAATGAATTTCTTGACATCTCCAAACAGTCTCGAAGCAATATCGAATACAATAGCAGACTAGTTAAATATTCATTCGATTTCAGTTACGATTCTAGTTAGACTCTTCTTTTGTGTAAAGTTTTTTATTTCCTTTGCCTCGTAAATGAAATATAGCATGTTTTATCGTACATATCTCGTTGTATAGATTCGATTTGTCCGTGGAGTTTCATACGTATTGATTTTTTCTATAGGTTCGATTTAGAAATGTTTCTCGTAATGATAAAAATTCATTATGTCATTACGATATCTACGTATATCTAAAAACAAATTGTAGTATGATATAGATCTAGAATTGTAACAAAGATCAAATGAATTCTCCGACATCTAGAAACAGTCTCGAAGCGATATGGAATCGTAAGGCAGACAGGGTAGCTACCCAGTATGCTATTCGTTTCGATACTGTTGTGAGTTCTGTTTCGATATGTTAGAGAATTCCTAGTCTGTCATTCGATTCGTTATCGCTTTGATACTACAATTCTTTCTAAGGTGTACGCAAATATCGTTACGAGATAATGAAGTTTATTCGATGTGATAAATATTTAAATATCGTATTTTCCTTAAATATTAATGTACAAACAATTTAATAAAATTAATAGTTATAATGCAACGATATCGAACTTTTTTATCGAAGTTAGTTACAGAAAACTTAGATCGTCGAAGAGCTCCGAGACATGGCACTCGGATGTAACGTATTTCATGTATAAACGTATATCTACTTAAAACGAATAACTGTATTGAGCAATAAGTTGGTTGTCGCAAAAAAATAAATTACACTACACAGTTTTATTTTCTTTTACTTAACGTTTTTGAGAAAACTGCAAACGTATTTTTAAGCCCTTCTCACCCACTTCTTACAGTAAAAAATATATTGCTGTGGAAAAATAGTTTAACAAAAAAAAACTTAAACGAAATTTTTTCTTTTAATTGTCTAGGCTATTTTTAATATACTACTGAATGCTAATTACCAATAAGTTTTCAAGATAATTGGATTTAAACTTTGAAAATTCTGATTTCTATAGAACATTTTATCATTTAGGATTTAATAATTACCAAAAAAATCATTTATAATTATCTATCCAAACTAGCGTCGGTAGCTCGACTGGTTAGTGCGTTGGACTACGAGCGAAAAGTCGCTGGTGCGTTCGACTACGAACCGAAAGGTCCGCGGTTCGATCCCCAGCGACTACCAACATCTTTTTCATAGAAAACTTTTTTCTATGCGACGCTACCTCTCGGCAGTAAATGGCAAACCTACGAGAGTAAAACATTGCCTATGAAAAGCTCTCACCCGCCGTTCGGATTCGGCAATAAACTGTAGGTCCCACCATTTTGAGTACAAATATAACTCGCACAGCTCAAATGGTGAGAGAGCTCGGCCGAAGTTCTATACAGGACTGTAGCGCCAAACTATTATTATTATCCAAACTAATTATCTTTTAGAGTGAACTATGCTCTACATAACCATAAATCATTTTCTTATTTATCATTAAATCCAACATGCTAAAAAATTGTCTAAAAAAAATCAATATTTTTTTAGTTTAGAAACAAATATCTTCAATATCTATCTGAATAATAGCATTTATCAGTATATTATAAATAGTCTTGAGAGTTGAAACTAAAATTGCATTTAATTTTTTTTGGAAAACTGGTTGTGGAAGGGACTGTATTTATTTAATTATAAAAAGTGGCTGAAAAGGCCTGAAAATTCGAGAGCAATTTTCTTAAAAACGTTACGTAATAGAAAAAAAACTGAGTATACAGTCAAAATCAGCAACCGCGAATTATTTAGAATTGATGATTTGTTCTCGTTTCCTTAAGTAGTGTTATCGTTTGTATGATCCATATTTATAAGGCACGTCTAAAAGGAAAAATTTGCACTAAAACAAATATTATTCAATGCTTGAAAAAACATTTTTATTGTTATAAACAGCTTCAAATCTTTTTTTTTTAATATTTGCCGCACAATGATAGTTTTAAACTCACAGTATAAATAATAATTAAGCACTTTCTCAGAACTATCTCAAATACAGTTTCCAAAACACTGACTATTTCGATATAAGAATTGATTCTCTATGCAATTTTACTTTTGCAAATTCACTAAATTATTTTTTTTAACACTTTTAATAATATTGGCACTACACCAACTTCAATCCTTGTTTAATTTGGTTTTTTTTAGCTTTATATTTTAACACTTTACGTAAATTGTAACTTTTTTGAAACGAATTTTTCTAAACGTAGCTGCTATCCCATCGCATTCAACCGTATCGTTTAGAGATTCACGATACACTGTCCATACAAGAAGTCAAAAATCTCTGTGTACTTAACACCATCATAAGCATTATCAAAGGTGTTTGGAAATAACAATTAAAACTGTGCAGAAAAAGGTAGTGAGAATTAGTAGTAAATAATACATTTATTTGGTGTATTGTTGACTGTTAAGTTGGAATTTTAAAATTTAGCTAAATTTAAAATAAATTATAAAAAGAAAAATTCAAATATTTAACGAGTAAAATAAAAATATTTCTTTTAAAAATACCAGTTTTTATTATAACTGCACATTTTTAAAAATGTTTAAAGTTTTTAAAAGAATTTTAACATAGGCAGTGCCCGCTGTTAAACAGCGTTGCCGTTTTGACTTTGGCAACAGTTTCTCTGTCATGCGCAGTGTCTTTACAAATTCTCTGTTTACAAAAACTTTTTGCAGTTTCACTTTTTAGCGAATATTCGTAAACATTGCAGACATAAAACACGTGCTTGACCTAATGTTTATTTGTTAATGATAATTTTAAAATAAAAATTTATATTTAAAACAAAATAAGAATTCATAAGATTTCATGAAATGCCAGATACTATTCGATATCGATGCGATATCAATGCAAGATGGAGGAAAATTCACAGGCTATCGTTTAGTTTTTCAAAGCGATATCGATGCATTCTGTTGGTGTCTTCTGAGTTTGCGATATTTTATGAAATCGAAAAAATATCGAAAAGAAAATATTCATAGTTCGATTTTGATTTAAAAAATATTGCTATATCTGTGTGATAAATATTTAAATATCGTAAAATTTTAATGTACGAAACATTTCCAATATTAGGAGCGATAAATCGACGAGTTCGAACTTTTTATAGAAGTTAATTCGTGAAAAATAAGACACATCGAAGGTTTTCGAGACATGGTTGAAATCAGTCAAGTTGTCGGCCTTGCCATGTTCTTCGATTATTGAAGTTTTCTCGAACTAATTGCGATAAAAAAAAGTTCGATCTCGTTACTTTATAACTTAAATTTCAATGTACGAAACATTTCAAAAATTAGAAGTGATAAAGTTTAATTTTTTTTATAGTTGTTAATTCTAGAAAAATTCGAGACATGGTACAAATCAGTCAAGTTGTTCTATCGGCTATTCCAGTTTTCCATCCCAGTATGCCATGCCTCGGAGTTCTTCGCTTATCAAAGTTTTCTCGAACTAACTTCTATAAAAAAAATTCGATCTCGTTGCTTATAACTTAAATTAAGGTAGAATAAAATTTAAGAAAAAGATACGATATTTAAATATTTATTACATCGATATTGAAATGTTTTTCGAATCAATCTCGATATTCAATGCGATATCGATACAGAATCGTTTTTTCTCGTTTCGAATAAGTTACGATATCTGCGTACATCTTAGAACAAATTGTGGTATAGAGATACGAATTAGTAATTCGAGATCGAACGAATTGCTTGACATCTTGAAACAGTTTCAAAGCGATATCGAATCGAATGGCTTCAGAGCAATGGAATGTCTCATGATCTCCGTTGCCCCGAAGTTTTCTTGAATAACTTCGATTTCGCTTATTGATTCTAATTATAATAGCTCCAATTTGACGACCAATATCGCTACGAGAAAATGCCCGATATCGTGTGAATTCTCCTTCTCCTCGCATTGATCTGTATCGAAATCGAAATGGCATAGTGGGATTATTCGTTATTTTCTTTTATAGTGAATTTTCATAATATTATTTTAATGTTTGTTAATTTGCGTCAAGTGAGTTTCAAGAAATCAGCTGACAAATCAACTATTTCTCAAAATCATCCAAAACAGATATTCCTAGAGGGTCGGAGGTGCTTTTTATTTAAAGGCTCGAAACTAGGCTTTTTTTTCGTGATTTTTTAGTGAAATCCACATTGTGTCATCTGTTCAACTGCAGCAACTAATAATAATAGTTTGGCACTACAGTCCAGAAGAACTTAGACCTAGCTCTCTAACCATTTTGAGCTGTGCGTGTTATATTTGTACTCAAAGTGGTGGGACCTACAGTTTATTGCCGAATCCGAGTGGTGAGAGCATTTCATAGGCAAAGTTTTACTCTCGTAGGTTTGCCATTTACTGCCGAGAGGCAGCGAGGTTTAGAAAATGTTTCTATGAAAAGATGTTGTTAGCCCCAGTCCAGGCTTGAGCCGGGGACCTTTCGGCTCGCAGTCCAACGCACTAATCACTGAGCTACCGCGGCTACGAATTGCAGCAACTGGTTTTCAAAAATCAGCCGACAAGTCTGATATTTTTTAAAAATGTTTATAACTCCTAAAATACGGAATTTTTATAAAAGTTTTTCAGTGAATTATCTATATATATAAAACTCTTGGTCCGTCTGTCAGTCTGTCAGTCTGTCTGTCTGTCTGTCTGTCTGTTTGTTCCAGCATCACGTCTAAACCGCTGAACCGATTGAACTGAAATTTTGCACCAGGATACTATTGAGTCCGGAGGGTGTCATAGGCTATATATGGTCGGGATTGGACAAAGAGGCGTGGCACCTCCCATACAACCTAAACTTTCAAAATGACATAACTCAGCACATACACAATCAAAAAAGATGAAACAAAAAACTAAAATTCACCACACTAAAACTCACCACACTAAAAATTCACCATACTAAAACTCACAACACCAAAACTCACCACACTAAAACTTACCACACCAAATTCACCACACTAAAACTCACCACACTAAAACTCAACACAATAAAGCTCACCACACTAAAAATTCACCACATTAAAACTCACCATACTAAAAACTCACCACAACGAAACTCACCACACTAAAACTCACCACACTAAAACTCACCACACTAAAACGCACCGCACTAAAACTCACCGCACTAAAACTCACCACACTAAAACTCACTACACTAAAAATTCACCACACTAAAACTCACCACACTAAAACTCACCACACCAAAACTCACCACACCAAAACTCACCACACTAAAACACACCACACTAAAACTCACCACACTAAAAATTCACTAAACTAAAAATTCAACACACTAAAACTCACCACATTAAAACTAACTACACTAAAACTTCTACTGTATGAAAATATTCTACTTTCTGAAAAGTTGTTTTGGCGGAGAATTATTATTTGGTTACTACATTTATAAAACCAATAAAAACTTCCACAGCGAAACACGGGCCCCAGATATAAAAAATAATAATAATGTTTTTTTATATTAATAAAATCACTTTATATCTATGAATTCACAAAATCTTGGCACGAGTCGTGCACGGGTCCAGCTAGTTTCCTATAAATTTCATTGATAAAAAAAATTTAATTTAAATAAAAAAAAATATTAATACACATTTTACAGGACACAATTTTTAAATTTCCCTTAAACATACCAACTAAAACCACCAAAGTTCTCGAAGCCACCTTAATAAAAAAAAATAAAATGAATTTCATGTGAAACGCTTTTGATATCGTTGAAAGTTACACTTTAAAACTATGTGGAAAAGCAAAAGCAAAACATGTTAAAAAAAACACGTGAAGAAATTGCAGAATTGCATGCAACCGAGAGACTATTGAATGTTGCAAGGATATTAAAAACAAAATGACTGCATAAAATGTATTAAAAGTTTTTAAAAATATTAAAGATGCTAAAAGCATTCGAGGCACGTGGCAGAAGTGAGTGCACAGTACACCAAAAGTACAGACAAAAGCTTGAAATAAATAAAACAAAAATTAAAAACTTTCACATGGTGCGTTTTAAGTAATTTGAGGAAATAATGAAAATACCATTTTTTTTTTTGGGGGGCACGTTGATATTTATGAATTTTATGATACCTAATTCATCAAAAATATTATGACTCAGTGTTAAATATGAATGAAATCAGCGTTATATAAAAAAAATATAAACATACAAAAAAGTACCAAAAGCTACAAGAAACATACAAAAAGATACAAAAAATTGTGAATATTAAACTAAAATTCTAAAAATAAAAATATTGCAAAGCCAACGTCAATAACTGCGAAACATTGACAGCCGCACGCACAGGACACTGAAAGGAATAAATATTAGAAGTAGTTGATAAAAGGAAATTCCAACGATTCGGTATAAAACTCACATGTCGGACACACCCTGGAGAATCAATTGGCAGACATACATACAGACAGACAGCCAGACAAACAGCAGAACCAACAAACAGTTCAACTAACTATGCGACCCATCGGCTCTCAGTTAATCGTCTGATCAGGGGCGGAGCCAAATGAGATTTCTCTGATGGGCCGATCGGTAAAACATTAATTTTTGGACGAACATAAATATACTACAAAACCCGTCAAGTCGTATTTCATTTCTATAGATAACTGATAGGACCAGCGAGTACATAGAGTTGTTCTGACTGAAAAAATGCTGATTCAAGATACTTCTCCGCCTGAAAACGAAGATTTTGTGGATTTGAAAGGTCTATTTTGGTTAAAAAAATAGTTTGGAATATATTTTAAGCACCATTAGAAGTAACAAAGATGATTTTAATATGTATAAACTCTATGTCTATTACCTTGCCTTTTCCTGCCTCTATTTTTACCTGGATCTAGTAAATTGTTGATTATAACTCGGAATGGATCAGAATATAATTTAACAGAAATAATAAAGAAAAGAATTAAAATATTTCGCATAAAAATAGAAAAAATTCGAAATACCATTTCATAGGCCAATAAATAAGGAAAACCTTAGTAAGATTTTTCATGACAGTGCGCTCCTGCTTCTGACAGTCTTACTCATGAACCATTCGCCATTTCATATTCGCACTGCAATTCAGCGCAAATGTACGTTATGTACGTGCCGTTCGTCCTTTGATATGTAGTAGTCGTAGTGGTACTAGATACATGACGCACGGATCTGCCCAACCGTTAGCTAGATACTTTATCAAAAGAAAAAACATTAAAATGGAGCCTCGTCGACGCGTTGTCATCCACGTTGATGACGGTGCTGGTGCCGGTGGTGGACCTGCTGACGATGATAATGATGTTGCTGGTTATATTTGTTGTTTTTGGCGGTATTGCGTGGAAACCGCCTGACATGTTGACGTTAATGGCTGCAAGGCCCACTCTACCGTGAAATACGCTCACATACGATATCAATAAATTGCAATATTGGCCATTAAAGCGCATAGCATAAAAGGACGAAGCTTTCTCTTTATCATATTGCTACTATTCGAACTATTACTTGTATAGTACAACTACTACTATTTGTCAGCACTCGAAGATTTCTAGTTAAGTTCATTAAATAGCGACGAGGACGAGACTTTCGTGTGTATTTTATATATGCGATACGTGTATAAAATGGTTATGAATTTTGGCTAATCATCGGCACAGACAAAAAAAAATGGTTTTTGTTTTTAATCCAAATTTTAAAATATTTTAAGAGGAGGGATAAAAAGAATTTGTCGGCTTATTGTACACGCATACGCATATATTTTGTAAAAACTAAGATAAGATTTGAATGATTCTTATCATAAGAATATTTAATGATTTGGTTTTTATTCATAATATATGATTATAGTAAAAATCAATTATTTAGATTAATTGAATAAAACTATACATATATTAACAATTTTTTGTGTATAATATAGTATACATAAGTCATGAGTAATGGGAATATGTTCTGGAATACATTTTATGATTATGATTAAAATGTCATAAAATGTGCCAAATGGAAAATCATATCCAAATTATGCGAAACAATGTGAAAAATATCGCATTTGAAAATATAATAGGTCTTCCCATTGACAATATTAGGAATTAAAGTAAGATTAAAAAAAAAACAGTTGGGAAGGTTAGATCACATGGGAAATTTTAAAGTAGGTGTAATTATGATAGTTATGATTATCAAAATTATAGTCGGTCTAAGCCGACTATAAATACCCTACACATATGTGTGGTTACCATTCAAAGTGATATATAGGTCACCAGGGTATATGAATCCTGAAAATAACTACAAACATTCAATCGCTGAAGAATTTCCATTTATTTGATCCCATATTTACAAATGGGTAGGTGTACCGAATTTCGATTTTTTTTTTTGTGAACCACAAGTCTTTTTGCCGAAAAACATTATTATAATGTATTTGAGCATGATATCAATATATATTTGACCAAAAAAGTTTATCTAAAAAAGTTTATCACGTATACATAAAAATTGATCTTTATATGTACATTTTATATGAGGTATTTGAACATAAGTGGTCGGATCATAGGTCACAATGGACCGATCTCGCCAATTTTTTCGCACATACAGCGTAGGTATATTAGTAATCTAAGTTATAAGTTTCATTTATCTAGCTCTTCAATTTTAAAAGTAGTAGGGATTTCAACAGACCGACGGACAGACGGACAGACAGACAGACAGACGGACAGACGGACATCGCTAAATCGACCCAGGAGGTCATGCTGATCAAGAATATATATACTTTTCCATACCGGAGATGCTTCCTTCTGGGTGTTACAAACGGCGTACCAAACTGAATATACCCTTTCACTCTTAGTGTAGGGTATAAAAAGTAATGTAGTATGAAATGTCATATCTATTTTTATTAATTCAATTTTTTAAATTTTTCTTTTTATTCCAAATAAAAGTGATAATGAAAACTTGTATAGCTATATTTTTCTATTTTAATTTTTTCAAATTAAAATCAACGTTTTTCTTATTTCATTGCAGTCAGTATTCTTTTCTAATTACGTTGGTCAATCAGATTCAATTTTCGAAACAAAAAAAAATTGGACTTTTGGCCGCCTAAATCTGTCCCGTCCGGAACTTTGAGTACTAAATTGATAGTACATAACTTTTCATTTCGTAATAATAATTATTAAAATTGTCATATACAAAATTAAATTAATTTTAGCAAAAAATCGTAGTGCAAATTTCCATTCGGAACGTTCGGAATTATTCTGCGATTTATTATGAAAAAACTATAAACTTTAAGAAGAAAGTGTACATATTCAAAAAAAAAGTAAATTGTCTCAGCTATGTTCTGAGATAATTCAAAAAAATATATTGTAAATAATTTTTTAGAATAAAATTCAAACTGATAATTTCAATACCGAATTTTTTGTACCGTCTGGAATTTTTCTGTTTCAGCTATTCATTAAAATATTTCAAAAAAATCGTTTGTACGTCATATTTTTTAACTTTATATATCCATATGAACATCGATATTTACATCCATTATTGTTCCGTCCGGAACGCCCTCTATTTTATGTCTAGGGCATTCCACACCAAATCGACCAACGGTTGGAACTCACCTTCTTCGATTTCAATGAAATTTGTATAACTGATAAAGGGTATCAAGGTATGCATTGATCATTTTTTTTTTTTACGCCCATTAATTTCAGAGATACAGTGGTTCAAAGTTGCAAAAAATGGGACAGAAATCACTTTTCTATGGTTGTTCATATTTCAATATCTCTTAAAGTAGAAATGATAGAAACTTCGTTGATGGCTCGTTTTAAATCTAATAGAACAAGCTTTTATAGAGATATTTATAAGAGATATTTAAATATGAACCACCATACAAAAGTGATTTTTGGCCAATTTTTTGTAACTTTGAGCCACTGTTTCTCTGGAAGTAGTTAAGGAATAAATAAAAAAAATTGGTCAGTACGTATCTGGGTACCCTTTATCAGTTGCCTAAATTTTATTGAAATAAAAAAGACAAAATCTCAAATTTAACTTTTTTTGATCGATTTGGTGTGGAATGGCCCGTATATCTTTTGATTTACCATATAGAATTCAGATGTTTAGTCCTATTTCAATACTACATGCACAAAAAAAAATCAAGTAAATTCATTAATTTCCTTTTCCTTCGAAATATTAAAGTTTTAAGAGTACGAATGTCCAGCCCTGAACCCCAGGAAAATCCCATATGAAACACAAGAAATGAATAAATATTCATAATATCTCCTCCCGTGCGACAACATTTAAATTTTGGCTGCACACATGAGAAAATACTATATATTCCTAAAGTACGCTAAAAAATAAAATACACGTGTATCCCAGTTTTTTGAATCAATTCGTTCAATGGTTTTATTTGCATTTGAAAAACAAGTGCATATCAAACTGTTGGTCGAATATTTGAATAAAAAGGTGGATGTACTTCATAACTAAGACATCACTAAATAGAATATGAAAATGTTTGAACGAAATCAATTCGTTTACAGCTTTTCTTTTCATTTAATAATTTTGAATTGATTTTTAAAATATTTCATAGTACCATTTCAAATGGGTTTAAAACCTTTAAATGAATTGATGTTGGAAAACTTTTTTCATAATTATAGCGATCACGACTTCAAAATATATCACGCAAAAAAAATAAAAAAAACTGGGTACACACAAATTCTTAGAATGATCCCTAGTTTCACGTAGTGGTCGATATTTTTCATATGTGCAAAATAGTGTCGGACGGATTTATAAATAAAATTTGTAAAATTTATGAATTCCATCCTATCCTATCCTATCTATATATATAAAACTCTTGGTCCGTCTGTCAGTCTGTCGGTCTGTCTGTCTGTCTGTCTGTCTGTCTGTCTGTCTGTCTGTCTGTCTGTCTGTCTGTCTGTCTGTTTGTTCCAGTATCACGTCAAAACCGCTGAACCGATTTAACTGACTTTTTGCCACAGGATACTAAGGAGTCCGGAGGGTGTCATAGGCTATATATGGGCGGGATTGGACAAAGGGGCGTGGTACCTCCCATACAACCTAAACTTTCAAAACGACATAACTCAGCACATACACAATCTAAAAAGATGAAACAAAAAACTAAAATTCACCACACTAAAACTCACCACACTAAAACTCACCACACTAAAACTCACCATACTAAAACTCACCACACTAAAACTCACCACACTAAAACTCACCGCACTAAAACTCAGCACAATAAAACTCACCACACTAAAACTCACCTCAATCAAAATTCACCACACTAAAACTCACCACACTAAAACTCACCACACTAAAACTCACCACACTAAAACTCACCACACCAAAACTCATACTAAAACACACCACACTTAAACTTACCACACTAAAAATTCAACACACTAAAACTCACCACATTAAAACTAACTACACTATAACTTCTACTGGGAAAAACTCTACGGGGAAGAATTCTACCGGGAAGAGTTCTACCGGGAAGAATTCTACGGTAAAGCGTTCTATGGGGAAGAATTTTACGGCGAAGATTTCAACTGGGAAGAATTCTACGGCGAAATATTCTACTGTCTGAATTGTCTTTGAGAAAAGTAGTTTTGGCGGAGAATTATTATTTGGTTACTACATTTATAAAACCAATAAAAACTTTCACAGCGAAGCACGGGCCCCTGATATAAAAAATTATAATAATGTTTTTTTATATTAATAAAATCGCTTTATATCTATGAATTCACAAAATCTTGGCACGAGTCGTGCACGGGTCCAGCTAGTTAATATAATAAATCTCTTTGTTGGTTTGTCCTTTTGTTTGTTTATTTGTTTGTTTGTTTGTTCCGCTTCTCCGTCTAAACGGCTGATCCGATTTTCTTGAAATTTCGACCACAGATGCGGTATAATCTGGAAGGAATGATAGGCTATATAAGGGCGGGATTGGACAAAGAGGCGTGGCACCTATACAACCTAAACTTTCAATACGATATAACTCGGCACTTTCACAAGCTACAAACATGAAACAAAAAACTCAAATATAAAAAAAAAAATTAAAAGGAAAAAAGCAAAAGCACAAAACAAATACAAAAAAAAACAAAACCAATCACATAAAACTACAATCCAAACTAAAAGAAAAACAAAAAAAAAGAAAGAAAATGAAAATCAAACTCACCACACTAAAACTCAACACACTAAAACTCACCACATTAAAATTGACCACACTAAAATTCACCACAATAAAATTCACCACACTAAAATTCACCACACTCAAACTTACCACACCAAAACTCGCCACACTTAAACTCATCACACCAAAATTCACCACACCTAAACTCACCACACCGAAACTCACCACACTCAAACTTCTACTGGGAAAAACTCTACGGGGAAGAATTCTACCGGGAAAATTTTTACCGGGATGAATTCTACGAGAAGATTTCTACTTGAAAGCGTTCTTTTTACGGGGAAGATTTCTACTGGGAATAATTCTACGGAGAAGCGAATTGTTTTTGAGAAAAGTTGTTTTGACGGAGAATTATTATTTGGTTATCACATTTATAAAACCAATAAAAAAACTTCAACAGCTAAGCACGGGCCGCTCATATAATTAATAAAACTGTTTTTTTTTATTAATAAAATCGCTCCATATCTTTGAATTCACAAAATCTTGGCACGAGTCGTGCACGGGTCCAGCTAGTTCATAATAAATACATAGTGATTTTCAGTTTTTTTATGCAGGAACTTTGCTTTTATTTTTAGTATTCATTTATATCATTCATGAATATAATAAATATATGAAGTAATTATTAAAAAATTATGAACGTCTTATTCATAAATCATCAGTAAACATTTTTTTCTTGTATATGTATTCGTTAAGAAATAAAATCAGAATAAATACTTTAACGATATTGAAACCATAATAATAAAGCTTCAAATTATCATTTTCCAAAGGACAGTATAGTCAAAAAAAAGGTCTATTTCTAATAAAGATTATCGATAATTATATCCCAAAACTAACTTTTTCACATAACTTCAATTATGTTTTATATTATATTTATATATATTTTTCAGTGTATTACTTTGGTCAACTTATGATAAAAATGGATTTAATACAAAAGAAATCACAACACAGAACATCATCAGACTATTGTTAATATTTCTCATTCAATATAATACATCAACATGAGTTTTTCTAACTCAAATAATTAATTATTACCTAATAATCAACATCATTAGCATTCCACAAGTGTTGGACATCGTCGGAAGGACTCAATACAAACAGTTCATGGTAATCGATACCGTTTGGAAATCAATACGTGCTCGGAATGGTCATGTAATACAATCCAGATTATTAAGCAAGCAGTGTTTAATTATTTTTTTTGGCTTTATGGTTTTTTATTAATTATATTTTCTCTGTTGACATTAACCAAGGTAGGTACTTTGTTAAGAGATGTTACCGTTAGTAAAAATGTACCCCCTAAGGGAAGATATGTTTATATTTGTTATGTAACTGGTACAGGTAAAAATACAGTCCCCGACCATACACCCAGTACAAATTCTACTAGTGACGGTACATGTTATTTTAATGTTTAGATAAAATTAGAAACATTTTTGCTTACAACACTAAAGCACTAAAGCACTGTCAAAACAAAACATAGCTGCAGTGAAGAGGTCTATAAAGATGTGCAATAAAAATTCAAATACTGAAATGAACTGCTTATGAAACCTAGTGCATTTTATAATTTTTAACATTCTTACTCTAATTAATTTTCATAAATATTGAAATATTGAAAAAAAAACAAAATTTGACACCAATGAAACAAATACTGCAGTGAAGTGAAGTCGCTGGAGGTGACTTCAATATAATAAGACTGTCATTACAAAACGCATTCAAAACTGTAGAGTGCAGTAGTGTATATTTTGTAGGGGGAACTTCAAATACATTTGTGCACATGTCTAGTATGTAAATAATGGTATGAAATTCTATAGAACTTCGATCGAGCTAAAACATGTCGCTGTTATTCTTAAATTTGTTCTTCATTTGAATTTTCATATTCAATTCATATTTAAAAGTCACTTATTTTGTATTCAATTAGTTATTTTTTATTATCAGCTACTTAAACGAATATCTACCATGCAACTAATTGACAAATATGTTCTTAATTGCAACCAGATAAATATCTACTTATTCAATTAAATGCAGTAATTGAATTTGTAACATATAGGTTTGTCAGAAACTAACAGCAAATAATTCACTTAATACGACTTCTTTAGAGCTACATAAGTAAAATGTAACGATAAATTTATGCTTGTGCATAAATAAAATAATAATTTGAAAATTAAATAAAAAATAAAACTTGAAATATATACAAAATTTAAAATAAAATCTGAATAAAAGAAGAAATAAAATACCTGTCGCTATTTAAGCAGCTTTCGTTATATATACGGTCTACCATTAAAAAACTGCCTTTGGCTGAAATTCATTTGATTATTTTTAGCTGGTAGTCATTGTAAAAATTTGCAAGTAAATTAAAAATCGCACCTGACAAAAAACAAAAATAAAAATGTTAAAATGGCGACATTGAATTTAATGAGAGCGTCCTACCGTAGGCAGTTTTTGTTTGCAAAAATAATATCTTTTTGAAGAAATTTTCTATTTAAAAAATAAAAATCAAATATTAAATAATAATATAAAATAAATAGGAATCTCTTTATATTAAATATTTGATTTATAATATAAAATGTGCGTTTTTAAAGGTAAAGTTTTACTTTATTCAAAATATTACCTCTGTTTCAAATTCTATTTATTTTGACAATCAACAGCAAACAGAATTGAAATTAACAGCAGGGAAAATAGGTTTTGCAGCAAACATAATTGCAATTTATAGAAATTTCATTATATTATTTAATTTAATAAAAACATTACCCAACACGATTTTTGCCATGGACATTCCATACATCAATTCTCGCTGGTGCTAAGTTTCACTGCATACTAAGTTACGTACATTTTTGAGCAAATTACAATAGTATTAAAAAAAACTTATTTCTGTGAAAAAAAAAGTTTATCAACAATAGTTAAATGCTATTTTTTTTATTGATATACTAATGAATGCGTTTAATACGTGTGAATGCGTTTTTAAGATAATTGGATCTGAACTCAGAAAAGTTTTATTTTTTTGATAATTTTTTGTATAATTTTTAAGCATTTAATGTCTAGTGATAAACAAGAAAATTATTTATATATATCCAGAGTCGTTAAATATCAAAATTACTAACATATTCTCAAATTAATCTTCTTTTTAAAATATGTCCTGTGAACATATTTTTGGTACTCTTTTATATAATCAATTTTCAATAAAAGTACTCATGTCTGTAATTAAAAATTTCTTTATTTCATATTTTAAGTATGCCTATTATTTAAAGTATATCTTTTATATTGTATATGCTTATTATAATTGGTAGCGTCGTTGGTAGAGAAAACATTTTGCTATACCACGCTACCTCCTCTCAGTAGTAAATAGCAAACCTACGAGAGTAAAACATTGCCTATGAAAAGAAATCACCACAACTTTGAGTACAAATTTTAAACGCACAGCTCAAATGGTGAGAGAGCTCGGCCTATGTTCTTCAGGACTGTAGAACCAAACTATTATATCATATTATTATTGCATATTATGTTTATTTCTATTACGAAGCCTTTTTGAGAAAACTTCTGGTAAAAAATGCTTTTTTTTTTTTGAACTTTTATAAAATTTAAACCGTTTTTGACGGAAACTGTGCATATTTTAAAATTGAGAACCGTTGAAAAAAATTTAGTAATTTAAATCGTTATTTTGAACTATGCTCTGCATAAACATAAATCATTTTCTTATTTATCGTTAGAATCGTAATGCTAAAAAATTCATTCCAAAATAGTTTTAAAAAATCTAAATATCTCTAGTTTAGATTCAAATATTTTAAAAATATATCGGAATAAAAAATCATGTTTTGTTGAATAATGTTAACTTTATTCATACCATTTTCCACAGAAAATATTTAACATAAAAAAAAAGGAAGTAAAATATATCAATCATACATAAATTAAAAAAGCGTTATATATAACTAGCTGGACCCGTGCACGACTCGTGCCAAGATTTTGTGAATGCAAGGATATGGAGCGATTTTATTAATCCGTAAAGCCCTAGATTTCTTCCCAGTAGAAATCTTCCATGTAAACGCTTTGCCGTAGAATTCTTCCCGGTAGAAATCTTCCCGTAGAATTCATTCCGGTAGAGTTCTTCCCGGTAGAAATCATCCCGGTAGAACTCATTTCGGTAGAATTGTTTCCGGTAGAATTCTTTCCCGTAGAATTCTTCCCCGTAGAGTTTTTCACAGTAGAAATTTTAGTGTGGTGAGTTTTAAAGTGGTGAGTTTTAGTGTAGTGAGTTTAGGTGAAGTGAATTTTGGTGTGATGAGTTTTAGTGTGGTAAGTTTTTGTGTGGTGAGTTTTAGTGTGGTGAGTTTTAGTGTGGTGAATTTTATTGTGGTGAGTTTCAGTATGGTGAATTTTATTGTGGTGAGTTTTAGTGTGGTGAGTTTTAGTGTGGTGAGTTTAAGTGTGGTGAATTTTAGTGTGGTGAATTTTAGTGTGGGGAGTTTAATTGTGGTGAGTTTTAATGTGGTGTTGTTGCTTTTGTATTTTTTTTTTGTATTTGAGTTTTTTGTTTTTTTTTTTTAGCTTGTGTATGTGCTGAGTTATGTCGTTTGGAATGTTTAGGTTGTATGGGAGGTACCACGCCCATTTGTCCAATCGCGCCCATATATAGCCTATGACACCCTCCGGACTCCAAAGTATCCTGTTACAAAATTTCGGTTCAGCGGTTAAGACGTGATGCTGGAACAAACAGACAGACCGACAGACTGACTGACAGACGGACCAAGAGTTTTATATATATAGATAGATATCCAGCATTCTATAATTCGGACCCATCAAAACATATGAGATCTGCTCAGACCTAAATTTAAACATGATAAACATCAATCAATTCCGGAATTTCAACTGAATTTCTTCGTTTTCCATTTCTAGCATATCTCATGCATGAAAATCATAATACTTTTTTAAACATGAAACTTCATTTGAATCGTTCAAATTATTCAACTCGACACATGTCTTAAACACTGCTGAAAACCTTCCAATTTAAAAACCAGATTCGAATATTAATCAAAATTAAAAATGGGCATATTAAAATGAGACAGAAAATGCTCATATTTGCTGGTTTTATTATCTAAATATTCGCTATTTCAGGACTGTTCTTTTGCAATTCGCAATTTACATTCTTTATTCAGACCTAAATGCTTCATGTTGATTTAAAAAATGTTCTTTTTTAATTTCGGATTTTTCAGGGAATTTCTCTGATGGTATTCACGGAATTTCGAAGCAAGAGTTACAAGTGTGAAATTGGAACTTCATAAATTGAGATCGCTCGTAAATGCGCCATAGTGACTTGTATTACATTAAATTTGATTTAGTCGAAAACTAATTAGAAATTAAACTAACAAATTTAAAAAAAATCTCAGTGAAAACTTTATAGTTAAAATTATTTCCAAAAGAATTGAAGGTCAACTCAATGTAGCAACAGGCTTGATTTCAAAACATATCTAATTAGGCATTAGTAAATATGCTGTTTCAATAATAATTTCAATAGTAATTAGTGCAGAAGTTAATAATTATTTAAATTCAGTCCTCAGTTTTTACTTAGGTCTGAATAATTACCATACTGATGATGAGTCTTGCCAGAATAATACATTTAATTAATTCATGAATTCTGGCTTTAATTGATCAGACCTAAATATTCAGAAATGAATTCAAACGTGAATTCTACATGGGTGAGCTGTGTTTTTTATTGCATATTAAAGTTTGATTAAAAATTAAATTAAAAAAAATATTTCAATTTCATGAATAAAATTGATTATGTAGTAAAACTCTTAAAATATATACTTTTTTTGTGTTCATTTTTATTTGTCCTATGCCATTTATTTGCAGTAATTTAGTTGTTTGCACATTTTGTGGTTTTTGAATCCTTTTTTCGCATATGCAAAATTCACACAACGCAATAACAGAAAATGTTCACTGAATAAACTAAATAAAGCTGCCTTTTTTTGTGACCACTTCAAAGTGACCAACGCATAAAATCAACAATAAAAAATGCTAGTTCTACGTATGAGTTTTAAAACTTCAGCGATTAGTGTAAATTCAAAAAATACATATTTACTAAAAAGAGCTGACAACGGTTGAGTGAATTTTGTAGAGGAGTTTTTTTTATTTATTTAAGCTCTTTTACAAACCCATCATGCCATTTTCAGCACACATTCTATATCTAAGCAAGGCAAACATTGGAATCTTTAAAGCACCCAGTGGCTTTAAGCACCATTTACAGGCAAGATAAATAAGCTGTTGAGTGCGTAAAAGCAACAGAGTATTAGGGGTTGTCTGCTGGAAACCAATTTAATATTATGGATTATATTAATTTTGGAATATGTCTTTTAAAATTTTATAGAATAGTTTGATATGTATTTAATATCTTATTTAAAATGTTTAAAATGTAAAAGAACTTGTATTGAAGTTATACTCAAATTCATACCCTTTTTTATACCCGATACTAAAACTGACTTTGCAGTGAAAATCACTCAAATGATATATAGAATTGATATAAGGCATATCTATATGAATATTTTTTCTCGTTTTAATTCCAAATACTTGAAAATTTTATATTGTATCCTAATCTTGTTTAGCACACGAGTACAAGTTAAAATTCAGCATTCTTATTAAATGTCACAACTTGTGTCAAAATTGTAAACGTTGACATGCTGCCGTCACATATACGAAGAAGCTCTCATGCGTCATAATGTGTTATCCTCATAAATTTATAAGGATAACAAAAAAGTTTGACTGTCATCTGTACTAGGCAAAAGTCATAAAAATACAACGTCAAGGTGTCGACATTATAACAGCCTCTGCAGAGAATAAAATACTGTCGAGGTGTAAAAACATAACCTTGGGGAATAATATGTGACATGTGTTAAATACTTGCATTGTGACGTAGTATGTTGTATAAGGCACCTTCTAAAAGTTTTAATAATTAGTTTAAAAGATTTGTTTATATCAAATGTATATCATATAATTGATTTCTCAAGTAGAATTCAAATAGTTTTTATAAAATTTATCAAATAACTGTTTAATCAAAAAGTTTTATTAAATTTTGTATTTGTAAAGGTAATTTTTATAATGCAGAAAATATAGAACCGCATGAGTCTATTTAACATTCTCCGCAGCAGTCATCATTTTGGCATATTTTCAGTTCTAATGACCTAAACCTGCCATCCATTACCGCCTATGTCTGTCAAGTTTAAATACCATTCGTAGGCCACGTACAAATTTGCGCAGGTGACAAGCATATTTAAGCATGTTTTTTAATCCTTCTGATGTTAATTTTGCGGCGAAAACGAAAAGGGTTAAAATACCTACATTGTTTGAATTTTAAGCAGACAAATATTTGCAGCAGCAGTGCCAGTGGCAGCAGCTGTTTATAAAATTCGTCTCTGATTCGTGGAGGCCTAAAAAAGGTGAAGACAAATTAAGTTTAAAACTTGGTGTTTGAAGTTATTGTAACTGCATTAAAATCAAATTATTTCATAATAGAATTTGGCTATATGATGTCAACTGGAAAGTTAATGAATAAATAAAATTTGGATTTATTTTTGGCATCATTTTATAAAAAAAATATACATAATTTTTTACTAAAACTTAAATTTTACACTAAAAATTCTATTTTTTAATATAAATTAAATTGTTCACTAAAAATTCAAAATCACTAAAAATTAAATATTTTGTTATAAATTTAATTTTCCACTAAATATTAAATTGTTCACTAAAAATTCAATTGTTCACTAAAAATTCCATTGTTCACTAAAAATTGAAGTGTTTACTAAAAATTAAACATTCACTTAAAATTAAATTTTGCTCTAAAAATTCAATTGTTCACTAAATGTTCACTAATGTTTTTCTATAAATTCTACTTTTCACTAAAAATTCAATTTTTCATAAAAAAAATCAATTGAAAATTAAAAATTCAATTTTAAATTAAAAATTCAACTGTTCACTAAAAATTCAATTGTTCACTAAAAATTGAATTGTACACCAAAAATTCACTTGTTCACTAAAAATTCAAATATTTATTAAAAATTCAATTGTTCACTAAATATTCAACTGTTCACTAAAAAGAAAATACGCTCTTCACTAAAAATTCAAATATTCATTAAAAATTCAATTGTTCACTAAAAATTCAATTGTTCACTAAAAAAAATACACTGTTCACTAAAAATTCTAATATTCATTAAAAATTCAATTGTTCACTAAAAATTCAAAAACATACACTGTTCACTAAAAATTCAAAAACATACACTGTTCACTAAAAATTCAATTGTTCACTAAAAATTTAATTGTTCATTAAAAATTCCGTGCTTTTTTATAAATTCAATTTTTTACTAAAAATATAATTTTACATTATAAAAATTTAAATTAAAAAAAAAACAATTTTCACATAAAAATTTAAATTTTCAATAAAAATTGTTCACTAAAAACTCAATTTTTTACTAAAAATTTAGTTTTTCTCTAAAAAATTTAGTTTAACACTTAAATTCATATTTTCACTAAAATTTAATTTTTCATTAAAACTATTATTCAATCCATTTTCAGTAAAAATTAAAATTTTCACTATAATTAAAATTTTCATTAAAACATAAATTTGTTCTTAAAAACATAAATTTTACGTTTTTCACTAAAAATTATAATTTTTACTAAAAATGAAATGATTTAATAAAAATTCAAATTTTCTCATATTATTTTGCAATTTATTTTTCATTTATATTCAAGAAACCATAAAATATAAAAACTTTAACATAAAAATAACACTGCGAATTAATGCATATTTGGTGAAACATTTTATGAAATTAATTTTGATATAAACGAAGCCAATTTGAATATATATCGCAGAAAAGAAACATGGCTGCTTAATTGAACTGGCAGCACTTTGCATTGCATGTCATTGGCTCATATGTCGGATAATAATACAAGGTGCTGATCAGAGAAGGGGTCGCAGTGATGCCATTAAAATGTGTGGCATGTCAAGGTGTAACACGGTACTTTTTATTAATAGTGGCAGCTACAATTTTAAAGCAATTTAATTCCGAATGAATGACGTAATCGATGGTAGTTCATTGATATGTGGAGCAGAAAGAGGAGGAGTAGTAAAAAAAGTGAATGAAACCTAAATGCATTGAACAGAAATATATTAAATAAGAAATGCTTGTTAAATTATATAAATAATTTTTGTGGCACATTATTCAGAATTACATTTTTTTATACATTCTTAATTATTTTCTAGTTAATATCCTTACATTATCAGTTCATTACGAATGTTATTAACACCATAAGTTACCCACTTTGATTTACTTTTTTTTGAAAAACTAAAAAAAAAAAGTACCAAAAACTTTTACCCTCTTAATAAACGCATTCATGTCAAAATCATTGACTGTTCAATAGTTAGTAAAAGTAGGCAAAAGTATTTTTGACGCAGACTTTGGTAAAAGTTTTCAGCATTCATTCGTTGCGTCCATTCAATGTTTTAAATTAACCCTTATCAGACAGTGAAATAAATGGTTACAGTGAACTCTATTATTTCAATATTATCAATGAAATGGTTTTATTGCTTTTCAGCATGCGATACAAATGTTGTTTTAAAAGTGAAATGAAGATTACTTAAATAAAAATAATCTAAAAATTTATTTATAGTGAAAAATTAACTAAAAAATAAAAATTGAGTTTTCAGTAAAAATTTGCATTTTTATTGAATATTTGAATTTTTAATGAAAAGTTGAATTTTTAGTGAAAAAAAAATGAATTTTGAGGGAAAGTTGAATTTTTAATTTAAAAAATTTAACTTTTAGTGAAAATTGATATTTAATAAAAATTTAAATTTTTAGTTAAAAATAGAATTTTTAGTGAAAATTTGAATTTTTTGTGAAAATTTGGATTTATAGTAAAAAAATTAATTTTGAGGGAAAGATATAATATTTATTTAAAATTTTACTTTTTAATTAAAAATTTAATTTTTAATTAAAAAAATAATTAAAATTGATCTTTTAATTGAAAAAAATAATTCTTAATGAAAATTTTAATTTGAGTTTTTGAGAAAACGTACGGAATTATAATAAGAGATACACATTGCCGGTATTTCGAAATTTCAAAAAAAGGCAGACAGATTTTATGCAGGAAACTGGTATGTTCAAGCCTATCATAATAATAATATAATAATATAATAGTTTGGCGCTACAGTCCTGTATAGAACTTCGGCCGAGCTC
Organism: Dryomyza anilis; assembly: GCA_951804985.1. Taxonomy (NCBI): domain Eukaryota; kingdom Metazoa; phylum Arthropoda; class Insecta; order Diptera; family Dryomyzidae; genus Dryomyza; species Dryomyza anilis. The sequence continues at coordinate 98,058,942 of OX638132.1, forward strand.
TCTCACCATTTTGAGTTGTGCGTGTTATATTTGTACTCAAAGTGGTGGGACCTACAGTTTATTGCCGAATCCGAACGGCGGGTGAGAGCTTTTTCATAGGCAATGGTTTTACTCTCGTAGGTTTGCCATTTACTGACGAGAGGTAGGGCGGTATAGAAAAATGTTTCTATGAAAAGATGTTGTTAGCCCCAGTCCAGGCTTGAACCGGGGACCTTTCGGCTCGCAGTCCAACGCACTAACCACTGAGCTACCGCGGCTACCAAGCCTATCACTAGCAGAAAAAGGCGATTTCTGGCATTTTTCAGGAATAACATATTTCCCGCAAATACACAGATGAATAGAATATTTTCGGAAGCATGTTGTAAAATTTTGTGGAATTTCATTGGAAGATTCACGGCATATTTTGGCTACTGAACGCTTGTGATACAGACGCCACCTTTATCTGTTGGAAATACGTCGAAAAAATGATTCTAAACTGACTCCACTACGCCAAACTTTTTGTTTTTAATATTTTGAATATATTAATGTTTTGAAATTTTGAAATTTTAAAAGTTTCTTTAAAGCAGGAAAAAGGAAGAGAGAAGTAACCTGATCGATTACAATAAACAAAATTCGTCGCTGTTACTGTACAAAAAGAAGTTTTAGTTCGGGCGACATTGCCGGGTACCCATGATGTATTTAAGCTCCCTGCCTATTACCTACCATTACCTACCATTGCCTGTCATTTTGCTTCCAACTTAATATGTACAATGACCTGCCATTCTCTAACATTTTGCTTCAACCTGTATTGCCTTGTATAATCTACATTTTCCCAGTCAATATCTCAATGCCCACCAAAAGCATTGCTAAAAATGAGATTTTCACTCCAAAAAAAAAAATGCTTCTTTTCCCGCTAATTTCTTTTGATTTTCCTGCAGAAAATTTTGTATGGGGTACTGTTTTCATTATTTAGTTTATTTTTATTTATTTTATTAGTTTTAGTTTCGAAAAATAATTCAAGTATTTTCTTTTATAACATAGACTGAATTAAATTATATTTTGACATTATTTTCCAACCACTTTGTTACTTTGTACTTTAAGTTACTAATGAGTTAAATTAATTTACAGCAAAAACTTTGCACCAACAAACAAATTTTGTTGGCGTCACGCGGGCGAATATGTAGCAGGCAAAAAGTAGAAATAGAAAATTAGATTCTTGACATTTATTTTCTCTAAATAATTCTGGTGCATAAACAAAGTATTATTTAAGGTTTATTTATAGAGTGTTTGCATTGGGGCATCAACTCATAAACGCATCCAAATCACATTCATAAGTTGTATGGTTTTAGATTACTTTTGTCACTAAAGCGTTTGTAATCATTGGACTTAAAGTTAGGTGAAATATGTGCTAAACACACGTCAACATTTTTATCTTTATTTTTCAGCTATTTGCCTATCAGACGGACAGACTGACTGACTGCCTTTGGCTTTATATTACAACACATGTCCCTTATGCCTACTTTTGTTATATTTTGTTATACGTCTTTCCCAATAATTTGAGTGATTTGCTAAATGTGCCATTTTCCATATAAAGTGTTTGGATAAATTATAACAATGGCTTATATTGATGCATGTTGTGGCTAACAAATGTACACAATTGGGTTTTTGTTATTTACAACATATTTCATAGCATACCTAAGTGTTATATTTATGAGAACAATTTGTTATTTTAGTTATGCTGCTGAACAATACAAAATTATCAAAAAAATGCCATCAAAATTAGTTTGTGTTATAAATTTAAATAGAAACGCGTGTTAATTATACGTCATGTAGTGTCAAAACAAAATCTTTAGATACGTGTGTTTACAATAATAAAAACTAAATAAGCGCATTTTTTAAATAAGTATTTCATTATTTGCATTACAAACATTTTGTTGAAATCATTTTGTAATAATAAAAAAAAAACTTTTGCACTTTATTATTTTTACAGTAAAAATTTTAACTTCTGTAATAAAATAAAAGAAATATTAAAATTCCTCATTTTTTGGGCTTTAATTTTGTTTTTACAAAATTATTCTTGCATTATTATGCCAAAAGTGAAAATTATTTTCAAAAGCACATATTATGCATATTACTCATACGCAACGTAGTACCAACAATGTAGATAATTCGCAATTTTTATATAGCTTAACTAATATTTTTTTTATTTATTAACTTAAAACCAGCTTTATTGCACATGAATAAATATTATTTAAATAATTCTAAATACAAATATATAAAATATTTAAAGACTGCGCATCATTGAAATGTTTATAATGCGAATTTAAACTAATGAAAATAAATAACTAAAAAATAAATAAAATAAATAACTAAAAATTAAAATTTGATTATTTAAGTAATTTTATATTAATAAATATTAAATAAATTAAATATTACAATAATATTGTTATTAGCTATGCACAAATTTTGATCACATCATTTTAAAAATAGAGCTATGCATATTGCTATTTTTTCTGCAAAAGTTTAATTTGTTTTAAGTAAAGTAAAAAAATATTAAAATAACTGATTGAATTAGCTTTAATTATATTTTTGCAAAATAATTTTAGCTTGTTTACACCAAAAGCTAAATTAATTTACATTTCTGCGCTACAATTTTTGTTACTCATACGCACCGTAGTACCAATAATTAAGACATTTCACAAATTTACTTAGTTTTACTAATATTTTTTATATTAATTGATTTAAAAGCTTCCATAAATTGTAGGAAGAAGCAATACAATAAATTGAAGGCATATAAATTTAAATTAATTTAAATTTAAATATGTAAAAATGCAAATACTGCGCATCAATGAATTGTTAATAATTAGTTTAATAATATTAAATAGTTTAAAAATTTAAAAAACCAATTAAAATGCAATCAAAAATATGTTAATTTAACTCATTTTACAAAATACACAAATTGCAAATTATAATTGGTTTATTAAATTCACTAAAATGCATAACATTTCGATTTTATTTACTGCAAATTTAGTTTTAAACAGTAGATTAAGTTGATTTAACTAGGATATAATTGAAACATTTCCACATTTACTTCTCTGATTTTGCTAAAGTTTAATTTAACAAAAAGTTTGCCATAATGCGCTATAATATTTTTATAAATAGCAGCTAGTTGTAGCTTTTGTTTTAATGGTGATGCAATTGTGTATCAAAACATTATAGCAAAACTGCTTGAATATTCTGTGGTGCACAAATTCCGTTTATGAAACCTATACGCGTAAAATTCTCTGTGCTTTGGCTCAGTTTTTAGCAGAATCAGCAGCATGTGTAAAACTGCACCGAGTACATAGTGGGAAACCACATAAAATTGTTATTTAAAGTTTAATTTTGTTAAATAACTGCTTGAAAAATGATGATAAATCGGAAAATCGGAATATCGGTTCCGGATCTGGTTCCAATTTTTTTTGAAATATTGGTTCCGATTCCGGTTTTAACCAAAAATATATATATGTGTTCCGATTCCAGTTACGGTTCCACACATTTTTTTAATAACAGTTCCGGTTCCGATAATCGAAACGGTTCCAATTCCGATATCGATTCTAATAATTGTGACGGTACAGAGTCCGGTTCTTTGCGGTCCTGACAGGGCTAAAACCCTTTGGAATATCGGTTCCGGATCTGGTTCCAATTTTTTTGAAATATTGGTTCCGATTCCGGTTTTAACCAAAAATATATATATGTGTTCCGATTCCAGTTACGGTTCCACACATTTTTTTAATAACAGTTCCGGTTCCGATAATCGAAACGGTTCCGATTCCGATATCGATTATAATAATTGTTACAGTACCGAGTCCGGTTCTTTGCGGTCCTGACAGGGCTAAAACCCTTTGGAATATCGGTTCCGGATCTGGTTCCAAAATTTTTAAAATATTGGTTCCGATTCCGGTTTTAACCAAAAATATATATATGGGTTCTCATTCCAGTTCCGGTTCCATACAATTTTTTTAATAACAGTTCCGGTTCCGATAATCGAAACGGTACCGATTCCGGTACCGATTCCAATAATTGTGACAGTTCCGAATCCGGTTCTTGCGATCCTGATAGAGCTAAACCCCTTTGGAATATCGGTTTCGGATCTGGTTTCAAAATTTTTAAAATATTGGTTCCGATTCCGGTTTTAACCAAAAATATATATATGGGTTCCGATTCCAGCTCCAGACATTTTTTAATAACAGTTCCGGTTCCGATTCCGGTAACGATTCCAATAATTGTGACGGTTCCGAGTCCGGTTCTTTGGGTCCTGACAGGGCTAAAACCCTTTGGAATATCGGTTCCGGATCTGGTTCCAATATTTTTTAAATATTGGTTCCGATTCCGGACCCAATCAAAAAAATTGTATGGGTTCCAATTCCACATATTTTTTAATAACAGTTCCGGTTCCGAAAATCGAAACGGTTCTGGTACCGGTTCCTGCTAAAAATTCAATTTATGTCTGTATATTAAAATTTTCTTTAAAAATTCTTTTTCTCTAATGTATTTATTGCCTAAAAATTAAATTTATTTTTTATCTTTAAAATTATTTTTTTTTCAAAGTTTTTTAAGTTTTTTTGTTAAATCACTTAAATATCAATAACCCTTGTCTTTTCTAATTTCATAATTTGGTCTAGTTGCCGCAATCTTTTAAATGCTCAAAGACCTAATAAAGAGAAATCTCAAGAAAATCATCTCAAAGTTAATCTCATAAATGGCAGCCATCCTGTGGCAAATACTGCGACACGTGCAGGGCACAACAAACTTTCAATGCGTAAATTGTTTTACTTTTTATTTGTTAAAAAAAAATAAAACTTTTCCTTTCATTTGCAAAAAGTTTTTTGTGCTCATGTAAGTTGCGTCGTAAGGCCTGCAACCATACAAAATTAAATTGCGTTTAAAAAGCCCTGTTCACACAAATTATTTGCACTTTGCTGACATAAAGGTTCCCCGTAGCATTGAGAACCCTTTTGTGAACCCCATTTTTTTTTTTTTTGTTTCTGCTACTCTATTATGGTAAACGTCGGAGTGGATTAAAATCAAACTTGAACTAAAAAATTAAGTTACATCAATAAACCACTATTTGTTTTAACCGAAATCTTTTTAAAATCAGCTATGCATTACATGGTTTAAATTTGCATTATTTAATAGAAGCAAAAATTTCCACTAGCTTTTTGGCACAAGTTTTTGCAACATCCTTTACGCTACGAAAAATCACTTTACCGTCTCCACGAGGCATATTTTCGACTGTTCAACTATGTTAATTTCTTCATTTTGTACGACGTAGTTTGGGGTTGTTTTGCTCTTGAGTTGAGCTGTTGACAAAATAATTTTCCACTCGATTAACCGTTTTTCAACACCACCAAGATTGGCGGCAGATGCAGTTAAATGAAATAATTTATTGAATAAATGAGCATTGTCAAAATGAAATCACTTTTGTCTGTTGAAAATATTAAATTGCATCAAATGAAAAATGAAGACAAACAGGGGTCGTAACAAATTCGATATGTAGTACTTAGATATCTTTAGGATGACCTCTACCAATTAGAAAAATCGAGAAATACCTATTTTATATGCTTTGCACTCATTTAAAGATGTTATCAATTTCCCGGGATAAAATTTCTGTCATTTTACATGATTATGTCCATCAAAAATACTGATAAATGAAAGTTTGTGGAAAGCATATTGCAGATTATCAAATTTTATAAAATTTTAAAGTTAGATTCCATGCATTATTTGGGAACGATCTGCTAATTCTTTCTCTGGTTTTAAATTTCAGAAATAAAATTTTGTGGTATGACTTCTGCTTTTCTCAATCCCTTCAAATGTTGAAATGATTTGTTGATATAAAAAGTTATAGGATTTTCTTGTAATTACATGGTTATTAGTGTTATAAACAGTTTGGCAAAACTTTTGTTAACTTCTAAATGTTAATTATACTTCAATTAATTGCCGACCAGCGATTTTATGCTGTGCTCCATATGTGTTTTTGATTAACATTCTAATGATTGGCATTCGTTTAACACGTTCGACACGTTTTGGCCAAAACAAACAACTCTTAACAAATCTGCCGTAACTTCTTAAAACAATTTCGAAAGCAGATGTTGCAGTTGTCCGTAATTTTGGCAAATTCAAGGTCATCTAAGGTAGCAGTGGGTTGGGTGCCACAACTATATCATGCAGTTGTAGAACTTTCGGATTAAAGTGTTATACATACATTTTATTCGTTATAACTTGAAATTGAATATGTTAACAACTGGTTTTAATCTGCTGTGAGCGTTGTGCCGTTAACCAACTGTTATATCGTCGTTGTAGAACAAAAAGTTACCAAATACATTTTTAAAATGCCAAATATGCATTTACAAAAATATGTATAAAGCCACATCATAAGAAAATATAAATCTATCAATTGATATTTTAACGTTAAAAATGCATCAATTACTTTTTGTAATATTAAGCAACAAACTCGAAATTTAAGTTTTAAATAAAAATGTATTTGGTGACTTTTCGTTCTACAACGACGATATGTACAGTAAAAATATTATAAATTAAAACTATTTTACAGTAAAAATGTTATATAGTAAAATTGTTATACAGTAAAACAAACTGTTATACAGTAAAACAAACTGTTATACAGTAAAACTTTTATACAATAAAACTTGTTATAACAGTAAAACTATTATATTGTAACACTATTATACAGTAAAACTGTTATAAGGTAAAACTGTTATACAGTAAAACTTTTATACAATAAAACTGTTCTACAGGAAAAATATTTTACAGTAAACTGTTATGCAGTAAAACTGTTATATAGTTAAACTGTTATATAGTTTAACTGTTATACAGCAAAACTGTTATACAGTAGAACTGTTATACAGTAGAGCTGTTATATAGTAAAAATGTTACAAGCTAAAACTGTTATATAGTAAAATTATACTACAGTAAAACTATTTTACAGTAAACTGTTATACAGAAAAACATTACTACAGTAAAACTGTACTGAAAAAGTAATTTTTTAGGAAAAAAAAATATTTTTTAAATAACAAAAAATTAAGTTTGTGTGAATATTATTAATTAATAAAAAAATTTAACTATTAGTGAAAAATTTAATTTTTAGTAAATTATTTCATTTAGTAAAAAAATCAATTTTAAGTTAACAATTTATTTATATGTATTTATGACAAAATTTGTATTTTTAGTGAAAAATTAAATTTTTATTGATGAATGTTATTTTAAATAAAACATTCGATTTTTCCATATTGTCCATTTTCCTTTTTGTGTTGCTGTAAATTCTTCTGAATGTGTTATATGTTTTTGTCGCTATTTTGTATTTTTCTTTATTGGACATGTCGAATCCAATGAATCTATTCGAAAATCCTGCACGCATAGAAATCTATTGTTACTTTTTACAATATGCCATTGTCATTTGAAAAAAATTAAATTTTATGTGGCAGCTCTGTATTGTGCCTCTTAAAACAAAATGTCAAAATATTTTTTTCAATTTATTGTTTACATTATTTCAAATCGACGTGCAACTAATTTCATTAATTGGTGTAAGTTACATGATTAAGTTATTAATTTGCCATTTTTAATGTTATATATTATTTATTCTAGGTTTTATAACGCGCATATCTAAAGGCTACATATTTCCAGCAGTTTTATTCAATGCTGTAATGACTTCCTTGCTAACGATAGGAGCAGCATTAGCTATAGCCACTTCAACCACGATTGGCAAGAGATTTACGAACATATTCTACCACGACTACCAGATGACCAAAAAGTTGGAAAATAACTTTGTGTGATGCCTTTGCATCAGCTTGTGTGAAGATATACAAAAATAAGATACGGTCACCACCAAAATGTTACATTTATTTTTCAAGAAATATTGAAACTGTGAAAGTGATATTGTTATATATTGTTAAATAAAATAGAATGCAATATACAAAGGCTCTTTTGATTTGAAGTAAATTTAAGTATTAAAAATTAAACTGACAATTTCATTGCATTAAATTTGACATTGTCATTTTTAAAAACAACAATCGAATCATTTTTCGAAAAAAACAATTACATTTTCATACCCGACAATAAAATAACAATAATATAATGGGATCTATTTTGAACATGCTTATTGTTAAAGTATTGTCGGATCTAACAATATATTTCTATGCGTGTGGTATATATGTCAAAGATTTATATATTTTCAGCCGATTGTCATGTGGTGATTCTGTGGTCTGTTTTTGGAAATTATCTTGGGGAAAGCGTTATTTTGTAGTGTTGTCATTATTTTATTTTTGTGGTTTTTATGAAATTGTTTGTCACTTTTGATCAATAATAGTTGTTGTTTTGAGTAGAAATTTATTATTCGTTCTGAAGCCATAGGTTTTTGGTACCAGTCAATTTTCAAAATATGTTCCCTTGTCTAATAAACAGTGTAACCAGGTATGAAAATTTTTCATGTTTGCGGAATTTGTTTTGTTTCACTTTCATTTCGATCGATTTCATACTTTGTATTCAATCGTGGTTTTACTATAAAATCATTTATCTAGAATAATAGCGGATATAATTGTTGATGTCTCTATTATTGGTGATGTCGGTGATCCTATGGGCATTATTTTTGGTTGCTTGTTAATTTTCCAGTCATATTAAAAATACCTTTGCTTTACACCAAATTTAAGAATTTATGTAAATGTGTCCTTCGTTATATTTGTGTGTTTTACAATCAATGTCCACTAACTTTCTATTATATATACTAAAAGCGAAGTCAACTCCCCACCAAATCAATAAAAATATGCACGTCTTTCTATATATTTTTGCTATAATAAATATTTATTACATTTTCCCTTTGTCACATAATACGAACAACTTTAAGTAAATGAAATATAATATTAATTGTTTCAATAGAAATCTTAAGCTATGAAAAATATATGATAAAAGTCTTAGGAAGTCGTTAACAAAAGTCATGTAAAAAATGTGCCTCAGCTGCATTAAATAATGTGACGATCTATAAAAGGAGAGACGAGTCATTTCATTATGCCAAACACATTTAATTAAACAAAAAAGATCTGCTGCAATTGCATTAGAGAACAATTCAGAAGTATGAAAACACAAAACAATTCAATGGCATTTAATGTTTTTTCTTTTTCTGTCCGTTCTGTTGACGCTGTGCGTTGCCATTTAAATGCGTTCTCTGTTTCATTTGACTGGGAGTTTCTTCAACTATAACTGTCTCTGGTGCTGACTCAGCAGGCGCCACCTCTGCATCCGAGTCAGAGTTTTCAAATTGGTCCGGTTCAATTAATTCAATGGCACAACGACGTGGAAACCAGCCACGTATGGCACCAGTGCGTTTCTTTTGTTTCTTGCGTGGCTGCTTAGCCGTCGACTGCTGGTCATTTGTCTCGGCGGCGGCGTCGCTGGCATCATCGGACGCAACAACGCGTTCGCCAAAGAGCCAATGTTGCCGGAAACGCGTCACCTTGATAATGTCATTTGGCTCCAGGCGAATGCGCGGCTCATCGGTACAGGGCGGTGCAAGACAGACGCGAAGACCTTGCGAGAACAGCGGCAAAAATCGGCCGGTGGACGGACGAATGCATTTGAAGGTTTTTGTGCGTACGCGCTTCTCTGCTTTTTGGCCAATTTGTTCGCGCTTTAATGGAGATTCAAAATAGAGAATTTTAGTGTGTTATTAAAGCTAAAATAAATCGAATTAATTACAGTGAATGTATACTGATCACAGTTCTCTCGCACCGGCCATTCAATGCCATCGCCTTGCTTCAAGTTGTCGCTGTTGAAGACCTGCCGCATATTCTCCATGCCGCCCAAGTCATACGGATAGACGAACTCGTACATGTCGGGATTGTGTTTGCGTCGGTAGTTGGCCTTCTCCACAATCCATATTTCGATGCCAGTTTGATTTTTTAGTATCGATTTCAACTGTAAAGGAAGAGCAGAGATTTTATTTTTGCAAATACAATAAAAATTTGTTGAAATAATTTAATTAAAATGACAAAGATTTGTTATAATGCATTTAAACAGTTTATTTAATTTAACTTTGATATTAAGTTTTATTTGTTTTAGCATTTTACACTGTCTGCTTAAATGACAATTTGTTTTACTAAGTCAGCAAAATGCAAACTTATTTTTTAGTAAATTGGATTTGATTTTATTCTATTATCGTCCAGTTGAACGACACAGTCAAATGATTAGCTACTCCAAACTACTTTCTACATTACTGAATTTGTTAACATTATGACTATTAAATGATACAGCAAAGTAATTTGCTAATTTTACAGAACTATTGTAATTTTTAAAAATGTTAAAGAATACTTTTGTGGCTTCAGCAATTAAATTGGTCTACTGTATTGTTACCTGAAAAAAGAGCAACATGGTGAGTGCTATTACCACGCCAATGGCCAAGCCCATCGCAAATATACACATGATAATGCTAAACAGCGTAAAGTTCACGGTGGCCAAGTGCGCCTGGCCGTGCGTTAAGTACCAGTAGCGATACAGGCCGCGGTAGAAGGTGCAGCACAGGATGACTGAGGAATACAAACTGGTACCAATGGCGGTGCCCAGAAAGTAGCAGAAATAGGCGTGGTTGGCCCAACCAACGCAGTGGTTGATCCACGGGCAATGATGGTCCATCTTCTTGACACAGCGATTGCCTGCAAGGCATGGAATATAATCATTGTAAATATGAAAAATATAACTATAGAATTTAAAAATATGTATTAATGAATATATGAAAATATGAAAATATGAAAATATGAAAATATGAAAATATGAAAATATGAAAATATGAAAATATGAAAATATGAAAATATGAAAATATGAAAATATGAAAATATGAAAATATGAAAATATGAAAATATGAAAATATGAAAATATGAAAATATGAAAATATGAAAATATGAAAATATGAAAATATGAAAATATGAAAATATGAAAATATGAAAATATGAAAATATGAAAATATGAAAATATGAAAATATGAAAATATGAAAATATGAAAATATGAAAATATGAAAATATGAAAATATGAAAATATGAAAATATGAAAATATGAAAATATGAAAATATGAAAATATGAAAATATGAAAATATGAAAATATGAAAATATGAAAATATGAAAATATGAAAATATGAAAATATGAAAATATGAAAATATGAAAATATGAAAATATGAAAATATGAAAATATGAAAATATGAAAATATGAAAATATGAAAATATGAAAATATGAAAATATGAAAATATGAAAATATGAAAATATGAAAATATGAAAATATGAAAATATGAAAATATGAAAATATGAAAATATGAAAATATGAAAATATGAAAATATGAAAATATGAAAATATGAAAATATGAAAATATGAAAATATGAAAATATGAAAATATGAAAATATGAAAATATGAAAATATGAAAATATGAAAATATGAAAATATGAAAATATGAAAATATGAAAATATGAAAATATGAAAATATGAAAATATGAAAATATGAAAATATGAAAATATGAAAATATGAAAATATGAAAATATGAAAATATGAAAATATGAAAATATGAAAATATGAAAATATGAAAATATGAAAATATGAAAATATGAAAATATGAAAATATGAAAATATGAAAATATGAAAATATGAAAATATGAAAATATGAAAATATGAAAATATGAAAATATGAAAATATGAAAATATGAAAATATGAAAATATGAAAATATGAAAATATGAAAATATGAAAATATGAAAATATGAAAATATGAAAATATGAAAATATGAAAATATGAAAATATGAAAATATGAAAATATGAAAATATGAAAATATGAAAATATGAAAATATGAAAATATGAAAATATGAAAATATGAAAATATGAAAATATGAAAATATGAAAATATGAAAATATGAAAATATGAAAATATGAAAATATGAAAATATGAAAATATGAAAATATGAAAATATGAAAATATGAAAATATGAAAATATGAAAATATGAAAATATGAAAATATGAAAATATGAAAATATGAAAATATGAAAATATGAAAATATGAAAATATGAAAATATGAAAATATGAAAATATGAAAATATGAAAATATGAAAATATGAAAATATGAAAATATGAAAATATGAAAATATGAAAATATGAAAATATGAAAATATGAAAATATGAAAATATGAAAATATGAAAATATGAAAATATGAAAATATGAAAATATGAAAATATGAAAATATGAAAATATGAAAATATGAAAATATGAAAATATGAAAATATGAAAATATGAAAATATGAAAATATGAAAATATGAAAATATGAAAATATGAAAATATGAAAATATGAAAATATGAAAATATGAAAATATGAAAATATGAAAATATGAAAATATGAATATATAAAAATATGAAATTATGAAAATTTGAAAATTTTATGAAATAGTTTTTGATTATTAAAATCAATCTTACACTTTCGGCAATGATGTGAACGAGGCGCCTTGTAGCCCTTGCAAACTTTGCAGAACTGCAGCTGATTGACATCTTTCAGATTCTGCAATTAAAGTAGAAATTATGAATAACAACGATTAAACATGATTTACAAAATGATTTTTATTATGTTAAGATTTAGTGCAGGAAGACGAAGCAGCTGCATACAAAGTGCATGCATTAGTTTTAAGAACTAAGGCATGTAAACAACATGTAAATCGAGACATGCAACGAAATCAAAGAGAAAAAATAATAATAAAGTTTGCGTGTGCAAGCGATAAAATTACAAAGCGTACGTCATAAAAAGATCTAATACATAAATCTTGCAGAAGATAATAATTTTGTTGTTATTGCAGGCAACAAAAGAAACAAATTTAAATAAAACCCCAAACATGTTTATTAAGGCTCAAACAAAAAAAAAGGCGATAGCACTTATGGCATTAAAGCTGATTTGAATAATTGTTGTCGTAGCGTTTTTCTAAACACTTGAACACGTAAATCTGCATTAAATGGCGCATTATAAAGTGCATTTAACACGAAGGCGCTTAAAAGACTTAAAACACCTTAGCACACAAAGGCGTAAATGCGCTAAGCTGAAAACAAAGAGTTTGCGCCATAAAATTAAGTAACACGATTTAAATAGAGTTTGTCCTAGTTTAGTTTACATATTTAATAAATTAAATATTTAATAATTTAACGCTTTATTTAATAAGTTAAATATTTTAATTGCTATTTATAAAATTAAAAAATTTGTGGCGCCTCATTAAGCAGCGCTAAATCATTATTTTAACAGCATTTATTGACATTTAGGCAAACAACAAAGTGTCGTGTGTGTCATGGTCACTGAGCACATATTTAGTCAACATGACGCGGCAATATGTGTTTTTCTTCTGAATAATTTGCATGAATTTGTGACGCTAATTTCACAGGTTTCAGAAAATATAAAATTTATGTTTATGACCCTTGCTCTGCTGTGTCCTGTCGACACATACAACACTATTTTATGGTTTTGACATTGTAATATTTACCTTTGGCAGCCACTGTTTGGGCAGCAGACCCGGACCTGTCAGCGTTGACATCACATAGAAAAATGTGACCATCGTAGAAAATACGACGAAACACGCCTGATTTATAAAGCCGCCGAGTGACTCATTTGGCGGCCACCACATTGAGTTCATGTAAAGCGTAGTTAGCGTAATGCATTTTATGATGCCTGCAAAAAAAATATTTTAGTATAAATTTTAAATCAAATTGATTTATCGATTTATCCCGTTATCGATTTAAAGTTTAATTTATTTATTAATTTATTAATTTATTAATTTATTAATTTATTAATTTATTAATTTATTAATTTATTAATTTATTAATTTATTAATTTATTAATTTATTAATTTATTAATTTATTAATTTATTAATTTATTAATTTATTAATTTATTAATTTATTAATTTATTAATTTATTAATTTATTAATTTATTAATTTATTAATTTATTAATTTATTAATTTATTAATTTATTAATTTATTAATTTATTAATTTATTAATTTATTAATTTATTAATTTATTAATTTATTAATTTATTAATTTATTAATTTATTAATTTATTAATTTATTAATTTATTAATTTATTAATTTATTAATTTATTAATTTATTAATTTATTAATTTATTAATTTATTAATTTATTAATTTATTAATTTATTAATTTATTAATTTATTAATTTATTAATTTATTAATTTATTAATTTATTAATTTATTAATTTATTAATTTATTAATTTATTAATTTATTAATTTATTAATTTATTAATTTATTAATTTATTAATTTATTAATTTATTAATTTATTAATTTATTAATTTATTAATTTATTAATTTAATAATTTATTAATTTATTAATTTATTAATTTATTAATTTATTAATTTATTAATTTATTAATTTATTAATTTATTAATTTATTAATTTATTAATTTATTAATTTATTAATTTATTAATTTATTAATTTATTAATTTATTAATTTATTAATTTATTAATTTATTAATTTATTAATTTATTAATTTATTAATTTATTAATTTATTAATTTATTAATTTATTAATTTATTAATTTATTAATTTATTAATTTATTAATTTATTAATTTATTAATTTATTAATTTATTAATTTATTAATTTATTAATTTATTAATTTATTAATTTATTAATTTATTAATTTATTAATTTATTAATTTATTAATTTATTAATTTATTAATTTATTAATTTATTAATTTATTAATTTATTAATTTATTAATTTATTAATTTATTAATTTATTAATTTATTAATTTATTAATTTATTAATTTATTAATTTATTAATTTATTAATTTATTAATTTATTAATTTATTAATTTATTAATTTATTAATTTATTAATTTATTAATTTATTAATTTATTAATTTATTAATTTATTAATTTATTAATTTATTAATTTATTAATTTATTAATTTATTAATTTATTAATTTATTAATTTATTAATTTATTAATTTATTAATTTATTAATTTATTAATTTATTAATTTATTAATTTATTAATTTATTAATTTATTAATTTATTAATTTATTAATTTATTAATTTATTAATTTATTAATTTATTAATTTATTAATTTATTAATTTATTAATTTATTAATTTATTAATTTATTAATTTATTAATTTATTAATTTATTAATTTATTAATTTATTAATTTATTAATTTATTAATTTATTAATTTATTAATTTATTAATTTATTAATTTATTAATTTATTAATTTATTAATTTATTAATTTATTAATTTATTAATTTATTAATTTATTAATTTATTAATTTATTAATTTATTAATTTATTAATTTGTTAATTTATTAATTTATTAATTTATTAATTTATTAATTTATTAATTTATTAATTTATTAATTTATTAATTTATTAATTTATTAATTTATTAATTTATTAATTTATTAATTTATTAATTTATTAATTTATTAATTTATTAATTTATTAATTTATTAATTTATTAATTTATTAATTTATTAATTTATTAATTTATTAATTTATTAATTTATTAATTTATTAATTTATTAATTTATTAATTTATTAAATTTCTTGAATTAATAAAAAAAAATATATTATTAAATTTTATTGGTGTATATTTAAAATTCTTAAGCTGGAAAATGTAAAAATGTACTAAGCTAAATTTGCATAAATATTTTGGTGGTTTTGAGACAGTTGCAGAAAATGCTATTTCCGTGGCCACTCCTACAACCACAAGAATTTCCTTTAATGAACACTGGGGAAATGGAGCAACTTAGTTACAGCGGCTTTGGCTAATTATTACTAACGTGACACGATTAGAATCGCATATGGCGAGTCGCTTATTTGGAAACGATACTCGCAAAGGTGCAGAATACCATCAGAATCGAATGTAATTTGCACGCAATGCGACGGAAGCCAAATGCCAGTCGTCAGACTGTCTGCCACCTGTGCGCTTGGCCATGCGATGAAATGACACGAAACGGCGAAGGGAATCAAAGGCGAAGGCAGCAGCAGTTTATGCCGTTTGTCGTTTGGTCGAAACGGAAACGTTAACGGAAGTTAACGCTGCAGAGTGACGGCGACATTTCAGCAGCTACAACAAGAAGGCAATTAACGTAGTGCTCGGGGCACAAATTAAAAGACGTCGATTGCCAATCAGCATAAAAGCGAAGGAAATGAATGCATGTTGCCTACTGTTGCTTCAATAGTTAAATAAATAAATAAATATAAAAAGGGTCTCCGTGGGGGTGAAATGCAGACACGCCAAGCTGCTCAGCCGCTAGGTCTCGGTTAATAAAGTCCAATGCAGAGGGGTATATAATACAAAAATGCTAATTTACACATCTCTGCTTTTGGCCAATTGAACTACACAAATTAGTGTCTAGACGTGTGTCGAAAGCACCGACAGACAGACTTACATTCATACTAAACTAAATGAAATTGCAACGGTGTTTTGTGTGGGTTCTGAAATTATTATATTTACTATGATTTAAAAATATAAATTTTCAAACTTTGCCACTTACTGAGCGCCATTATTGGTCCCCAGTGCAGAAAACGTCGAAAGCCTGTTGTTTCTGCACTCATTATGGTTTTTATTTAGATTTTTGTTATTTTTTCCAAATTGAACGCTTTGTCAAAATCCAAGGAAATATTTTTTAACTAATCTTGTCGAGCTCACAAAAATGACTAAAAGAAAACAATCAGAAATGAGCTGTCATCGAATGGCTAAATGATGGTAAAAGATTTGTAATAGATTTTACTTTTCCCAGCAAGCGTTTCTTATGTTTCTCAAACATTTTCAAAAAATATGTACCATAAAAAGAGTAAAGAAAATAAAATAAATTTGCAGCACCAATTGAAATCGTTTGATTAAAAAATTGAGGACATTTAATTATCCGTACCCTTGTTCGTATATGTTTAGTAATAAAATTGAGCCTTATTGTTAATTTGTTTCAAAATTATTACTACAATATTTCACGTCTAGTTACAATATTTGTTTTTGTCACGTCAATAAGAAAAAGTGGTTACTGTGAGATTTAAGTTGATATTAATTTTTTTTTTTATATTAAAAAGCTTACAAGTATAAAATATATAAGTACATGCTAATATAATCAAATGCTTCTAAATTAATAATGACTCATATTCAACACAAACTAAAATATAATACTAAAATATAAATATAAAAATAGAAAAAATATGAATGCTTTCAGTTAAAACGTGATGATAATCGGAACCTCATAATATTTTTAATTCAGAGCAAATTTCCTTTCATTTGAATTGTGGTCCAAATGGGTCAAATAGAAAAAAAAATAATATAAAATAAAAATAAAGAAATAATAAAAAAAAATAGAAATAAAGGTCCATTCATATCAGACAGCACGTTGCGTATCATGCACGTAGCGTATCATGCACGTTCATGCAAAGGCGTTCATATCAGCATCATGCAAAACAATTAAGGTTGAAAAATATACAGTACTTTTTATACTCTTATTATAAACCGGCAACTCTTTCATGTATTGTCAAAATAATTAAATATAAACATAATTTAGAATAACAATTGTTAATAAATAAAAAATTCATTAATTAAAATAATAACGTGTTTAAATCGTGTTGACGAATAGTTTCTCGCGCGATTTAACATCGGTAATGGGCACCAGGCAGCTATCCAGAATGTAGCGTTTTCCAGAAAGCAGCGTTTTAACGTCTGGCTAACAAAGCCAGAAACTCCCCCAGATCTCGATATACGTGCCAACGTCTACGCGAAAAAGATCAAGCTGATGGCTGGCTGTCGTCCAAGAGCCATGGAACCTGCTGCGCTATATCAATCTAACCTGGAACGAGAGCTACGTGCATGGTCAATACTACTTCTCTGCAGTACATTGCACAGAACCGCGTCGGCCAGAACTTGATCTGGGACTATGTGCGCGACTAGTCGAACGCTTCGGTATCAACGAACGCTACTTGGTACGATTGATTTCGCCAATCATTGTGTGTTTTGCGTCGCAGACCACACTCGAGGAGATGTAGGCGTTCTTCGCCAAATAACCAGATGCAGTCACCGGCACCGCTGCACGCAAGCCGGCGTGAGAGACCGTCACGTCGAGTGATTGGCGCAGAACAAGGACAAAGTGGGTAGCTGGTTGGCGGCGCAGACAGTGACAAAATAGACTACTGAAGAGTCCGCTCTGCAAGGCACACACTCCTTAAATATTCTAAACTTTGTAAAATACTTTAATTTGCACTTGTATATTAATAATTAATGGGTATTATTGAACTGTAAAATATTGCAAAACAAATTAATTAAAGTGACTGGAATTTTGGATAATCTATTGTTGACTCATTTCGTTTCATAAGAAAAAGTTGAACTTCTTATTTCCTTATTCATTCTGGAATAAGAATAGAATGAACAGAATAGTTTGATATTTTATCCGGAATATCTATAGTACTGTGAAAAAGTAGCAGTTTCAGAATAATCAGAATAAAAAATGTCTACAAACATTAAATATCATTTGAACAGACAAACTACCAATATCATGCGACACACGTGACTTCATTAAAATAATAAATGTAATTTGTGTAAATAATTTCTAAGTTGACAGTTTTATTCTGTTTATTCCATGATTGAACTCAGAATAAACAGAATGCGTTCTGAACGTTCTGTTTTCTATAAAGTAATAGAATTCGGATAAGCCAGAACGTTCGGAATAAATAAAGTAATAGAAATTCTGAGAACAGAATATTCTGAACGTTCAGAACGAATAAAGAAATACACCCTCAATGATATGAAATAAATAAATATCTATTAATATTAAATTAATAAAACAAATACTTACAATGCGGTGTGTGGTTGCAGTTTCGATGTGTATTTGACATTTTTTTTTTATTTTGAAACGTTGAAAGTGGATAAAACAGGGATGAAATAACTACTACAAAATAACTAAAAACTACAATCACTGCAGAATTGCAGTAATGGAATTTAATTAAAAAAAAGTAGTTAAACTATAAAAATTAATAAAAATGCAGTAAAAACAAGTAGTACTGCATAAAATTAAAATAACTACACAGAATACAATAATTTTTACTGCAGTAATTTTTTGAGTGAATTTCCAAAAATAATGTAGATACACTGGTATATGGTTATATCTGTTTTTTTAACACTAACGATGTTTAGAACATTATAAGTGTTTATTTTTATTTTTTTCTTTAATTGCACTCTTTTAAAACAATTCAATTTTAAACTATTTTAATTTCATCAATATATAGATATTATGCATATAAATACCCTGGCAACCCTAAAAAGTGCACACCGAATCTTTTACATTTCACATGTCAACGAGAATTGACATTTCTTTCTATCGTACGGATTGGAATTTTTCAATTGTTGCGTTTTTTTTAACACTAACGATGTTTAGAACATTATAAGTGTTTATTTTTATTTTTTTCTTTAATTGCACTCTTTTAAAACAATTCAATTTTAAACTATTTTAATTTCATCAATATATAGATATTATGCATATAAATACCCTGGCAACCCTAAAAAGTGCACACCGAATCTTTTACATTTCACATGTCAACGAGAATTGACATTTCTTTCTATCGTACGGATTGGAATTTTTCAATTGTTGCGTTTTTTTTACTGTTTTGCCACATTTTCAAAGCATAAAATTAGGTAAATCGTGGAAAATACAAGAAGAAACTTATTTGCTGCAAATCAAAAGTGAAATTTTATCAAAAGTGCACAGAAAACATTTCGAAATTAATAAAATAAAGAAGACTAGTAAGTGTAAGTGGAGTAAAATAAGTGTTGACGTAGTTTTTATGGTTTACGTGTGACTTGCAAAGTCAGCAGTAGTAACGAAAAAAAAAACTACTTAATTATGATAACCTACTTGTGTGTGGCTAACTTATAGTTAAATATTATAGAAAAGTTAATTGGAATGACTATATTAATTAAAAATATTTAAGAAGACAATAAGTGTGAGCGCCGTAAAGTTTGCCACAAATTCCATTTGTCGATTTTAACGAAAGTATGCAATTAAAAATTGTAGCACATTTTTTTGTAATATTCCTCGAAATACAAGTATATATTTTTATCCCTAAAACACATTACTACTTGCTCTGCTGCGGGTAGCCAGCCGAGCAGAACTTGTTGCGTCTACAGTGTAGTTATTTTTTTTTTGCTCATTGCTTTGTGTGCAGTCGTCTGTCTGTTTATATGTCGATCGTGTTTTGCTGCCTTCTCTATGTTGTACTTTCTTTGTCGCACTACGTGATTTCGTTCAATTTCGTTGAATGATCGTTCGGTCGCCATTTTTGAATAACGTGATTTAATATTTTAGGCGTTGGTTCGACAGTTGGATAAAGCGCATTTGTGTTTCCTGCACCCAGTCTAAAAGTATGCTTTGAAATACTTAGGGTTTATTATTTTTCAGTATTTTTTTGTATAAAATTTTAATTATTCTAACAAGATAACACTGTCCGACAGAATCCAAATTTTGATATCGTGCATTAAAAGTTGCAGCAATTATTGGTTAAATTTGTAGCGCTGTTTCCAAAAATGTTTTGTCAAATTAGCTCTAGTGAAATACAGTTCATTTACAATTATTTCGTTATTGTTTAAACGTAACAGTAGGAGATGTCGCTGAAGGAACGTATCTGGCAAAACTGATCAAGCTCGCTTTTGTTAACCGAAGTAAGAGGAGGATGTGAGGTCGCAAATTTGTAGTCAGATTTGATCCCACAAATGTTTTATTGTTATATTAAAATTGTTCAATATTTAAAATATTTGATGCCGATATAACAGCGCCCGCACAGTGGCTGACCAAAGCACACAAAATAACACGGTAACAACAATGTTGTGTTGAAGGGGAAAAACGACAAACAAACGAATTGAACGATGCTGAGTGCTGCAGCAACAATCACAATAAAAGAACAGAATTTGATTCACTTTTCGACGGAAGATGCAGAAAACCTTGCACTACAATACAAAAATTTGCTTTTTTGATTTAAAAAAATGGTATGCGAGATATAAGCAAAAGAAATTCAAGAGTTTAGAAACTTGAACAAATAAGAGAAATTGATAAAAATGATTGTTGTGCATTGCTGTATAGTGTAACAAATTTGTATGTTCTAAAATGTCCCAAGTATTTTTTTGTCTACTAACAATCTTTAAACACATATTTAAAATAAAGATTTCATATAACCAAAGCCCATTATTTTTAGTATTAAAATATATTTCTCAACCTAATACCAATTTGTTTTAGATTTAAAAAAAATCTCTGATAAAGAGATTTATAGTTTTTAGAAAATAATATCTTTCATTTAAAAACCAAATGAAAATAAAGATTATTAGTCATTTTTAATCTCTGATAAAATTATATTAAAAAATATATTTTTCATTTAAAACCTTTTTTATCTCAGTTTGAATGCCTCACAACGCATTAGCAACATCATCATGAACATAAAACAAGAGAAAACGCGCTCCACGACGGCCATTAAAATACTAAACGATGAGAAGATCATCAATACACCGACACCGACGCCCATTATCATGACAACGGTGCCAC
Source organism: Dryomyza anilis (assembly GCA_951804985.1). Classification (NCBI taxonomy): domain Eukaryota; kingdom Metazoa; phylum Arthropoda; class Insecta; order Diptera; family Dryomyzidae; genus Dryomyza; species Dryomyza anilis. The sequence goes on from OX638132.1 coordinate 98,080,551, forward strand.
TGTCGCCCACCAAACAAATCACCATGTCCATTGCGAAGAGCAAACCGGTGCCGCAACCGAAACAAAACAACATGGATCACTATATGTTGCAAACGGTGAAGGGCGAAGCCGATGCCGAGGGCTACGTTGGCGAAACAATTGATTTTATACTCACCGACAGTAATGGCGAGGATAAAACGTTTGGACTGGGCAATCCCAGTGGCGAAATTACCGAGGAATTGCATCTGAGCGGCGAGGAGGAGGATGATGAGGGCGATGACCACGATGGTGGCGAGATGAAGACGGAAGAGATTATCGAGCATGTGTGTGGCAAGTGCTACAAGACGTTTAGGCGCGTCAGCGTAAGTAATGCGAAGTATTTTAATATATAAAAAATATAAAGACAAAACTATAAACAATTTTAAAACTAACTCAGATGGACGGTGATATTTTTATTTATGTTTTGAAAATTTTCTTAATTATTTTTTGTATTTTAAGCTGATAAAAACCACAAAACGTTTGTGAAAAAATGAAATAAATCTGTTATTTCCATTAAAACAAACAGAAAAAGAAATCCCACAATGAAAAATCTATTTTATTTTTTTACTACATATTAGGGGCTTAAAAAGCATTTAGATTTTTGTCGCTTCGACAGCGGCTACCATCTGCGTAAGGCGGAGATGTTTAAGAATCTGCAGAAGATCGAAAAGGATGCAGTGATCATGGAGAACAAGGATATTTGCTTCTGTTGCGGCGAGAGCTATGATACATTCCATGTGAGTGCAATGAAAAATTAACAATTACATTTATTTTTTCAAATTTTATTTAAATTCGCTATAAATTATTTTACAATCAAAATATAATTGAATTTGAACCACAAAACTATGCAATAACTAATTGAAATTGCATTTGAAATTTAGAAAATACAAATTAAGTAGCATTTGAAATTAAGCAAATTCCGATCTGGAAAAATCTCAATTTCATTTAGAATTTTCCCAATTGCAAATGAAAAATCTCAATTTTATTACAAATTTTCTCAATTTCAAATTTAAAATCTCAATTTCAAATGTAAAATCTCAATTTCATTTGGAATGTTCTCAATTTCTGTTGGAAATAGTGTAGAATGAATTAAATTAAATCAAAAATTATTTTCGTGCTGAAAAATCAATTTGGAATTTGAATTGAATTCCAATCGAAACAATGATTATAATATTTATTAATTTGTCTTCTTAGCTCGGTCACATCAGCTGCCCCGACTGCCCCAAATCGTTCAAGTCTCAGTCCAGCTACGAGCGCCACATCTTCATCACGCACTCCGAGTTCAACGATCATCCGTGCGAAGTGTGCAATGCGAAGCTACGCAGTGAGAATCTACTCATACTGCACATGGAACAGCATCAGACACGCGGCAAACCCTATGCGTGCAAAATATGCGGCAAGGAGTTTACGCGCTCCTATCATCTGAAGCGTCATCAAAAGTATTCATCATGCTCGGCCGACATCAGCGATGCAATGTCTTGCAAGGTCTGCCAGAAGACATTCTTTCGGCTGGACAATTTGCGCGCCCATCTGAAGCAGCATCTGGGCGATCATTCGGCGAAGAAGAGCGAATACATGTGTCCGATTTGCAAGAATTGTTTCTACAGTTTGTCGACATTAAAGTGAGTTTGAAATTGTTGTTTTTTTAATTATTTTACAAAAAAATGAATCAATTACTTTGCAGCATACATACGCGCACACACACGGGCGAACGTCCGTTCGATTGTGATCTGTGTGACAAAAAGTTTCCCTCGTTGGTGGCTTTGAAGAAACATCGTCGCTATCACACTGGCGAGAAGCCGTACACCTGCTCTGTGGTATGTTTTGTTTTTTTCAAGTGTGCTTTTTGATTTATTTTTAATACTCATTTGTCACTGCAGTGCTCGCAGTCCTTTGCCGTCAAGGAGGTGCTCAATCGACACATGAAGCGTCACACCGGTGAACGTCCGCACGTCTGCACCGAGTGCAAGAAGAGCTTTATACAAGCCACACAGCTGCGGAATCATATGCGAACGCATTTGCGTCCATTTTCGTGCATTGAATGCGTTGAGAAATTTAAAACTAAAAAACAGTGCGTTGATTTGGTTAAATTTTTCTTTATTTTTTATTTGATTTTTTAATTTTTTTCTTCTATTTCTTATTTATTTTATTTATAATTGTTTGTTTTTTGTTATTTTATATTTCAACTATTGATTTTAACACTTTACTGATCATTGTCCTCAAATGAGGCCACCTATATTACTTGGCTTTGCTGCATATAAATATTATTCAAAAAAAAAAAAAAAAACTAGCGTTCATTGTCTAAAATGTGAAAGACGTTCTTCAGGACTATGCCATAAAGATTTTAATATTGATTTTTATATTTTTGTATGATTATTATTGTCAAATTTGTACAATTTAAATGCATTATTTGGTGTCAACAATTAAATTTCATTTTTCAAGGTAGTTTTTCGTAGAACTTTAAACGCAGTTTTTCTGCTAATTGAAGTGACAAATTATAATATAAAAAAGTTTTGAAATATTTTAATTTGTTTTCAAAATATTTGCACCTAAACTCAAAAAAATGTATTTTCTTAGACTGTTTTTGTATAATTTTTTTAGCAATTAAGCTTTAAACATAAAATGGAATATGGTTTATGGTTATGAAGCACATAGTCCAAACTAACGATCAAAATTACCAACATTCTGATATCTGTTTTACTTTTTTTGAATTGGGTGTTGAAAAATAATTTTCTTTGTCTCATTTTGTTCTTGCATTTTCAAATTATTAAGTTTTGTTTTTATTTATAATTTTATTGTTTAATTTATTTATGTTTTCATTTATTTTTTTAATTTCTTCAATCACTGTATTCAGACTGGAGCGACATGCCCGTACACACCAAGTGAAATCGAAAACGCGCACCAAAATTGCGTCGGACTTCAGTTGCCGCGTCTGCAACATAAACTTCAAACATTTCGAGTCCTTGACGCGGCATTTGAAAACAAAAGCACATCTTAGTAAGTGTCTAAAATACTCAATGACATTATTAAGCATTGTATCAAATTCTCTAACATTTTTAGCATTTGTAGCCATTGCCAGAAAATCTGAACGCACTGATTGTGCGCTGTGCGAAAAGAATTTCAATACCGTACAAAATCTAGAATTTCACATCTTGAAAGTGCACGAAGTGGACCCAGAAGAGTTTATCAATGAGAAGCGTTTGCAAAAAATAGAACCAGCAGATCTTGCGGAAATGGCTACCATAGCAGAGGAGAATGATGTGGATGAGGATGAGGTGCCTCTCGCAAAAAGAATCAAACAAGAGAAAATCAGTAATAATGTCGCTGTTGTTGCCAATGTTGACGATGCTGCTGACGATGTTGAAATGTTTGATGCCGAACACTTTGAATTTATTTCAACTAAAACTATTAAACAAAAACATAATGCTGCGCCCAATGAGCTGAACAGCGGCGATGTTGTATTGCAAGAGTTTATTTTGGACGAAATGCCAACATCGTCCAAGGGAGAACAAACAATATTCATGCATAATAATGATGCATTCACGGTTATTCCATTGGATTCTGATATACTGGCGGAGACAATCAGAACAGCGCCGGAGGCTGCGTTGCAAGTTACCGACTCTAAGACGCCGCCACGTAAGTCGTTGGCTGAGAGTTTAGCAGCTGCCATCGCCGATGAAGAGGAGGAGGAAGCGGCGGCAGAGGGCACAAGTGCCGCAGATTTGTCCAATGCGGAGGACGAGAAGCTCAAGGATAATGTTTCCAAACTGTTGGACATGTTGGTGGATAAAATGACGCTTAAGAAATTTGGCTGGCCTGAAAATTCTGTAGAAAATGTAAGAGTAAAAATTTAGCTTTAATTGATTTGATTGATTAATTTGATTTGATTGACGCTTAATATTGATTTGATTGACGCTTAAGATTGATTTGATTGACGCTTAAGATTGATTTGATTGACGCTTAAGATTGATTTGATTGACGCTTAAGATTGATTTGATTGACGCTTAAGATTGATTTGATTGATTTGATTGATTTGATTGATTTGATTGATTTGATTGATTTGATTGATTTGATTGATTTGATTGATTTGATTGATTTGATTGATTTGATTGATTTGATTGATTTGATTGATTTGATTGATTTGATTGATTTGATTGATTTGATTGATTTGATTGATTTGATTGATTTGATTGATTTGATTGATTTGATTGATTTGATTGATTTGATTGATTTGATTGATTTGATTGATTTGATTGATTTGATTGATTTGATTGATTTGATTGATTTGATTGATTTGATTGATTTGATTGATTTGATTGATTTGATTGATTTGATTGATTTGATTGATTTGATTGATTTGATTGATTTGATTGATTTGATTGATTTGATTGATTTGATTGATTTGATTGATTTGATTGATTTGATTGATTTGATTGATTTGATTGATTTGATTGATTTGATTGATTTGATTGATTTGATTGATTTGATTGATTTGATTGATTTGATTGATTTGATTGATTTGATTGATTTGATTGATTTGATTGATTTGATTGATTTGATTGATTTGATTGATTTGATTGATTTGATTGATTTGATTGATTTGATTGATTTGATTGATTTGATTGATTTGATTGATTTGATTGATTTGATTGATTTGATTGATTTGATTGATTTGATTGATTTGATTGATTTGATTGATTTGATTGATTTGATTGATTTGATTGATTTGATTGATTTGATTGATTTGATTGATTTGATTGAATTGATTGAATTGATTGAATTGATTGAATTGATTGAATTGATTGAATTGATTGAATTGATTGAATTGATTGATTTGATTGATTTGATTGATTTGATTGATTTGATTGATTTGATTGATTTGATTGATTTGATTGATTTGATTGATTTGATTGATTTGATTGATTTGATTGATTTGATTGATTTGATTGATTTGATTGATTTGATTGATTTGATTGATTTGATTGATTTGATTGATTTGATTGATTTGATTGATTTGATTGATTTGATTGATTTGATTGATTTGATTGATTTGATTGATTTGATTGATTTGATTGATTTGATTGATTTGATTGATTTGATTGATTTGATTGATTTGATTGATTTGATTGATTTGATTGATTTGATTGATTTGATTGATTTGATTGATTTGATTGATTTGATTGATTTGATTGATTTAATTGATTTGATTGATTTGATTGATTTGATTGATTTGATTAATTGAAATTGATTGAATTTATAGATTTTAATTGATATTTTTGTTAATTTGAAGTTATTTTCAATATTTTAATCCATTTGATTGATTTGTTTTCATTGAGTTGATTGATTTGATTTTATTGATTTGTCATGATTTCATTAATTAAATTGAATTGATTGAATATTGATTAATTTCATTTAAAAAATTTGATTGATTTAATTAATTTGATTAATTATATTGATTTTAATTTTGATTTCATTGGCTTATTTTACAATTTAATCCATATTTTAAACTCCAATAATTTATTAAAAAAAAATATTAAAAATTACAGGTGCTCTGCAAAGTAATTGAAAATTGCGGACATGACTTGTCCAAGGGCTCTGATGAATACAGCAACTGTGACTTCTCCACACGCATGCGCGAGTATGTGAAGCTCTTGTTTACGGTGGTCATACAAAACGATTCCATCAAGGAGCTACTCAACAACTATCCCATCGATGAGGTCATTGAATATGTTTTGGGCAACGATGACGACGAAGACGACGATGATGAAGATGTGGTAGAAGTGGCCGGTGAAGCTGCTGACGACAACGTTGACGAAAAATAGGCATGGTTTTTTTGGGTTTATTTTAATAATTATTATTAGTTGTTAAGTTTAAATGAATTCTAATTTTTGTGTAAATACTTTATACAAAACTGTTTTGTATAATAGCAGTATTTAATAATGGTTACAATGGAAATGTTAAATGCAATTTGTGTAACACACAACTATTTTCTACAAAATAACGAGTACAACAAATGCGCGTTTAAAATACTTTTATAAATAATTAAATATATAAATATAAAGTGCCTTTAAAAAAGTGAGTCGGCGTGTTTTTACTTTGAATGGGGTGGTAATTAACAGCGAAATTAATATTAATTCCTATACATGAAACGGCGGTAACTATGGCAATCTCCAAAAAGACAAACAATAATTTGTGTGCTGAAAATTCTTATTTAGGTTGATTATTCGTTTCGTTTTATTAAAAGTGGCGAGAAATTGTTATATTTTTATTTAAACTTATTTTTAAAGTGTTTTAAAATAAATTTAAACAATGTCTGACATTGATGCTGCTGTTATAAAACGCACACAAGATGTTTTGGGCAAATATATTAAGAAGCCACCGCTCAGCGAGAAGCTCCTGAAGAAGCCACCTTTTCGTTTTCTCTATGACGTATTTCATGCGGTAAATTGACAAGGTTTTAAAAGCAACCGAAGCGACTATTAACATTTTTGTTTTTTAAGCTTATCAAGGAAACGGGCTGTTTTGAGGGTCTTTATACGTCCGAAGAACAAAATATCGACAATATCAAAGATCGCGATGACAAAATGCTGTTTCTGCAGAAGATGATCGATGTAATTAGTAAGTAATGAGTAAAATCAGGGGGTCAGAAGAGTAGTTAAACGAAAAAATACACGTTTAATGCTGCTGGAATAAAATATGGTTTTCTGAACTTGATGCTGAAACAAAAGAAACGTAGACATTTGGAGTTCGTCTATATTTAATAAAACCATTTTGTTGGCTTTTTAAAAATGTGCATACCTTTTGTATGGCTCTCTGCTTTTAATGAGTCTCATATATTCTTATTCTACTTTAAGAAATTATCACAAAGAAGTCTCCCAGTGTGCGAACGTCAAAAATTGTCGCTGGTCAGGAGCCGGATAAAACCAATGAACTGCTACAACTGATGGGCGAGGTAATCGAGAAGCAACTGGACTGGAAGAGCGCCGTCAAAGCTGTAACCAGTAAAGCTACAACAACGCAGGACAACGAAAAACCCAAAGAAAGAGTTAAGTTAAAAGAGAAAGAACGATCAATAGATAAGGAAAAAATGAAAGAAAAAGACAAACCTAAAGAACCTGAAAAAACTAAAATTAGAGAAAAACCCAAAGATACGGAATTAAAGACTAAAATCAAGGAAAGTCCCAAAGTTAAAGAAAAATCCAAGGATATAAAAACTAAAGAGAAATCTAAAGAAAGAACTAGTACAAAATCAACGCCATCGCCAACAACCAAAGATGAGAAACCACTGAAAAAGACAACATCTTCAAAGGAAAAACCTAAAAACGTAAGTAGACCTACAAAAGATAAGGTCTCCAAAGAAACTAAGGCTATTAAGAAGCCGACGGAAACAAAAACTACGAATTCTATAATAACTACAAAGGAAAAACCGCCATCTCCTATAAAAGAAATCCCTAAAGAAGTGAAATCTCCACAAAAGGATACAACAAATCAACAGAGTCCAAAGAAGTTAATAGAGACAATTGAATCAAGCTCTTCACTGCAAGCAGACGTATTTGGGGAGGTCTCTAATTCAAAGGATCTCGAAGATAAAACAGTGGATATAGTTAAAACTTTGAAAAGTAGCGTTAAAGAGGGAAATAATAATGACGGTAATAATGACAATTTGAAACATGACTCTTCGGCAGAAAAACCCAACAGTTTGCCACAAGAATATGGGTCACCGAAAATCATGGACAGCCGTAAATCATCTGGTAGTCATCGTAATTCTGGCAAAAGCCGTCGCTCTAGTGCAAACAAAGTGCGCAAAGATGAAAATGAAAATAATCAGAGTTCTTTAAACACCATGGAATCGTTGAATACGCTCAATGAGGAGGTAACACCAATAGCACCAGTAGCTATTACAAGAAACAGTACCGTTAAAGAAGAAGAAATACCTACACCAAAACCAACTGCTGTCGATGTACCCGACTTGAAGCGTGAATCAACATTTACCCGGGAAAATTCACGTGACAGCGGTAATGGTGCTATACGTCCACGCACCTCGTTGCGGCCACCTAGTGCTCGCCCGGCATCTGCTCGTCCCGGCGCACCGCGCAGACGTGATCGTAATGTCGAAATAATTTTACAACCCAACGATCATATAAAACTCTCTGGCATTAATGTTAAACTGGAGACTTTTGGTGATTTTGAAGATGATGGTGAGAATTTAGTGGTCATTGAGAATACGCAAATGGATGATACACTGACGGAGAGTCGTGTCGCAAAGACGGAGGAGCCGCTCGAGCAACAGGGTCACTTGGTGCAACAGATACTGGAGACGCAGATGGAGCTGGTGCAGCAGCCGCACAGTGATTTGGCAGGGAAACAGGATAAGGTAAATTGGGACAAAAAATTATCTAAATTTAGAAATTGTTGTAAAACCGTTTTCAACATAGGATGAAATCAGCAGTGCGCTCAATAATCGTCAGAGCTCTGCGCGTCAGATGAACAATTTGCGCGACATAATACAGAATCTTACCAAGTCAGTGAATCCCTTTGGTAAACTAATGGATTTTATACCAGAAGACATTGATGCCATGCAGCTGGAGTTGTCCATGTGGCGTGATAATTATACGCAGGCTGCCAGTGAGCTCAGAAAAGAGAGAAGGTAATTTTTGAAAAGAATAACTTAGACAAAATATAAGGAAAAGTCACGCAAACGCAGTTTGAAAGCAGGAAATCAACAGATGGTCGGCAGACAAAGGCTGAGTTTGTATCAATGGCTGCCTGTTGTCTGACATAGGCGTAAAATCTCACAAGACGAAATTTCTGGAAGTGTGTAGGAAGTATAGGCCTGCCCGAGACAAAATGTCTGTCATTTTTCGGGAATATTTTCGGCAGATTTCAGGCATATTTTGGGAACGGTCAACAAAAAGACAGCTTTTGATACAGTGGTTAGTGCGTTGGATTGCGAGCCGAAAGGTCCTGGGGCTAACGGTTCAAGCATGGACTGGGGCTAACATCTTTTCATAGAAATATTTTTCTATACCGCGCTACATCTCGGCAGTAAATTGCAAACATAGAAGATTAAAACTTTACCTATGAAAAGCTCTCACCCGCCATTCGGATTCGGCAATAAACTGTAGGTCCCACCACTTTGAGTACGTATATAAGACGCACAGCTCAAAAATGGTGGGATAGCTCGGCCTAAGTTCTTATAGGACTGTAGTGCCAAACTATTATAATATTATAACTCTATGTCTGCTTGAAATCTTTCGAAAAAAAGTTTTTAAACTCCTTGACCCTTCCAAAACAAAATGTCTGGCATTTTCCAGGTATATTTCTGCCAAACACACAGATAAGTAGAAATTTGTGAGAAGCGTATGGCAGATTATTGAATTTTATCGAATTTTATAGGCAGATTCCCGGCATATTTTCGGAACGAGCAGAACATAGACAGCATTTGATACAAACTCTACTTTGTCTGCTTGAAATCTTTCGAAAAAAAACTACACTACCTTGATCCTGCCAAAAATGATGTATACTAAAACAAAATTTCTGTTGAAAGCGTATAACAGTTTATCAAATATCGGCAGATTCCCAAGGCCCCCCGTTGTATTTTGGGCTTGACCCGAAAATACAATACTTTGATAAAACTTCGTCTGCTTAAAATATTTAGTAAATATTTTTTTTCTCAGACCTGCCAAATATTTTGGAATGATAGTATAAACAAAATGTTATTGCTATAAAGCCGCTAGTAAAAGTTTCAAGTTATTATGTTGGATTTTTAATATGTAATTTTTTTGTTTTCTCATTATCAATGTGACAAAACACGTCTTTTATGCAAAATATTCATAAATATAGAGAAATTTATGACGTCTAACTGTTGTTAATTAATTATTAATTATTAAAATAATTGAATAACTAACGCATGACTCCTCTTTTCACAGTTTGACAGAATCTGTCACCGAGCCAATGAAGAATCAACTCGTACAAATCGAGGTCAACATCAAGGAATATCAGGAAATGATCAATGCAAGTCGCACAAAAATTTTACAAATTTCCGAAAAAATACAAAAAATGCTCACTGAACAATAACAAAATATATGGCAAATATTGAAACTGGGCTGTATGCCAAATTGAATGTGTAAATAGACTAAAAATTGTTTAAATAAACTCTCTGCAACTAATGAAGTTATCAGCAATGCAAGACGACGTGTGTAAATAATTGTGGCGATATCGGCGTATATTGAACAGCAACACAACAACAAATAGTAGGTGTTTTTCTTGTTATTATGCAAATTAATTATGATCGATTGAATTCACGTATGTGACTCAAATATGTTGAATAAATAAATAAATAATACTTACCAACAATTCAAAGAAATCTATTCAGAATATTTTCATATTTGGGTTAATATTACAATGGGCATTCGCAACAGGGTTATTTGAGTGGAGGGTCATTTAAAACAGTATATGTGCTAATGCGTGAGGTGTTTTAAGACGAAACCATTAAAATTAACTTGAGTCAGAATATTTAATATTGATTTCTTTATTTTATTTATTTACTTTATTCATATACAACGATTTATACTTATGCGATATTGTGAAACAATAGTTTTTATTGAATTCAACTAATGTGATTTTACTAAATAATTGATTTTGCTTAAAAGAATTAGGTTTTTATAAATATGATATTTTTATTATAATATAATTTGTTGGTGCATTTTTAGCAAAGTGTTTTATGGACCTTAATATGTACGGCGAATAAGTTCTTTTTACGATTTAGATGATGATGAGAATTCAGAATGGAAAACTTAATTTTTTTAACTAATTCGATCTTAAATTAAAATAGTATAGGTAATTAATTAATTAGTATTAATACTTAAAAAATAAAACTTTTTTCAATCACATCGTGGTTTTTGAAACATTTTCCAAGTAACAATATTTAAAATTAAGTCTGGATTAATAGAATTACATGCAACGAATACAAATCGATATGTAGACTGTACATAGACCCCATCTGTTCTTGACTAAGATGTGGAAATCTATGTAGAAATAAATAGAGATAATTCGAAATATTTAATTTTGTCAAAGTGAAAAAGTCTAGAGAAACGAAATATTGAATAACTACAGTTAGAGGGTCAGATGTAAATAGGAATACAAATCTCGAAATTGTAGAAAACTCTGAAAGTAATTTAATTTGATTTTATGGACTCATATAAAGTAGAGACATTCACGAAACAACAAAAATGGGTTAATTGCTTCTGAAAATGCAAGATTGGGGGTGTGTGGGGTAAAGGTACGTAGGCTGGCCACCAGCAATTAATCCGTAAATGTTCCTAATTTAGGTGAGTTAAAAAACCAAATTAAATTTGTGTTTTAAATTTTTTTAAGTTCATTTGAAAGATAAATAACAACGATTTGCCGAAAAATTAAATTTAAAAAAATTTGGTATCACAGTGAATTATCTAAAATACAATAAATATAACTTACTGGAGAGAAACAAAACGACGAAGCAATGAGTTGAGAAAAATCCTGCGATTTACTTACATGCAGTTCGACAGATTCTAATTCAAAATTTTCCATAATTCTATCTCAGCATTAAATAATAAATAATCCGTTTCTGTCTGTATTCCCAACCAGTTTATACAGCTCACAAAGTTTCTAATTCTAAAATTTGTCTTAGTTCTTTCTCAGCATAAAATAATAAATAATCCGTTTCTGTAAGTAATCCGAACCATTTTTTACAGTTTTTTTTTGAAAATTAAAATTGATTTCAATGTTATTTCCACAAATATATTTCCCACGAAGACAATTTCCCATGTAACCAAAAAAAGTATCTTCTATAAATAGTTAGCGTATTCATAGTTCGTTGTATTTTAGTATGGTATTCGTACCATCCCAGCAGGATGACAATGATGAATCGAGGACATTAGAAAATTTGTCATTGATGAATATGTCTACAACAATTTCATAAAGGACATTGCATAAAAGACGTCATACACCATATGTCATATATACATATATCAATGACATTGTAGTATATATACGATACAATTTGTTGTTACATCCCTTATAAAAGTGAAATACCACAAGTTTTGTATTTGAGAGTAGCCCTGAGGTATGTTTTTTGGAGTCGTATTTTGTGAAATGAAGAAAAATTATGAAATTGAAGACAAATAGTACACATAAAATTTTAATTTATTTGTTATTCTTTTCAAATCGAGAAATATTTATGATAATTTAAAAAAAAATCCAAATTTTACGAATATTTTAACATGCAGAAAACTGGTGCTCACAGTTAATTTGCCGTATTCGTACAATGTCGTACCAATACAATGAAACTGTGAATACGCTAAGTATTTAAAATGGTATTGAAAAGCAATGGGAAAATTAATAGATAAATGTAGGAGATTTCTATAACTTTTTCGAACGAAGTTATCGACAACTATAATTGATATTTGTTCAAATTTGTTAACACAAATATCAATAATATCGCTTTACCAAAATTAGCTATTATATTATAGTAAATATTTTAGCTTTATCTATTTTCTGTGGAAAAACTTTATGCAATATGATTACTGGAAGAGTGAATGAACATGAATTGTGTAATGCGTAAACAGTTTTTTTATTGGGTTTAATTTATGAAATAACGTTAAAAAAAACTTATCGCCGTATCATGCTATTTAGCGTAGATATATTTAAGAATTTTACCGTGTATTTAATATGACTAATATGACTCTATAATGTTCAAATAAATATTTCATTGCAAATAATTTCACTGGATCTTACGAACTTATTTTCATACAGTGAAACGTATATATTTAGGTACATGTAGAAAGGATATCTCTTAAAATTACGTATTATATATAGACATTCTATTTTGCTTAGGTAATTATATATTTGTGAGTCTCGTAAAAAAAAGCCTATTTAAAATATGTTTTTAATTTAAATAATTTCGAAAAAAAAAACAATCGATCAAGGATTGGAACACAACCTTTTTAATTTGGGCGACTGAGTAAGGGTATCAAGATATACACTGACCATTTTTTGCCGAAAACTACTTTCAGAGATAATAATAATAGTTTGGCGCTACAGTCCTGTAAGAACTTAGGTCGAGCTCTCTCTCCATTTTGAGCTGACCTACAGTTTAATGCCGAATCCGAACGGTGGGGGAGAGCTTTTCATAGGCAATGTTTTACTCTCGTAGGTTTGCCATTTACTGCCGAGAGGTAGCGCGGTATAGACAAATGTTTCTATGAAAAGATGTTAGCCCCAGTCCATGCTTGAACCGGGGACCTTTCAGCTCGCAATCCAACGCACTAACCACTGAGCTACCGACGCTACAGAGACACCGTAGTTCAAATTTACAAAAAAATGGACCAACAATCACTTTTGTATGTTTGTTTATATTTATGAATATATCTTTGGAACGAAGAGTACAAGAAACTCCGTTAATGTCTCATTTTAATGTTAATAAACTTGAACTTGTGACCAGTCGTCATTATCCATGAACTTCAAATTTTTAGTCCTTAAAAATAACTCTTTTTTTAAATGGTATTTTGATGGTATCATATTTTAAAAAATAAGTTTTAAAATTTGTATGTATTTTTTAGTATTGTAAAAAAAAAATTGAAGTTACGACTAAAATTAAAAAATGGTCAATGCATATTTCGATAGTCTTTATTTTTAAAGACACGTTGTAATTCGCAATGTATAATACGAGAATTACTATAGTTGAAAACATATTTGAATGATACATTTTCTCAAAAATTATATTTAATACTAAATTAATATTTGATTTGAATAATAAAAGTCGTTTTTTATTAGGAATGTTTAAATATTAACGAAAATCAAATCGTTTTAAATAAATGAAAATTATAAATTTTGCAATTTTGGTGTCATTTTATCAAAACTCAAAACGTTTTACATAATCGCAAACTTGAAATTATGAGTTTCTGCCATTATTCTTATTTTGGCATTAATATTTGCGTTTTATTTTGAACCAAAGCAGTATATTTAGCGCTTGGCATTACTTTATGCGCATTTTCTACGAGACCGATATTTATACAACATTTATACAGTAACTTATATTCGTTATTCAGTAACTACATATTACCCAGTAACACTTATTTCCAAAACACTCAACAACAATTGAAGAAAATGCGTCAAACAACACCTTCTCATCTTTAGTAATATACGATATGGTTTTCATTAGATATTTGCAACTGAAATAAAATACTAAAAACAAAACTGAAAGAGAAAAAATTAAATACACTATTAAAATAAATAAATTCAAATAAAACACATTTTTATTTTTGTAAATTTAAAATTAAAATTTAATAAAATGTAATACTTTTAATTGGGAATAGGGGAAGTTGATTTTTTTTCTCGATTACATGCATTGCTAGGTTTTATAAAACTAGAATTTCAACATAAGACTAATTGATTAAAATAAAATTTGCAAAAAAGAGAAAAACTAAAATAAATACAATATTTTTTCTTGCATAGCTGCACGCCCTAGTAAATGGTAAAATGTATAGTACAAAAACAATATTATAATACAATTTTGTATGGAAATAATTTGCAGACTATAATAAAAATTTAATAATTAATTAAAATTAAAACTTTTTGTTGTTGTCGACAATAATTTATACAATGAGCGCTAACTAAAAATGTTTTTTTTGTAAATTTTATGCTAAATATATAAAATAAAAAAACATTGTTTGGTCAACTCTTTAAACACGCCACAAACTAACCAGAGTTTTTCTGCTTTGCATAGAAACGACAAATATTGTGTGTGCCATTACAAAGAGACTTTGAATATTTAATTAAAATTGTAAAAAGCTAAAGTAACTTAATTGTGGTGTTGGTGGTTGCTGCTGCACTTGTTGCTTAATCTGTCTGTTTAGGAGTTTATAGTAAAAGTATCCGTAGTGTTTAGATTATCATTATGATAAGTGTTATTGTTAGCATTTAATAATAGTTTAAAATAAGCGGCGTCGGCATCTTCGTTGTCGTCATCCTTCTTATGCTACAATTCGAAAAATTCATCCTGTTGCTTTTCCAGACGCTTCAGCGAATTTTGGACGCGTCGCAGTTGTGTTGTATTCAGCAGTTGCGCGGTATCAGAGGCGCTGCCCGTCGAACTTTGACGCATGTGTTGATGCTGTTGCGATTGCTGGTTTTTCTGGCTGCTGTTGTTGTTGTTTTTATATGAATTATTTAAATGATTATTGCGACGACGCTGCACAATGTCGGTGGTTACAAAAAGGCCATCGTCGCTCTGGCTCGTTATCATGCTGTAATTTAAAACAAATTAAAATTATTAATACAACTGAAAAAAAACCCTGCACCTACTCTTTTGATTTCTCCACATATTTGCGTGACTCCGATATAGTTGTATCGATCTTGTTCAGGAAATCATTGATGCATTTGCGATTCTCCTCCTCGGGACTCATGGCGATCACCGAGTCCAGCGATTTGCTCTGCTTGTTGTTGCTGCTGTGATGTTGGTTGTAGCTGCTGCTGTACTCGGCAACATCGGCATCGGCCTGTGCCAAAAGTTCGCTGCCGGCGATTGAGTATGGACGTGTTGGTAGTGCGGCAGGACGTGGATTTTGTGTGTCATCTGTGACGGCGCCGTTTTCCTCAGTCTGTGGATAGTACGGCGATGTCTTCTCGACGGGCACCAGCAGGTACTGGCGCAGAAAGAGACTGTCGGAGGCGAAGAGACGATTGGCGCGGCGTATTTGTTCCGTCTGTAAAAGTAAAAGTTTTATTGATAAAATAACTAATTTTTTTGTCAAATTTCTTAAATCATTTCGCCATATTCAGCTATCACACAGAAAATTGAAACAATTAACTGTGAAATGTCAATGATGGTAAATTCTCTGTCTACGAAGATGATTTTTATTTAAATCAACATTCAAAAAATTTTATTTTACCGACAATTTTTCTCAGAGCCATATTTTTCCCTAAAATATATTACGAAGAAATACTTTAAATAATATTTCTCTAAAAACCAAGTAAAAAATTTCTAAATTGTTTCAAAAAAAAAAGAATTGTATTGGTAAAAATTGTCCGTGAAAGATTGGTTTAAATAACAATTGTTTCAATTAAGGGCCCTATTATGATTAGCGAAGCGAACGCAATTTGGCGAATGAACTGGCGAATGTACTAATTTTTATGGTTTTAAAACAAAGCAACACTTTCAATATTGACAGATCAAATGACGGATTTCCGTATTGCAAAAAATAGTATCATGTTGGGTGCTTTTAGTACTGCCTTTTTTTAGAACAGATACTCTTTTATAACAGAAGTCAATACCGTGTGCAGAAAGCTGGAGCGACGACGACGAGGAAGACTACAATAAGTGACAATGATGGTGTGGCACAAATAACTTCGCGCGATGAACCAAGCTGCATCCTTAGGAGCAGTCGGAGCAGTTCCAGACATTTTTTTTATTAATGTTAAGTTTAAAATCAAAATAAAAAGTCTGAAAAAAACTGTTTTTGTTTACGTTTATTAGTTAGGTCACAAAAAACGCAAAATTATAGATATGCTTTTAAAAAAAACTAAAGGATAAGAAAAATTGAAAATCAGAAAAAGCCTAATAAACAAAAGGCGAATGAAGCCCGGCGAATGTAAGCTGTGATAGATTTTTTAACGTTCGCTTCGCCAAAACCATTTGCTTCGCCACTCCTAATAGGCCCTAAGAATTTTCTCGGTGAAGAATTGTTTAGAAGAAAAATTGATTGGGGTAAAATTTCAGGTAATAAATTTTCCGAAGACAAACTGTCTAAGGAAAAATTATCTCGGAAAAGTTTCAGGCCAAATATTGTTGAAGAAGAATTTACAAAGGAAAGAATTTTCTCGAAGAAGAATTGGAGTAGAATGTACTAAGGTAATTTTTACCAAACTATAAGAACTGCCTATAAGAACTGCCCGGGAAAGAATTGTTTGGGAAAGAAATGTTCGGGAAAGAATTGTTTGGGAAAGAATTGTTTGGGAAAGAATTGTTAAGGAAAGAATTGTCTGTATTTAAAAAATAATTGTGTCAGAGAACACTTAGAAAAGAATTGTACCGAGGAAGAATTGTTTGGGGATGAATTATCTGGGGAAGAATAATTGTTTCAAAGAAAAAGAATTGTCTCGGTGAAGAAATGCCTTGGTAAACATTTTTTCAAAAATGAATTGTGTCGGGGAAGAATTGTCTAAGAAAGAGCTGCCTGGAAAATAATTGTCTCGGTAAGAATTGTCTCGGGAAAGAATAGTCTCAGCTCAAAATTATATCGTAAAAGAATTGGTTTAGGGAAGAATTTGACGGAGACAAATTTACTCAGGGATGAATTGTCTCAAACATTTTTCTCGTGAAAAATTATCTGCGGAGGAATGTTCGGAGAAGAATTATTCTGGATAAGACTTGTCCGAATCTTCTTTTATACAACTCTTCACTAAGACAATAGCAAAGAAATGTTTCGAAGAATTGTCTCGGAAAAGAAATGTCTCTGGAAAAATGTGTCAAAGAAGAATTGTGTCTTGGTAAAAAAAGTCCGGGAAAAATTGTTATAAAGAAGAATTGTGTTAGGGAATAATTGCTTCCGAGAACCACCAGGAGAATTGTCTCGGGAAAGCGCTGTCGCAGAGAAACATTATTAGAGGGATGAATTATTTCTCATTAGAATCGGAGTAGAGAAAAATAACTGTCCGGTGACAAAATTGTGTCAGAAAAGTTTCTCTGGATGAATTGTCTCGGGAAAGAATTGTCAGGAAAGAATTCTCATGAAGTAAATCTGTGCGAAACGGGTTGTCCGGGGAATAATTGTCTCTGTAAACAATTAACCGACGAACTATTGTCTCAGTGAAGAACTGACCTAAGAAGAAAGGTTTTGAAGAACCACTGTGCGTTTTTATCATTTAAAATTTATGGCGAATAAAAAATACATAGTCTGTTTAGGCCAGACTAATTTTTTTAAAAATTAAAGGCCCAGAAATAAATTCTAATTTATCAGTTCAAATTTAATTTTTATTTTTTTATGCCAAAATAAATTTTACTAAAATTATACATATATTTTATAACTTTTTCATATTTATAGCGACTTAGTCGGAGCCTCCTCCAATTAAAATTTCTCAAATTTGTTAAAAAATTATCAAATATTTTTATTAGCTTCGATTTAATTATATACAGAATATAATTAAACAATTAAATCAAAAATAATTTACAATTGATTAATTGCAAAATTGCGCACGGCATCTGACGACAGCCAGTATATTGGTTGATTGATAATTTAAAAAATACTCAATCAAAATTATAGTCAAAACATATCATTTGAAATGTTTGTTGACAGCGCGCTTAAATTTGTTATTTTCCAAGCGCAAAGCAAATATAAACAAGTTTATGCTGGCGGCGGTGCGGCCTACAAATGCATTTCTATTTTGATGCAGGTTGAGCTACAATATAAACATAACATAATAAATAAAACTTATAACAATGCTACGAAATTGTGTCAAATGAATAGATTTTGTAGACGTTAAAGTTAGCAAAACAAATTATTTTTTTTTTGTTTCCAAAAATACATTTTCTAAGTTTATGAATTAATACTTTAAAAAGTATTTGATGCATTTTAAAATATCGATTGTCCTTCAATAGTTTGTGATTAAAACTTTCTATAAACACCAAAATTACCTAAAGTAAAAATGATTATAGATATTTAACAATTTATTTATTTTAATTTTTTAAAAGATAATTGAGGAGCTCATTTCCAAAACATGCTATGTGAAACGAAAGATAGGTTTAGTAAAACCTGAATTATTCTTACTCAATGGTCGATTTAAATTAGAACAAACGTGTTTTCCAATCATAAAAAGAATGGCATTTAATTTTTAAGTGAATAGCACGTTTTGGAAATAAGCTCCTCAATTGGTACTTAGTAGTTCTACAAGGACAATATAACAAACGATTTCTTATTGTTCGAAGTCGAACGCAGATGGGAACATGTTAAGCTATCGACTGACTTTTCAAATTTTAAAAATTATTAACTACTTTTTGTCATATTAATCAATAAATTTATTTTAAACATGGTTTGTTTTACGTCTACAACGACGATATCGTCACTAACATGCCAAAGGTGTGAATGTGCAATTTTTGGCATTTGTGTTTTTTTAAATTCTTGAATGTAGTTTATCATCAAGTCAAAATCTCGTGTCATTTTGTTGAATATTTCTAGCCAAAAAGACAAAACCAAAGGACGAATTTGAACATGACAAGATTATGCCAAAAGGGCGAATCTTTTCGTTTGTTCGCCATAACTTTTTATTGGTATAAGATATAAAGGCATTTAATATTTCTTTTCAAAACATCTATCGATCTGCATCATTAATTAAAAATACTTTGCCAAACATTAATTTGCGATTTGTTATTTGCAGGATTTTTTTTTTTGGCAAAATAATTGTAATTAATAATTAAGACCGATAGGTGCTTTGAAAACCAACAATAATTGCCTTTACATCACTATTTTATCTTGTACCATTAAAGAGTTATAGCAAAAAAACGAAAAGATACGCCCTTTTGGCATGACAAGATTTTCAATTTCTTCGTTTTTTTGCTATAATTTTTTATTGGTGCAAGATAAAAGAGTGGTGTAAAGGTATTAATTATTTGTTTTTAAAGCACCTATCGATTGGCATCATTATTTAAAAATATTTTTCCAAACATTTTTCCTGCAAATAACAAAGGGCAAATTAATGTTTGACAAAATATTTTTAATTAATGATGCCAATAGATAGGTGCTATGAAATCAAACCATTAATGCCTTAACATTACTATTTTATCTTGAGCTAATAATTTGAATGTGCTGATTCGAACTGCGTTTTTAGTTTTTTCCCTATACGTAACGTTTTTGAAAAAAAAGCAATTTATGATTTTTACATTTTTTACTGCATTTTACAAAAAACTTTTTTATGTAAAGACTGAACTGCCATTATAGAAATAGAAATTGAAACAGTTATTGTACGAAAATAATCAAGGAATGTTAAGGGAATAACTTAAATATCATTTAGGATGTGGTTACAATAACCGGTTAAACTTAAAAATTCAGAAAAATGGAATTTGTGAAATCAGCGGAAAAGTATATTTAATAAAAATTGTTTTATTTTTATTTCAAATTATTAAAATTACTAGAGATTCTACTCATTTCGTCCATGGAATTTCTTTTTCTGTACTTTTATCGCTTTTTAAGATATATTCATTTTTTGTTGAATTTCAACTGTATTGAAATAATTAACTTTTTATTAAAAAAAATAGTAATTTTAGCAATATGTGATAACAATTAATAAGTACTAGGATTTGTGAACATCCTTCTACTGTTCTGTAATAACACTAACTATTTTTGTACTTTTTGTACTATTAAAGGATTTTTTAACAGGGACGCTACAAAAGTAGAGCGACAGGGACAGCAAACGACGCCATATTTCTTGCCGCTCTTTTGAAATTTCTCTTCAGTAAGATTTGACATTTCATGATGGAAAGATATACGAATTCGAATTTCGGTAGTAAATTTTAATAATTTCGACTCGTTGTTGACTCGTATATCTTTCCATCATAAAATGGCAAACCTTACTGAAGAGAAATGTCAAAAGAGCGGCAAGAAATATGGCATCGTTTGCTGTCCCTGTCACTCTACTTTTGTAGCGTCCCTGTTGAAAAACTCTTGTAAAAACTTTTGTAGCGCTCTTATTGAAAAACCCTTTACATTCAAATATCAGTTAATTTCAATTGGTATTTCAGTCGTTATTTTTAAAAAGCATAATTGAAAACCTTACAGCCATAATATTCTTTGATTTATTCCTGGGCAATAACCGTTTTAATTTTAAATAAATAGCTGTCTAGTCAAATGTTCTTTGTAAAATTCTCTAAAATGTTAGCTATAGGGAAAAATCTAAAAACGCAATTCAAATCAGCACATTAAAAATATATAGAAATGAAATGAATGAAGATAGCGATAATTCTCTGCCGAACAGTGTTATTTTAATCTGTTTACTATAGAAGTTGTTAAATAAATACATTATATATAGATTAAAAGAAGGCCAACTTGATCTAAGGCTATGAAATGCATCTTGTGTTTGATAAAGTAAAAGAACAGCACATGAAGGCTGTACTTTTGAAGCGCGTGATCTGGCAAAACAATAGAGGGCCTTCGTTAGGCAGTAGGTACCTTTTGTCGTGATAAGATAACGGTATTGTCTTGTGAAAAAATCCACATTTAAAGGCAGCAGACGAGGCAGTTGCATTATTAAAGATTTTTAATTATTAATGTGAACATCATAATTTATAAAATCTTCTAACAGTGCTTAATATTAAAATTTTTGTTATTTACAAGAAAAATTAAGAAAAATGAAATAAAAAGTATTTGTTGTTTATTTATTCTCAGGATTTTTCACGTTTTACTAAAACAACGTTTTGTAGGTTACATATTCAATCACAAAATATTTTAAATATTCAACAATTTTGTTTAAGTTAAATAAAAAATAATTGTTTATTTTTTGTCCGCAAAATTTCTGAATTACTAATTTATGGGAGAGCGCTGCTATTATTTTTTACATTTCTGAATTATATTTCAAGTTTTATGAAATAAAAAAAAATTATCTGAATATTCTGAAATGCAATTGACGGTTTCGAATTTAATTTCGAAATTCTGAATTCAAATTGATAATTTCTGAATTTTAATTACAATTAAAAAAAAGGTGTAGAGCTGCAACTTAGACTTCACCGAAATCAAAATTTAAATTTGATCACGTAGTGCTATTTATAACATTAAACCGATATGTTAAATTTTAAATACAAACGTTAAGTTTTAGAAATTATTTCTTACGAGCTTAAGTAAAATTTTCATCCGTTTATATTATTCGTGATGTTTATGGTATATGTGCATTTTAAATAATATTAAAAAATAATTTTTTCGAGACAACATAGTTGTATATACAAAGCCCTGATTAAGATCTCTCCGTCAAAAGTGTACAAATAATAAACCTAAAAAGTTGATAAATTAAGCGATAAGATTAGCTGCACTTTAATTTATTTTAGTATTTATTCATAATGCATAGTTGTTTTAAGGATTGGACAGAAATTCAAGAGTCACAACTGATACAACTTTTAAAACGAAGGATGCAGTTTGAATTCACTGCAAAATAATGTTTTTGTTTAAAAATAAACAATACAAATGAAAAAACATAAATAATACAAAATAAAGGCGCAGATCACTGTTGACTCACCGTGCATCCGTACTTGAGGGCAATGCCCTGCAGTGTGTCTGACTTGTCGATCTCATGCCGGATCAGGGTCTCATTGTTCCGCATGTGATTGCAGCAGGTGCTGCCGTATTTCTTCAGCGAACGCGCCGAGTCGCGTATCGACTGCTTCTCATTGAACATGTAGTCGTCGTCCATGTCCGGAACAATCTCTTGAAACTGCAAAAGAAAAGTTACA
The DNA here is from genome assembly GCA_951804985.1 of Dryomyza anilis. Taxonomy (NCBI): domain Eukaryota; kingdom Metazoa; phylum Arthropoda; class Insecta; order Diptera; family Dryomyzidae; genus Dryomyza; species Dryomyza anilis. The sequence continues at coordinate 98,103,037 of OX638132.1, forward strand.
TCAAATATTTATAAAATAAAGTGCTTATTAAATTTGATTTAGTACAAATTTTTATAAATAAATTTAAAAAATATACATATATTGTATGTCGCTATGACGTCATGGACGACTGGCAACAGACACTGGCTAACACGGCAGTCTATCTCTTTGTTAACATGCAACACAATTTCATAATGAGCTACTGCCAATATATTGCGATTATTATATTTTTTTTTCATTTGCTAAAAAGCAGTGCTACGTTGTGTTTTGGCCACTCACCCGATGTTTGTGCCACTTGCGGTTATGGCCTGGCCAACAACGTAGACAACACCTTCTACACTTTTCTCGGTTTTAATTTTCTACACTTTTTGAGCTTCACAAATTGTTTTTAAATACTTAACTAACATTTTAACTTAAAAACTTAACTGCGAAGTAAATGGAAAACTTCTATGGACTCAAAGGAAAATTGGAAAATTACTACAGCTGCGAAACTCTGTTGTGATGCTTTGACAGTTCAGCAATGAATGAAAAGTATTTCTCAACAGCAGAGTACATAAAGAACCGAGTACACAAACTGAGAGGCGCATGCATGAGCTGTCAGTCGCCGCAAATATCGCAATCACCGCAAATGCCGTATATACATTGGATTCAATTTTTGATTCTTTTTTACATTACATTGAAATATTTGTTTATCTTTGTTATAAAAAATTTATAATTTATTAAGTATTTTTAATATTTTAAGTTTATAAGTGGACATAACTTCATATATTTCAACAGTCCGTGGTTAGCACAATGATAATTTTCATTTTTTTTTTAATACAAATTTCAATCTCTGAAAATTTGAATTTGAATAAAAACAAAATTTTCAGAATTATGTCAAAAAAACTTGCCTAGTGTCAGTGTGAACGTATCTGTATATAAATGTATCATGGATAGCACTTGTTTACTTATGTACTCTGCTCTTTATGTTTTTCTGTAGTGATTTTTCAGGGATGCCTAATGTAGAACAGAGTCTTCGAAAAATCAAAAATGGTAATAACGAAAATTTACATTTTAGAAATATTCGGAAATTTTGTCACACTTTTTATAAAAATATAATGAAAAATACCAATATACAAAATAAAATTATTTAAAAAACCGTGTAATTGTCTGAATATAAATGTGTATTAAACTATTTAAGATTTTAATGATTGCATCAAGAAGTGCTTCATGATGAAAACGGAAATTTGTTAGTAAATATATTTGGGTAATTACCATTTTAAATTCCAATTCGAAAATTTAATAATAATTAATAATTATAAAACGAATTAGAAAAACTTATGTAAACCAAAATTAAATACTACGTTGAATTCTTTACATAATTACACCGTAAATATTTATTTTGTCACTTTTGTCACAACTTGCTGTGATATTTAAAAATAATTTCGAAATGTTTGATTTCTTATTGTTTTGAACGAACAAATTTAAATTTTCGACAAAAGTACACTATGAAAGTATAAGAAATGAATACTTTATGCCAGGAATATTTACAGTTCGAAAAGCAAAACAGCCTGGCTCATAAAGTAAAAAGCTGATGCTAAAATAGTAGCGGCTGTTTTCAAAAATAGTCTGGTGTATAAACTACAGCATTGAAGAAACTGATCAAATTTCATTAAAATCGAGAATACAACATTAAAACGCTATAGACTATAGTCCTTTTAATGTGAAAATTAGATATTTGTAAATTCTTATTTATTTTATTTCTAATATTTAAATATCAATTATAAAACAGTTGAATATGGTAACACTTCATATATTGACATTTCAAGTATATTAACAGTATTGCCAAGCTTTACTGGTTTGGTAGGCATTGTTTGAAACATAACAGTCACATTGGTGTGTTGGAGGTAACGTTATTGACGTCATTTTAAAGCTGTTTTATCCGGTTTGGACCAGAAAACTGTCTCAACCAAACTCTAAACTCTGCTCTTATAATATTAATAAAAAATGATAAATGTGCAGTGACAATATAAAAGACATGTTTTGTATGCGCACGACCAATGACATATGTTGTGTGTTTCGTTAATTGTTCTATCTACGAATGACTAAAATTTATATAATTTTTGAAGTAAATAATACTAAATATTATTGTTTAATTTTGAATAATTTGCAACTGTAATTATTTAATAATAAAAGTAAAAAAAAACACATTTCCAGACAATTAAAAATAATAATAATATTATATTATTTTCTCAATATACAGCTTTTAATTTAAATTTTTATTTTAAAATTTTTAAATAGGTATATAAAATTCAGATTTCTGTGTTTTTTGCTTTCAAAATAACGATGAGTAGTTAAAGTAGTTGATATTTAAAGAGTTCTGAATTATAATCAAGACATCTCCCTGGCACACTTGTTGTACATTTGTATATATTTGTATATAATTTCACGTGACATTTATCTAAAAAAAAAAAAAAACTTGTTTAAGCAAGTTTCAGCGGAGTGTAGTCGAGCGCAGCGCAATGATAACAAATGTTTAATTAATGAATAAGATGAAACCCAACGTGAAAACCGATTACTCAATTTTAGAATTTAAGAACTGGTAACGCATAAGCATCATGTCAATTAAAACAAATATTTACTTGAACTATTGAAATATTTCATTTTAATTCATGTGCATGTAAATACGTTACTTTTAAGAATTTACAGAAATGTCACGTCTTGGAATCATCAAATTAAAGAAATAACTAAAACAATATAATAAGATACGATAGCAACAAATTAAATATAAAAATATTTCTATACGTTGACAATAATCAGCATTAAGTTATTAATTTATATATTGGCCGTGATAATTGTTGAGTTATTAAGATGTTTTGTTAAAACCAACAATTTTGTGTGAATTGGTGTATGTCGACATTGACTACATGTTAGTGTAGAATATATGTAGTTTTGGTAGAGAATTGAATAGACAAAATAGACGAGGTACACGATTGTGAAGGCTTTGTATATCGTTGATTTAGAAGTAAAACTGACAAAACCATTTCTAATTAAATGACTTTCCAAAGATTACCAGTTGATAACAATATACGCCTTATCGATTAGGAAATTTCGAATATAAAATAATTTTTTAATCTTAATTTTGAAATATTTAAAATGTAGATAACTTTTTTACTTAAAAAATTGAAATAAATCAATATCCAAAAGCGATATATCCGATTTCATACCAGTGGTAAAATGTTTTTTTTTTGTTTTCAAGTTACAAAAAAACAGAAAATATTATTTTGGTAAAAAATATTTATATCTATTTATCTCTCTATTTACTTATTTATTTATTTATTTATTTATTTATTTATTTATTTATTTATTTATTTATTTATTTACTTATTTATTTATTTTTCATAAATTTTTTTTTCAATTTGTTTTTAAGTAATTGGTTTTCAGTTCTTGTATGAGTAAAATAATTCGATTTATGAAAAAAGTAACCTTAGTAAAAAAAACCGATATTGAAACTGTAAATTAAGTATACCAATATCATTTCGTTACAAATCTTACAACTGAAACCTTAACCGAACAAAAAATGACAGAAATTGTATCTAAAGTATTTATTCAATATAGATCACTCTGGAAATATGAATGTTGGCAGATTAAAAAAGAATATACTTTAATATTTTAATTGTGTAATAATTCAAATGATGGCAATTGTATAACATGATTTTAAACTCATTCAATTCGTAAATATATCTCTTTTTGAATACTTTAACATCGAACTTACTTTGTCTATATTGATTTTAGTGTTTATCTACATGCAATTATAAAACAAACGTGTAATCTTCAAATGTAGAGAATACCACCCAACACTGGTTAAATTATTATAAATAAGTGTTATTTAATTGTTAGCAAACTGACAATTAAATTATTTAATTTTGTATACATCTGAAAAATGTATCCGGGTATATAATATGTTTAACATAATTAATTACTTTGTGAGATTTGTTTGATCTTTAAAAATTACACGATTTTGTCTTTGGGCAACATTTCTATATTATTTGAATATGGTGGTGTCCAATCATTTAACGTTTTTAAAAAACTGCGGTATGAACTTAAGAAAATATGTTTATTAAGGACTACTTTTAAGAATAAAAAAATTACAGAACTTTATAAATTGCCAATGTTATTTTTTAGTATAATAAAGAAATTTCAATAAAAGTTTCAAGATATTTGGAATTAAATTTGCATTTTATTTATTGTTTTGAAATGTAATTCAGTTTTAATGTGTTATAAGTAAATTGTATTATAATGATAGGTCTCAGACCCCTTGTAATCTATTTTCCAAATCTTTTGAATCACTTTAATTTTTAGTTAAATCATTTAAAATTGGTCCACAACAAAATTGAATTAACAAACATTTGCTATAAACAAAGTTATATTGATTAATAACGAAAAGATAGAACAAAATATGTATGAAAATATATTTACACTTAAAAAAACCTAAATAAATTTATAAGTTACACGTAACATATTGTTTTGCGCAAATTTATACTAAATATTTGCGAAATTTCAAATGTTTAAGAGCTTGACGCATTTGATGTGTAATTTTTTAAAAATATATTTGTTTTGTTTTACTTCCACAACGTTGATGTATCATATATCAGCAAATTTTCAACACCGCCCTACAGTTAATTATAAATAAAATATTTCTTATCTGTGTTTGTACAATCATCAATAATTTAAAACACCTCTAGATTAACTCAACAAGTACACTTAAAGAATCATTTGCTATTAAGCCGATGTACTTAAAGTTGTCAGCGCCGTCAGAGTGCTTGATATGTTAAGCCTAGTTTAAATGATATTAAAATAAAAATAGTAACAATAAATAATAGAAATAGTTAAAGAGATAACCACCATATACTGCGCATGGCCTTCAGTTAATTCTTCAACCTTTGCCTTTCATAACTTTAAAAATACATAATAGGTTCATAGACCCTCACACAACCACGTTAAAAGACAAGGTGAAAACACTTTAAGCTGCAAGACCTACATCGTAGGTCGAAGGCTAAATTATGTATCATATTCAATTGTACAACTTTCTAGTTAAACATTTCAGTTTAATGAATCAGTGAATTTCCACGTACAAATAGTTAGTAGTTAGGTATTTATCAGAAGCTTAACATGTTACTTAATTTCACTCGAGTTATAGATAGTAGGAACATATATGTGGTATATGTGGTATTGATATTTGTTTTTGCATTAAATTTGTACTTGAATTCAGAACGTTTACGTTTTAATACACGTAGATTATTGAGTGGCAATAAATTTAAAATTTGAAATTCTTTCCAACTTTCCGATTGTTATGGTATCAACAGCATTAAGATAAATTTTAAAATTTATTAAAATTATTTGCCAGCAGAGATAAGAATTTCTTATAGTATTAAATTTTATATTTTATTTATATGGTTTATATAAAGAACTTTTTTAATACCATCATTTATATTAAAAACAATATGCGCCAAATATATCAAGTTTCCCCTTATATCAATCTGTAATGTTCGCACATGATTCGTGTTTTTAATAAATAATTATGTGATTTTTATCAAATCTTTGTATAAAGTGGCTTTTTGCAAAGCCCTGAGTATTGTTACGTATAATTATGGCAATTTTTCAAAGTTGTGCATTTTTTATTGAAAAAGACATGTACAAATTTTAAAATTAGAAATAAAATTATATAGAGTTCAATGTCATAATTGCAGTAACAATAAATCGTCGTTGTAGAACGAAAAGTCGCCAAATACATTTTTATGAAACACTTAATTTTCGGGTTTGTTGATTATCAACTAATAGATTTACATTTTCTTGTCACGTGGTAAAAAATTTGAGATCACCGATTAAAAATCGACAGATTTATAAAGATTTTTGTAAATGAATATTTGGCATTTTGATAATGTATTTGGTGACTTTTCGTTTTATAACGACGAAATGATTCAGCCGATTCAAAACTGAAATCATAACTTGGAATTGGTATATCGAAACCGTTTCGCTTTAAGACATAAAGCCTAAACATAAAAGAGGTAAATCAGACCCGAAATCACAATCGTCCCCTAATCGATGAGATTTCAATACAAACGTTTCAAAGCTCCCGGAGAAAAACCATAATTTGATGGATAAGAAAAAGTGAGTAATTTTAATTGTCAATTTTGAATATGCTCTGAATAACCATGACCCTGATTCTATTTTAAAATAAACTTTGAGGGAGTATAAAAAATGTAAAAAAAAAAATTAAATTTGTCGAGTTTCGAACCCATAATTATAAAATTTTTAATACAAAAGTAGTAAAATTTGAAAATAAGAAAAAGAGTTTGATTTATTTTGTTTGTAATTTTTCTATTCTACAAAGTGACTAAACTTAAATTTTGATTGTAATTTTTTTTAAATATCAGACCACTCTATTTGGGTATACCCGAGTAGTTCGGGTACATTGGCAATCAAGCGGCGAAAGATTACTAGTCACATAATCAAAAATCGTGACTTAGTCCAAATTTTACTTCGGTTACCATGCTGAGAATAGGTTGGGGGAAATACGTTGCTGAGTCAGTGATACCCTAATCTGTTTTACATCTATAATTCTATTGTTCATATTTTGATTTATTTTTCCTATATTGATGATTTTTTAGTATAAAACAATATAATAAAAATAAAAAAAAGAATGAAACAAAGAGGCTTCAAGGTTCAATCAGCGCCAAAACTGATACTCGAAAACAATCAACAGCAAATCTTATCTCGACGTTGCCTGCGGCAAAATGTACGTTATAAATAACAATTAAACAAGCAAAAAATATATATAAAACATACGACAACAACTTGGGGCTTGTTACCAAATAAAAACAAATATCAACGCGTTTTGATCTTGTTCCTATTATTATTATTTTATTTTATATGAACTACATATTAATAATTCACACGCAGAGAAATAAAAAATGATGATTATGGCATGATTGTGCTAAACAAAATTATAACTGAAGAAGTCATTGCTTTGATAGGCATAATTACTTCAAATTATTCAAATGTCATTCATAATAATATTTCCGAAATCATGTTAAAACTAAATTCTATGATTTGAATAGTTAATGATTGTAGTAAAATAGAAATTAAATGATTGATAATTGTCAGTAGTATAAAATGATTGATAGTATAAAAAGCCATCATTTCTGAATATGATATGCACGATTGTCAATCATCAAATCAAGTGAACAATGAACAAAATATACGGAACGGTTGAAGAAAGGTATATGTTGAAGTTTAATGCGTTGCTCCTAAGACATTGTTATTTTAAACATGTTTAATGTTTTTTAAAAACTAAATCTAATCAGTAAATGATGGGATTATTAAAGAAAATTTTGTGTGTGTATCTTACGTTAGTAGCCGCGGTAGCTCAGTGGTTAGTGCGTTGGACTGCGAGTCGAAAGGTCCTCGGTTCAAGCCTGGACTGGGGCTAACAACATCTTTTCGTAGAAACATTTTTCTATACCGCGCTACCTCTCGGCAGTAAATGGCAAACCTACGAGAGTAAAACATTGCCTATGAAAAGCTCTCACCCGCCGTTCGGATTCGGCAATAAACTGTAGGTCCCACCACTTTGAGTACAAATATAACACACACAGATCAAAATTGTGAGAGAGCTCGGCCGAAGTTCTGTACAGGACTGTAGCGCCAAACTATTATTATATTATTATTATTATCTTACATTACTAAAAATATAGAAAATTTGTATAAATATTCAAATACAAAATTTTACTAAAATACATTTTTTTTTTCAAATAAAAATAAAGCAGCTCTAAAATTAGAAAATATAACTTAAAAACAATTCAATCCTTAGTCATTGTTATTTTAAACATGTTTAATGTTTTTTAAAAACTAAATTTACAAAATTTTACTAAAATTACAAAATTATACTAAAATTTACAAAATTTTACTAAAATTACAAAATTTTACAAAAATTACAAAATTTGACTAACATTACAAAATTTTAATAAAATTACAAAATTTTATTAAAATTACAGAATTTTCTTAAAATTACAAAATTTTACTAAAATTTTATTTATATTACAAAATTTCACTATAATTTCAAAATGTAACTTTAATTACAAATTTTCAAAGAAATTCCCTAAAATTTAAATTAAAATTTCTATATAATTTCTGTTTTAAAATTGGTCACTCATATTTGAAAAAACTAATTGCAGTGTAAACATAACATGCAAAATAATTACATATAAAAATCAAATTCTTCAATTGCATTTAGCACACTGCACTATGGGACAGAAGCTTAGTCTAGTTCGCCGAAAATCAGAAATTAAAGTTTGTTGCAGAAAGTTTAAAAATATGTCATTTTAATAATAATTTATGAGAACCTAGAGAAAAAAACAAAAAATGATACACCCTAGTGAAAAAATCCTTCTGTAGGCTTGCTTATAGTGCAAAAAATAAACAAGTGCTTTTCAAGAAATAAAAATGGGTTACATTAAAACTGTCATAACTATTTCAATATATACTCCACATGCAGAGTGTTAGTTTTATATTATTGGGAATTGAGAGAACTATCATCTAGTGTATAAAAAATTTCAAATGGCTATTTGTGTTTTTCCTCATTATCTGTCAAAAACATAAAACAAAAATTACGTATTTTTTATACAAAAGTAGACAAGGAAAAAAAATGCTTCCATATGCTCTCATAAATCCTTTTACAGGCTTAATGTCTGAAATGTCTTCTTTTTAACGGTGTTAAACATGCCTGCATTAGTTTGCCACACGTCATTTAAAATGAGTTAAAGTGATGAGTAAAGTACGAAAATCGTAAAATAATTTAACTAAATTTTGTTACGTTAATATGTCAGTTTTGCCTTTTCTGTCATTACAGTTGACAAAACCGGCTCATATTTGGTATGGTAGTTAAGAATTGTGATATGTACCTAATATTATCAGAATATCTCTTACGATGGTCAAGTTATATAGTTTAAAAAGAATGGTAGGCGTGGCATTTGTACAATCACGCCCATATTAAGAATGTTCATGTGCAATTACAAAAGTTATAGTCGTTTTACCATTTCAATTATATGACAGATGGGCGTGGAAATGGACCAATCTTGATAATTTTCAAATTGAAATCTATTCATAGAACATGTATGCTTACTGTAAAGTTTCGTTAAGATTGCAGCAAAACTGTATTTACGGCGAGCTAGAATTGACTTCTGTCCCACAGTGTACTGTTTAGATTTTGATAAGACAGATAATTTATTGATTTAACAAATGTTTAAACGAATAAATATAATATTTATAAAAAGAGATAAATATTGCTTTCTGATAAGAATAACTAGTTCAAGAACTAAATGTTATTAAATATTAAATTTTGTAGAAAACGATGAGTGGTTCTAATAATTATGAACCCAAATATGATTTCATAATATTATCGTAATCAGTCAATATAAAAATGTTTACGGAAGATTGTGTCAGAACATGAGGGTTTGTCTTTGTTATTCTATAATCTGTTCTACAATATATGATTCGTATAACAGATAATTGTCAAACCACATCATCGACAATGTTCTACAGAACCTGTTTCATACCAGTGTCATTTATTTTATTTGATACTTTTATTAATTTCAATAAATACAGTATACAAATTAATGTGTTTTTCAAATACCAGTCATTTACCGTTGACTGTGGTAGAATCAAATACACATATATTTAAAAGTTCATAACTACAACAACTAGTGATAAGATTAATGCATACGTAAAAAAAAAACTTGAACATTGTAAATTTCCCATAACTCTGATTAATGAGCACTATTTATACTCGTAAAAAAAAATCAAAAACATAAGTTGAATAAAATAGAAATTCAAATAGTTGACAAGAAAAATCAAGTAACCATTTGATAAACTGAGTCTGGATTAATAGAATTACATGTAACGACTATATATTGATACGTACACAGAAAAAAAAATCGTAAATATAGCCAAAAAGGTACATCAAGACAATCAAATTATTGCTAAAACTGCGCCGACTAAATTATTAATTGTATTAGCGTACACATTCATCATATTAGCAATCGCATTTACTGGCAACAGCTATGTGTATTCGCATACCGCGTTGATGTCGCTATAGCAGTGAGAAGTCGTTGTAGCAGTGCGTGGTCGCTATAACAGTGCGTGGTGTGTGTTCGTGTACTCGCTTACAGCGCTGGTGAATTTAATGGAATTCGTGAAATTGGTTGAATTCGCTTAGAATTAAAATTTTTAGTTGACGATTGGCGCGCCTATCAGTTCACATTTGGTTCATGTCAAAAGAAACGCCGTTGAAAATGATGATGATGGCAATAGTTGCATATTTAATTTTGCTTCATCATCAGAAAAGTATATTTGTTATAAACTTTTACAAGAATTTATATTATTCTTTTTTAATAAACTAAAAAAGAATTATAAGAATACTGTGAAAGCAAATACTGTAAGCAAAATCATTTATTGGTATATTTTTGGACGCAAATAACATTTTTAGCGAATGTGTTTGTTCAATACATGAAAATGGCAAAAATATCATTGCTAGACCAATGAATGGTGTACAAATAATTTTGATTGTTGTATTTACGTCGATTATTTTTTTCTGTGTAGAATTCATTCTGTGGTGGTCTAAGAAAGGAAATCTATGAGAAAGTGATTCTTAAAAAATAAATTATTTTTATCCATCTACATACCAAAGGGACGATCGATACGTACTTTAAAAACAAACAATTAATGCCTTCACACCAATATTTTATCTTGCACCAATAAAAAGTTATAGCAAAAAAACAAAGAAATTTGAAAAATCTTGTCATGTCAAAAGGGCGAATCATTTCATTTTTTTGCTTTAACTCTTTATTCGTGCAAGATAAAATAGTGGCATCATTATTTAAAGATAATTTGCCAAACATTTTTTTTGCAAATTATAAAAATTCAAAAAAAAATTTAAAAAAATTTAAAATAATGATGATGATCGACAAACAATTAATGCCATTACACCACTATTTTATCTTATACCAATCAAAAGTTATGGCAAACAAACGAAAAGATTCGCCCTTTTTGCATAACATTTTCCATTTTTCGAATTCGCCCTGTTTATTTCCTTTTAAAATCAAATTCTAAAACAGCATAAAAATAGTCGATTAAAATTTTTGTTTAATTTCGATCGAAAACTCGATCTCAATCTCAAAAATAATTTATTAACATTTAGAATTTTTCAATGGAATTTTATAGTGTCTAATTTTATAGTTTACTAATTTAAAAATATGTTTAACTTTTTTTCTCAGTGCATAAATAATAGTTTAAAATTACTTAAAGAACATATATTTCGTATGTTACGTTTTCTATTTTTTTTATCTATTTCTATTTAGAATTTAAAATTTTTAAATTTAATTTTAATATAAATTAAACATGTTAACTTGTGGTTTAATGTTTTTTTTATCTATAATAGAATTCAACAGACAGATAAGAGACAGTAATAACACGTCTCACTTATGTTATTTGCAAAAAAATATACCATTGCAGAACACTTCGCAACAGGGAATTAATAATCACTAAAGTGTTTCTGAACATGTATCTGGAGAACAAGTCAAAACTAGCACATGGAAATGAAAACGATAACCTACACTATGAGGGAATATTCAGTTTGGTCATCCGTTTGTAACACCCAGAATGAGACGTGTCCGGTATAGAAAAGTAAATAATTTTTTGATCAACGTGACCTCATGAGTCGATTTAACGGTGTCCGTTTGTCTGTTGAAATCACGATTACAGGAAAACTAATAGAGCTTTATCATTGAACCTCTGTAGTTAGATTACTCATACTTGAAAATGAGTATGATCGATATATTGTAACTTGTGATATGACTCTTTATGTTTAAATACCCAAATTGCACTCACTTCTCCCGGTGAATTTTACTTTATACAGGAAGAAGTACATTTTTTTTTGGGTAAAACCCCTTTACTTTATGATCAAATGTAAAAAAAAATGTTTTGCTCACGAACCGAGCGGTACACCTACCCATACGTTATACGGGTACTCAAATGAAAGAAAATTCTTTCACGATTTGTAGCTATTGTCAAGATTCTTAAATCCTGAAAACCTCTGGATCACTTTAAACGATAACCACACACATTATAACATATGTGCATTTACAGTCAGCTTAGACCGACTATAATTTTCATAATTTTTACTATCTTCCTTTCACCAACTATCGAATTTTCCCTACTTCAAAATTTCACATGTGACCTAACCAGAGAAAGTCTAAGAAACAGTAATATAAAACAGTAATATTAGTGTTTCTTAGACTTTCTCTATACTTATTACCATGAAGAAGTGTTATTTTAAAAACATTTTTTATTAAACTCAAATACCTCAAGGAAATATGACTTGTTGGGATAAAATTAATTTATTCAAAACAATTTTACTTCAAAAAGGGTACAGAAAATTCCATAAATTAAAATATGTATCGAATGAAAAATTGTGAGGAAAAAATAATCGATGTAAATATGAAATTCATTAATTTAATGAAAACATTTGCTATTCGTTGGTAAATCAGTATTAGCAAATATAATTGCGAAACTGCGCCGACTAAATAATTGGCTGCACTGACGTACAAATACTCATATTAGCAAACACAATTGCTGATTCAACGGCGAATAGCAAATGTTTTCATTAAATTACTGAATTCAATTGCTGGACTTATTAATGCATACAATTAATATCGGTTGCTATATTTACGTCATTTCTTTTTTCTGCGTAATGTCGGGAAGTCCGATCAGTAAACATGATTAGGAAAGCAACATCAAATAGCGTCACGTTTTAAATCTGATGTGGATGCGAACATTTGATATTTGAAGTGAGTTACAAACCGTTTTGAAATCCGATAATTAATTTCTTTCTGAAATGGTTTCTATTTTAAAAATCATTGTGTTTAAATGGAGATCGGATTTGTTAAGTTCTCAATGAAGAGAAATTGAAAATCACAATGAGATCAAAATTTAAACCTTTTTTCAATAGCTTTGCCTTCTGATCACAGGATCATGGTCGCATGCTATCAATGGCTAATAATCTTATAAGAGCCATAGAATTACAAAAGTTAATAAGAGCTAATTTCAAGAGAGTATTTTTTTATAAGGTTCAACAATCGAATAACTTGCTGCACTTGTGTAGGGTATTTTGCAGTAAATTCATTAGAATAAACAACTGTAAAAATGTTTGCACCCAATGCACGGTATAACTGGTGGTAGGAGGTACAAGCAGCAGCCAAGTTATAAAAATAATAATTCTTTGTTAGGTTGAGTCATCGATGGACGCTGGTTGTTGGGTTGTATTGTGTTGTGTTGAGAAAAGAAACTTGTTTACCATGAAATTTAAATTCGCTGTGAAATGTTGAGATTTCTTAAGCTTGGCGCAATATTAATTGCAGATTATTTTTAATTTCATAAAACCCACCTGCGAATGGAGTTTCCAATCTTTGTATGCCTTCACAAAGTAATCCATTTTATAAATATTTGTGTGGCTGATGTGATAACTGGAACCGATGTGATAAATTTTAAACGTTTGAGCAGGAAACCAAAAATTTATTAATGGTCGGTGTTACCACAAAACAATAAAAGAAGAACCTCTTGACTTTTAGTGGTTTCTCTTTTTTTTTCTTTTTGTGTAACTTTCTTGTGGTTTGGAGCACTTGAATGGTTTTTTTTTTAATTTTGAGGTAAATCACAAAATTCGCAGAAAAGATTTTTGCAAATGCGATAAAATATCAGCACTTTGTTCAAGCGATTTTACAGTTAATTTTTTAATGGGCAGCCAAACAATTGATATTCCTCTGTTGACAGTCGAGAATTGTACAAAAATAAAAGAAAACACTTCAGATCATTAACATCATTTGCACAAAAGAAGCCACACTTCGGTCTTTGTTGTTGCTGATTTGTTTGTTTTTTACTTTTTTTTATGGCTAAATCTGGTTTTCGTTTTCGCACACAAACCCAACTCGTTGCCAATTTCAATCTCAGTTTAATTACAAATTATAATTAATAACAGACAGTTAATGTTTTCCGCGTTTGCGCCGTAACTAATACAACTACGAGAGCCCTGGGCACCAGAGGAGGGATCTTGTCTAGTATATAGTTTAAGTTAAACAAGTGTTAGTCGCAGCAACTTCTAGTATTATTTGTTAGTCTTTTCAGTCGTCTTCGGCTCGAGTTACTACCGCACGTCGTCAACTTCACTCAACTCAACTGATTTTTCAAGCGCGCGCACAACTGACTCCCGAACGACTATGATGCCAACTGACTGACTCGTTGGGGCTCACAGTGGGGACAGCTGTTTTGCAGTTAGTTAAGTTAGTTACTTATTACTCGTTACTCGGTGCAGTGCTCGCTTCTAATTGTTGTTGGCTGTCTAAAGTGTTGGCGGCTTTATTGCGGTTGCTCGTTCTCACTACCTCTGTCACTCTCTCAGTGTGACCGGTTGTCGTTTCATATTTCGCTACTATTATGCCATGCGGTGTTATTTGAGGCGATCGTGTATCAAGTATTTGTCGTTCGTTCTTTTACCCCACTCGGTATTATTGTTGTTGCTGTTGCTATTATTATGGACACACGTTGGCGCAGTTGCTGGTGCTGCTTGCTAACTACCGCAAAGAAGAGCTGCTTTCTCACGGAGCCGCTGCAAAAACAAAGACACACAATGACAATAGCAACAGCAACTAGGAAACTATTTAATACCTATACTGAAAAAAAAAACGTTGTACATTAAAACACCAACAACCGATATCTATATGAGCCCTACCAATGGCCACATGAAATGATCCTGTACTAACAAAACAAGACGGTTATGAAAGTCTTGAGGCAAATATCAGTTTAAATATATGCCTCCTAGTAAATATTCAAACATCCCATAAGATTAAACAAACTCTTAGGGCCTGGCAAGTTTTCAGTGCTAGTTTAAACTCCGTTTAATTAATCTTCTCTTTAAATTAAACGACGTTTAATATTGTTAGCAGTTTTTCAGTGATAGTTTAAAAGGAACACAGACCAAGACAATACATATGGCACCACAGACTAATGACGAATAATTCTCTCGATTTTGACTTCTGATAAATGTCATTCAAAATTCAATAAATTAAAAAATTGTTTTAGAAAATATAATTAATGGCGCATAATCATAGGCAATATATTATTTTAAATTTAAAGATGATTTTATATATTAAAATTTAAAATCAGCTTTTTGACAATTTTTTCTATACAAAATTTGTCAAAAAAGTTAAATTTATTTTTAAAGTCGACTTTAAATATTCTATGATTATGCGATATTATTACTTTAAAATTTTGCATCAGATCGAGCAACTAAAGTACACGTGAGTGTTTATTATTAATCATAGTGTGCAAAAATACAAAATTAATAATAATTTGTGAAACAATCAGCAACAGAAAATAGTTAAACTAAGTTTAAACGACGGTTCAAGTTTACTTGAAAAATCAATTCTAATTTTCAACGAAGTTAAACTTTACAAACTGAAAAACTTGCCCCTAACCCTTAAAGCCTGATTTTTTTTTTGAGCTGAAATGTATGTTATAGAACTCGCGATTCTGGACAACGTTTTTTCTACGACTTTGCTCATGGGTGTTACTTACTTTAAACAGATCAGAAATACCTCGTTGGTTCCTTGACTTCAAAATTGAAAAAGTGCATTTTGTACTTAAGAATTTTTAAAGCAAAAGGCTAGAAATTGTAGAAAATGTAAAAAAAGATTAAAAGTATGAATATTTGTGATTTGTTTTGATGAAACAGTTCCTTTTTGTGGATTCACTCCGCCCATTGTTGATGTCGTATTCACACCATTAATTTCCACACTAAGAAGAAAATGTACCATTAAGTACTTTATGGTACGACCATTGATCTTATGATTCATGTATTAATAGTTTTTTCTTTTTAAATCAAAAGTTTTCTAATTAATTCAATAGTATTTGAAAAATTCAGTACCATAAATTTAAATATTTCAATATTATTATTTTAAATAGAATAAATACTGTTGTTTTATTGGTTTCCTCCTATAATAATAAACGTGGTGTAGAAAACATAAAACGAATACAAACATGTTCGTTTTGTACGTCATTCTGCGTGTTTACTCAAAATGGTGGCATGTATTTTTTGGTAATATTCCACATTATTAAACGCGACAGTGGTAAGGACTCAATGTATTTAATGTAAATAAATTATATTTATTCATATTTATATTTATTACAGAAAATAAATAATACATCGAATTTCTAATATGGCAACGGACTCAAAAATAACTGCAGCCTCAAGTACTACAATCAATTATTGGAAACCAAAGCAAACATTAAATGTGTTATAACCTTTTGCAGCAAGAAGTGTTTTTTTACGTGTGTGTTGTAAAAGTGAATATCAATTTCGACATTTAAATAAAATAATATATACAATAAATTAACTAAAATACATTTTTGTTTTAATAAATTATTAGGAAAATGTAATTCGACTATACAATAAAATTAATAATACGTATCATTAAATTTGTATAAGTTTTTCTTATTGTAATTAAAATATCACATTATAAAATGTATGGTACAACCACACATTGTATTAACAGTTTCAATATTACTGAACTAATGCGACACATCCTATTGACCAATTTTAATGGTATAAATTATTGTTTTTCTATTGAAATACTATCAATTTATCATGATTTTTTTCTGGGTGCAAGCACTTATTCTGTTCATCAGGAAAATTCTGTTGTTTGTAAACAAAAAACATAAAAAATAACATAAAATAACGTTTTTCTTGAAGGGGTTCGAATATGGTAAAAGCAGTTTCTGCAGAATTTGAATATACATCGAGTGATAAAAGGTTAGGATAGGGGTAAAATCAGACAACATGAATTTGTTGAATCAGGCACTGTTGTTAACCCCTGATCATTAACTTATTTGAAATTATCCTATTATCCACTCGGGATTATGAATTTTTTTCTGTGTATTACCTTGAATAACAGACTGCCGCGGAGTGATTCTACAAACAAAGAGCAGCAGTCTGACTGCTGCTCAGCGCTAGCACTGACTGTTGTGCTAAGAATAACACCGTTCTACAATTATTTCAATATGTTTATAACATTCATTTAAAAAGTTAGACTTTATTTTTATACAATCGCAATTCACAGTTTTGAAAGTAAGAGAGTGTTTTTTTTTTGTTTGATTGTCACGATTTGTATCTATGTGAATTATCTTTTTGCCATTGAAGAGTCAATTGATTTCTATGGAAAAAATGCAAAATATTTTTGTTGAATAGTGTTTTGTGCAGGCGTTAATAGATGATGTTGCTAACTAAGTTCATGCGGTCGTTGATTTGTTTAGAAACGTGTGCGAAGCTTTTACTAGTAGCTAAAATAATGGCGCAAGCTGTAAAAATCCTGTTTATGCACTGCATTTACATTAAAAATGTAATTTTAAAATAATAATTGAATCTAGTAATTGTGCAGGTGTGACGTTTATGCATTAAAAACACAAGTCACATGTAAAACCCTTTAAATGTTTTTTTTTATTATTCACTTGACATTTTAAAATTTTAATTTCAAATGTGTTTTATTTATTATTTAATATCTATTTAAATTTTAGTAATTACTTCTTAATAGAAATGTGGGTAACAAATTAAAAAATAAATTAAGTTTTTGTTGATATGTACCTACTATAGAAAATTAGTAGTTATTACGGACGGACTGACTTTTCTCGGGACGCCGATTAGTCAAAGAATAAAAAACCAGTTGAACTTAATTTTTTGTTATTAAATGTCTTCAAATAAAACTCATTATTCTAATTTTTTATTATTTACAAAACATTTAAATTAATTAAATCAATTAATCAGTATTTTGATTAATCAAAATTGTGATTAATTGATTAATCAGCATTTTGATTAATCAGGATTTCTGATTAATTAACTTTTGCGTCGCAAAGTATTTAAAAATACTTTACTATATGTTTCTTGAACATTTAGAACACTTTATTTTATTTTTTAATTATGTTAAAAATAATTTTTCACTTTATTTAAATTGACAAAATTTTCAAATGCCATTGAATAAAATTAAATCATTTTCAATTAATCAAAATGCTGATTAATCAGGGTTCTGATTAATCTGGGTTTGATTAATCAATTAATCAGTATTCTGATTAATCAAGATTTTGATTAATTGATTAATCGCTAAATTATTAATACTAAATTATTTTATTATTAGTCAAAAAAAAATTCTAAAAAAAACAGTTTTCATGCATTCAAAATTATGTATATTTGATATAATATATTTGAAAATTAAATAAATTACGAAAACTTGTACACACATTATTTATATAATTTTTAAAAGTGTAACTTTTAGTACGGGGCACTGCCGGCCTCAGCAGTCCAGAGGTAGCGCGCTGGACTTGCATTCTGAAGGTCTCGGGTTCGAATCCCGGCTTGGGCATGGGCGCTCGTGGTGATATTAACCACAAAATCGTAGGGAATAGATTTCAAGGTACAATGGATATAGTCTGTCTGAGTGCTGTGGATCTTAGTAGATATTCCAAAAAAAAAAAAAAAAAAAAGGGACTGATTTCAAAATTTCGAATATTTACTATAATGTAATTTTTACAAATTACAATTTTTATCAAAAATATAAATTTTAATTATTTTTAGCAATAATTATAATTCTAATAACTAAATATTTTAATAACACAAAAATGTTTATTTTTCTATTTTATAGTTTTTATTCTTAGAATAATTTTAATTTTATATTTCGTTAAAAACATACTTGAATTAATAACGGAATCGAAAATAGATTAAAAATCGTGCGCAATCGCTTAACACTATTTAGAAAGCATTAGCCAATTAGTGAAACCAAAAAACTCCCATAATACTTAATTAATTAATTATCATTTTAATTTTTATAACTTAATTTGGCAAAAAAATGTTTTTTTATCGCGCTATTTCATAGAAAATACCAAGTTTAGCTATTATGAAGATAGTAGTCTTAACTGATAAACGATAAAACTAATCTTAATGGTCTCAAAGCCTTCATTTTATAAACATTTTCTGCATAAGTAAATGATTATTAAACTAAAATACTGTAAAAACCTCTGTCGATCTGCAATCTATAATTGAAAGATCAGCATTCGTAAAACTGCACCCAGAAAAAAATACTATATAAATAATAGTTTTTTACTATTAAAAATATTCAATAGGACAAATTATTATTTTAATCGGAAAATACCATTACATTGCCATTGAGTTTATATGAAAAGATTTATTTTTTGTATACTATTAAATCAATAATTGTCCTATTGACCAATTTTAATGGGATTTGAGGGAATTTTTTCTGGGTGTGACATTAGTACCACCCATATTGAAAATTGCGATTTTAAACAAATTTTATACTCCTCAAACTTGAAATATCTGTTAAAATCTAAAATAAAACTTTCAGCAGAATAGAATATATAAAATAATTAGATGCATTAATAAGTAGATTGATAACTTATTGCTCATTATCAAACAAACAAACAAAACTTGTCTATTTTATATATTTTAAATACTATTCATAGTTTGCAAACATATATCAAGAGTTGAGAACAACTTTCCCGTCTAACCTGTCACGTAAATATAAACTTATTTATAGATAAACTCAGTAGAATGCCTGAAGCAGTTATATATTAATAATTGGGAAATTTATTAATTAGTTTTATTGTGTTTTGTCATTGGTCATAGTAAGAATAACAATAAATGCAGTAAAAACCAGAAAATACGACAAAAACCTACCATAATAAATGATTTCTTTTAATTTATGTAAAATTTTTAAAAAATTAACAATAATTAGCTAGTGCTGATGAATCATTAGTATTTGATTATTATACGCAAATATGTCACAGAAACAGTGAGTTTCACCATGTTATAGTCTCAGAGACGCATTCATTTATATATCCATCCATCTATTATCCATCTGCGTATCGAACACGGTCTGTATGATGAATGGTTTGAAATGTGTTAATTTAATTATCACATACGATTGGATGGGACAGCAGCCAGACATAAACAGGTGATTTTTATATCTATCAGATATAGATAGATGTAACTACACTCAGCTGAAAAACTAAAAATAACTATACAATAAGGTAAATTGTAACAAATTTATTAATTTTAAAACCCTTTGCTAACTTCGAAAAACTTAAACTGAATTATAAGCATGCCTGTGAGTGTAACGGACAGGGTGACAACGAAGACATGAATTTTAGCTTTAGCGCTTAAACGTTGCATACTTTTAGGGGAATTTGACCAACGAGCGCATATATTTTAAATACATTTTTTTAAAAGTTTAAATTATTTAATTTATGTTTGACTGAGTAAAAAAAACTGTGTAATTTAAATAAAATATATTAATTATACTTCAAACTGTTTAGTAAAATTGAATTTCTTCAAAAATTAAAAACCAGATTTTTAGCTCAGTGTACACACAATTGTGTAGCGACACATGTCTGTCATAATATAACGCCTAATATTTTTGACAAATATTGGAGATTCAAATGTTAAGACTGTCATATACTGGATGGCATTGTTATGGAACGCATGTTTATGTGACAATTACAGTATTTTGTTTTTTTTTTTTTTTTGGAAAATTTTAAAAACTCCAAACTAATATTTTAAATATATAGGAAATATAGAAAATTTTAAAAAATGTCACTGTAAAAAAATTAGCACTGTCTGCATTTTGGCCGTATGGTTTTTTATTATCGCCCAGAAGATAAGCCTCAAACTGACTAACTTAATTAGGAAACTTTTTATGATTAACCTTAGTTGGTATGTGTTTGAAATTTAATCAGTATTGATAATAAACAAAATAATGATTGTACTAAAAATATTTGCAATTTTATGAGTGCATTTAATAAAATATACTAAATGAAAAATTGCATTTACAAATAATTCTTATCACAAATAAAAGTCTGCCTGTTTGAGTGATCGCATGATAATGTTTTACCATCGCCATCGATCATAATCTATATTTGTTTTCTTTAGTTTACAATCGGACGTATATAATCCATTCGTATTTGAAAATATACCTCTATAAAGTGTAGCAATTAATTGAAAATAATTGATTAGGTACTTTTATTGATTATTTATTTTATACGACGTAATATTAAAATTTGCACGTTACATGTATTTAATGCATATTTTTATTATTATTATACAAATCATATGACATTGTATTCATGCTTTAATTATCACTATATTAATAGCTTGTATTAATTGTAGGTATCATATAAATACTACGTCGTTCAATAGAATTAATGAGTGTTTAATTTATCAAACATGAAGTCACAATATTTGCTAAAATTGCTACTGTCCAAATTATATTTGGTGTTCAGTAACCTTTTTGTCATAGGTAATATGTATTCGAAAATCGCCATTTTGTATTTGGTTTTACGTCAAATGGTCATTAACTTTTAAAGTTTAATTAAATTGTTTTTGTTAATTAATTCAAATGGATTTTAAATATGCTAATTGCATAATAAATAGCAAAATATTTATCAGATATTTTATTATTTTTAGCATTGCACGATCAGCTACTCTTTGACATCTATCAAATGCTAAAATCTGAGTCATTTAGGGTTAGAGATCATATATCAAAGCCTTATCAAAATTCATTATAAATTTTCCGTGAAAAATTGAATTTTTAGTGACAAATTGAATTTTCCGTGAAAAGATGAATTTTTAGTGACAAATTGAAACATTTTTATTTAGTTGAAATTAGAATTTTATGTGTAGTAAAATTGATATTTTAATGTTCACTTCAATTTTTAGTGTAAATTTGAATTTGTATTGAGTAATTAAATTTTTAATAGACTGTTTTTTAGTGAAAAATTTAATTTTTTGTGAAATTAAAAAGTGATATTACAGCGAAAATTTTTGTTCTTATAAATATATATAGACATTTTATTTTTTTTTTAAGAAAAATTGATTTTATAGTAAACAAGTAGAAAAATATATGTTTAGTGAATTTTCAATTTATAATGTAAAATTGAATTTCTAGTGTAAAATTGAATTTCTAGTGTAAAATTGAATTACTAGTGAAAAAATTGATTTAGAAAAAAAAAGTATTTTTTAGTAATTGATTTTAGTACAAATTGGAAAGTTAAAAAGATAATTGTTTGAATTTCAAACATCTCTGTTTTATCGGTCTCATGGCAACTCTGTTTTAATGGTAATGTATTGAACATAACCCTACTACAACTGCAGCCAACTTCAACTGTGAGTCTTTGACAGCTGCAGCCAGTGCAGCATTACTTACTGTAAAACATATTTTCTTTTTCGCCGCTACAGGAGGAATTTAATCAATTGAAAGGAAATTTTAAATAATTAATAGATTTTTAATAACGCCAAGTGTTTGACGCAACTATAAAATGTCTTATCAACTGTACAGAAACACGACGCTGGGCAATACGCTGCAAGAGAGTCTGGACGAATTGATACAGGTTGGTTGCGCCTGGAAATTTGACATCGATCTCTGCACCTCCCCCCCCCTAAAATCTTAAATATTTAATTTTTCAATTTTGTTTTTTCAGTATGGCCAAATCACACCCGCACTTGCTTTCAAGGTGCTGCTGCAGTTCGACAAGTGCATCAATACGGCGCTGAATCAACGCGTCAAGGCGCGCGTCACCTTCAAGGCGAACAAACTGAATACGTACCGCTTCTGCGACAACGTCTGGACGCTAATGTTGAACGATGTCGAGTTCCGCGAGGTGCATGAGTTCGTCAAGGTGGACAAAGTGAAAATTGTCGCCTGTGATGGCAAAAGTGGCGAATTCAATGCATAGAACGACCTGTTCTGTGGTAGTTGTGCAGCGCAACCACATAATCATTTTGTAACAAATTCAAAGTTTAGTTTTTGTTCTCTGTTACTATTTACTAAACATTTACTTTGGTACTTTATTTAAGTAACTATTTTTTTTCCATCATTTCTCGTTGTTGGTCTCATTTGTCATCATTTTCTCAAAACGCCTTAATATTAAACACAATTGAGGAATATCGAAAACTAATAGATTCAGGCGCCCGGTGCAAAAACAAACAGCAAAACTATTCAGCGAAATAATTTGTAAGATATCCAAATTCAAAAATATACGATAGGTAATTAGCATTTAAAACGAATGTAATCGTTGTTTCTGTTCGGGGGTGATTTTAATTTTTTTTTATTATATTTTATAAATGGTTGGGGAGGTAGACTCACACCCATTATTTTGTTTGGAAAATATTTAAAGAATAAAATAGTAAAGGATATGTTAAATATTTTTTTGAGAGGTATCACGCCCCTATTGTATAATCAAGTCTACAATATACATGCCGATTAAAATGTTAAATATGATCCTTTCATCAAGTTTAGTAAATTCTACTTACATAAGTCATTTCATAAGCATTTTAAAAGTTGTATTTTGCCCAATAGCGACCCACAATCTACATCAGGTCACAGTGGCAAAATACAGTTTTTCGCACGACTATTTTTGTATTTTATGACTCGAATTTGAAAAAAGTCCGGGCAGACTGATATATTAAATGGATTTAGGACCTTATAGCACATAGATTTTTGGTACAAAAACTATTTGGGTGATTTTTTTTTTGTCAAATAGGAAAATTCGGCTTGCAAGGCAGTGGCGCCAATTGTTATGATGTTCTGGTTGCGGATACTACTTATGTATAGAAACAAAAATACAAACTTTTAGTTCCTTACATTCGGTATTTTCTGACTTATGTGGCTCTAACTCCTAAACAAAGCCAAAACGCGGATTCAAATAAGTCGGTAATGGCCCGGTGGATTTTATAAATCAAAGGCTCTTCTAAGAGGCTGAACAAATCTCCTTGATTTTGGGGCAATTTAAAAATACGCATTATGTTAAATTTCGTAAAACTACATTTCCAAAAAAGCCATCAAGAATATTTGTTTAGCCTCTTAAGAGAGCCTTGCATTTTTGAAATACACCGGGCAATTACTATATTATTTGAAATCGCGTTTTACGAAATTCCACTTAATGCGTATTTTTGAATTGGCCCCAAAATTTTTCAAGGACATTTTTTTAAACCCAAAAAGTCATCAAGGATATTTGTTTATCCTCTTAGAAGAGCCTTTCATTTTTAAAATCCATAGTGCCATTACCGTCTTATTTGAATCCGCGTTTTACGAAATTCCACTTAATGCATATTTTTGAATAAGCCCCAAACATTTTTATCCAAAATCCAAAAAGTCATCAAAGAGATATATTGTTCCG
Organism: Dryomyza anilis; assembly: GCA_951804985.1. Taxonomy (NCBI): domain Eukaryota; kingdom Metazoa; phylum Arthropoda; class Insecta; order Diptera; family Dryomyzidae; genus Dryomyza; species Dryomyza anilis. The sequence continues at coordinate 98,127,340 of OX638132.1, forward strand.
ATACAGAAAGTAGTATTCAACTTGCGGACGAAACATATCAATTATAACTATTTGAAAAAAATGTTACCCATGTTGAAATCACGTTCTATAATTTGGGATCTGTAATTCCTCCAAAATTAGATATTCCGATAAAGCATGTTTGAAACTTAAATCATGTATTAAAATGTTGAAATATAATCAAACTATGGTTGTGATTTGTTTGATTAATACATTTTTTGATTAATCAAAAATAAGGATTAATCTAAATTGTACAAAATAGATTAATCTGTATTGAATTAATTCTCATTTTTAATTAATAAACTGCATCTCGAAGTATTTGAAAATGCTTTATGACATGAACATATTAAACACTAGCTGGACCCGTGCACGACTCGTGCACAGATTTTGTGAATGCAAGGATATGGAGCAATTTGATTAAAATAAAAAACATTTTTATTATTTATATCAGGGACTTATGTTTCTCATAGACAATTCTTTCTCAGGCTGTGCTTCCCCGTATAATTTTCCTAATAGATATCTTTTCCGTAAATCTTTTCCTATAGATCGTTTTACCGTAGAATTCTTTCCGCTAGAAATTCGGTGTGGTGAGTTTCGATGCGTTGAGTTTAGATGTGGTAAATGTTGGTGTGGTGAGTTTTAGTGAATTTTATTGTAGTGAAATTTTGTGTAGTAATTTTTAGTGTGATGAATTTAAGTGTGGTGAATTTTAAAGTGGTGAATTTTAGTGTTGTGAGTTAGTGTGGTGAGTTTAGTGTGGTGAATTTGAGTGGTGAGTTTTTGTGTGATGAATTTTAGTGTGGTGCACTTTAGTGTGGTGAGTTTTAGTCTGGTGAATTTTATTGTGGTGAGTTTTAATGTGGTTAATTTTAGTGTGGTGAATTTTTGTATTTGAGTTTTTTGTTTCATGTTTGTAGCTGCTGTAATTGCCGAGTTATATCGTTTTGAATGTTTAGGCTGTGCCTCGCCCCTTTGTCCAATCCCGCCCATATATAGCCTATCATTCCTTCCAGACCCTACCGTATCTGTGGTAAAAATTTCAAGCAAATCGGATCAGTCGTTTAGACGGAGAAGCGGAACAAATAAACAAACCAACAAAGAGATTTATTATAATAATCCTTTTTATATTGAAATTAAATTTGACTCGGTGATTTTTTGATATAAAATGTAATAGATTTTAGGAAAAAAAAGTAGCAGAAAAATCTTTTACTTTAGTTGTTAGTAGAATCTGTCAATTGGAATGAAAAAGTAGCAGATCTATGCCGTTCGGAGTAGAACGTAAACACTGGTAACATGGTTGCAATCAGTTGCGGAGTTACTCGATTCGAATGCGTTGGTTTTTCTCTCAAGTGGTGCGAATGCAGTGGAATATAATAAATTGCAAAGAAAATTTAATTGAAAAGAAATTTCATTGAAAACTCAAACAAAAAAATAGTGCAACTTTATAGGAGGCAAACAAAACGCGAATTTTGAAAACATTTAGCAAAGTCTTCGGAACTTGGGAAGCTGCGCTGTGGCAAAGTGGAAACGACAGCAAGTCGTCTAATGAAATTTAATAAAATATAAAAAAAAACCGCAGAGTAGATAGAGTGGTGGTTTCGTCGATGAAGTAGTAGGAAGTAAGACCCAAAAAAAGTGCATTTTGCTGCTGCTGATAATTTGTGTGAGTTGCAGAAAAATTGCCACAAAAAATGGCTACATACAAAGTGTCGTCGTCGCGTACAAAATGTTAATTATGAATACAAAAAAGTTTTGTTGAAAGAAAAATTAAAAATTGTTACTGTTGATTAAATAATTATAACGCGTACGTGTGTTTTTTACTATTTAACAAATAAAATCGAAAACAAAGACGAGCTGTAAATTAGAACAGAGACGAAGAAAAAACAAAGTTATGAATAATCAATTGATGATGATGCTTTTTCTTTTGTTGGAGCTGCGCAAGTGAGGGGCGCGCGAGTTGCCAAAAACAAAACAAAAAAAAAAAAAATGCTTACACTGCAATTTACCTTTTTCCTAAAATTTTATACAAGTCAACAATTTTATTTTGTTGTAGATTCAAGTACATACTTAATTTTGTTGTGGGCCCCCCACTGTTGTTGTTTTTGTTGCATTGGTTTGCAGGGGGTTGAACGCGGTTCGGGTGCCATTTCGAACGGTGTTGCCAACCCAAAGGGACATTGCATTATTGTCGTGCAGTGTTGCCACATTGTACAGCTGCCGATGCGACGGTTGCCAATTGGGTTTTTTTGATAATTCGAAAATCTGACAAGAAACCTGTTTAGAATTAAAACTTTGTAAACGAATTTGTGTATTCCGGTAGAATTAGTTTTCTTAAAAATATTTGAATTTGTTATATATTTAAAGATTTTGAATATTTCGTCTTTGTAAATGTAAAATTAACTAAAATAAGAACGAAAATTTGGATTTCTAAGATTATTTATTAAAAATTTAAATGTACAAATACGATTTCGTATTTTATATATTCAGTATATCCTTGTGGAGTTAAAACTATAAATTTGGAAACCCCCCAAAAACCTATCAATTATTGGACCAAATAATAGTTTTCGATAATCTATATTGTTACGAATATTACAATATTGTTATTTTCGTTAATATAGACCTTGAATTAATAAAATTCTATAACCGAAAAATATAAATTCCATGGAATTAAAAATTCAATTGGATTTAATTTGCATGCAGTCGGATTTATAAATGAATCACTCATAGTTTTTAATTTTATATAAAAACATTTTTTCTATTTTATTTTAAAAAAACTACAGCACATGCTCAATAGACTTTGTCTAAACACTGCCCTAAAAAAAAAAACCATATATTTAAATAAAAAGAAAAACTCTCCACCAATTAAAAGCTAAAACAAAATAAAATATTTCAAAATTAATTTCCGGCGTATAAAAATCTTCTCAAAACTGGATTATAATAAATCCGAAGGCATTGGATCTCAGCAGGAAAACAATTCCGGAGTGACCAACAAAATGGTGAAACGGTAAGTAATACAAATTGTAAATCATTTTATTTTATAACATTGAACTTTATAAATATATCTACTGTAGATTACATATTTGTAAATACGTCTCAAATTAATATTTTTTGTTATCAATGATATGGATTGCAAAACAATCTTAAAAACGCATATTCGGTTCTGAAAAAAATAACGTTTAAGCAATACACATGTTTCAACAGTATTAATATTGTGCAAGTTGTGCAGTATTATTTTTTTTTTTTGTTGATTTCCTTTGTTTGTCTTTATGTGCAACGCATACAATTTATTGATTTTAAGCTAAAGATTGCACTTATCTTTATGCTTATTCGACGAGTGTTTAATTACATTTTCTATTTAAGTTGATAATTGCATTTAATTGCCTAAAAATTGCGATTTGTTATTTTTTATCTGTTAATGAGACATATTTCAATAGCATAGGGTGCTTTGAACCGAGGCAGGTGGTTGCCTGCTTTTGTCTGGCTAATCGAATTTACCAACCTCATTTGCGCAACACTCCCCACCCGACATTTATTTAATTATTTACACTTGCTGTTATCATTGTGATATTATTGTGCAAATAATTTCATACATTTTGTGTCATTCAAGCATTTATACAAAATATCTACTATTTAATCAGACTTTGGCATCAAACAATATAGACAAAGTGTTGAACATTCAAGAGGCTCATGCAATTCTAGGTTTTGGATTAAAGTTCGTGCAAAATAAAATATTTACTTAGTAGAGACTTGTGAAAAATCTTTATAATTTAAAATGTTATTTCATTCATCTACACCCAGAAAAAAAATACTATATAAATAATAGTTTTTTTACTTTTAAAAATAGTCAATAGGATAAATTAATATTTTAATCGGAAAAAACCATTAAATACTAGAAAGTACCATGATATTGTCATTGAGTTTATATGAAAAGATTTATTTTTGTATACTATTAAATCAATAATTGTCCTATTGACCAATTTTAATGTGATTTGAGGGAATTTTTTTCTGGGTGAATATATAATGAATATATAAAATGAACTGATTCAGAATTCGTTTTTCAATACATTTTAAAAAATGAATTTAAAAAATAAAGAATAAATATAATTAAAGTGTTACTAATTGTAGATTTCTTTTCTGTTTATGAGAATTCGATTTTTAAATACGTAATACAAGTTTTTCTTCCCGAATTCGAACCATTCACGAATTTATTATGAGTTAGTCCTTTTTACTCAATAACATATAAAAGCATGTTCTAGTTTTCGGACAGTTTCAATCCAATTTATATTAAATATTATGTTTCCATTGTTTTCAATTCGTTTTTTTCAATACAAAAAAAAAAACGATTATCAAATGAATTCAAACCACTTGCTTTGACTTACACATTTCAAAATTGATTTGAAAACATTTTTTGTATTGTTAAATCAAATTAAAAATATTTGCATACTAATGACGATTTCCATGGCAAGTTTTTAGTTGTTGCCCCAAAAACTCAGTACTTGCACTAGCCATGGAAATTATTTTATATTTTCTAATATGTGTTTGTGAATAATTTCACATTGACTTTTCATTCTGTCATTTTTTGTTTATTATGTTTCTTTTTAAAGTGGTTTAATTTAAATTTTATTGTCTGTAAATATTGCGCATCAAAAAATATTGAATCCTTAAAAAAAGGTAGAGTTTCTACCAATTAGTGAATGCGTGATAATTAACGAAATTTAATTCCTAAAAAATGTGTTTGTGTGTGTGAAAAACTTTATTCAAAACAAGGGCAAAAACTAAAAACTCAGAGCAACAACTATTCTAGCAGTTGTTGCTCTATGGAAATTTATCAGTGCAACAACTGCTAGAATAGGGCAACAACTGAAGTGCCATGGAAATCGGCATAAATGAAGCGAAATTCGATCAAAACCTGGAATATGCCACATATATTTTATAACTATTGTAGTATTGTAGTTGATTTTGCTGAATTTACAAAAACTTTTTTTATCGAACATTTTGTGCCGCATGTATTTTTCTATTAAAAACAAAAATTCAATTTTTTTCATGTTGTTGCTTTTCGTGCATTTTTCCTTAATTTTCGATTCCGAAAATAATTCATGAAGAAAAACGCATGCGCTGCACTCGTGCGTTGGTAATAATTTTAGACTTGTTTTGGAGTGACTGCTGCTGCTATTGTTGGTGATGTTGCTTTTGCAGTTGCTGGCGCTGTTGTGACCAAAGTGTTTTTGTGGCACTATGAAATAAAACCAAATGAATTAAAAAATAATATGCAGCAAATTTATTTAGCAGTTACAACAAATGAAATAACACATAATTTTTTGTGCCATTTCTTCTGTATTTTTTATATTATATAATTTTTGTATTCGAAAAATTAAAATTTGACTTTATTTATTGAAGAACATTTTTTATACCCTACACTAAGAGTGAAAGGGTATATTCTGTTTGGTACGACGTTTGTAACACCCAGAAGGAAGCATCTCCGGTATGGAAAAGTATATATATATATTCTTGATCAGCATGGCCTCCTGAGTCGATTTAGAGATGTCCGTCTGTCTGTTGAAATCCCTACTACTTAAGCAATTGAAGAGTTAGATAAATGAAACTTATAATTTAGATTATTTATATACCTACGCTGTATGTGCGAAATCGGTCCATTGTGACCTGTGATCTGACCATTTATATTAAAAAATACCTCACATTAAATATACATCTACAGATCAATTTTACTGTATACGTGCTTAGGTAAACTTTTTTTGGTCAAATATATATCATGCGACTTGTGGTTCCAAAAAAAAAATCGAAATTCGGTACACCTACCCATTTGTAAATATGGGTAGTAAATGAATGGAAATTCTTCAGCGATTGAAGGTTTGTAATTATTTTCAGGGTTCGTATACCCTGGTGACCAATATACCACTTTGAATGGTAACCACACATATGTGCAGGGTATTTATAGTCGGCTTAGACCGACTATAATTTTGATTATCCTAACTATCATAATAACACCAAATTTAAAATTTCCCATGTGATCTAACCTTCAAAACTTCATTAAAAAAACTCATGCATTTTAGACTATACGAATTTAAAATGCTAAATTTGTACTATAATGTACCACAAAAGGGTTTTTTTTTAATGTGACCAAGATACTAGGGATGTAGGAATGAAACATAGTTTGTTTGACAGTTCCTTTTATTACCTATCGAACGATGTTAATCCCTAGGGATTACATTTGAAAATATCACATATTCAAATACGAATTTTAATGCAAAAAAATAATATTTTCAAGTGACCACAATGAGAAGGTCAGATTTTTGATAAGATTTTTTTTAATGTATGAGAGATTTTTGATTGTCTGGTGAGATTTTTGGAAGATTTTTTAATTCCATATTAATTTTAGATATAATAAATTTGTAGTTTTTTTTGTTGTACTGTATAAGTTTATTAGGGGGTTTATTTCATTGGGTGTTTGTTTTCGTGTTGTCGTTTTTGTGGATGGATCTATGGCTGGCAGGATGGCTGCATGTGTAACCAGTTGGTTAGAGGTTGGCTTTGTTTGTTGTTGTTGTTGTTGCTGCTGCGGCTGCATTTCTACAGATGGTTTTGCTGTTGATTTTATTAGGCTGCCGCCTGTTTCTATTTTTATTGTTGTTATGATTTTGGTTGCTGCTTTAGCTGTTTGTACAATGAGCGCTGTGGAGGGTTGTGTTGATTACGGCCACACAATTTTTTCATTTTATTTCTTTTATTTAGAAATTGAAAAAACCAAATAAATAAAATCAAATACTTTGGAATCGATTTACTATAAAATACCCACACCGATGACGAAATAGAAGAACCCTTTAAATAAATTTTCTTTTTGAGGAAATCACTTTTCCCGTTTCAGCGTAGATAGAAATCTCGACAAGTAACTAGTTTTGTTGTTGTTGCTGTCAGTTTCTTCTTCTACTTCTGCTGCGCCATAAGTTACTTCATGGTTTTCTGTTGTTGTTGTTATTGTTGGCTGTTTTTATTACAAGATTTTATTATTGTTTTTCTGCTTGCACATGATGCTCCTTTTTTTGCCTTCCTTCGCTCGCCGCTGCATCCATCGATTATTTTATTATTTTTCTCTAGTTTGTTCTCCTCCATTTGCTCTGCTTTAATACGCGTTCTTATATTATACTCGCCAATATGAGCAGCATCGTCAGAGTTGCTGCTGCTGCCTCCTCTCCTTTTCTTTTTCTCCTACGATTCGTTCTCGTCGTTGACGTCCTTGTCCCCTTCGTTCGTCATCGCTGGTTCATTGCATTCTCGCACTTGATGCGCTGCGCGTCCATCGATTTTACTTTGTTGTTGCTGCTGCTTTGTTGTCGCTGTTTTGTATGTCTGTCTATCTACCCGTCTGTGGCTTGATTGTTATGTGGTTGTTGCTATTTGTTGATGCTGTGGCCTCGCACTGGTCGTCATCCTTTCTTTGCTGCCTGCCTGCCTGCCTGTTGGAGTTTTGCATTTAATTCGATCCATTTGGTTTTTGGTCATTATTTGGTCGTTCTTTTCATTTATCACTTTAATATTCATTTTGCAAACAATATAAATTGTAATCACTAAAGAAAATAATAAAATATTGCACTAATTTAATTAATTGTTTAAAATATTTGAGCATTTTCGGAAATTCATTTTCGAATGAAACTCAAATACGTACCAGAAAAATCGAAATCGTTCCACTGAACTTTAGCATTGAATTCAATTGTAATCAATTTTTCTATTGAATATTCAAATTCTGAAATTGTATGAAATATTTGGGCATTTTTAAAAAGTCATTTAATTTTTTTAGAAAAAAAATCGAATTATATTCATTGCACTGAACTTCAGCATTGTATTTTATCAGATACAGCATAATCAATTTGATCCATTTATTATATAAATGCGAACCTAATCGAAAACGTTTTAATTTTTAAATCAGTTAGTTTTATCGTTAGAGCATTTATAGGATATATTTTATATGAAATAGAGATTTTGCTTTTTAAATTGGGATAATTTAAAAATAAATGAATAGCCCTATTCTGGCATTGTGAGGGCTCACAAGTCACATCTCAATGAGAGCCGTTTTTCTTGTTAGAATACCCAGCTGATTTTATCGCAAGTTGTTCCGAAAAGAATTACATTTTTTATTATGTTATTTTATATATTTTACCGATCGGTAAAATAAAATGCTCTCTATGTTGCAGTGCAGGAGATATGTTTCTTTATCCAATTCTACTACAACTGATTCTAGAATAACTTCCCTCTTGGTACTGACGGCACAACAACGAGAACAACTTCCCATTGGGTTCCGATAAAAAGTCGTTCCACGTTCGCTTCTTTTAGAATGTAATTGAGAATACACAAAAACGTATCAAACCTCTTTGAAATATTTTATTTAAAAAAAATGAAGTTAGCTGCGTATTCTAAATCAACAATTCATTTAAAAACATGTGTGTCATAGGATATAAAACATATTTAGTAAGTACTTTTTTATTTAAATTAAAAATATAATTTAACATGTTAATACTACAGGTAGTGTCGATGGCTCAGATGGTTGGTACGCAGGAAGTCCATATAATAGCTGGAGAATATCAACCTCAAAAATATAATAAGTTCAGGAGCAAAAATGTCCATGAAAATATTTAATTTATTAATATACCTTAAAGTTTAAATATTTCTGATTATATTAGTTTTATAAAAATTAAATGAACAATTTTATTTATTGTATTTGTATTCTATGGAAACAGTATGTGGAAGGTGTTCCAAAAGTCATTCCGGGAACCATTTTAAGAAGTAGTTCCAAAAGTCATTCCATGCGAACCATTTTAAGAAGTAGTTCCAAAAGTCATTCCATGAGAACCATTTTTAGAAGTAGTTCCAAAAGTCATTCCATGGAAACCATTTTAAGAAGTAGTTCCAAAAGGCATTCCATGGCAACCATTTTAAGAAGTAGTTCCAAAAGTCGTTCCATGAGAACCATTTTAAGAAGTAGTTCCAAAAGTTGTTCTATGAGAACCATTTTAAGAAGTAGTTCCAAAAGACATTCCATGGGAACCATTTTAAGAAGTAGTTCCAAAAGTCATTCCATGGGAACCATTTTAAGAAGTAGTTCCAAAAATCATTCCATGGGAACCATTTTAAGAAGTAGTTCCAAAAGTCATTCCATGGGAATCATTTGAGGAAGTAGTTCCAAAAGGTATTCCATGGGAACCATTTTAAGAATACTTCCAAGTCATTCCATGAAAACCATTTTAAGAAGTAGTTCCAAAAGTCATTCCATCGGACGTTATTCCATAACTACGACTTTTGGAACCGGGAAAGAAGTTGTTCAACCAGTAAAGAGAGAAATTTAAAAAGAGTACTTAAAGTGGTTCCACAACACATTGCAGTAGAAGCTTCTCTTAGAAGCTGACGGAAAAGTACTTGCTCGTGTAGACATCGCCTGCCTAAATAACGACTTCTGGAACCATTTTTGGAGCGACTCCCTTAATACATTATAAATTGCCAAAGTGGTTGCAAAGTGCTTCTAAAATCTGCTGGGTAATTGTGATCTAAGTCTCAAATTTGTATTCTGGCAAAAATCTAACAAAAAATAACTCTCAGCAAGAGAGAGTTTCACGTCATATTTGATGTTTAATTTTTAATTAATTGAAAACAAATGTAAATAAACAACATAAAAACATTAGTATTTCTGTTTGTATACCGTTTTTAAAACAAATAAGCATTCAAAATTGCATTTTAATAATTTAGATGGTGCCAATATATGGCCCAAGTTTTTAAAAGTTCATTATAAGTGATATGTTAAGCATCTTCGCATATAGGAAAGGGACCTTCAATTTTTAACTGCAGTTTGTGTTTTTTGGCGGCAGATTTGATATTTTGTGGTTATCCGTTTAACTAACTTTCATTTATTAATACCTAAACTAGTTCGCATTAAAAAAAGAAGAATTTCAGAATTTATACGTTGTAATCTGTTACTTTGAGCCTCACAATGTTCCTAATTATTGTGACCCTGTCAGCATCTCAACTTTTTGCCAGAATTCGAAAACATATCAATTTGAGATTCACCCAAATTGTTGGGATGTTTTTGACGTTGTGAGAATTTGTGATGCTTATCAGATTAGGGCTATAAGATTTATCATTTGAAGTTTCTCAAATTCAAATAAATAGTTTGAATTTTGTAATTTGATATAAAAAAATCTCAATTTTATTTAGAATTTCTCAATTTAAAGTGGAAAATATCAATTTTAATTTGAATTTTATCATTTTGAATTGTCAAAATCACAAATTCTTACGTAATTTTCAAAATTTCACTCGAATAACTCTCTTTATTTAGAAATATCAAGTTTAGACATTGACTTTGCTCACCTGGTTCGCTCATGGGTCAGTGTTACATGCAACGGGGCAGAGCAACAGGTCCGCAACAGTCAATGGCCATAAAAATAAAACGTTAGTTAGCCCAACAAACGATGTGTTTAGTTTTTATTATTTTTTTGGTACTATTACCGTGCATACCAAATAATTTTGTTTAACCCAAGTAACCAATTTGATAGCACTTCATAATTTATTATTTGTTTGTTTTTCCACTTTTTTCCCAAAGAAGAGTCATTGCACTTGTTTCTCGAAGCGCCCAACGTCGTATTCTTCGACTTCTCTATGGCTACAGTTGCTGCTGCCGATTCTTCTTATAATTTGTAACACGCACGCAATTTATTTTATACAAAAAAAATCCACACAGGCAGAGTTTGTGAACTTTTTCAAACGTTCGTTCGACTCGTAGTAGCAGCAGCAACCAGCAATCTCAGCAACAGATTTCTGTTGGTTTTTGTCATCATCATCATCATTTTCATCATCAACGTTTGTCTGAAACGGATAAAGGCAGCAATGCTGACGCTGTTTTGGGTTCAGCGTAACTTGAAATTTGGGCATTGCCAAGTTGCTCCATAGGATGCTGTGTGTCTGTCTACATCTGAAAGTAAACAAATTCCCGAGAGTTGAATGAATTTTGTGTAGCGTTTTTTTTTTTGAGGCTACTTTTATGAAGATTCATGGCTTGGAAAATTTTAAAATAACAGAAATGCGATTCGATTTACTGAAATGTCAAGTCGGGTTATTGGCTGTGAGCCTTGAAGAGATTTTGTCGGTCGTTTAGTAAAAATTTAATTTTATTAAAACATCATTTTATCATTTATTTTATGATTATAATTATTACAAGCACTTCTTGAAAATACAAAATAGTCTCTAAATATTCTTAAATAAAAAAAACATAAATTTAAAACTTGTTTGATAAAAAAAAATCCAGTAAGTAAGGTTAGGTCACTGGGGATATTTAGTTATTTTATATATTTTACAGTTCGGAAAATTAAAATGCTCTCTATATTTCAGTGCTTTCAATACCCGACTACCTAGGTCGGGTATTCATTGTTCTAGCTCTTCTGGTTTTACTGGAATCATGATTTTTAACGGACAGACAGACTTACAGACTCAAAGAATTACAGAGGGACGGAAAGACATACGGAAATCGACTTAAGAAGTTATGATAATCCAGAATATATATGTTTTTCCATACTAACCAAACGTCTTCATCTGGGTATTATAAATGGAAGACCTAATTGGAATTCTCCCTCGAAAAATTCTCGGCGTTCAAATTATCCTGAGGTAAAGACTTGTATTGGTGTAGAATTGTCGAGGATACTATTGTTTCTTGAAAGAATTATCTCTAGGTAAAATTTTCTCGGGAGAGAATAACCCTGGGGAATAATACATTGGGGTATTTTCGCTGGTAATATAGTATGTCTGAGGAACCATAGTAAGATAAGTCTTTAGAAAGAAATATCTTATGAACATTTTTGGAAAAAAATGTCCGGTAAAAAATTGTCTCGTGAAAGAGTTTTCTTGGGAAGAATTATAAGGGAATGCATTGTACGTGAACCAAAAATTCGGCAATCAGAAAAATAAAAATAAACATTTACAAATTTTTAAAAAGCATTATCGATAGAATTCCCTTTTTTTAAACTGAAATTGAAAATGTTCTACTGAAAATTGAGAGTTTCTATTGCAAAATGAGAAAATTCCAAATGAATTGTAGTTAATGCAATTATGTAATTGTCTCTTGAAAGAATTATCCTTGGGAAGAAAAAACCCTGGGGAAGAATACTTTGCGGTATACATGGCTTGGGTAAGATTTGTCTTTGTGAATAATTATGTCTGACAAATTTAGTCTGAGAAAGCATAGGAAGAATTGTTCTTGAAGAAGAATTGTCCGAGGAAGATTTTTTTCAATTTAAAAAAGTTCAGTCGATAGTCTTTACCATTTCAACTGACATTGATAAAAAAATCTAAATTAAATTGAGAATTTCCACTTCAAATTGAGAAAATTTCAAATGAATTGTCGGATTATTATTGTCTCTTAATAGAATCTGGGAAGAATAACCCTGGGAAAGAATACCTTGACGATGAATTGACTTGGGTATGATTTGTCTTTGTGACTTGGGTATGAATTCTCTCTGTAAGGTATAGTCTAAGAACGGAAAAGTCTTGAGTAAAAATTATTAGGTAAAATGTCTAAAGAAATAATACTTTTGAGAAAGAATTGTTCGCGGATACGTGCGTAACCCAGAAATTCGGAATCCAATAATTTAATATTACTTAAAAAATAATATTTTATATTTCTCAATTAAAATATTTCTTATTTTCGAAAAATAGCATCAATTTTATTTGAAAATTTCTCAATTTCCAATGGAAATAACAATGGATTTTAAATGAAGTTTTCTAAATTTCAAATGATAAATATAAAATTCATTTTAATCAAATGACAAATATAAAATTCATTTGAATCAAATGAAAAATCTCAATTTTATTTGTTATTTTTTTTAATATAAAATGAAATATCTCAAGATTAAATCGTTAAACAATCATTAAAAAATGTAATTTTTTCTTTTAAACTTTCTGTATAGAGGACAAAAGAAAAACTGTAACTAAATACATTTTTTTTGTTTATATAAAAAGGAAGCAACACTAAAACATATTGAGAACAAAGCCACAAACAAAGTATGCTGAAGAACTCTACATCCTGTTCCGGTTTCAACATAGTAGTGAGGAGACAAAAAAAATAGGACTTGTGGCGCATTAGCGACACTTGTGCGGCGACGACGAAGTTGCACGCGATTTGACCTTAATTCGAACATATTGAATACTCAAGAGTAAAAAAAACAAACTTTTTTTATAATAAAAAAAATATCTTTTTACAAAAAGCATACAAAAAAGTATCAAAAACAAGCAAACTTGTCGAAAGGAAAAACCCGCATAAAACGTGTGTCGTACAAAGCAGGAAAAACTGCATAAAGTGTTGCTTGAGACAGTTTTGAACTTTTTCTTGTATGGCATATCCTTCAGCGCTCCGACACTGTGTCGTTGTAGAGGATGCTGTGTCGGAAGTTTGCTGCAGTATGCGTAGCACCTCAACACCCACAATAGAATGACTGAATGACGGACGGACGTACTGACTGGCAGGTTGGTCGTTGGTTTGTCGTTCGGCTTTTCATCTCTGTCCCTTCATCATTCATACATCCATCCATCTGTCTGTCTCTCTGTGAGCTGCGGTTTTGCTCCGGAAAAGTGGCAGTGAATGAATGAATGATGTGGCTCTGTCTATTCGCAACACAGGTCGTTGGTCTTTCTTTCTTTGCACTTTATTCTTCTAGTGGTCGAGTCGACTCGACTCGTGTCGTGTGAAGTCAAGTCGACGAATCGTCATCAGCGTGTGTTTGAGCCGCCAAGTTTCCTTTTATTACTTTGATGACTTTTCACAAGTCCAAACGTCCGTCCGGCGTATGTTTGTGTTGCTCTGTCGCCTCTGTCGGTGCAGCCAACAACGGTTTTGACTCGTATTCCCCAGTTTGCCTGATAAATGATGTTAAAACTCTCAAGTGCGGCGGCGACGATGGCGGAAACATGAAAAATTGTGCCCGGCAAACATTTGGCTTATTTTTGAGTTATTCTATTATTCACAATGAACAGTGAATGCTGGAAATATTTAAGATTTTGGAATTTAAATCTAATTTAAAGTCTTCTGAAGTAAATATTATACCGTCTCAAGCACATTACAAAAAAAGTGTATTCGGTTTGCACCTAAATCGGACTTTTATGTATCAAATATTGGGCATATTTTTAAATTAATTTTTTATTTGTTTGAAAGAACTCGAACGAATTGTTTGCGGTTGAAATAAGTTAATTTTGCATTGAAGAAATATAATTTGAAAACTTAAAACCAACGCTAACACGTTACAATTAAAATTTGAATTCATTTTCTATCGAAATCTGAAGCATGGCAGCAGTGAGGAGTAAATAAAATAAGACTATTGTTTTTGCAAGAACAAGATCAACTTTTTGATGCAAGAACAACAACAAATCTAGAAATAATGCTTTGCAATAAAAAGACGTTGGTACTCGAAAAGCAAACATCACTGTTTAAAGAGTTCTGAGGCGTTTACTAAACAACGGCGATTGCGTAATGTTTGTTTCTTGCATTGCTAATCAGTCATGCCGGTATATTTTACATTTTAAACTATTTAATCTATAATTTTAATTGTGTCTTAAACTTTTAATATTTTAATTATAATATTTAATTTTTTTTACTTGCAGGTAAGTGTCCGAATGAGCTGCAGCTGATCTGATTTGCGTATTTTATATATTTAGAATATTGCGTAAGTTCATAAACTTTAGATTGTTTATTTAATGCATTTTCTTTTGCCAGTCTCATTTAGTTTTCAATTGCGCAAATGTCTGCTTTTAAAGACTTGTCAACCGTGCCTATTACAAGTCGCCGTTTATCGCAGCAACTAAAGTCGCGCTTATCAGCGACGACGATTAAATCGAGCGCCTCGAGCCTCACGAACGAGTGCAACATTTCAACTTGACTTCGGTCGACAAACGTCAAATGACAGCAAAAACTGGTCACCGGCAAATTGCAAAGTTGTGGTGGTTAACAATATGTTGTTGACTGACAACCTGCTGCTGCCAGTGGCAAGCAACACATGCCAAGTTGCATCAAACACGCAGCAGTTATTGCTACTAATAACAGCAACCATAAAAACAACTACTGCTGTTGTTGCTGCTGCTGCTACAAATAACAACTTGCAGCATTTAAAAGCAGCAGCAGCAGCAACATTGCCGTCGATGACGTCGATTTGTTTTTAATATTTCTTTGGTATTTTAGACTTATTTTTCTTTTATATTGTTGACGTTGCTACTATTGCTCCATTTGAGTAACTGACTCAATGCACTCCGTCGCATTGGTTGCGATGATTTAATCGTCGCTCAACAAATTTTACGCATGCGCGCGCATCATCGCGTAGCACAACGTAATGCAATCGAAGGCAGTGAAAATGGTGCTGCCAGCTTTTGCTTTCAATGTTGTAGATGTTTGCCGGCATTTCAAATATTTTTACAACTTTTAGTTGTAATTTAAAAAACATTTTAGTATATGTATTAAAACTATTAAATCTAATAGAAAGACCCTCAGACCTTTTCATGATATTCTCATACTTTGCAAAAATCTGATCGTTATTTGAAAAATACATTTAATTTTATACTATGTAGATAATCCATTACAAAAAATGTGGTCAAATTTCAAATTTTCACTAAAATTTTAAATTTTCATTCTCTCAATATTCAAATTTTAAATCAAAAATGTTCACTCAAAATTTCAATTTTCTATTCAAATTTTATTATCATTGAAAATTAAAATTTTCACTCAATATTTATATTTTCTCATACAGTATTAATCTTTTTACTAAAAATTTATATTTTCACTAAAAACCTCAAATAAGAAGCATACCAAGAAAAGAAGCATACCTATATGTTTTATAGCCACGAAACAAAGTATAACTATATTTTCGCCATGAAAAGAAACACTTGTACATTTAGCTACGAAAAAAAGTTCATCTATCATTTTGCCAAGAATAAAAGCATATATATTTCTTCAAGAAAGTTATCACAGTTGGCCACATCTGCACCAAAGTTCTTATAAATGGTCTGGAAAAGTTAGATCATGAATTAGTTTTCATCATTTCGAGAGAATGGGCTTGAACGTTATTTCAGAAAGTAATTTTTTTTTAAATTTGTAACATGTAAATAGTAACACAAAATTCGAATGAATTTAAATTGAGAATTGAATTTGACAGCTTTCAATTTAATATTGATAAAATTGCTAATGGAATTCAGAGTTTCCATTTGAATTGGGAATAATCAAAATAAATTTGAGATTTTCATTTAAATTTTAGAAAATTTCATTTGAAAATGAGATTTTCTATTTCATTTTAGTAAATTTAATTCGGCTTCTTCATTTTAAATCGGCTTCTATAAAAAATATAATTAAATGCTATAATAAACTAAAGGAAATAACTGTATTTCTAACTAGAAGTAGTTTTTTTTATAGATCTTATTAAATTAAGAAAAACTGCGTACCAAGAATCTATTATGCGACCTCAAATGCTGATTTAAGGACCCCACGACATTTTAGCTCGATGCTGTATATATAAATTTTTAAATCAACTAGCTTATTACAGATTTACATTCTAATATACATAATTAGAAAGATAAAAGGCGGGTCTTTTAATCATAAATAAAATTAAATACTTTCCACTAACAAAAAATGCGAAGCTAAACTGTTAAAGATTACAACATTTTAGGGTATTTAAAATTTTTAAATTTAATAACGATTATTAAATGCTTGTCATTCATCGTAATTTTATTTATATTACACATTGAAACACTAATCGATTCTGCATATAACATGATATCAACATATAAAATCTGTAAAAAATTGCCTGAGTTAAAAAAGTGAATGTGCCCGAAAATCTGAGTTCGTGCGTGCAAATCTCCCCAATTAAAAAAAACCCTTACAGCTTCATAAAATAAAAATTTCTTAAAATTCGGTTGTTTTAGTTTTACTTATGGATTCAATAGAATAAAACAGTATAAAATTTAATTTTTAAATTATTTATTACATCTTCCAAAATTTTTAAAATTGGGGTTCCGATTCCAGTTTCAACCAAAAAATTAAATGGGTTTCGATTCCGGTTTCATACTTTGTTTAATAACGGATTCCGGTTATTTGCGTTCCCTGACAGGGACTATAATATCTATTTCGGTTCTGGTTCCGAGATTTAAAAAAGCGGTTCCCATTCCAACCAGAACCAGTTGGGAATGTTAGATCACATGGGAAATTTTAAATTTGGTGTTATTATGATAGTTAGGATTTTCAAAATTATAGTCGGTCTAAGCCGACTGTAAATACCATATGTGTGTAAATACCAAGTCGTTTCGTGGGAAAACATTATTTTCATGTATTTGAGCATAATGTCAATATATATTTGACCAAAAAAGTTTACCTAAGCACGTAAACAGTAAAATTGAGCTGTAGATGTAAATTTTATATGAGGTATTTGAACATAAGTGGTCAGTTCTCAGGTCACAATAGTCCGATCATGATAATTTTCTTGTTCAGACAGCTTAGATATATAAGTAATCTAAATCTAAAGTTTCTTTGCTCTAGCTCTTCAACTTGTTCTGTAATCGTGATTTCAACAGACAGACAGAAGGACAGACAGACGGACATCGCTAAATCGACTCAGGAGGTCATGCTGATCAAGAATATATATACTTTTCCATACCGGAGATGCTTTATTCAGGGTGTTACAAACGGCTTACCAAACTGAATATACCCTTTCACTCTTAGTGTAGGGTATAAAAATATATGGGTTCCGATTCCAGTTTTAAGTACGATTCCGGTTCCAAAAATCTAAACGTTTCGACTGCTTTTTCATGTTTTGTCGTGTTTTCCGTGTTTCTTCGAGTCTTTTTAAAACCCGTGCTTCCCGTGCACTACAAAAGTTATGAATTTATTATTTAGGTTGAAAAAATATATAAAAAGTATAAAAGTTTTAAAATATTTAAAATTGTTGCTATTAAATACAGGAAAAAGTGCTATTTTTGGCATAGATATAGATACACATCTGACTTCAGTCTCATTATTATAACCTGATCATCTTGGTCAAGTAACTGATGGGGTTGCGACAAGGTAAAAAATGAAATGATTTGTACCTAATCATAAATTTCTACGTAATAAGCAGCTTATAAAAATTCTTCATACCACTTATACTCTACAAGAATCAAATTCATGATCGGGAAACGGATTATTGTATTTGGTATATTGCCAAACCCCAGCAAATTTACATGAATAAATGTCTCTTCCCTAATATGCTAAAATTTCTACTTGGGATATTTGTGAAATTATTTAAAATTTTGAAAAATTGCTATTGTAATCAACAACTGTACTGACCACTATACTATCGAGGATGCTGTATAATCACGACGGATAATCATCATAAATTACTTTTATACTTTACAAAACATAGCAAATGACAGACACAAAAACGAAGTAAGTTATTATAATAATTTCTCATTTAATATAATGGCGCATATTTCAATAATGCGAAATAATCTTTTACATTGTTACACAAAGAAAATGTCTTTATTTGTTTTATTATTATTTTTTTTTAGACAATTAGCATAAGTTGAACTTTGTTTCAGCTAAACATACAACATTGTTGCTGCGATACATTATAATGACAGCCACCGTTCGTCCGTCAAATGTGTGTTGAGTGCGGCAAATTGTTTGGACTTTCTTTTGAAATGTCCATATAACTCAGTCAATCATATATAATTATTTATAATGATTTTTTGTGTTATAAACGCACAAACAAAAACTGAAAATGTTTTGAAGGCCAACATACAAAAGGTTTAATAGTTAATATTAACTACTAACTTTCACTGGAAACTCTGCGAATGTTTTATTTCTAGAATTGAACATATTTTTATTTTATTAAAAGCTAAAACAACATTTAAACCTAATTAGTGTTAAAGTCTATTAAATATTTTGTAATTTTCTATGAATGGCGGCGTTTGGTATTAAAAGGCGGCACGAGCGAGCCAAACGTCAATTGCGGGGGTGCCTGCCTGTCGCCAAAGTGCGAAGGTGGTCTCACGTTGTGCTGTGTGCCAACTACTAAACAGGTAACTTCAACCACGCAGTTGCTCTTCGCACTTGTCCCAATTAAATTGTTTACTCGAAATCATTTGGCTTTTGTCGTCATCATCCTCATCACACTAAATTAAATGCTTTGTATCTCAGATCACAGAGTATGTGGAGTGCAGTGTATGTGGGCGGCGGTAGTGGTACCGCGCACATTTTGTGGTTGTACTAATTGAATTGAGCTGTGCTAATCTTATTGTGTTTCGCGTAATCGAACCTATTATTATTATTTCTAATGCTGCGGATTGATTTGTTGACCTAGTTTCAACAATCAAAAGATGTAATTCATAAAAATGATTAGATTTTGTGGATTATTGTTATTTCCCCATATTTTATTTTTGTTTAAAACAAAAAATGAATTTAAATTTACTATGCCTAAAAACTAATAAAAAAACGAAAAATAAATTCGAAAAAGCATTTCAAATAGTTACTAAAAATATATAGTTACTAAAAAAAATGAAGTAAATTGTATAAAAATTAATACTTTGAATTGAGTTTCATTATTTGTGGTAAATTGAATTTTTACTAAATTAAAATTTAATTTTTAATGAAAAATTCCATTATTTCGATAAATTGAATTGCTTTATTTGTTTTTTTTTGTTCTTTTTTATATTTTTAAAATTTTATTTATTTTTAAATGTTTGTTTTTACATTTAATTTATTAAATTTTATTTCTTGATTTTTTTTTTGTTTTTTTAATATAATTTTATTTTGAAAAGTTTGGTTATTCTGCTTTTTTTTGTAGGTAATGACAAATTTTTGTTGAAAAATTCCATGTTTTTTTTGATAAATTGAATTCCTTTATTTCTTTTATATATTTTTTATTTTTAATTTAATTTTTTTAATTTAATTTTCTGCTTTTCTTAATTTGATTTTTTTTTTTGATATTTATTATTTATAATTTATTTTGTTTGAAAAATATTTTTGATTTCAAAATTTTATTTTTATTAGGATATTTTTTTGAAAAATTTATTTATTTATTTTATTTTTTATTTATTAATATATTAAAAAATATATCTATTGTTTTTTTTTAATAATTTTGGTTAGTGCCGATATTCAAAAATTTTTTTCTGTTTAATTTTTTTTTTTAATACAATTTATATTTTGAAAAAGTTTGTTTTTTTAGATATTATTTATAGATTTTGGAATTAATGTTTTTGAAATTTTTTGTTTTTTTCTTGTTTTTATTTTTAAAATTGATTTTTTGAAATTTCTTTTTTAAAATTCTTTTACATTTTTTTTTCTGATAAATATTTTTTTTTTTTGAAAAAAATGATTTTTGTTTGAAAAAATTTAATATTTATTTTGAATTTTATCTTATTATTTGTTTTGAAAATTTTGATTATTATTTTTAAAAACTTATTTGTTAAGATTTTTATTTTTTTTTATTTTGTTTTGTTTTTTTATTTTGTTTTGTTTTTTTTTATTTTGTTTTGTTTTTTTTTTATTTTGTTTGAACAATTTTTTTTTAATTTGTTTGTAATTCATATAAATTTTGTTTTTTTGTAATTTAAAAAAAAAAATGTTTTTTTTTAATATTTTTATTTATTGCCCATATTTTTTTTTAAACTATTCCCTAATATCTAACATTTTTGCAAAAATGAAAACAAATGTAATTTACGAAACTCCAAGAATATTGGAAAGTTTTCCAGAGTCTGCCAAAAACAAAAGAGTAAAAACAAAAGAACTCTGTGGCTTTAAAATCTTGACATGAAAATCCAATAACACGCAACGTCGCCAAAGCCTCAGCCAACGACGACGTCGACGCACGCCTAACTCTCTCCGTCGGCCCCAACATGGTACCAAATGAGTGACTGTCGGGCGATCACACGCTTGCGCCCCCAACGCAGCGCTGCATTGATTTTTGCGCTTGGGGCGCTTTTAACTCAAAGACCTCTTTGCCATCCTGTTGCCTCCTACTCCTCTCCCATCGTGCATCAAATATCACCCTGTGGGTTGCAAGTGCAACAGAATGGCCCCAAATCGCACGTACTACAACATACGGCTCGTGGCAACACTTGACGCAACGCGCAGCCAGTTGTTGTAGACATCGTTGTCGATTTTACAGAAAAAAAAGCGAAAAACCAAAAAATGTGGGGGTTAAAACTCAATAATTGCACGATGATGCCATCACTTAGGGGGCGCAGTGGTCGCGAGGTGGTTGGCGGCAGAAGGGTGCAGGTGACACTAGCGCCAACAGTGTTGCCCTCATTCAGCAAATGCAGTAACTTACATAATACGGTATAGAAAATGTTAAAATTGCACTAAAAGCGCAAAAAACTACGAAAGACGTTGCATGCAAAGAACAAAATAAAAAAAAAATGCAACGCATGAAACTTTGCAGGCGCCCTTTTCTTATTCTACTTCAGCATATTCTTTTTTGCGCAGTATAATGAGGTCGCTACTAATTTAAACTATTAAGTGCTGTAGGGAAATTTATGACTTTTTTTGTCGAAAAGTTTGTAAATTTGAGTTTTATTTTGTTATAAAATTAAAAATTTTATAGTGCTTTAATCTGTGTAAGGGATTAAAATCAAGTGGAAAATAAATTTTTAGATAAAAATGTTTCAAATCCAATTTATGATATTAATAAAATTTATAGGGGCTGGTACGATAAGTCGAAATTTAAAATGTTGAAACTAGAGATGGGCGCGTGTCTGTTTTTGATGATGCGGACACGCACGGGTACGTCGATAGGTGACACGCACGAGCACGAGCCTGACGAGTAAATATACAGGCGCGCACGAAAAGCACGATAAAACACGGGATTTTAAAAGACACGGAGGAACACGAAAACAGAGGCAAAACACGGCAAAGCACGACAAAACACGAAAAAAGCTCGGAAAAACATGAAAAAGCAAGCGAAACTTGAAAACAAATACCGGTACCGTTTAGATTTTGGGAACCAGAATCGTTATTAAAAATGTGTTGAACCGGAATTGTAATCGGAAATTATATTTTTTTTTATCTGGTTGGAATCGGTACCGATATTTTAAAAATATCGGAACCAGATCCAGTCAGATATTATAGCCCCTGTCTGGAAACGCAAAGAACCGGAATCGGAATCGTTATTAAAATGTTTGGAACCCTAATTGAAACTCATTTAATTTTTTTAGTTGGAACCGGAATCGGAACCGGCACCACAATTTATAAATTTTTGGAACCCGAACCGGAACCGATATTCCAATAGGTTTTAGTTCCTGTAATAAATAACTAGTTGGGAAGGTTAGATCACATGGGAAATTTTAAATTTGGTGTTATTATGATAGTTAGGATTATCAAAATTATAGTCGGTCTAAGCCGACTATAAATACCCGACACATATGTGTGGTTACCATTAAAAGTGGTATATAGGTTACCAGGATATACGAATCCCGAAAATAACTACAAACTTTCAATCGCTGAAGTATTACCATGTACCGAATTTCGATTTTTTTATTTTGTTGAACCACAAGTCGTTTCGCCGGAAACCATTATTTTCATGTATTTGAGCATGAGTCAATATATATTTTACCAAAAAAAGTTTACCTAAATACGTATACAGTAAAATTAATCTGTAGATATACATTTTATATGAGGTATTTGAACATAAGTGGTCGGTTCTCAGATCACAATAGACCGATCATGCCAATTTTTCTTGTTCAGACAGCTTAGATATATAAGTAATCTAAATCTAAAGTTTCATTGCTCTAGCTATTCTACTCCCTCTGTCTACAGAAAGAGAGAGGGACAGACAGACAGACGGACATCGCTAAATCGACTCATGCTGATCAAGAATATATATACTTTTCCATACCGGAGATGCTTCCTTCTGGGTTTTCCAAACGACGTACCAAACTGAATATACCCTTTCACTCTTAGTGTAGGGTATAATTAAATAAAAAATTATGTTTGATACTGTTTTATTCTCTTAAATCCATAAGTAAAACTAAAAGAACAGATTTTTAAGAAAAAGTTTAAATACCACGAAATTGTTATTTTCTGAAGCTGGAAGTAAGGGTTTTTTTAAATTAGGGTAGAAACTATAAAAATAGTCTATAATGGGCGCGTGTCTGATTTTGGAGGCATGGACACTCACGGGCACGACAGCAACTAGCACGCACGAACTCAAATTTTCGAGCGTGATACGAAAAAAGCACGGCACGCGCACATCTCTAAATGAAGCTGAAAAGACCGAAGACTAAACTGTCGAATTTGCCAAAACATCGTCCCTCTACGACGCTCTATAGGTTAAATTTGTTGATGCGATTTCTTCGTATTTCTTGGTTCAATTTAAAAATTTTAACGGGTTTTAAAGCTTAAAAAAAATTACATACAAAATCTGTCTACTTTGAACCCTCAATGACGGTCGGTTTAGAAGGTTTAAAAATTCGAGAAAATCCCCCATCAAATTTGCCAACATTGACGTAATTTCTTATAATTCCTTGGAGTGATTCAAATAATTTAAACTTAATCTTAAATCTTCAAAAATTACATGTATAATACGCCGAAAAAAGTTTTTGTATATGATTTTACTAAATGAAGCCAATAAAACACTAGTGAAATTTTCGCTATTAGGATCATGCCTAGATCATGACCAGATTATGTTATTCATATTACTTGTAGTCTTATGACATGGAAAAATTTTCTATTATCATTGCCCGATCCTCCTTTATTGGATGACCTATTTCAGCATATAAATTTTTGATATAGTTTGTTCCTATTCAATTTTCTGTTTTAAAAAGTTTGTTATCATGTTTCGGACAAAAAACCATAACTTGGAACCGGCATTGCGAAACCGTTTAGCTGTAAAACTTAAAACCGACATGAGACCGAAAAACGAAATTGAAACCGTTATATGCTGCGTTAACTGAACTATTTAAATTCGTTTGAAAAAATCAATTTCGATCGAGACGTTGTTGCATACAACAACTATAGTTTTTTAATTTATTTTTTATTTAATTTCTAAAAAGTTTTAAATATATTTTTTTTAATAATTATAATTTTGCCTTCATTATATAAATAGATTTTATTAACAATAATGTTTAAAAATATTTTGTTTAATTTAATTTCTAAAAAAGTTTTATATTTTTTTAATTTTTATAATTTTGCCTTCATTATTTAAAACAGATTTTATTAATTTTTATTTTTTTCCAGATCTTTTTTTTATTGTTACCAAGCCCTTTATTCTCATTTTTCTTTCGTTTGATCATAAAAAATAGTTTCTTTTTGTTCCCCTATTTTTCACTAATTCAGTGAATCTAATTGTCTACTTTTCTTTTTTTTTCGCTACCATTTTTCACAATGATGTCATTCGAGTGCTCATGTTTGTTGTTGTCATGCGGGTCTTTTTATGGCAAAAACGTGCGGAAACCATAAGTGAGCCAATTCTTCTGTCATACAGACCCGAGCCCCACTCTTGAGTTTTGAACCCTTTTACAGCCGTCCTTCAACTAGACAACATTAAATAGTCTCTGTTTTTTTACAGCCATGCTTAGCAGCCCAGCCTAAAAGGGTCTCTTCTTCAATAAGAGCTGTACAAACGTCAACTGAAATTTGAATCTAAGTTCTTGAAGCTCTTTTATAACCTATTTAAACAAAGTTGAAAGCTTTTTAAAAACCTTTATAAAGCTATTTAAATATTTACTTTTTATTTTATATTTTATTAATACTTAAAAAATTACTTATTTAAGCAATTTTCAGGTACAATAATTATACTGCAAAAAACCATAACATTAAATCAACTTTGTTAATTGCAACAATTTGCCATAAAATCAGACAAACAGCAACAACAAAATGCACTCTGGGAGCAACAACAGGTCAGGGTAGCCAGCAGCTAGCTTCATCTATCCATCCAGTATCCGCAAAAACATAACCATCAACATTATCGAGATAGCCAACTGCAAAAAGTACTACTAGGTTGACTCGTATTCTGTTTTATGTGTTACAAAACTTTAAAGCTTCGTGAATGGGTTTTGCGTGATTTTAGTTGTGGTTAAAATTACAACGCTATATCTTTAAAGCAACAAAACAACCAGCCACAGAAGAAAACATCAAATAGTGGAAGATGGTTTTACGCCAGTCGGTCGTTGTGACTTTTTTTTTTAATAAAAAGTTGGAAGAAGTTGTATAAAATGAAGCTGTACAAAATTTAAAGCTTCGTTACAGATTTTTTTGTAGTTGCTTATAAGCTGTACAAGGTCTTTGTAAATTATATATACATATATGATATATCTGATAAACGAATGGAAAAATTCTCAAATTCACCAAGAACTAAAGGATATACGGTGAAATATATTGCTAAACGAAAAACTTCTTGATATTAAGAAGCACAACAATTTCTATCAATTAAGTTTGGCACTTAAAACACGAAAAACAGCTCTTTTCTATTCTATTAGTGTTTACATTTATAAATAGTTAATAACTTAGTTTCTTCATATATAGAAGAATATTTCGTGCCCTATTATCAGGGTTATTTATTGAATCCAGTAGTAAAATGTTGATGATACAGAAATACTATGATATAAAATGTTTTATGGGACAGAATTCCCATAGCAAAAATCATCTTAAACATTGTTATTAATCAAATTGCACTATTTCACATTCACGATTTATTATTCTTCAGATTAAGAAGTTCATTTCGCACACTTTTGTCTTAAAATTGTTCTTTAAATCGATTTTTATAATTATAAATATTTTATTTACATTTTTTTTTATCTCCATTAAGATACAAAAGTTCAAATATAGGCCACACATTGCAGTAGTAATAAAATAGAGACCTTCCTTTTTTGAATCGAAACTCTGTAAAACGTGTCTTGTTTAATACTCTATAACGAAAACATTTATGCAGACAGTAGTAGCTGACATAATTAGCAGTTAATTTATTAGTACCTCTGCAGTTAAATAATTTCTTTTATCTAAGTTTGAGCTGCACCCGTCTTAGTTTTAAGTTTTATTGCATTTACAGTCAGCAAAAGACTTACCAAATACGAGTTAAAAAGCATTATGTTGTAATCTTGATTTAAAATTGTTAATTAAATTAAATGCACAACTAAATGTTTGTATAATAAATAAATATGTTTCTTTTCCAACGTAACGTGATCAAATGCTTGTTTTTGTATTAAGCGATCTGTACACTCAGGGAAAAAACTACTAAAATCTAGAAGGAATCAAGTAATATACGGAGTAATATACAACTAAACGAAAACATTCTGTATTTTAATAACATATCCACTTATTTATCAAAAGAGTAACTAAGAACAATTATTCTTGATAATGCAGAGAGCTTAATGTATAAAACGGGCATTAATGGGTTAAAATATAGCCGTTTTATACAGATATGGCTTACCAAATTATGGGATAGGAAATGTATATAAAAGTAGTTGTTTTTAAAATCGATTATTGTGATTTGAAATTATGATCAATAGTTAAATTTTATTAAATAGATTAAATTGTATTTGAATGAATTTTGCTATTTTCAGTTCAAATGAAAATTAGTATAGAGTTAATATCACTATTAATCTACAATTTATTGTTTATTTTTTAGAGTTAATTTGTTAATTTGTAAATTTACAAATAACATTGCTCTACTTACCTTGATTAGCACTTAATTTTCCAAAACTATAAAAAAAGATGTTGAAATTATTGATTTTTCTGCGCTGTTTACATTGCTGGCTGCTACAGCTGTTGCCGAGTGGTTGGTTGTTGCAACAATTTATAAAAACTTGGCCCATTGCAAGAGTCAGTGTTATGTATTGCTGCATCCCATCCACAGCCATCCATTAGATACTCGAAGCACAAACACTACAGAGTATGGCGTCGTAAGTAGTTTCGTATTTGAATTTGTAATTCCGAGGCACTAGGTACGTAGTAGGTACTTGTGTGAAAGTGTTTTTATCGGTTTATAGTTCGTTCTATACGACGAGTATTTAGCTTGGCCTTAAAATGTATATTCTGTATGTGTTTCGAATCGATTTTGTTTTATTTTTTGCGGTTTTGTTGTTTTGTTATTTATTTAACAACGTTTGTAGAATGGTAGTGCAGAAAGAATGAATGAATTTGTTTAAAGTCAACGGATGGGCTAACCATCGAGTGCGAGTTTTTGGACGCAGTATTATTTGATGTGTGTGTCGTAAGTGTAGAAATTTCTAATTCTAATTTGGTCATGGCTAGACAGACAGACATATGCCACGCTATGAATATTATTGCTGTGCCAGGCAATTGGTCGATTATTTAATAGCAGCATTTAGTTTTGTAATTTGTAAATTATGTCTGTTGCCTCAACAAGGTTTTAGTGGCTCATTAGTCTACATAAGGGCTGTAATTTCGAGAAATCGAATTTGGAAAGGGCACAGAAAAATAATAGCAGCACGCTAATGAAATTAAAAACTAAAGAATTTTTTAATACTAAAAAGAATAAAAATTACATAAATTCTTCTTTTTTATTGAAAATTCAATTTTTAACTAAAAATTCAATTTTTAACTAAAAATTAAATTTTTTAACTAAAGATTTAATTTTTAACTAAAAATTAAATTTTTAATTAAAATTCAAAAATTCAATTTTTAACTAAAAATTCAATTTTTAACTAAAATTCAATTTTTAACTAAAAATTCATTTTTTAACTAAATATTCAATTTTTAACTAAAAATTCAATTTTTAACTAAAATTCAATTTTTAACTAAAAATTCATTTTTTAACTAAAAATTCAATTTTTAACTAAAAATTCATTTTTTAACTAAAAATTCTATTTTTAACTAAAAATTCTATTTTTAACTAAAAATTCTATTTTTAACTAAAAATTCTATTTTTAACTAAAAATTCAATTTTTAACTAAAAAATTCATTTTTTAACTAAAAATTCTATTTTTAACTAAAAATTCTATTTTTAACTAAAGATTCAATTTTTAACTAAAACTCAAATTTTTAACTAAAGATTCAATTTTTAACTAAAGATTCAATTTTTAACTAAAATTCAATTTTTAACTAAAAATTCAATTTTTAACTAAAAATTCAATTTTTAACTAAACATTCAATTTTGAACTAAAATTTTAATTTTGAACTAAAAATTCAATTTTTAACTAAAAATTCAATTTTTAACTAAAAATTCAATTTTTAACTAAAAATTCAATATTTAACTAAAAATTCAATTTTTAACTAAAAATTTATTTTTAACTAAAAAAAAATCAACTTTTAACAAAAAATTCAATTTTGAACTATAAAAATCTATTTTTAACGAAAAAGTCAACTTTTAATTTTTAATTATAAATTAAATTTTTCATTTAAGACTCGATTTTTTAACTAACACTTTTATTAAACTCAAAATTATTTTTACTAAAATTCACTCATAATTTAATTGAACTAATTCAAATTCAATGTAGCAAATTTTGAAAACATTTATATAAAATTTAACAATTTCATTTAATTTAACTAAAAATTCAATATTTAACTAAAAATTCAATTTTTAACTAAAAATTTATTTTTAACTAAAAAAAAATCAACTTTTAACAAAAAATTCAATTTTGAACTATAAAAATCTATTTTTAACGAAAAAGTCAACTTTTAATTTTTAATTATAAATTAAATTTTTCATTTAAGACTCGATTTTTTAACTAACACTTTTATTAAACTCAAAATTATTTTTACTAAAATTCACTCATATTTTAATTGAACTAATTCAAATTCAATGTAGCAAATTTTGAAAACATTTATATAAAATTTAACAATTTCACACATTGAATCATTTACCTCATTTCGTAAATTTTGATTATGCAGAATCAGTTAATGTTTTTGTTTTCGTATGATTGGTCGATTGTAAGAATCCATTATTAAAACCACAATTTGCAACAATTCAATGACATGAACAACGAACCCCTGCTGATCAGAGTCCATGGCGCATGATCCGGGCCCCCTCGAAATACTTCGTAGTCCGTGTTATGGGGCAGCCGGCTGCTGACGTACCGAGGACAAAGTGTCCGCCGCACATAATTCATCACGTAGCAGAATTTTGTGGCTCATTATAGCCGAATGAATTGCAAGCTGTTCGCAACAGCAGTTGCTGCATGCAATTGCAGCTGTTTGTTGCTGTCGTTGGCACTGACGACGATCATCGTTGTTGTCATCGTCTTCGTAGTTGTTGGTTACACTTCATTCGAGCATCATTTGAAATTTGCGCAAATTGCGACCAAAAACACGTCAACAAAAACTACTTTGTTGAGGGGTCAACGGAGTAGAGCAGACCAGAAAAAGCAGGATGAGAAGTTTAAAGTGGTGACAAAGATGAGGCCAAGTGTGTCGGGGAATCGTAGTTAATAATAATGCGGTGGAGACGCTGGTTGGTTGGTGTCACTGGCTGGTTGTCAGCAAGGCACGCGCTGGCAGCTAACAAATGTTTTTGTTTGCATCTAGTTGGCCTACATTGTAAAAGCGACGCTAATGTTGGCTTTAACGCATACAAATGTGGCATACGTTTAGTAGGCATGTTTGGACTATAAAAATTGTATATAAAAAAAAATGATTATCTAGAAAATGTGACTTTTATTGTATTTAGTGTGTTCTATTTTTAAAATGCTTTAATTCTTTAAAACTACATAAAGTGTTATAAATATTAATTTGGAAAAATAATGAAATTTGTTATACATATAATAAAATATAATAATGAAATTTTCGTAAATTTACGAAAACGTATATTTACGAAATCAATAATTTACGAAATTGTATATTTGCCAAATCGTATATTTATAAAATATATATTTACGAATTTCTCTAACTACGAAAATATTAAATTTTGAGAAAAATACAAAATAATGTACACAAATCTACAGCATTATTTATTTGACTTAACAAGACTAATATAACTAATGAAATTTAAAATTTACAATGATGTGATGTTTAAAAATTTTTAAATTTAAGAACATTTTACACTCTAAAATACGAAATTCTAAATTTACGAAATTATAAAATTTCAAAATAAAGTTACATAAATTTTAAAATGTATTAAAATCTTCTTTAAGAATATAAAAAGTATAAAATATGAGATATTATTTAATTAACAAAATATAATATTTATTAAATTTGCGTAACATTTACAAAATCGTATTATTACCCAAATTTAAGAACTTGTAAAATTTAAAAAATAAAAAACAAAAATAAAATTAACAAAATGATTTATCATATTGGACAAAAAGATTGTTTACAAAATTTTTGAATTATAAAATCGACATCCTTAAAATTTATTATCTATCTAGTTTATTATTTACGAAATTCCAAGTTTACGAAAATCTAAATATTAAAATGTATGAAATTATTTGTATAATAAATTAGAGAACAAAACTATAAATTTTACGAAATTATAAAATTACAAAATAAATTACGTATTAAATCTAAATTAATATTTGGAAATTTAAAACTATTAGTTTTGGTTGAAAAAAATTGAAATTTTTATGATTTTTGTATAATTTACGAAACTATGAGTTTTAGGAAATTATAATATAAATGACATTAATTAGTATAATATTTTATAATTAAGAAATTGAATATATAAGAATTTATAAAATGATTTTTAAACATTTAGCACAAAAAAATTTACAAATTTTATATATAATAGACTTTTTTTCAATTATGTATTACAAATATATAACATTTACGAAAATTTTATAATATAAGATTTACAAAATCATGAAATTATTATTGTAAAATTTAAAAAATTATAGTTAATTCTTATTTACAAAATTGTAAAATTTACAAATTTCATAAAATTTACGAAATTTGGAGTTTACGAAATTATAAAATTACAAAATAAATTAATTATAAAACATATAACATTTTTGTATTAAAATATTGTAATATTTACGAATTTATAAAATTAACATTATCTCGTTTTTTAAAGTTTAGAACTATTTCTTATTTACAAAATGATAAAATTTACAAATTTTATATGATTTACGAAATTATGAAATTTACGAAATTATGAAATGTAGAAAATAAACATTTTTGTTGGCGTTGTTAGGCGTTGTTAGGCGTTCAAAAATTATAACATGCATTTTGTTGGAATATTATAGATTTACGATATACTATAGATTTATGTGGAATCAAAAGCCAGACAAAATAAAATAGCTTAAGGTGTAGACGGGGCGTATATCACAGAAGAACGACCGACGGAATACGCAGCACCACTGATGGCTCCTGCACTAAAACGAAACAATTCGTCATTATGTGTCACGCATTAAGTGTGTCCAATATGTGCAACAAAGTAGTATCAGATACAAAAACTCGCTAAAACTTGAAGTTTCCTGTGTCAAACCAAAAAAAATTCTGAGCAATGTCTGCAATAGATGCGCAGATATTATATGTGCTGAGGCTGTGTTGTATCTTGCGTATCTCGTTCTAAATTTGTAACTGCCTCTATTCATACTATAAATATTTATCATTGCATCTGTATCTGTTAGCAGTACCTGCAAGTCTGCGTTTCTGTCTATATGCCTGGCTATCTGTCGGTCTCTTCTTCGTTCCAACCCATTGCAAGGTGTTTAGTTATCTTGCGACGCAGGTGAAATTTTATTTTGATTCTGTTTTTAAACAGAAATCATATAAACAGCACCACAAATTCCACGTATCACTTATAGTACAAAGTGGCCGGATGTTTTCGAAAAAAATTCGAAATTGCTACACAGTGGAGAAATTGTAAATAAACGCGCGTAGTCATTTTTAGAAATTCCATAGTGAAGGCTAAATAAAATAATTTCCAGATTATAACACCACTCAACACATTTTTTTCTATGGGTATTACATACATATTTTTATTGCTGATTCTTACTGCATGTCAGTTTTTTTAAAATCTTGTTTAGTTTTTAATAAATTTGCAAACGAAAATCACGTAACTTTTAAGTCACTTTTAAGTTTATAAAAAATATAGTATTTTACGTAAGTAGTTTGGAAATATATTTTATATGTAATTTTTTTTTTAATGGTCAAGTAAAATTTTAATATATAATGGAATTTCAATATCACAATTTGTTTTCAAAAAATATAGGGTTAACTCGAACCTTTATTTATTCTTTTTTTTTTTTGTAGTTAACATTACAATTTTTTCCTTTAGACTTCTCATATATAACTTTTATATAAATTTGAAATTACTACACGGCGGAGAAATTTTAAATATACGCTTACGTTTTTTTTCGAAAATTCTAATCGAAATTTGAATAACTTTTAAGTCACCTTTTAGTTTTAAAAAATTACAGCACTTAACAAAAGTAGTTTGCCAAAATATTTAAAATGCAATTTATATTTTAATGGTCAAGTACAATTTTAATATATAATGGAATTTCAATATCGTAATTAATTTTTAAAATATTAAAATTTAAACTTTTTATTTTTTTAAAAAGATAAATATAGTTCACAATTATCTACAATATTTTCCAAATTAACATTCAACATTAATAATTTGTTGATATCTGATTTAATTGTATAAAATTTAAGCTAAAAATGTCATAATTATCTCTATATAATTTGTGAACAGTGTAATTCGAAAAGTAACACTTAAAATTAAGTAATAATGAGTTTAGTTTTTAATTACTTAACTTTCATATTACATATTTAGAAATACATTTAGTTATTTTTGGTATAAATTACATGATTTGTTCTAAATCGCCTCGCTCCCATTTTTTTTATTTCTATTTTATAGTTGATTCTCGAAATTCGTTACAATGCCATTAATGTTATGCCAACAAAACGCCACAACAAAGCGCTACACAGTAAAACACCAACTATTGGTTTTAAAAAACCCAACAAAGAAAAAATAACACCTCGACCTTTAATTTTTCACAACCCAACCAATTCTGATTCATATTATTACGCCGCATGTTTGACGACAATTATTTGCTTTATACTTGAGACCCCTCTATAAAATATTAAAACTTTTCATAAATATAAAAATTATAAGAGCTATAAAAGTTCTTATCTAACCGTTGCATTTCTGAAGCTACTTTGTAGCTATCTTCAAAGTGCTGCTGCAGTGTCGACGATCGTCTGTCTATTGTGCCGGTTCATTGATTGAGCAATACGCCCAGTTCCTCTCCCCCACCCCATTCAAAACCCTGCAGTTATACCGCCCCTTCAATGATTACTGCTCTATAATAAATTATCGTCGAAAAATAGGTCAATGCAGTTGGCTGCAAAACATACTAAAAAAAACCGAATGGATTGTGTTGCTGCGGCATATGATGACGCTGAAAATTATGATGATGACGTCTTTTTAAAACTTAAGTTGTTTTCTTGAAATACGTTCTAACACTCGATAAGTATTAAACAGCAGTTGTTAATATGTTTTATTTTATAGATCTTTTTATAGTTTCGAGTGCCATCTTTCAAGTGTTAAGATTATTTTTAAGTGTTTTTAATTTTTGGTTTAAATTTTCATAAATTGTCTTAACTAATTGGGTTCGGTTTTCAAGTGGAAAATAAATCAGCTGCTCGAGTTTTTGGTTACTCGAGTGTTTATTTTGTGTAGCTTCGTTTGTCAAATTCTACGGAATTTCAGTTAGTAAGTAGCCCATGATTCACATTAAAGCACACAGAAAAAAAAACAATATAATAAATATTCTTTCAAATTCAAAATAGGTTTTAAAAAAAAAAAAATTACTTCTAACAACAAAGTTTGCGTACTGCGGGTAAC
Source organism: Dryomyza anilis (assembly GCA_951804985.1). Lineage (NCBI taxonomy): Eukaryota > Metazoa > Arthropoda > Insecta > Diptera > Dryomyzidae > Dryomyza > Dryomyza anilis. Next base: position 98,161,083 of record OX638132.1, read on the forward strand.
AATCGACCGATCATGCCCCTTTTAAATACGTCACTACTTAGGCATATAGTAATCTAATTTATGAGTTTCATTGATCTAGTTCTTTTGGTTTTGCTGTAAGCGTGATTTCAACAGACAGACGGACTCACTATGAGATGCTGATCAAGCATATATAAACCTTTCCATATCGAGAACGACTTAAGATAGTTTTAGAGCCTTCATAAGATCACTGTAAATAACTTTAAATTTGATGGACCCATAAACGATTAGCGATGAGTAAAAATGCAAGAATCTGCTTACAGTACAAGATCGACATTCCGATACAAGAACTAAAACGGCATTCAGAACAAGAGTCTTGCAATTTCTTTTTCAAATTCAGCTTGAATAATGCTTTTTATACTGTGCATTTAGGTAGGTATTTAAAGTGTTTATATCGTAGCAGGACATTTCTCCGAATGGTCACTTCCCCGAACGGTCACTTCCCCGAATGGTCATTTCCCCAAAAGACATTTCCCCAAAAGACATTTCCCCGAACTAACATTTCCCCGAATTAACATTTCCCCGAAACGGACACTTCCCCGAATGGACATTTCCCCGAATGGTCATTTCCACAAAAGACATTTCCCCGAACGGTCAATTCCCCGAATGGACATTTCCCCGAACGGTCACTTCCCCGAATGGTCATTTCCCCAAGAGACATTTCCCCGAAAGACATTTCTCTGAATGGACATTTCCCCGAATTGACATTTCCACGAAACGGACAATTCCCCGAATGGACATTTCCCCGAAAGACTGAACATTTCCCCGAACGGTCACTTCCACGAAACGAACACTTCCCCGAATGGTCACTTCCACGAAGTGAACACTTCCCTGAAAGACATTTCCCCGAACTGTCCCTGAATGGAAATTTCCTGAAATGGTCATCTACCCGAAATGTGGGTGGGAAAAAGTGGACCGAAAGTGAAAAAAAAGAATTTTTTTATTGCAGACATCGTTGAAAATCGAATGGTGCCAGTTGCAGTGGTCCATGACCTCCAAAAGAGGGTCAAAAACAACTTTTTGTCCAAATGGATAGCGAACATTATAAAAAGACTAATGGTACCCTTTGGAGTGGTCTGAAACTTATGACACAAAAATGTTTATTTCGGAAATATATAGCGGACATTCTTTTATGCCTAATGGTATCCTTTGGAGTGGCCCAGGTCCCCCCAAAGGGTGCCAAAAATCTCATTTGCTGGTGTATGCATCAATACAATGTTGAGTAAATCTTTAAATAGTGAATTTGAAAAAAAAAACAGAAACGGAATTTTAAAGAGGATTTATAAATCATATAAATACAATTGCTATCTCCATTCACCTAAAACGGGCGTATGGAGTAAACTAATGATTAAAATTATATAATTTCATTAGTTAGTTTCGTATAACAGAATTTGTAAAATATGCAAGAACAAAAACAAAAAGAAGATTGACCTGCCGATGCAAGAACAAGAATGACCCTGCGAACAATACTACCATGTCTTGAACTTGTTCTTGCATTTGCTCTTTAAACAATTAGATTCTTATAATTACACATATTAACTGGGTAATTCTTAAAGATCATTATATAATTTTATTTAATTTTAAAGTTTAATAATTTTAACATTTGTGTATTACATAAATGAATTAGGTATATCATAATGAGTCACTTTATAAATGTTGTAAACCGCGTTAAAAGTCCGAACATATGTTAAAAAGATCTCATCTATAACGTCAACAAAATTATAATATAAACCCAACAACACTTTTGTGACACATGGCTACCAAATGGCTCAACAATCAACGACAGAGTCGACCGATCTCTCTTCCCCCACACCACAGTTTCGTGATTCAATGACAAATGATTGGCTTAAGCAAAACATTAATAAACAATCCTAATGCAATTTAATTCAATTCCCCTCCGCACTCCATTCAATTTTCCCCATTCCCTAGATATTTGTCACATAAATGCTGAGCATTATTTCTATTAATTAAATTCAACAAAACTAGCAACCCCTATAGATCAGCGGACCGACAACAAAATTCAGACTCAGTCTCGAAAGCGAACGAGTCACCATTATTATCATCATCAACATATATAAAATGCATCACAATTTAATATTGCGTTGCATTAATAAGCATTATTTAATGCAATTGAAAGTCTGCTCTGCGGCGGCCATAATAAAAGTAATGAATCTGTGAAACATATTAATGAATTTATAGAGACTCGGTCCAAACAAAAACTCATTCGACGGAAGAAATGTATAAAAAATAGAGGGATGCACAGCACATAATGGTGGAGTCGGCCAGACAACGGAGTGAATTGAATTTTTAAATAAAGTGGGTGCAAAAATTAATATTTTTATAGTACTTTCAATTTTGAAATAAAAATAAAACGAAATACAAATTAAAAAATAAACCAACTGCTAAAAAAAACACGCATAATAAAGTAAAACCATAAAAACTTTAAAAAAAATATGCGATAAATTAAAGAATTTGTGTCCAACGACGCATAACCGCACTGAAAGCGTCGCCGTCATCAACAGTGTTGCCAGCTAATTGAATTAAAAGGCACCACAAACAACACTATATCGATGTGACCCAGTTGTCAGAACAGAGTGCTTTAATGTCACTACAGAAAGGTGAAGGATTTTCTTTGTAAAAATGTTTTAATTACTTTTTTTATTATTAGAGAATATTACTGTACATCTATTACAAGAATTCTGATATGTGTAGATCTACGAAAATCAAGTTAAATGAGACCACATTTATTTTTATTGAGTTATCTTAATTTGTAAATCTCTTAACTCGTATTATTTAAAATTTCTACACCATTTCAAATTGAAATTAAAAATTTTCAATATGGCATTTGTAAAATTTCAAATGCTTTTGAGACTTTTCAATTTACTTTTTTTAAATAAATGAGATAATACCCACTTTCTGTATTTCAAAACAAACGACGAAACGAAAATTTGTGACGTCAAAATTTCGTCACACGAATTTTAATTTCATGTTACTACTTGACTTTTAAAACTTTGAAATTTTTTAAAATTACGTTTTTTTCGTCTAAAAGTCTTTCGTTTCGAAATATAGAAAGAGGCAGTAAGACTTTAAATTTAAAATATTTCAGATGATGTAGAGTTTTTTTTACTTTAAATCGGAATAATTTGAAAATTAAAATTTCCATTTGAAATTTAAATAAAAAAGCTTCATTTTATTTATAAGTTTCTCAAACTTCAACGACTGACGCTTGGTATCATAAAAATAACGAAATCGAGTCTACACCGACCCTATTGTAATAGATCTGGGTGCTCAAATGAGAGGAAATTGTCTCCCGATAACAAAAATACAATTATTATCACAATTCGTAAATCCTGTTGACTTCTGGGTAACTTTATACGATTAATGCTAATTATTTTCATTTCTTCACTGAATCAGTCTTAATTTTATATGGAATTTTCCAAATTTAAATCATAATTTCAATTGGAATTTTATCATTTTATAGTGGACAAATTTGTATTTCATTTTGTATTCTCTAAATTTCATTCGGATAGTTGGGCCTTTCAATTGGAAATGATGTAGTGTAAACAGAAACGTCTTCATATTTAAAATAAAATAAAAAAACAATTGGATCATCTTTCGAAACACTTCTTTAATATAATAGAGAGCAACATAACATAATAGTCTCAAACCTAACATAATAGTCTCCTAACATAATAGTCTCAAACACGTTTGCCACATAAAAACAATATACTCTTCATTGAAATAGTAAATTTGATAGTAATAAACAACGTTTTTGAAATCATACAATTACTGATTCAAAAACAATTACGAATGAAGCAATATAAATTCGAATGCATAATATTATTGAGGACATAATTGCCTCAATCATGTTACACGTTTGCCACAAACATAAAAACAACAAAATCAAAAACATGATACTTACAATTATGTTTTTAGTTCACTGCGTTATTAAGTAAAAACAACACACAAAACATTAATATTTAATTACTGTCATATGTGCAGGAAGCCCTAATCAATTTTTATGAAATATATATAATATTTGTGTTTTTCCGATGCTCAACACAAACAACAAATCCAGTTCATATTTTTGCAGCCTTTTTGTACCTGCCAATTGGACGACGACAGAGTCAATGAGACGTAAAAACATGTTTCTCAAGATTTTAATCACAAGCGAGTCAATGAATCAACTCAAGTCCAAATATGCTATAGACGAGAAAAAGAAGAAAAAAACAAGAAGAAGGAAGAATAAATGCAAAAGAAGAGAACAAAATATGGTTATTATGACTGTGTCGACTGTGGCTAAAATGCATTCGCTGAATATGCGTTGAAGGCAATACGACAAAAAACAACAAAAAGTAGGTGACTGGCGATATCTCCGACCCCCGATCCCAACCGCGTGAACACACGAAGCGTAGGTAGGGCTCAAATAACTCTTGGAGCCAAGTGCAAAGAGCCGTTAGAAAAACACGCTAAACTATTTGCGTTCTTTTTTATGTTCTTGTATCTTTTATGGCTTAAATGATTAAAGCTCTTTTCCGACATTTGTTCTGATAATTAATAAAAATAAAAATAAATTGCTAATTGTTGACAATTAATAAAAAACACCGGATGTGACGCTAAAAACAGTATTAATTAATATTTAATGCACTATAAAAAATATCTATATTTACGATATTATTTTGGTTATAAAATTAGGCAATAAGGTAAATTGTACTTAAAATAGTATATACTATAAATTACTATTAAAATATATTTTAGTTTATATTAATAAAATTTGAATAATAAGAAGCAATTTTTAAATTTCCAATTTAAAATGGTATACAATAGTTTTCACATTTCATTTTATAGCGCTCAGTAAAATATACTATAAAATTAATAGTTTTTGTATTCCTTTCCAATAGTTTTTGGTATTATAATTCATCAATAGCATAAATTATTATTTTAATTCATCAATACTATTAGATATTAAAGAATATCATTGAAAATACTAAATAGTGTTTGATTATTTTAGAATTTATATAAAATTTACTTTTTTGTAAATACTATTAAATCATAGTAGCGCCTAGATGAAAGAACGTTTTCTGCCAAGTGTACTTTTAAATTTTCATAAATAGTATAAATTCTTAAAACTTAACCACAGCATATTTGGCTTATTGCGCTGACAAAATTGGTAGATTGACAAAAATTGTGCACAAAACAAAAGAAAAAAAGATTTGGTTGTGCGCGAAATTTGCTCTAAAAACGCGACAACAACAAAAATATTAAAGAAAAATAAATGAAATATTTTTTTATTAAACATGTTCAGCTGGCAACAGCAAGAAAATGGTAACAATAATAAATTATTTGCTGTGGCAACCCATTGAAGGCATTCATTTTGTGCTGATTTATTTCGTTATTACTTCGTTGTTGTTGTTGTTGGTGATGGTACACGGTACGTCCTACAACTACTTGGATGACATAATTTTTTGCGGTGGTAACTTTAGTGTTGATGATACCGATGACGAAACTATATCGTATGTAATACCGAAAACAGACCCACAACGACGTTGGTGTGAAGCTCAACATTCCGTTAATAGATTAGATAAAAAATATTTATTTGATATTATTTGTATTCAATAATTGCAGTTTTTATGAATTATTCTAGAAAAAATTTTAATTTGAAAATTTAATTTTTAGTGAAGAGTTGATTTCTAGTAAAAAATGGAAAATTTTATTTTAGGGAAAATTGTTTTCTAGTTAAAAATTGAATTTTTAGTGAAAAATTGAATTTTAAGTGAAAAATTGAATTTTTAGTGAAAAATTGAATTTTTAGTGAAAATTTGAATTTTTAGTGAAAAATTGAATTTTTAGTGAAAAATTGAATTTTTAGTGAAAAATTGAATTTTTAGTGAAAAATTGAATTTTTAGTGAAAAATTGAATTTTTATTGAAAAATGGAATTTTTAGTGAAAAATTTTATTTTTAGTGAAAAATTTAATTTTTAGTGAAAAATTTAATTTTTAGTGAAAAATTGAATTTTTAGTGAAAAAATTAATTTTTAGTGAAAATATGAATTTGTAGTGAAAATTTGAATTTTTAGTGAAAATTTGAATTTTTAGTGAAAATTTGAATTTTTAGTGAAAATTTGAATTTTAGTGAACATTTGAATTTTTAGTGAAAATTTGAATTTTTAGTGAAAATTTGAATTTTTAGTGAAAATTTGAATTTTTAGTTAAACATTAAATTTTTAGTGATAAATTAAATTTTTAGTGAAAAATTGAATTTTTAGTGAAAATTTGAATTTTTAGTGAACAATCGAGTTTTAATTAAAAATTACATTTTTAGTGAAAAATATCATTTTTAGTGAGAAATTGCATTTTTAGTGAAAAATTGATTTTTTAGTGAAAATTGCATTTTTAGTTAAAAATTCCATTTTCAATGAAAAATGGAATTTCTAGTGAAAATTAGAAAAATCAAATTTATACAAAAAAATCCATCCATTTTCTTATACCACATTGTTTGCGGAAATAAAACCTACTACCAGCTACTAGTAGGGCTGACTACTTGTCCAAAACTGTGACTGACAGACAGACATACAGTTGGCTGACGAAGTTGTTTCTTTATCTAGTTTGTTGTTTTTGTCATTCTACCAGATCGTGTTAAGCTCACTAAACAACAACTGAATTTTTCAGTTTGTGTCAGCATGTTGCGAATTTTTTCCGGTTTATGTTGCTTTAATTTTATTTTTTTTATTCCCCTCTCTTCAATGTTTTCCCACAGCCGTACCCGTACCATGTATTTATTTATGTTAGTTATTGTAGTCTGTTTTTTTTATACAGTTTATTTTTTTTTATTGTTATTTTGTGCAGTTTTCTTCACTTTTTCTATTCAATTTATTGTGATTTTTATAGCAGATTTAATTATGACATTGCAAATTATTTACATTATTAAAAAAATACATTATGAAATCAAATATTCACCATGTTTGCGATTAATTTGTATATTTTTCTGTTGTATGATAGATCACTTTTTATTAAAATCAAATTCAATTTTGAACTAATTTAATATTGGTTATTTTCAAAGATTTGAATTCTAGTTTTTATTATTATTTTGAAAAATGTAATAGCCTCCCTCAATCATATTTCTCTCTCAACCATCACAATATCTAATTTTATAATCAGAAAAATTAACAATCATGCATTAAGAAATCAGAATGTTTATGAAAGTTCTACTGCAATTAACAGTTTAAATGTATGCCTTGCAGCAAATATTCAAGCAACTCATAAGTATAAATAAACTTGTAGCTAAACGTATTTATATTTATGGGAATTTTGAATATTTGCTACAAGGCATATATTTAAACTGAAAGTGTTCAGCAACACTTTTATAAACATTATGTTTTCTTACTCTGTTTATTGTATTTTCAATTCACAAATAATTAAATATTTTTAATATTAATTATAATAATTTTTCATTGTTTGCCACAAACTTAAACAATTCTAATTATAAAATACAAGCATAGCTTATTTTATATACAACATTGTATGATTTCCATAATAATCATTTTTAAATGTAACAAATTATGATAAAAAAAAATAATCTGCTGCAGTTAACTTTTTTTACCACAATCATTTCAAAAACAAATTATTCTCGTACACAAAATGAGTTGAAGAATTTTGCTATTTTTGGTTTAAAAATAACTTAAACTAATTTGCATTTCATATTATTAATGAATTGTTAACGTAACATGTTAACAAGTTGAATATGTATTTACTTTTTTAAACTATTTTCTTTTACAAATACACTTCAAACATTCCATCGTCATCTAACAATAGTTGGAATATTTTTATTGCATTGCACATGCAAATGTTGTCCTTGTCCGAGTGAAATCAATTAGAAAATCAACAACAGACAGTGCTAAATAATAAATAAACCTCTTTCGAAATTGAGGTTAATGGAACATTTACCATATTGCATGAGAACTCAATAAAACTGCTGGAAAAAGCCGACAGAATACAAAAAAAAACTGCATGGTTACAAACGAAAATTAACAAAGGACCAACCAACAATCACAACACTGAAACAAGTTGCAATATAGTTAAGAACGGTTGAAACGCACATTAGAAACAAATGGGTTTACATTGAAAATTTCTCGGTTTAACCCATTGACGACGTTTGGGTAGAATTATGCCCAAAAATGAAGCATACTTCAAAAACAAATCTAGCTAGAGCCACGTGAGAGCTATTGAAAAATGGCGTTCATGAATAGGTAAAGGAATAATACGACTACCACAGAGATAATTTTGAGGTCATATAGTATCTGTCTTCAGGGGTTAGTCAGCGGGCTATATATTCATAAAAAATGATTTTAATTTTCTGGGAAACTTTTTAATGAAGGATATTTATTATAAGGAGTAAAAAATCAAAACTTAAGCTCTTCTATTAAGCGCCTCAGGACTCTTTCAACAGTGATGTTTGTTTTTCGAGTACCAAAATCTTTTTATCACAGAGTCGTTTTACGAGCTTTGGCTATCAACAAGACTATCATATCGTCACTGACATGCCAAAGGGGCGAATGTGCATTTTTAAAAATGTTGTAAAGTTTGAATAGCTTTAAAAATTAATAATTTATTTTTTCAACTAATGCCTTAACATAACTATTTTATCTCGTACCAATAAGAAGTTATCGCTTGCAAATAGCAAAATTCGAAAAATATTAAATCTTGTCATGCCAAAAGGGCGAATCTTTTCGTTTTTTTGCCATAATTTTTTTATTGGTACAAGATAAAATAGTAGCGAAAATGTTTGGCAAATTATTTTTATATAATTATTCAATCGATAGGTGCTTTAAAAACAAATAATTTATGCCTTTACACTACTATTTATATTGTACCAGTATGGCGAAAAGATTCGCCATTTTGGCATGAAAAGATTTTCAATTTTTCAAATTCGCCCTTTTGGTTTTGTCTTTTGTAGATAGAAATATCCAACAAAACCACACACGATTTTAACACAGTATAGTTGAGGAAAAACTACATTAAAAAATTACATATTTACCCCTTTGGCATGATAGTGACGATATCTTGTTCTTGCATATGTTCATTGGGGGGGTCAAATTAAGTAAGAAATTATGGGACAGTGAGTTATTATTTAATTTCATTGGATAGAAAAGGGTTCCAAAACTAGTTAAAAAAAAGAGAAATACCATTTTTTTTATAAATATCCTAAGTCGTACGAAGGAAAGTTAATAACAAGGTACTTATTTTAATTGCTCTGAACAGTTTTAGAAGTGAAACATGTGTTATTCTCTGGGTGTTTAGCAGCCTTAGGTGTCTTCTATCTTTCAAAAATATTTATTGCTCTACAGAAATGAATTTATAAGATGGGAATTTTAATACCCACTTCGTTGTTAAAGGGTTAATACCACGAATTAAACACAAAAAAATGTAAAAATGTGGGATTTTATCTTTTTAGATTTAATCAGTTAACAACAATTTCTATTAATAATATCTATATGAAGTTTTATTTTTATTTTATTTTTTAAAATCGGACGAGATCCAGTCTATAAAGCGATAATATGAAGTAATAATAACGAATTTTACACTCTGATTTTCTTAAACAACATGAACTAAACTGCAAATCTTCAAATCCCTTTAGAGTCCAACGTAGACCAAATGGCACCCGTTTGCCACGATTATGTATAAAATCTCATAAATCGCATAAATGTTGTCAAACTTGTGCAAGTAGCTTAAAGTTTTGAGCATTAAAAGCGCTGATAAACCGTAGAAAAACTTTTTTGCAAATGTTTGCGCTGTACAATGGACAAAAAAAACCTGAAAGTAAAAGAATACAACCCATAAATACCTATAGCATGGTGAATCCCTCACATAAAAAACAATTACTTTTTGTTTGTTTTGCACATTCGGTTTCTGATTTGCTATCGTATGGGTTTTTTTTATTGTTTCTGCCTCGTCATGTCCTGAATCTCGAATTTCTACAGTTTGTCGACGTCTCATATGTACACTATGTTGTTTTTGTACTCTAGGGTCTTAAATTTTTCTTGTTGGCGAATTGTTTTATGATGGTTTGTTGCAAACATTGGCAGCCTTTTTACAAAAATACACGTTCAACGTTGTTTATTTCATTCTTGAAATTCAGGCAGTTTGAAAAAAAAAACTTGAAGATTCTCAAGGATGCTATATAAAACACCTGCCTGCATCCAACCACATCTTTTTTCGATTCTACACTTCCTCGAAATTCACGCATATGCAGTTTATTTGATCCATTTTGTCGCATTTACCACTTTACGCCAAAGTATAAAAAAAAAGATTCAGCTGTGTTCTCAAATTTCCTGCATGTTTTCAAGGCTAAATATAACAAAATCTATTTTTTTATTGAATTTTTATTCTTATTGCATATAATGCTGCCATTTCGATGCAAAATTCTTCAATAATAAATCGTTTCAAAGAAAAACTCTGAAGATTTATGCAACATTTTGCAACATTGTTGTCGGGTTTGGAAAATCTCAAACGGCAGATACAACTGAAATGCATCAATAAACCAAATTTTGATAAATTGCATTTGGTTGAACGATTTATGAATTGAATTTTCATGTTTTTTTTTCGTTTTTTATTGAATATTTTCACGAATTTTTCCCTTTTTCGTTTTTTTTTTCCTTTCCATGTATAACTTTTGCGTGTCTTTTTGTTGAACAAACACGTTACAGTTAGTTCATAACCATTTTTTTTTAGTTGACAGACCCTCCTTCAGCTCTAGCTCCACCAGTTGTTTATCTAGATTTGAACGAGTTGCACACGAAACACATTATGAGACTCATAATTGAATGCAGTGTAAAAATATTAACTCATAATTTGCAATTAATAAAACTCATGAGAAAAACAAAACAAGGTAGTAGTGTTGCAAATAATAAAATCATTATCTAGAGCTAATAACGTCAATTTGCATAGGATGCAATAACGTTTATGTTTGTGGTAATTATTAAAATGTAATAAATTAATATTTATTACACTTCCTTAAATCTCGTAAATAATTTCTGAACATACTTCATAAGTAATTAAAATACGGAAGAGAAAATAAAAATATGAAAGCAGAGTATACATGCTGTAAACTTCGTTTCGAAATTATATATTTTTTCAATTCGATACATTTTTTTTTTGCTGTTCCAGGTTTCAAATTTCAAAACAAAAAAAAAAAAACGGATATGAATTCCAATATTCTGTGCACTCAGAAAAAAAAAATTCATAAAATCCCATTACATTTTTTCAATAGGACAGTTATTGATTTAATAGTATACAAAAAATGAAATATTTTTCATACAAATAATAGTATTATGTTACGAAAAGAGGTAATTTGCTCCACTGTGCAAGCAATCAATCATAATAAATGAGACGCAAGACAATTCAGCGTACTAAGCAATGTGTTAGAGAGAGACAGAAGATCATTCGGCGCACTAAGCAATGTGCGAGAAAGAGATGGAAGATCAGCACATTAAAACACATGAGTTCGAATGAGATGCCAATAGCATGCGTCATTCACGAAACGAGTAGAACGTTCTCGAAACAAGTCGAAGCTTGTCGAAACGTGTCGATTTGATGCATGCAGTATATAAGAGAGACGCATCTGAGGCACAGCACTTCAGTAGTGATTGGAAAGAGGTCGAGTGCGGCTCGTGTGGGAACAATGTCATGTTAAAAAGTGGACATGCAGCAGTTGTTAGAATTTGTTATTAGTAAAGTTGTTTATTAAAGTGAATTGTTATAATTTTAACCAAACATAAGAGTATTTTTATTTTGTATACAATCCAGAGATACGAAATTGTAGAACAGTTTTCCATAGACTGAATTTTCGTAACAATACTATCAATTTTATGGTACATTTTTTCTGAATGTGTTGAGCAATATGTCAATATGTCTTATTTCACAAAATATAAATTGCGAACACCTCAAAAATAAACTGAGTTTGGTACAGCCCCTTAAACACAAAAAGTCAATATTGAAAGCGGACAAAAAAAAATAGGGTTACATTAGAAATAATTAAAAATGTACACCCAGAAAAAAATTCCCTCAAATCCCATTAAAATTGGTCAATAGGACAGTTATTAATTTAATAGTATACAAAAAATAAATCTATTCATATAATCTCAATGGCAATATCATGGTATTTTCTAGTATTTAATGGTATTTTCCGATTAAAATAATAATTTATCCTATTAACTATTTTTAATAGTAAAAAACTATTATTTATATAGTATTTTTTTCTGGGAGTATATATTTTCAATAAAAAATTATGTTAAAGTAATTTTTTTATAATCTCCGTAAATATATTAAAAATTAATATTAGAAATAAAATACGTTAGTTTTGAAATATGGGTCGGGCAAAGCATGTCAAAGGTTCCCTCATTAAAATGTTAAAAAATGAATGTCATCGAAAATCAATCAAATCTATTGGAAGGTCACATACATTGCACACAATGCATTTCTGGCTCCAAAACCACATTTTTTAAAAGGTAGACCATAGATAATTGTCATGAAAATGAATAATCACATAAAGTTACTATGAAGTCGAGACCTTTTTAAGTCAGCTGCAGGAATTTAAACATAGTTAGCAGTTAAAATTGTAAAAAAAATCGAGATAAGTGAAACAAGTTACTGATCCTATTCTTTTGTCCGTAACTATATGCACGACTCTTGTTCTTGCAGTTTTTGCAAGAACAAGAACAATATTCCGATGCAAGAACAAGAACGACCCTGCAAAGACAAGAACAGAAGCAGTACTAAAATTAGTTTCTCGAATACAAATCTTTATGTTGAGTAAAGAGCAAAAAAGTAAGAGTGAAAAAAGACAGGAATCTTCCGATGCAAGATCAAGAACGACCCAGCAAAAAGAAGAACCATTTAAATTCATTTCTTGATCTCTCAGAATTCAATACAAAACGTCATATTTATTAATAATCTACAAAGTTCTTAAAGTTTGCAGTACAAAATCGAGATTTTGATGCAAGAACAAGAACCACCCTCCAAAAAAAAAACAAGTGCAAGAACAGGACTAACATTGCAAAGAATTTTCTAACTACTAAACATATTCTCCAAAAATAAGAAATCTAATTTAATAAATTGTTCATTTAAAATGCAATTTTTCCTAAAAATCATAAAATATTTCATGGTTTTGTGTCCTAAAATCAAACCACCAACCCCTTAGAATTCAAACACACGTGCAACACTTTGGTAACAAATCAATTTACAAAATTAAAGCAAAAATAAAATAGAAAATTATCCAATTTTGCCAAATCACGACACAAACAATTTTGCCACAAAACCAAAGACCAAAAGAATTTGCCTAAAATAATGTTGTATGTGAGCTGTTTATGGATGGATGGATGGATGGATGGATGGATGGATGGCCAGACAGACATACTCTATTCTGTGAACTATCTGCTAATGCGAGACGAAAACAGAAAGTCGTTGGAGTGAGTGGAGGTGTGATTAGCAGAAATGTGTTTGTACTATAGATAGGGGAGCTACGTGCGGTCGAAACGAACCCGCTTTAGGTAAATGTCAAATGCTGTGCTCTGCGATTATGTCATACCTTGGCGTTGACTTTAAACTTTATTGCTTACGTGTTGTAACTGCTGTATGTTGAGTCCTGTTTTGTATCTTACTTTTTTTTCGATTCTGCCCGAAAGGATAATAAAATTACTTAATGCCCGAGTGCCTTGCTGTGTGGCATAATGCAGTAGAATAAAATAAAAAAGAAAAGATTTTTTATTTCATACTTTTTTTTATTTTATTTAGTTTATTTAGTATTTTCTACTACAGCTTGTCATGTCATCAGTCGTTTGTGGCGAAAGTTGACCTTCAAAAGGGACATTTACGGTGATGATTTTTCGGATATCGTGTTGCTTGTTGGAGCCATAATGCCATGACTAAATTCTACAAAACGTCAATAATTTGTGTCTGTCTATAGAATGGAAATTAATTTGTAAATGACACAAATGCAAACGCAAATTTACAGCTAACTTCACACATAAAACTGACGGACTGCCTGGCCTGCCTGGCTGACACTGGAATTAACAATTGCCGCATTATGTGACTTGCAGACAAAAACGACTAATAGTCGACAACAACACTAAAGAAAAATACCACAAAATAGAAATAAAACAAATTATTCTTTTGGGTTACAATGCGGTACTAATATTTAAAATAAAGAAATAATCAAGACTTTGAATTTTGTTTTTCGATTTTGTGCATTTCGTTACACTTTGTTGCTTTGAGCAGAAAATTGATTTTGGAGAAACTTTTAAATTTTTTTGTTCTTCTATGAAAGTTTAGAAATTGCAAAAAATTTAACTTCAAAATTTATTTTTGATTTAGAACTGATAATAAATGTTCATTAAAAATTATATTACACACTAAAAAAATATCGTTAATTCAAAAATTCGATAATTCCCAAAAATTTAAGTTTCGACTTAGAATTTAATTGTTGGCTCTGCGAAAGAAAGCCCCAGGAAATAAAGCCTCAAACCAAGAAACGAAATAAAGCCCGAACAGTTCTTCAGATAGCCAGAACAATTTGTGGGGTGTTATTTGGTATTTCAGGGTTTTATTTTGATTTTTTTTCTTTAAAAATTCAATTTTTCACTTCAAATCTAATTTTTACTAAAAAAAAAAAATGTACTAAACAAAAATTTTTAAAAATCAATTTTTCACTAAAAATTCAATTTTTCACTAAAAATTCAATTTTTCACTAAAAATTCAATTTTTCACTAAAAATTCAATTTTTCACTATAAATTCAATTTTTCACTAAAATATCAATTTTAAACTAAAAATTCAATTTTTCACTAAAAAATCAATTTTTCACTAAAAATTCAAATTTTCTCCAAAAATTCAATTTTTCACTAAAATATCAATTTTAAACTAAAAATTCAACTTTTCACTAAAAATTAAATTTTTCACTAAAAATTCAATTTTTCACTAAAAATTAAATTTTTCACTAAAAATTCAATTTTTCGCTAAAAATTAAATTTTTCACTAAAAATTAAATTTTTCACTAAAAATTCAATTTTTCACTAAAAATTCAATTTTTCACTAAAAATTCAAGTTTTCACTAAAAATTCAATTTTTCACTAAAAATTTAATTTTTCACTAAAAATTCAATTTTTTTTTTTTACTAAAAATTAAATTTTTCACTAAAAATTAAATTTTTCACTAAAAATTAAATTTTTCACTAAAAATTTAATTTTTCACTAAAAATTCAATTTTTCACTAAAAATTCAATTTTTCACCATAAATTCAATTTTTCACTAAAATATCAATTTTAAACTAAAAATTCAATTTTTCACTAAAAAATCAATTTTTCACTAAAAATTCAAATTTTCACTAAAAATTCAATTTTTCACTAAAATATCAATTTTAAACTAAAAATTCAATTTTTCACTAAAAATTTAATTTTTCACTAAAAATTTAATTTTTCACTAAAAATTTAATTTTTCACTAAAAATTCAATTTTTTTTTTTTTTACTAAAAATTAAATTTTTCACTAAAAATTCAAATTTTCACTAAAAATTCAAATTTTCACTAAAAATTCAAATTTTCACTAAAAATTCAAATTTTCACTAAAAATTCAAATTTTCACTAAAAATTCAAATTTTCACTAAAAATTCAAATTTTCACTAAAAATTCAATTTATCACTAAAAATTCAAAATTTCACTAAAAATTCAATTTTTCACTAAAAATTCAAATTTTCACTAAAAAGTCAATTTTTCACTAAAAATTCAATTTTTCACTAAAAATTCAATTTTTCACTAAAAAGTCTATTTTTCACTAAAAATTCATTTTTCACTAAAAATTTAATTTTTCACTAAAAATTCAATTTTTCACTAAAAATTCAAATTTTCACTAATAATTTAATTTTTCACTAAAAATCCAATTATCATTAAAAATTAAATTTTTCACTAAAATTGTATTTTTTTTTTTACTAAAAATTAAATTTTTCACAAAAAATTCCAATTTTCAACAAAAATTCAAATTTTCATATAAATTTAATTTTTTACTATACATCAAATTTTTGACAAAAATTAAAAAAAATTAAAATAAATTAAATTTTTCTCTTAAAGAAATTCAAAATTTTTAAATAATTAAAAATATATAAAACATGCTAACATATTTTCACTTGCCCTGCATTACTTTTGCCAATTTCATTCGATATATTTAGGTCATTCGTTTTAAAGAAAGTGAATTGGTCTGTTTTTGCTGTTCGGACTGGTCGGTCGCCCTACGTTTTCCTTTCTCTGAGACTTATCGTAGTTTCATCGTTGTATTGAGCAGTAAACACTGAACTCCGTTATTCATTTAGCACCCAATAAATAAACAAACAAACAATCAGCTAAACACACCGAAAAAATAATTTAATATAAGAGAAATTTGTATACTTGTCAAAACTCAATCATATGGAAAAAATATACTATAATAAGGAATAATGCAATTTTAATAATCAATATTCTGAATCTGTTTGAGATTGATTGACATTTTTCATTTTTTTTTTCTGTTTACTAAATATAGTCAAAGACTTTATGCATCAACTAAAGCTGTGGGAAAAGTATTCGCCCTCCTGTGTTTAATATGTGCATTTATTTATTGACTTTAGGGTTTTTCCCTTTGTTTGTTTTCGAATACTAGAAGAAGATCGTGTAAAATATTTGCTCAGACTTATTAACTTTTCGATCAGGTCGTCAGGGCTTTTATATGGATTGCTGGTTGGTCACTTCTCCCCCTCCATTGCCACAAATTATTGCGTTTTAATTAACTGTTTAGCCATAGTGTTTATTTGTTTAAACAAAAACCAACGTAAATAATAATAAAATTCTTCGGTCGAATTTTTTTATTATCTTGCGTTAGATTTGCTTAAAAAGATAAAAATATCTTCTAAAATTTAAGTAAATATTTTCAGGTTTTGTTAAAAACTTTATATCTCTTATTTGAATGAAATAAAATAAAATTTCTAAATTAAATTAAATAATATATCAATTTTTGGAACATCAAATTAAATAATAATTATTTAAATATTTTTCGGTTAAAATATATTATAGCATAAATTTAACGAATTGCGATGAGAAAGTGTTGTCCAAAAATGTTTGTAATTAAAAAGTAATATGAAATTACCATACATGTATTAGAAATGAAGGGTAATTAAATTATAATCGAAATTGAATAAACATTATTATATTGTTAAGCAGAATCTGTAAAATTTACAATAAATATGTTACAATACCAACATAAAATTTTAATTGCATTTGAATAAACTATTTCTTGCCAATTTACTTGGTTAAAACAATGTTTCGAAACACAGAAAATGCTAATCAAATCTAAATACAACGTACGTTCGCCACGGTCGTGTTAATTCGATAATTTATCGACTGACGCAGTTGGCAACGTTGTGCATCATTTTCTACCTACGCCATCTTTTGCCATCGTTTGAACATGTTGATGTTTAAAAACAAACATAAAAGAAATTGGATCTAAATAAGTGTATTCTTGCAACATTCTTCTTGTATACAAAGTTGGCACTCGTTGAGCAGAATTTTCTACCTACGTCTCTTTTTTCGTCGTTTGAAGTATGTATAGGGCCATTTTAAACATACTGAAAACAAACAAACATGAATTCAAATGTAAATAAAGGTATTCTTGCAGCTCTCTTATTGTATACAAAGTTGACACTCGGTGATCGGCATTATCTGCGTACGTGTCTTTTGTTGTTCGTTGAGAAACCGTGTTCGCGTCGGTAATAATTTTGTTATTTGTAAATTAAATAAATATATAAACTGTGTTATAAAAAGTACTAATAGTAACAGAGTACAATATAGTACAGTATATAATTTCTGAAACTAATGTGAAAAAACCACAAATAAAAATCTGTGTTTCGATTTTCAAACAGAATTTGGCATGTTTTTTTACAAAAGCCTTCGTGAATTCCTTGCCTACGCAATGTGCTGTACTGAGATCAACTGTAACTGTACCAAATATAAAGCGAGCCTGGATCGTCTGGTTTAGCGTCTGCTGGTGCAATTGTGCATTCATTGATGCTGTACTTGCAGTTTTAAACCAATTATTTATTTATGCATTTGAAAATTTGTATATGAATTCAATTATTATAAATTCCCACTGTGCATGTTTAAAGATTTTTAATAAAAATTAATAAAAAAACAACATTTTATTTTTATTTTATTTTCAGGATTTCTTTTCAAAAATATTTAAATATGTTTCTATGTAAACATACTACTTTTTGAACTGAAACAACTGATATGTTTCACTGGAAACATATTTATATTCAGGTCGTTCAAAAATATGTTTTATTTTGAACATATTTATGTTTCGGTTCAAATACTTATTTTATTTGAATGTAGTAATTATTATGTTTCCATTAGAACATACTCCATTTTAAGGGGGCAACATTAAAATGTTTCTGGGATATTATAATGTAAGTCAGAACTCATTACGACACTGTTCAATTCTCAATACAACCCTGTTTACAAATGATTTATCAGTCAATTATATATTATGTTTACATAAAATTCCAAACATAAATGTTAATGCCTGCAAAATTATGTTTGGGAGAGCCCTTTTTTTGCAGCGTATAGCTATTGCAAGAATCAGTACCAGATCGGCCTTTCCGATGCAAGAACATGAACAGAAATGACTCTGCAAGAACAACAGGCTTGAAATTTATTTTTATTATTCATCATAAATATTTATTTTTTCATTTAGAATTATTTATAAAGTACATATTCAAAATTTGAATTATTGATTTTTAATAATAATTTTAAAATTTTGTAATTTTTTTTATTGTTATCATATGTTATTAACCCTTAATTTATGTTAAGCCATTTATAACATATTTCGACACCTATGTCGGAATTTCATACCATGTAAATTTCCATGCATCTAATTGCCGACACTTTGTATTTTGATTTTACAGCCATAAAGGTATTTTAGTCACGTATTTTTTAAATCATGTGTTATTTGAAATAACAACCTGAAATGTCGGAAATAGGATCAGATGTTGGATTAATTCATTTTTATTAATTAGTTTTTCAAATTATCAAAAATACCTAATTGCATATATTATGGATTAATAAAAAGGAAACTAATTAATAAAAATGACACATGATCCTATTCCGTCATTTCAGGTTGTTACCAAAAATACGTAAAGTTTAAATTGAAATTTGACGAGTTCTATTTTGAGTCATAAAATCGTATTTAGCCAATATAGTCTAAAAATGCTCTTACTTATTAATATGAGTTTCGCTAATTTCGCAGAATTAAAGGCGATAACGTTTTATTTGTATATTTAACAACTAAATATTTATACTATACTGGAATAAACAATTTATTATTTTTGTATTTCCCCAACACTTGGTCTCACTGTCTGTCTGTCCGTCTGTCTTTCTATCCGTCTGTAAGTTTACTTGATATTTGTAAACCATACTTTATTTAATTCCGTTATCTTTTGTTTCTATATTTTCTTTGGCACTTCGACGTTTTATTGTTTGTCGGTTGGTGGGTTGGTTGGTTGGTTGGTTTTGCTCTGCGAAAGTACGAATTTCTACGACTTCTGTGGTGTCAAATGTTGGTTCTTTTATTAAAATAAACTTAAGACACAAGAAGATGTTTTAACTATGCTTTACTTTTCTGTCTTTTTTTTTGGCATGACTTGAAAACTATTTTCATATTTCTGCGTATTTTTCTTTTTTGAAAAACATTTCCCTATTTGCAATTGAAATTTTTAGTTCGTTTGCTATTTCTAAAGTTTCCAAGTAGCTGTTGTAAACTTGAGCTCACTTTGAGCTGTGTCAATGTTTTTCGTGAACTTTTTTTTTTAAGATAGATTGTGTTGAAGATTTTAAATTTACAGTGAGTGAAAAATACCTACTACATTAAGCAGAAATAAATACTTATTTAAAATAAATACACGTGTATTTGATTTATGTAAATATAACAAACAAATGTATTTATTTTGACAACATTGATGTAGTGGTTTTTATATGGAAAAAGTACTACATAAATTTATTTCAATCCTGTACAATATTTTACCACATTTGTATTAAAAATAACTACATTTTGTATTTATTTAAACGCCCAGATATATGTAGATACATTTCTATATTAGCATTTATTTTTACTACATTTTGTATTTATTTAAATAACATAAATATGTAGAAACAAGACTACAATAATATTTATATTTTCATTTTTATTTATTTTAGTACTGACGGTACCGAATCTCCAATACTTGCTGAAGCTGATGCTGATGGCCATGATAAACCACGAGTACGATACGGTGAACTAGTTATATTGGGGTAAGTTTTATAAGTACAAACGATAGGTTATAATATTTAAAACATGATACTTAACGCAAAATAGATTAAAAATGGTCACAATGTAGTGAAGTAAGTTAGTATCTAACGATTTAAACGCGAAAATAAGAATGTAGTTTGTTCTGGAAAATTTAATTTTGTAGCTCAAGCAGGTTTTTATTTTCGAATAAACCTTGTGAAATTAACATTGATCTGTCAAGTCCTAAACAATGAATGGTCTCGATCAGAGTCAATTTAGAATTTGTATTTCTTATTTGTCGTATTTTGAGTAGAGATAGGAAACAACTTTTTGCTCGTATCTATTTATGAAACAAAAATACTAGACTCTTGTTCTCGTTCTTGTTCTTACAGTTTTTTGGAAGTACAAGATCGACCTTCTGATGCAAGAACAAGACCTACTCTGCAAGTACAAGATTACCATGTCTTGTTCTTGCATTTGCTCATCAATACTCGGGTTTTTGTTCGGGTCCTATGGTATATACTATGGTACACAGAAAAAAATGTACATCATATTGATGAATTCCGTTCTTCAAACCATGATGCATTGTATTGAAGAGCCATTCATAATATTAATGACTAACGCCATCAATGTTATGAATGCTATCATAAAAATGAAGAACGCTTGGTAACTGTCGAAAAACTGTTCTTCAATATGATGAACTGTATGTGAAGAATACGTTTCATCATATTAATGAACCAAAATATAAAATACAATATATATGTTCTTCATATTGAAGAATGCTGTTCATTAAAACAAATTTCTATCAACATATTTTTTTTGTTAATTTTTTTGCCGTACTTCTCAATTCTCAAGTAGTTCTTGTGTGTTATTTATTTCTTATATAATGCATGCTCGATATGCATAAATTAGTAAAATGTTTTATAATATATTTGTTATAATTACAACTTTTTATTTATAAAAAGTTATATTTGTAAAAAATATATTTTTGAAAAAAAAAAAAAAAAATTAACGAATTTTTTTTTTATCTAAATATTTTTTTTTTCGAACAATTTTTTTTTCCGAAGAATTTTTTTTTCGAAAAAACATTTTTTTGGCAATTTTTTTTTTCGAATTTTTTTAAAATAATTTTTTGTTGGGACAATTTTTTTTGCCCGACATTTTTTTTTCGTATAATTTTTAAAATTTTTTTTTACTGATATTTTTAAATACAATTTTTACAACACTTATTTTTCAAATTATTTTATAAATATTTTTTTTTTTTGATATAATATTATGAACAAATTCATCAATATGACAATTCAAATTCATTGTATTGAATATTTTGTTCATATATATAATGAATACATTCATTAATATGTCTTTTAATGAACGGTGGTATCAATATGATAAATATGGTAGTTGCTGAAAAAATTCATAATATTTATGAATAAATTCATCATATTGAAGAATTTTCTTTTTCTGTGTAAACAAGGCAATGTTTAACTGACTGACCGGAATCTAATCTAATCCTTGAAAAGTATCCCATGAGGAAACTGTATTAAGAGGACATCGTGCAATGATTTGTTAACTCGTTTGGACCTCGTTAAATTCCAATTAAATGAAATATTGCTATGATAAGTTCATGAGACAGAAATTCATGCGACAGAAATTCATTAGAGAAATTTCAACTAGGAATGCTCGTATATTTCTGTAATTCATGCAATTATGAAGTTTTTGAAATTATAATCAATTTTTAAGAATCAAGACTTTTTGAAATTTTATCCATATTCTCCACAATTGCATAGTTTATGTTGGTAACATTTTCAAAACGGAAGTACTTTTTATTTCTTTATTTTTTCTCTGCATTTAAATTTGTTCCAACATGCACAAGACCTAACCATGCCATAGCATCCATCCAAACAATGGTCCTAGGAAAAAGTTGGCTATTTTGTAGTTTTTATGTTTTTCGGTTTTTATTTAACGATGTTATTAGTTTTAATGACAGCTGCGCGCGCGCGCCACCGCGTTGCCAACTGTTGAACAACAACAAAAAAAAAATATATGAAGTGGATTTATTTAATGACAGCAATTATTGCATTTTTGTTCCTACTCTTTCTTGCTTACTTTTTAAATGTTTCCTATAAATTATGTGCATTAATTAAACTTTTATTTTGATTTTTATTTTTACTACTTTAAGCTTTGAATTATTATTATTTTTAATCGAGTGCAGATTAGCTGTGAATATGCATAAATTCCTATTAATAAATCAACAAAATATAAACAATAAAAAGATGTAGAAATGCCAGAGCTTAGTTATAATAAATAACAACAGACGCCACTTTGTCAGCAGTATTTGCTACACTCATCGCAGCAACTGTTGTCGTCGCGACTGCGTCATCAACAGCAACTGGTCACAATCTGCTCTTTATGTTGCACCTCCACTTCCGCTTGCGTCTTATTCACATTTCAATCCGACCCAATCAATTAGTTTAATCTATGTTTTCATGAAGTCATTAAATTCACTCGTCTGTCATTGATGACAACAATTAAAAAAAAGAGTTACACTGAGCGAAATGGGAGGCGGAATTTTTTAAGATACAATTTTCCCTGTAAATTTTATTTCCACAGACATTTTTTCTTCATACAATTTTTTTCTGACAAAACAAATCTTCTCCCAGACAATTTTACAGTACAATTCTACCCCGAGATAATTATTTCATAAGACTAGTATTTCTCCAATCAATTCTTTTTTGAACAAGTCTTTCCAGGACAATAATTATCTATATTGATTTTTTCTCAGACAATTCTGCAAAAAAATATCATTTCCGGACTATTCTTATGTAGGACTATTCTTCTGCAGGACTATAACTGTCTAAGACAATTTTTCAATTCTTTTCCGGACTATATTTCCCTAGGGAAATTATATCCAGAGACAATTATTTTTTTTCGAACTAATTTTCTTAAGAATATTTATTCCCCTGAACCATTATTTCATGAACATATATTTTTCTTTTCCGAGACGGTTCTTCTTCCTCTATAATACTTCTCAAGACAATATTTCCCTAGGGCCTATATTTCCCTAGGGAAATTATATCCAGAGACAATTTTTTTTTTTTCGAACTAATCTTCTTAAGAATATTTATTCCCCTGAACCATTATTTCCTGAACATATATTTTTCTTTTCCGAGACGGTTCTTCTTCCTCTATAATACTTCTCAAGACAATTTTCCCCCAGATAATTCTTTCCAAATACAATTCATTCCCAAAACAGTTCTTGTACCTGACATTTCTTTCACTGGCCATTGTACCACAAGACAATTTTTACATTGACTAATCATTTCCTAGACAATTCTGTCTCGAAGTATTTATTTTTTGAAACGATCTCCCATACAAAACTTTTCTTCCCGGACTTTTTTTTCGTAAGACAATTCTTTCCGAGGTAATTCTTTTCTGAGACGATTCTCTCGTACAATGGTTCCACGCGCAAATCTTTTCCGAATTTTTCTTTGACAGAACAATTTTTCTTTGGAAAATTAATTCTCTGAACATTTCTTCCTCGGGCAAATATTTCCCAATACAAGTCTTTTCCGAGATGATTCTCCGTTAAATTCTTTTTCGGTCAAATATTTTATTTAATATTTTCCGGACAATTCATTGAAAGAACAGTCCTTCCGAGTAAAATTCTTTCTCGGATAATTATTTCTCGTATATGTCTTTCTTGGAAATTTCTTCCTCGGACAAATGATTCCAGAGAAAATGTTTTCCCGAAACAGTTCTGTGCTGAAGCAATACAATTCTTTTACATCAAATTCTTTCCATCGATAAATTATTTTCAAAGGGACAATTCTTTACAGGAATAAAGAAAAGTATAAAGAAAGTAGAAAATCTTCTATATTTTAAAATTAATAATAATTTATAATTAATAATTATAAAATTAAAACCTATTTATTTTCTCTCAGTGTACATTTCAAACAATTACAAAAGGCAACATATTAAAGTACATCACATAATTTGAACATTTATGGCGGCAACATTAGCTTCGCATTCATAGCCATTGGGTTTTCTCAGCTCATCTTCTTACTTAGTTCATGTCCTACAATTTTCTCTTTTTTCTTTTAATCACCTTTAAAAACATCAACAGCTGCTTCTAGCCATAAAGAGTTGCCATAAAATTTGTGCGCGTCTCCGTTAAGTCATTCGTTGAAGTCGTCCGTCCGTTCGTTCGTTGCTGTTGGTCACTAGTTGACTTTCGTTACTCGTTGCTGCTGTCCAGAAACTCTTTGAATTGTTGGTCACTCATTGCCATAGCTACCTCCGGTGAGAGCCATCAATCACGCGCAGGATGCGATGCGCTGCGCCGTTGCCGTTGCTGTTCTGTTACGATTGCCGTGTAAAACTAATTTATGTATGTGGTGCCCAGCAGCGCCTTCAGATTTATTGTTGTTGTAATTGCCGTCTTAATTGCACAGAAAGCAACAAAGTGTGCAGCAAACATTTAAATAACTGGGGACAATTGAGCGCAGACGGACGGACGGACGGACAGATAGATAGGCATTGCATACATTAACCATTTGAGGTCGCACTCAGCCGTTTTGTTGCGCCGTCAATCGCACCGACAATCACCGTATCGTCATCGCGGCTTGTCATTTACAAATGTCAAATTCAAATAGAAATGTCAAAGTTGGACTTCAAATAGGAAGTGATGTAGGTGGTTGGTTGGTGTAGACGTGACTCAGTTGTGATGAACTCAGCAGTCGAACTCTATGATGTATTGATTTAAATTAGTTGAATTTATATTTAATAAAATGAAAATCGTACTACTTTTCTATGAATAGTCACAAAATTATTTCTATATAATTCGGGGGTGCTGGTTTTGACTGCATACTCAGTTTTTTCGTAGTACATATTGATTTTAAGAAAATTGATATTGAAAATTTTAGACTCTTTTCATCCTCTTTTAAGAAGAAATAAAATACCGAATTAGTTTTCTATAAAACTTTAAACACAAATTTTATTTTAATTGTCCAGACTAATTTCAATATACCAATAAATGCTAATATAACGATATGTTTTAAGATATTTGGATTTGAACTCGTAAAATTTTGATAAATTTTAAAATTTTTAGATGGAATTCTCTGCATACTATTTTAAAAACTAGAACAGATGACAAAAACTTGGTAATGTTTATAATTTGCTTCGACTATGCCCCGGATAACCATAAAAAATTTTATTTGTTCTAAAAAGTCGCTGAAAACGGTCGAAAGTTTCAATAGTAATTTTCTGAAACACATTGGGTAATAATACAGAAAAAAAAAATCTTCAATATGATGAATTTATTCATAAATATTATGAATTTTTTTACCGACTACCAGATTCATCATATTGATACCACCGTTCATTAAATGACATATTAATGAATGCATTCATTATATATATGAACAAAATATTCAATACAATAAATTTGAATTATCATATTGATGAATTTGTTTATAATATTTTCCAAAAAAAAAAAAAAAATTATAAAATAATTCGAAAAAAAAAGTGTTGTAAAAATTTTATTTAAAAAATAACAGTAAAAAAATTTAAAAAACAAAAAAAATTTCGGACCAAAAAAATTGTTCCGAAATAAAAATGTCCAAAAAAAAAAAATTTTTTTAGCGAAAAAAAAATTTGAAGAAAAAAAGTCTTTTTATAAATATAACTTTTTATTATTAAAAAGTTGTAATTATAATAAATATATTATAAAACATTTTATTAATTTATGCATGATAAGAAATAACACACAAGAACTACTTGAGAACTGAGAAGTAAGGCAAAAAATGAACGAAAAAATGTATGTGTTGATAGAAATTTGGTTTAAAGAACAGCGTTCTTCAATATGAAGAACACATATGTTGTATTTAATATTTTGGTTCATTAATATGATGAAACGTATTCTTCACATACAGTTCATCATATTGAAGAACACTTTTTCGACATTTACCAGGCGTTCTTCATATTTATGATAGCATTCATAACATTCATGGCGTTAGTCATTAATATTATGAATGGCTCTTCAATACAATGAATCATGGTTTGAAGAACAGAATTCATCAGTATGATGTAAGTTTTTTTTTCTGTGAAGAAATAAAATGTGTATGCACCCAAATCAGCACTCACGAATTATATAGAAATAATAAAGGTGATGTCCACAATTTTAAGGTAATACTTTTTCCCAAATTAAGAGAACACACATTCCATAGTACATTTTATAAGACTTTAATAAGAAATTATAGATCAAAACTTATAAGACTTTAATATTATAAAGTAATATAAGACTTTAATATTCCATTTAATAACTTTTTAAATTGTTGATTGCAACTTTATCTTCATTTTTTATAGATACTATCTTTAAGAACAGCACAAAAGTTATATGCAATTTAATTATAGTTCTTTTGTTTTCTAAAGTTGTAATAATCCTTAAAGCTATTGTTGTCAAATTTGATTAATTAGTTGTCTCGTCGTACCTGGCTATATCACTAACTGGCTCGGGTCTGACTTTAATGGTTGCTATATTTGAACAACTCAAAGACTGTCGGCCAACATCTATGAAAAGTAACTACAAAATACATGTTGCTGCCTGCTATTCATTTCTACGAAATTTTTTTAAGCCAAAGTGTAGGTATTATTTAACGAAATCACATTTTAAATACACGTTTCAGTCTTTAATGTCACGCTTTGTTAACTGTTGTATCGATGGATGGTACAACAACATAAGCCGCTTTGTTTTTTTTTTTTTTTTGTTATATATCCATTGAATTACACTTGGTTCATAATTCCATAGCTCTGTTTCGAGTCATTAATTTGGAGGACTTATATGAAAAAAAAAGCAAATAATTAAGCAGTAAAGTTTTCTTAATGTGTGTTAATTGCTTATCATATTTAAGCTTTATATTTATTTTGTTATGTTGAAAAGTGCTCAAGAGTAGTTGAGGAAAAATAAATAATAATTATATTCAAAAAATATACTTTAACATTGCACACAAAAAAAAATTTCACCAACAACCAGGATTCATCATATTGATGAATTCATTCATTAAATTAAAAACGTATTTTTTAAATGTTATACTTTTTTTAATATGTTTTTCAAATTTCATATAAAAATTTGTCTACATTTAGACATTTATGTGTTTATAATTCTTAAAGGATTTATAATATTTAATTACTAATTATTCGAAGACTTCAGTTCATTATATTAATGAAAAAGTGTACATCATATTGATGAGATTTGTTCATCAAACCATATTAATTTATATATCATAAATCTTATAAGAATTCAAAAATACGTAAATGTGTAAATGGAGACCAATTATTGTGTGAAATTTTATTATAAAAAATATTAAAAATGAAAATAAAACTGAAAAAATACGATTTTAGTTCAATGAATGAAATCATCAATATGATGAATATTTAAATATTTTGGGTATAACTTATTTTCCTCGCGTAATTTTTATTTAACACGATTCTTTTCCGAGACAATTTTAATCTAGACTATTCTCCCCATGATCATTTTTTTGAAACTATTCTCCCTGAGTCAATTATCGCTGAGACATTTTCCCCGACCAATTCTTTGAAAGATCAGTTTTCTCCGAGAAATTCTTCCCCGAGATAATTTTCTTTTTCGCTGAGACAATTCTCTTCGACATTTCTAGTTTGAGGCAATTATTGCCCAACATTTATTCTTTGAAAAAAGTTTACCCTGGATAATTATTCTCAATTCTGTCCCAAATTAATTTTTAACTTCGACCGTTACATTGATACTGTTCATTCCGAGACAATTCTTTACCGACATTTCTTGTTTGAGACAATTCTTTGCCAACATTTACTCATTGATGCAATAATTGTCTAGATGAATAATTATTATTCCCCGAGACAATTCCTGGAAAATTCATTCCCTAGACAATTTTCTCAGGACATTTCTTTTCCTAAATAAATGAAGCAACCCAGTATGCCATTCGTATCGATATCGTTATGAGATCATTGCGCGTAGATGGAGAAATCATACGATATCGGACCCGTTCTCGTAACGATATCGAGCGTCATATTGGACCTATATGGTAGGTAGATATCGGAATGTTCTGTCTGCATTTTCTCGATACGAGAAATTTTTTGAAATCGAAACGATATCGAAGAAAAAATGAAAAAAATTCGAGATTCCTGCGAAAAATATTGCGATATCGATGTGATAAGTGTTTAAATATCGCATCTTGTCAAAGAATTTGAATGTACGAAAATGTTTAAAAATTAGAATCGTGAAAGCAACGAGATTGAACTATTTTATCGAAGTTATTCGAGAAAGCTTCAAGGTATCGAAGGTCTCCGAGACATGGCAGACTGGAAATTTGTCCCAAACATTATTTTTGAAATAATTCTCCCCGAGAAAATTATATCCTTATATTTTTTCATTGAGACAATTGTATACCGGATCATTATTCTCAGAAATAGTATTCTTTTGGAAAATGCTATCCCTAGACAATTCTTCTCCGTACAATTCGTTCTCCGGATAATTATTTCTTGAGATAATTCTTTCCCGAACAAATCTTTTCCGCCACAATTTTTTAACCGACATAATTCTTTCGCGACATTTTTCCTTTGAGACAATTCTAACCCGAACAATTATTCCCCAAGACAATTCATTCCCGTACAATTCTTCCGCTCACAATTCTCACTAGGTATATTTTCACCGCAACAATTTTTCTTTGAAAAAGTTTTTCTTTCTGGAAATTTTTCATTCCAAGATTTTTCATTATAAAAAAACATCATATCAAATTATTATTTTCATATCACGAATTTATGTGAAATGAATATGAATGGCCTGAAGGCAGACTAATCTCGAGAAAGAATTGTCCGGCGGAAAATGGTCGAGGAAGTATTGTCCCATACGGCTCAGTTAAATATTGTTAAAAGTAAAAAATTTATGATATTTCGTAAAAGATTAGTTTGATTTTTTATTTAAAACTTATTTGAACCTTTTTTTAATAAAATTTGAACTTGCTAAAGCTGGCTAATTAAATATAGGATAATTAAGTTCAATGTCATACATAGCTTCTGCATGTATAGCAAAAATAAAATATTTCACCCCACCCATATATCTGATTTTTATGGGCAAAACTAATTTATCGACGACTGGTATGCCTTACAGAGCGCCACGCAAATCACTTTATTCGATATTTTTCTTTTTGGCAAAACAAAGTTCGTTCACACCAGCTCCAGATACGAAATTCGAAATGTGTAATACGAAATGCGTGCGCTTTATATTATTTTGTGTTCGGGGGGATTTATAAATAATGCAAATGAAATTATGGTGCATGTCGAAGACAGTTTTTATTTATTTATAAATAACTACCTATCTGTTTGTACGTTTTGTTTGAATATATATATAATATGAACTTACTACATACTTTGGTTGCTATTTTTATAAATTGTAAATATGTCGTATTTTTGTTTTGTTGGTTATGAAATGCACGTGTTTTTTATTTGTATTCTTTTGGTGTAATTTTTACAGTAGATATTTTCGAATTTTGTTTATTTTGAAGAAATACAACAACAACAAAAATCTTATCTTGTTTTGCTGTCATCAACATCTCAACAATTGTCGCAAACATTTTTCGTTTTGAAAACAGTTTCATGTTAATTTATGTTTGCACTTCATTGATAAAAGCAGCCTGCTCTATGTAGTTAGTGCTATTGACATTAGGCTACAGTTTTGTGACCCACTTCGAGTTATTTTTGTATTTTCTGCTGTACTTTTTTTATCAAATAGTTTTATTTGATTTCAGTTTTATTGCGTTGCAACTTTTGTAAATATTTAGAATGGTAGACTCTACTTTTTTAGGAGTAGAGATGATTTTAAATGATGCCCATTTGAATACTATATTCGCTAATTTTAGACACTGCATATATATTTGTGGCGTCAATCAACTCAACTGTTAATTCGGTTCTTATTGTCCTAACTAAAGGGGTTATAGTTTGTACTACAACCGATTTAGAACAGATTTAGTCAATTTGGTGTGTATATATTTGTAATGCTAACCGAAAAAGCAGTTCAGTCATCTTTAATTTATAGAAACTTCGTTGTGTCCAAATGAAGTTGGTTGTTTAACTAACTTTGTCTTTCTATCAACCTCAGGCTTAATATATTTCTAATGCTAACCGAAAAAGCAGTTCCATCAACCAATTTATAGAAATTGCGTTGTGTACAAATGAAATTGGTTGTTGGTTTGTCTTTCTACCAACCTCAGGCATAATTTATTTGTGTTGCTAACCGAAAAAGCAGTTCCATCAACCAATTTATAGAAATTTCGTCGTGTCCAAATGAAGTTGAAGTTGGTTGTCTTTCTTCCACCTCAGGCTTAATATAAAAATATTTCATAAAAAAATATTATTTTAAAACCATTTTTTTATTTCTGTTTTTCTTTACAGCTACAATGGCTATTTGCCCCAGGGTGATCGCGGTCGCAGACGCTCCAAATTCGTTCTCTACAAACGCACCGAACCAAATGGTGTCAAACGTTCCAAACACTATATCGTCCAATCGCCACAGACATCGAAAGCCATACTGGATGCCAATCAACACTCGATATCGTATACATTGTCTCGCAATCAGGCCGTAATTGTCGAGTACAAAGAGGACACTGAAACGGACATGTTTCAGGTGAGAGGTCACAACAACAATAATCTCAAAAAAATAATTTGACGAGTAAAAGTTTATATTCGAAATTTTATCGTGGGATATTAAAAAAACTGCGAGAATATTTCTAAAAAAAAATGTCACAAATTGGGTACCGTGTGATAAATTCGAGGTTATGGGAATCAGTAGATAACATTTCTAGAAATATTTCTGGCATATTACGGGCAAACACACAGATAAATGGAAGTTTTAGAAATTCTGTAGCAGGATTTTAAATTTTAGTGAAATTTCAAAGGCAAATTTCTGTCATATTTTTATTTTGTTTTTTCAAATCGTTAACACAAAACCTACGCCAACTAAATGTTAAGTGCATTTTCAGTACTAATTGTACGCTAAACATTTGTGCGGAGCCCATTAGAGAAACAAAAATATATAAAACGCAACGACGGGGTTTCCACCAGGCGCTGGCTACCACTGCCTCGCCTGGTGCGTCAATGGCGTCAATGTGGTTTTTGTTGCCTTTGTCGGTATTGTTGTTGTAATTGGTACTGCTGCCGGTTGCGTCAAAAA
The DNA here is from genome assembly GCA_951804985.1 of Dryomyza anilis. Taxonomy (NCBI): domain Eukaryota; kingdom Metazoa; phylum Arthropoda; class Insecta; order Diptera; family Dryomyzidae; genus Dryomyza; species Dryomyza anilis. Next base: position 98,192,650 of record OX638132.1, read on the forward strand.
TATCGTTTTCACATTATTTAGCAGCGAGGTGTTTTTGTTTGTCTAAGTTGTAGTTATTGGTTTTCCTTTTTTTTTTACTACACTCGAAAAAAAAAATATCATAACCATTAATGGTTTCAATATTTTTTGATATTAAAATTGAATAATTTTTTTTTTAATTCGTTTATTGAATATTTTGAAATACCATTGAATATACAAGGGATATGAATATCAAAATGATCCATATGATTTATTACAATATGAAAAAAAAATAAGTGTATTCCTTTCTGTTGTTGGAATTTTAAAAATAAAAGAACACCTAAAAATTGTGGTGAGTTTCATTGTGGTGAATTTTGGTGTGGTGAATTTAGGTGTGGTGAGTTTAAAGAATTTGTATCTTGGTATCACTGTAATAACTGTCAACATACACCACTTTGAAAATTCACATTCAATAGGGGTGCCACGTCCAGATGTCCAATCCCGCCCACATTCGACCAAAATGTCATTAAATTTGCTATCCCAACTGCTGATGTAACGTGTTTTAACGTGTTGAGTTATATGAGAGGTGTCACGCCCAGTCCACCAATCTTACCGAGATATAGCCTATACTCTGTCTGGACCCAGCATACATATGGTGTCAAAATTGTATTCAATTCGGTTCAGCCGTTTTGATGTCTATTCGGCACATACAGACATACATACATACTTACATTCAAAAATATATAGTAGATATTTGCTGCACTTTTACTATTCAACGACACCAATCTCCCAGGAATTTCAGATTACACCAAATTTTGTACCTCAACTTTGTACTATAAAGTACCATAATTTGGTATATTTAATTTATCGCATAAAGAAAGATCATTGGTCACAGAAACCACATAAAACTTACGCTTTTGCGATACAACTGTTCGAACGAAATCTGCTTAGACTTTTACTAAATTCGCACAGTGTTTAGCTTAATGGTCTTAACAATATTTAAAAGATTTTTGTTTGAGTGTGCTGCAATGTTGTTCTACCTATTATTGACTATATGTATCGATTTTTGTTGTTTTTTTATAGCTGTTTTCTGTGTTGCTGGTGGATCACATCATGGTATCTCTCATCGCGTAGTAAATATTTGTATAGGTTTAGTGGACTGGTATCTATTTCGTCTGTTTGTTCAAGCAGACAACAGACTGACGAATGGATGGATGGATAGATGGTTGGTTGGATGAATCAGCTCATATATCTGTCTAGCGCTCCAGTTATAACAATTTTGTAGTTTCATTTATTGTGGTTTTTTTTTTTATTTGTATTTTTTTTATTATTGTTGGCCCTGCGCAACCAGCCAATGCTCAACGATAGGTCTCTATAACTAACTTTACATGTTCTGTTTAATTAGTGATAAGCCGTGGCACTTAGTGCACTGGATTTGGATGGCTTTAAGTAGGGGATCGGTGCTGGTCCGTCATGAGGGACGGACGCTTATTTGTGCTTTACACAATCAACGGATGTCAAGGGGTTTTCATGGAACTCCATGTTCTTGGTCATGGTTACAGCAAATAACGTCAAATATTTACACTAAAAATAGATAAATTAAGAAAACCTTGAAGCACTAAGAATGCATAGACCATTAAATTGTTTCCAAATAAATTATTGATTTTTTTTATTTGTTGAAAATTTAGTTTTCAGTTAGAATCTTTATATATAAAACTCTCGGTCCGTCTGTCAGTCTGTCTGTCTGTCTGTCTGTTTGTTCTAGCATCACGTCTAAACCGCTGAACCGATTTAACTGAAATTTTGCACCAGGATACTATGGAGTCCGGAGGGTGTCTTAGGCTATATATGGGCGAGATTGGACACTCAAATTCACCACACTAAAACTCAACACAATAAAATTCACCACACACAAATTCACCACACTAAAACTCACCACACTAAAACTCACCACACTAAAATTCACCACACTCAAATTCAACACACTAGAACACACCACAATAAAATTCACCACACTAAAACTCATCACACCGAATCTCACCACTCTAAAACTTTTACTGGGAAAAAATCTAAGTGGAAGAATTCTACGGGGAAGCACAGTCTGAGAAAAGTTGTTTTAGTGGAGAATTAGTTTGGTTTTGGTTACTACATTTATAAAACCAATAAAAAAAAGTTGAATTAATTTTTAGTGAAAATTTGAAATTTTAGTGAAAAATTTAATTCTTAGTGAAAAATTTAATTCTTAGTGAAAATTTGAATTTTTAGTAAAAAATTGAATTTTTAGTAAAAAAATGAATTTTAATGAACAATTTAATTTTTAGTAAAAAAAAAATAATTTTTAGTCAAAAATTAAATTTTTAGTGAAAATTTTAATTTTTAGTCAAAAATTTAATTTTTAGTCAAAAATTTAATTTTTAGTGAAATTTTAATTTTTAGTCAAAAATTTAATGGAAAATTGAATTTTTAGTAAAAAATTTTAATTTTAAAAATTTAATTTTTAGTGAAAATTTAATCTTTAGTGAAAATTTAATTTTTAGTGAATGAAAATGAAAATTTGAATTTTTAGTGAAAAATTGAATTTTTAGTGAAAAATTTAATTTTTAGTGAAAAATTGAATTTTAGTGAAAACGTTATCTTTAAAACCATTAATTTTAATAAAAAATTTATCATTTGAAATATCGTTGCAGGTTGGCCGCTCATCCGAGTCACCAATTGATTTCGTTGTCATGGACACACTGCCCGGCGACAAAAAGGATGCAAAAGTTATGCAAAGCACCATTTCACGCTTTGCCTGCCGCATACTCGTCAACCGAAGCGAATCGTCGAAGGCGCGCATATTCGCCGCGGGTTTTGATTCGAGCAGAAATATTTTCTTGGGCGTAAGTGGAACCATTTGTGAATTTTGTATTTAAAAATTATAAAACTCTTTCTTTAATTATACAACAAAAAAAACTACAGGAAAAGGCTACCAAATGGCAGGACAACGTAGAGATCGATGGTCTCACAACGAACGGTGTGCTCATCATGCATCCGAAGGGTCAGTTCTGTGGCGGTAATGCAAAGTGCGGCCTGTGGCGCGAATGCTCCGTGGGTGGCGATGTCTTCAGTTTGCGGGAGTCGCGTTCGGCACAGCAGAAGGGCCAACCGGTGAGTGGTGCGAGTTGAGATATGTCGTAGCTATGGTACAGACAATTTAAATTTAAAATTTAGAAATAAATATATTTCGATTTTTCTTAATACTACGCTTTTGTTTTTGCAGATTTACGATGAATCAAATGTTTTGCAAGACGGCACGCTTATAGATCTTTGCGGTGCCACGCTCTTGTGGCGCTCCGCCGATGGCCTACAACATTCACCGGTAACTATTTCAAAAATTGCAGTTTTTATTTAAGATTTTTAATATTTTTTAAATTCCTCAACTGTTCAATCACAGACCAAACGCGATCTAGAGAAACTCATCGATGAGATCAATGCCGGACGTCCGCAGTGTCCCGTCGGCCTGAACACGCTCGTCATACCGCGCAAGGTCAACATCAGCGAGCAGTGCAATCAGCCGTATGTGTACTTGAATTGTGGCCATGTCCAAGGTTTGCTGCCAAATTAGTTTATTATTTTGAGAAATTTTTAAAATTTTCTTTATTTAATGCAGGCCATCATGACTGGGGCCAGGACAAAAGCACCGGCGCTCGCCGTTGCCCCATGTGTCTGGAACTAGGTCCCGTTGTGACGCTGTGCATGGGCCTGGAACCGGCCTTTTATGTCGACACTGGTGCTCCTACGTATGCGTTCAATCCGTGCGGCCACATGGCCACTGAGAAAACTGTCAAGTGAGTTGTTGTTCATTTCAAACTGTACTCGACAATATTTAGAATGGCCACCAAATAATTTCATCTTGACTTTGAATCGAAATTCAAATATTTGACAATAAAATTCCTTAGAACTGCAACACATTGAATTCGTTTGGAAAATGTTTGTTTGTTATAGCGAAATCGAAAAAGCAAAAATGAAATTGGATCGATTAAAAATTTGGGTTTGAATTCGATCGACTTATAATACTGTCGAAAAAGACTATCACGTTTTTGAGTTAATATTCCCAAAAAGAAAAAGAATGACGGCATTAAATCTCTTCGTTATTATATTTTATATATTAGTCTTTGCAAAACGATAAAATCAGATGTACTGTGCCCATTCGGGAAATTTCCACAAAATAATATACTATACTAATATGTTCATCAGAGTGATATATTTGTTATATAAAAAAATATGAAATTTATTAAAAATCATTAAAAATTCAGATTTTAATTCAAATTTCTTTATATTAATTTATTTTAATATGGACACGTCATTCATTACAAATTTAACAATTTCGATTGAGAGCTATTGTTATTGCAAAATTGCTACAATTTTTAAAAATAAGAAAAAAAATCAATACGCATCTAACATTTGCCAAATCTAGTTTAAAATGTATCAGCCTGCCTTGTTACTTGCACGCAGGTAGTAAATTCTGTTTTATACACACACACCCAGAACCTTTACCATTCCCAAACCATATATCTAAAATGCTCCCTTATTTTCATTGCATTTCTTTGCAAGTCATATAATTCTCAACAGCTTTATGTTAAACACAACAGAAGAGCTGCTTGCCGCGCAGCCAAAAGCATACTTACCTGGCGTAGAGGTTAACCGTGATCACAAAGGCGGTTCCTCCGGAGCGAGGCTTGATCATTGCACTTCGATCGAGTTGACCTCTGCGATTATTCCTAATGTGAATAACTCGTGCGTGAAATTTTTGGTAGCCGGGAATGGCGTTCGCGCCGTCCCGACATTTTTTAATGCATTTCAAATTTAAGTGGCAAATTAAAAATAATATTAATTGTTCACAGTAAAATAACAGTTTTTGTGATTAGAGTTCTATTAAATATAATATATCCAGAAAATAAAAAAAATATATTTAATAAAAATATATTTTTTTTATTTAATAAAAATATTACTTTTTCCATATTTTGTTTTGTTTGGCATATGATTTTAAAAAAATCTTCAATTGATTTGATATTTGAATTCACAGTTTTTTTGCGATTAAATGTATTAACAAACAGTCTTCCACAGCTTTCGATCGTTTTTTGAATGCAAATTTGCTTTCAAATATTTTGAATTCCTTTTCTCAATACCAATATTTTTTTTCAAATGAATTCATACCGATTGTTTTATTTATAACGATTTTAATTGTATTTGACCGACCCTAGTAAAAAATTCAATAATCAGTTTCTGATTATGGCTCTAAAACAATTTCTACTTGGGGAGAGATCATATCGTTTGATTTCAAATTTGTATACAAAACCTATAAATCGACGCCCTAAAATAAAAATGCTACATTGGAAAAATAAATAAAAGAATTCATATTTATATCGGTTAAATATGTAATTTCAATAAAAGTGAATTACGGGAAATGTTTGTATATATATTTGAAAGATTTTATATGAATCAAATACATCGACTTCATGACACATTAACTGAATTCTCTATAATTAAAGTAATTAGCTAGGCACTTAATAAGCCATAAAAGTATCAAATCGACTTAAACATTTTTCAAATAAGTATTTCAGGTTCTAGTTATGTTTAAAATGTTTTAGGTATCTAAAGGGTATTTCAATAAAAGCCGCTACAAAAGTTTCTTTTAAATAAAACCAAAACGGTTTTGGATATCAATGAAATTCTTTATTCCTGTAAAAGTACGTTCGATGCCATTATGAATGGAACTCTGCATGGCCACCACGGGCACGCTTGCAGAAGTCCAGACGCTGAACCCAATTTTCGACGGTTTTTAAGCATAAATCGGCCGATACTGCTGCAATTTCACGTTCGATATTCGTACGAAGTTCATCAATCGTCGCTGGCTTGTTGGCATAGACCTGCGTCAAATCGCACGACCGAGGCCGTCAATCGACTGGACCATTTCGTGAGATAACACGTTCTCCAAACTTGGTTTCCAATAAATTGATTGTGGCATTCGCTGTGTGGCTTGTGGCGCCGTCCTGTTGGAACCACATGTCCTCCAAGTTCATATCATCCAATTGGTGCCAAAAATATTCGGATATCATTGAACGGTAGCGATTCCCATTCACAGTAACGTGCCGGTCTTGATCATCACGTAAGAAGTACGGCCCAATGACGCCGCCGGCCCATAAACCGCATCAAACCGTAATTTTTTCGGGATGCAATGATGACTCATGGAGTACGTGTGGATTGCTGTCTGACCCATAACGCATATTTTGTTTATTGACGAAGCCATTCAGACAGTAATGAGCCTCATCGCTGAAGATGATTTTTCGAATTTTTACTACCGAATTTCGGTAGTAAATTTTAATAATTTCGACTCGTTGTTGGCTCGTATATCTTTCCATCATGAAATGACAAACATTACTGAAGAGAAATGTCAAAAGAGCGGCAAGAAATATGGCGTCGTTTGCTGTCCCTGTCGCTTTACTTTTGTAGCGTCCCTGTTGAAAAACCCTTGAAAAAAACTTTTGTAGCGCTCTTGTTGTAAAACCCTTTATATATTGGTTAAGTCATCTTTCAAAGTTCAGTCGCCATTTACTTTTTTTTGAAAACGGTTTGAAAGACTCAACATTTGTTTACGAAAAATTATAAACAAAACATCAATGAATTGTTTACAAAACTCATAAAAAAAAATTAATTCAAAATTTTAAAATAGCGGTAGCTCAGTGGTTAGTGCGTTGGACTGCGAGCCGAAAGCTCCCCGGTTCAAGCCTGGACTGGGGCTAACCACATCTTTTCATAGAAACATTTTTCTATACCGCGCTACCTCTCGGCAGTAAATGGCAAACCTACGAGAGTAAAACATTGGCTATGAAAAGCTCTCACCCGCCGTTCGGATTCGACAATAAACTGTAGATCCCACCATTTTGAGTACAAATATAACATGCACAGCTCAAAATGGTGAGAGAGCTTGGCCTAAGTCCTTATAGGACTGTAGTGCCAAACTATTATATTATATTAAACATTTTGGTAAATTTGTAAAATATCTTTGGCTTCAGAAGAAACCACACTGAAAAGAAAAAGTGATGAAGTGAATTGGTGCAATGAATTGGTGCAATGAATTGGTGCAGTGAATTTTAAATAAATCCTCGAAATTCAAACGCAATATTCCCCATAACCTTAAAATAAAGTTTAAAATGACAATCAAATTTTGTATTTTTAAATTTTTCTTCGTGATATTCTCAGCACTCGGTGTGTCAACAAACTGTCTAGATGAACTAACCTATAGATACTTCAACCATGGTCATAACATTAGTCGGCTCCAACTGAATTTTATTGGGTTTTATTTCAAAAATATTTTATATAAAAATATATAAAAAAATATTCAATGAAATACAAAAGAAATCAAACAGAAAATGTAAATTTCTAAGAAACCTAAATATAATTCAAACACAATATTTTTTTTTTTTTAGATTTTACGTAATAATTAAAAAAACTTTATTATATTCAAAAACTGAGTATGAGGTCTTAATTAGAATTTAGAAGTACATCGGAAAATCATACTAAGTTCGCAGTTAATTATACCCTACACCTATGAGGTACAGAGTATATTAACTTTGTGCATATATTGTAACGCCCCTTAGGAGGCGTGTCCGGTATGGAAAAGTATATATATTCTTGATCAGCATCACAACCCTGTCTGTCTGTCCGTCTTGCTGTCCGAATACAGAATAACTTGAGAAATACTGATCAGAATGCGATGAAATTTCGTCTCAATATATTTTAGCCAAAAGTAGGAACTGAGTTTGAAAATGAGCAAAATCGGTCAACGGACACGGCCACCTCCCATACAAGTCACTTTTATATAACTCTTTCGAAACTAATATTTCGAAAAGTATTCAAGGCATAGTTATAAAATTTAAAACGTGTTGTTAGAATTTACCTAAAAATATGTGGTCCAAAAATGGGCGTGATCCGCCCACTTTTTTTTCATTATTTCCCGGGTTTTCATAGTGGAAATTTGATCCATAAATTATTAAAATCAAATCTATAAAATATTAGCCTTTCAAAATTTTAAATATAAGACGTAAATATAAGACGTAAATTTCTGATATATGAATAATATTCTGAGGGTGGGGAGGTTCAGCATAATTAAAAATTTAAAATTAAGGTATACAATTAAATATTCCTCATTAATATCTCCACCAAAGGTGTAGGGTATTCCATAGTCGGGCCCGACCGACTATAAAAATCCGCCCCATGTGACCGAACTTACCCATGTGACCTAACTTTCCCATCTCGTTTTTTTTTTTGTTGTTGTGCTTTATAATCGATTATTTCTCAAAATGCTTGGTAATAAAAATTATTCATCCAATCAGAAAAATAATTTTTTATTGTGTAAAAGAATTCTAACGCCATCAATTTATAAAATTAACGGAAAGTGACTGAAAATTTCCAGTGACAGCTTTTGACTTCTTTTCGTTTTTTTTTTGTTTCATTTAACAATTTGAAATTTATGACGTTTTTTTTAACGAATCACTTTTCGTTTTACAAAATAAGAAATTAAATCATTTGAATCATGATTTGTTGAGTATTCTATTAATTTTTAGTATATATAACACCTTTTTAATCACATATTTTGTCTACTTCTCCTCCACAGATATTGGGCCAATGTAGACATACCGCACGGCACCAACGGCTTTCAGGCCGTCTGCCCGTTCTGCGCGACGCCACTCGACGGCTCATCCGGTTACATTAAATTAATTTTCCAAGATAATCTAGATTAAATAAAACACAGTAGTAGCCACTAGCTTAAGCTAAAAAATATTACATATATATATATTTTATACAAAAACAAAAATTTAATTAATTAATGCTATAAATTAAGTGAAGTATTAACTGAATCCATTGAAAACAAGCTAAAACTAAGCAAAAACATAAAAAATCGCTCTTCATTAAACAAAGCAGCAACAAGCGAACATAATTAAATGATGATGGCTAAAAACTAATGATGCATGATGTTTAAAATTGCAGTAAAGGCAAATGAAAAAAAAATATGCAAACAAAAGTACACATGAAAAAAGAAGCTACTGCATATTGAAACAAAACAACAAAAAAATGTATACAAATGTAAAATATAACAAAAAAAATCTATATATGAAATCTAAACATAAACTACAAATATTAAATGATTACAATCTATTAAATACGAATTGAATTATTTGATGATGCATATGAAAAACCGGAAAAACTTGTAACAATTACATATTTTAAATAAAATAAAAATAAATAGAGCCTATTGTACAGTTAGCCACTTGCATATAGAACCAACTACAAGCCAACCACCCCACCATATAGCGGCGCGTTTTTAGTTTCAAATGCAAGTTGTGCAATTTTTTATTTTAATTTGTTTTCTCTTCAATGCATTTGCTAAATTTGCAATTTTGAATGAATTATTATTTTGTAAAAATACAAAAATACATGAATTTCATAGTAATTGTAGTTTTAAGCATAATTAATATAAACCATTTGTCATTTAATAATATCATACAGCACTTGTTTAGTTTAAGTATAAATAATAATGAATAATTCAATTACACTACCGAATATGATTTTTGCTATAGAAATTAGATTATTTTAATATAATACGTGTGTGCTGATTTTGACTGCATACTCAGTTTTATTGCAATCACTTAACATTTTTTACAAAAATTTTATTCGAAATGTTTTGCTCTATAAAGCTACTCTATATGCAAATTATAACACTTTACAAAAGCAGTTTAAATAAATAATTTAAATGCAATTGTTCTCCAAACTGTCGAATTATAATTTTAATATATGAACGAATTTCAATAATGCAATTCATTTTTGATATATTGGCATCTAAACTTGATGGTGGAGTTTACCGAAGAGAAATGTCAAAAGAGCGGCAAGAAATATGGCGTCGTTTGCTGTCCCTTTCGCTCTACTTTTGTAGTGTCCCTGTTGAAAAACCCTTAAAAAAACTTTTGTAGCGCTCTTATTGAAAAACCCTTTATTAAAATTGAACTAACCAATTTAAAGAAAAGTGCTACAATTTTTATAACTAAAAGTGACTAAAAAAAAGTCTGTATTTTCGATTGTAATTATATGTAAAACGTTTGAAAAACCGAGTATGCAGTTTTTTTTAATATTATAGAAAAAATGTATATAAAATCTAAAGCAAAAATTGTATACCGTTTTGTAGTGTACTTTCATTTGCATCATACAATACCAAGGCATTAAGTAGTTTTTATGTATTTTTAATTTTTATCATTATTGTTTTTGTTTGTAGCCCCACAACAGCCACACATTTAATTGCAGCAAAATAGCAGCAATCGCTATTTTCTAAGCCATACTTATTAAGCTCTATTGAATTATGTTAAACTGAAAACATTTATTAATTGTTCTTTATTATTTTTCACACGATTAGCGCGCATTAGCTCTTAGAGCATGTTGAAATACTTGCAAAAATAAAAAATATTTGTAATTAAGATTTATGAATTATTGTGTGTGTGTGTCTCTGTACTTTATAAGCAAAAACCATTTATAATGCAAGCAAATAACAAAAGAATTCACAAATGAACTGAATATTTAAATAAAGTTAATTCTTATTTGTTTTCTTTATGCCACAAACTGTTGTTTTTTGGCCTAAACAATTTGTACATAATACTTAAAAAAAAAGAGTTAAATATTATATACAAAATATATGCAAAAATTTGCATGCGGCTGGCTCATTTTAATGCATTCTTCACTAAACTCGCACTTGTTGCTCTCATCGCTGAACATATCTCGGAAGTATTGCGCCCGGCCGACCGCTCATTAAACTGCATTTCTTCTTATTTTGTTTTTTGAATAAATCAAATACATTTATAATAAAAATGATTCTATATTGTAGCATATTTCAACTACTAGCTGTGCGCTACTTTCTACTTATTCTTCTCATGACTCTTGCTTGACTCACTTCATTGCAGTGAAATTGAATGCAAACATAAACAATATAATATTTTTATATATGAATATTTTGTATAAATATTCGGGCAAACAAAAAATGCATAAGAAAAATATTTATTATTATAAATAATATACGTGATTTCATAAATTATAAAATGCAAGCATAAGAAGTAAAACCAACCACTTTGAAACTTAGCAAATATAAACAATTTAGCGTTACCAATTAATGATTATCAAATTGTTTAGTTTTATGTGAAACGATTTAGTTTTAATTACAAATTAAAATATATCTATATATTTAAATCGAACGTGTGAATAAATAAAATAAAAATCAACAAAAAAATTTAAAATTCATGTATTTTATTAAAAGTAAGGACTGCGCACGAACAAATTGTCGCATCAATTTGTCGGATTAAATATCAAAAAAGTATATTTATAACATCTTAGAAGTTTACTCGTCCATAATCATTAAAATGGCAATTGAAGTGGTTTAAAAAATTAAATTTGAACATTTCACTGTATCATTTTCAATGAAATAACAAAAAATTGCTCGGGAACTAAAAATTTAACCAAACACTACTTCGATGGTAATAAATTATTTTAAATATGACCTGATCATAATACAGAAGTTATATTCTGGGCGAAAAAAGAATTTCTGACAATAAAAAATCAAAGAAGATTAGTACTTTCTTCAAGAAAAATTGCAACATTTCAGGCAGAAAAGTGGCCAAACACAGTTTGTTCGTAGGATCAAATAAAAAATGAAGTGAAGACGTAAAGGGTTTTTTAACAGGGACGATACAAAAGTAGAGCGACAGGGACAACAAACGACGCCATATTTCTTGCCTCTCTTTTGACAATTCTCTTCAATAAGGTTTGCCATTTCATGATGGAAAGATATACGAATTCGAATTTCGGTAGTAAATTTTAATAATTTCGACTCGTTGTTGACTCGTATATCTTTCCATCATGAAATGGCAAACCTTACTGAAGAGAAATGTCAGAAGAGCGGCAAGAAATATGGCGTCGTTTGCTGTCCATGTCGCTCTACTTTTGTAGCGTCCCTGTTGAAAAACCCTTGAAAAAACTTTTGTAACGCTCTTATTGAAAAACCCTTTAGAAGGTTATAAAAATGCCAGACAAGAGTGTGGTGAAGTACACTGGGGGAAAAAACCTTACCTAAAGATTAAAAAGTATTTTTTTAATGTACAGACGTACAAAAATTTAGCCGACTTTTCGCAATTTCTTGGCCAGAATTTTTATACTGCAGATTCATGGGGATATTTAAGACCATTCAAAATTTCATAGACAATTTCTTGTTTTTTTATGCAATTGTCACAAAAGAAGTAAGACTTTCATCATTACGGCAAAATAAACTCCGATATTTATATTATAGAAATCCTGGGGAAGATATTACTGCCATTCTGGTATGAACATAAAGTGTTTACATTAATTTGACATATCTTCATCTCCTGCCTAACCTACTCCACTACAGTTAAACGGCGTTCAAGTGATACACATGCAATAAAGTCAAATTGGTGCCTCGAATTGCAAATTTATTATCCAAAACTTAGGCCAATAGAAAGGTTGAAATGTAGGTAACAAAGCAGGTCACCAATGACATTTAATATTTCAGGATAAAGGGGTCTGCAGCATTCCAGAAGGTGTTCTAAATTACCGAAAAGTTTTTAACAAGGGGTGCCAGAAAAATAAATAAAATGATGAGAGTCTTGCTGCAACCATTCTTTTTAATTTACGCCTTGTAGCAAATATTCAAACATCCCATAAGTTTTAATAAAGTTGCAGCAAAACTAAGAATATTTTTTAAATATGACGTATATTCAGATAGTTACGAGATGTTTGCCAAAACAGCAATTAAAATTGAGATATTTACAGTTGACTGATAGCAAACATCCTGAGTTTTTGGACATTTGCTGCAAACATTTTGAAGCATTTTGACATTTGACTACCATAAAAATGGAAAATGGCGTACTTTTTCCTGACCCTCGATTTATCCACAACAATTGAGTAAATCAAATGGTGTAAAAAAGTGCCAACTCAAATATTACATTTTAATGGTAAAAGTAAAAATAAAATATCCTGTGATTTAAATTATCAACACGTGATGGAAAATATTTCTTTTCAGAGTTTACTTTGATGACAGCATCACCGGTCGGACTTGATTCTTCTGCGAAGAAATCTCAAGTCGTTGTACTATTTTACCTTCGAAGGATTTATAAAGACGATGGCGATGTATAACCAGGATACTGTTTTAATTCTAGAATAAATAAAAATACATTTGATTAATTTTCTTTCAATTCAATAAAAATTACTCCGCGAATTCTAATGGAGTACCTTTTCCAAATATTCATCAACTATCTTCTTATTTTAAGATGTAAATTTGAAAGATGGTTGCTACCAATATTTATCGTATTTGAGAGATGTTTGAGAGATGGTTCTCTCAAATACGATCTGAATAATTTGTAAATAACTTGATATTTGTTTTCTTAGTGTACAATTAATCTAAATAATAAATGCGTTATAATCATGATTTCACTAAAAAAAATCGAATCACTGGTTTAGAAGATTTATCTGGTGGACAGTCCTAATTCTAGAAATTTATATTTGCTACTTAGCCGGGTTTTCCACTGGAGTCTTTTGATGTAATACCCACTTTTTTAGTTTATGGCGTTTGGGAGACGTTATTTAAATTCAATTTTGATGTTGCTAATTTGGGTATGAAAAAAATGGTTTTTGTTAAATTATGAAATTAAAGCAGTATCATTTGACTATACCAAACCTCTACATAGTGGTTCAGAATCCCATTCTACCGAATCACAATTAATACCGTCTATATATAATTTACAATTGGTACTAAATATAGCTTAATATATAATTTAGACTTCAATACATTTTTTTTTTTGTAACACAACCACTCAACTCACCGCCCACTTACCACCCCCAGCCTATGAAGTTTATAAAATAATAGTTTTCGCCTCAGGATAATAATATTTCATACACAGATTTCTTGGATCGTTTCATGAACAAAATTGTTCTAGAGTAGAGGTGTATCTGAAACACCCACTGTGATATACAGGGTTTTTTTGAATTTGCATTTATATAAGTACACCCAGAAAAAAATACTATATAAATAATAGTTTTTTACTATTAAAAATAGCCAATAGGATAAATTATTATTTTAATCGGAAAATACCATTAAACACTAGAAAATACCATGACATTGCCATTGAGTTTATATGAGAAGATTTATTTTTTGTATACTATTAAATCAATAATTGTCCTATCGACCAATTTTAATGGGATTTGAGTGAATTTTTTTCTGGGTGTAGATACTTACAAATATTTAGTTATAACTTCTACAATTTTAATCCCAGAGAAATCATAATCATAATCGATTAGAATACAAAGAAATTTTTTAATACTGACAAATTATATAAGGAGCTATGATATTTTTCTCAACAATGTAAAAAAATATGAAAAATATTAAAATGAAAATTTATAAAATTATGTTTTATCAACTTTTTAGTGTACACTTTTTATTTTTTTTTAATTATTTAAATTCGCCATAAAATATTTAATAAATTCCACAAACAAGAGTACTTTAATGCTCTAAAAATTCTAAAATAGTTTAAAACTATCGATAACTCTTAAAACTATTGAAATATCGAAAAACCGATAACAGATAATTTTCTTCGCAAACAGTTCTAGGAGTTTGCTTACTTAATAGGAAATTTCGGAATAGTCAAAATTTCACCTAGTACATACAATTCTGAATTTAGTACCCATGCTATATTTTTAGTGCCCGGACAAGTTCGTTTCGCGTTGTTAAAATTTAAAAATAATTAGCATAGCTCATTTTTTACTCTAATAAACTATCCTAGAGTGTAAGACATGGGGGTTAAAAAATGTGTAACATACTAATACATAGATATTGTCGTTTTCTATTTTTAGCAACGAATATAATTTTTTTCTTATTTCGTAGCATTATTTTAAAATTTAAAAAGTATATAAAGTATATATTTATAAATTTCGCATCTCAGGAATTTTATTTTCATTTATACCATTGAACTATAATATTTGAGGTGATAACTTTTATTTAGGGAATACAATTTGTACCTGTTTTCGTATTCCCGGCATTTCGGGATTGAACATTTTTCAATCCGGGGATCCCGGGATTAGTTCAAAATACAAGTAATTTTGAAAAATATTTGTTTTACTTCATACTTAAACCATAATTTGACTTTGTTTTAGTTATTTTTAAAGCATTTAAGATATAATAGCTGGAACGCCAACGGTTCTATTTTGAGAAAACTTGACAGCATTCGATTGAACTGGATAGAACTAGCTATTGATCTGGTTCTAGTTGTTTCTTGGTGTTTTTTTTTTTTAGAAAATGGCTCTAGATCACACGCCACAGTTAATAATTAACATTAACTTATTTTAAAGATAATAGATATTGTCTAAACTAACGATAAAAATAACTAAACTTCTGGTAGTTTTCTATATTTTGAAGTTTGCTATTTTAACCATTTTTCGTCAGAAAAACAAAATAAATTACATATTGTGAGTTTTATACACAAGATAGTCTTTATCAGATTTCTTCTCAAAAAGTTACGAAAAAGAAACAATTAGTATGCACTAATAATTATACCCTACACCTATGAGGTACAGGGTATATTAACTTTGTGCATATATTGTAACGCCCCTTAGGAGCCGTGTCCGGTATGGAAAAGTATATATATTCTTGATTAGCATCACTACCCGAGTCCGTTTAGCCATGTCCGTCTGTCCGTCTTGCTGTCCGAATACAGAATAACTTGAGAAATACTGATCAGAAGGCGATAAAATATCGTATTATTATATTTTAGCCAAAAGTAGGAAATGAGTTTGAAAATGAGCCAAATCGGTCAACGGACACGCCCACCTCCCATACAAGTCACTTTTATATAACTCTTTAGGAACTAATTACTCGAAAAGTATTCAAGATATAAGTATAAAATTTAAAACGTATTGTTATAATTCACCTAAAAATATGTGGTCCAAAAATGGGCGTGATCCGCCCACTTTTTTTTCATTATTTCCCGGATTTTCATAGTGAAATTTGATCCGTAAATTATTAAAGTCAAATCTATGAAATATTAGCCTTTCAAAATTTTAAATATAGATGTTGTCCGTCCAATTATATGTTTCTATTTTTTTTATTAGTTTTTTATACTATTATATAAATTTTTTAATTTATGGGGATATAAGACGTGATTATTACTTTTTAATCCTGGGATTTTCGGGACTAGAAAACGATCGGGATCCCGAATCCCGGGATTGTATTCCCTACTTTTATTGTACCAACAGTGCGTTTTCTTAATGATTGTTGTGGATAGTGCGAAAGTGAATGCATATAGTATTTTCGGAGGTATTTGCGGGTCACAATTAACCTAATTTACAAAATAAAAATATTTAATAATGGAAATGATTTAGAAAGATTGGGGGAGTGAAAATTTCTCCAGGTGCTTTATTAGGCTTTGAAGGCTATTGCTTACTTTGGTGTCCTTTATCATACACAAAAAAATATGCCTGCGTCGGATACTTACCTGGTCGAAAAATATGAAGAAAATATACCATGTATTTTATCAAAATTGAACGAAGGAATCGGAAATCAGAAAAAAACATATTAATCGAAATTCAATGTTGTAGGTCAGTTAAAAGCTCAAAAATGTTATTTATTCCTATTGATTACGGGAAGGTGAGAATCAAGTTGTTTTATTTAAACTCTTTCTCGTTCAAATTATATTTTGTCAGATAAAAATAAATAGTTGTAATGAAAACACGTGAAACTAAGGAAAACAATTTTAATTTTTTTTTATTTGAATTGAATATTTGATTTACATTTATTTTATATAAGAGTTTTACATATAGTAAATTCATCAAAAGTATTGTTGTACTCATCAACTCAAATTTGGCATTAAAACAGCAATATATTCAAATTTTTAATAGTATTATTGTCAAACCAATGCTGCTCCCCCAATGCTGCCAAATGTGCGCCTAAATTCAAAATAGTTTCATTCTGGCATTGTACAGTAATTATGCAATATATATAGCTCTAAAATGTCCTAAATATATATTAGGATAATGTAAAAATTTTAAAATAAAAATAGTTGCCATTTTTACTACATAAACTGCACAATTACTACACAATGCATTAATTTTGTTTCATCAATTTTGTTTTCGAAAAGAGTTTTGATCTTAATAATATTTTGTTCTCTTCAAAATTTTGTCTAAATGTTGCTTAGTTTTTTTTTATTTATAGGTAAGGCATTTAAATGTTTTTTGATTTTTGTTTTTCTTTTATGAAGTAAAGTTAAAATCTTGAAATGTATGAAGTATTTGTTTTTTTTTCTCAGTGATAATAATTTCAATTTAATTCGGGCTTAAGCAAATTGAATGCTATAATGTAGTAGATATCGTAGTGAGTGTGAAAAATATGTTAAATGTTAAGTAAATTTTCTGTTAATATTTACAGTAAATGGTTTAGTTATTATTTTTTTTTTGTTATTGAAACAAATTATTAATGGTTCTAGCTAAAATTATACTCAGTATTTAAATTATTTTGTATTAATAAATATTACTTAATTTTAAGTATATAATTTAGTTTGAATTTTGTTTTATGAAAAATGTTTGATATTTAGTTTTTAATGGAATTTAATTTAGTTTAGACTTTTTACAATATACGTTTTTAAGTATTTAAAGAATTTACAAAATGTAGATATGAACTATATAGTTTTTCTAAAGTAGATTGTGAGCTGATTATTTTTTACTATATAAGTGGTTTTTAATTTGTATTATTTTTAGTTTATATTTCAACTTAAGTTTTATTAATTTATATTTATTGTATATATTATGATTTTTTATTAGTTTTATTAACTAACTTTAGTTCGTTTTGGACATTTGTGCGTTTTATCAACTTTGATACTTTCCACTTAAATATTTGTATTAGCAAGGAGTAAAAAACAAGGTGGATTTATTACTATCGGTGAATACTCTTTTTGAATACTCAATTGTGTAAGTAGTGTGAACGTTGATAATAATAGCATAAACAATATTTAGAAAATAAATTAAAAGAAATATACTAATATTAAAGTATAAATTAATATAGAAAAAGTGCATTTTAATTTTTAAAGTTTTACTTTTAATTTTAATTCAAATGCTCGACTTTAATTTAAAGCGTATCACATGAAGTTTTTCATTTAATACGATTTATATTCGGAATTCATCAATTTTACAACACATTAATGAATTCCGTTCTACAAACCATGATTTATTCATAATATTAATGACATCAATGTTATGAATGCGTTCATATATATGATGAACGCTTGGAAACTGTCGAAAAAGTGTTCTTCAATATGATGAACTGTATGTGAAGTATACGTTTCATCATATTAATGAACAAAATACATAATATACAACATTTTTGTACATCATATTTAAGTATGTTGTTCATCAAACCAAATTTTAATCAAAATATTTATTTTTCGTTCATTTTTGGCCATACTTCTTAGTTCCAGTAGATGTTGTATGTTATTTTTAATATTATTATTAGTTATTAGTAAAAAGTTTGATTTAAAAAAAGATATTTCAACAAAAAAAAAAGTTGGAAAAAAATTTATCGAATACTTTTTTTATTTGAAAATTTTTTATTCGAATTTTTTTTTTCGGACATATTTTTTGAAAAATATTTTTTTTTTTCGGTGATATTTTTTTTCGAAAAACTGATTATTTTGATCATATTTCCATCGAAAAAAAGTGTATTGTTTGTTTTTTTTTATTAAATTATTTTTCCAACTAAATTGTTAAGGAAATTTTTTTCGAACTATTTTCTAAAAACAATTTTTTATTTGAAAAATTTGTAAAAAAAATATTCCATAAATTAATATATTAAAAAAAAAATATATTGAATATTATATTCATAAATATTAAGAACAATTTACAAAAAAAAAATATTCATAGATATTATGATTATACTCATTAATATGAAGATTCAAATTCATTGTATTGAATATTTCGTTCTACACTATGATGTTCATAGTAAGAATAAGTTCATATATATACATATAATGAATGCATTCAATGAACAATGGTTTCAATATGATGAATCTGGTAGTTAGTGATAAATTCATAATATTTATGAATAATTTATGAATAAATTCATCATATAGAAGAATATTTTATCTGTGAACAACGTTCAGTGGTGACAAATTTGTTTTGTTTTTTTTTTTTTTTGGTACATAATGAGTTTTATAGAATGTTTTCGATTTGTTAAATAATCTAAGAATTGTACTGAGTTGGGAATAATGCTCTCTGATCACGTTCCTGCCAATAATCTGCCTCCTAATTCTAAAGTAGGCTAAAAATCGCAACGCAGGAAAATGCATCCAGGAAATTTCAGATTATTTCCTGGACACCTTTGCTGCCTCGAAGCTTTCCCTAACTAATTTCGAAAAAAAAATGTTCGATATCGTAGCTTTATCGATCATAAGGTTTAAAATTTATTTACACGATATTATATTTTAAAATTAGACACATCGATATCGCAATATTTCGAAGCAATCATTAATTTTGATTATTGCTATTATAGATATCGATGCGATTTCTTAAAATGTCACGTATCGAGAAAGCGTTTGTTGAATTTTAATTAAAATGTAATGTAACGCTTTAAAATTTAAAGTACCACATTCAAATAGCCAAATGAAAATGGTAGTTTTAATTAAAAAAAAAAGAATTAAAAAATCAAACTAAATTTTTAACTTAAAACTTTTGTGATTTTTAAAACTCTTTGAATAGTTTCAAACTTTTAATATTATTATATTTTTGTGATTATGCAAATTTTGTATTATTATCATAGTTTCATTTAAAACGATTTATATTACTCTTACTGCACATAGTTCATAGCGACAAATTCGATTCGGTTGCATGACATTACTGGAGTTCAGTGAAAGAGTTTTTTTTTTAAATTGAAATTAAGTTTTGAATATTTTTCAAATGAAATGTCACAGTTTAAAATTAAAAATAACACAGTCCAATTAAATGTGGCACATTCAAATTAAATGTGACACATTAAAAATTAAAACGTCACATTAAAATAAAACTAAAAGTTTGAAATCAAAAGTTTTAAAATGTAAAAAATATAAATGGCTTAATAAAATTTAAATTAACAAAAATATATTTTAATTCTGAAAAAATTCAATTGTTTTATATTTAAATTCTGATATTTTTAGTAACAAAAAATGTAGTAGATACTAGAGATGCCGTGCTTCTGTCGTGCCCGTGCGTGTCCGTGCCACAAAAATCAAGCATGCCCATTAAAGATTTTGTTTATCGTTTCTACCCCAATTAAAAAAAAACCCTTACTTTCAGCTTCAGAAAATCAATATTTCGTGGTATTTTAACCTTTTCTAAAAAATCTGTTTTTTTAGTTATACTTATGGATTTAAGTAAAAATTATTTATTATAGGGACTAAAACCTATTGGAATATCGGTTCCAATATTTTTTAAATTGTTGTTCCGGTTCCGATTCCGGTTTCAACGAACAAATTAAATGGATTCCGGTTCCATACAATTTTAATAACGGTTCCGATTCCGGTTCTTTGCGTTCCCTGACAGAGATTATAATTTCTGTTTTGGTTCTGGTTCCGATATTTTTAAAATTCCAACCAGATTCCAACCAGAAAAATATATATGTTCCGATTCCAGTTCCGGTTCAACACATTTTAATAACGATTCTGGTTCCAAAAATCTAAACGGTTCCGGTATTATTTTTCACGTTACGCTTGCTTTTTCATGTTTTTCCGTGTTTTTTTCGTGTTTTGTCGTGTTTCTTTGTGTCTTTTAAAATCCCGTGTTAGTTCGTGCTTCTCGTGCGTGCCTGTAAATTTACTCGTCGGGCTCGTGCTCGTGCGTGTCACCTTTCGGCGTGCCGTGCGTGTCCGTGTTATTAAAAACAGGCACGCGCCCATCTCTAGTAGGTACTAATTAAACGAACAAAATAACAATGAAAATACTAAACATATTTAACAGAACTATATTTGATTTGAGTAGTTAATTATTTTAATACTAAAAAAAAAATGAAAAAAAGAACTCTGATTTTTGGACTCTACTTTTTTTTTTATCTTCTGTAAAATTGAAAGTCCATTTTAAGTTGGTAAAAAAATAAAATTGTTTCAATCTAAAACATTAAGTAGAGTTTTAAATAAATATATGTTTTTGACAATATATGTTTTTGTTTATTTTATGATTTTTGTAAAATTATCTAAACCACATTTTTTTAAATTTAACTTTTCAAAAGAGTTGTAGCCCATACTACTGAGTGAAGCCTCGTACGTGAACGAGCTAAATATAGCAGCTACTAGTTTCATATAATTAATTGTGATAGATGATTTTGATATTAATGAAATTTAATTATTTTTATGTTTGTTGCAAACATTTCTCAAAAAAGATTTTGCGCTGCTGTCTGTCTCTACAAAAAATTTACACAAGCGGTAAATTTCAATATTGTCTTCAAAAAAAACTTACTATAATACGCAGGTTTAAATTTTTTATTAACATATATAATACATATTTGTAATTTTTTTTTGTTGTATGTACACACAGATTTATTTGTATATTTATTTTTATTATTGTCTTGTTACAAATATTAGTGATATTTTTTATTTTATATAAATTTGTTTTATTTTTATAAATTTGTTTTATTTTTTTTGTTAAATTACTTGAAGTATTTTTATTGTCCTTTTACAAATATTTTTGTTATTTGTATTTTTAGTTATTGTCAAATTACAAATATTTGTATTGTATTTATTGTCAAGTTACAAATATTTGCTGTGATATTTATTGTCAAGTTACAAATATTTTAGTTGCATTACGAAAAAAAATTATATATTTTTTACAAATATTTTGTTTACATGAAAGCCTAAGTACTATGTTTTATAAAAAAGAAATTACAAATATAAATGTCGAATTGCATATTAATGTTGACATTAAGATTGGAATAAATTTGCCAATTAAAATTTTATTTTTTATGTAAAATAAACATTTTTGAGAGCACCCACATAAAAACATTTAGGAGGTAAATAGAAAAGTTTTTCTTTTTTTTTTTGCTTTTTTTTAATACTTATTTAAATAGCATGCATTAGTTAGTTTATTTTTATGAATTAATTTAATTTATTGTCAATTATTTCATTGTTTCAAAAATTCAATTGAGCAAAAATTTAACTACGTTTTTTATTGTCGTTTGTCAACATTATCATCATCATTATCATTTCCTTCAATTATTTATTGTCACTTAGTTACTAAATTATTATATATATTATTTTTTTTTTGTATTTTGATTTAAATTTTTTCATAAAACTATGCTAAAGATTTGTGTGAATTTCGTACATTCATGCCCTACACTTGTTACATTCTCTGCGCTCACGCCCTATCTCAAGCACACAATTCCACCAAATTCTGTATTTTATAATTATTTATTACTTAAATTTATTGTCAAGATATGTTTTTAGATGATATAAGCCTGGCTGTATTTTTATTTTTTTAATTATTTCAAATTCCCGTGTGTGCAACAATTTTTTGCATTGAAATGTAGGGCATATCATTTTTTTTTGTTTGTTTTCACAATTTCTCTAATATGTTTCGAGATATGCCTTATTTTGCCTAAATAAATTTTAACCATTGAAATGTATTTTGAATGCTTTTTTTACTATGCATTTCGTTTAAACAACTAATTAGTAATTTTTGATATTTTTTTTTATTTTCAAGTATTTTTGCAATTTTTGATTTTTATTTCCAAAAGTGATATGAGTTTTTAATCTTTTTTATTTGATATGATCCAAAGTATTTTGTTTTGCCTGCCTCATATTTCAATGCAAAAATGTTGCTATTATTTTGAGAATTTATTTTATAAAAAAATATTTTATATTTTGTTATTTTTTTTAGTAACGTCCAATTTACTATCAAGCAATTGTTGCCATACCAAAAACGGTTCTTGTTGCAGCCAGGCTGAAAATGGTGGACATTGTGTACATTAAGATTTGGGATGTCGACAGTTTTATGCTGTTGGAGGCATCCGTAGCATCGATGACATTTATCTTCCAGCCCAGATTGTTGTGTGTGAAACACTAAATAAAAATACAATTTTTAAAAATTTAATTTTTACAAATATAAATTATACAAATACCTGATAATATAGTAAATCGGGCGCATTCATTGGCACCGTCCAGTTCATGTAGCCCGGCTCGCCATCGTCACATTCCAAATTCAACGTTTTCGTGTACTCCTCGAAGGTCTCAATGTCCGCCGACCTGTCAATAGTTTTGTGCGTCCATTCGCAATAACGTCCAGCTGTAATAGGTAGAATTTTAAATATAACTGTACCGAGAAAATAAATGGACCTCATTTTAATACTACATTTTTATTTAAATACATTTTTCATTATGTTAATTTAAATACAAAGTTTAGTAAAAATAAATTTAAATATAGAATGTAGTAAATTAAATATTTCTGAACTAAATACGAATTAATTATTTCTAAAACAGTAAGTTTATGTAGTTAGTTTACATACAAAAATAACTACATATTTGTAGTAAAAACAAATTCAGTTTCTTTTGGATGTAAATCAAATACATATGTATACATAATTCGAATATCAATCGAATAAAACACTTTTTCGTAAGACTTCAAGCAGATAAAGACGGAGTTTATATCGTTCTCTCGTTCCCAAAATATGTCGGGAATCTGCCTTAAAACTTCTAAGTCAAAATTTCTGAAAATTTTCAGAAATATTACCAGTATATTGCCGACAATCACATAGATAAATGGAAGTTTGTGAGAAGTGTATGACAGATTATCCAAATTTCGTCATATATTTTGCGAACGAACAGATAAAAAGCGCGCATTTCTTTGCTTTAAAACTTTCAACTTTAAAACTTGCCAAATATCAAGCTCGTTTCTGTAACATATTCGACAATTGTCTATTTCTGTAACGTCACGTCGTTTCGTTCCATAATTGTCGATTGTGCGATAATTACTGTTTCTGTACGAAGTTATCGTTTAAAAACGGTCTGATTTGAAACTGGCACAAAAATCGAAAAGAAACTTGTGAAATTTGACAATTGACATCTGTTTTTTTAGTTATTTACAAAATATTTAAAGCAAATTTTATAAAATTTATGTATAAAACAATACGCAATTGAATTCGTATTCAATATGATGTGTTTTAAGAGGCGTCGGTTTAGGGACACGGCGGGCCCATTTCATATTTCCGAATCGCGATTTATGAAGTTATTTCGGCTCACCTATTCTAAAAGTCTCGTCATTTATGGAAACGAGTGTAAGTTGCACCTCCCATGGCATTCAATTCACTTGCAACTGTCTCCCAAACAACACAGTGTTCTTTTCTAGTATATTTGGACGTGAATTGTCCCTTGCCCACACGTCTGTGTTTGCTGCATCAGCTTTTTAAGCCATATCTCTATGAAAATTCAAAAAATAATGAATTTTCCAACCAAATATCAATCATTTTTTAAGTCGAGAGGCTTCTCACCAAGTCAAAAGCTAGTGAGAAATACAATCGTTTCAAAACGATTCGATTTATTTGTAGAAACAGTGATGTGAGTAAATTCCTACTAAAGTGAAATTGGAACATGTCAAAATGAAACGATTCAAACGTTCAATATTTTACAGAAACATTAAAAATGAAAATGACGTCATTTTGACGTAAAATCGACAATAGTAGTTGACAACTGCGATCGAAAACAAATACAGAAACGAGCTGCAGAAATATCAAAAAATATTTCGATCGAATTGATATTTGAATTTTGATCGATAATTGAAAAATTGTATTTATTTAGAATCACAGTACTCATCCATTTTCAAACAATTTTATTAAAAATTATTTTGATTGCCAATATGTTAGCCTATTACAATTGTTAGTAGTAACAATTGTAATAGAGAACAGATCACTAAATTTGACCTTGTCATTACCCGATCAGTTACATTACGAAGATGATCAGGACATGCTCATATTTAACTGATCGGTTTATGACAGCTAATACCATAATAGAAATATACTCTATTAGGGAAGACAGATAATGTTGATGTTCGGGTTGTGATAAGATAAATCTACAATAATCAATTCCCTATAGAACCCTAAAATAATTTCTACTAGGGTATATTCAATTTATACTTGAGCAAGGAAAATTTTCTATACCGTTTCATTTTGAGATCTGATTTTATAATGAAATAGTGTCCCAAAAATAAATATAAAATGCATTGCTGTTAAATAACTTAGTATACTCAATATATGTACAGCCTTTTTTTCAACATTCTCGCTATTTACTCAAAACTATCAACTTTGGTAATATTTTATATATTTTTTTCAAATAATTACCAGCTGTTGGCACCGGATTTCCATCCTCGTCGAATTCCACACCCGCGTAGGCCGTTTGCTTGCGCACATCGAGTCCATTCTTCTGACCAATACCGCCCTCAGGTGAGTCCGTAATATAGAAAGGATGATATCTGACGGCAAATCTATCGTAATACCAATTTTTCACAAACAGATCTCTTTAAAACTCACCTTGCCGGTTGCGCCGGATTGTCGCCACCCTCTATGTAGAACTCATAGGTTTTACCGCGCTGCACCGTAATCTCTGGTATCAGCTGATCATTCAAATACCATGCAATACCCCATGAGGGCACTCCGGTAATAGGTGTATAGCCACGTTTGCCACCGGTCGGACCTATGCGTGCGGTGAAAATGGTCTCGTTATCGATTTTACGCGTTGGCCATGGTGTGGGACCTGTTTCGTCCTTAACGCTGTACAATGAATTCTTGCAGGAGTGATCGTTCTAAAGCCGAATAATGTAGGTAACTTGACAATGTCATATTTTATTTGAATTAGAACTTACCCTTGATGAGAAATTGATGCGTATATCGTCCACATTGTGATCGCTGCCCGTGTGCGAATGTGCATTCGCCTCCTTGCGACTATTCAGAGGACCTACTGCGGCTATGACGGACACCTCACGTTCGGTGGGTATGGCAAGATCATAGATTGGCTCGTTGGTCTGCAACAGGCGTTTGTAGCGAATACTGGTGACACCATTTTTACGATCGCCACTTACTATAAAAAGTATTAAAAAACATTTTTAGCAAATTTATTAAAATTAAAAATTATAATTTTTAAAACTTACACACAATAACATCGTTACGTCCACCAATGCGTTCGTCTGGACAAACACCCTGTTGCCCATCACATTGCGAAAGATCGGACAGGAAGTAATCTTCGGCACGGAAAACACGTGCGGTGGTATCGTAAAAAGCGATAACTACATCTGATTGTGACATTTGAGAACGTCCATTGGCCCCAGAGAGACCAAAAGCCATATACTGATCCTCGGTGATGCGACCAAAGAGCTCAACTTGCAAATATTCGCCCTGTAGTTCCCACTTCACCTGCAATTTGTTCGGCAAAACTTCGCGACAATTCGAATAGACCGGACGTGGTGTGGTTGTAGTCTGGAAATAATTAGTAAGAATTATACGATGCAGTTATTTTTGATTGAAAGCAATAAAATGGTAACTGTTTTTTGAAGAAAATGGTACTATTTGTTATGAACTAATATTACTTACTGGAGTGTACCACCATGGAGGCTAATGCATTCAAAAGATAAAATATATTACATGAAATGATGACTTGTGTTATATGTTATATGTTACAAAATGCATTTGGTATAATGAAATAAACTAACTAAATTTAAAGAATATTCCGAAATTCAAACTAAATACAAAACAGAACACTTAGCAATAAAAAGTATTACCGTGATTTTGGTTTGACCCAGTGCGGGCGGCACATCTAGATCTTTGGGTATGTAAATATGTCCAAAGTTGTGTCTATATTCGACGCACCAAACGGAGAGCCAGTCGATGTCATAGACGGTTAGACTGCCCGGTAACTGTATCTCAATGTCTTCGCCTTGATAGCCGCGTAGAGGTTCCAGCGAACCGATTTCATTGGGTACCTATTCGAAAAAGATAAATATAATATATATAATGTATTTTATAGAGTACAAAATTTAAAATTGTATTTTATATATTAACCTTAATGCCCATGATATTGGGCTCTGAACCATTGCCCACCCAGAAATAGGCATCCGGACCAGCGCCATCATAGTGTAAATTTGGTATATAGAAGGTCTTTGCATCCAGCACACTAATATTGCTCGAACGAAGTCCATGCGCCAGACGTTTGAATTCGGGCAGCACACGTGGTTTTGGAACATCGATACCGGGTGGAATGAAAACCTCGCCAAAGTCAACCTGAGGGTTTTTAAAAATACATAAATTATATTAAAAATTCATAGATGAATTGCATAAAACTAGGCGCTACAATAAGACAACTTGTTGCAATTGAAATTAATATAAATTATTCATAAACTGTACAATTAAAATAGAACAAATATTAATGATTTGTTAAAACTAAAATTAGACAAATAATTTACTAAATATACTATTAAATGTCTTAATTAGGTACCGCTTATATACCTTAAACTGAAGACATAGTATAAAAAATACGGTATGCGCGCGCATAACTCACACCATTTTGAATCATCCCCCATATATTGAATGGATACCATAGAACCGCTCCAACTGGAGAAACTCACCACACTCTATATTGTGTTGAACCCCATAAGTTTTACCACTAAATATATACATTAACATTTGGTATATAAAGGTTTATATAAAGCAATATACTTATGTATTTATATAAAATGCTTTGTATATACTACATGCGTATGTATGAAACAATTACAGTTAATCAAAAATGTCTGCCGTAATTTATGTCCCTGTGGTTCTACTGCGCTCCTTTTTCTTCTTCTTCTGCTGCTCGTTTGTTTCTTTATCAGCACAAAATAACAGTGAACAAAACAATGAATGAACATTAAAAAATGAAATAAAATAAAATACAAAAATTACCACAAGAATCCGACCAAAAAGGGGCGCGGTTGAGTAACAAACATAAATGCTAACGTTTTGTTGCCTTTTGTTGGGGGGCCTACACACTTGGAAATGCTACATATTTGTAAAAGAGCAGATGTGTTTTTTTTATTTGCATTTCCTGCATTTGCAGAAATTTTGCATATATATGTAGATATATAAAAAAAGTTTAATATTAAATATATACAGCAAATAATAAAAATATCCATTCTTCTAGTGAGTTTCCAAATTATTTAGAACTTTCTTTATACAAAACGCATCTTTTAGACATCAGCATACGCATACATCTTCGGTTAGATGGAAAATGATTTCAAATATGTCCTTTTAAGTTTCTTATTAATCTGATAAACCAAAATACTGGTTTATTGCTCAATCTTTTATTCTTTTTTTGAGAATGCGAAAATCAGAAATATGTAGTACATAATTAATCAAATCATTAATGGATTTCGGTTTATTTCTGATTTTTGTATAAGGTTAACCATTTTGCAAGAGATTAATCTTTTATAAATGAATCTTCAATATTTATATTTATTTTAATTTTTTAATTATATTATTGTTTTGTATTGCTCGCTATGAATAAAATATTAAAGGTTTTGCTCGACATAAAGAAAATATGATCAAAAACATGATAACATTATTACAATAAGAAATAATCAGATTTCTTACTGAGATTGGCTGAGTGGAGGTCCTATAGAAGGATTGACCAGAAACCCTACCGACTGAATATTACATAACAAATATTCAACAAATCAGGATACTACTGAATTTACCAGGGGGGTACCACAGTTGATAGCTCTATCAATTATGGTTCCAAGCGGAGTACAATAGATCCTATTAGGTCGCAGTGCATTAACCCATTACAAATAATAATAATACACAAAGTGAATTCAAAAACGTAACATTGAGTCGATGCACGTTGGGGAAAAAATCGTCAAAAAAGCGCACATAGCCCCCATAAAGTAACTTAAGTGAATTCCTTTTTTTCTTTGCTTTTCATATTTTGGATAAGTTCAGGGTAAAACCACCTTTTTTATGTAAATAAATTTTACCATTTCCATTCTATGTCCATACAAAGATAAGTGTTTTTCAGAAAAAATCAAAAATTTAAAACAACAAATTAGATGTTGTACAAAAAGGTGTATAGTATAAACACGATCTATTTCTAATTAAACTGAAACCAAATTTATACCACGTAAAAAGAACACCAATGTCTTCATAATAGTCTATTACATATTAATAAAGTATATCCATTTCGATAGATATGCAAATTTGTATATACTTATTTATGTATAATTATAAAATAAACCTTTTTTTCAGTAAAATACAACTTTTATAAGTTGCAAGTAATATTATTTTTTTGTTTGTGAATTACTGGATACTTTGTGAAAACAATGATATCAAACTTTGTTGCATCTAACTGCATCTTATTGTCATTTTAATGTCAAATGTGTATGTACATAGAAATATAAAATATACATATGAGGCATTATTCCTGAAATGACCCATTCGCATCTCAGATTTTCTTCAAATTCTCGTCACGATGAGTATAAACTCCACTGCGTTATTTGTTACTGAATTAAAAGTGATATAAATCGAAAAAGTAAAGTTTTAAAACTTTATTAACAAATTTGCTATAATAAATCTATATAGAAATTTGCATCAATAATTAAAAAAAAATTGATTTCACACATCTATTACTTAGAACTTAATTTTGAATGAAATGTAATGCGCTCCCAAAAAGTCCTTATGTGAATTCCACGTTAAAAACATTATCATTGATACAAAATTTTATAGAATAAAGTGTTTCTCTTATATGCATACAAAACATTTCACCAACTACCTGGATTCATCATATTGATGAATTCTTTCATTGAATTAAAATCGTATTTTTCAAAAGTTTTTCATTTTCAATATTTTTCCTAACATCAAATTTCAAAAACAAATTTGTCTCCATTTACACATTTATTTATAATTCTTATATGAGTTATAATATTTAATATGTAATTATGCGAAGAATCCATTTCATCATATTAATGAATAAGTCAACATCATATTTATGAATATTGTTCATCAAACCATATTAATTAAAATATCATAAATCTTTTAAATACATATCATAAAATTAAAATACATAAATGTGTAAATAGATACAAATTTTTGGTTGAAATTTGATGTTATAAAAGATATTGAAAGTGAAAAACATTGAAAAAAAAAAACGATTTTAGTTCAATGAATGAAATCATCAATATGATGAATACTGGTTGTTAGTAATTGTGTGTGGAAGAATACCTCTACAAAATTCAAGTAGTGTATTTAGAAATAATAAAACTAATTTTAAAAAAATGAGGCTAATCAAAATAGGCATTTCTATGAAATTCCAGTTCGAAAACTTTATAATAATTTAATAATTATAAACTGATTTAGAAAAAAATAATGAATACCAGAATTAAATACTACTTTAAATTCTAAATTCTATAGCCAATAGATACCACTAATATCAAGCCTTTGTTAGCCTAAATATCAGCTTTCGAAATTACCTCAAAAGGAAAAGTGTGTGTTTTTTAAAGAATCACAATTTGGTTTTATTAAAATCAAAGATCAAACATTATTTAATTTCTAGATATTTGACAAAATATTGATCCAAGATAATTTTTTTATTAAGAGTATCGGTGCAGGGAACCAGTAATTAAAAAAAAACTGAGTATACACCCAGAAAAAAATACTATATAAATAATAGTTTTTTACTATTAAAAATAGTCAATAGGATAAATTATTATTTTAATCGTAAAATACCATTAAATACTAGATATAATCTCAATGGCAATGTCATGGCCATTGAGATTATATGAAAAGATTTATTTTTTGTGTACTATTAAATTAATAATTGTCCTATTGACCAATTTTAATGGGATTTGAGGGAATTTTTTTCTGGGTGTACCACTCGATTTCGCAAGGAATTCTTTTTAAGACTCTATAATTTCCAGATATCTGTTTTATTAGTGTAGACCTAAGATTTAAAAACGTCCATGTGCATGTTTTTGCTCATTTTTCCCAACGCGCGACGCCTCAATTAATTCCTTCAACTAATCAATTAAAAAGGTTTATATTAATGCCCCTAGAAGATACATAATCATTTCCACCAATTTAAATATTTAATTGCATAGCGGTAACATTAAACTGTAAAGAATTACACCAGAGATCAGAGATAAAAATCTGTATGGAACGAGATGAAGGACAATATGATCCATAAGAGGCTTTTAGAGAAAGTTTTTCAATTTTCAATTAAAAAGTGACACTTTAAATTGATAAAAGTAAAATTAAAAGCCTTGTATTTTGAAAGTTTTCAAATACGATTGATTCCTTCCATGCATTAAAACTTTTAATTATAAAATGTTTCTCAATTTTATTTAAATTCTCGGTGTACGTATTTTTTGCCAGTGTATCTGTACATGTATCACCTATATAAATCTTTTACGCTCATTTAAATAGACAACAACATCAATGTAAATTTACATCCAACGCTGTGTGCTTGTATCTGTGTATTTGAGAGTACTGTGTGAATTTTCATTACGACCGACCATATTTGAACACAGCCCCCATAGACATATTTACTCTGAACTCTACTACAAACGTAGGTACTTTTGATACTATGTACCGTAGTACGCTGCCCTAAAATAAATAATGGCGACTGCAATTAAATGAGTTTGGCCTGTGGCGCTGTTTCCAATGACGGCTTTCCCAAAAAATTATTATTTTATTTTTGATTTTAATTTAACCAATTACTTAATTTATGTTTGCACTTTATAATTCTGATTTGTTTTTTGTTATTTTGAATTTAAACATTAAAATTGATAAAACGAATTTAGTGTATGAACAATTTTAAACAATGCTATCTTCATATTATAAATATCTTTTAGTTAGTATTACTACAAAATGATATGATCTATTTATTTTAAAGATATTTGGATCTTAACTCGGACAATTTTTAGTTTTTTTAGACTATTCCTAAATTATTTTTTGCACTTAGGACCTAAACATAAAGTATAAAATTATTTATGGTTATCCAGAGCATAGTAACAAAGTAGTGTGCAAAATGAATAACTTTGTTTTTAATTTTTTGAAATATGCGTTTTTAAATTCCAATATTTTACCTATAAAATTTCAGAAATTTTATTTTAATTTTCAGACTTTAATATTAAAATTGAATTTTTCTGATATACTGATAAACTATGAGCTAAAGACTAGTAATGCGCAAAGTCATGAAAAAGAACAAGATACACGCAGAAAAATAATATGGTTGCGACATGATCGCGACAACCATTATATGGTCTTTACAATCCTACATGGTTGTCACAATCAAAGTATAGTATTTTCAATTTTATTTCAACAATAATAAGGTCGCTAAAATCATATTATAGTACACAATTTATTATAATATGATTGTATTTCTGAAAAACCAAAATATGGTTGATAAGAACCATGTTATGATTACGATAAAGACTGCCACGAACAAAGTATGGCCAATACCAATCATACCACTATATAGACTGATCATAATATTGTAATTTAATATTTACAACCATATAATTCTCACTTAATGGCATTTTTTACTCTCTCTCTAACTCACTTTGATGTTGGCTATGGCGTTGTGCAGTCGAGGTTTTTTTGTCGTTACAAAGTGTCTTTTAATGTTTAAAACATCATTATTAAAAATAATCATATATCCGAAAGTTAAAACGTTAATTTTAAATGCTTAATATGAAGAAAATATAGTTAAAACAAATTTCTTCAAATAACATTAACTGCTTGGTTTAATACAAATGTTTATAACAAATTTCAGTGTTTAATCGTGTGCTCGTTGTCAATTTCATGACGGTGACGCTGTAGTTTACATGAAAGTTCTTGTGCAGGATAAAACTCGAACGATGCTGTCCGGCAATTGCAAGCACAGCTTCGCACAGAGTACAGCTTCACGGAGTTTGCTAAATTGTGTCTTTTATTTTAAAAATATATACTTATATAATAAAATATGTAGATAAAATAATCATCAATTAAACATGTGTCTTATTTATAATTTGTTTTTAATCCGCTTTTTCAGGAATTTAGGATAATCATAATATAATAATATGATTACTGGTCACGTAGGACCATGGACCATGTATGGTTGTATGAAATCGAAATACGATTACTGACAACCTTAGTATGGTTGTGTGGAATCATACTATGGTCACTGACAACCATACTATAGTCACTGACAACAATAGTATGGTCACTGCCAACCATACTGCGTTCACTGAAAACCATAGTATGGTCACTTACAACCATAGTATGGTCACTGATAACCATGTTATGGTCACTTACAACCATAGTATGGTCACTGACAACCATAGTATGGTCTCTGACAACCACAGTATGGTTGTGTGAAATCGGCGTATGGTCACTGAGGACCATGGTATGGTTGTAGAAAATCGTACTATTGTCACTGAGGATCATATTATGGTACGCAATATTGTCACTGAAGATCATATTAGACAATCATAGTTTGATGCCCTTCAAATATAATCACCACAACCATGTTTTTTTCTCTGCAAGTGTAGAGGTCTTGCAGAGTCGTTATTGTTCTTACAACGGACAGGTCGTTATTGTTCTCGGACTTCAAAAACAAGAAAATGAATTTTGCAGTTTTTTGCTCCTCATTACTCAACTTAAGACCCTAGCTTACCGTGAAACGTCTGCACCATACAGATAACCATCTGATATCCTTGATTCTTTTGCCCATCGGCAGGCGTAGTATGATATCTGTATTGTTGTGGGCCTGCAAAATTGGTGGATCTCTGGAAAATAAAACATATGATTGTTTACAATTATATTTTAATAGTTTTCATCTCGAAAATGTTGTTGAAACAATTCGAAATAATCATTTTTTATCAAAATTTGTGACTTTTAGCAACAAATTTTATTTTACTGAATGTTTGAATTATGAGTTATAATTTATATTTTCTATAAACATTTAAACTTTATATTGAAAAATTGAGTTTTTATTGTTTTTTTTCCAGAAAATATGACTTTTTTAATAAAAAAATTGAATTTTTAGTGAAAATATAATTTTAAAAGAAATATTGAATTTTGTAAAAATTGAATCTTAGTGAAAAATTGAATTTTTAGTGAAAAATTGAATTTTAAGTGAAAAATTGAATTTTTAGTAAAAAATTGAATTTTTAGTGAAAATTTGAATTGTTAGTGATAATTTGAATTTTTAGTGAAAAATTGAATTTTTAGTGAAAAATTGAATTTTTAGTGAAAAATTGAATTTTTAGTGAAAAATTGAATTTTTAGTGAAAAATTGAATTTTTAGTAAAAATTTAATTTTTAGTGAAAATTTGAATTTTTAGTGAAAATTTGAATTTATAGTGAAAAATTGAATTTTTAGTGAAAATTTGAATTTTTAGTTAAAAATGATATTATTAATTAAAAATTAAATTTTTAGTTAAAAATTTAATTTTTAGTAAAAAATTGAATTTTTAGTGAAAAATTGAATTTTTAGTGAAAAATTGAATTTTTAGTGAAAAATTGAATTTTTAGTAATAAATTGAATTTTTAGTGATAAATTGAATTTTTAGTGAAAAATTGAATTTTTAGTGAAAAATTGAATTTTTAGTGAAAAATTGAATTTTTAGTGAAATAATTGATTTTT
This sequence comes from Dryomyza anilis, assembly GCA_951804985.1. Classification (NCBI taxonomy): domain Eukaryota; kingdom Metazoa; phylum Arthropoda; class Insecta; order Diptera; family Dryomyzidae; genus Dryomyza; species Dryomyza anilis. The sequence goes on from OX638132.1 coordinate 98,227,335, forward strand.
TATTAAAAAATTGAATTTTTAGTGCAAATTTGAATTTTTAGTGAAAAATTGAATTTTTAGTGAAAAATTGAATTTTTAGTGAAAAATTGAATTTTTAGTGAAAAATTGAATTTTTAGTGAAAAATTGAATTTTTAGTGAAAAATTTAATTTTTAGTGAAAAATTGAACTTTTTGTGAAAAATTTAATTTTTAGTAAAAAATAGTGATATATTTTTCGACAGGTCAGGGCAGTCCAGAAACATTTTTTCCAAAAATTTCAAGCAAACATAGATGGAGTTTGTATCGACAATTGCCTATTTTTTTGCCAGTTCTGAAAATATGCCGCGAATCTGCCTTTAAAATTCCCCAAAATATCACAACCTACTATACATTTCCCCAATTATTCAATTTATGTATATTTGTGTTGCCTGAAGTATTCCTGAAAAATGCCACAAATTTGGTCTTGGACAGGTGGTCAAACGACAGAAAATAGGCACCAATCGTTACAAACTCCGCGTTTGTCTGGTGACTATCATTCAATAAAATGTTTCTAAACTACCTTAAAAATTCTCGTACTTTAATTCTTTAAAATCTGTTGCCTAATAAACTCGTTGGTGCTTTGATTAAATTGACAGCGATACGAATATTATTCCACATTTAACTTAACAATGCCGTCTATAGACGGAGATATATCAGAGAACACACTCGCAACAAATCCCTGGGGTAAATCAACAGTAGGAAAAAAAATAATAATAATAATAATAAGTTTGCAATACAGCATATTTGTTGAAAATTTAGTAGAGATGAGTTACGGAAACCGGGAGACAACAAGAAGCACTGACAAATATGCGTAACCACCCCCGGATTCCCATACAAAGCCTGAGGTTTTATGAATGGTTGAAAGTTTATTGTTAACAATCATTCTGGGTATCAAACGGTGCGAGGGGGGCCGATTGAATGAGGCACAACATCGGTAGACAGACAGGCAGACAAACAGAAGGACAGACAAACGGACAGACAGACTGAGAGATGAACGCTGTGTGTTCGTGGAAGAGTTAACAGAATGAGGTTGGTAGAAAATCAGCCCCCTTGCCACCCCACCTTACCACGACACGTACGTATGCACGGATTATGTGCGGATATTTGTTACAAGTGCTAAACTGGGAGGATTTGGTTCCCAATACTCTTCAGCAGGCATTAGTCACGGCTGAGTACTTAATTTCACCCTTGAAATATATGAAAGCAGGACCTGTCGGAGAGCGTCTCTCCATCATCGAGACTGTTGCTTCTTCGTCTACATCGTTGTTGTCGTCTCCAACCACTTTAGCGTCGTTGTCATCATCGTCGTCGTCAGTGCATTCAATTGCATTGGTTTGTTGATGGCTTGTCATGCGGTTCGGATTTTGATTTAGGTTCAATACTGGTTCGATTTCTAGTTGATTCCTCCAGGGATTTCTTGAAGTTGTCTCACTTTGTTTGTTTTTTTTTTACTCTGTGCTATACACATTTTCGTTACTCTTTCTTCTCTCGTCATTTATTTGTTTTCTTAGATGATGATGATACTTTGGACGCGATTCCCCACAGTCTATATGATTTGGATTTTTCCCATTCTGTGCTACATCTTTTATTTTGCAATTATTTTAAAAAACTGTTTGTTCGACTAGCAGTAGCTCTTTCCTCCCACTTTCCCCACTAAGATTCTCCGCCTACTATGTGAAAGTGTTTGAAGTTCAGTGTGTCATTTGTTATAGAAGCAGATAATGATGTCGATGATGATGTTGGACGTTTCATTACGACGATTCCACTTTATTATGTGGACAGTAAGTAGTCATTCAATATGTCCTGACCTTATAACAGTTTTGCTTTTGTCTTTTAGGCAAACAATCGGTACTTCATTAAAAGAGATTTTTTTTATTATTTTTTATTTTGTTTTCATTAGAAATATGATTTGTGTAACCAGTGAATCAATATATGTACTTAAGATATATAAGGAGAAGCTCTTTAAATATTGGACGTATTGAAAGACGACCTACTTGGAATTATGAAATTGTGTAGACATTGTGAAGAGTATAAAAGAGACTTAGGACTAATACATGTATTATAATGCATGATTTATATGTTAAGGTTAATATTTAGGAAAACTATTATTAGAAATTATCACAGACAATAGAACATTAAGCATTCTTAAGAACTCTGATGTCGGTTTTTACAAATCCCTAATAAAGTAACACAGTTTTCATAATGTAGCCGCGGTAGCTCAGTGGTTAGTGCGTTGGACTGCGAGCCGAAAGGTCCCCGGTTCAAGCCTGGACTGGGGCTAACAACATCTTTTCATAGAAACATTTTTCTATACCGCGCTACCTCTCGTCAGTAAATGGCAAACCTACGAGAGTAAAACCATTGCCTATGAAAAGCTCTCACCCGCCGTTCGGATTCGGCAATAAACTGTAGGTCCCACCACTTTGAGTACAAATATAACACGCACAGCTCAAAATGGTGAGAGAGCTCGGCCGAAGTTCTATACAGGACGGTAGCGCCAAACTATTATTATTATTAGTTTTCATAATAAATGACTATAACTCTTTGAATCCGAACTATTATTTCCCGAGACAAATCTTCACTTAGACAATTCTTCCGCGGATATTTCATCATCGAGACAATTATTGTCCAAAACTATTCTTCGCCGTCCTATTTTCTACAATCGATTATTTAACGAAAGAATGGTTTCTCGAGACAATTCTTGCTAGAATTCCCAGGGAATCCTTAGGAAGACAATTTGAACTTTCTTAAAATAATATTTTCCATTGCAAAACCACCATAAAACCATAATAGTATTTAGGATTAGGTTGAGAAACCGAGCTTTAACTTTTCGATATGGAAAACGGCAAGCATTTTTCTGTAGCTTATGATCAACGTAATCATTATATCAATACATTCCCGGACATTTCTTCAACGTGACAATTATTGGCCCAAACAATTCTTCGTCGGCCTTCTTTTATCATACCAATACTTCTCCGAAAAAACGCTGCCCTGCGACAATTCTTGCCAGAGTCAATTTATCACAGACAATTCTTCGTCAAGATACTTTCAGGTTACATGCAATTACATTTCTTCTGTTTTCCAGAACTAAAAAGTTTAGTAATTTTTCTCTAGATTAAAATTTGCAATTTTTAAGAAATATTTCGAACATATTTCCGGCAAACACAAAGATATGTGGAAGGTGGTGGAGAGCGTCCTGTAAAAAATTGTCTGCCATTTTCTGGAATATTTGTGAACAAACACACAGCTAAATAGAGGATTTTGGGAAGTGTAGGTTTACAAATTTTGGGGAATTTTAAAGGCAGATTCCCGGCCTAACATGCCGAAATATGCAGCATTTGACACAAACTTCTTCTTAGTCCGCTTAAAACCTTACAATAAAGTATTTTTTAACTGTCTGGAGCCAGCCAAAAATGAAGGTTATAGCAGTTTATCAAAGTTTGCTGAATTTTAAAGGTAGTTTTCGTGCATATTTTGGGTACGGGCAGATAGTTAGAAACTTTTAATATCAACTCTGCATTTGTCTGCTTAAAATTTGCCACACAAAATTTCAAAACTCCTGCCAAAAAGATGGGAAACGTAGCCAACTTGTTGTTGGCAAACACATATTTGTGGTTTGGAGTTATGAGATCTACTCTTAAAATATAAAATTCTTGAAAGAGAATAATATTGTTTATATATTTTATTTTAAAAACTGTCTTCTAAACGGCCTACAGTGTGATATTTTCATAATCTAGGTGGACATAAATCGATTTTAAAGTTACAGGCTTGAAATTTTGCATAGAGTAGTTTTCTTGAAATAAAAACTTCTCCACAAAAAATAGGCGTGGTCAGACAACTGACACGTCCACTTCTCATAGAAAAAATATATATCACTATACATATTTGGCAAAAATTAATCTACAACTGAAATAAAAATGATATATTCTCAGAATTTAGGCATTAGATGTCGTTTTCCATTAATATTCAAATGTCCTTTTTCAAGGATATTCGTCAAGGATGTAGGCGTCAACTAAATATTTCTTAAATCTAAAATATGTAAAGAAGCCCACATATCAAGTGGGTTCCTGAGATATGATTAAAAAAAGAACGAATTATTTTAATTGTTACGATTTTTTTTCGAAATTTTGTTAATGTGAATAGTATGTAGTAAAAAGACCTCTTTAATCAATAATATAAATTCCAAAATATTTATTTCCATCTGTAGTTGCCTCAGAAATGGTGCATAATAATTGTTAAATGCATTTCGTGCTAAATAAAAGATATACATTTTTTTATTTTAAATACATTTTTGAAAGTAAAAAATACATTATTTTTTGAAATTCAAAACATAAGTTAAACTTGCATAATATATTTATTAGAGCTGCATCAAAAGAATTTCATTATTCCTTCCACCGGAACTGTGAAAAATCTCCGTAAAAATGCTATTCATACAAAACTTCATGTCCTTCCCCGCTGAAAATAATACACAAAACAATAACAAAAAAAAATCAGCAGGACACCATTAGATATGACTACTCTTTTGCAAACTTTGAATAAAATTGGAAATATATATTTGGGTACATATAAGAAATAATGTCCCATATCAAACAGAATTCGATATTTTATTTTATAAGCCATTTTCTAAAATCGATATATTTCGCAACATTTAGAACATTTTTAAATTGGTTCATTAGTTTAAGAGAACTCGAAAGAAGAACTTGAAAAAACATTTTTTTTTCAACAAAAATTAAAGAAAAATTCATTTAAAAAAATGGAAATAAACCGAGAAAGTAAGATGATACACAGATTTTATATTTTAAAAATTAGTTCACACTCCGTCAAAGAAATTGAGCTATAAATGACAAAAATATATGGGTAACATTTGAGGATAAAAAAAGTTATGTGAAAGCAATATAATTGAGTGCTATACAAATAGGCATAAAAATAAAAAATAAAAAATGTGATCGGATCACGATTATTTTTTGAGCACCTATTGATAGATGATTGCTTGTAATTAATTTTAAATTTTATAGCTTTATCTTTTATACTTAACGAGATATGTAATCGTAAAAAGTAAACTCATATTTCGTAGTGGATGTAGTAGATTACGTTGACTAAATCGACTCATTTTCGAACTGCGAATTACTATTCTACTAAAATATATTGAAAATAAATTTCACATCATTCGGAATAGCAGTTTTAAAGTTATCGTGTATAGGCGGACAGACAGACGGTCATATCTAAATCGACTCGGAAAGTGATGTTGACCAAGAAAATATATACTTTTTCATACCAGTCACGCCTACTAAGAGGGCTAAAATATCCTCATATATATTTTATAACTTGTAACCCATGGGTATAGGGTATAAACATATTATGCGATTTTTTTTAGTTAATATCCAATTGTAATGCTTTCACATGATTTTTTCTGTTCTCAAAACTTATTCATAGTTTCTTTTATTTTTACATCATTTTCATTAAAAATGTACAGGCTAATTTTGCAATATTACAAAATGTGCATCATCTTGCGTTTTCAATTTTTCGCCATTTTTTAATAAAATGTTGGTCGACAAAATTTACATTTTTCGAATTCTTCTATAGAGTTTTCTTAAACCAGTAAACCAATTCCAAAATATTGTAAGACATGTTTATTGAATATTTAATTATCTTTCATTCGATATAACAATTGAGTTTATCGGTTTTAATAAACGCGAGATATTTACAAATATATGTGACCACCTTTTTGAAAGCTCAGTACAAAATTTATTGCCCGAAATCTCGTAATCCTATCCATAGAAAATTTTTTAATTCATATATTCAAATTCTGCGAGTCATTTCCAATAATACAAAAATAATGGAATTTACTGCGCAAACTTTTGTTCTCATTTTGTTGTGTAGTGTTATCAAGTTTGTTTGACGATTTTGTAGAAACCATATTTTTTAAATTTATTTCATGTTTATTTTTGGCATAATGTGACATTTTTCTACTAAATATGCGAAAAAAGAAATCAATTGAAAATATATATATTTTTTTGCATTTTGTCCCCCTAGATATGAAAAATAACACATTGTGCGGCCTATTGAACCATATCGATAATGCCTCTTCTAAACGTTAGTTACAGTTTTAAAAGACTGCTCCGAATGAGTAATAATACTTTTGTAAATGTAAAGAACCGATTTAGGTTAAGAATGGCAGATACACGAATATAAATGATCAATAAAAGAAATCGTCGAAAATCGAATGACAATTTTGTGGGCCGATGAATGACGGTACGACTTTCCAGCCCATTCCACCACTGTCACCATTAGAACTCATTATAGTTTGATAGAGTTACATATATGTTTGATCTGATTATTTTCTATTTTTAACTGTTATATTTAATTTCCGTTTACCTCTGAGCACACGGAACATTCGTTCGCCCATTCTTCAGCACTCATTAAACATTCATTTGTCATTTGCTTAATCAGCGCTGACGCACTGCACAACTGCGCGCGTATCCTGTGTTATCCTTGCCTTCAAATATGCTTAATGTAAAAATAATTAAGTTTGAAATTTAGAGAAGACTGTGTTGCTCGTATTACACAGGCACTAGTCAAATTTAATGTCAAGTCAACTTTGGGACAACGAAGTGCTCTTTAAATGAGAAGCCGAAGCGGCAGCCTGTTGATGCCATTTGCAGGATTTTTAAGAGACTACGAACTGGTTGGACGAATGGATAAATGAATGAGTGGTTGAGTGAGTGACTGGTTTTTGTCAGCAGCTTTATCATTGTCAGCATCATCATCAACAGTAGCAGCAGCAACAACAACCTCATCATTATTATTCATTAATATATTTGGGACTCATCAGTTGCAGTCTGTGCAAAGTCGTCGTTTTTTTTGGGTCTGTGTGGGGGTCCCTGCTCTTTTGTGCATCACATTTATGGTGTGACAAAAGCACATAATTGTCGTTTATTCATTCGTTTTGCGGTTCATTCGCCCCATTTTAATGGATATTACATTAAAAATATTACGACACATAATAGAAGTTGGTGGGGTGGGATTTTCGTTTCGTGCCAAATTTTGCCTGTACTTTGTTATTTAAATTTAATTGAGTAGTCGTCGTCATCGTCATTTTTGAATTAATGCACACGGGGGCTTTTGCGTGTCTGGAGGGTTGGTTTTATATGTTTGTTTTCACCCCTCCCCCTGCTTGTATTGTTTGGTATTTTGTTGAGTAAGCAATCGATTGTTGAGGTAGTTTATTTTTTCATTTGGCTTTTAAGTGATACATGCAACAAGTTTTTTTTTGAAGTGGGTAGAAGGATCTTTTTTTAATTAATTTTTCAAATTTTGAATATTGTGGCATTTTATATACTTGTTGCGTATTTTTAAAAAGATAAATTGTAGGTACTTTACAGTGATTTATTTAAATTAGTGACGAGCAAATGCACGAACAAGAACCTAGACATTGTAGTTTACTTCTGGCTCTTGTTCACAGAAAAAAATGCATCAATATGATGAAGTTATTCATAAATATTATGAATTTTTTTACCAACAACCAGATTCATCATATTGATACCATCGTTCATTGAATAACATATTGATGAATACATACATTATATGAAATTATTCGTACTAACGAACATTGTAGTGAAGAACGAAATGTTCAATAAAATGAATTTGAATTGTCATATTAATGAATTTGTTCATAATAATATTATTCACATACAGTTCATCATATTGAAGAACACTTTTTTGGCAGTTACCAAGCGTTCAACATATTTATGATCGCATTCATAACATTGACGTCGTTCGTCATTAATATTATGAATGGTTCTTTAATACAATGAATCATGGTTTGAAGAACGGAATACAGCAATATGATGTACATTTTTCCTGTGTTCTTGTAGCGTCACTCTTGTTCTTGCTGCAAGAGCCTTGCATTTTTTACAAGAGTTCAATTCATTTATACGAAAATTGAAAGGAAATAGCTAAAAGGTCGACCGATTACACCTATTTTCAATATCAGACAGCGTAGGTATACAAATTATATAAGTTCTGAGTTTAATTTAATAACAATTAATAACTGTTTTCCTGTATATGTGATTTCAATAGTTTTACAGGCAAACAAACAGTACTTGCAATGCTAGTCTTGTTCTGGTTCTTGTTCTTGCACAAACTTACTACTTGATGCTATTTCAAGTGTAATATTTCTTAATACTGAGAAACTGTGTTCGGAATGTAATAATAATCTGACTCACACAGTGAAACTGATTATGATGGTGTTCCTAATGATGGTCATAATTATTATACACAATGTTGAGATTATGTTGCTCAAGTTATTGTTGTTGCTGTTCGTTCCAATTGCAATTGTTTCTTTACCAACCAACGAAACGTCGAAAACAAAAAAAAAACACGGATTAAAAGAAGCCCCATTTGCTGTTGCTCTTGCCGCTGTTGTGCTTCGTCAGCACCAGGACAACGCGCAAATACAGCGCCACAGAAATCTGCATAAATCAGCATTAAAAAAGGACAACGCAATACGTAAACGTAATGCAAATGAACAACGTTGTGCCGTCACGTTATGCACGCTTCTTATATCCTTTACAATTTTCTAATTTAATTACTTATGCTCAATGCTTACTCAGGTTCCTCAACCTCCGCATCCTGGAACTGATATTGGACTTAAATTGATGTAATACAAAGTGTACGATGTACAATGTGTTCGTGTTCCAAACAATAGAAATAAAAAAGCGGGACAATGAGAAAATTACACCTAATATGGTTGTAATACTAAGGAAAAAAAGAGCACGCTATATAAAGTGCGTTAACTAACTGTCTTGCTCTATTGTTTTATAGAGTTTACCTTATAGAGTTCTTTATAGAGTACTTTATAGAGACATTATAAAGAGACAGCGTATTCAAGAGAATGAGAGCGACTGTTTAATATTCCACCAACATCATTATCACAAAATATTTCATCCAACTCCAATCGTAGGAAACATTTCAATGTCATGCTTCAGCATCCAGGATACGCGCCCTGGAATAGAACAAGGACCAAACGAATTCCAGCCACATTAAAGAGGGTGTCGGCATGAATGAAGCCACGAAGCATCGAAGCGTGTAACCAAAGCAATCGCAGCCCGTCATAATATGTGCCGCCTGCCTGCCGTGCTGCTATTTTTAGGCAATTTAACGGTATACAAAATATGACGCTATAATAATTTTTGCTAAAGTGGCACATAAAACAAAATTCGAAAAATCAGGATAACACAGTGAAGTTTTTCATGCCGAACGTAGCAGAACGTGACGTGAACGAATTGTAGAATATTACGGTTGTCAAAGAACTCTTAGCTGTCATTGTTTAGAAATGGTAGAATCCTGTTGATTCCATTAATAAAGAAAGAAAACAGGGACTCAAGTATTACTGTATGAAAAATATACAGTAATCTTTGGTTTTTTACAAAAATTATTTTAAAATTAAATTCAAATAACAATTTAAAAAACTGAGTCTGGATCATAAAATTTATATGTTGAGAATTATATCATGTCTAAGATGCACGGATGATTTCACGATACGTAGAACTAAATCGGGTTTTGGGTAAGAACGGAATTCTATATAGAAATCTATTCTGTCTATACGAAGTAGACTTGAGAATCGAAATGCAGAGTAACTGTTTTGCATTTCTCGAGGACCTAAGATACACATATGATTCCTCGATAACTACGTAGAACTAAATCTATTCTTGGGTATGAACACAATTCTATATAGAAATATATTCTGTCTATGCCAATTAGACTTGAGAATCGAAATGCAGAATAACTGTGTCAACCCAGTCTGATATGTCTCGGACACGTAAGATGAACAGGTGATTCCTCGATACGTAGAACTAAATATATTTTTGGGAAATAACGGAATTCTATGCCAAGGAGACTTGATCCAGTCTAAGAAGCACAGATGATTCCACGATACGTAGAACTTAATCTGTTTTTGGGTAAGAACGGATTTCTATATAGAAATCTATTCTGTACATGGCAAGTAGACTTGAGAATCGAAATGCCGAATAAATGTGTCAACCCAGTCTGGCATGTCTTGGACAGATGATTCCTCGATACGTAAAACTAAATCTATTTTTAGGAAAGAACGGAATTCCATGTAAAAATATTTTATGTTTCTGCCAAGAAGATTTGAGAATCGAAAGTATAGAGAAAGTGTTTTAACTCATTGCACCGATGATTCCTCGAACCAAGTAAAAGAACTCAAACAACACTGATAGACCAATGCATGGTCAATAAACCTTCACCCAAGATTCAGCCAGAACTTACAGATAGAAGACTAGTCTTGGGCCACAACATGTTGCCAAATCTCAACCCTTCTTAGCTAGTCTTCAGCCATGACTGAGTATTTAAAATGGTCCAGTTCAGGTCCATTATTGTTTTATTTTATTGGCTCATATTTGTGTACCAGTCTTGTTCAAAAACTAAGTTCCAAGTCTTGACTCTTCTTATCACTGCAACGAAGTATTCTTATTTGAAAAGGTCAGTATTTGAAAAGTTCCAGTGCTGGCCTATTATTGTTTTATTATATCTATCATTCCATGGCTTAAACAGTATTCAACGAATTCTGGTTCTCATGCATGGCTCAGAGTTATGCATTCTTGGCGCAAGGTCGAATCTTGGACCTATGATTTTTCCTACATAGTACATAGGTCCATTATCACTACGAGAAAGTGATTTGGTAACGATATGCTCGAGTGGACCGCATTATAATGTGTCGATTATAGTATATATAAATTCTAGTCCTTTTGTTTGTAGAATTATCTTTGGAATAATAGTCTCCGTAAAATTTATGTCGGCGAAGAATTATCTGAGGGAAGAATTTGTCTCGGGGGTGAATTGTTCGGTTAAATTCTTCAACAAAACATTGTTCTGTATTAAATATCAATAATTAAATAAATAATACAACAAAATTACAAAGATTTAAAATACTAAAAAGACCTCAGGCTAGCAGTATTAGGTTAATTATAAACAACCTGCATTATGCTAATTACAAAATCTGATATGCTTTGCGCTTTTCTACATATTACCTAAATAATGTTAATGTCCGCTGATTTATCTATGAAATTTTGTAAATTTGAAATCACCAACAACAAAACGATCAAATTTAATGCATAAAATATACGTAATTTAGAAGGGAAGGAAAGGTGGTTTGGGTCGGACATATGCCGCCCCGGCACAAGGTGTTGCTTGGACTGGGTAATGCGCCTAAAAGCATGAAAGCGTGCAATGGTTCCGAAAAAAAAACACCCGCGCCATCTTTCCTTTCCACCGATGAGCGAACTAATAAAGTACGAACCAGGACACGTGGCCTCAACAATGGAAACGCATTAAAGTCGATTACAATGCATACAATGGGTGGTTTGGGGCGGACGACCGTTTGCATGCATCCTTTCTTGTTCCTGTCGTCACTCAGAGCACTTTGGCAGGACGAAGTGTCGTAGTAACAGAAGAGGCGAGAAAGGTAGAGTAGAGGAGAGAAATGCGAACGTGGCGAAGGACGCATGTCGGAAGTGCTAGAGTTTGAGAGGTACCTGGGGGGAAATACGACGTGGAACTCAATGTTTATATTGATATCCTGTCGGCTGATGATGGGCGCAAAGTGTAGAAAAACATTAAACACATTTTTAATGTTGTCGCTGAGGTTTTTTCTTTTTCATATTTCATATTTTTGTTATGTAGTTACTGCTTTTCTGGTTTTAGTCGTATAGATTTTTATTCTAGCACGCGACCAAAAAATTCTCGACGCGTTTTTTGTATTCTATGTACGAGTTCCGTGTCCCTAGAAAACGTGACGACGACAACATGTATTTCAAGCAGTGCGTTATTCTTAAAAAACATTCTACATAAATTCCGATTGTTGCGCGTTGTTGAAATAAGAGCTTGTATCACATCCACAAACATGTTGCATATGTGCAAATCGACAATTTCTCACATACGTGACGTGTACATTCAGAATACAAATTTCATCAATATGATGAATACCGTCAATTGATGCAAATTCATTGTATTCATAAACAAAATGATAATACTGATAAATGATGCAAATACATTCAAAACAGAGTAATGATATTATGAAATTGTTCGTCACAAAAATATAAATCAAGAATTTAAATATTAATATTTTGAAGTTTTTACAAATTACGACATTTTAATATGGATGATTCCACCGACAAAAATACCTTTTATGAAAATCTTTTTAATCCTGTGATATCACTCCTCAACTAAATGAGAATTGTTTGTCCATTAACAATTCTATATAATTCGTGGTTGCGGATTTTGACTGCATAGACTTTTTTTCTGTTCTCTAAAAAATTGCTATTGAAATTTGAGACCATTTTTAGCAACTTTTTAAAATAGAAAAAATACGTTCTCAATTTTTCTTTCAATGGTCAAGACTAATTAAAGTATACTATTTTTGAATGATTTTTAGCATATCGGATATAATGTTGAATAAAAAAATGATTTATGGTTATGCAGAGCATAGTCCAAATTAACGATCAAAATTAATAACTTTTTTGGATCTATTTTAATTTGTATAATATGCCCTATCAAACAATTTCTTCAATTTGATTTCAAAATATTATAAATATATTTTCAATCTAACATTACTTCGTCGAAAGGGCACTGAGAATGTGTTCTATATCATTATAACCTACACCTATGAGGTACAGGGTATATTGAGTTTATGCATATATTGTAACGCCCCTTAGGAGGCGTGTCCGGTATGGAAAAGTATATATATTCTTGATCAGCATCACTACCCGAGTGTGTTTAGCCATGTTCGTCTGTCCGTCTGTCTGTCCGAAAACGTAGTAACTTGAGAAATACTTCTCAGAATGCAATGAAATTTCGTTTCAACATGTTTTAGCCAAAAGTAGGTACTGACTTTGAAAATGAGCCAAATCGGTCAACGGACACGCCCACCTCCCATACAAGTCACTTTTATATAAGTCTTTAGGAACTAATAACTCGAAAAGTATACCAGATATATTTATAAAATTTAAAACGTATGGTTGGAATTCTCCTAAAAATATGTGGTCCAAAAATGGGCGTGATCCGCCCACATTTTTTTAAAATTATTTTCCGGGTTTTCATAGAGGAACTTTTAGCCGTAAATTATTAAAATCAAATCTATGAAATATTAGACTTAAAAAACTTAAATATAGGCGTGGTCCTCCCACTTTCATTTTTATAATTCTTTTTATTAGTTGTTTATACTTTTATATGAAGTAAATTTCTGATATGTGAATAATATACCAATGTGGGGGGGGGGGGCGTTCAGCGTAATTAATAACTTAAATTAAGGTATACAATTAAATATCCCACATTAATATCCGCACCAAAGGTGTAGGGTATTCCATAGTCGGGCCCTACCGACTATAAAGTCCGTCGAATGTGACCGAACTTACCCATGCACCCAGAAAAAAATTCCCCCAAATCCTATTAAAATTGGTCAATAGGACAATTATTGATTTAATAGTATACAAAAAATAAATCTTTTCATATAAACTCAATGGCAATGCCATGGTATTTTCTAGTATTTAATGGTATTTTCCGATTAAAATAATAATTTATCCTACTGACAATTTTTAATAGTAAAATACTATTATTTATATAGTATTTTTTTCTGGGTATGTGACCTACCTTTATCAACTCGTTTTATATATGACTTATACGAAAAAAGCCTGTATATTTTTGGATTTTAGATTTCTGTTTAACTATTTCGGTTAAAGTTTTAATTTTAAAAGACAGTGCAACAAATATGCAACTTTTGCCCATATTACGATTTGATTAGAATCGCTCATCCCGAATATGTACTCCGTTTTGCTCCATCACAACTGGGTTACTCATAATTTGCGGAAATTTCAACGGAAATTAATTTGTTTGTCTTTAGTAAATTTCTTTATTATGAATGGACGCTATTTTTATAAATCTTCCCAATTCTATCCTATAATCTTCATATTTGCATTGTTTTTTATATTCGAAATCAGCGATCCTGTATTATCCAAAAACCATTATTAAAAGGTGGTATATTTGGTTTCAATTTTGAATTTCGTAAATTACACGAATAATTCGTAGAATACACGAAACATTTGTAATTTCTACTTCTCAAATTATTTTTTACGAACGATTCGTATATATTACGAATCAGTATTCGTAAAATTATAAGAATATTTCGTTTAAATTACGAAACTTTCATTATATTATTTTCTATTACAATTTCTTTACGAAAGAATAACATATTTTACGAACGAGCTTTACATTTTACGAATAAATTACTAAACTTTCGTAAATTTTAAGGCTATATGTTGAATTTTACGAAACATTCGTATTTTTTACGAATCATAGTAAAAAAAAAAGACATCAGTTGAGTCAAATAGCAACTTGGAGCTGCATTTTATTTTAATTGGTATCACGATCGCAAGCAGATAGTTATAAAATACAAACAATTTTAAAATGTGTTCTGTGTGAGTTCTGTTCGTGTCAAAAGTACAAAATTATGAAATCAGTGCATAATGTTTCATATTTTTATGAATGAAGCGTCATTTTCAAAGTCAATTTTTTTAAACAAGGTATTCATGTATTTTACGAAAGTTTCGTAAAATGTTTCATATGTTATATAAAATGTACGAATGATATCGTCAAAAGTACGTATGTACGAATATATTCGTAAAAACGTACACGAATAAATTACGAATCTTTTGTATTATGTACGAATGGCTTTCGTAGATAAAATCTACGAATAGTTTTGTAAAATAAACAATTAATATTCGTAATTTTATCTTAAATTTACGAAAGTTCTTTCGTGTATTTTATGAAACATTTCGTGGATAACTTTCACGAATTATTTCGTAAATTACACCAACGATTTCGTGTATTTTAATCAGACTTTATTTTGAGTGTAACGAATTCAATTAAATATTTTATTATATTGAAATTTTTAAACGAAATATATTAAAAATATTAGACATTCGATTAAATTAAGGAATTCGAAACAAATTTAATATAAAAAAAGTAATTAAAAAGTCACCTTTTTTCCCTGATTTTAGTGATTTAGTAATATATTTGTTATAAAACTAAATGCAAATATTTTACAATTTCAAGAAGGTCATAACAAAGAATGACTTTAATCGAGTCTATTCTGGCAAAATGCAGCAGCAGCAACATCCTTGCGTCGGATTGAAGCCAATGCCAAGTGCCTACGCATTATCCTGCTAAGTCCGCTAATCAGCTACTTTTTCTTGTTATCTTCCTCTAGTACACGTCCCCGTACTACTTACCACCTTCTTCTTCGTCATGTTCTGCTTTTCATATAAAACTGTGACATTTTGACGAACAGCACAAGTGACAACTGAGCCAAAGCACAAACAAGGACAAGTGCAACAACTTTCCGTAGCTTTTCTTGTCAACTGTGCTTTAAGTCAGCTTCAAAAGCATTTCTAATTACAAGGCCATCCATCCAAACCATCCAACCATTCATTCATCATATACATCCTTTCATCATGTCTTCCTGCTGCTGAGCGGATTAACAAAGTTTGCGTTTATAATAAAAGAAAATGATGCAATACACGATACATAGTAGGTAAATATGACGACTATTTTCAACAAAGTTATATAGAAAAAAACATAATCTCTATGTCGTCCTCACGAAGGACACTTCTATGAATGCGAATTATAAAGACATTTTTTTTTGTTACTGTGTTGAATATTTTTTTTTAGTTATTGCATAAAATAAATTACTTTGCCTACTATTCATCGATATGAAGCACTCTGATGGGGTCAGAAAATCGAATATACTAACATAAGGGGTCAGAAAGTTGTAGTAGAAAATAAAAGGCATATTTGTCATTGATATGCCCCGTCACTGCAATTAAAAACAAATAATTTTTTTAACTTTATTGAAAATTTCAAATTTTAGTAAAACCTTTGAGTTTTATTTTTATTTGTAGTAAATTAAAATGAATAAGAATAACAATTTTTTCAAACTTGAAATTATCAGAATATCAAATAAACATTTCTGTGTATCAAATGAAATTTTCTGTATTTCAAATAGATAGTTCTGAATTTTTATTCAAGTCTTTTGAATATCAATTGATGTCTTTTGGATATCAAAAGAAATTTCTAAACTTCAATTGATGTTTTTTTAATTTAAAATGTAATTTCTGAAATTTCAATTGGTGTATTTTGAATTTCACATGGAATTTATGAATTTAAATTGAAATCTGTTGAATTGTATTACAAATTTTAGTTTTAAAGTTTATTAGAATTTGAGCGATAATTCGAATTTTAAATAAAAATTTAAATTTTAGTCCAATTTAATTAAAAAAAGTATACAATTATTATAAAATTATAATTTAAATTTATATTTTTCATTACGACAATGATACATTTCACATATCTAAAATTTATATACAATAAGTACATTTATAAATAGCTTTCTCAAAACATAAAATATATTTAAAAAAAAAAAAAGAAGTATGAGTTTATATACTACTCATACGATACAAGATACATACTTCCTTCTTCACCTGTACGAATAAAATGAAAAATGTTTTTTAATTTTTCAAAGTGGTTTTATTGTCACCCGTGCGTAACGTAACGAAACGCAACGCAACACAACGTAACGCAATTCGCACAAAAGGGACCCTCAAATGTGGTATGTAGCACTAGCTTGAATTTCGCAAAATAAAGTGAATAGAAAAAACATTTTTTTTTTTTTTTGGCCAAGCAATAAAAAGTAGTCAGCGGAGTTAGAGAACGAACCGAATGATGGCAAAGATTTAATATGAATAAATTGTGAAAATTTAATATCACTATAAAATATACTCACATTCCCGTATATTCCTCTGGATAGGGAATAATAAATCCTTCTGGGCTTGGACGCGGTGTTTTGCCCACCCAGAAGAAGGCATCCGGACCAGTGCCATCGTATGCAAATGACTTGATGAAGAGCGTCGATTCGTCGACGGCATAAATGGAACCCTGCGGGAGTGAAAGACACAAATATTAACATAGAAAGGACACACGAAAAATATGGCTTGTAAGAAATTCATATGCATTTCTAGAATGCTAAATGGAAATCCAAATGAAATATCTTTGAAAAGCAGATAATATTGAAATATTAAAATCGTTTTACAATTTAATAGCAACGTTTTCTCTTTGCAATTTTTAAATATTGAATTTATAAATTTTTTGATTTTTAAAATTTTACTGTACAAATTCAACTCACCTTGATGCCGTGTGCGAAATTTGTAAACTGTCCGATATAGCGACCGAAATAGGGCTCTGGTGGTGCACGTCCAGAGACTGAAATAGAGAGATCATTTTTATTTATTATGAATACATTAGAAATACGTAGGATTTTTTAAAATTATGTTGGTTGCAAAAATATTTGTTAACTTATATAATAATTGAAGTGTCTAAATTTTAAAATAGGTAAACATTTTTTTTAAGTATTTCAATTATATAATATAATAATATAATAATATAACAAAATTCAAAATGCATTAAGAATGTCGGGACGGCGCGAACGCCATTCCCGGCTACCAAAAATTTCACGCACGAGTTATTCACATTAGGAATAATCGCAGAGGTCAACTCGATCGAAGTGCAATGATCAAGCCTCGCTCCGGAGGAACCGCCTTTGTGATCACGGTTAACCTCTACGCCAGGTAAGTATGCTTTTGGCTGCTCGGCAAGCAGCCTTTACATACGTTTTCAATTAAACACTATGGGAATTATAGACACAGCAGAAATACACAAATGAAATAAATAAAAAAAGATAAGCGCACATATCACAAAAATAATGAAACGCATAAAAGTAGGCAATGAGTTTTTGAAATTTAATATAAAATCTGTTACCTAAAGCGACAAAATATGTGGTATGTAACAAGGGTTGGAGAAACCAAACTGAAGAGTCTTCTATAAATAGTATGTATAATGAATGAATCCATTAACTATAAATACCAAAAAGTAAACGATTATAGGAAACAGTGCAAAACTAGTTTTAATGATACCATTTAAAAAACTAATTGGATAAAGTCTGATATTTGTGTGAGTTTAAAAAAGATTGTTTCAGTTAAATGTTTATACTTATATAAAAAATAAAAATTAAATATACACTCAGAGAAAAATACTAAATAAATAATAGTTTTTTACTATTAAAAATAGTCAATAGGATAAATTATTATTATAATCGGAAAATACCATTAAATACTACAAAATACCATGATATTTCCATTGAGTGTATATAAAAATATTTATTTTTTGTATACTATTGAATCAATAATTGTCCCATTGACCATCATGGTGAAATCATATCATATATCCTATCTGTGTTCAAAATATATCATAACTCACAGATGTTATTTTAGTCTATTTACTTAAATTAAAAACAAAAAGAATTTTGTATTGCTGGAACATATTAAAAACATATTGTAAAATATTCAGACATGGTTAGACTCAATACAGTAAAATTTAAAAGGATTGAAAACATGTAAAGACATTTAAACCCATCACAAGAATTACTGATTCTTCAAAATATGTCGTAAGTCAAACAATATTACAAAACAACGCAAAACAAGCAAAAAAACATTTTTTTTTGTGGGAGCCATGGAGCCACAGCACTCAGACAGGGTTTTATCCATTTTGCTGTGACCCACCCGAGAGAGAATTGGTTAAGGTTAGCCTTATTTCGCATCCATCACTGATCAGAATACGATAAGGCATCCCTACCAAATGCCACCTGAAATGATACTGGTCAGGGTCGACTAGGGTAATCCTAATTTTAAATCCACGTATGGCAACATGATCCAACCTTCATAAAAAATACTGATGTAAAGTTTACTTGATGAAAACTGATGTGAAACTTATGAAAATATGATCGAGATTTTATTAAAAACCTTTTAAAATAAAATTGGGTAACAAAATTATACCAATAAAATATTCTAATAAATAAATGTTAAACTCAAATGCAAGAGATATAAAAATGCTCAACATTTTTAAAAATTTGAAATATCTCAAAACGTTGACTTTTGGTGATTTGCAAAAATTTTGAGATACCTTTGTACACAAAACTATTTTTTGTTTCAAAAGTCTCAAAGTTGGTAAGCTTAAGAAGAATTTAAATATACATCGAATTATACAAGGGTAAGATCAGGAAGCCTGATCAGGTAACCTGATATGGATAGCAACTTCGAATAGCGTCACGTTTTGAATCAGGCACTGATCAAGACTCCTGATAATTGCCTGACTTCAAACCAGGCTGCCTGATCAGACAATGATCGCATCCTGAACTAAATTTCCACTCGGGCAGTTCCCTGGTTTTTAATGATATTTCTTAGATTTATTATTAAATCTAAAAACACATGATATCGAATTGAAATTTCGAATATGTCCGTCATTGGTTAAATATATTTTTTATTGTTGAAACATATTAGATTTGGTTGTATAATCCATAACAAAGCTATTTCTAACATTAATAAGTGTTTGTCTTTTATAATTAATTGAAATAAGAGTTTTCCGATGAGTGGTACTACGGATACGGATTTAAACAAACCGACTTCATTATCAAATAAAGTAAAATATACAGGCTTTTTTCGTATAAGTCATATATAAAAAAAGTGAAAGTAGTGTTTTTCTAATTTATTGAAGTAATCATTTTCAAAAGAGTTTGGTATTACGGAAATGGATTAAAAACAATATTAGTTTTCATATGAACAAAAATTTTGCCATACGCTCTTATCCTATAGGTCATACCAAAAATAAAACGCTATTAAAATGAAAACCGAGCAAACATTAGGGATTTATAATAAATTCACTTGCGAAAAGACCCCATAACAAACAGCAAACCCCATTCCGAACAATTGAGCCAACTCAAATAAAAACAACTTCGAAAAAAAATTGAAATTGGAAATGAAAGTGAAAGTGAAATCAAATAATTCGCAAACAGGCACTAAACCAAGGACCGCCGGAGTAGCAAAACAGAGCCACAACGAAAATAATAATAATAATACCAGCCCTCAGAGAAATATATAACTTATAGATCGGGATGGGGGGAAACACTATAAATGTCTCAATTCGTATAGGGTTCTTTTTTTTGGGTATTTTGACAGAGCATCGAACGTAATATGCATTAAATCCTCTAATGCGTTCATTAATCCCGCCGAGTAGAATTCAAATATAGAGCACGTGTCGTGCGTGCAGTTCGTGCTCGAGGATATTGCTTCAGCGACATGAGCGTCAACAGCAAATAATAACAACAAGGACGAATAGAATACAACAAGGAGCAGAAGTGGAGAAGTACGAAGTAAAAGTACTGCGGCAACAGGACAAACGACTAAAAAATCAACGACCGAAAGGACAATAATGACGGTTGCGTTGACAACGATCAAGTTCGTTGATAAGGCCCATCATCATGACTATGACTATGATGATGACGACACACTTTTTAAAGAGATTGGTTGGCAAGTCAACGGTAAACAATTGTCGCACCGTCTCGTGCCGTTCGGGCCGATAATATCTGTCAGCGCTTCAGGCTGACTTCAATGAATTTGGAAGATTTTATCTATCGATTTTTGTCTAATTAAGTTTGAGCCTTTGTGAAGAGATAGATAGGTGGTGACTGTCGTGGTTACCAGTGGAGTGAAGCTATCCAGTTATTGGTGGCTGTTACCTTTAAAAAAAAAAGTATCATTCATTCATTTGCTTCATTTTTTTTGGAATTTTTTAACGTAATAAAATTTAATTTTATGTGAACATTTTAATTTTGAGTGAAAATCTGTCTTTTTTAGTGAAAATTTGAATTTAGAGTGAAAAATTGTAAAAATTTAAAATTTTATTAAAAAAATTTAGTTAAATTGAATTTTTATTCAACAATTGAATTTTGAGTGAAAAAATAATTATTAGTGAAAAATTATATTTTTAGTGAAAATTTCATTTTTGGGGAAATTTTAATTTTTAGTGAAAATTTCATTTTTAATGAAAAATTGAATTTTTAGTGCGAAATTGAATTTTTAGTGAGAAATTGAATTTTTAGTGAAAAATTGAATTTTTAGTGAAAATTTAATTTTTAGTGAAAAATTTAATTTTTAGTGAAAAATTTAATTTTTAGTGAAAAATTTAATTTTTAGTGAAAATTTTAATTTTTAGTGAAAAATTAAATTTATAGTGAAAAATTAAATTTTTAATGAAAATTAAGTTTTTAATGAAAAATTAAATTTTTAGTGAAAAATTGAAATTTTAATAAAAAAAAATGAATTTTTAGTGAACATTTGAATTTTGAGTGAAAAATTAAATTTTTAGTGGAAAATAGATTTTTTAGTGAAAATCTTAATTCTTACTGAAAAACGACTTTTTAGTCCAAAATTTAATTTTAGTGAAAAATTAAATTTTTAGTGAAAAATTAAATTTTTAGTGAAAAATTGAAATTATAAAAAAAAATTCAATTTTTAGTGAAAAATTGAATTTTTAGTGAAAAATTTAATTTAGAGTGAAAAATGTAATTTTTAGTGAAAATTTGAATTTTTATTGAAAATTTGAATTTTTAGTGAAAATTTGAATTTTTAGTGAAAAATTGAATTTTTAGTGAACAATTAAATTTTTATTTAAAATTAAATTTTTAGTGAAAATTTTTATTAATTTTAATTTAAAAAGTTTTAATAAAAAATTAAATTTTTATTGAAAAATTTAAATTTTAATAAAAAATTGAATTTTTAGTGAAAATTTGAATTTTTAGTGAAAAATTGAATTTTTAGTGATAAATTAAATTTTTTGTGAAAAATTAAATTTTCAGTAAAAAATTGAAATTTTAATAAAAAAATGTAATTTTTAGTGAAAATTTGAATTTTTAGTGAAAAATTAAATTTTTAGTGAACAATTAAATTTTTAGTGAATAATTAAATTCTTAGTGAAAAATTGAATTTTTAGTGAAAAATTGAATTTTTAGTGAAAAATTGAATTTTTAGTGAAAAATTGAATTTTTAGTGAAAAATTGAATTTTGAGTAAAAAATTGAATTTTTAGTGATAAATTGAATTTTTAGTGAAAAATTTAATTTTTAGTGAAAATTTTAATTTTTAGTGAAAAATTTAATTTTGAGTGAAAAATTGAATTTTTAGTGAAAAATTTAATTTTTAGTGAAAATTTGATTAAATTATAGTGATTTTTTTTCTATCGCAAACATAAAACATGTCGAGAATCGGCCGAATGAATTCTATAAAATTTGATAACCTGCTATTCTCTGACCGAAATATTCCATGACCTATTTGTTTGGCGAAAATAATTTAATAATCTTTTTTTAGAGACATTTTAATTGCGTATTTCTTTGTTATAACTGCAGGAACCTAAACATACTTTTTTTATTAGGCTTAAGGCAGTTTAGAAAAAGGTTTTTAACAGACTTTGCCTTGTACCTAAAGCTTCTAATGTCTGCCCCTACCCAAAATATGCCGCCAGATTGTCTTTACCATTCAAAAAAAAATGAATGCCCGAAATATTTCAGATATTTTATCTTATTATTTATAGGTTCAATTTCTACGAAGAATATCACTTTAGCTAAATATATTCGTAATATCATAAAATGCCAAAGTATTGCAAAAGTGGCTTCATTCAAAACAAATCAGTTTATTTAAGAGATAGTCACAATAAAATTCGCACCTTATTTCCCTGATTTATTTTAGTCCTGCTTTGAAAAAACAGAAAATCGATTAATCTGCTGAAAGTGCTTTCGCGCAAATTAATCGTGCAAGGACAATATAATCCCAGATAACGCACTGGTTGTCATGGTTAAATCATTATCGTTATCATGAGCAATGTTCACAGTCAATTTCAACCCTTTGCAATTTCATCATCCCAGTCAACCCACCAAACAACCAACCATCCAACCATTCTGAG
Organism: Dryomyza anilis; assembly: GCA_951804985.1. NCBI lineage: Eukaryota > Metazoa > Arthropoda > Insecta > Diptera > Dryomyzidae > Dryomyza > Dryomyza anilis. The sequence goes on from OX638132.1 coordinate 98,250,269, forward strand.
GGTTGAAATCACAAAAAGTACTTTCAGAATAATTGTAAAAAGGTGCAAACATCATTATCAACCTCATTATTATGCTGCTGAACATCATCAGTGTAAACAACCAAAACATGTTTGTTGTTTATTTTTGTACTTAGTAGTTTGAAATCTATATTTGTCCCACTCTTCTGGGACGAGTCTCACTTTCTATCTGTCGCTGCAATGCTCTAAATATCTTTAACTGATGTGGATGAGTAAATGAATGATTTTTATTAAGTTTCGGGCAAATATTTGACATACCAACCCAAACCAAAAAAAAAATTACAACCATATAGCAGGTCCTTTCAGCCACCCCATGCAGACTGATTGACTGAATGAATGACAGACTGGCTGGCTGGCAGCCGGCTGCTGGTGGTCATGGTTTTGTGGCTCGTAATCAAGTCAAGAGTCTCGTCAGTGGTGGCCGGCCGGACGGCCTAACATTCTCTAACAAATCCATTTGATGTGGCGAAATGTTGTAGGTACTCTACATATGATGTTCTGAATTTAGTTACGGCTCATGCAGGACATTCATGCGTATTGACAGTTTGAAGGATATACGTAATTGCATTGAAATTATGTTGTCCGTCATTTGATACGCATCATAAATGCATTTTAATTAGTTTGACAGCAGATTATATATGAAAATTAAGTGACACCAAAATATCCAACAAGAATATTATTTTTAAATGAAACAGTTTAAGTTTTACAATTCGAAAAATACGATTATAATTAGATTGTGTACTTTTGTTAAAGTTTGGTCATATTTTTTGTAAATCTCAATAGTATTTTTTTAATTAGTCGAGATATTTTAATATAAAACTGTTTGTTCGTTCCATGGTTGGTTTCAGTACATTCCCGCATTCTCCCAAAGAAACATTAAAAAGTATGTTTATTATCTTTTCTGAAATACGAATTCAATCATTTTTATCGCTTACTTAACTTTTATAGTTTATAAATAAATGTTCGAACTAAATTAAAAAAAAAACTGTTATAAGAGGTACGAAATAGGTCAGGAATTTGTCCTCAAAATTCCACAACATTTATTAACCCGTTATAAGCGTCCCACAAATTTTCATTTCTCTGTGGTTGTTTTTCAGAAATATACCACAATTATTACAGAAAAATTACAGTTTTTTTTTTCTCGGGTTCCTAGACAAAATTTTATACAAAGTCGAGGCAATTTAAAGATACTTTTTAGAAGATTTCAAACAGTCAAAGACGAAGTTTGTATGAAAAACTATTTTCTGCTGGCACCCAAAATATGCCAAAAATTTCATAAAATTTGAACATTTCATAAAATTTGCTAGCCATGCGTTTCCCAAAATTCTTCATTTACCTGTGTTTCGGAAATATGCCACAAAGATTTCAGAAAAATGTCAGACAGTGGAATTTTAAAGGCAGATATTTCCGTAATATTTAGGGTACAGGCAGAAAAAAGAACCGAATTTCTCTGCTTAAAATTGTTCAAACATTTCCTGGACATTTTAGACATTTAATTTTCTTTTAAAAATGTTTTCTAATGGAGCTTAGCAAGATTTGCTTAAATATTTTTTGATTAATCACATCACAAAACTCAAAATTAAACCATCGGTCATTTTCCAGCGCTGTCGATCGAATTTCATATGAAACTTGTGGTTTTGAATTCGATGTCACAATTTGTAATTTATTATTTGAAAGTTCCCAATTAAACTTGAAATGCATTAATAAATGTCGGGACGGCGCGAACGCCATTCCCGGCTACCAAAAATTGCACGCACGAGTTATTCACATTAGGAATAATCGCAGAGGTCAACTCGATCGAAGTGCAATGATCAAGCCTCGCTCCGGAGGAACCGCCTTTGTGATCACGGTTAACCTCTACGCCAGGTAAGTATGCTTTTTTCAGCTCGACAAGTAATTCTTCAACTAGGATTAACATAAACCAAGTGTGAATTATATGAATGCATTCGAAACCATTGCAAAAAATGCATTTACATTTCATGCATATTATAGGGGTTGAAAATTGAATGTTCTATGAACATTCATTTATTTTTTTTAAATACGAAAACCGTACTCTGAAGATTTCTACGTTTTGGTTGCGAATTTTGTTGTTTTCGTTTACCAAAATCAACCCCAATTATTGAACAGAATGCGTTGTGCGAAAAAGAAACGTCATCAAAGACATTTCTAATCACTTAATCTTATTTTAGACGTAGTAACATCCTTGTCTCTTGTATTTTCTGTTAACCTAATGAATACATATATTTGATTGTTATTGAAGACTTTTGTTGTATAGTATACATATATAGAGCTAAAGCTATTATTTCATTAGGGGGGAGCGAAGTGACATTAATCTAAATTAAGAGAAAATTGAATGAAACGCGACTGTATAACTTAAATGTCATGGTTACGTCTGACAAGCTCTGAAAAGTTCTTCAATTGGAATATTTTCGGTAGAACAAGATGTTAATACAATTGAAATTTATTCAATTTCAAATATTAAATTTTTTTTTAATCATATTCATTATGAAAATTCATTACAAATTATTCTAAAAACAATATAATGCAATTCAAAATAAATTAACGATAGTTTATATTTGATGCTATTATACCTTTAGAAATGATAAAATTCATATAAACCGATTTTCAAATTATTTTTAATATATTTAGATAATTCTACTAATTTGAATTATGTACCTATTTCTTAAATAAATTCTCTAAATAAAAATGTTATTAAATTAATAAAACTCTTAATAAAACCTTAATTCGGGAACTCTCTTTTTAATTATACGAGCATCATCAAATAAACGTGATAATTAAATTCAATTTAATCGCTGGATAATTTATTTTATCAACTACTGCAGTTGCTCCTCACAAAATATAATAATGTCCTCTTTCAATTCAGTTACGTAAAATTCATTGCTTCCGAAATACTCCCCCAAATATTTCGCACTAACTTTAACCATTAAACTGAGTGAGGAAATATATTCCTCCCCTTTGTAAGGGTTTAACACGCACACACACACCAACAGTTACCCTGCAATGTGGGGGGGTTATATGCGGTGCTTAGATGTAGGAAATCGAATAAAATTTAGCTGACTCAATAAAAATCAAAAAGCGTTAATGCTAACGTTATGACTTTAACCTGAAATGATTGCTGAAAATAGGAAAGGATTTTGCCAAAAATGTGTGGGGTCTTTAATGGAGGTATAGGGAAATATTTCAAAGGCAACTAGTTACTGGAGATGTTAAAATCATACAGGAAAAAGTATCTAAGACATTTAATTTTCTTTTAAAAACTATATATTTTTTCGATAACATTCTGTTTAAATTAAGAAGCCAATTCATGAATTTGTGGATGATTTTATAAAAATACAAGTTGTTCTATTGATTCTCGAATGAAACCTTTTTTTGTCATTCCCGAGTTCTGTGAGACTTTTTAAATTCATTATTAGGGCCAGTGTGACCAGATGCGGTATAAGAAAATGTTCTTTTACTACCAAAAAATGGAATATAAATATTCCACTTTCAAATTTTATATTCCACTTTTATATTCCACTTTCATAATATCTATTAATGCCATATCAATATTTTTATTAGAAATGTTTATGTAATATGTTTTAAAAAAAATGAATATATCAAAATTATAAATTGACCATGGAAAATTTATAAACATTTTATAATTATAAACGTTATTAGAAAAAATTTTTAACCTGAATCGACGCCAAATTACTTATATAATTGAGACCAGAAAAAATTATTGTGCAACTATTTATTACTATTTATTTTTGAAGTATCACAATTTTGCAAAATTTCGAAAAAAACAACCAGATCGTTTTTACAAATTAAAAACTCTACACTCTATACTAAGAAAATCTGTGTCAAATTTTAGGTTTTTTGAAAAATTTTCAAAAATGAAATTTTTATTTAAAGAATAAATGAATATTAATTTTAAAATTTTGTTTTGACTGTTAAATTGTGGTTTTGAATCTAAAAAAAAAGATTCTACGCATACCTATTGAATTGTATGTGATATTTTTTAAACGTTCGATTTTGTTATGATTTATAAACTGAACTTCAGAAATCTTATGCTAATAAATAAGAACATTATATAAAAATTAGGGAGTGATCGTACTTTTAAGTATTTGTATCATGGTATATTTGAAATTATCAAAAATTTGTAAAATGAATGAATTCGTACAAAAAATAACGCATAACTTTATTAAATGAAGAATAACTAAATTACTTATAAAATGAAAGAGGAAATACAATTTAAAAAAAGAATTCATTTAAAGAAAAATATTCTTTTTCCAAAAAATATATATTCCACTTTTATATTCGAATATTTTATCAAAAAATATATTCTTTTCAGTTGTAAAATATTCCACTCTGGTCACACTGATTATGGCATCTTTCTGTATTTCGAATGATCAATCATAATATTACAACTTTTTTTTTGATAAGTACAAAATTACCTAACTTTCTAAATTCACTTATTATCCTATTATTTTTATTATTGCATTATAATTTCTATAATTCAACATTCTTTTCTTTCTATAGTCTAATTAAATGGGAAATGTATTAAATAATGTCGGGACGGCGCGAACGCCATTCCCGGCTACCAAAAATTTCACGCACGAGTTATTCACATTAGGAATAATCGCAGAGGTCAACTCGATCGAAGTGCAATGATCAAGCCTCGCTCCGGAGGAACCGCCTTTGTGATCACGGTTAACCTCTACGCCAGGTAAGTATGCTTTTGGCTGCGCGGCAAGCAGGTCTTGTGCTCCGAAGAGCATAAAGTTGTTAAGAATTATATGACTTGCAACGAAATGCAATGAAAATAAGTGTGCATTTTTCATGCGGTGGTAAAATATGGTATGACTATGGTATGCGGCATTACTATGGCATTGCAAGAATGTTAAGACTTTGTGTGTGAGTGTCGAAGATAATTTACTACCTGCGGCCCAATTGTCGAATTTGAGTGTTATTTTACCATTGCTAGTACGTACAAATCTGTATTGATTCACGGGAAACGAAAAATCCTATTTGAGTACTATATACATTTTATAATAACTACTCTTTTCGAACTAAATTGTCTAATTTGATACGAATATTAGTCCTATTGATTAAAAATTAAATTAAAATCGAAATAGTAATTGAAATACTTTTTTTTATAAAAACCTAGTATGCCATTCGTTTCGATATAGTTACGAGATCAAAATAAGAAGAAAGAGAATTCACACTTTCTTGGAACGATATTGAACGACAAACTGGACATACACCCAGAAAAAATCCCCTCAAATCCCATTAAAATTGGTCAATAGCACAATTATTGATTTAATAGTATACAAAAAAGAAATTTTTTCATATAAACTCAATGGTAATGTCATGGTATTTTCTAGTATTTAATGGTATTTTCCAATTAAAATAATATTTATCCTATAATAATAATTTATCCTAGTAAAAAACTATTATTTATATAGTATTTTTTTCTGGGTGTATCGTCGATGTAGAACGAAAAGTCACCAAATACATTTTCATAATGCCAAATATTCATTTACAAAATTCTTTATAAATCTGTTAATTTTTAATCGATGATCTTAATTTTTTTACCAAATGATAAGAAAATGTAAATCTACTAGTTGTTTTTTCAACATCAAAAATGCATAAATTACTTTTTATAATATAAATCAACAAACTCGGAAATTAATTTTTGTGTTTGGTGACTTTTCGTTCTACTAAGTTTGAGATTGCTTGGAAAAATATTTAAATATCGTAACTTGTCAAAAAAAAAATTGATTATACGAGAAATTAAAAAAATTAGAAACAAACATTTCCTCGTTGTAGAATGAAAAGTCACCAAATACATTTTTATGAACAACATAAATTACGAGTTTGTTAATTAATATGATAAAAAGTAATTGATGCATTTTTAAAGTTGAAATATCAATTGATAGATTAACATTTTCTTATCATGTGTTAAAAAAATTGAGATCATAGATTAAAAATAGACAGATATATAAAGATTTTTGTAAATGAATATTTGACATTTTGGAAATGTATTTGGTGACTTTTCGTTCTACAACGACGATTTATATTGAAGTTTTTCAAGAAAGCGTCGAGGAGGTCTGCGAGAAATGGCCGATTGGAATTTTATTATTTCTGTTTCAATATATATATATGAAATAATTTGAATACGTTTCAAAATTCGGAAATACTTTTTTTTTGTAGAATATCTAGTAGAAATTGTGATATGTTCTTGATTGCAAAAATCTTAACCCGATCAATAGTAATAATAGTAGTTTGGCGCTACAGTCCTGTATAGAACTTCGCCGAGCTCTCTCACCATTTTGAGCTGTGCGTGTTATATTTGTACTCAAAGTGGTGGGACCTACAGTTTATTGCCGAATCCGAACGGCGGGTGAGAGCTTTTCATAGGCAATGGTTTTACTCTCGTAGGTTTGCCATTTACTGACGAGAGAGTCAAGCCTGACGAGAGTCCAGGCTTGAACCGGGCACCTTTCGGCTCGCAGTCCAACGCACTAACCACTGAGCTACCGCGGCTACCCGATCAAACCTTTCCTAATAATGTAAATTTATACTATGGATAGGACGATTGTAAATATATGATAAAATTATGGTACTCTATTAAAAATGTTTCTGAATTCGAGAATAAATTTCAATTTAAATATTTCTTATAGGTACTCGTATTCTAATTCCGAAACAATAAAATACGTTTTTAAAATCGGATATATTTTTTTTTGTTCGAAGGATGGGGGCATAAAATAATTGTAGTCTAAAAAAAAATATTCAGAATTCGAGAATTAGTTTTCACCAGAACTGAGCACGTGTAGCGTACTCGTTGATTAATACCAAAACGGTAATAAGTATAAAATAAGCGGTATTAAGAATAATCTAAAACAAAAAATTCGCAGAGTACCATAATATATTGTATTAAACTATTTAACCACACAAATACTGCAACTGCATTTGCACTGATAAATATATCTCAATTCAGAACTACTGAGAGTCACGTGCAAATCGTCATCATTAACGGCTTATCACGAACAAATAGTTGCAGCAATGATAACTTCTTCGACCCCTGGTTTCAAACTCCCCCCCCAGCAGGCAAATGCTGTGCTAAAAGGCGGAACCACTCAGGCAGAAATCAACAAAAGTCAGTTTATTTCAATTTTATGACTTTATACCTCATTCCCACGCGACACAACGTGTAAATCCAACAGATTAGAAATTTGTACCAAAAATCATGTTGCATTTCTCGAAACTGCCTCCCCTCCTCACCCCACCACACTCCAACACATCTCAGCCAAAAGCAACAGAAACGGCAAACATGTGCTCTGGAGCAACGAGTTTCTGTGTAAGCGGGGGACGAAGGCGGCTTAAATTAAGCCAAGTGGCGTATCGGATGCGCCCATTTGGGACTGAAAACCCGAGGGTAGTTTTGTCAACCACAAGTGTGAGTTTTGCGCGCATCAAAGCTTCATTCACAGCGGGTCTTCGTGCCACCCACCCAATGAAAAATAATAACAAAAAAATATATATTCAATGTATGCGAAGTAATACGCGTTACTAGATGCGTTACTACCAGATACAAGATACAAATGTATCTGAGCGCACGCAAGAAATGTCGTCGTTCTCATCGCTTCGTCACCGTCATCGTCATCGGCCGGGCTAATTTAATCGCTCCAAATTGCTCGACAATCTGCGCTGGATTAGAACAACGTGCAAAATGCGTTGCCAACGTTGTTTGTTGGTATCTCACGGATCGTTCCGTTAACACTACCCCAGCTATACTTACATGCGACAGAACTTTATTGTGTTGTAATCATTTATTATATTCGCAATCGCATAATAATGCAATAAATTTGGTTATTTCGTGACGTACCCGAGTTTGGGAACAACTTGTACCGTGTCGTGGTAGAGACCAACAACATGGGGAAATAATATGGTCGAAGATACTACAGGGTTTCCCTGCAGGATGAAGAGATGGCGTAATGCGGCAAATGCAATTATGCAATACAAGTTGTTCGAGGGTTTCCTGTTTTTCGGTACTTGTAACAATCTAATTGGGAACATAAAATTTGGAAGTTCTTATATTTAATTCGACATTTTTGATAGTATTAAGGTTTCGCCAAATTGCTAGTTTAGACGAATAATTTTAAATTGCGTTAAGTTAAATTTTTAGTTGGATGTTTTGATTCCATCAATTCTTAATTTGTTTTTGAAAGAATTACAAGAAAATTTAATTGCCGAATTAAAAATTATTTTCGTCCTACAAACCTGCATATATAATTTATATTTTTGTTTACCATTTTATATTACACTACACAACAGCCATACTGCGCAGCAGTCAAGGTTATTTTTCTATTATGTGAAATGATGCCCTGATTCCGAAAATATGGTTTAATAATGTTTCTTTGGATAGGTTTACAAAATATGGGCCAATAACTTTTGTACCGAGCTTTCATAAAGGTGCTCACATATAAATAACTCGCGTTCTAAATAACACATATGATCAAGTGTTATATCCAATGAAAGGTAATTGAATATCCAATAAACATTTCTCAGGACATTTTTAAATTGGTTCACTATTTTAAGAGAACTCGATAGGACAACTTAAAAAAAGTATTTTTTTCAACAAAAATTTATATCAAAAATTCATTTAAAAAATTGGGAAAAAATCGAGAAAGTAAGTAATTTTTCAAAATTAGTTTACACTTTTTCGAAGAAATTGAGATATCAATCACAAAAATATATGGGTAACATTGAGGATAAAATAAAAGTTATGTGAAAGCATTATAATTGAGTGCTATACATATAAATAGGCATAAAAATCAAAAATAAAAAATATGAGCTGATCACGCTTATTTTTTGAGGACCTGTTGATAGATTATTATTTATAATTAATTTTAAATTTTATAACTTTATCTTGAATACTTTACGAGATATGGGATCCTAAAAAGTAAAAAATAAACCCATATTTCGTAGTGGATGTAGTAGATTACGTTGACTAAATCGACTCATTTTCGAACTTCGAATTACTATTCTACTAAAATATATTGAAAATAAATTTCACATCATTCGGAACAGCAGTTTTCAAGTTATCGTGTATAGGCGGACATACAGACGGTCGTATCTAAATCGACTCGAAAAGTGATGTTGATCAAGAAAATATATACTTTTCCATACCAGTCACGCCTACTTAGAGGCGCTGAAATATTCTCACATACATTTTATAAATTGTAACCCATGGGTATAGGGTATAAACATAAAATGCGATTTATTTAGTTAATACTCAATTGTAATGCTTCATATGATTTTTATTGTTCTCGTAATGTATCCATATATTTCTTTTATTTTTACATAATTTTCTTTACAAAAGTGCAGGCTAATTTTGCAATATTACATACTGTGTATCATCTTCCGTTTTAAATTTTTCGACATTTTTTAAATGCATTTTTGAATAAAATTTTGGTCGAAAATTTTACATTTTTCGAGTTCTTCTACAGAGTTCTCTTAAACTAGTGAACCAATTCCAAAGTGTTGTAAGAAATGTTGATTGAATATTTAATTACCTTTCATTCGATATAACAACTAATCATATGTGTTTTATAAAACGCGAGATATTTACAAATATATGTGACAGCCTATTTGAAAGTTTAGCACAAAAGTTTTTGCTCGAAATCTCATAAACCTATCCATAAAGAATTTTTTAATTCATTTATTCAAATTCTTCGGGTCATTTCCAATAATACAAAATTAATGGAATTTACTGCGCAAACTTTTTTCCCGTTTTGTTGTGTAGTGTTATTTTCACTAAATTTTCACTAAAATTCAAATTCAAATTTTCACTAAAAATTCAAATTTTCACTAAAAATTCAAATTTTTACTAAAAATTCAAATTTTCACTAAAAATTTAATTTTTCACTCAAAAATCAGTTTTTCACTAAAAATTAAATTTTTCACTAAAAATCAAATTTTTCACTAAAAATTCAATTTTTTACTAAAAATTATTTTTCACTAAAAATTAAATTTTTTACTTAAAATTCAATTTTCACTAAAAATTCAATTTTCACTAAAAATTCAATTTTCACTAAAAATTAAATTTTTCACTAAAAATTAAATTTTTCACTAAAAATTAAATTTTTCACTTTAAATTCAATGATTCACTTTAAATTAAATGTTCTCTAAAAATTCAATTTTTCACTCAAAATTCAATTTTTCACTAAAAATTCAATTTTTCACTAAAAATTCATTTTTTCATTAAAAATTCAATTTTTCATTAAAAATTCAATTTTTCATTAAAAACTCAATTTGTCATTAAAAATTCAATTTTTCATTAAATTTTTCATTAAAAATTCAATTTTTCATTAAAAAAATTTAAAAAAAATTATATTTTTCACTACAAATTCCATTTCTAACTAAAAATTACAGTTTTCACAACAAATTCAATTTTTCATTAAAAATTCAATTTATCACTACAAATTCCATATTTCACTAAAAATTCAATTTTTCATTAAAAATTCAATTTTTCATTAAAAATTCAATTTTTCACTAGAAATTCAATTTTTTATTAAAAATTCAATTTTTCACTAAAAAAAATTATATTTTTCACTACAAATTCCATTTATCACTAAGAATTCCATTTTTCACTACAAATTCAATTTTTCATTAAAAATTCAATTTATCACTACGAATTCCATATTTCACTATAAATTCAAATTTTCACTAAAAATTTAATTTTTAACTAAAAATTCAATTTTTCACTAAAAATTAAATTTTTAGTTAAAATTAAATTTTTAGTTTTTTAAATTAAATTTTTCAATTTATATTAAATTTTTTACTAAAAATTCAATTTATCCCCAAAAAACAATTTTCAAAAAAAGTCTAAATTAATTTAACACTATAAATTCAAATTGTATGATATTAAAAAAATTCATTTTATTTAATATTCCATTTCACTAAATTATCTAACTTCAATACAATTTTTTAATTGATTCAAACACTAAATATGGTAAAATTTCCATTGCTTTTAAAGCTTTAACGTCATCATTAAATTAATTAAAACCTATCTCACGTTTTAGCATTTATTTAATACCGTCTGAAAATAACTTGAATTAAGACACTCCAAACAGACCAAAGTATTTGAGCCTTTTGTGTCGAAAATATGCGATATCATTAAAGCCACGTCTCTTACAAATCCAATACCATAATATTACGCAATAAATTAGCAGACATAGTAGGTGAGAAATATATATAAAACACATACAAAATGAACTGCTTTAAAAAGTAGCTTCAAGCCAAAAAATTTTCCATGATTTTTTTTAAGAGCTATAATTAAGCTCAAGAGTTTCTTAAGAAATTTGTACAGATTTTGCTACAGTTGATCGGCAGCAATTGAACCAAAAAATAAAACCAGTTTAAGTTAAGATTTTAAGCACGATTTCGAGATGGTTTTTTCATATTTTTCTTTTGCTTCTATTAATTGTCATGTATTAATAATTGAGACACTTGTAAAAATTCAATTTTGAGACACTTGAATTGAGACAAAATTCGAGTTTTTCTTTTTTAACTGAGCCATGAAGGTCTTTTTTAAGCATTTGACTGTTTTTGTTTTTAAGACTTTGAGCCAATTCACATGTCGTAGCTACCGGGAATTCAAAAATTCAAAACATTATTAACTTGGCTTTAACTGCATGATGGTTTTTTGTTTTGGTTTTATCTGTTTGCAAAGTTACATAACAAAAGGTTTTATTTTGTGTAACCTGAATGCATTTGTCATAGCGCAGACCTTTTTTCTGTATGTGGTAAGTAGTATGTTTTGGCCCAAATAGCGTAGATTTTTGTAATAGTTTTGTGCGTGAGACAAAATCGCTTTTCGATGCAAATACCGGTTTCAAATGCGCCACAGGGTTGAGATTTGTTTTACATATAGAGTTTTTCTTTAGGCTGTTTTTTTTTATTTTTTCGTTTTTTTCTGATTACCATTAACGTACTTGTTTTGAGCCATAAATTACGTAATATATCGTTTTTTTTTTCGATTGTTGTTTTAAATTATTTGACACTTGGTAACCCTGAAACATGATCAGGGACGGAATGGAATGAACAAAAATTTACTGGACTAAACGTTGTAATCGGCGCGAAAAATAAAACAGGTCAACTTGGATTTGGATTATCGCAGATTGCTTTAAAAATATTTTTGTTTTAAATATTTTTGGTTTTAATATACTTTCTATTAGACTAGACATGATCATGGCCAGGTCATGTTTTTATTGTTCGGTCTGCAAAGGAAAAACTAATTTTTCCAGCTAGCTTGGCTTAGAAAAGTATATTAAATTGCTGGACTGGAGTCTTTCTCACCCAAAAAATTGTAACAAAATATTTGTATCATATAAAAACAGCATTAAATTTATATTCAAATTCGTGGTTTTAAACTTCAGATATCTTTCCACTTCTCGATTTTGCGTGTTTAGTTCTGGTACAATCACATATGGGCATTTCCAGAAAAACCTCAAGCACGACCGAAAAATTCAAAATTCTCAAATCTTTGAAAAAATTGTGGTTTTGGAATCTTAAATATGTGAATCTAAATACATGAAAAGATAATAAACTTCAGATATCTTTCCACTTCTCGATTTTGCGTGTTTAGTTCTGCTACAATCACATATGGGCATTTCCAGAAAAACCTCAAGCACGACCAAAAAATTCAAAATTCTCAAATCTTTGAAAAAATTGTGGTTTTGGAATCTTAAATATGTAAATCTAAATACATGAAAAGAAAATTCTATTCCGTTAACGGTAACGTATAAAAAAATACTCATAAAGTTACGTTACTAAACAACATCTAAATATACCCATTTTTCATCTGTTTTTAGTAACTTAAAAGACATACAGATACAAAATATTATTTTCTGTTTTTTCAGGTAACATTAATAATTGTTTCTAAAGCTTAAAAATAATGATCCAATTTTTTACAGCTAATTGAATATCTCCCGTCCGGAACTTTGAGTACCAAAATTGTAAAACCACAGTAATAATGATTATTAATATTGTCATATAAAAAATTATTTTTAGCAAAAAAAAACCGCAGTGCAAATTTTTATATGGAACGTTCGGAATTATTCTACGATTTATTGCGAAATAACTGTAAACTTTAGGAAAAAAGTGTACATATACAAAAATAAAATAAATTGCCTTAGCTATGTTCAGAGATAATTAAAACCAGTTGGGAAGGTTAGATCACATGGGAAATTTTAAAGTAGGTGTAATTAGCCGACTATAAATACCCTACACATATGTGTGGTTACCATTCAAAGTGATATATAGGTCACCAGGGTATACGAATCCTGAAAATAACTATAATAATAATAATAATAGTTTGGCGCTACAGTCCTGTACAGAACTTCGGCCGAGCTCTCTCACCATTTTGAGCTGTGCGTGTTATACTTGTACTCAAAGTGGTGGGACCTACAGTTTATTGCCGAATCCGAACGGCGGGTGAGAGCTTTTCATAGGCAATGATTTTACTCTCGTAGGTTTGCCATTTACTGACGAGAGGTAGCGCGGTATAGAAAAATGTTTCTATGAAAAGATGTTGTTAGCCCCAGTCCAGGCTTGAACCGGGGACCTTTCGACTCGCAGTCCAACGCACTAACCACTGAGCTACCGCGGCTACTGAACATAACTACAAACATTCAATCGCTGAAGAATGTCCATTCATTTGATACCCATATTTACAAATGGGTAGGTGTACCGAATTTCGATTTTTTTTTTGTGAACCATAAGTCTTTTCGCCGGAAAACATTATTATCATATATTTGAGCATGATATCAATATATATATTTGACCAAAAAAGTTGTGGTCGGATCATAGGTCACAATGGACCGATTCGCCATACAGCGTAGGTATATTAGTAATCTAAGTTATAAGTTTCATTTATCTAGCTCTTCAATTTTAAAAGTAGTAGGTATTTCAACAGACAGACAGACGGACAGACAGACGGACAGACAGACGGACATCGCTAAATCGACTCAGGAGGTCATCAAGAATATATATACTTTTCCATACCGGAGATGCTTCCTTCTGGGTGTTACAAACGGCGTACCAAACTGAATATACCCTTTCACTCTTAGTGTAGGGTATAAAAATATATATTGTAAGCATAAAGTATTTCGAGGGCTTATATTCAATACAGTCTATCTACAAAAACACAGTTTTTCAGGAGAGCCAAAAAACTGATTAAATCGCAAACCATGAAAGTGGCGATCAATTTTTCTTCTACAATAATTAATAAAAATGGTCTTTAATTGATACAATTAAAAAAATTCAGCAATTTCGCGCTATTCGTCGTGCTATGGTAGATAGAGATTATTGCTATTCAAATGTGATCAATGTCTATGAAAAAACGAGCAGATAGAGCATATTGCACAATATTGTAGTGAAGATAGATCAGAAAATATTCTTGGAATCAGTGATTTGTTAATTTTTTTATATCCTGGTGTAACCTAAACAAAATTCACCGACTAATTTTTGTTCTACCATTTTCGGTTCACGAGGTATATGATGGTTAAAGAGGTTAATATTCCGTAATCAACCCGATATTTTTTAAAGATTAAAATAAAAAAAACTAGTTAACTCTGTATCGCTATATTAAAATCATGAATTTTATCCTAAATATTTAAACTAATATCTTATTTCGGAGGATATTCGTAAATATCATATGAATCCTTAAAATATCTGAAAACTTTCTTTAAAAATAACACTAAACATCTTGTCTGGAAATACCATAAACGTCAGTACAGACTAAATTCAAATTTCGTCCTTTAAGGCTTCATATTAGAATAATAAAAATCTTGGAAAAGTTAGTTTTCCGTATACGAAAAATTCATTTAATAGCTCCTATAGCTTCTATGATATTGTATATCCATTGAGAAAATGTGACGTCATCCTTCGTTAACCGATTTCATAATTTTTAAACAGATTTAATATCCTTTTTCACACATATTGAGTCGATTCTTTGTTAGTTAGGATGGATTAGACACACGGGTGGACAGATCGAAATTGACTCATAAAATTACGCTGAAGAGGAATATATATACTAATCCATACTTGGAACGCTTATTTATAGTCATTATAAACCTTTAAGCAAAAATTGTGTGTAGATAGACACTATTGCATTCATAAAAGAATCATTCATTTAGATAGACAAATTATTAAAATGAAAATATAACAGTAATAGAAATATTTTTTGGTTATAAATTAATGTCATAGATGCAGGGGTGATCAGTGAAGATTTCTGCATCAAAAACTCATTTTCGTAAAAATTCTCTAATTTTGTGTAGATATGAAGTGCTATTAATTAAAATTAATTACAATTTTATGTTTGTATATTAACATATTTATGGTAAGTTTGACGGATTCTGCTGGGGAATATATAAAATGTTTACACATAGTAATATGTTATTACAATATGAAAAATAATTTAATAACATCTCATTTGTAATACGTTTATGGTAATTTCGTATTATTTTTTTTTAATTACATTCAAACATATTCAAACAAATCTTTTCTATCCGTATACAAAATGAAAAGGGATATACGGTTAAAATTTGTAGATGTTTTTTATTTTTTTTTACAATTTTTGAGAATTTTTCTTTTGATATTTTCTATACTGTGGTTTTACACTTTTGGTATTCAAAGTTCCGGACGGAATAGATTTCAATTAGCTGTCAATATTTTTCTAAAATTACTGAAAATCTATGTTTACATTTTTGAAAATTACGAGGAAATTCATATTGGGGAACTGAGAATTCAACTCTTAAAAAAAAATTGCTAGTTTAATATGATAATACATGTATCTTTATGGTTCCGGACGGGTATAATAGGGCACTCATATACAAAAATCAAAATGTTTAAACTTTAGAAATATATATTAATATTGTCTGAAAAAATAAAAAATAATTATTTTTATCTGTATGTCTTTAAAGTTAGTTAAACTGTAAAAAAAAAAAATGGTAACTCAAATTACATGAAAAATTAGTATATTTACATGTTGTATAGTAACGTAACTTTATGAGTATTTCTTATACGTTACCGTTAACGGAATAAAATTTTCTTTTCAGATTCACATATTTAAGATTTCAAATTCACCGTTATTTCAATAATTTGAGCATTTTGAATTTTTCGGTCGTGGTAGTGGGTTTTCTGGAAATGCCCATATGCATCAGAGGGACGGTAAAGCATTTTCAACAACATTTTAATACCCTACACTAAGAGTGAAAGGGTATATTCAGTTTGGTACGCCGTTTGTAACACCCAGAAGGAAGCATCTCCGGTATGGAAAAGTATATATATTCTTGATCAGCATGACCTCCGACTATAATTTTGATAATCCTAACTATCATAATTACACCTACTTTAAAATTTCCCATGTGATCTAACCTTCCCAACTGGTTTTTTAATTTGCATGGTAATTTTATGAAATGCAACAGTTATAGTATAATTTTGTTTGTTATAATTGAGTTATATTTCAAATTTTACCTTTAATATCGTTATTTCTTAGTGTATATAAATCGGAAATGGATGATTTTGATATCAAATCTATCTATATGTCATTCAAAACTCAATTTAGAAAAAACTTGACCCTCTTTTGCACCAAACCCTTCAGTTGGGGTTTTGGCAAAAATATAATGATCATTTCTGTTTATGTGTCCTGCTTTTAAGGAGCGGGCATTACGTAGTGTACATATTATTAGGACGATGATCATAAATTGGGCTTGAACTTGTCATTACCAAACTAGTTATGAAGTTTCTATGAAAATGTATTCCGGAATAGTGGTATATTTCTACTAGGGTTTGTCCATTAAATATAAAATGAATAGGCCTTCGTTGTGTATTTACGGGCCATTTTTATTAATATTTTACTTATTCTGTTATACCTATTTAATCTCTGAGAAATAATATATTTTTTTTAGTAAATTGAGGGAAGTTTGATATATGTTCAGTCCTCCCCTGCATCTAAATGTATTTTCATAAATATTTATGCATCATATTCACTATTGGCGACTAGTTTTTATTAAGTGATTCGATTGTTTCGTAATGAATCATTGCATTTAAAAAAATGCGTTTAAGTAGTTATATTTCCTTTCACCTGATGTGTGTCATTACCACATGCGTGACGTGACTTTGAAATTAAAGCCTCTTAAATTGATTTTAGCTTCTTTTTGTATGGCCTTCCTTGAGGTCATAAAAACATAATACCTAAAAAATCTCTAGTATTACCTGTGGTTTTTTGTTAATGAACAAGTTCTTGGTAAACATTTTCTGGAAAAAATATATTTTTTTAAAATGAGTTTAGTAATTAAAAATAAGACCTTCAAAGTCTTCACTTTTGAGTTTATACTCAAGATCTTATAAAAACTATAGGCGTATAATGCATAATAATACTAATACAAGAAAAAAACTTGTTTGTTTATTCATTCCTTTTTACAAAAACTTAAAATTTGTAATTTAAATTTGCACCCTATTCACTTACATATCACATTTTTCAAAATATTGACAATAATGTTCCATTATCAAAATTTAATTCATTTATCATTATTTAATTTTTACAAATAAAAATGATTGTTATACAAATTGTTGATACTCAATTTAAGTTTTGATTTATAATTCAAATTGAACCTAAAGATTTTTTAAACTCTGACTAATTTTGATAAATATTTCTAAATTTGATTTTTATTAAATATTCCATTTTTGAGTAAAAAAAAATATCAAATTTTGAATACAAATTAAATTTTTTTATTTTCGACTCAAAATTCTATTCTTCGACTCAATCAAAAATTAACTTTTTACTAAAAATTAAAATTCGGACTAAAATTTTCCAACTCGACTAAAAATTCAATTTTGTCTAAAAATTAAAATTTTCAAGATTCCAATTGAAAATTCCAATTTTGTATATGATTATAAATTTCATATACAAAATTGGAATGTCCCAAAAGATACAAAAATAATTAAATAATAGAAAAATCAAAAGAATCAAAAAAAAGTATCAAAAGTATCAAGAGAATCAAAAGAATTAAAAGAATCAAAGAATCAAAAGAATCAAAAGAATCAAAAGAATCAAAAGAATCAAAAGAATCAAAAGAATCAAAAGAATCAAAAGAATCAAAAGAATCAAAAGAATCAAAAGAATCAAAAGAATCAAAAGAATCAAAAGAATCAAAAGAATCAAAAGAATCAAAAGAATCAAAAGAATCAAAAGAATCAAAAGAATCAAAAGAATCAAAAGAATCAAAAGAATCAAAAGAATCAAAAGAATCAAAAGAATCAAAAGAATCAAAAGAATCAAAAGAATCAAAAGAATCAAAAGAATCAAAAGAATCAAAAGAATCAAAAGAATCAAAAGAATCAAAAGAATCAAAAGAATCAAAAGAATCAAAAGAATCAAAAGAATCAAAAGAATCAAAAGAATCAAAAGAATCAAAAGAATCAAAAGAATCAAAAGAATCAAAAGAATCAAAAGAATCAAAAGAATCAAAAGAATCAAAAGAATCAAAAGAATCAAAAGAATCAAAAGAATCAAAAGAATCAAAAGAATCAAAAGAATCAATAGAATCAAAAGAATCAAAAGAATCAAAAGAATCAAAAGAATCAAAAGAATCAAAAGAATCAAAAGAATCAAAAGAATCAAAAGAATCAAAAGAATCAAAAGAATCAAAAGAATCAAAAGAATCAAAAGAATCAAAAGAATCAAAAGAATCAAAAGATTCAAAAGAATCAAAAGAATTAAAAGAATCAAAAGAATCAAAAGAATCAAATGAATCAAAAGAATCAAAATAATCAAAAGAATCAAAAGAATCAAAAGAATCAAAAGAATCAAAAAAATCAAAAGAATCAAAATAAACAAAAGAATCAAAAGAATTAAAAGATCAAAATAATCAAAAGTATCAAAAAATCAAAATAATCTAAAGAATAAATTGAATCAAAATAATCTAAAAAATCAAAACAATCAAAAGAAACCAAGAATCAAAGGAATCAAAAGAATTAAAAGAATTAAAAGAATAAAAACAATCAAAATGATTAAAAGAATCAAAAGAATCAAAAGAATCAAAGAATAAAAAATAATAATCAAATCAATCAAAAGAATCAAAAGATTCAAAAGAATCAAAAGAATGAAAAATATCAAAAGAATCAAAATAATCTAAAGAATAAATTGAATCAAAATAATCAAAAGAATCAAATTAATCAAAAGAATCAAAAAATCAAAATAAACCAAGAATCAAAAGAATCAAAGGAATCAAAAGAATCAAAAGAATCAAAAGAATCAAAAGAATTAAAAGTATAAAAACTATCAAAATGATCAAAAGAATCAAAAGAATAAAACATAATAATCAAATCAATCAAAATAATCAAAAGAATAAAAAAAATAATAATCAAAAAAATAAAAAAATCAAAATAATCAAACAAAATAAAAAAATAAAAAATAATCATTAGAAACTAAAGAAACAAGGGAAAAAAATCACATAATCGAAATAATTAAAAAATATATATATATATTTTTATTAAAATTAAGATATTCACAAAAATTTAAAAAATGTATTTTATTTCTTTTCGTTGCAATCACGGTTCGTACCAACAACCTTTCGGATCGCAACCCAACGCACTAACCACTGTACTGCGGACGCTACTTTCATATTTTAAACCAAACAATATATTAATTATAATTAAAGAATACACGCAGTAAATTATTTCAAGCTCTTGCTAATTTTTGTATTTAATTCATTATTTTTTTCTCCAAAAACGACATAGTCCACTAGTTAAATAATTTATTATTCCAACATTTATGCAAACAATATTAAGCCTCATCAATGTCGTTAACCCATGCAAATTTATGTTTTGCTTATTATAGAGATGCATAAATTTCAATTTTAGAGATCAATGAACTGTAAATATTATTTATTTCTGTTGTCTCTTCTTAATTGTTGTGTAAAATGGAAAAATACAGCAAAATGCTAAACTAACAAAATTTACGACATAGTCTGTCTTGGTTAATGGTTCTATTAAATATGTTTGCGGTTGGCTAATGTTAATTTAATTGCAGGTTTTAGCTAATATCCGCTAAAAAAATTTCCCAAATTTAAAAACCTTTTTTTGAATACAAAACAATAGAAAAATACATAAATGAATAATGACTTTAAGTGATTTCATGTATTATTTTTTAGGTGACTGACAGCTTAATTAAATCTTGTGAAAATAATTATTTTTTTATTATACAATAAATTCTTTTAGTGTAGGTGCATAATTAAATTGTTATTTTTATATTTTATTAATTTTGTCATTTTCTCTTGCCAACTAAACATGCGAACCGGATACCGCTTGACTGCATTTCTGGCGCATAACGATGCGACCTCATTTTTGAGGTGTTAAGTGCTCATTGTCATTAGATTGATAGTCGAATCCATTGTTTTCACTAATTATAAAGATTGGGTTAAGTTTTTCTTTTTCATTTGAAAACAATAAAGAAATGACAAACACCTACTTTATAAAATAACTAAGGTTGCAAATGAATTTTGAATATTTCTCAAATTGCAATTGTTAGAAATACAGGTCTACAAATGTCAGTTCCAAATATAAAAAATATTGAGTAGTAAGACTTATTTTTTGAATCTTCGTAATCGTCGAGCAATTTGAGTTTAGCTATATTCCGAAATTTTAAAAGATTTTCAAAAACTTTAAAAACATTAACGCTATTGAAATATAAAATTGATAAAAGTATAGGATATTCGAGTAAAATCAAGTATTATTCCCCAGAATACGATTTTTAATAAAATTAACATACATTTTTCATTGAATTATATTCAGTGAATCATATTCAATTCAATTTGAAAGTCAAATTTTTATATATCAATGGAACTCGAATTTCAGAAATTAATAATCTTCAAACAAAATATCTATATATTTTTTTTAATAAATAAATATAAATAAACAAGCTACTATTAACCAATCTATTTTAATGACTTTCTAAATTAAATAACTGGATGGAATTATTCACAAGATCGTGATAGGAATATTAATATATGTATATTAAATGTCGTTTCATCTATAATAAAAAACTCATTTAATTTACCTACATTTTTAATGTTACTATTGTAATTAGAGAACAATATAACAGACTTACGGCCGGTTGAATAAAAATTTTAACTATCAGTTAAAAATAATCTGACAGATAAATTTTTTGTTTTGTTTTTATTTCAAAATTGAAATAGTCACTTTAACTAGCCAATTTCCATCGATTAACTTTAACTCTTAGTTAAAAAATTTATGCAACCGGGCCTTTAGAAACGATTATTACACTATCTATTATTTTTAAATGAAAATTAATTTAAATAAAAATATAATTAGTATTAATCCGACCTTTTTAAAACCAATAAAAACTATTAATCAAGTAAAAATATACACACTTTTTTTAAAACTGTTGCAATATTAGTAAAAAATTAGCTCTCAAAGGGCTCTCCCAAACATAATTTTGCAGGCATTACATATATCTTTGGAGCTTCATGCAAACAAAAGAATTATTGCATTGCAAAACATTATTATAATAAGAGCCAAACATATTTTTGTTTTCCTTCAAACATATTTCTATTTATAATGAATAATTTTCGGCGCTATTGCAAATATATAAATGTTTGAATGTGAAATTGAAATGATTTCATATTAATGTAAGAAAATTAAATTTTATTGCAAATATTTTTTTACATCACATTCATTTTCTCTTTTTTTAAATATATGTTTTTTATTTATATTATATAATTATAACAATTTTTTCTTATTGCACATATTTTATTTATACTTTATAATTTTATTTCCATCTTTTGTTCCTATTTTGAGCGCAGTGAATTACGGACTAATTGGATATTTGACAAATGCCAGAATCTGGTATTAAAAGTATATGAAATGTATTAATGTGTTACTGAGTACTAAATGTAGGCAGCGTAGTTATTTAATTTTAATTTCGTAATGCCAACATAATGCCACATAATTAAAGCCACATAATTAAAGCATTGTCATACTAATGCTATTATTTTTAAATTCTTTGGCACCCAGTAACAATCACGAACAACCAAATACATATAATTCAATGAACCTTTTTTGACGTTGTACGTGTTAAATAGCAGAAATATCAAACATACATATGGGCATTTCCAGAAAAACGTCAATCCAGACCGAAAAATTCAAAATGCTCAAATCTTTGAAACAACGATGGATTTGGAATCTTAAATATCTGAAAATAAATTTCTATTCCGTTAACGGTAACGTATAAAAAAATACTCATAAAGTTACGTTTACAAATTTTTCATGTTTTTTTTAGTAACCAAATTAAGTAATTTGAAAGACATACAGATACAAATGAATATTTTCTGTTTGTTCAGGTAACATTAATAATTATTTCTAAATCATATAAATAATGATCGAAATGAAAATAACGGAAGATGTTCGATTTTTGTATAAGGGTTTTCGAAGTCCCGTCCGGAACCAAAAAGAAACATTTATTACCATAGTAAACAGATTTTATTTTTAAAGAGTTGAAGCTACAGTTTTTTAAGTAGAATTTTAATAGTATATCACTTTTCAGTTCGTAATAATGATTATAAATATTGTCATATATAAAATTATTTTTAGCAAAAAAACGTAGTGCAAATTTCCATACGGAACGTCCGGAATTATTCTGCGATTTATTATGAAATAACTGTAAACTTTAGGAACAAAGTATACATATATAAAAATAAAGTAAATTGTCTCAGCTATGTTTAGTGGTAATTCAAAAAAAATATATATTCTACAAAAAAAAAGTATTTTTAGAATAAAAATCGTACTGATAATTTCAATACGGAATTTTTTGCCCGTCCGGAATTTTTTTGTGATTTATTATAATAATAATACGCTGACTTTTTGGAATATCCATATGAACCTCGATATTTACTTCATACGAATGTCCCGTCCGGAACCCCGGGAAATGCCCTTATAAAGGGTCGCTTCAAAAGTAGAGCGACAGGGACAGCAAACGACGCCATATTTCTTGCCGCTCTTTTGACATTTCTCTTCAGTAAGGTTTGCCATTTCAAAGATATACGAGCCAACAACGGTCGAAATTATTAAAATTTACTACCGAAATTCGAATTCGTTTGCTGTCCCTCGCTCTACTTTTGTAGCGTCCCTGTTGAAAAACCCTTGAAAATAACTTTTGTAGCGTTCTTATAGAAAAACCCTTTATTAATGTCTGATGAAAAATATTTATTTCTTCAGAAACATAAATATAGTAAATTCATATAAATCTGTGATTAAAGCAATTTATGTTTAAATATCGTATAATAATATTTCAATCTGAACGAGATAATTACACAATTCTATTGCAGGCAAAAGCTGGGGATGCACACCCAAAATAATGCGATGGATGTATACAATGATGGTCCGACCAATTATTATGTATGGAATAGTGGTATGGGCAAAAAGACTAGAGCTTCGGACAACACAGAAATCTCTAGAGAAAGTATAACGGCTAGCTTGTTCTTATATAACAGGAGCCATGAGAACGTGTCCCACGGCGGCAATGGAAGTACTCGTTGAATTTGCACCATTACACCTGTTCCTGCAGGGAACTGGAGGACGTATGGAGCCCGGGAAAGCGTGTCTTCTGAGTCGACTGTTTCCCACGCTACCAACTCCAATAGATCATAAAACGAAGAGATTCAACTTCGTAAAAAACTTCAAGACGAAACGCAGTAACAAAAAGATATGGAAAAACATATCTGATACATATGATATACACAAGAATATGATCACGTGGTACACGGATGGATCATTAACAGATGAAGGAACCGGAGCAGGAGTATATGGGCCTAGAACCAAATACTTCGAAGCCAGTATCTTTCAAGCGAAAATATACGCTATAGATAGATGCATCCAGCTCAATCTGGCAATAAAAATATAGCAATCCTGTCGGACAGCCAGGCAGACATAATGGCATTAGAATCTTACGAGATCAATTCAGAACTAGTATGGGAATGTCTAGGTAAAATAAATAAACTAGGTATGAATAATAGTGTCACCATACTCAGGGTCCCTGGCCACAGGGGAATAGAAGGCAATGAAGAAGCAGACAAACTTGCACGGAAAGGAGCCGCCACAAAGCTATTAGGTCCCGAACCTTTTTGTGGAATGGGTGACAGTGTTGTAAAAAAGTTATTACGAAAGAACTACTACTTAACACCAGAGAAGAACTATGGTTGGGGCAGGCTAAAATGCGTCAATCAAAGAAATTCATTGGGTCCTATGACTTAAGAAGATTTAAAGAAAATATTAAACTATCGAAGAAAAACCTGAGAATTCTAACAGGACTTCTTACAGGTCATTGTCGGCTTGCTAAACATCTGACTAGGATGCGTATAAAAACGGACAGTACATGTAGATTCTGTCTAGAAGACGATGAAGATCCAGAACACATTTTAGAAACATGTCCATGTACAAGAATGCAAATACTTGGGAATCGACAACCAAGTCCAAACGATATTAGAATGATGAACCCTAACCATATAATCAGATTTTTAACTGAGATTGGCTTGACGGACATCCTATAGAACTATTAAAACCAGAACCCACTATAAATAGTATAGGGAGATGCCACAGCTGAGAATGGCTTCTGTCATGGTATCAAGCGGAGCACAATAGATCTATTCAGGTCGCAGTGTATTACCCCGAAGCAATAATAATAATAATAAAAGAACACAATTCTTTTAAAATGTAATTAGATTTTACTCCTAATATTTATATGGTGATTTTGAATTTCGTTATAATTGCATTCAAGCATATTCAAACAAAATATAAAAGCGGTGGAAAGATAAATTAAATAAAAAGAGAGACAAGTAGAGTATCATTCCCCAGAAAACGATTTTTCAATAATAAAGATACATTTTAAATCGAATTAAATATTTTTCTATTTCTGTGAGTCTGGGAATTTCAATGGAACTAGAATCAGGAGAGGTAAAGTGTATTAAAATATAAATTAATAATCTTAAAAATAAATATTTTTTATAAATAATTAATTAATAAATAATAATAGTTTGGCACTACAGTCCTAAAAGAACATAGGCCGAGCTCTCTCACCATTTTGAGCTGTGCGTGTTATATTTGTACTCAGAGTGGTGGGACCAACAGTTTATTGCCGAATCCGAACGTGAGAGCTTTTTATTGGCAATGTTTTACTCTCGTAGGTTTTCCATTTAGTGCCGAGAGGTAGCGCGGTATAGAAAAATGTTTCTATGAAAAGATGTTGTTAGCCCCATTCCAGGCTTGAACCCGGCACCTTTCGGCTCGCAATCCAACGCACTAACCACTGAGCTACAGCGCTAACATTAATTAATTAATCAAGCTATCAATAACCAAGCTATTTTAATGACTATCTAAATTAAATAACTAAATGGAATTTATCGCCAGCTTGTGATGATTAAAATTTTTTTTTTGAAAAATTCGTAAAAAAATGTCCATCAATTAATTTAGTTTGAAAAAAAAAAATAGTTCAACAATTTTCATCATATTGAATATTATATTTATAACAATGTGGTTGTAAATGAACAATTTACAACCAACATTTAAATTATTCATATACATTATGATTATATTCATCAATATGACGATTAAATTTCATTGTATTGAATATTTCGTTCTTCACTATGATGTACGATAGTATGAATAAGTTCATATATATATTGAATGCATTCATCAATATGTCATTTAATGAACGGTGGTATGATGAAGCTGTTAGTTGGTAGAAAAATTCATAATATTTATGAATAAATTCATCATATTGATGAATATTTTTTTCTGTGACATTTCAATTGTACTAGGAAAATTATGTATTTGAGAAAAAAAATACACGATATTTATTAAATGATATATTCAAGAAAATTCATTATATTTAATCGACTAACACGTTTCAAATTTTTGTATGGGAATTTTTATGCAAAAATTTGAAACGTGTTAGTTTTCGTAGGAGGCGTCGAAATGTTGTTTTTTAATCGATTGAAAAAAAAATACCCGACTCGAGCATCGGGCCTTTTTCTTGACTTACCGTTACTCACGAGGCAGCTGAGCAGCACCACAACAACAACGTTGGCAAACATTAATCCTTGTGCATTAATTGTTCGCGACGTTGACCGCCGTGGTAACGGCGATAGTGACGTTGACGGCGACGATGTCACCCTGCACAATGGGCGACATGTCAATGCACTTGTTGTTTTTGTAGTTGTTCTTGTTGTTGTTGTGGAGGAGTTAATTCCCTGACGACGCGTTTTCAAAACGGCTGCTTGCCGAAAATCTTGGCTAAAACATTGTTGCAACTGCTGGTGCAACATGGCGGCAACATAAACTCTAAACGTTGTTGGTTGTTGTTGTATGTGATTCAAGCGAATGTAGTTGTTATAGCGGATGTAGTTGTTGTTGTAAAATAGTAGTAGATGGAGTTGAAATTTTAGGCGGTTTAGTGCTTTACAAAATGGTGGGATTTTCGAATGTTCTATGTGTGGCGGCGGCGGCGGCGTTCGTTAATGATGACGATAGCGGCAACTAAGGCTGCTGCTCTTAGTTTTGGTTTTGCTCCTGTGAAGCATGCAAGTAGTACTTGTTGTTGTTGCTTCTTTTATTTGTAATTGTAGTGGTTGCAATTTTTGTTGTAGTTGTTTGCGTGTGTGTGTCCTGTGTATTTCGAATATATAGCTGTGTGTAGTAAGCTTTTTGACGTGCTCCCTACTTCCAAAATGGCGGACACGCTATATTGTGTAATCCGTGCAGATGCGAAACGAAATTTTTGGTGGCAGGAAATAATTTTTTGGCGTTAAATTAAAAAAACATTTTATATTAATTTTTAGTATTTAATTCTTTTATTTTTTTTTTTTTTGCTTTTAACAAAAAAAAAAGAATTTTTATGTTTTTTTACACTGCTTTTAACTGAAATTATTTAATTTTCATTGAATTTTGTTTGAGATTTGAATAACAATTTTTTTATATTTTCTTTTTTAACTTCTTTTTAAGTTTTAAATTGTTTGTATAAGTATAAATGAAATTTAAAAATGTTCATTGAATTTTAGTTTTTAAATTTTGTATAATTGTTTAGGTTTATGTATTTCTTGTCATTAATTTTTATTTTTTAATACATATGATTTTTTGTTTTTCTATTATATATATTTTTTTTTATTTCAAAATGATTTCAATTTTTATTTTTTCATTTTCAGATTTTTTTTTTTTTCGTATATATATTTTTTTGTATTTTTCGAAATTGTTTTTATTATTTTTAATTCAATTCATTGAGTTTTTATATTGTAAATTGTATAATTGTTTCCATACATTTTTTTATTTTCTTAATTTTTTTTTGTTTTTGATTTTAATTGATATTTTTTTAAATTTTTTATTTTTTTTTTATTTTTTCATAAATAAAAAAATGTAAATTATAACAACTTAAAAGTTCGTTAAGTTTTCGCACTGCTTACATAAATTTATTTTTAAAATTTGTCGTATATTTCGAAAATTAAATTTTTCCACTTTAATTTTTCACTACCTTTTTAATTCATTCACTTGCCTCATTTATAAATTACACCGCAGGCATCCAATATACCAAACATAAAAAAAAACAGAAAAAATCCGTAGTAAGTATAAAACAAAAAAATATATAATTTTTTATATATTATATTCAAGCTGACTCCACGATGCTGTTTTGGTTGGTGGGGCTGCTGATGCTGCTTGGATTCAGCATTGCGACGCGGTGCTGTGCAAAACGAAAACGTTCGTCAGGGAATTCGGTCTCGGACTGAATATCGAAAATTGTCATTCCATCGCGTATGTCGTTGTTGGCCGAACTCACCACGAAGCGCGCCCGGTGGTGAGTTTAATGCAACCGTAAAAAGCTCTGGCTCAAAGCAGTTATTTGTTTTTTGTTGTTGTTATTTTGTTTTACTTTGTTTGTTTTTTACTTGATGTAGCTGTAAAGAAAAAAAAATAGTAGTTTTTATTATTTTAATTTTTTTTGTTTGTTTTTGTTGCTTTTAACTTATTTCATTTCAACAGTTATTGTGCTTTTTGTTAACTAAATTGAGTTAAGCTTGCCAAGCATGGCGAATGCGAAATGAGCTTAAATTTCTTTAACCGCAAAAATATCAGCATACACAACAATAAAGTAGCTAGAAACATAGGGCTTGTAATGTTAATTTTACTTAAAAATAACCTCAATTTTATAAAAAAAAGGTATTATAACAAAATAGATTATAGAAAACATGAGAATAATAGAAAACACGACAGAACCAACCCTACATAAAATTTGTAACAGGCAGAAACTTTTCCGGGAAAGTTTAAAGGTTACCTATTTTCTAAAATAGGTCGGCCATTTGATTGTAAAATTCCATTCTATTTTAAAGTTCCAATTTATCTGTATGTTTTTTTGTGATAAAGTGTCTGAAATATCCTGAAACATTTCGGAAATTTTTGTCTACAAAAATTTGTCTATATTAAGAAATAAGGCTCTATTATGGGAACCTGGGGTAATGTGGGAAATTGTAATTTTTGGACTTGTTTTGCACTTAGAAGTGATTCAAGTGATTCTTAATAGCGCATTAACTTTTTCATCAATGGTTTAATACCTTTTTATTGGATTTTGAGAACATGTGAATTTTTAAAAATGTTGGGAAATCAAATTTTAAAGATTGAAGTGCTTTAAAATTAGCAAAATTTAGTTTTTTTTTAATTTTTTCTATTACTTTGGTTTATTCATGAATTATTATAACGTATATAAAATATCTTTGGATTTGGACAACTTACTGAATTATAAATACGGATTTTGTGAGGCTATATCCTGACCAAAACGCAAATATTTTTGTTTTTATACTATAACTTTTTATTAGCGCAAGATAAAATAGTAATGTAAAGGCATTAATTGTTTGATTTTAAAGCACCTATCTATTGGCATCATTAATTAAAAATATTTTGTCAAACATTAATTTGCCATTTGTTATTTGTAGGAAAAAATGTTTGGCAAAATATTTTTAAATATTGATGCCAATCGATAGGTGCTTTAAAAACAAACAATTATACCTTTACACAACTATTTCATTTTGCACTAATAAGAAATTATAGCAAAAAAACGAAGAAATTGGAAAAATTGAAAATCTTGTCATGCCAAAAGGGCGAATGTTTTCGTTTTTTCGCCATAACTTTTTATTGACACGAGATAAAATAATGGTATAGAGACATTTTTTGTTCGTTTTTGAAGTACCTATCGATCTGCATCATTAATTTAAAATAATTTGCTTAACATTTTGTCCTGCAAATAAATGACCATTTAATATTTGGCAAAATATTTTTAATTAATGATGCAGATCGAACAAATACGAACAAAAAATGTCTTCATACCATTATTTTATCTCGTGTCAATAAAAAGTTATGGCGAAAAAACGAAAAGATTCGCCCTTTTGGCATGACAAGATTTTCAATTTTTCCAATTTCTTAGTTTTTTTGTCATAACTTTTTATTGGTGCAAGATAAAATAGTAGTTTAAAGGTATTAATTGTCTGTTTTTAAAGCACCTATCGATTGGCATCATTATTTAAAAATATTTTGCCAAACGTTTTTCCTGCAAATAACAAATTGCAAAATAATGTTTGGCAAAATATTTTTTAATAATGATGCGAAAAGATTCGCCCTTTTGGCATGACAAGATTTTCAACAAAAAAATGGCTTTTATCTCGTGTCAATAAAAAGTTATGGCGAAAAAACGAAAAGATTCGCTCTTTTGGCATGACAAGATTTTCAATTTTTGTGGCTAGAAATATCCAACAAAACGATACGTGGTACAGTATACTTGAGGAAAAACTATATTCAAAAATGTAAAAAAAATGCAAATGTCAAAAATTATACATTCGCCCCTTTGACATGATAGTGACGATATGTTCAAATTGGGAAATTTATGTAAAGTGGGAAACGTAATTTAAGCAATGTTTATTGTAGTTTAAGTGCAAATATTGTGTAATATGTATTATTTAATTGGTTTAGTGAAAAAAAAACTACATTTTCCATCAAAAATTCAAATTTTCACTACAGAGTATATATTTCACTAAAAAGTCAATTTTTCAAATAAAAATCAATTTTTCACAAACAAAAAAAAAATACAAATTTTTACTAAAAATTTATTTTCACTAAAAATTCCTTTTTCACAAAAAAAATTATTTTTCATAAAAATTAAATTTTTTACTAAAAATAAATTCTATTTTCACAAAAAAAAAAAACAATTTTACATTAAAAAATAAATTTAATTTTTAACTAAAAATTCAATTTTTAACTAAAAAAAAATCAATTTTTAACTAAAAAATCAATTTTTAACTGAAACTTCATTTTTTAAGTAAAAATTCAATTTTTAAGTAAAAATACAATTTTTAACTAAAAATACAATTTTTAACTAAAAAAAATCCACATTAAAAAATAAATTTAATTAAAAATTTAATTTTTAACTCAAAATTCCATTTTTAACTAAAAATTCAATTTTTAACTAAAAATTCAATTTTTAACTAAAAATTAATATTTATAACTAAATATTCGATTTCACACTAATTATTTCATTTTTCACTAAAAATTCAATTTTCACTAAAAATTCAAATTTTTTCTGAAAATTTATTTTTTTACCGAAAATTTAATTTTTCACCAAAAACTTAAATTTCTCAATAAAATTAAATTTTCAATTAAAAAAATTAATTTTTACTAAGTCTTTCTGTATTTCGAAACGAAAGACTATTAGACGAAAGTCACGAAATTTTAAATAAATTTCAAAGCTTTAAAAGTCAAGTAACATGAAATCAAAATTTGTGTGACGAAATTTTGACGTCAAATTTTTATTTCGTCGTTCTTTTCGAAATACAGAAAGTGGGTATAAAAATTCATATTTTAAAATTAAAATTTAATTTTCAACTAGAAAATGAAATTGTTTCTTAAAATATAAATTTGTCATTAAAATAAAAATTGTTCATTAAAAATTCAATTTTACTTTAATTTTTTTTCTATCATCGCAAAGAAAACTCAGTGCATCATTATGTTTTGTAACCGCAGCAACAAAATATAACACACAGCATTAAAAAGTAAAATATATAAAAAAAATACCAAATAAACAACTGCCAAAACTTGAGCTGCCACAACAACAAAAACCACAACGACATAAGTAGAAAATTTTGCAACGCTGTCGACTGTCGTGATAACGCGTGAAGAAATAGCAAAAAAAGAAATGCACTACTTTTTATAGTTATTCACCACAACTACAACACCTAAAGAAACTCTCCACAGATTCTTCACATATACGACATACAAAATACGAAACATTGTCGTTCGCCGTCAACAATGGCGGCGCAAGGATTTCCGACAACGCGAGTAAGACTTGAGTGAGAGTCAGTCAAATTTACTACGTTGTGTGGTGCCTCTACGGTCGCACAAAAAAGGCGCGTAAATCAAAGCTTTTTGCACAAGGTGCCATCGCACATTCCACCACATCACCACAGAAGCGAGCAGAGGAGTGCATGAGAGGCAGGAAGTGAATGAAACAGAGCCCACGAAGCAAGAACAGCGCATGTCCGTCACACACACGCACACCAATAAAGGGAAGTATATAACGGTGTTTCTATGGCTGCCACTCACACACATACACACACACACCCACACAGGCAGAGAGACATAAAAACACGCGCGACATCTACACCGGCAGACATTGTTTCTGAAGTGGGCGGACTTTAAGTGTAACATGCTGTGGCTGCTGCTGTCGAGGCACCTGCAGGACTTCACGCTCATTTTGCATTCGTTCGTCCTGGCGCTAGGATGTGCGCATGAAAAGCATTCGCACTGAACCAGGAAGGCGTCGAAAGGAAGAAAGGCGACCGTTGCAGATGCAGTGTACAAAAATATAAAACTGTTTTCAAGTGCAGAGTTTTAAGTTATTCCAACTTATTAATTATTGTGTTGAATTTAAAATAGTGTTATTAAAAAATAAATTTTAAAAAATCCTTATCTGTTTTTTTAATAAAATAATAAGTAAAATAACTACCTACATTGAATATCATTCGTGATCTAAACAGTTAAACAAAAATCATTAAAAATTTACTTTTGGTCGAGAAAAATGTTCATTAATCCAGTTTTTGTGAAAAATAATGTGGAATATAATGGAACTGTATTTATTTAAACTAAATTTAAAATAAAAAAATGGAAAATTTCCCAATATACTCGATCTTATTAACCATCCAAATGACATATAATACTCAAAACGTTCTTGTGATATACACTAAATATTTTTATAAATTTTCTTGAAAGAATTTTTCGTCATTTGAAACTGGTTATTATAATCCTTTCCAAGGAACCATTCGAAATCTTTTGACCCCTGCTTATTATTTCCTTTACTATTAAATATATCTACGCTCAATTATAGAATCAAACTCGGTCGGTTTTCATTTTTGGTGTGGCTTTCGTGACTCTTCGATCATTTAAAGAGGCATAGGAATTTTTAACCGTTTTTTACCCCTCAATATAAAGAACAATTCTAGTCTTAATCTCAAAATGACGTTAATATAATAGTCGTGTATGTATGTCGGTGGTATACATTATAGTAATTAATAATGGTACACTAAAGCTACACTCAGAAGATAATGTTCCATTAAGTACATTATGGTACGACCATTGATTTTATGGTTTATTTATTAATCAAAAGTTTTCTAATGAATTTTATAGTATTTGAAAAAATTATGTAGGGGAGACCGGTCGACACTTTTTTTTCAATGCTAATTTTGACCACCATATCAATGACATTGGACAAAAATAATAATACAGTTGGATAGATTGATTCATTAGCTAAAAATGTTCCATAAGATGTAAAGATCTAAAATATTTAGTTTCCACGAAACAAATGCAAATGCGACACAACCTCAAACCTGCTTCTGAAAATAGGCTGGGGTAAAGTCAACACTACCAGCTTTTTCCGCGAAGGCACATTTTTATACCCTACACTAAGAGTGAAAGGGTATGTTCAGTTTAGTACGTCGTTTCTAAAACCCTGAAAAAAGCATCTCCGGAATGGAAAGTATATATATATTCTTGATTAGCATGACCTCCTGAGTCGATTTAGCGATGTCCGTCTGTCCTTCTGTCTGTCTGTTGAAATCACGATTACAGAAAAAGTTGAAGAGCTAGAGCAATGAAACTTTAGATTTAGATTACTTATATATCTAAGCTGTCTGAAAAAGAAAATTGGCATAATCGGTCCTGAGAGCCGACCTGAGAACCGACCACTTATGTTCAAATACCTCAAATAAAATTTACAGCTACGTATCAATTTTACTGTATACGTGTTGCTCAAATAAATGAAAAAAATGTTTTCCCACGAAATGACTTGTGGTTCCCAAAAAAAAATCGAAATTCGGTACACCTACCAATTTGTAAATATGGGTATCAAATGAAAGAAATTTCTTCAGGGATGGAAAGTTTGTAGTTATTTTCAGGATTTGAATACCCTGGTGACCTATATATCACTTTGAATGGTAACCACACATATGTGTAGGATATTTATAGTCGGATTAGACCGACTATAATTTTGATAATCCTAACTATCACCTACTTTAAAATTTTCCATGTGATCTAACCTTCCCAACTGGTTTTCTGATAGCTCTCAATTTGATTGAATTATATATTCCAAGATAAATTTATTCATGCTCTTTTATTCCGGTCCCGCGAAATTGTTTGACCATTATTCATATTATTCACATTTTATCGATTGCAATAACTTCTTAAATCATAGTCAAATGATTGACAAGTCATCTTATATTGTAAGAACGGACTATTTTGTAAAACTCATAAAACAAAATATTTCATCAATTGTATTTTCGCGAAATCTACTTTGATCAAATGCATATGTGTCGACTTTACCCCACGGACTTAGACTAATATTATTGGCATAAAAATGCGAATTGAATGGAAAAATAAAATAAAATCATCGACATGATAAATGAGCCCCTTACTACATAAAACTCACAACAAAATATATAAATAATCAAAACTTTAATGGCAAGTACAAGTTTACAGCGTTATCAATATCTAACTTTTGGAGTCTAAAAACAAATTTTAGTACATAAAAACTGAAGTTCAAGGACAAAATGGATTTCTCTTCTTTGGTAACATTGGCACCTAATGTTACGTGTACAGTATCAATTTGAAGTTGATCTGACATCCCATTCGCGTTTTAAAGCAAAAGTTAGCAAAGCTTAGATAAATAAATATTTAATGATACACACAGAAAAATCCTCTTTTGGCATGAGATTAATTGAACCAACGAATCAGTGTTGTAACCGAAATACATTTGTTGTAACTTCATGTCATTAAAATGAACGTACCTTATTTTACAACAACCGAAATGTTAGTCAGCGCAACTGCACATTTGGTTGCTTTAACGACAAACTTGTGTCGATAGGTGGTTGTCACAACCTAATGACAACCGTTTTGAGGTTTCCACAACCTCATGATCACCGACTTGGAGGTTGCAACAACCTCATTCTAAACGACTAAAGGTTGCCAAACCCGAATTATAAGGTTGTTGCAACTATTTTATCAGCAACCGAATGATTCGGTAAAACAATTAGTTTGTTGTCGCAACAAATCAGTCTTCTGTGTGCATTTTCTCAATAATTTATTATAACGAAAATGGTTTTTTTTGTTATTTTATTGTATAGTTTGTTTTATTTAAATGAGGGTATTGGAAATCACTTCTAAAAAATCACACACATATAGTAGACACTTTTCGCTTCAGTTTCCAATAATTGATTGTAATACTTGAGTCTGCATTTATTTTTGAATCTGTTATAACATTTTGCAACGAGTTGTGTTGCACATAGAAAAATTCTCTTTTGGCATGAAGTTGAAACAACGAAAAAGTTACTTGTAACAACCAACTTTATTCGGTTAAAATGCCATATTCGGTTGACGCCTATACACACTCCAAATTGTTCGAAAATTGTTGGAAATTGGTTGTAGTCACCAACTACTCTTTTAGTTTGGACAATAAGTATGTTGGGCAAAGAGTTGGTTTGTCTCTCTAGTTTGTCTGTGTGTTTCATGTACATGATTTTTTAAATGTGAAATTTTTGAATAGAAATATTCATAAAAAATTAGGAACGTGTTACTTTTCGTAAAAAGCGTTGATGCAATAACGTTACTAAAATCTTCACAAAAAAAATAATAATTTTCCGCCAAATTGTAATTTTTTACAAAACTCAAACAAATATTATATAAAATAAAGTCAACTTTAAAGATATATATCCTTTTGTCAAAGTTTATTGTTTTCGAATTATATGTTCCGAATTTCGATGACAGCATGGTGGTTTCTGTACCAGCTTAATACGACACTCTTAGAAATGGGTGTGTGTATTTGATAATAAATGTGTGTATTTGCTCAAAATACAGTTTGAATTAAATACAGTTTGAAACTAGAGGACGAGACTCGATGCAGTTCGAGATATGCGATTTTCCGTTCAATCAGAGAGTATACATTTTTAATAGAGATTCCTTACGAGTTCGCTGCCGAAAACATTGGTTATGTGGAAGTAGAATATTACAGATTGCAGTTAACAGAGGAAAACTGTGCACAAAACTGGATATATCCGCGAATAATTTGGAACCAAACTTATCAAGATATATTGCAACGCC
Organism: Dryomyza anilis; assembly: GCA_951804985.1. Classification (NCBI taxonomy): domain Eukaryota; kingdom Metazoa; phylum Arthropoda; class Insecta; order Diptera; family Dryomyzidae; genus Dryomyza; species Dryomyza anilis. The sequence goes on from OX638132.1 coordinate 98,286,047, forward strand.
TTATAAATTTGACAACATTTTCGTTTCAATTTCCACATAACCAATGTTTGAATTTATTTGACAAAAGTGACAGCGAAACCACCTATATAACTCTATATCAAATACATACTATATCCGGTTCAATATTTATAACCTACACTAACAGCGAGATATTGTATCTCGATAATTGACGAAAGTAGTCACGCACGCCCTGGCTTTTTGAATTTTGGTAATGCGCAAAACGTCTGACGTCACACGGTTTGCGCCGACGTAAAGAAATAATTTGTATTTCATAAAACTAAACCGCACGAATGTTGTGTCAAATTAGACCGCGTTTAATAGACGGCAGCTATTTTGGCTCCGTTCACTAAAATTTTCTCGAAACAAAGCACTTATTGCACCTAAAAAGGATGCAGAACAATCTAAAATAATTTTTTAATACACTACAAATTTCTTTTCATCTAAAAAATCGACTTACAAAGCAAATGAGAAAAAAATTGCAAAAATATTGAAATACACACAAACACAATTTTGCCAACTTGTTCAGAACAGCTGTTTTTTGTTTATCAACTTAAAGGCTTGACGGGCGGAATGTGTGAAGATATGAAATACAACTTTTCAGACGATGTGAGAGCACTCATCACATCGAGATACAATATCTGACTGTAAGAGTGAAAGGGTATATTCAGTTGGTACACCGTTTGTAACATCCAGAAAAAGCATATCCGGTATGGAAAAGTATATATTTATTCTTGATCAGCAGACTTCCTGAGTCGATTTAGTGATGTCCGCCTGTCTGTTGAAATCGCGATTAGAGAACAACTAGAAGAGCTAGACCTACGCGCTGTGGCCAATGGGCGTGATCGGTCCATTGTGACCAGTAAACTGGCCACTTATGTGAAAATACTTCATATCTTATCTACTAACATCAACCGCACACATTATCACACATGTGTAGGGTATTTAGACCCTTCATCACTACAACTATCACAATTACCCTACTTAGAAATTTCCCATGTGCCTAACCTTCCTAACGTTTTTTTTAAGTTAAGCCATGTTCTCACTGGCCAAAATTACTTAGATTTTGTGATTAATTTGAATTATATTATATTTGTATTGATTACATTTTTGGCGCTGATGCGTGTAAAATATGTCAAATATATGTTTTTGTGTATTTTAATAATATTATAAATCTTTCTAATAAAACTTTTTACATTTAAATTTTTCCTACAAATTCGAATCCATTGGTATTTTTATTATTCGAATAAGAAATTTACCTTTTTTCAATGACAACATAGCAAATCAACGAGAGCGGCCAGTGTTACATAAACAAATAACCATCAAATAAAACTATTACGGACGTTTTAAAAGTGGCGACACAAATTTCGACTGTAATTTTTTTGGTTGACTGTAACCATAACTCCAATGACCAGAAGAAAAATGTGCGTCAGTGTTTTTATTTTTTTTAGTGTATGTTAAAAGAACATAAATAGTCTTTGTCTTTGATCACTCCAACCTCTTGGTAAAATGCCTGTGGTATTTTCAACCAGCATAATTGCCGCTACTTCCTTTAATTTTAATTTATTTCATATATATTAATTTTAAATGTCATACCAAAGACACAAACCTTTCAAATATTAAGAAAAAAGATTAGTTTATTATATAATTTGAGTCACATCGATTTTTTCACAATAGCTTTGATCCGGAACAAAAAATTATTGAAAAAAACGCAGCTTTTTATGATTAAATTTTAATATAATTTACGTTTTAAATATATACAACGTTTATAATTAAATATTACATTGTACAGTTTTCTCTATTTTCTCTTATGTAGACCAGAGCTATAAACTTTAATAGAAAAAATAGTTTATGGTATACAATTCAATTTTTTAGAATAAATAGTAGTAGATCTATTACGAGCGGAGTAGACTAAAAACACTGTCACGCAACCCTCAAACGAGTCTCGCATTTTTTGCGTTTTCTTTTGCGTTTTTCTTTCGAATGTGTCTCGAATTTTCGAACTCTGCCTTCGTTTCAGAAATGTACAAATTTTACGACGCGTTCATCTCGACGCCGCAAATTTTTTTGCATTGTTCTTCAACTTTTCTACAATATTTTCTGCTAACTAACTAAAACTAGTGTCTTGTTATACGTCGTTCGTGTGTGTTATGTGGTGAAGAAAAGAAATATTTCAATTCGTTTCGATTGAAAATTACAAAATTTTTTGTACAAAAAAACGAAAAAAAAAATACAAGAAAAGTAAGAAATTCAAATAAAAAAAGCGATGAAGAATTTCGATTTATCTATCGGTGTGTGTCTGACAAGAAAAACAAAGCAAAGCCAAAAAGCGTTGACGGCGTCTTCCGATTTCAAAGAATTCAATTTAAGTGAAATGGAAATCGACGCAGGGACGACGACAGAAGGCGGCGTTGGTTGTTGGTGCAGGTTCGTCGTTTTGGAGTCGACTGTAGTGGTGGTGTGTGCCGACGCCAGCGTCGTACGTTGCCGCTACGGCCGCCGCCAGACAGACAACCAACGCCTTGGCAGAGCGTGGCGCGTGTTGTGAATGAAATGATTTTTTATCTTAGTTTTTTCGATACTAAATACAAAATAAACTTGATAAAATAAAAAAATTCCGTAAATCAAATTAAAGCGCTTAAAATTTCAATAAAGTTTCGGCTTTTGTTTTTATAAAAAGAACAAACAAAAAAAAAACATTTTTATTTAAAAAAAAAATTGTATATTTTGTTATTTTATTACAAATATTATTAACGCCTCGTCGCCAAGTCAGCGTTTTGTGCTGCTCTTCCTTCGTGCCACTTCGTCGTCGTCTCGAGCTTCAACGTGTTTTTTTGTTGTGTGTTTTACGTTTGTTTTGTGCTTTGTTCGTCGTGTGGCACAAATCGAATTAGATTTTGAATGAATTTTGAAAATTTTCTCATTTATTTTTATACTTATATTTTTTGTTGTTTTTCTTCAATTCTTCTTCTTCTCCATCTACTTTGCAGAGGCCAAAACAAAAGCGCAAAAATTCCGTCATCAACGGCCGTCGTTTTGACTGCGACGCGCAGTAGTAGGAAGCAGCAGCAGCGGCAACGAAAACAACAAAAACTCGTTGCACGGTGGTGTGGTTGGTGTTGTTGTGTTAGACGACGAACACACGAACTCGCACACACACGCACGAACACCTGCAACAGCAGCCGACGGCACAACTTTTATGCTTCGCGTGCAACTAAAACCAACTCTCGGCTAAACGAACAAAAGACAAAAACTAAAGAAAAAAAAAAACATATTTGAATAAATAAAACAAAGAAACGAATAAAAGATAAAAAAAAAACAAAAACATAAATTTCAATTTAAATTCAAGCAAATTGCAACAAACACTGTGCAACAAATAAATTAGTTTTTTAAGTGTTTTTTTTTTGTGTTTACTGCAACTAACAAAAACTAGTAAAAACTAATAAAAAAAAAAGTAGTGAAAAATAACCGCAAAAACGTCAAAACAACAGCGGCAACAACAACAGCAAGAGCAGCAAAAACAAAAAACGCAGCAACAACAAAGGCAGCGGTAAGTTTTGCTTTTTTCTTATTTTATTTTTGTTTTTATTTTTCTTATCAGTTGTAAATTTTTTGCTACCAATATACGCTAGGTCTTTTTTTCAATTACCTTTCCCTGCCTTAATATTACTTGTTTTCGTTATAAGCATTTTTTGTGCTATTGATTTTTTTAAGCAACATTTCCGCATCAATTATTAATTATTTAAATCATTTTTTTATTTTGTTTCGATTCTTGGGAGCTTGAGCTGAGCTCAAAGTGCTTTTCAAAGTTTTTGCAGTCGTCGCTTTGATTCCCGGAAACGCGTCAAGCGAAGATCGACGCCATGGTAATTTTTCGGAATTTTCTTGCTGTCGCATTTCCAAAAAAAATATCCGACAATAGTTTTTGATGTCGTCGTCTCCATTCCCGGAAACGCGTCATACGAAAATCGAGTTTTTTTTTCTTTTTTCGCAATTTTATTTCGTCGCATTTTCTAAAAATTATCTTAAGAAGGGAAATCCCCTTTTTTGTTTCTTTTAAAAGTTTTTAAGTCATCATTTAGATTCCCAGAAGCGCGTCATGCGTAGATCGAGGCCTTAGACATTGTTCGGAATTTTTTTTGTCTGCTCATTTTTTTATCAATCCAAGGGAAATCCCCTTTCTTTCAATTTGTTTGAGCAACCAGCCACCTTAATTGTTAGATGCGTATTTTTCGAAGAACGAAATATGTTCAGAATTAGGCTGAACTTTACTTTATAGAGCCGGTCGAAATTCACAAAAAAAAAAAAAAAAAAATGTCACGACCTTTTAAATATGTGGGAAAAAACTTTTTTTTGACGCTCGGACCCCTCAAATCGACTAGAAATCAAAAACTGTCCGAGTTTTTGAATTATAACAAAGTGGACGTAAATAAAATAAAATAAAAATTGTCACACGATGCAGAAACCAGACCTTAAAAATAAAAATAAATAAAAAATTTAACTCCAGGTCACTTGGTACCCTTAAAAATCAGAAACCTGTTTTTTTTCTAACTCAAATTCCTGGAAAAGGGGAGTGGCAAAATGAAAATAATAAAATATTGAAAACATTCAGTTAAATAATGCCATGGACATTTATATGCCAAAAAATTAAATTCTAGAACCAGAAAAAAATATGTATATAAATTAGACTACAAATCATTTTTTTTCGAACAAAACGCGCATTTTTCGAAAAAAAAAATTCCCTGCGGCGCTTTTAATAATAATAATAATAATAGTTTGGCACTACAGGCCTATAAGAACTTAGGCCGAGCTCTCTCACCATTTTGAGCTGTGCGTGCTATATTTGTACTCAAAGTGGTGGGACCAACAGTTTATTGCCGAATCCGAACGGCGGGTGAGAGCTTTTTCATAGGCAATGGTTTTACTCTCGTAGGTTTGCCATTTACTGACGAGAGGTAGCGCGGTATAGAAAAATATTTCTATGAAAAGATGTTGTTAGCCCCAGTCCAGGCTTGAACCGGGGACCTTTCGGCTCGCAGTCCAACGCACTAACCACTGAGCTACCGCGGCGCTTTTAATCATACTAATTAAGGCTGTGTACAAGAAGTCGACTTTTATCACGTTGATTAACTAGGTGTACAATACTCATATTTAACATTTCTGAAGAAACAAAATGTTTTTTTTTCTCAGTGTTTATCAAATTTTCAGGCCTTAAAAAAATTTCCATGGCCATGCTCTTGTATATTTCAAGATTTTTTTATTTTGTCACTTCCAATTTCCTGGAATTTCAGTTTAAAAAACAGGTTTTCTATTTTTAATTGGTACCACGTGACCTTGAGGTCACTTTTTTTTATTTTTTTTTGTATTTTTAAGGTCTGGTTTTTGCATCGTGTGACACTTTCTTTTTATTTTTTGTTTGCACCGCCCACTTCGTAAGAATTTAAAAACCACTTGTGACCTCGGTTTGGTACAAGATAAAATAGTGATGTAGAGGTATTAATTGTTTGTTTTTATTTAAAATGGTGAGGTAAAGGTATTAAATAATTGTTTTTAAAGCACCTATCGATCTGCATCATTATTTAAAATTTTTTTTTCCTGCAAATAACAAATGGCAAATTAATGTTTGGCAAAATATTTTAAATAGTGATGCAGATCAATAAGTGCTTTAAAAACAATTAATTAATACCTTTACATCACTATTTTATCTTGTACCATTAAAGAGTTACAGCCAAAAAATCAAAATATTCGCCCTTTTGGAATGAAAGGTTTTCAATTTCTTCGTTTTTGTGCTATAATTTTTTATTGGTGCAAGATAAAATAGTACCGTAAACGTATTAATTGTTTGTTTTTAAAGCACCTATCGCTTGGCATTAATATTTATAAATATTTTGCCAAACATTTTTTCCTGCAAATAATAATGGCAAATTAATGTTTGACAAAATATTTTTAATTAATGATGCCAATAGATAGGTGCTTTAAAAGCAACAATTAATGCATTTACATTACTATTTTATCTTGCGCTAATAAAAAGTTATAGCAAAAAAACAAAAATATTTGCGTTTTGCTCAGAATATAGGCCTCACAAAATTCGTATTTATTATTTAGTAGGTTGTTCAAATCTAAAGATATTTTATATACGTTCTAATAATTCATTAATAAACCAAAATAACAGAATAAATTGAAAAAAATACAAATTTTGCCAATTTTTAAAGCACTTCAAACTTTAAAATTTGATTTCCCAACATTTTTAAAAATGCACATTCGCCCCTTTCGCATGACAGTGACGATATATAAAAACAATTTCTAGCTTATTTTAACAAGAATAGAGAGCAAATTATTTCACAGATTACAATAATTTGTGTGTGCAATTTTAATGGAATACAAATATTTCAGTACATATGTTCGATAAAAGTTTAATCTACAGGTCTGACAATTTTTTTTTATAGCGGATTTTGTCAATAAATATTTTCAGCACTAAATTTCTTGATTTAAATAAATCATTTTTTGCCGATTTCCTCGTATGGGCTGCTCGACTAACCATTTGTACAATAATTCGATTTTTCTTGGATATCACTATGTTTTACCTTAAATAAAGAGATTGATTTGAGAACTAAAATAAAAAAAATTACATTAAAATACTACTTTTTAAAACCAATTTTGCAGTAGCTTCATTTAGATGATTTTATCAAATATCTACATTTTTCATTACCTGTATCGATAAAGCCTTGTAGTTCAATATTGACCGTAAAGACTGTGTTATTTGTAGTTAGTAATAGTAATTAATAGTAATAATTAATTGTATTATATAATCAGATCTAAAATATGCAGCTTGTTTAACGGACCATGAAAAAAATACAAACATTCATATTTATCGTAGGTAGTTTTGCCTCTAATCTGCACTCTATATTTGTAATATTTGATTGTTTTTGTTAAGTCTAAAACCGTAGGTTTGACTAAGATCCACTGTTGTAGTTGCAAAAGTCAACAACAATGTTTTAAATATTACGAAAATTGGTTTACAAATAGAAAAATTGTCTCGGTCGGTCATCAGTTCTCTATGGACATTAACATGGAACTTCTATGCAAAAATTTAAAAATTCCATTAGTTTTTATATATATTTGGAATTGAACTTGATAAATTTAATTTCAAAGTCCAAACTAACCTTTAAAGTAGCGTCGGTAGCTCGTCTGGTTAGTGCGTTGGACTACGAGCCAAAAGTCGCTGGTGCGTTCGACTACGATTCGAAAGGTCTGCGGTTTGATACCCAGCGACTGCCAACATCTTTTTCATAGAAAACTTATTTCTATGCGACGCTACCTCTCGTCAGTAAATGGCAAACCTACGAGAGTAAAACATTGCCTATGAAAAGCTCTCACCCGCCGTTCGGATTTGGCAATAAACTGTAGGTCCCACCAATTTGAGTACAAATATAACACGCACAGCTCTAATGGTGAGAGAGCTCGGCCGAAGTTCTATACAGGACTGTAGCGCCAAACTATTATTATTATTAACCTTTAAAATTAAAAACTTGCTGGTATCTATTTTACTTTTTTTAAATTATGCCATTTACAATTTCCAACTAGAATTAATGAGTCACAACTCATAAACCTAATTCTAATTTTCACACTTAAGTATTCGTCATTTCAAGTGCAAATAGTCTTATCAACAAGAGGCACAAATTCGACTGATAAGAAATAAATGACTATGTTTTAAGAAGACTTATTTTGTGGTTTAAATACAAATTAACCACATATCAAATGATTATAAAAAGTGACACAGGCCAAACATGTTTTCATCGAGCACCCACAGCATCATTGGGAACCTGTTACTGTTTTTTTCAGCCGCCACTTTATCCCACGTTTGTTTTTTTTTTGTTTTCATTCAAGAGATATAATTTTTTTACGTTACCTTATTTTTCGTTGTGACTCTTGAGGGGAAATAAGCAAACGTTTTTGTTTATATAGTTTGTTTTTATACACTAAATTATTTGGCCTACATTTTGGCCTGCCGTAGAATTAGAAGAAGTACAAGAAAAGGAAGAAGTATTAGCTGCAGCCAGTAGTAGTACCAGCCACATGTGAAGAATGTTGTTGTGCAGGTTGTGAAAACTGAAAAGTGGCACAAAGTATTTTCTTCAGTCTCTATTTTTGATTTTTCTTGCTTTTATGCTTTAGTAGTTACTACTATTACTACTGCTCTGAGTTACAGTTTATTGATTGATTACATTGAATAATTGAAGAATTGCAAAAATTTAAAATGATTGCATTCATTATGTTCAAGTGGCAGCGGAAGGCACTGAGCTGAGGTATTTTTAATCGTTATAATGAATACGAATGAACCGTAAAGTTTGATTAAGATATTAATGACCATAATTTTATGAAAAATGCAATACATTTTTTCTCTTTATGTTTTCAATACAAATTGAAATTTAACTGATTAACGTTTTCTATTTTTTTTCAGTTTTGCCCCACTTTCAAACTATTCTAAAATAATTTCAGATTAGACACGTTTTCGCGTTGCTAATTTCAAATTTATTTAGTTTAGCACATTTTTGTTCGGTTTCTCATATTATTTGTGCTTATATTTATTTGTATTTAAAATATAGTCGGCGCCTACGCATTACTCTTTTGAATAAACACCTGTTGTGCCGGCTCATTTATCGACATTGTCGCCAGCACCAACAAAACAGTCGTCACAACTACTACAACAACTGTTTTTCGTTTTTCGATATAGCAAAAAAAGTGAAACAGACGTTTTAAATTGTTTTCGAATATATCTTGCAAAAAATTATACCAAGGAAATATTTTTAATTTTTCGTCTCGATGGAGTGAAGCGCATGACATCATACATATCTTTTGAAGATTGTGTGTTATATAAAACAATTATTAATTGTTTTTGGGTTTATGACACTTGAAGATTTTAACATTTTCTAGAAATAAATGGTTCTATGAATTTGATAAAGTCCACAAAATTGTTCGACAATTACTTCTTTTTAGCTCAACCTAACGATGTGATTGTTGTATATAGAAATGTTAAAATTATGTGATATTAATTATGACTGACTTTTTATTTCTTTTTGTAGGAAGAGCCTCTTGTGGTTTCATATGTATAATGACTAATTTTGAATATGTTCGTACGTTGATCTTTGTTTTGTTTTGAACGTAAACAAACTCTGCATATGATTCATAACTTCAAAATAAACTTTTCTTATTATTTCATTCAAAAGTTTAATTGATACATATTCTCTTATCTACCGAACTTTGAATACTTAATAAATGATTTCAACCGTATTTAAATCATTGAACTTTTATTTAAATTTGCATCGGCTAAAAGACTCCTGCAGCTCTTTTAACTTCGTTCGGCTATTCGAAATTGCGACCCTGGTCAGGTTACCTGATAAAGCTTCCTGTTATTACCCTTATCCTGACCTTATATTATTCGATGTCGTAATAAATTATTAAACCTGATTAGGATAGTAACTTCGAATAGCGTCAGGTACTGATGTGGACCTCTGATCATTACCTTATTTCAAAATAAGGTAGCTTGATCAGATAATGATCGCACCCTGAACTATATTTCTACTCGGGGACCCCTTTCAAACAACAAATAGTTTTGTGGATCACATAAAGTTGTCTCAATAACTTTTAAAATGACAAAAGTTTAACTTTTTTAGTCTAATTTATAAATATATTATTTTTTAAAGCATTTGAATTTATTTTTCATTTGTGTATAACATTTATTTATTAGAATATGTTATTTTATTAGAATAATTTGGTTACCTAATTTTAATATAATCAGTTTCTAATAACATCTCGATCAAATTATAATAATACAGAGCAGGTTTCATTAAATAGATTTTGGATCAGTATTTTTTATGAAGGTTTGATCAGGTTGCCTTACTTTGGATTTGAAATTCGGAATACCCTAGACGACTCTGATTAGTATCATTTCAGGTGACCGTTGGTAGGGATGCCTTATCGTATTCTGATCAGAAAAGAATGGAAAATACGGTTAACTTTAACCAATTTCCACTCGTGTAATTTTCTGTTTTTCAGACAACCTTAAGTTATATATCTAAAGCTTATACATAATGAAAAAATGGAAAAATCCAAAGGAACAAATTGTTCCAAAGTTAAATGTAAAAGTGTTTCTTCTCGTGACCAAAATAAGTTGTGCTTCTTTTCGTAGCTGAAAAATGTAATAGCTTTTCTTGCGTATAATAAAAATGTGATTATGTTCATGGGGAAACTGAACGTATGCTTCTTTTCGTAGCTACGAAAAAGTGCTGTTTTTCGTAAACAAATTGAAACGTGTGGGTTTTCGTAAGCGACGTCAATAAATTCTATTGCCAAAGTGTTATTTTATAATAATCTTTTAAAGTGCAAAAGTTTTTCTTTAACATAAATTTCGCTATTTTTGACGACATTTTTAAAATATTTCTTATAACCAGGTCAAGTTTTTTTTGGCACAAAATATAAAGGGTTTTTCAATAGGGACGCTACAAAAGTAGAGCGACAGAGACAGCAAACAACGCCATATTTCTTGCCGCGCTTTTGACATTTCTCTTCAGTAAGGTTTGCCATTTCATGACATTTTCGGTAGTAAATTTTAATAATTTCGACTCGTTGTTGGCTCGTATATCTTTCCATCATGAAATGGCAAACCTTACTGAAGAGAAATGTCAAAAGAGTGGCAAGAAATATGGCGTCGTTTGCTGTCCCTGTCGCTCTACTTTTCTAGCGTCCCTGTTGAAAAACCCTTGAAAAAAACTTTTGTAGCGCTCTTATTGAAAAACCCTTTAGTAAAAATGGCAGGCAAAATGGCGCAAAAACAGTAAAAATTGTCAAAAAATTGCACACAGATAGTTAAAAAAAGGCTAAAAAAGACACAAAAATAGTCAAAAAAAAGACAACAAAAATAATTATATTGAAAACTATAAAATTTTTCAATGAACTATTTTTGTTGACATCATAAATTTCGATTTTAAATACAAAAAAGCTACACCAGAAAAGGACGTCATATATTTTTTTAATACAACCAAAAAATCGAAAACAATATTTAAAAAAGGTTTGCCAGAGTGTAAAAAAGGCATTTTTAGGCAAAGTATATCAAAATAGGCAAATTTATCAAATAATTGAAAACAATGGCAAAAATGGCCTAAAAAACTTGCCCTGCTTATAAATATGGTATTTATTAGGGCTGTGCGATTAATCGATTAATCAAATTATATGATTAATCTATTTCCTGATTAATTAATTAATCAATATTTTTGATTAATTAGAACAATGATTAATCAGGATTCTGATTAATCAAAATTGTGATTAATTGATTAATCAGCATTTTGATTATTCAGAATTTCTGAATAAATAACTTTTTCGTCGTAAAGTATTTAAAAATACTTTACTATATGTTTCTTGAATATTTAGAACACTTTATTTTATAATTATTTTAAAAATAATTTTTCATTTTATTTAAGATGACAAAATTTTCAAATGCTATTGAATAAAATTAATTAATTTTCAATTAATCAAAATGCTGATTAATCAGATTAATCAGGGTTTCTGATTAATCGATTAATCAATTAATCAGGATTCTGATTAATCAAGATTTTGATTAATTGATTAATCGCACAGCCCTAGTATTTATTGACGGATTTTTATTGCCTTAGAATTTATTTCCGAGGTATTTAGTTTCTGAAAAATTCTCGAGGGAAGTATTATTTTTTTTCTTCTGTGGTATAAAGTGATTTGTTTAAGGAATTTGTGGTAGGCATCCATTTATGGTCCGGGGACTATACAGCAATTCAAAAAATAAGTTTTTTTTTAAACTTTTTTGTATACCCTAAACTTCAATATATTCCAGGTCAACAATGCGTAATTACTAAATTTGTCTGCAAAATTAATGAGTATAAAATGTTTCAGTATTTTTGAGACTTTATTTTTTTTTAACAATTTCAGCATATATTGCGGGATTTTTGGTAATCCCGGAGTATTTTCGGTATTAAAAGTCCTTATAGATAACAACCCATTTTTTCTTTTTAAATTTTAAATAACATTGGGTCATATTAATAAAAAATGTATTTACTTTTTAGCAAACTTTCATTTTTATAACATAGTTTTTAATATTAACCTTTTTATTAATACCTACCAATTTAAAATTATATATTTTCGAAGATCAGCAAATGGTTTTTAGCATTAAAATTGAAGGAAATGCGGAACATTTTGACAATTCGGAGCATTTGCTTCAATTTTTGAGCAATTACAGAATTTTTTATTACAGAATTTTGAATTTTAATTTTTCCAAGTTTTTTTTTTTCAGCTTATAAAATTTTAAAATAATCATATCGTTTGTCCAATTATGTACATTGCATACTACGATACATTTATTTTATTTTTATGGATAATAATGACAACGACACGAATTGTCTTATAACATTTTTTATTTAAAACTATAACCGAAACAGTTATCCATTGAAAACCGTTTCGCAGAAATAAACCGATATCGAAAACTAGTTTTAAAGGTTTTTTTTTTCAATAAGAGTGCTACAAAAGTTTTTTTCAAGGGTTTTTCAAGAGGGACGCTACAAAAGTAGAGCGACAGGGACAGCAAACGCCGCCATATTTCTTGCCACTCTTTTGACATTTCTCTTCAGTATGGTTTGCCATTTCAGTAAGGTTTGCCAACAACGAGTCGAAATTATTAAAATTTAGTACCGAAATTCAAATTCGTATATCTTTCTATCATGAAATGGCAAACCTTACTGAAGAGAAATGTCAAAAGAGCGGCAAGAAATATGGCGTCGTTTGCTGTCCCTGTCGCTCTACTTTTGTAGCGTCCGTGTTGGAAAACCCTTCAGTTTTAAAAACTATCTAAAAAAATAATTATAAATCAACATTTTAGGTAATTGGTTTGTAGTTTTTTGTGTAAGTAAAATAACTCGGTTCGTTCTCTAAATTTTGAAAATTGTAACCGAAAGGGTTTCGTTTTAAATTCGTTTATAAATTTTATAATTTCGTTTTTATAATTTAAAACGGAAGCGAGAGTTATACCAAATCGTAATCTTTATTCTTTGGAGTTTCATCTGTCATTAAATCTTGATTTCAACTTAAAACCCCCCGTTTTTTTAACTATATTCCTGATTTATGCTACATGTTTAATTGATTTATAATTTATATTCGTAGAATTTGTAGTTTTAGTTCGTTCCATCATTTATCATTTCATATTAACAACTAATTTCATTGCATTTCACTAACAAACAATTCGTCTGCATTTTTGTTTCTTTTGCTGCGCGTCGCCGCTCGACTTGTGTGTCTCCTCTTCAAACGAATTCAACCAAACTTCAACTTAAAAAACAACTAAAAAAATCAACCAAATGTTCAACCAAACATTCAACCAATCATTCAACAAAACTGTCAACCAAAACCTCAACCAAACGTTCCACCAAAACATCGACTAAACTATCAACCAACAAATCAATCCTACAACCAAACCACTTTATATAAATCGCAAAACATAATCGCCATGAAAATCGCCAGGTCTTTTAAAGATCCTCCTATGTTCCTGCCAACGGGAGGGGGTGGGAAGGGAATACGCCCAAATCAACAAAACCAACAACAGCAGCAGCAACAACAACAGCAGCAACAACAGCAACAACAACAGCATCATCACCAGCAACAACAGCAGCAACATCATCAGCCGCATCATCAGACGTCGCATCATTCACACGCGCATCAACAGCAACAACAACAACAGTCGCAGTTGTTGCACACACATCAACAACAGCAGCCGTCGCTTGCCCACCACTCCCTCCAGCAGCAGCAACAACACCATCATCATTCGACAGCGCATCAGGCGCCCGCTTTTTATTCCTATCAATTGAGTCAAGCGCCGCCACCGCAGTCACTACAACAGCAGCAGCCGCACCAACAACAGTCGCAACAGCAACAAAATGCCGTGCAGACGCCTTCGCCGCCAACGCAAACTTCTGTTGGTGGCGGCGGCGGCGGTGGCTGCACGTCATCTTCCGCATCGTCCAGCAATAGTGGCAACAATAACAACAACAGCAGCAGCAACATTGTGCGACAACATGCTGCAGGCAGCAGTTTATCGCACTTTGCACCCGCCGCCGCCGCTACAGCGACACTTATGCAGCCACCAACGGCAACAACCACATTCATGACTACAAACTTTCTGCAGCAACATTATCAACAGCAGCAGCAACAGTCGGCAGCCGTAATGGCGGCAGCGGCAGCAGCTGCTGCGGCGCAGTATAACACAGCAGCCGCCGGTGCGTCACAAACAGCAGCGCTGTATCAGTCACAACAACAACACCAGTCTCAACAACAACACCAGCAACAACAACAGCAGCAGCATCAACAGCAGCAGCAACAACAACAGCAGCATCAACATCAGCAGCAGCAACATCATCAGTCGCTGCAACAACACCATCATACGACACATCACCAGCCAACGTTGCACGCGCATTATTATCATGCGGCAGCTGCAGGTGCACCGCCCACACACACACCACCGCCACCGCCGCTCCACTTCCAAGCGCACCATCATCCGCATCATGCGACACAGCATCAGCAGCATCAGTTGCGCAGCGTTTTAGCGCCGCATCAACGCCAGCAAACCACGTATCACCTGCTGCCCGCGAGCATTTTTGGGCTACCTGGCGCTTTATCGGCGCCGCCACAGCCGCGCACCTCTCTGCTTGGTGCCGCTACGCATCAGCAGGCTAGCGCTGCTGGCGCCGCCGTAACTGTGTCGGCGTTACAATCGGCGGCAGCAGCCGCAGCGGCGCGCAATGCTGCTGTTGTTGCGGCCGGTGGACCGACTCCCTATATAACGCCACCCTTTTGTCAGCCGCCGTTGCCTTTGGGCGCAGCAACATTGACACAACCATCGCCACCGCTGCTGGCGGCAGCTGCCTCGATAGCGGCGCCAACTTTGCAGACGTACGGCCATTTGGCGTCGGCAACAGTCACCGCCTCTACTTCGGCAACATCAATAAACGGTGGTGGCGGCGGCTCTGGAGGTGCTGAAAACGTGAAGCAACGCAAACACGCTATTCCCATAATTCATCCAATAACGCACGAGAATGTTTTGGATCCAAAGCCGCAAAAGAAAAGTGCTGCCGTTGAAGCAAAGCCGGGCATTATAGAGACGACGGCGTCAGCAACGTCAGAGACTGGCATCAAAGATGTGATCGGCGACAAGTCAGTAAAGCCGTCCGCCTCGAGAGAGAAAATCGATCAACAGATGCAGACGGATGCCATACAACACAAGACGGCAGGTGGGGCGGCGGGCAACAAGTCGGCAGCTGTTGCAGCAACAGAAATTTTTATAGCGCCAACAACATCTTCATCGTCCGTAGAAACGTCGTCGCCAACAATTTCATCTGCAGCCTCGCAGTTGGAGGACGAAGCAGCAGATGCGGCGGTAGTGACGGAAGAAGAAATGGAGGCAGAAGCCTATCGCGAGACGCTTCACAGCAGTCAGTATGCCGCCGCCGCCGACTATATAGCGGAGGAGGACGAAGAGTTGCAGCGGCCGGCAGATGCCGCTGATGTTGACGACGACGACGATCTTGATGATCATATAACGGTGTTTGTGCCGGCAGCAGCGACAACAAAAATGGCAACACCAAATGTTGCTGCTGATGTCGAGGAAGCAGATGCAGATTTAGCGGCTGCTGTTGCGACTGCCGAAGCCAAGAACTGCGGTAATTTTTATATTGTTGAGGCAAGCGAAAGTTTGTTTCGTCCTGCTAACAGTGCTGCCAATATTAAAGTTGACTAATGTTGGCAGCATTGGTATCAATTGTCGCGAAGATTTTTTTAAAGGATTATTTATTTTTTCAAGTAAACAAAAAATTAAAATTGGATTTTTTTTATTTATTTTTAATTTATTAATTTTCTTTTATTTTTTTATTAATTTTTTTATTTTATTTTTTTATTTCATTTTTTTTTTATTAATGTTTTTATTGATTTTTTTATTGATTTTTTCTATTTTTTTTTTTATTAAAAAAATATAAAATAAATAAAGAAAATTAAATAAAACAGAAATTAATTTAAAAATTTAAAGAAAAAATAATATAAAATATAACAAAAAAATTGAATAAAAAATAGAATTAAATAAAATACTAAAAATGAATAAAAAAAAAAAAATAAAAAAAAATTAAATAAAAAAAAAATTAAATAAAAAAAAATTAAATACAAAAAATTTTAATTAAAATGAAAAAATTAAAAAAAAATTAAAAAAAAAAATTAAAATAAAAAATGAAAAAAAAATGAAAAAAAAAAATTTAAATAAAAAAAATTAAAATAAAAAAAATTAAAATAAAAAAAATTTAAATAAAAAAAAATTAAAATATAAAAAAAAATTAAAATTAACAAAAAAAAAATTTAATAAAAATAATAAATAAAATTAAAAAATAAATACATTTTTTAAATTATTATTTTTTAATTAAATGAACATTTGGGAAAGAATGAAATAGAAAAATTAAATACAAATATTTTGTTATTTTCCTAAAAAAAACAGAACTTAAAATAATTTAATTAAATACTTTTTGAATTAAAAAATTATAAACTAAAAATAAAAATAATAAAATTACAACAACAATTGCTAGCGCTACCACTGAGCTTTAAATCGTTTCAGTTAAATCAACGTCACAGGATGACGATTTGTCTGCACCGGCAGCAGCAGCAGCAACAACAACAACAACTTTTGACGATGAGTACGATGAAAATGACGTAGTAGTTGCTGCAGCTGCGTTGTCTCAACCACAGGACACACAACAGCAGCCGCCGCAACAACAGTTGCAAATGCCGCCAGCCAAAGTAGCGCCGCAACAGCAACATGTGAGCACAACGGCAACATACAACAAAAAACCAACAGAGACTAAAGACAAAAGCGCACAGCATGCGGCGAAACCGTTGACTACAACGACGATGACAGCAACAGCAATGTCAGCAACAACAACACCAACTGCAGTAGCAGCAGCAACATTAACCAAATACAGTAGCAAACAAAGTAAATACATTGTTGTTGGCTGCAACAATGCATTTTTATTTTAATTTTTAAAATTATTACAGATGCCAGCAATATTTCGTTAGCAACAACAGCTGCTAGTTCAACAGCAGCAACAATAAAAACACAAATGAAACAAAACAAATCCACAACAACGACAGTTGCAGCAGCGGCTAGCAGAAAACCTGCAACAGCAACAAGTGCAACACATGCGCAGCAACAACAATCGGCTGTTCAACAACAACAACAGCAACCACAGCAGCAGAAGCCAAAAGCAACTGTTGCAGCGTCAACTGCTGCCGCTGCCAACGTCGCCAGCACATCTACCGCATTTATTGTCAACTCGAAGAAAAATCGTAAAAAGAAAGGCACCCTCAAAGAGAGTCAAAAGAAGTTGAAGCAACAGGCAGCGGCGAGCAACAGCAACGAAGCCTGCAATCGCAGCAATTCCTCGAACAGTAGTAGTAGCAACATTGTCGGCGTCAATACCAGCACCAATAACAACAACAACAATAATAACAACAACAACAGTAATATTAGTAGTAGCAACAAAAACACATTGCATAGCAGCAGCATTAGTTTGGGCAACAACAACAATAATATGCTGCTGATGACTGATAGAAATACCGTTAGAATAAGTAGTAGCAATTTAAGAGAAACAACAACAACAACCGTAAAAAACATAGCAGCAACAACAACAACAGCAGCAGCAACAGTTGCTGAAACAGTGAGCAAAACAGTGCGCGATTTGTCACCCAACAATAACAACAACAGCAGCAACATTGCAGCAATATGTAAATAATTCATATATTTCTCATCTTCTTATCGTTTTGCTTATTTATAATTTTGCAGTGTATAGTTGGCAACTCTGTTGTATTGGGGATGCCAACAATTTGTGCTTTCAATTGAATTTTTCACAGTTAAAAAAGCTTCTAACCAGACAACTGGTTCAACGAAACTAAATATTCAACGAATTCTAAAGGCCTGTTTACACGGTAGCGAAAATTTCTAGATTGTGTACAGCTCTTATTAAATTTTACTACCGAAATTCGAATTCGTTTATCTTTCCATCATGAAATGGCAAACCTTACTGAAGAGAAATGTCAAAAGAGCGGCAAGAAATATGGCGTCGTTTGCTGTCCCTGTCGCTCTACTTTTGTAGCGTCCCTGTTAAAAAACCAAAAAAGTTATGTAGTTTCTGTCATCTGTGAGATGTAAACACTGTTTAATATCTGTTCAACTTAACATAGTTTCTGTAAAGTTAACATGAGCAATTTCAGATACTTTTAAATAGCGTAGAGTTTTATGTTATTATGTTTTCTAGTCTTTTTTTGTCATTATACCCTACACCTATGATGTACGGGGTATATTATTTTATCATGGTTTAATTATTTTATACAACTGTTAACACAAAATTGACTCTGTTAAGTGAAGATCAACATTCTCAACATCATCTGTTAAATTAACATATTGATCAATAGTTGTATCAAATGAAAGCACTTTTAATAACATGCAACACACTGCAAATTATAAAATAATTCATCCCACATATTTATTACTATTTCCCCCCCCTCTCATACTACTAATCATTCATACTAACAAAATTAAAAATCATTTCTAAAGGTGAAACGCTCGCCGATGTTAATGCGTCCACTGCTGTGGTTCAACGCAAACATTTGAAAACCAAAGAAATTGTCGCGCAGTTTCTGCAGCCGCCCTGCAGCAGCAGCGATGCATCAAAGGCAAAAACCGATGAGCTGCCGCTGCAGTTTCTCAACAGCTCGGCATCAGCCTGCGAGGACGAGGAGGAAGTCAATGCGCGTCTACAGTTGCAACAACAACAACAGCAGTTGCAGCATCAGCAGCAAGAGGAAATGGCAGCCAAAGATTTGCGCTTTGGTGACTTTGCGGACGACAACAAGGATTCAATGCCGCCATCAACAACAACACCAACTTTTGTCAAGGGTTCGACAAGAAAAACCACAGACAGCGTTGATTGTGCCATTAAAACTGTGCAGCCGCCGCCACACCTACCGCCGCAACAGCATCAGCACCACCAACAACAGCAGCCGCACAAAACGCACAAAGCAGCTGCTGGCGCATTGCATAAAACACGCGGCGGTGGCGTTCATCAAATGCCGCCCACAGCAGCTGCTGCAGCCGCACCTAAATGCATCAAATACTCGCTGGAAACATTAAAAACTTTGGCCAAGAGCAGCGAGGCACGCAAACCGCCAATGGTTACTTGCAACAAGGGCGACTGCATTGCGCAGCTTTTCGTGCCGCGTCAACAGCAACATCATATGGGGGGTAGTGGTGGAGGTGGTGGCGTCGGCGTTACTGCTGGTGGCGGCCATCATCATAGTGGCGCGGCGCACATGTCGCCGCTGGCGCTGCATCTGCAGCAGCAGTATCAACAGATGAACTACAACGAGTCGATGGAGTATGTGACAGGCAAGCGCCGCGGTGGCGGCGGTGGTGCCGGACAAGCGCACAAAAAGCAGCAGCAACAACATCATCAACAAATGCAGCACGATCAACAGCTGGCGGCGGCAGCAGCATCAGCAGCCGGCATTGTTAGTTCCATGAGTGGTGTGGCATCTGCAGCGCAGCAGGCGCAACGTAAATTTGAAATAATACGCGTTAATTTGTCGCTCAAGGAGGAGATTAAACTCTCGGAATGCGCGAATGCCTGGCAGCCGCAGCCACTGCGTAGCCACTCACAGAGTGGCGGCTCGACCGCAGGTACAACCGCCACAGCAACATCTACGGCAACCACTTCAAATGCTGCTGGCGGTAGCGCCGACGGCGGCAACAATGATGACATAGCCGCGGTGCTAAAGCAGGTGCGCGGCATTTTAAACAAGCTGACGCCCGACAACTTTGACGTGCTGCTCAAGACAATGACCAGCATAGCGATGAACACGCAGGAGAAGTTGCAACAAGTAATTATTTGGGTTTAGTTGAATGGCGGGGGGCGGCAGCATTAAAGAAACATTTTTTTTTTCATATTTTCCCTTTATTTTTATCCACTTTCATTTCCATTCATCTATTACTTCTGCTGCTCTCCCCGCATCTGCTTCGCCTTACGCTTTTGCTCATTCATTTTCCGCTTCTAGGTTATGTTGCTCATCTTTGAGAAAACCATCAGCGAGCCCAACTTCGCGCCCACTTACGCCAAGCTCTGCAAAGTGCTCTTCCACGAGATACGCGCCGAAAACAAGTCACACTTCACCGGCTCCCTCATCTCGCGCATCCAGGAGGAGTTCGAGTCGAACGTCAACGATGCCGATGCGAAAAAACTAAAACTTCAGCCGCTCGCCGATCGGCTGCAGGCCAGCGATGATCCACGCGAACGCGCCGAACTGCGTGCCGAACTCGATGAGCAAGAATATCAATTCCGGCGCCGTGCCTGGGGCACCGTGCGCTTCATTGGCGAAATGTTTAAGCTGCAGACGCTGAGCAGCGATCGAGTGCTGCTCTGCATTGAGTCGCTGTTGAAGCACGGCAGCGAGGAGAAGCTCGAGTACATGTGCAAACTACTAATGACCGTGGGTCATCTGCTCGAGAGCAATGCAGCCGCCTTGGTGGCGGCAGGCGGCAACGACAATTCAAAGCAGCGACTTGATAAAATCTTCCGCAAAATGCAGGAATTTGTTACAAAATCGACACGACAGGCAGCAGCGGCTGCATCAAATGCTAAATCAACGGCAGCGTCGACGGCCGCGCCTAAACTGAGCAGTCGCGTCCGTTTTATGCTGCAGGATGTCATGGAGCTGCGTGAGCGTAACTGGGATCAGCCGCCTACAACAACAACCAGCGTAACGTCGGCAGCAGCATCCTCATCAGGGACAACAGCTGCTGCCACCAGTTCATCCAGCTCTACACATAGCACAGCTTCAAAGCAACGCGGCAATGCGCGTCTCGATGACAACAAAATGCCAAGTGGCGTCGCCTACGATAAACACGGCGCCGTTGGTGGTGGCGGCCGCCTCGCCTATGGCGGCAGCGCTACGCGTCAGCGGCAGTCATCAGCGGGAGGTTCCTCTTCAGCTGCCGGTGCTTCAGCTGAACAGCAGCGCGATGGCGGAAACTACTTTCTGCAAAAGCCGCTCAAATACAAGGAACAACAGCAGCAACATGAGCAGCAAAAACTCAATATTGATTTGAACAAGTTGAAATTTATGCGTGGCGCGGATGAGGCAACACCTAGCAACACAAAGCTGGGCAACTCTTCCACCTATTTGTGGCGCACCGCAGGACGGTCAGCCGCTTTGCCGTTTAATGCGTCACAAGCGACACCAAACAGCGGCGCCGGTGGCAGTGGTGGTGGTAGCTTTAAACGTCAAACTACGAATCAGTTTCAGGCGCTGCTCGAGCGTCAGGAAAATGCTGCGGAACACATAACAGTCGACAACACAAGCACATTGAGCAGTAGCAGCTCAACAGCTTCTTCTGTCGCTTCCGCTGCCGCCGCTACAAGCAGCGTTAGCAGCGCGGTAACGGCAAATACCACCACACAACCGCTGAGCCACAAAGACTGTCAACAGCTGCTCAATCGCCTCATCGACGAGGTGCTCGACTCCAAGTGTTGGCACGCGGAGGCGCTCAGCGTCTGGCAGTCGCTGCAGCCGTCGCAGCAGGTGTCGCTGCTGCACTACGTACTCGTCGACTATCTGCACTTGGCGGCTGTCAAACGCCAGCAAAGACGCGCCTGCGCCACACTCTTTGCGCATCTGATGCAGCACGCAGCGCCGCACTATGAGCGACCACTCTTTGCGCAGGCGTACGCGCTCTTTGCCGACGAGTTTCTCGATTTACTCGTCGATGTGCCCAACGGCTGGAATTATGCATTTGAGTTTTTGGGGCCGCTGCTGCACGCACGACTGCTACGCTTCGCGGATATCTGGCTGCCGGCGTGGGCCGATGATACCAGCTGCACAGAGAAATTTCTCCGCGCCTTGATAACGCATTTCACGCACGAATATGGCGCCAACTATGCGCGCGACCTATGGCACAAACAATTTAAGCTGGACGAGGGCCAGCTGTTTTTCGATGGCAATGCGCAGCGTTGGCGTGACTTTTTGCAGCACAACAAGCTGCAGCATATTGAAGTTGTTGCTGGTGCCGCGGACAGTTGCAACCACAGCTTAGTAAAGCCGGCGCAGAATGCCGTCGAGCAGCTGGAACGCATTGAGTATCTGCTGCAGACGCGCGTTGGCAGCGCTGGCAACAGTGACTGTGATCTGGCCATTGACTATATACAGACAAATGTAAATATTAATCGACCGTTTATACATAACCTTACGAAATTCTTTTGCTGTGATTATGCGTCCTCCGCGGAGGCGCAGCTCAACGTGCAGCTGTTCCGACGCAAATGCATACCGCTGTTGCGTTTTTGCATTGATGCGCACGAGCCGCATGAGATCGCCTGCCTCGAGGCGATTGTCGTCTGTTTGCAGCAGCGGCATCAATTGGTGGCGGCGGCAACAGCCAATGAACTGATATGCAGTATATTTGATGTGCTGTACGATTGTGAGGTAATCTCCAAGGAGTCGTTTGAGAAGTGGTACAAGGCGCTGCTGGAAAGCGAAGATGCGGCGGCGACGACGACAACGACAGAGAATGCAGCAGTTGCATCAACATCCTCGTCGTCTTCGAAAACACAAGATAAATCACAAGAAAATCCACAAGATAAACTACGTCTGACTAATCACATACATGCTTATATGAAAAAAATACTATAGCAATAATGCTGCTGCTAAGCGAGCTTGATATAGTTCGTAGTCACTTTTTATTATACTTTGTAACTAGTTTTTCAATACGGTCTAGTTGTTGAGAGCGGCGCGTGCACAGAATGCCAGAGACAGACAGACATAGACTATAGCACTGTCAAATTTTTGTTGAACTAATTTTAATGATTTTGAGTATTTTTAATTTTTTTTTATTTTAGTTTTTTTTTTTTTTTTTTTTAATTTTTTTGTTTTTTAATTTTTTATGTTTTAGTTTTTTATTTAAATGTTTTTTTTTTTTTATTCCAAATTTTTTCATTTATTTTTATTTTTTTTATTATTTTTTTAACTTTTTTTAATTTAATGTATTTGTTTTGTATTAAAAAGCATAATTTTTGATTATTTATTCTTTTTTTTTTTAATTAAAATTAATTTTTACTTTCTACAATGATTTTTTATTTAAATTATTTTTTACTTTTTATATTTTTTTATTTTTTTTTGTTTTATTTTTTTATTTATTTTTTAGTTTTATTTTTTTATTTATTTTTTAGTTTATTAATTTTTTGTTTCGTTTTTTAATGTTTTATTTTAATTTATTTTTAGTTGTGGACAGTAGTTTTGTGAATTTTTTTTTTATTTTTTTTGTTTTAATTATTTTTTATTTTTTTTATATTATTTTTTTATTTAAATTATTTTTTATTTAAATTATTTTTTATTTTACTTATAGTTTTTATTTTATTTCTTTTGTCTATTTCAATTATTTCAAATTTTTATTTAAAAATTTAGTTCTGCGGTAAATTAATTTTTTCTATAATTTTTCAAAATTTAGTTTTGATCACTTTTTTTCAATTTTTGTACAATTTTAATATATCATATTAGTTTTATGTTTTCTTTATTATTATTTTTTCTTTATTATATTTTTTTTTGAGGAATTGTCATAATTGAGGTTTTTAAAAACTGATCATAATTATGGTTTTTAAAAAATCATAATTTAGAATTTTGTTTTTTTGAATAGCCATAATTATGATTTATGTTTTTAAATTGCCAAAATTATGATTTTAAAAAAAAATGACGTTTTTACCATTTTTTTAATTGCTCATAATTATTTTAATTTACTTTTTTTTTTAATTTACTATTTTGTAACATCTATTTTTTTAACCTGTTTTTTTATTTTTTTTTTACTTTATTTTTCTATATTTTTCTTTTTAAAACTAATGTTTGTTTTTCTATATTTTTATTAATCTTTTTACGTTTTAAATTTAAATGTTTATTTTGAGTGTTTTTATTTTAATTATTATATGCTTTTTTATAATTTTTTATTTTTTGGTTTTATTTTCTTTTTTATTATTTTTTGTTTTTATTTTATTTTCTTTTTTATAGTTTTTATTAGTTAATATTTTATTCTTTTTTATTTTAGTTTTTATTTTCTTTTTTAGTTTTTATTACTCTTTTTAGTTTTAGTTTTTGGTTTTCTTTTCTTTTTTTTTATTTTTTTTTTCCTTTTTTTTTCTTCTTATTTTTTATCTTTTTTTTATGTTCTTTTTTATTTTCTTTTTTGTTTTTTTGTTTTTATTATTTTGTATATAATTTTTTATTGTTTTATACATATTTTATTATGTTTTCCATAATTTGTTCTCTAATTCTTGAAGCTCATTTATTTAGTTTTTAAAAATTTTTAGTTTAAATTTTGTATAAAACAAAATCTCTTAACGTCTACAAAGCCAAAGGCTAGTTTGTAGCAAAGCAATTAGTGCTGCTTAAAAACTTAAAAACAAAATCTAAAAAAAAACATAAATATATATTTAAAAAAATATATATTTGAAAAATAATATACTAATTATATATAAAAAGTAATAGTTATAAAAACAGGCAAATTTTCTTGTTGTAAATATTAGTTGTAACCTTTTGTAGCCGAGGCACTGATTTGCTTACACAATAATATTAATTAATTTAATTAATTAATTATTAGCGCTTTAAATGTGACTGTAAAACATGCTTATAATAGAAATGCAAAGCATTAGGCATTTTGCAAACATATATATATTATTATATACAAAATTATTTATTTAAAATTAAAATATTTATTTTACAACTAAAAATAAAAACAAACAAAAAAAGTAAAAAAATAAAACAAAATCCAATAGAAAAAAGTTCATAATTTTTAAAGCAAAACAGTTTCTAAAACAGAATAGCGTTTTTTATCAAACTATTTGACATAAATGATGCTTTGTAAAAATTATATTTTAACAAAAATCAATTGGAAAAAAAAAATTATCTGTACTAAGCAAAAGTTACACAAAAACAATATATTTTATTTTTAGTATCTAGTATATAATTTTTTTGCACTCAAAATTCGAATTCGAAAAACTATTGGCATTCATGCACGCGTCTGCTCTCAAATCAGCTAGCTACGCATTCAAAAACTAACACTGACCTTTGACACTAAACCTGACTGGACTTAAACAAAAAATAAATTAAAAAGCCCAAACCCCCCAACATGTTCCTTAAACTCAAAGTTCTCATATTATGTTGAAACATCTAAAAACTCTACTTTATTTTTAATTGAAAATTACTGGTTGCTCAAAACACACATAACAACCTCTCCCCACCAATTATTATTTATTACATACACGAATTTTAATTATTTTTATTATTATTATAAAAAAATAACCATTTTATTATTTCTCACCACTTAATTTATTGAAACACGTACAAATTCTAAATTGAATTTAGCATTTAAACAACTTATCTAAGCATTTACCAGACACATAACACCTCATTTAGTTTTTTTTTGACCTTTTAACATTGTTTTTTTTTTCTAGACCCTCAATTGCAAATTGTCACGTCTTGAATTTTTTTTCTTTTACGCTACAATAAAATCTGTTATATTCAACTGCAAATATTTTAAAACTTTTGAATTAAATTCGTTATAAAAATTTTAATTTATAAAATTAAAAAAAAAACAAAAAAAAAATAATATTTAAAAAATTATAAAAAATATTTAAAAAATTCAAAAAAAAATATATATATATTAATATTAAAACACAACACATATGAGCTCCAAGCCGCCTTTTATTAGTTTATGTAAAATATTAGCAATTCAAGTATTAAATTGAACTAAAAAAAAACAACCAAACATTTGTGAACATTAAACAAAAAAAAAAAACTAAAACACTTGCCTAGTAATATCGCATAAATCGGCGCAGTTTTCAATATTTATTATAATAATTTAAATTATTTATATATATTCAAAATGTAATCTCAAAATGTATGAAATATGAAAAAAAAAACCATTTATATAAATTAGCTATCGAAACATTCTTTAACCAAATACTAAAAACATAAAATAATAAAACAAAAATGATTAAAACCAAACATTTCAATACATTACAACATACACACGCAACTTAAATTAATAGAAAACAAAATTATAACAAAATAATAATATTAATAATATATTTAACAAAATAATAATTAAATAAAAAATTGTACTGCAGGATCACGCAACGCGCTGTGATCCTGCGGGAGCATATAGTTGGAAAAACGAAGAAAAATAGTTCAGCTGTTTTATTTCTTTGGGTGGTTTAAACTTGGTTTAATAAATCTTTATAAATTAAAAAAAAAACGTTTATATTGGTAGCATTTTTGTTATTTCTCTCGATTTTTGTCTACTCGTAAATGTCATTCAAGAGATATAAAAGAGGTTGCAATATTAATAAATGAAATTCTAAATATTAGCAAAAATTCGAGTCCCAATTTTGAGTCCCGTCATAGCGAAAATTGTAAATAAAATCCGTTCCGCACTGATTGTGTGATGCCGTATTTTCGATTTCGATTCAGATTTTAGAATAAATAAATCCTAATGAAAATGTCCGCTACGCCGGAACTTAGAGTTGGGGTGAGTCTGTAGTTCAAATATATAAGAATAAATTGGGAACCACCGGACACAGTGAAAATTGTTCTGAGAAATGTTTCTGTCAAAATCAGTCAAAGTTCAAACGAAGCTTAACCCCTGTACAACAATCGTTTAAACTAAGTTTAAACAGTGGTTAAGATTCGCTGAAAAGTTAATCTATTCAGTTTTGACATTAAACTTAGTTGAAACCACAAACTAAGTTCAATTACAAATTTATCATTTAATTTACATATTGAAAATATATGTAAAAATGCCTCATCATTACTTGGTTTTATCAAACGAAGGCTAAAGAATTTAATAGTCCCCTTACAACTTTGACTCTATATTGCACTCTGGTTCGTTCACAATTGGAATATGCTAGTCAAGTATGGTCTCCTTTCTACAAGGTACATAATGACCGAATCGAAAGGATACAGAAAAACTTCGTATGTTTCGCTCTCAAGGGTTTAAATTGGATGGATAACTTTCATCTTCCTCCATACGTAGATCGTCTGAAACTACTAAATTTAAAGACTCTTGACGAGCGCAGACAGATTGCCGATATCATTTACATACATCAATTAATAACCGGTAGATTTGATTCACCCGAGCTTCTTAACTATATTAGTGTTAACCATAATCGTAGAAGTAACAGACATCGTGATGTTCTTTTTTATGTACCTTATAGTAGAACTAATTATGTTGCGGCTTCACCCTTCAATCGAATGTGTAATTTAGTTAATAATTGTCCACAGTATAATATAAATCTGTCAAAAAATCAAGTCAAATGCAGACTAAAACTATAATGTAAAAACTATAATGTAACAAATGCATGTGTTGTTTACGAGCCCAACTAATTTAGTGGGTAAATATTTTCCAGCATTATGCTGTGAAAGTGCAAGCTAGCTGTATTAGCTAAAACTCGATTATTAGCAATAAATAATTGGATCTCGCATCGCATTTTTAGATATTTTGTCCTTATTTCCCGTCAAAAAGTTTAAACAATCTGTCAGCTAAATCTTCGCACATTTCCCAGATAGACATTCATGAATTTCATATAATGAATTCATAAAATATGTTATCATGATAAATATGTGAAATCATTTCATGAGTTCATTATTTCACTAAATTTTAAATATCATCAATTGCGTTAAATATGAGTTCAAAATGACTTCACCATCTGAAAATCATACCATGTACAAAAAGTTAGAAGAAATATCTTTTAAAATCAAGCATTTCTCATTATATGACTTAAATATGAATAAACAAATGAATAATGATATCATATTAGAATCATATATTTATAAAATCATGATTTTCAATCGAAATAAATTTTGGTAGGCGTTTTTATAATTGTTAAAATAAAAAAAAAATGAAAATTATGGAAGCTGTTTACTAAAAACGGTGGCACTGAAAAACATAATGGTACTATTATTTATGTAGAGTATATAGTAAATAATTAAATTAAAAAAAAATATAATTTCATAGGTAAAAACACATGTCCATCATGTTTCACGTGAACGTCCAGGACAATCCCAACAAAAAAGCTGCCGAAATTGCCCTCGTCCATCCACGAAAACAATTTAGATCCACTTAATAGATGTTTCGAAATTTATTACTTAAAATTATACAATAGTAGATGATGTGAACATTAGGCTTATATTAAATAATTAATTTTGATGTAAAATAAGGCATATATAAAAAATAAAATCATGTTCAAATGAGCCAAATTTGAGTATTTATTGAAACATATTTTTATGAGTAATAATTGAGGGGAATGTTGTGAGGTTTACAAAAACACAGTTTGATGTGATTCAAATTTGAAAACATTTTTGTTAATCATGTCATGATTTCACCATGATTTATTTTTGCAATCATATATCGAAGTGTATAAATGCTTTAATATTTTCAAACTTTTGATTTCACTGCGTGCAATACATATTTGAATTGAATTTTAGCTCATTTTGTTTGTATTCATTACCTCAATTATTTTTATAAAAGCAGGCTCATATGTTCCATCATAAGCAACACACCGGTGCGGAGAATGATTGTCATGATATTTTATATAAATATTATTGCGGCACGCAACAACAACTTTGTCAAAATCTTGAGTTGATGCATTTTTGCTTTTGGTTCTTTCTTCAATGCACATAATTCTTATTGTGTTTATTGGAGAAGGAAAACTTAAGCTACTTGAAATGTAGAATCTGCAGAGAAAGATCGCTGATGAAGGAGGCTTGGCTGCCTATAAACAGCTGTACGATCTGCCACTCAATGCATTTTGCCAATTGTTTGTTGGTTTATTTGTTGGTACCAAACACCCAATTTGTACTGACTGGACCTTGAGCACGTTAAGACAATATCTTAAAATAATCAAAAGAGGTCGTAAAACAAAACAATTAATTATTATGTGAATATGTTGAATGTTTGTCTATCTGGGTCAGTGTTGATATTTATGTTTTTATAATTAGTACTGAATTAATGAAAAAATAGTACCAAATTGGAATAAAATATATAGAATTTTTTGTATTTCGAGATTATTTTAATGGGATTTTATCGAATTTTTTTCTGATTGTGTCTTGTCCTTCCGACGACTTAATAATTTAAACGGAATCAAATTCTTCAATTGAAGACCAGTTCAGTGATAGGCCTAAAGGTCTGCATGACGTTGAAAATCACTTCAGTGATATGTCTAAAAGGTAAAGTTGCCGGTTGGTTTCATATAAAGGGACAGAACTAGAACCGATTCATAATATTTTCCCATAGGTTTACGACTGCAGTCTTTATAATCTCTATCAAAATTCATAAAAATGAATAATAGTTTAGGAGTTGCTATATGTCATTGTCGTACATAAAATAAAATTTTCTTTGCCAGATAAATTGTACCGAAAATGGCTCCGTAGTAGGAACGTACTTTTGAGATGCAAATGTACTGAAAACAGTACAATTGTATCGAACTTATCACTGATCTGAGTTGGGAAAGGGCTTCAAAATTATCCGACACTACATCTTTCCTCCCTTCTTTTCTTTAACCTATAATCCCTCCTTAAGACCAACACTATTCAACCTGAGAATCTGATGAACCTGAGGTTAATTTGTAAAAAAGGCCGAATAATTCAATTTTAAAGTTGGGAAATTTTGATAGGTGGTGTAATGAAGTTAATAAAAATTATGAAAGTTATAGTCGGTCTAAGCCTTACATCTGAATATGTATCCATGTGTAGGTGTTCCAATTTTTTTTGGAGAACACCATAACACGGTGTGTTATATTTGTGCAAAAAAAGTCCACTTCGATCGGTATAAAGTAAAATTTACTCGAAGATGTTAGTGTTAAATGAGGTAATCGAACATAAGTGTTCGGGTCACAGTCCACAATAGACCGATCACGCCCATTTTAAATACCATACAGCATAGATGTATAAGTAATCTAACGTCGTAGTTTAATTGATTTAGCTCTTCTAGTTTTCCTGTAATCGTGATTTCAACACAGACGGACATTACTACTTTTCCATTACGCACTTTTCCATTAGGCATATCGCCTCCTTCTGGGTGTTACAAACGGGCTACGAAACTAAATATACCCTTTCACTTTTAGTGTGGAGTATAAATAACGGGTTAGTCTAGCGGTTTCTCTAGCTTGATTCGAGACAAAATGTCGAGAATTTTTCAAGAATATTTCCGTGTATTTATATGTGTGTTATATAAATGAAGTATTTTGGGAAGTGTATAGCAGGTTGTCAAATTCAGATTCGCGGCATATTTTGACTGCACCATTGCCTGTTTGACTATTTCTAAACTGCTTCGACCCTGCAAAAAAATTTTGATTACTAAATAAACGTATTTCAATCGAATTCAATTCGCTAAAATTATATGAAACGAATTTAATTCGAGTTTTGCCGTCAAATATTTGAGTTTTGATTGAAATAGAATTCCAGAATATGCTCTATATTCAAATACATTAAGACTTTTTCGAAAATTATTAAGAAATGTTTAAATTAAATGTTTTGTGAGTATTAAAAAAAGTAATAAAGTAAAAGTCGCAGGAAAAATACAACATTTCTATACAATGAATTCTAAATAATGATTATACCTAAAATAAGAAAATGTTTGGTCGATAATTTCCGCTTAGTAGGTACATTCAATCAAATTTCTTGTATAGAACTTATGTATGTGGAATATATTTATAAATTTCATTTTATGTTTATTTTTCTATAATATTAATGTTGTATTTTTTATATTTAGAACGTAATAATAATCAACTCGCCTAAACATGGAACGACGTGGACGTATTCCGGTTGCTAAATTCCGCACACAGGAGGGTAAAACACGTAGTCGCAGCAGAGTACGTGAACCGGACTATTGCGAACAGGATCCCGAAACTGATCTATTTACCTTGCTCGAAGATAATATTGCGCTGAAGGAGGAGAATAAGGCGCTGAAGCTCGAAATTGAGGATCGTAAGAATTTGAAAAATTATATTGTATACTTGAAATTCTTCTAATACAACTTCGTGTTATGTTTGGCATGACAGATAAGAAAATCCAAAATGAGCTGCTCGAGGATAATGCAAAAATGCGCGAGCAATTGGATGCGCTGCAGGGGAAACAACGCAAATTCGAGGAGGAAATCAAAGAGTTGACTAGCAAATATGCAAAGGCGACGAGTGAACGAATTGCTATCGATAAAATGCACAAATTGAAAGTGGAAAAAATTAATGCGTAAGTAGAAAAACCATAAAATGCTGTATTTTGTTTTCAGTTTTAAGGTCTGAATAATTTTGATTACTTTAGGACTGACATTAATATGAACTTTAATGATTTGTAGGAAATATAAATATATAACTTTTTACATTATTATTTTTATATTTATCTTTTTATGCTAAATGATTTAATTTTTAAATTATATTTCAGTCTCACTTTGGAACTGCAAACCCTACAAGATCAACAGCTTAATCTCTCCACCGCTGTCATCGATAGCATCGGGCTCAAAAGCAAGCTGCTCAAAGTGCTGCCCGCACTTAACAGTCACGAAATGGAGAGTCTCATCGATGTGGAGACAATGGCGGCCACGCCCATTACCAGCGAACTGGTGGAACGAGTCGTCGACGAATTTCTTGCATTGAAGAACTCAATGAATGCAGTAGAACTTCAATTGTATGAGGCAAATGAGAAAATTTCGGAATTATTAGAAAATGTAGATACAAAAAATTATTATTATAAAAAAAAAGTATTATTAAATTATTCTCATGTATAACAGCAACATCATCTCGAGGAGGAGAATGAAGCTTTGCGCACGGAAAACACAAATCTGACCAGAGTCGCTAAGCTGCTGACGGAGAATATGAAGGAGAGCGTCGAGACTAGCAAAAAGTATGTTCTTATTGATTTATGTATTTAATTTAATGAAAATTACACGTTTTTGCTATAATACATGTGTGCTAATTTGGCCAAGTGAAGGCTTTAGATTACAAAATAAATAAATTTTAACTGCATACTCAATTTTAAAAAGTAGAACAGTTGAAAAAATGTTAATTATTTTGATTGTTAGTTTGAACTATGCTCTTGATAACCACAACCCATTCATCATGTTTATCATTAAATTTAAAATGCTAAAAACTAATTTAAAAAAATCAAAATTTTTTGTGTTTAGTTCGAAATATCTTAAAACCAGAGCGGAGTATTAGCATTTATTGGAATATTAAAATTAATTCTGACAATTGCAAGTAAAAGTGCTTTTAAAGTTTTTTGTGAAAAACTAATTGTAGATACTTTATATTTTTTTTTATAAAGTATCTGAAAAATGTCGATTGCAATTTTCTTAAAAGCATTACGTACTACTAAAAATTTGAGTATTTAGTCAAAATCAGCACACGTTTATATTGTAAAAATTATGTATAGTATGTTCATCCCCCATATCCCCCCTTTTTTTTAGAGTTATTTCAATTAAATCATTTATTTTCCATACAGAATGGAGGCAGCCTTGATTAAACTGAAACAACGCAACGAAGAGCTTACAGCACGGGCACGTGACATCACAGACGGTCAGCCGGCACCCACTCCTTCGCCCACAACCGTCAAGGCCAACGTCGAGTTTGAGCAAATTCAACAGGAGGCGCACAATCAAAATATCGATCATGGCGAACGTATTGTGGAGATGGTAAGTGTTGACTATAAATTGTATGGGTTTCAAGCAGAATTATAGGGCAACGCACAAAAATAAAAGAAATCACTAAAAATAGTCCAACTTTTGTGAGGTTAATGATTCAAAGCTGTAAAAAATACCGGTTAGCATAACCGATTTAGTGTGGAAGACAATGAGAATAACAAAATCCAAATTTTATTCAGTGTCAATAGTAGTAAATTCGAGGATTAGCAGTCTAAGTAAATTTTATACTAAGATCATAATCGGTAACAGATCATTCAAATTGTTTCTTATCATAAACCGACAAGGTACACATGATCTGTTCACGATCATGTCCACTTTAGTAAGACTAATTTTTACTGGGAAGTTTTTTTAAGAGTAATATTGACTGTCAAGTCATATAAAATATAAGAAAGACTTTTAATTTGGTCTTCTCATTTGAAATAATTGAAATACAATATACAACTCAATTTTTTTAAATTAATCTACCGCGCAGGATTTTTAATAAAAATTAATATTTGAGAATGAAAGAAAAAAATTTAATATTGATTATTAAGTTTTAGTAGTAATAACTATACAAATTTGGAAATTTGAATGCAAACAAAATTATATTAAAAAGAGCATTTTGTATTCAAAAGAGAGCTCTTACTTAAAGTATGGAGAGACGTATTACCCGAGTTTTTTGTTTCATAAAAGAATTCTTTATAGTAAAATCTCATATTTTACAAATTCTGCTTGAAATTAAACCCTATTTTTAACTATTGTTAATATAATTATTATCATTATCTATTATCCATTATATATTCTTCATTATTTTTACTATTCAAACCATAGCCTGCACAAGGTTTGAAAAGAGTTTCCGGATTTTTTCAAAACATATTTAAATAAAGCACCTCTAGTGCCAGCAACAAATCAACTAAATAAACAACTATGTACTATAAAAAAAAACAACAATACAAAAAAAAAATATATATATAATCCCCATTTAACATCTTGGTGATGGTCACAGTAAGAATTAAAATAGAATGTGTTGCAAAAAGGCTTTGCTGCTATGTCACTGAAGTCGCTCAAAAAGGTTTTTATTATTAGTTAATTTAAATTCTATATTGTAGTACAGTTTTATCAAAATATAAAAATTAAATGTTAATTCTGCATATTTAAAAAGTAGAACTAGAAACAGAAAATTAGCATTTGATTAGTTTAAGGTATTTCGTAAAGAAACATGTATCAATTTATTTTATTCTATTGTTCTTAAATATACAAAAAAAAAATAAAAGTAGACTTTAAATAACATTTTTATATTTCATTTTGAGAAACAAATATCTTGAAAACTCATTGGAATTTTGCAATTTCCTTTTATATTAAAATTTGCCTTGACAATTAAAAACAAAATTGCTTGTAAAATTGTTTTGGAAAACTACTTTTTTTAATTATGAAATTTTTTTATTCTAAAAAGTTACTAAAGATCGTCTCAAATTTCGAAGACATTTTAATTTATCATTGAAAGTAGAAACGATAACAGACATTTTATAATATTTATTATTAACTTAAAGTATTTTCTGTGCATTTATGATTTTTTTTCCTTTCTATCGTTAGATCTTTAATAATAAAAAAAAAATTACAAAATTAGTCTTCAGAAACAACTTTAAATCTTTCGATTTGAGATAAAAATTAATTAAAAATTAATTAGAATTTTGGTATTAATTTTTATACTAAAATTTGCCTTGGCAATTTACAGCAAAACTGCGTTTCTATTTTTCTGGAAAACTACTGAAGTTCAGTAATTTTTGTATTCTAAAAAGATAAATACAAATTCAGTTTAGGTTAACACGGCATATCACAAAAACTAGAACCAATAACAGAAAGTTAGCAATTTTTATTGTAAGCTTTATTGCACCATTTTCTTTTACATCTTTAGATTTTAAATAGTAAAAAATTTGACAAAAAATATACTATTTTTTAAAAATTTAAATATATTGATTTGAGATAAAAATAACTTCAAAGGTAAATACAATTTTGCTATTCCTTTTAATATTAAAATTTGCCATGACATTTAAGAACAAAATTGCGTTTAACATTTTTAAAACTACTTACGTAATGTTCAGCAGTTTTTTTTTATATCGAAAAAGTGTCAAAAACTCGTCTTAAAATTCGAATGCAATTTAGGTTAAGACAGCATATCACAGAAAGTAGAACCGATAAAATAATGTTAGTATTTCAATTGTTAATTAGAAGTATTTTGTGTGCTACCATGAACCATATACTTTTATAGCCTTAAATCTTAAATAGTAAAAAATAAAACAAAAATAGTCTAAAAAAAAATGGAATTATTCGACTTGAGATACAAATAACTTGAAAACTAATTAGAATTCTGATATTTCGTTTTATATTAAAATTTATCTTGAAAATTTAAATAAAATTGCATTTAAAATTTTCTGAAAAAGTACTTTTGTAAAGTTCAGCATTTTTTTTATTCTAAAAAGTGTCGAAAAGGCAAATTTAATATTCCTATTTTGAAAAGGAATTAATTAATGCATTTAAAAATAGTGGAATAGTTTAAGTTCTAGAATAATTATATATAAATATAATTTTTAATCTTATCCAATACTTTTTGAGCGATTTCATGTATTATGCGCCAATGCAAAATGCTGCCACACTTAATTGAAATTAACAATTTTAGTTTTTAATTTTTAAAAGCACGACTCACGACTTTTCGCTCATTCTATGTAGCCGCCATTCTCACTTCTGCATGCTTTTTATTTTAATTTTTTGTAATTTATTTTCATTTTTATTTTGCTTTTATTTTTATTTTTGCTTTTATTTTTATTTTTTGCTTTTATTAATTTTGTTCTTTGTCTTGTTTCTTCAACCACATAATATTCTTTTATTTTGTCTACTAATTTTCCGCCCTGCGCCCGCCCTGCGCCCGCCCTGCCAACATGTAGCGAACTCTTATGGAAGCGGCTATTAAAAAAACTACTAACGATGAACTAAAAACCCTACAACTAAAACTGGAAATATTAGAGGATCAGCTGCGTCAGGCGCTTGCACGTGCTCAGCATGCGGAGAGCGAATTAGAAAAATTAAGAAAAATCTCCGGTGGTGGTGCTGCTGGTGACGGCGGCGGCAGTGCCAGCGTAAAAGCTGTCGCAGTTGCACTACCACCGCCGCCACCACCACCAATGCCGTCCACATTGCTCTATAAACCGGTAACTTTGCATTTAAAACGTCCCGGCACCACCGAGGAGACTCTCTCCGCGGAAACGCAAAGTGCCGAGGAGTTACTGGCCGGGGGTCACCGTATAATCGGCACCATTAAGCAACAAGTGCAAGCGGAGGCGGCAACAGGTAGGTGGTCAATGAGGAAGAAGGCTGCAAAGTGCTGCCTGTTCTTCGTCAGATTCAAGTGGTTCATTCTGTATTTATAGAAGAGAAATTAAATCATGTATTATAGAAACACATAGTCCTCTGACACACATGTTGTCTGACACACATGTTGTTCGTTGTCCTTGTATTTGCTGCGTTGTTGTTTGATTTTTCATTCTGCTCAGCTCACCTTCGTTTTTGTCTCCATCTCTGTTTGGTCCTTCAACAGAATTCACCACACAGTTCACCTCACCACTCAGCTCATTCGTATGTGTATTCAACTCGGTTGTCAGGTTCCGTCCATCAGGTTAATTTCCATAATTTTTCGTTTATTAGGTTATAAACTTTGCGTTATGGTTGTTTTTGTGTCACGTTGTTGTAAGCATTCGTATTTCTTTTGTTTTTTATACACAGTCGTTGCGAAAAGTATTCGTTAAAATTATTTAAATCAATGAAAATCAATGAAATTTACGCTTCACAATTGTTATTTTTTGTACAAATTGTGATACTTTATTAAAAATTTGAGCTTCTTAAAAATTACGATATTCTCTAAAATGTGTTATTTTCACTAAAAACTGTGATTTTCTATAAAAATTGTGATATTTATTATTTTTTTAAAAATTGTGCTAATCTCAAAAAAGGTGATTTTTATCTAAAAAAAATATATTTTCTCTAAAAAAAATATATTTTCTCTAAAAAAAATATATTTTCTATAAAAAAAATATATTTTCTCTAAAAATTGTAATTTTCACTCAAAATTGCGAATTATTGTTAAAAAGTAAATCTTTAACATTTTAAATTCTCTAAAAATGACGATTTTCTCTAAAAATTTTGATTTTTTCTAAAAATTTGAATATTCTCCAAATAATTATGATTTTGTCTAAAAATTTGAATATTCTCTTAAAATTATGATTCTCTCTAAAAATTATGATTTTTTTTTCTAAAAATTGTTTTTTTATTAAAAATTTGATTTTTTTCTAAAAATTATAAAAAATCTCCAAAATTTTGAATATTCTCTGAAATTATTTGAATATTCTCTGAAAAATTGTAATATTCTCTAATAAATATGATTTTTATAAAAATTTGATTTTCTCTAATCTAAAATATTTTAAAATCTCTCAAATTTTAAAAAATCTCTAAAAATTTTAATATTCTCTAAAAATTATGATTTTCTCTAAAAATCATGATTTTCTCTAAAAATCATGATTTTCCCTAAAAATCATGATTTTCTCTAAAAATTTAGATTTTCTCTAAAATTATGATTTTCTCTAAAAATCATGATTTACTTAAAAATCATGATTTACTTAAAAATCATGATTTTCTATAAAAATAATGATTTTCTCTAAAAATTCTGATTTTCTCTAAAAATTATGATTATTTTTAATTTAGATTTTTTCTAAAAATCATGATTTTCTTTGAAAATTGAGATTTTCTTTAAAATTTTAATAAAAATCATGATTTTCTTTAAAATTTTAATAAAAATCATGATTTTCTCTAAATTTTTTTTAAAAATCAAGATTTTCTCTAAAAATTTATATTTTCTCTAAAAATCATGATTTCTTTAAAAATTTAGATTTTCTCTAAAATTATGATTTTCTCTAAAAATCATGATTTACTTAAAAATCATGATTTTCTCTAAAAATCATGATTTTCTCTAAAAACATGATTTTCTCTAAAATCATGATTTTCTATAAAAATCATGATTTTCTATAAAAATCATGATTTTCTCTAAAAATTTATATTAATGATTATCTTAAAAATCATGATTTTATCTAAAAATTTAGAGTTTCTCTAAAAATTTGAAAAATTCTCTAAAAATTTGAGTATTCTCTAAAAATTATGATTTTGATTTTCTCTAAAAATCATGATTTTCTCTAAAAATTTATATTTTCTCTAAAAATCATGATTTCTCTAAAAATTTAGATTTTTCTAACATTATCATTTTCTCTAAACATCATGATTTACTTAAAAATCATGATTTTCTCTAAAAATTATGATTTTTTTTATTTAGATTTTCTCTAAAAATCATGATTTTCCCTAAAAAGCAAGATTTTCTCTAAAAATTTAGATTTTCTCTGATTTTCTCTAAAAATTCATATTTTTTCTAAAAATCGTGATTTCTCTAAAAATTTAGATTTTCTCTAAAATTATGATTTTCTCTAAAAATCATGATTTACTTAAAAATCATGATTTACTTAAAAATCATGATTTTCTCTAAAAAATCATTATTTTCTCTAAAATCATGATTTTCTATAAAAATAATGATTTTCTCTAAAAATTCTGATTTTCTCTAAAAATTATGATTATTTTTAATTTAGATTTTTTTTTTAAATCATGATTTTCTCTAAAAATTTATATTTTCTCTAAAAATCATGATTTCTTTAAAAATTTAGATTTTCTCTAAAATTTAGATTTTCTCTAAAATTATGATTTTCTCTAAAAATCATGATTTTCTCTAAAAATCATGATTTTCTCTAAAATCATGATTTTCTCTAAAATCATGATTTTCTCTAAAATTATGATTTTCTCTAAAATCATGATTTTCTATAAAAATCATGATTTTCTAAAAATGTCTATAAAAATCATGATTTTCTAAAAATTTCTATAAAAATCATGATTTTCTCTAAAAATTTATATTTTCTCTAAAAATCATGATCTCTAAAAATTTAGAGTTTCTCTAAAAATTATGATTTTCTCTAAAAATCATGATTATCTTAAAAATCATGATTTTCTCTAAAAATTTAGAGTTTCTCTAAAAATTTGAAAAATTCTCTAAAAATTATGATTTTGATTTTCTCTAAAAATTCATATTTTCTCTAAAAATCATGATTTCTCTAAAAATTTAGATTTTTTCCAACATTATGATTTTCTCTAAACATCATGATTTACTTAAAAATCATGATTTTCTCTAAAAATTATGATTTTTTTTTTAATTTAGATTTTCTCTAAAAATCATGATTTTCCCTAAAGATCATGATTTTTTCTAAAAATTATGATTTTTTTTATTTAGATTTTCTCTAAAAATTTAGATTTTCTCTAAAAAAAATATACATTTTCTCTAAAAATCATGATTTTCTCTAAAAATCAAGATTTTCTCTTAAAAATTTAGATTTTCTCTAAAAATCTGATTTTCTCTAAAGATCATGATTTTCTCTAAAAATTATGATTTTTTTTTTAATTTAGATTTTCTCTAAAAATCATGATTTTCTTTAAAAATCATGATTTTCTTTAAAAATTGAGATTTTCTCTAAAATCATGATTTACTTAAAAATCATGATTTTTTCTAGAAATTATGATTTTCTCTAAAATCATGATTTTCTCTAAAAATCATGATTTTCTCTAAAAATTTATATTTTTTTAAAAATCATGATTTTCTCTAAAAAAATTTAGATTTTCTCTAAAAAATCATGATTTGCTCTAAAAATTTAGTTTTTTTTTTTTAAATTCTCTAAAAATTTGAATATTCTCTAAAAAATTATGATTTTGATTTTCTCTAAAAATTGTGATTTTCACTAAAAATTAAATATCCCAGTATTTTTAAAAATCTTTTTCCTTACAACATTTTCAAAAAGTGTCCCCCCCACATTTCGCTTACAGTGTACAAATGAATGTCATTGAATCATATTGACAACATGTAGTAGTACTTGCTGCTTTCAACGCATAGCGATAGAGGGCGTTGGGTGGGCGGTTGGGTGGTTTAGATGCTGGTAGGGTCCTTTATACGACAATATAGAGTGTATGCAGTATGTATAGATGTCGTGTTTTCTCAATTGTTGCTATGAAACCTTTTAAAACGCATTTTCACTGTAAATGTATAGCCTGTTGCTACTTACTGTTGGTATGAACAGCAATATACAGCAGCATCGACACATAGCTCCATAGTTGGCATTTAATTTGCTACGGGGTAAAAGTTGCTGAATTTAAAATATTTTTGTAGCGATGTGTAGAATATGCAGCGACATAAAATATTTTGGAATTTTAACTGTATAAGAACTGTATAACAACTGTATAGAGGCAGACAACACGCAACGGTAATAGTTTTGATTGTCAGCTGATTGATTTCAAAACAAATACGAACAACTTTGAATACAGAGGTTATAAATATTGATGTGTGAATGTAATGAATGACAGACGCATACATGACATGCAACAGTTTTAATGTCCTTGCCACACAACACATCTTTCAAGTTGTTGTCCTTCGAACGTCGAAACAACCAAACAAAGACGACGGCAACGAATACATTTGATGATGTGCGATGGAAACATTTAATTCACTTTCCATTCTACCTACTACCTGCATGCATGTGGTCCTGCCTATTCTAAAAGTGGTATTTGTAGAAATTAGTTTAGATGCGATATACATAGGTACTACATATGTAGATAATGTATCCATCTATATGGCTCGCTCGCTCGCTCAGGTGAAGGTTACATTTTCATTGAATTTTCTTTTATTTTTTAAAATCTAATTAAACTAGGGCAAATTTGATGATACTGCTTTAGTGTATGATAGGATTTTTTTTGTTAGATAAATAAAATTTGTTCCTGAAAATAATATTTCTTCGAGATTAGAGAAAATCACAATTTTAAGAGAAAATCACAATTTTTAATGAATATCACAATTTTTTTGGAGAAAATCACAGATTTTAGTGAAAAATCATAATTTTTTGAGAAGAACGTATTTTAAGAGAAAAATATAATTTGTGGAGAAAATCACAATTTTGAGGAATAATTACAACTTTTAGTGAAAATCACAATTTATATAGTAAATCATAATTTTTAGTACATATTTTAATATTGTGTGAACAATTTTTAAGAGAAAATCACAATTTTAATTGTTTAGAATTTGAATGAAATTTTAAAAATTCAATTGGTCTTTGGATTGATGAACAAATTGAGTATCACTTAAAAGTACTTCCAAACATCACTATTTCATAAATGGAAATAGTTAATTTAATAATGTGATCACCAAAGTGTATCCATCATATATTTGAGACTTTAATGAAATTCATGCAATTACCAATTTTTATGATTCAATTATTTTCATAATAACGTCTAATAATAATAACAATAATCATTCACATGACATCCTGTCAGCAATTGCGCATAAATACGACTTGACTTATGTATATCGTACGGTTGGCGGAAGGACATACTACATAGGATATTTTTATTTCAAATCAGGCGAATTGTTACGCCACACAACGCAACGCCAGCCGTAACCTTCTTTGCAGACTGTGGAGCACATTTTCTGAAACCCATTAGGAAAATTATTCATGATGACAATTTTGTGTTGTCTTTTTTGGTATAATCTCGACATACGACATTCGTTTATCGCACATGCGAGATATTTTCATAACTATTCCATTATGCAATTGAGGAGAAATATAAAATTGAATTCGTGAGGTGGCGCGTTCGTAAATGTTGTATGAGCTTTCAACAAAGTGTATATTATATATTGTTTTCGGAACGCTATGAATTATTACACATAAAAGAGTCAAATTTGACTTCTTAAATTATCAAATTGTATTTCTTACAGCGTAAATTAAAAAATCTTCAACCTTTAAAAAAAATTATAATAATTAAAAAAATCTCTCATACATTAAAAAATATCCCGGAAATTCTGGAATTCATAAAAAATCTCACAATAAATTTGATATACATAAAAATGCAAATACATAAAATGTAAAAAATAAATTGAAAGGTTATACAAAAAAATATATATATATACACCCAGAAAAAAAAAATTACCTTAAATCCCATTAAAATTGGTCAATAGGACAATTATAGTATACAAAAAATAAATCTTTTCGTATAAACTCAATAAGAATGTCATGGTATTTTGTAGTATTTAATGGTATTTTCCGTTTAAAATAATAATTTATTCTATTGACTATTTTTAATAGTAAAAAAACTATTATTTATATAGTATTTTTTTCTGGGTGTATATTAAAATTCAACATTTTTATTTTAAATACTAAATATATGTTAGAAATCAGTGTGAAAATAAAAAAAATGATTACTGGAATAAAAATCTGACACGTAATTAAAAAAATCTGATCAGATATCTTTTATATACCGGCAATAAAAAATCTAAAAAAGTTGTTATCTATGCTCATGACTCATAAAAGTGTTTTGAGAGCACTTACAAAGTAAACTCTTTAAAGCATCTTTCCGAAGTCTTATTTATTAGACTCCTACACAGGTAAAAAAATCAATTTTGCAGGCAACAATTAAGTTTGCTACAATATTTTTTGAATTTGTAGATATAAATTAATGTAACGTATTTTAAAAAATATAAATATATTTATATACCTAATGTTCATAACTGAATTCCTAAATTATTTTAAAAATTTAGATTTCAAAGTAACATCTTATTAAAGTCAGTAATTTTATGATTGCAAACATCAATA
The DNA here is from genome assembly GCA_951804985.1 of Dryomyza anilis. Classification (NCBI taxonomy): domain Eukaryota; kingdom Metazoa; phylum Arthropoda; class Insecta; order Diptera; family Dryomyzidae; genus Dryomyza; species Dryomyza anilis. The sequence continues at coordinate 98,328,623 of OX638132.1, forward strand.
TGGTGTAGGCTGTTTTATGATCCTATGGTTGAAATATTTCCAGACAACATTTTTGGCAAGGTTCAGTATAGACATTTTATTTCAACAAAATTCAAATGGAGTTTTATCACAAGTTCTTTGTTTTCTGTCTGTTCCCAAAATATGCCGATAAACTTGTATTAAAAATCCACAACATTTTACATGCTACTAATACTTTTCCCAAAATATTACATTTATCTATGTGTTTGCCGGAAATATACCGGATTGTTTAAATCAAATTTTAATACTTTATTCGCTTTGAATTTGAAACAAATACAAATATGTACATTAGACTGACAATGGAAAATCATGATTTCGAATCGAGAGAAGGTCACCCTCTAGAAATGCTCTATTGGATGAGAAAAACGATGTGAAGAATTTTCAGCGAAATCCGAATATGGGATATGGACCCGCCGGGACCTCAAAGTAGGCGTTTTCGTACCTAAATCAACAATTTCAAAATTGAAGTGATTTGATGTCTCTCAAACACAATAAACTAAAAATATGGTATGTCATCTGTTCGAAAGGTTTATTAGCTTTTCAAGAAACTATAAATGAAAGATATAAAAAATACAGAAGCAGTGATTATTTAAACAGGCATCCTTCGTTTTATATTTTCATCAGTCACACCTAGCCTAAAACACTTTAAACTCAAAAGTTCGATTCCCATCTAAAATTTATTTTGAATATGTTTTTGACATCCTTTGCAATATTTTAGGATGAAATAAAAAACAATTGTAGAGTTTTTAAAATGCATTTTTTGATGCAGTTTTTTTACTAATTTTTTTTAGTAATTAATTTTAATAATTTAATTTCAACATATTCAAAATAAATTTTAAATAAGAATCGAACTTTTGAGTTTAAAGTGTTTCATGTATTTTCATAGAAACTTTAAATTAGATAATTCGAAATTGGAAACATTTATGACACTTTTTTTGCATTTTTTTTTTTATATGAAAATTGTCAGAAAGTAGAGTAATGAGTCTAAAAATGCTTTCGTATTAATAAATGGTTCATAAAAATTTGTAAAACTGTTTCGGAAACTTTTTTACAATTTTAAGTGCTCTACGTAGCAATGAAAATTAGCACTCATATAAATAATCTGGATATACTCTAAAAAGATATTAAATAAACTTATAAATATTTCGTAGCGTCGGTAGCTACGAGCTAAAAGTCGCAGGTGCGTTCGACTACGAGCCGAAACGTCCGCGGTTCGATCCCCAGCGACTACCAACATCTTTTTCATAGAAAACATTTTTCTATGCGACGCTACCTCTTGGCAGTAAATGGCAAACCTACGAGAGTAAAACATTGCCTATGAAAAGCTCTCACCGCCGTTCGGATTCGGCAATAAACTGTAGGTCCCACCAATTTGAGTACAAATATAACTCGCTCATCTCAAATGGTGAGCGAGCTCGGCTACAGGACTGTAGCGCCAAACTATTATATAAATATAGTAATCATTTTAGTGTCTTAAAAGGCTTAAAATGTTCGTTAGATTAGGATGTGACTTGTGATTATTATCCTATTGGGGTTCGACACAGACACGAACACACGCAACTCAAATCAACGCACACTCACACACACACACACACACACACACACATTCGCACGTAATAAAGTGAAGCTCAAGTAGCACCATGACACAAAGAAGAGAAAAACATTTCATTGCAAATAAATGTAAAATATCGATCCATAAATAATGATTATTATGACGGTATACGGTATATGTACCGTTTGCTCTTGTATTTGTATTTGTTGTTGATGCTTTTTTTTTAGTGTGTGTTCTCTGTGACTAGAGCAATGTGTGTGAATGTTGTTGTTGCTACTGCTGGTCACAAGTATGTTGTTGTTTTTGTTGTTTGCATATGCGAGTTTTTGTTGGCAAATTTTTGTTGGTGTTGTTATATTTGTTGTAGTATTGTTTTTGTTGAGCTTTGTTGTGTGCGGAAGGACGGAACCCAATTAACGGGTGGCAGGCTGTTTAATTGAATTGGCTTAAAGCGCACTTACCGCAAGCAGACAATTAATATGCGGCGCGTATCCAAAAAGGCTTCGTTCAATTGCTTCGTTGATTTAATTGAGAAATTAATTTAAGCCAAATATGATTTCATTTCACTGCATTAATGTTGATTTTGAAGTGTTGTGCACTATTTTGAGAAATTTGAATTTAATTGAATTTTCATTTTATTAAATTTCACTGGAATTTCTACTGTATTAAATTTCACTGAATTTTTGTTTTATTAAATTTCATTGAATTTTTATTTTATTAAATTTCACTGAATTTTATTTTTGTTAAATTTCACTGAATTTTAAAATTTTATTAAAATAAATTTTTGTATGCCAAATTTTAAAAATTTAAATTTTTATTCATTAATTTTGGTTTTAATTAAAATTAATTTATTTTATAAAACATATGTCGTTTTTAACCATTCATTTAATTACTTTTTATCAAATTTTGAATAAACTAAAATTTAACTAAAAAAATTGTTAAATTATTGAATTAAGTGAAATTTTAATTACATATATTTAATTTATTAAATTCAATTCCATATTCTTTTGGCTAAAGTTTTAATTAATAATTTAACTGATACTTTATTAAATGTTGATAAGTTTTTTTATTTCAATTTAATTTTACAACAATTGAGTTTTACTTTTTTTAATTTAATGAAGTTTACCTAAATTTTAGTTTTACTCAATTTTAGTAAATTTTTTAACTGAAATTTGACAACAAAATTTATTTTACTGAATTTTTAAAATTTATGCTTTAACTAAAATTTAATTATATCTGATTATATTAAAAATTTGTTAAATTTTAGTTTTATTCAATTTTAGTAGATTTTTGTGAAATTTAAGAAAAAAATTGATTTAACTAAATATTTAAAATTTTTCATTAAACTTTAGCTATATTAAAATTTTTTGAAATTTTTGAATTGAAATTTGACACAAAAAATTGAATTTAACTGTATTTTTTTTTAATTGTAAAATAATTTATTTTTAATTCAATTTTAGTTAATAATTTGACAATCATTTGTATTAATCGAATAAGACTTATTTTTACAATATAATTTATTAAATATAACTTTTTATTAAACTTTTGTTAAATTCTAGTTTATTGCATTTAATTAAATTATATTTGAATTGTATTTTCATTAATTTGAAATAATTTCAGTTATATTTTAATTAAACTTTTCATTAGTGTTTGAATGAAGGACACTTTAATTGAATTTTTATTAAATATTAGCTATTTTAAAACATTTTAATTGATTGAATAGTAATTAAATTAAATTCCGTGAATTTATATTTGTTTTTCTTTTTTAGTTGTTAATTTGTATTAATTTGTTTTATTAATTTATGCACTTTATTGATTTAGAACTTTATTGGAATTTGACTAAATTGTATTAGTTAATTTCATTTTAATTAAATTAAACTGTTTCATTGAATTATTATCAAATTATATATGTATTGATTTGGTTTTATGAATTTAATAATTTAAATAAATTGTTCAATCATTTTAAATTTGATTTTCGTTAACTTTAAAGGCCATTGTACTAACACTTTTTAATTAGTTATTTTATTTATAAAATGTTGACTTTGGTTCTACTGAATATCATTGACTCTTCACCCATTTTATGTTAATTCAATGTTTGAACTTTATTATTTGTTAATTGAAATTTCAACCAATTTAATTAAACTTTGATTTGACTGCAATTAAAAAAAATGTACTTCTGTGCTTCACAGTATTTCAATTACTTTATTTTAATTGATTTTATTTTAATTAAATGGTGCTTAATGACGCATAATCATAGACATTTTAAAGTCAACTTAAAATTTAAAAGCAGCTTTTTGACAATCTAATCTATACAAAAATTTTCAAAAAAATCGAATTTATTTTCGATTTTAAATTGTCTATGATTATGCGCTAATATCTTTAAGAAAAATTTAATTTTTATAAATTTGTTCACCACTTCATTTTTTTTAGTACTTGAATTTTGTACAACAAATTCAGAGTTTTAAGTGTCTTAAAACCCCTTTAAAATTTACTTAACTCCCAAACACATTTAAATCGACAACGACGCGCTTAAATTTATTTATTACCGTTGCCGCTAAGCGTCGCTTAATTCGCCATAATGAAAATAATGACAACAAGTAACAATTGCAGCCGCACAACAAATACCTGCCGCCTTCTCTTTTAAGCCGTCGAAACAACGCGTTTAAATTGTTACGACGCGCGGCCAACTTACACCTTCGAAGGACATTTGCACGCAGGATGTATAAATGAAGAAACGACGATTGATCGCACGATTTTGTTGCTGATGCGGAGCTGCTCGACGAGCTGCTTGAGCTAAGTTCGCGCGCGCTTTAACAAATGAAGCGAAAAATCAACGACGACGACGATGAAAGGAGCAGCGCCGTCAACAATGATGCTGCTGCTCAGGATGTTGATAATGCTGCTGCTACTGATGGCGCAACACTTGGTGTAAGCCAGCCAAGAGTAGCAACAATAACAACAACAACAAACACCAGCATAAACAACAGCAGCAACAACAATATGCACAAAATACACTTGTTGTAGATGTATAAAGCACAACAACAAAAAGCAGCAACAGCAATCACTATAAACGTAATGCCTCCTTCTTCTCATTCACGGGCTCTTCATCATCATCATCATGGGCATTATTCTCACAACAACCTCATCATTGTCATAATCATTATTATCATCCTGCATGCGCATGGTTACGCTTGAGGCAAGCATAACCTTAAATTCACCACATCGTCCTGTTGCTGTTGCTACTGCTGCTTTCGATGCTGGCAGGCTCTAGCCTCCTCCCTGTTCCCACTCTGTTCTATGACTGCCGCACTCAGGTTTCATGACAGCTTCTCAAATTGAGCGAGCGCTACGCCAGTTGTCGGCAGGAGGCAACGACAATAAACACAGCAGGCGACCAACGCGCCACCCAGTTGCTGATATGGATCAGGACGATGACGAGGATGCTGCTGCCTGTGTTTTTGTTGTTGTTGTTGGTGGTGGTGATAGTGATGCAGAGGCGTGTTATGTTGCTGCTCATGATGAAGATGATGATAATGATTAATATTAAGTTAGTGCACTGAAAATAATTGAAATTGAAACTTTAAAATGAAACTGAAACTTTAAAATGAGTGTACCTGCAAATTTAATGTTTGCCACATATACTATGTTGTCTACAACAATAGATGGTTGTCGCAATCATTTCAACAAAAAAATAGTCGCTATAATATTTTTTCTCTTTGAAAACAGAAATATGTTTTATAAGAACTAGACATCTGCACAAATGTATTTGAAGTTCCCGCTGCATAATATGCACTACTGCACTCTACAGTGTTAAGTGCATTTTCCAATGGCAGTCTAAAGTATTATAGTGAAATCTCTCCGCCGACTTCACTTTACAGCAGTATTTATTTCATTGGTGTCAAGTAGTGTCAAGACATTTATTTAAGAAATTCAATATTTTAAAAAACAAAAACCAAATGACACTACTATCGTTGAAAATTCAACAAGTACAGTGAGAGACCGCAACTAGAACGAGTGAGCAGACGAACATTGACAACAAAAACAAATATGCCGACAGTAATGTTGTTGTCGGTATTTATATGTTTATTAAAAATACAACAAACATTATTTTTTCAAAACAAATTTTTGGACGATAAAAACAACGCATTGGTCGAAAAGAAATATATATAAAAAAAAATGTTTTTTGGAATAAATTAAATAATGAAAAAAAATGTTGTTCGATAAATTAAAAACTTAACATAAAATATTATATGATTTTCATTTAACTTTTGAATTTTTACTATATTTTAATATTAATGAAAATTCCTTAGTGTAAGAATGATACAAAAATATGTGAAATGCACTTAGTACTCAATGTCATAAGCAAGTTCATTTCAGTAGTTGAATTTTTATTGCACATCATTACTACAACTACGTATTGTTTGTGTTTTGTTTTGACACTACTTGGGCTTTGTCATTTGATTTACAAGCATAGAATCGGCGATAGTAAATGTTTTGAAATAAAATGAAGGTCTTGAAGTGGTTTTCAAATGCATTTGTGCAGATGTCAGATGGTTCTCATCCATGTTATGATTACGAAAAATATTGGTCCTATCAAAATATGGTCAATACGAATCATCTAATCATTCAGTTATCATCAGTTAGAGCCATTCCACACCAAATCAACTAGGGATTGGAACTCACTCTTTTCAATGAAATTTGGGAGACAGATTAAGGATATCGAGATATCGCTAAATTTTTGTTGATTTAATAGAAATGTTCATACCGAATTATAAGATTGTATTTTGATGGCATTATATTTAAAGAAAATATTTTCTAATTTTGTATTGAAAAGTAGAACTTTTGTTCTACAGTAAAAATCTTGTTTTATTCGCTTTAATATGATATCTCAGCAAAATTTCTAGCTTTTCTCGTTCAGGAGATATTGATATTGATTGTATCTCTGAACACAGAAAAAAATCTTCAATATGATAAATATTATGCATTTTTCCACCAACTACGAGATTCATCATATGGAATATCTTATTCATTCAATTGAAATTTAATGTTTTAAATATACAATATGAAGTTATTAAACATCAAATTTACACACAAAAATAAACCGAACAAAAAAAAAATTGTCCGAAAAAAAATTAAAACAAGAACTATTTGAAAACTAAGAAGTATGCCCAAAAATGAACGAAAAATAAATATTTTGATTGGAATTTGGTTTGATGAAAAGCACTCTTCATTATGATGTACATAAATATTCTATTTTATATAATTTTTCATTAATATGATGCAACGTATTCTTTACATACTTTTCATTACATTTTCGGTTATTCATCAAATTGATAATGAATTCATTTCATTGATATTTTGTAGTTATCAATATTACGAATTGTTCTACAATACAAATTTTTGATTTTGACTGCTGAGCATCTCCGGTAATTTTCAATTCATGAATAATTCAGTTTTTAAACTATTTCAATTTGATATGGTACACATTTTACAAAATTTGTTTTTAAACTTCAAAACGTACGTATTTTGGATACGTTGAATATTTGGGTACATGAATTACAAAACAAAATTCAATCCTTATTTATTAAACCATTTATTTATAAGATATTTACAAAATATGTTGTAAAGTATATGTATTTCAAAACAATATGCAAAATTGAATCGAAATTTATGAATACATTTACTAAAAAAGAAATATGTGACGATTTTTCATGTATTATCAACGTGCTATGGAAAATATTTGGATGCACGTTTATTTCAAAACATTTTATTCAACAAATTCCGATTTTAAACATCTAATAAAAATACGTACTTTTTTATATCACTTTTTTTTGAAAATACTGTATAAAAATAATTGGAATACATTTTTCTCAAAACATTTTCTTGTAATAGTTTCACAAATATATTTGATATTTTTAAATACATTTGTGAAAATACAGATAAGTAAATATTATATAAATATATTCGTAAGTTAATTTCCCAACATTTTACCATTCGCTTTAAAAAATATTTATTTTAATGGGTATATTCTCGTAATAATATATTTATTATATTTTAATTAAATTAAAAACATAATTCAATTGAACATTATACAAAACTAAATTTCAAAGTTTTCAACTTTCACTAATGTACCGCATTAAAACTGAAAGCTCAAAATACTTTCACCACATAAAGCTCTTTAGGTAGGTGCTCTCAAGCTCACTCGAAACACAATTCAGATGCATTCACAAGGATTCATTGAATCCTGGAAACGACGTTTAAGCGGTTGCATGCCACACACGATGGTGCCACCGAAGGCACCACCTAGCGACCGCGTAAAGTGAAACCTACAAAAAACATGGTGGCGACGCTGCTAAAAAAAGAAATGTGGGCGTTTGTGGCGCTCATGAGCTGGGTGGCACCAAAAAAAAAAAAAGCAGTGAACCGTGTTGCTTGGGTTGACCGTCGATATATTCTGTGTGTATGAGGTGATGATGCTTCTTTCTATATTTTCTAATTATTGTTGAGAAGGTGGTCAATGTTTTTTTTTAAATATTTTATTTATTTTAAATATAAATTTCATATTTAATTTCTTACAAAAAAAATTCTTATAAAAATCTATAAATTTCAATGGAAAATATAAAAATTATGGTATCATGGAAAAATGGTTATCGGGAATACCAACATTAAGGGCCGTTTTCACAATATCCAGTTAAGTGTTTCAATTCCATCGCACGATAGCACATGTAGGTTCTGTTTGGTGAGAACCCAGTGCTTATTCTAGAAACCTGTCCAGCTCTAATGCGCACAAGGAAGAATTCATGGATTCTATCAACCAAGTCAAATAATCAGGTTTCTTACTCAGGTTGGCATGGTGGAAGTCCTATAGAAGGATGTAACGCATATACCAGAAACCCTACTGAGTATTACATAACAATATTCAGCACATCAGGACACTACTGAATTCACTAGGGACGTACCACAGTTGATAACCCTAAAAACTATGGTTTCAAGCGGGGCACCATAGATCCTATTAGGTCGCAGTGCATTAACCCATTAAAAATAATAACAATAATAATGGGTAACTCTAAGTTAAAGTGACAGTTAGTGCAAAACGACCATTATTACTAAAAAAAATCTGTCCGTCTTCAAAATTTTCAGTTTGTTTTTCGTATTATTTAAAAAATAAAACAGTATGAAGCCGAACCGTTTATATCGGTTTTTGAATAACGGTTCAGTTTATGGAAAGGATTTAGGTTTTAAAAATTACTCCATTTTTAACGTATATCCTTTTCAGTTACGGTTTCAAACCAATTGTAGAAAATCTAACCTTTTAGCGAAGAGATGATGGATTTCTTATTTTCAGATGTTATATTTTTCGATAAATTAATTTATTTTCATTTCTAACAGGTGGCAACATCGTTACAACTAAGAGTGAAAGTAAGGCAAAGTCTAAAAGCAATATGAAACCTGATGTTTTCGATTTAATTTCATTATTTTTGTGCTTTACACGTTTTGTCCAACACCTCCAGTTTTTTGTATTGTGGGGCGATACTTTGGGAGTTCGGTGCTATTTAGAATTTATAGGTTATCGCCGTTGTTCGTTTTTCGATCTATTACACCTCATGAGACTGCATATTATTTAGTTTTGCTCGCACTTTCCTGGTTTTTAGATTTTTTAATGTTTTTTTATTTTCTTTTATTTTTTATTATTCTTTTTTTATTTTCCTTTATTTATATTTTTATATTATTCTTTTTTTTACTTTCATTTATTCTATTTCTCGCATTTACCTCGCAAGGCAGACAGACAGACAATTGTTATTTATTTATCTTCCGTCGTCCAGCATGTTGAATACGTAACTTACTGTACTACGTAGTATATTACGTCGCAACGTCTTCTACTACTTCTTCTTCTACTTTGACTGCTCGATGTTGTCCTTCGTTACGACAAGAAAGATTTATTTGTATTTTTCACAGTCACAAATCCCAGTCATCGTCCGGCAGTGCACAAACAAAAAAACTCCCCTTCACCTCACTCTAGCATTTGCTGTACCACCCTGCAAAAGGACCCTGCACTCCATCAAATCCCTGCGCCCACTTTCGCTCTAGAGCTCTTCTTCGTCGTTACTCTTGGTGAAGTTATTTGAATCTATTGTGGCGCGTTTTTTTTTTGTTAAATTTTTTTCCCTCTAGTTGATGTTTGTGATTTTTTTAGTAGTCCTACGCATACCAAAATTGTTGCCTGGTTACATGAGGTTTATTTTTTATTTTCTCCAAGCTAACGAGAGCAACGCAATATCCTTGAGAATGACTGGACGGCGTGGTATTTGACGCAAAAATATTCACGAAATTTTTAGAAAATTTAAGAAATAAACTGAAATAGAATTTGATTAAAATTTGCTTTGAAGAACAAATTTCTTTAAAATGATGTAAATATTGTCTATGTATGTAATGGATTTCTTTATAAATGTGATGAAACTTTAACTTAACATACATTTCGTCAAGTTGAAGAACAATTTTTGAGTCATTTATTATAAATGGTTTAATGAGTTCATTACATTGATGTATTGTAGTCATTAATGTTAAGTTTAAACTTGTGTAGAACATTCAATATTCGTAATCCCATTTTCGTTTATACATCATGTAAACAAAAATATAAACTGGCAATTTTTAAAAATCGCAAAAAAATTTTTAAAATGCAACAATTTTGGTTTGTTCCAAAATAAATATTTTTATTGTAAAGCTCATTAAAAATATTTTCTAAATTAGTCATAGACCTTTTCAGTTAAGCCACACTGATAAAAGTTATAAATAATTCAAAACAAGTTTACGCGGTCAAATTTGGCATATTTGGACCCCAATATCTCGACAACCAGTCATTATAGCCTATCCTCCTTCACAGGTTTTAATAAGGTCTACTTATATTAGCCGCGGTAGCTCAGTGGCTAGTGCGTTGGACTGCGAGCCGAAAGGTCCCCGGTTCAAGCCTGGACTGGGGCTAACAACATCTTTTCATAGAAACATTTTTCTATACCGCGCTACCTCTCGTCAGTAAATGGCAAACCTACGAGAGTAAAACATTGCCTATGAAAAAGCTCTCACCGCCGTTCGGATTCGGCAATAAACTGTAGGTCCCACCACTTTGAGTACAAATATAACACGCACAGCTTAAAATGGTGAGAGAGCTCGGCCGAAGTTCTATACAGGACTGTAGCGCCAAACTATTATTATTATTACTTATATTACAAGTTCACAAAATTTCATCCAAATCGGAAGCAACAAATTGAAGCAGGTACGGTTGACAAATGTTCACCCATATGTCTTTTGTTTTTATTCATCAAAGTAATGAAATGCAGTCTTCGCAGTTCGTCGTATTGAAGAACACCCTTTCAGTTATTCATCAAAATGTCGATCAACACAACACAGATTTTTGCAGTTGTTAATATTATGAATTGTTCATCAATTTAATGAATCAATGTTTTAAAAACAACATTCATTGAAATTATGCATATTTTATATTTCTGTGCATGGATAATGTTGACGTAAAGATGAAGATAATTTCAGCTGGGGGAAGTAATTGTTTCTTACTAATTGTGCTATTCTTCTGAGTTGTAATTTTTTTTGTTTTTAATTTATTAAAATTTTATTAATTTATGAATATCAGTTTTCTGCTTTGTTTTTCATTTGTCTTTGTTTATAAATAATAAAAACTTTATTTTTACTAAAATAATTTGTTCCGTGCCCATCTAACTTATTAAAATATTAACATAAATCTTCTCATCTCCGCGCTTTTTTAACCTTTAAAGTTCAAAAATCTTTTTTTTAACCATAATTTTACTTATAAACCCCTCCTTGCATATTAAACTAACCTTAGGTGGTCGCGCTGCTTCCCACATGTGGCGTAATTTATTGGAAACTTAACTTTTACTTAAACACAAATTTAATAAAACAATTAAAATGTAAAAAGTTTAAAGTTTTTCAATTATTTGCAATTTATGTCACGTTGAATAGCGCCTTTTTTTTAATAGAAAAATTTGAGCTAAGCTTGCAGCAAGCATATTCTCCACTTCAAAAGTACTGCCAACAATTTTAATATATTTTTTTTTAATTTTTCATTTTAAGGTGTTGACGCTCTGATGCGCGAATTCAAGTCTGGCCGTGTGACGTTGCGTCGCAATCGTCGGAAGACGAAAACCAACGATGCCCTGCAGGAAATGTTTCAAGTTTTAGAAATAAGTCAGAAACAGAATCGCGATTCCAAAATATGCATCGATCTGCATATTTAGACGGCAGCTAGGCGGCACCACCCCATCATAACAGAGTATTCGATCAACATCGTCATGACATCATAAGCAATATTTTTTATTATTTTATACTAATAATTTATATTAATATATTTTATATTTTTTTTATATTTAATCCCCATTGGCCATGCTTTGTACTGAGTTCAAAGAAAAAACTAAAATAATACTGCCTTCAGTGCATTTTAATTGTTAATCAAATTTTATATTCTAAACAATTTGGAAAAATTTTAAATAATTATATGTTTTTAAATTTTTTGCAATTTTTATAATTACTAAAAGCGCGATGCTGCTTCATACATTTCATTATCCTCAGAGGATGCTTAATTTTAATATGTTTTAAAATTTTTTGATTTTATTTTAATACATTTATTTTAAGCTTATAAAAATGTCTATTTTTGTATTGTGTTCAATATGTTTTTAAAAATACATTTATTATAAATAATAAAAAATGCATAGATATGTTTATATCTAGTAAAAAAAACGCAAAAGTTGTGCCTTATTTATGCATCAAATATATGTTATATATAAAATGTTTAACATATCGTCGTCGTTCAGTAAAATGACGTTAAGTCAATTGAGGTAAGTATCCCAGCAGGAAATGTCACCAATGATTCCCCTATGTCAGGTCAGAAACATCGATGACCGATGGCATTTTCGCACTGCAAAGCATTGATGACATTTTCATACAAATGTCCACTGATTCATGCATGATGTCATGGACGTCATTCATCAATGAAGTCACAAACGATTGCCATACATTTTTTTGGATAAAAAAATATTTTTTTTTTTGTTTTACTTATTATTTCTTAATTTATATTTGTGTTTTATATATTATTTCCATTTTATAATTTTCTTCTGTTCTCGGTTGGAATGGTATGTGTACTTGCTAATGTCAATAACGTACTTTACTAACGGCCATCATTTATCAACATTACTACTGCTTATTATCCCGCTTTTATAAAAATTGTTCCCTCAAATTTGGCCTATGAATAATATGGCAAGGTGGCATCGAACGCAAATTTTCAGTTATACGCGTAAATGATGTCCCTAGACGTATGTTGTATGCATTTCACATTGAATTTCACAACGTAAATGCAGCATACCTTTAGGGGCATGTGACGTGAAAGTTGATTTTCATCAATGGCGTTATCAATAACATTTCATCAATGACAGATTTTCACAATGTCATCGATTCATCATTAATGACCTTGTCGTCAATGAGGCCATTTCCTGCTGGGATGCCACTATAATAAAAACGAACTCATTTTTGCGTAGCAAAATTCCCCGGAGTTCTACATCTTACCAACCGAAGATAAATGGGGCGTAAAAAAAATCAATGATATATATATAGGACTTAAAGACTTTTCAAAGAATAAAATCTGAATAAAACCCTCCTAAGGTCACAAAAATAGTCGGATTTAAACAATTTTTGGATTAAATGCTAGATATTATGCAGTTATTTAATCTCCAATTAAAACTAGAATCAGATATCGTTATTTGTACACACTGGATCACCGTTACTGTTTATATTGTACTTAGTGACTTTTCACTGAACGACAATAGTCGAAATTTTAATAAAACGGTGGTCAGTCGGTCGGATTTAAATGATTTTCGGAGTAACTATAGATTTTATGCAGTTCTTTTATATCCAAATAAAAATAAAATTAAATACCGTTTTTTGGATGTACTGGAGCACCGTTACCATTTATATGGGTCTTAGTTCTATATACGCAGAATGCGAAAAGCTGAGCACCCGCACCTAGTTACACCCAGAAAAAAATACTATATAAATAATAGTTTTTTACTATTAAAAATAGTCAATAGGATAAATTATTATTTTAATCGGAAAATACCATTAAATACTAGAAAATACCATTGAGTTTATATGAAAAGATTTATTTTTTGTACACTATTAAATCAATAATTGTCCTATTGACCAATTTTAATGGGATTTAGGGGAATTTTTTTCTGGGTGTACACTCATTAAGGTATTGCAAGGGCTTAGCCGCACTTTTCGGATCTATAATTGATGTAATTCCTGCGTATCGACCGTGCACCGCCCATACTTTCATCAACTCACAAAGATGTTGCAAGTCATTGAGGTACTGAAGGTATTAGTTTTTTTACACGGCTACAGCCTGCCATTCATACCGAAGAACAAGCAAGATTTTTTTTAATTTCTATATACCCTTTTTCGGAAAATGGAGTTTTCTAAAAAATTAGTTTTTATTTTTAGTGGAAATGGTCAGTCACCCTGTTGTGGGGTGTTTTTTTTTTTGTAATACCGTATGAGGCTTCATTATTTGCTTGACACTGCAATTTTTTTTTTAAATTTTAAATTTTGTGAAGAACACACAGAAAAAATGTACATCATATTAATGGATTCCATTCTTCAAACCATGATTCATTATATTGAAGAACCATCCTATTAATATAATAAATCTGTTTGTTCGTTTGTACGTTTGTACGTTTGTACGTTTGTACGTTTGTACGTTTGTTCCGCTTCTCCGTCTAAACGGCTGATCCGATTTCCTTGAAATTTTTACCACAGATGCGGTATGGTCTGGAAGGAATGATAGGCTATATATGGGCGGGATTGGACAAAGAGGCGTGGCACCTCCCATACAACCTAAACTTTCAGTACGATATAACTCGGCACTTTCACCAGCTACGAACATGAAACAAAAAACTCAAATACACAAAAAAAAATTAAAAACAAAAAACCAAAAGCACAAAACAAAACAAAAGCAAAAATACAAAAACAAAAGCAATCACGTTTGTTCCGCTTCTCCGTCTAAACGGCTGATCCGATTTTCTTGAAATTTTTACCACAGATGCGGTATGGTCTGGAAGGAATGATAGGCTATATATGGGCGGGATTGGACAAAGAGGCGTGGCACCTCCCATACAACCTAAACTTTCAATACGATATAACTCGGCACTTTCACCAGCTACGAACATGAAACAAAAAACTCAAATACACAAAAGAAATTAAAAACAAAAAACCAAAAGCACAAAACAAAACAAAAGCAAAAATACAAAAACAAAAGCAATCACGTTTGTTCCGCTTCTCCGTCTAAACGGCTGATCCGATTGTCTTGAAATTTTTACCACAGATGCGGTATGGTCTGGAAGGAATGATAGGCTATATATGGGCGGGATTGGGCAAAGAGGCGTGGCACCTCCCATGCAACCTAAACACGATATAACTCGGCACTTTCACCAGCAACGAACATGAAACAAAAAACTCAAATACAAAAAAAAAAATAAAAACAAAAAAGCAAAAGCACAACACAAAACAAAAGCAAAAATACAAAAACAAAACCAATCACATAAAACCACAATCCAAACTAAATGAAAAACAAAAAAAGGAAAGAAAAAGAAAAACTAACTCACCACACTAAAACTAACCAAACTAAAACTCACCACACTAAAATTCACCCTTAAATTAACCACACTAAAACCCACCACACTATAATTCACCACACTAAAACTCACCACACTAAAATTCACCACACTAAAACTCACCACACTAAAACTCACCACACTAAAACTCACCACACTAAAACTCACCACACTAAAACTCACCACTTAAAAACTCACCACACTAAAACTCACCACACTAAAACTCACCACACAAAAACTCACCACACTAAAACTCACCACACTAAAACTCACCACACTAAAACTCACCACACTTAAACTCACCACACTAAAACCCACCACACTAAAATTTCACCACACTAAAACTCACCACACAAAAATTCACCACACTAAAACTCACCACACTAAAATTTCTCCACATTAAAACTCATCACACTAAAACTCACCACACTAAAACTCACTATACCCAAAAGTCGCCACACTCAAACTCACCGCACTAAAATTCACAACACTAAAACTCACCACATTTAAACTCACCATACCAAAACTCACCACACTAAAACTTACCACACTAAAACTCACCACACTTAAACTCACCACACTAAAACTCACCACACAAAAATTCAACACACTAAAATTGAACACACTAAAACTCACCACACTAAAATTTCACCACACTAAAACTCACCACACTAAAACTCACTACACTAAAATTTCACCACATTAAAATTCACCACTTTTAAACTCACCACATTAAAACTCACTACACTCAAATTTCGATACACTAAAACTTACCACACTAAAACTCACCGCACTAAAATTCACCACACTAAAACCCACCGCACTATAATTAACCACACTAAAACTCACCACCCTAAAATTCACTACACTAAAACTCACCACAATAAAATTCATCACATTAAAATTCATCACACTAAAACTCACCACAATAAAATTCACCACACTAAAACCCACCACACTATAATTGACCACACTAAAACTCACCACACTTAAAAACACCACACTTAAACTCACCACACTCAAATTCACCACACTAAAACTCACCACACTAAAACTCACCACACCAAAACTAACCACAATTAAACTCACCACTCCAAAATTCACCACATCTAAACTCACTACACCGAAACTTACTACATTAAAACCCACCACTCTAAAACTTCTACTGGGAAAAACTCTACGGGGAAGAATTCTACGGGAAAGAATTCTACCGGGAACAATTCTACCGGGATGAATTCTACGTTGAGAATTCTACGGGAAAGCGTTCTATGTGGATTTTACGGGAAGATTTCTACTGAGAATAATTCTGCGGAGAAGCGCAGTCTGAGAAAAAATTGTCTTTGAGAAAAGTTGTTTTGGCGGAGAATTATTTGGTTACCACATTTATAAAACGAATAAAAAAATTTCAACAGCTAAGCACGGGCCCCTCATATCAATAATAAAAAAATGTTTTTTATATTAATAAAATCGCTCCATATCTTTGAATTCAGAAAATCTTGGCACGAGTCGTGCACGGGTCCAGCTAGTTCTTAATATTAATGACTAACGACATCAATGTTATGAATGCGATTGTAAATATGATGATGCACTGTATGTGAAGAATACGTTTCATCATATTAATGAACAAATACATAAAATAAATTATATAAGTACATCATTTTGAAGAATGGTGTTCATCAAACCAAATTTCAATCTAAATATTTATTTTTCGTTCATTTTTTGCCATACGTCTTTTAAAATACTTGCTTGACATGCCTAAATTTGTAAAATGTTTCAGAATATATTTATTTATAATTACAACTTTTTATTAATAAATGTTTATATTAAAATAAAAAAAAAATTGTTTTGTTTTAACATTTTTTTCGAAAATATTTTTTTTCGAAACATTTTTTTTTCCGAAAAAATTTTATTTTTCGGAAATTTTTTGTCTGTTATTTTTTAAATAAAATTTGTACACTTTTTTTCGAATTATAGAAAATATTTTTTCTTTAAATTCGTAAAAAAATATTGTGAACAAATTCATCAATATGACGATTCATATTCATTGTATGGAATATTTCGTTCTTCACTATGATGTTCGATATGACGAATAATTTCATATATATAATGACTGTATTCATAAATATGTCATTTAATGAACGGTGGTATGATGAATCTGGTAGTTGGTGAAAAAATTCATAATATTTATGAATAAATTCATCAAGTTGACTTTTCACTGAACGACGATGTATACTTTCTAAAAAATAAAAACTTCTTAACAATGTTTGACAGTAAAAGGTAGAAAGAAGGAGAAGACTGAACAGACGAATTAAAAAAATTAATAATTATTTTTTTACTACAATTTTTTTCCATACAAAAATTAAAACTGTAATAACCACCACTACCAAATAAAACGAATATCTTTTGTATTTTATAAATTTAAAAAATGCTTTCGCAAAAGCAAAATTCTACACATTTTATTAAACATTAACACTTAATAAATCTTTGGCCAATATTTCGATCCAAACTAACAAAAAAGACATAGTATATAGTTCCGATTTAAAGGTAGCTATATAAAATGAATTTTGCATACATTGAACAAACGAATATTTTAAACACGAATCTATGTTATATATTTTAAAAGTTGTATATAATATATATATATAGTATATAAAATAATAATATTTGTAGTATCAAAATATTATAAGCATTAATTAGAATATCAAACGATCGATCTGCTTGCTTTAAACGATAATTGACATAGTCTGCTAAATTAAAACGAATTTCTTGATTTGACGATGCTATTGTTAATAATTACACACAATAAAATTTGAAATATTTGCTAATAGTTATTTGTAAATTATAGTGTTTAAAAAATATTGCCATGTTTCGACTTAAATTAGTAAAATAAAAATATTAAAAATTTAGAATATATTGATTTCTTTCTTTTCGTATTGCCAGCGAACAAACAAACAACAACTTTTGATTGAACCCTTTTTGTTTGGTACTGCTTAAACTAGTTTTTTAAAAGACACAAAAACAGAATTGTTTTAAAAATTAGTGGCACTTCTTGTCATAAGAACGAATGTATTTGATTAATACATGATTTTTTACTATACAATAGAAATATAAAATATTAATAAAAAAACTTTGTTCGTTTTCAAATAATAAAATAAAATATAAACAAGAATTATAAATGTAAAATTAATATTGCGCTAGACTAATGAATACTGAAACTTGGCATCAGTGTTTTTTCTTTTCTTTTTTTTTTTTGTTAAGTAGTAATTAACATTGTAATGCATTAGTAAAGTAAGTAGTTTAGAGCTGAAGATAGATGATGATGATGACACAAACGATTAGTAGAATTAATTGACTCGTAACTTTTGTGACAGCTTTTTTCTTTCAAACGCCTCTCTCCTCGAAAATGATGCCATGTTCAACATAATATCATTTATATATTTTTTTTGTTTTTGCTTAAATTAATTTGAATTCTTCTGCTTCTTTTATTTTCTTTGTTTTTCTTTTGGCACTTTTTGCTTGCTGCTCACTTGTGACTGACTATGAAATGTTGTCGTTGATGGCTTTTGTATTTTTTATTTAATATTTCTGCAAAGATTTCTTCGCTTTTTCTAACCTGGCAACTCTATGGAATGTGTTGTGGTTGTTTGCTATTTCTTGAAGGCTTTGGCGGCGGCGTTGGCGGCCGACGTTTGTCATCGCCGGCGGCTGCAACCATAAAGTTTTTCGTTTCCACATATTCGTAGGATGTGTTTATGATGCTACAGGTTGTTGTGGTCGTCGTGTTGATCGACGGACTGAGCGGTCCCAAGGTGCTAATCGACCAGTCGATGTTGTAGGGCAGGCTGGTGAAGTCGGTGGAGTCGCGTGTCTTGGCGGGTAATGGTGGCGGTATCAAATCCTCTTCGGATGTAGAATCGGTGGTCTCTGCAGTAGAAAAATTCAAAGTTAAAATAGTTGAAATGCTGTCATCTGTGCGTAAATCGGCTGACATTACTCACCAACTGAGTTGCGATTACTGCTCTCTGCACCCGAGAGCGAAAGTGTGTCGGCTGCCGCTGAGAAACCTTTCATGCTGGCCGTGGGCGTCGCTATGCTCGCTGGGCGGGAGAGGCGACGCTCTTTTTCCATCTCCGAGCGCAATGGTCGTTTGGGTGTTAACTGAGAGCAGAATAATAAATAAATTCATAAATGAATAACTTAGAAATTATTAAAAAATACATAAACATTTAAAAAAAATATATTTTTTAAATAATTATTTAAAAAAAAAGCATAAATGTAAAATTTGATATTCATAAATGAATACCTAGAAATTCATAAATTAAATTGTTCATATTTTTGAAGGAAATTATAGAACTTCATAAATGAAATTTTCAAAATAACCAATTGAAATTTACGAAATTTATAAATGATATGCCCGAAATTCAGAAATAAAATTCAGAAATGAAATTCATATATTAAACGATAAATACAATATCAAAATTCATAAATGAAAATATCGAAATTCATTCAAAATTATTTTTTATAATATGATGCAATCAAAATACCATCTTGAAATTTTGCATGAACATTAACAATAAATTGACGAAAATTTAGGATTTTTTCAGAATTCATAAAAGAGTATCTAGAAATTCATCATATTATCGAAATTCATATATTAAATGATAAATAAAATTTTAAAATTCATAAATAAAATATTCCTTGTTTATAAATGAAATGATCGAAATTCATAAATGAAATGATCGAAATTTTATAAATAAAATGATCGAAATTTTATAAATAAAATGAACGAAATTCATATATACAATTTCGAAATTCATAAATGAGTACCTAAAAACTAATGAATGAAATTCATAATTAAAATTATCGAAATTCATATATACAACTTCGAAATTCATAAATGACATTTTCAAAATTCATAAAAGAGTATCTAGAAATTCATATTATTATCGAAATTCATATATTAAATAATAAATAAAATTTTATAATTCACATATGAAATTCTCGAAATTCTTAAATGAAATTTTCATAAATGAAATCTTTATAAATGAAATGATCTATTTCGAAATTCATAAATGAAATTTTCTAAATTCATAAATGGTATCTAGAAATTAATAAATAAAATTATCGAAATTCATAAATTAAATGATAAATAACATTTTAAAATTCATAAATGAAATTATTGAAATTCATAAATGACTATATAGAAATTAAATTTTCAAATTTATACATAAAATGTTCCTTGTTTATAAATGAAATAATCGAAATTCATAAATGAAATGATCGAAATTTTATAAATAAAATGAACAAAATTTTATAAATAAAATGATCGAAATTTATATATACAATTTCGAAATTCATAAATGAGTATCTAAAAACTCATAAATGAAATTCAAAATTAAAATTATCGAAATTCATATATTAAATGATAAATAAATGATAAATAAAAATACAACTTCGAAATTCATAAATGAAATTATCGAAATTCATATATTAAATTATAAATAAAATTTTATAATTCATAAATAAAATTCTAGAAATTCATAAATGAGTATATAGAAATTAAATTTTCATAAATGAAATCTTCCACATTTATAAATGAAATGATCGATTTCGAAATTCATTAATGAAATTTTCGAAATTCATAAATGAATACAACGATATAAGAATATTAATAAAAAATAATAGTGATTAATAAAATAAAATTATTAATGAAAAACATTCATTAATCAATAAATGATTTATTTCAGTATAAAAAGTAATGTAGGAAATTATAAAATTCTAAAATACACACCTCCTCCGTTAACACTCGCGGATCCAAGTTCGTTTTCGAGCAGAGCGATGTATTCGAAGCGCTCGTAATCGAAACATTCGAATCACGCTCGGGCGTCGATGTGATTGTGGTCAATGGTGAGGTGTACCACTGACTGTTAGCCACGGGTAGACTCAAGGTTTCACGATCCAACTATAGGACAAAAATAAATATTGAAATTATAAAAAAAAACTGTTCAAAAGTTTTGTATTTGAGACTGCTACCTTTTTGATGGAACGTCGCTTGGCCGGCGTTTTGTCTTTATTTTTGCTCTTCGTGCTCGGTGAATGGCCCAGCGTCGATCTGTACGTTTGTTTGTCGTAGGAAAAGTCGCAAATAATGCAAGAAAAGCAAATTTCAAATAAAATTAAAGACAAAAATAAAAAATGCAAACAAAAGGTTAAACTAAATAAAACATCAGCATTAGTAAAAGGAAATTAAATTTAAATAATGAATTAATTAGAATTATAAATGAAAAACAATTAATTGCAGTGAATAATTTTAAGTAAATAACATAAAAATTGAATTTTAATGATAAAGAAGGAAAATTTAATAAAAATATAAATGAAATTATAAATGATTTGAATTTTAATTGAAATATACATATATAACTTTAAAAGAATTAAACATAAATTAAAATTTTAATACTGAGTATAATATTAGAAATTAATAAAAACTTAATAAAAAAAAAATAAAACTAAAAGTATTAAAGTCGTAAACTGAAGCAGACAGAGCAGTGTGCAATGTGGAAAAACAGGAATAAAAATAATTCATTAGTTCATTAGTGCTACGGTATGTGATGCGATTAATATTTAGTGTGTACTAAAACCATTTCAACTTTTTTAGTAGGTACTTTAACCAAACTGTTTTTTTTTTGTTTTTTTTTTGTTAATCTCACAGTTAACGCTTTAATTACCTCGTTAAATTCGTATTGAAGTTAAAGCTGGCAAAGGTGGACTTAATAGAGTTGGTCTGTGGTCGTGTCGAAAAGGTAGATTTGGAGAGTCCGCTACTACAGTAGAGTAAACAATAAAAGTGTTAACAAAATGGTTAGTTAGTTTACTTTCGAAATATATACGTACTCTGAGGAACCCATGCTGGTCTCCGAGAGCCGATTATTGCCATCGAACATGCCCGGCATAATGGAGCCATTGCGACGCATTACCACCGATTCGCGATCCAGCTTCAAGTCGCAGGTCTTTGAGAATTAAAATGCATCAAGTTAATTTACAATAAATACTACTGCGAAAGAGTTTAAAACACTCACCTTCTTGCCGTATTTGCTCTCCACATGCGCCTGCATATCGGCAAAGCACGACTCCAAACGATCCTGAAACGGTTTCAGTGTCTCGGGCGCCTTGTGCTTATGCAGTGCAATGGCAATCTCCAGCAGTGGAATCTCCGAGGCAATAAGCTCCTTCAACTCTTCCACTAGGTCCGCATGTTCCGGATGTGCCTCCAGATAGTCTGCGGTGAGGAAAGCATCCTCATACTTGCTAAAGCCACCCATAACAGCGGGATCAACAATGCCATTGATCTTCATGCTCAATGGATTGATCGGTATATGCTCATCGTTCTTGTGCGCTATAATAAGATCGCGTATATCTTTGTTCGTCGATTTCATCGTCTCTACTGCAAGCTCAATGGGAGAGATTTTGAATTTGTGCGTCTCCACTACCGGATACCAGCGCAAGATGCCCGGCAATGGATGCGACGTGGTGAGCACAGTGCGTTCCAGCCACAGCGAGCGCACGCCATCTGTATCGCCGCCATCGGCGCCACTGCTCTCTCGATACGGCCGCGAGAATTTAAACTTTTGCACATTATTCGAGGTGAAATATTTGACGATCTCATGCGAGATGAGTCGTTCGTTAAACTTGGCGCAGCTCTCATTCATAATCGGCTCCACTTTATTGATCTGTATATACTGGCCATCAGCTTGGGTTAACTCCTCACCGGGTGCCTCCAATGTTTGCATTAGCTCGGCCTGCGGATGCTGCACCAGAATTCGCGTGCAGAACTCGCTCAGGCGCTCATACTCTTTGCCGCGATAGATAAACATCTTGTTTTGTAAAAACCGCGGAAAGCCCAAGCCAAAGAAACACACGCGGAAATACTCCGATGTGTGGCGCAACTCTTTAAGAATTTTCTCAAAGAATTCGGCCATTTTCTTGAGCAACTGCGCCAGCTTCAAATAATCGTAGATCTCGTTTTCGTACTGCTGCGCTAGAACTTTGCACATATCGATCGCACACTCCCACATCTTGCCCTTGTCATAATAGTCGATGATCTCAAAGTACAGAGCCTCTTTGAGTTCGCGATGCGTGCGGCAGAGCGTGTGACGATGCGAACGCAGCAACGGCGACAGCTCCGTATCCGTCCAGTGCAAAAGCTCCGTGTGCAGACGCAGCGTAAACGCGGCTTCGATATAATTGTCGAATTCCATCTGTAGATCGCATAACTTATAGACATAGCGTATATACATCTCTTTGCGATTGACCTCCGAGTAAAATTGCAGCAGCGAAAATGTGCATGCCATGCGATTCTCCTTGCTTTCGTCCTGTATAATGCAGCGATACTCGAGCAGTCGATCCATGAGCTTCGCAAGCATGTGCACAAACTTTGTACCCTCCGTCTTGAGCATTGTGTGAGCCGTGCAGCTCTGCAGCATAATCTGCGAAAAAAGCTCTTTATACTCGAGATCACCTTTACCGGCGCCGATTAATATATCCAACTTCTCAATCATCTCCGTCTCGAAATCGGCAAAGCTAGCCTTGTAGTGCGCATTATTGCGTTTCGTATCGCCATAGCTGTCGTGACACAGACGTGAACTATAGTATTCGCATTGCATCATATCGAAAAAGATAGGTATAGTCGCTCGTCTCAGCTCCACCTCTGGTATCATGCTCATCTCGAGTATGGGCTCCACCAGTTGTGGCACGAATTTGGGCTTATGCTCGCCCAGTTGGAACCACATTTTGCGTATCTCCTGCGCCGTATCTTTTCGTATGTCGCGATAACGCGCAAAAATCACCTGTCGCTTCTTGTCGTTGAAGTCGTTCAGCTGCAGTGGCGACTGTATGAGAAACGCGATGGAGCACTGAAAGAAGTTCGACCAGACCTGCTTCTCGAACGGCTCAAAGAAATAGTCGATTATGACAACCGATAGTTGTTGCAGAGAGCCGAGTATCACGGTGTTTTGATGCATTATCATGTCCATCCAGTCGCGTGGGAAAACGGGCTTCTGATGCACCGACACCAATTCCTCGAAGACCAGCAGTATTTCGATGACAAAGCCCTGCAGTTCATAGCGACTGTTTAGCTGTTTCACATAATTCTCATAGTGTGCCGCATCCATGCGCTGCAGAATGCCCAACATAATGGCCACCAAATTGCCGACCATATGATTTTCTCGATCGAGCGCCTGTGAGGTCTTGATGACGGTGCGCAGCAGTATTAGCATTATGTCGCGCACATCGTTGTGGGTCTCTCCGATATCTTGGCGGTAGAGCAATTTGAGAATGTTGTTCATGATGTTGATGCATTCGGAGACCTAGTTTATGTGGAGGATCACATCAGTGTGGATTGGAAAAAATATGTTAGTTATGTGAGCAGATCATCTTTGGGAGGTTTATATATTTTTATTCAGAACATTTTAAACGGTTTGTTGGAGCAACATGTTTGGAAGAGGTTCGAATTTATGTGTAATAAAAGAGTTTCTAAGGTATTTTATAAAAAGATGGGCGTAGCAAGTAAAGAGTGGTGTTGCTGACGATAGAAGTCGAGATCTCGTTTTATAATTCAAATCGTAGTAGAGAAAGACATTACTCAAAATCTCGTCAATCGCATTCCTCTGCATTATCTTCAGAGATGCGGAAGAAATTGGGTCGAATTCATAACGAGAATGGATATGTCTTCTGTAACCAAGATGAAAATTATTAACGATATCGTTTTTTTTAATATTCGGACATGATATTTCTAACGCAAATTCATAACGAGAATGGGATTGTCTTCGGAAACCAAAACGAGATTCGAATACGAGATCACTTTTTATTCATTTTTGAGATCGATATTTCTAAAGCCATCTTTAAATCTTTGCATTATCTTTAGAGATGCGGACAAGATATCGGTTAAACTTATAATTCGTTATGAGAAAGGAATGGTTTTCGGTAGCAAGAGTAGTTCGAAAACAAATTCACTTTTTTTGGAAATTTCAGAGTTTAATATATCTAAAACCACAATCAAAGTCTCTTTCATTATCTTCAGAGGTTTGGACGAGGTATCGGTGGACCTTACGACTTACGTAACGAGTAGGTAAAATGAAATTCGAAAACCAGATATTTTGTTTATTTTTGAGATGCTGACGAAATATTGTTCGAATTTATATTTCGTAACGAAACTGGGTTTATGTTCGGTAGCTAAGCAAAGATTCGAAAACGAGATCACTTTTATGGAAATTTACGAGCTCAATATTACTGAAACCACCTTAAAATATGTGCATTATATTTAAAGATATATTTAAAGATGCGGACGAGATATCGGCTGAACTAATAATTCGTAACGCGAACGGGATTGTCTTCGGCAGCAAAGACGAGTTCGAAAACAAAATAACTTTTTTCTTAATCTTAAAGTTCCATATTTCTTAAACCAACTTTAAACCTCAACATTACCTGGACAGATTTCGTAACTTACTTAAAACGAGATCTAGATTTCCTTTGATGTTTAGATTTGATTCTCAAAAGATTCAAGATCGAGTTAAGTAAAGCCACTTTAAAATTCCATATATTTCACTTGGAATTCTTGAGTTTCAACTGTTTTTGAAGTTAACTATCTTCATATTTTTCTTTTCTCATTTTATAAATATCGAAAAATCGAGATTCAAATTACAATGCAGTAGAGATTTGACGATGAGATTTATGATTTAAGTTTTTCTATTATAAAATTGATTTTTTAAAAATTTATTATTGATGATATATCAAGAGGAAGCCATGTCAAGTATCAGGATTTGCGATTTTCCGAGTATCTCAAATTAGAAGAATTCTCCGGAATTGGCATTTATTCTTTCCATACATAACAGGAAGTTTTCTCGATAAAATACAGAATATTGCCAATCGAAATTCTAAAAATTTCGAATATAAAGTAAATTTAACATTAATTCCTAATTCAAAAATTTGGTAAAAGCCAAGGACGACTAAAAGAAAGTCTCCCATACATTAATCGAGTTTTATAAAAGTAGTCAAACGTCTTGAGAATAATCAAAGTAGCTGTAAAGTCTCGAATACACGATAGAGAAACTAGCTAGAGATAGACAAAAAAATCTACCATGGAGCTCCCCACCGTAGAGCTCTATGTAATGTTTATACAACTATATGATTTTTTTTTCTATCTCTAACTAATTTCTCTATCGTGTAAACAAGCCATAAAACATCTTCTCCAAATGGAATAAAATACACAGAAAATAATAGCTTCAAAATATTGAACGACCGTTGATTGTTGAAAAATTCATCATATAAATGAACAAACTTATAATATTTATGAATGATTCATAAAAACAAATAACTAATTCTTCAATATAATGAATTTGCTCATTGATAAAAAGAAATGTTCGCCAATCAGCATATATAGATGAAACCTATTATATAGTTGTATTATCTATTTCTGTATATGTCCTTGATAGTAAATATTAACAAGGAAGATTTTTTTTAAAAGAAATCAATTCAGCTAACCTGAGACACAACCAAATAAGGAGACTTTTTTGAGTTTTAAATTAAAAAAAAAATAATAATTTGAATTCTTAATTCAAATTCAGACTGTTTTAAATATAAAGCTTAAAAAAAACTTATTAAGCAGCTGCAAAAATAAACCAATAAAACATTAATAAAAATTGCAAACAATTGTATATTTTAGCTAAAAAAAAAAATTATATAAATCATAGCACTTAATTTTAAAGCGAACATACAAAAAAATCGACGGCTTTTCTTCATTTAACGCATAACGCGTAAAATTAAGCAGTAAAAAACTCATTAATTTAAGCGTTTTTTGCATTGATGTTTTCACAGTAAGCTAACGATACGATATAACTACTAAAAAGCGTGAATGTGTAACGTTTGTGTAATTATTTCGAATACCTCTATTGTTCACGAAGCTATAAATTTGAAGTAATAACTAAAAATAAATAAACTAAATTTTACGCAGTGCGAAAGTGTATTTTTTTATATTTGCAGAACGTTTTTTTTTTTTTAAATGAAAAGAAAATTAAAAAAAAAATAAATTTAATCATAAAAATCAAGTATAATTTTTAAACATAAATAAAACCTAAAGAAATGTGAAATTTTGAAAGTCGCAAAAGTCTTTTATGATGTTACAAAGATTTTCTTTTGACTATTAAAATCTTTACGAAAAACGTATTATTTAATACGTTTAGAAAAATATACTATAACATTTATAGTATTTATGAGGTTTTCAATAGTTTTAGCTGTTCAAATTAATCAATAGTATAAATTTTTCTTTGAATCGGTTAATACTATTGACTGCCACAAAATGCCATTTAAAATATAGAATACTACTAACTTATTTTTGAGTTTATATGTATATAATTTAAATCAACATACCATTAAAATAATGAGTATCCTGTTAGGACTTTTCATTCTTTCGAACTCTTATAAATAACAAAAATTTAAATATTAAGATATCTAAACCTTTTAAAATATGCTTATAAAGTTATTTTAAAAACAACTAGTATAGGTTTACTGACAAAATTTATTTTTAATATTAATATTAATTAAAAAAAAAGGTTTAATACTATGAAATTAATAGTTTTTAAGAAATGTTCAATCGTTTTATCTGTTCAAAATAATCCATAGTATAGATTATTCTTAAATCCAGTTGATACTATTGAATACTGCAAAATACTAATACAAATATAACATACTATTAAATAAATGTTTAGTTTATCTCAATATAATTTTAATATCTGTACTATTAAATTTATAGTACATAGCTTATAGCACATTTTCTATTATTTATTTATTACTATTTAACTCTACTTTATAAAATGTCTTTCACTAAAAGTTCTACCTTTTAACTATAACTTTTGACATCACCCAGAAAAAAATACTACATAAACAATAGTTTTTTACTATTAAATATAGTCAATAGGATAAATTATTATTTTAATCGGAAAATACCATTACATACTAGAAAATACCATGACATTGCCATTGAGTTTTCTATGAAAATATTTATTTTTTGTATACTATTAAATCAATAATTGTCCTATTGACTAATTTTAATGGGATTTGAGTGATTTTTTTTCTGGGTGATAGTGCTTTATGGTATGAGTATGAGCATTTTTTTCTATTCTTTTTTTTTTGTTGTAAGTTATAGTTGTTTTTACCTTTTTCTTGGCAGTTGTTTCACGTGTGTGCAGTTGCGATTTTAATTGTCCCAGCACTTTGGCTGCTTTGGAAAGATTCTTTTCCTGTTGCCATATATCGGTATTGGAGTCGCCCTAATATCGGTTTTATTTAATTTGTTTTTGTGGTTTTAGTGCAAAATTCAAAAAGTTTAACTTAATTAAAATGAATGACTTTTGTGTAAATAACAAAAAAAAAAACACTTATTAAAATTAAGAAAAAAAAAACAATAATTATGACAATTTTAAAAGTAATTAAAAGAATTAATATTTTTATGCTAAACCCAAATAGTAACAGAGTAGAAAAAAAGAAGACAGAAGTATCTGGTACTGGTTAAACGTGAACATTCAAATGATAAAGTGTGACTAGAGAACTTAAAAGTAGACACGACTCGGGAACACACACAAAAGAGACTATGAATAAAACGATGACGAAAATATTGCAATTGATTTCTGAAAATATGTTATCATAAAAAATTCAAAAAATTCGAAAAATTTACAAATATTACTAATTATGAACAAAAATTAAATAACAAAATTAATTAAAAAAATATATATATACATAGGTATATATATATTAAAAAAATGTATATTTTAATCAAAATTAATAAAATTTTAAGAAATATTAAAAAAAAAATGTATACATATTGAAGTTTACAAAGACTGCAATGTATATCATTTGTCATTTTTTTAAACCTCTGTATAAAGTTTAAAAAGTCAAAGATCCTCTGAGTAAATTTTATTATATGACAACATATTTTGAAATTATTAAATGAAATCAATACCAAAAATTTCTAAAATACCCTCAAAATACTTTTTTTAGGTGCAGCAATATCACAGAATTAAACTGAATTAATACATGTTGTATTTATATTGAAAAATACATTATTTGAAACAGAAAGAAAAGGCCTTTCAATCAACAGCTAAAACATTATTCCATGCCTAAAACTGACGTTGTTAATATAAAATATATTTATATTTCAATATTTTAACTACTTTTTCAACTTTGATAACCATTTAATATTTTTTTTTCTCCACTATATTTTTGTTTATATTATTCTATTAAACTGTAATCAATTCTGCATTAAACCCGATATAAATCACCGATATAACGATATAAATTTTAATTGTGCGATTTTTGAGTGTTTTAAAAATATCATAGTGAATGTACTACTTTAGCATCAAAGTGTCAGAAATGCACTTTTGCACATAAGCTTCATTCATATTTTCATTTATAGCTCAAACAAATTCTAAGTGATTTGAATTTTAAATATGTCATTTTATACAGCATCCATTACAGTTTCGCAGAATAATATAAGAAAAAATATGGTGCAGTAAAAATCTTCATAAAATTGTTTTTAAAGTTAGAAAATGTTGATCTAATTTAAAGAATAAGAAGTATTTTAAAATTAAACTGTATTTTGTTGATTATATTTTTTTATTTGCATTACATCCAGAAACGCTAATCGGTTCTGCATAAAATCCGTTATTGATCATTTTAATCGAGCGAATTTTGTTGGATTTATAAAGGTAAATGTGAAGCGCATAAGTATCAAAAATGCACTTTTGCACATAGGCTTCATTCACATTTTCATTTATAGCTCAAGCAAATTCTAAGCGATTTTAGTTTAAAATATCTCATTTTATACAGAATCGATTACAGTTTCGTAGAATAATATAAATAAAAATATGGTGAAGTAAAAAATGTCATTAAATTGATTTCAAAGTTGAAAAATTTTAATAAATTTTAAAAATTATAAAATCTTTATATATTAAGCGTTTCCGAAATGGGAAATTAGTTCAGATGTTTTTTGAAAATAAAACACTCGATCGTTCTCCATCTAATGATGTATAACACAATATAAATCCATAAAGTGTTAGTTGTGAAAAAAATCGTTAATTAGACCCATCCAGTCAAAAAGAGTTTTTGCTGCATAATATCAGATTTTGAAGGTATATTAGAATTTTCGTATTTAAAGCATAATAAATTAAAACTAATTTTTTTGAAAATTGAAATAACATTATTATAATATAAACCTATTTAAAAGTACGATGTACATTTTCGTCGAAATCAATGCAAAAACAAACTACAAACAAATACAACATCAATGCGGTGGTTCCTTCGTGTAGTCTGTTCTAATATGATATATTAAACCAGTGAGTTGGTGGAGTAGTGAGTGGTGGTTTTCAAATTTAGATATTTCGAAAATCCACTAATGGTGCAACTTAATGATGAAAACTAATAATATAAATGGTGTTGGTGGTAGTGACATTTTTTTGATATTTAATAATTATAATGACGGTGATCGTGTGTGACTTATAATAAACGTTTTGCTAAAAAAACGTGCAAATATTAAAACTACCAAGAAATCTAGTGATATTGTTTTATGTATAATGAGAAAAGTAATGAAAAAAAAGTCGACAGAAAATATATTTTAAAATTACGCGCACTTTTGTGTAAAATTTACAAATATATCTCAGCCAATTTGTCGGCGATTTTTTTTTTTAATATTTACTATGATTTTGCGCATTCACTAACAAATTATTTATAATAATTATAACAATCAAAAGATTGTCTCTTGTTATATAGACGACGCAGTGACAACAACTAAACATAAAACAATTAAAATTATAGGACAAAACAAACATAAAATAATTAAACAAGAATTTATTAAAAATTCTTCTATTTTTTTTTAATTGTATTTAACAATTATAATTTAATTATATAAATCATGCAAATGCAAAATGCAAATTAAACGAACAGACAAACGTACAACATGCTGCTGAAACAAACGTATTTAAATTTGCAATAATTGCTAAAACTACTAAATTGTTAAATAAATAATAAAATAAATATAACATTTGGCATCGTTGCAGCGCACAAGTTTTTCAATTTTAATATTAAAAATTTTTGATAATGCTTATCATTTTTTAAATCTAATTTTAGAGTTTTAATAAAATTAGATTTAAGTTTTAAAAAACTACTCTAAAAAATGTTACCATACATAACACATACAACATTTCTATATAATTCGAAGCTGCTGATTTCAATTACATAGACAGTTTTTTCCTATAACGGTAGAGTTTTTAAAAATGCCATTTCAAATTTTGGAAACAAAAAAACTTGAAATGCAATATTGCTAATAATTTACAAGTATCTAGGAGCTAGATATTCCTAAATTATTTTTTTTTGTCTTTAGAAGACTACAAACAATAAATCCAACATAGTTCAAAAAATGCAAATTTTTTCGATTTTAGATCTAAATATATTGAAAATTAATCAGTATATTAGAATTCCATTATATATTAAAATTAGCCATGATGAATGCAATAAAGACTGTGTTTAATATTATTTGTTTTTGTAGTGTTTTATAATTTTTTGTTTTAAAAAGAAACTGAAAAAGGCCTTAAAATTTAATTGCCATTTTCTTTAAAATGTTACAATGGAACATGGTCTCTCCATTTTATATTAAAATTAGATTTCACAAATTGAATAAAAATTGGATTAACATTTTTTTGAAAATCCACAATTGTAAAGTTCTATAATTGTTTTATTCTTTAAAGAGACTGAAACAAGCTTTAAATTTCGATTGGAATTTTCAAAAAAACTTTACATTCGAATATGGAAATTATTTTTATTCAAAATTAGTCTTGACAAATTAAATAAAAATTGCGTTTAAAGTTTTTTGAAACACAATTTTTGTAAAGTTCTGCAATTTTTGTATTCTAAAAAAATCTTTAAATAGTCTAAAATTCCAATTGTCATTTTTAAAAAAACTTTACCTTGGATTATGGGCATTCCTTTTTATATTAAAATTAGTCTTGATAAATTAAATAAAAATTGTGTTTAAATTTATTTGAAAATCTACTTTTGTAAACATCTGTAATTTTTGAATTCTAAATAAGGACTGAAAATGATCCTAGACTTTTTTTGTAAATTGGCAATTTCTTTTTATATTAAAATTAATTTCGCTAAATTAAAAAACAATTGTATTTCAAATTTTTTAAAAATACACTTTTGTAAAGTTCAATAATTTTTTATTTTAAAAAATCCTCTGAAATTTCGTATGCAATGCAAATGATGTGTTAGCAAAAAAACAGAGTATTTAGTATTAATCAGCACCATCGAATTCTATAGAAATGAGGTATGGAATGCACATGAAAAAAATACTGTTGAGTATTTTTTTGTAATCTTATTAAGATTCGAAAAATTGTAGAGCAATGAATTTAAAATTGATAAAAGTTTTATTTAATGATTTCATATTTAATTTTATAAATAGATATTTAAGAAATATATTTATTTAAATTTTTATTATGAATATTAAAATTGTATGTATTATGAGTTTTAGTTTTAAAGCCAATATTATTAAATTTTTTAATGCAAAAAAATGTATATAAAAAACATGTAACTGAGCGTCAACGTTCGAAATGTTAATAATAAACAAATAAAAAAAATGTAAAACAAACATAATCTGTATTTTGTACACATGTAAAATAGAAAAAACATACCTCCTCCCTGCTTTCGAGTCGATCTTTGATGTGATTACAGAATACTGGCAGCAGTATTGCACGGCATTCGGGCAAATGAAACAGTTTGGTGTCGACAAAATCCTTAATACAGCCCATTTTCGATTGAGTCAGGCGGCGTGCGGGGAAACGCTTCAGAATGTTGACAATTACATTGCTATAAAAGGCGACAATGCGATTAAAAATATGTATATTATACAGACAAATTAAAATAGAAAGCATAATAAATAAATTCCGCCTTACCTCAAGCGCACTGGATCGAAGACTTGCATCAGATCGGTAGCAATAATATGCAAGTTCTTCAGCAGAGCGCCCTCCGATTTCAACAGATCGCTGGGACAATTAATCATCTGTATAAACATTTCCAATAATTCTGTAAAATATAATTCAAATTTATATTAAAATAAATATATTTATTAATTACGCAAAAATCATACCATGCAGCTTATTGGCAAAATCATCATAATCCGAATTGCCATTGATGGCGGCAAACAGCACACGTGAACGTATCACAAACTTCATTACGTAGTGCAGATAACGCGTGGTCTTGTAGAGACGCTTCACCTCGATGCGTTCGTCTTTATCAATGCCGTCCGCTGACTTTTCCGACGGCGCAATGGCCTCTTTAATGTTGCGCTGCAGCACATCGATTAATTTACTAGACAAAACAAAATTAAAATATGATAAATAAATGAAATAATTTAAATTTTATTTCAAAATTACTCATAAGCCAGTGTTGCAGAAAAACTATCATTTATATAAACATCCAAGACGGTCAGAAAATGTTGATACTTCAGATCGGAAACGGTTTCAATCAGATGTATGATGCTCATGAAAACTAATTGATCGTATTTCTCGGGATTATCGTTTTCGACGAGTATATTGAAGAGTGCATCGAGTATGTCCTGCAAGAATTTCACCACCTCACCGCCGGGTACGTCGGACAAGGCATTCAATGAATCCTCGAGAGTTTCTTTGTGCGCCGACCAGTTGAGCAGACCAAGTAGACTCACTGTAGATTATAGTAGAAAATATAAAAATTGTAGACATTTTTTAATAATTTTATACTAACCGCTTTGCGTTAACTTGGTACTGCACAGATTCACATCAATGGCCAGTTGATCCTTAGGCAACAACGTCAGACCCGCTGCTGAAGGCTTGGAGCCTTGCAGTTCGGCGAGCGTAGCCGGCAGCTCCATGTAAGCGTTGCTAGCATTTTTGTCCAGTTTCTTGTGATCGATTTTATAGACGGCCAGATTATGAGTGCCTTGCTGTGAGTGGAAAAAGAATCATACTGTTTAATACTATAAAATACTATTAAATGAAAGTATTTAATACTATTAAATTAAAGTATCTAATACTATTAAATTAAAGTATTTAATACTATTAAATTAAAGTATTTAATACTATTAAATTAAATTATTTCATACAATTAACTTAAAGTATTAAAGACTATTAAATCTTAGTATTTATTATTATTAATTCATAGTAATTAATAATATTAAATCATAGTATTTAATACTATTAAATTTATAATATATAGCACAATTAAATTTATAGTATGTCATACTATTATTTCCATAGTATAATACCATAAAATCTGTAGTATATAATACTATTAATTTTTTTAATATATATATAAAAATTAAAACGCAGAATGTGATGCTATTTATTCAATAGTATTCAATATTATTAAAACTACAGTTTACTATAAAATTACATCAACAAGATTAAAAATATAAAAAAAAATAATATTGAAATTCACAAAAACTCACCGTTATCGTCGTGCCATTGTCCTGCATCAACTTCACATACGACATGCCAAATGGCTTCTCCGACTTATCCTTCTGCTCATTTGAACTGCGATGCTTAAACATAAACTTCAGATGGCACTGCTTGAACTCATCGATTGGCACGTGTATCTTAAAGGTCTCCAACCACTTGGGTTTGTCGTCGTGATAGTAAACCACCGACTTGTACTCATCGATCGGCTGATGTCCAGCGCCAATACTCATGACACCAGGCACCTGAACACCCTCGTCATTGCACACATACACCGTAACCTCCACATTCTTCTCCGAGGTCTTTGCAATGCGCGAGAACTCACCAAGGCACAACGTCAAATACAAATCATTGCGCACATCCCCCGGTAGAATAACCTCTGGAAAGCCCATTTTACGCGCCAACGGCACATTTGTGTGTAGTAGTCGTGGAAAATCCTCTTTGATCTGTTTAATATCACCCTTTAGTACTTCAATTGTAACCGCCATTTTGGAATCGATCTTGCCAATGTCCTTATTGGCGATCAGCTTACGCAGTGTACCATCCAAATTATCCTTTTCGCACAGTATAAACGGCAAATCCAGATTACCTTTAAATTCCTCGGGTTTACGTATGATCGGTGTTAGTTCCTTGCAGGCCACACCAAAAGGACGACGCATTATATATTCGGAATTACTAAACGAACCATTCGAACTGATCGAGAGTTGTGAATGTTTTTTACTCGACGCGGTGAGCATTGAATTCGTGATGCTCGTACGTTTGCCATCGTTCTCCTTCATCTCCATCGAACCAATGCGTATCGCATAACATACCAAATACATACGTGAAATATTCAGATCGTTTTTGCTCAGATCGGTGAAGAGCACACGATTATTGTCAAACTGATCGATGTCACGTGCGATGCCGGTGCGTGACCATTTTACGAGGTAATTTTCGCTGATCGGTTTGTGTGATTCGCCGTCGAAGAGCGTGAAGAGCAGATCGGAGTCCTCTTGGAATTTGCAAACGAAGGCGTTGACGTGCAGGAGAATATTGTGTGAGTGTTTGTTGTGGTTTTGTGTGGTGCTATCTTTTAATTGAGTGCGCTATAGAAACAAAAATGTGTTATGGTGATTTGAATATTAGTGTGCGAAATTTAGTAAATATTTGTACAAAATATAAACACAGCCAAGGGAGGTTAATGTACAGTATCATCAACAAAATAAGAAAACCTCAATGCTAAACTAATTTTTCAATCTAAACTTCATCATTCTAAATTCATTTGTTTCCTAAAAATTAGAACGAATTACTAAAAAAACAATTTTTTTCACTAAATATTGATTTTTTTTTCACTAAATATTGATTTTTTTCACTGAAAATTGATTTTTTTTTCACTGAAAATTGATTTTTTCACTGAAAATTGATTTTTTCACTGAAAATTGATTTTTTCACTGAAAATGGATTTTTTCATTGAAAATTCAATTTTTCAATAAAAATTCAAATTTTTACTAAAAATTCAATTTTTCACTAAAACTCAATTTTGCCCTCAAAATTGATTTTTTTTCACTGAAAATTTAATTTTTCACTAAAAATTCATTTTTTTTTTCTAAAAATTCAAATATTCACTAAAAATTCAAATATTCACTAAAAATTCAAATATTCACTAAAAATTCAATTTTTCACTAAAAATTCAATTTTTCACTAAAAATTCAATTTTTCACTAAAAATTCAATTTTTCACTAAAAATTCAATTTTTCACTACAAATTCAATTTTTTACTACAAATACAATTTTTTATTAAAAATTAAATTTTTCACTACAAATTCAATTTTTCACTAAAATTCAATTTTTCACTAAAAATTCAATTTTTCACTAAAAATTCAATTTGTCACTAAAAATTCAAATATTCACTACAAATTCAATTTTTCACTAAAATTCAATTTTTCACTAAAAATTCAATTTTTCAATAAAAATCCAATTTTTCACTACAAATTCAATTTTTTACTACAAATACAATTTTTTATTAAAAATTAAATTTTTCACTACAAATTCAATTTTTCACTAAAATTCAATTTTTCACTAAAAAATTGAAATTTTCACTAAAAATTCTATTTTTCACTAAAAATTAAATTTTTACTAAAATACAATTTTCAACTAAAATTTATTTTTATTATTACTACAAAAAAAAAACTATTTCTCTCAAAAAAAAAATGTATATAAAAAAAATCATAAAAATTATACAAACAAATTATATTTGATCTAAAAATAAAAATTTATGAAATCCTATAAAACAATTACTCAGCACTGCTCATTAGTTTTGTGTTACAACAAAGTTTGTTAACAGTAAAAATTAATATTTTTCCCAAACTACCCCGCTTTTTGCACATCGAATTTAACAACCCCCTGTTACTGTCCCTTCAAGCGGTTTCATCAGCTCATTAGGCCACATTTACAACCAAAAAATGTCATGGTCTACAATTTAAATTTGTCATCTTTATCTTATATTTCAGCAGCCACCCCTTGATTATGATATTTTCCAATACCATTATTATTTAGTTGAACCCACCCTCACCACTCAACTCAAATATAGAAGGACAAAACATCCATCCAACACTTACACTAGCTTTGATAATGCGATTCACTGCATTCATGTGATGCTCATACAACTCCGTTGTACATGTCGCATTCGTATCCAACATATTGCCGCTCTCGTCGCGCACGACCATGTCCAGACCCAGCAGACTGTTTCCGGTGTCGATCTGCGATGTGGCGGTCAATTTGACTTTTCGCATTTCGTCGAGGGGCAGATTTCCCGATATCAGCAGGGCACGATTATTATTCAAATCGTTCATTTTGGCGCGTATCATTTGAAAATCGCGATTGCTTTCCTGCAAAAAAAAAGAATAAAAACAAAAAATATTAAGTATAGATAGAGAAAGAATAGTAATACCTAAAGATAGTTTTGAGGTCAATTAGGGTTATGCGCTGGTTTTGATTTTTAGAATATTCCGGATTGTTCCCACTTGTTCGATGAAATTTGATTTTTTGTGACAAAAATTTTTTTTTTGATAGGAAATAAACGATTTTAAATGCGACAGGTTGTAAATTTTAATTTCTTATTTCAGATTCGTTTTTTTTTTCATGTTTTCAAAATTAAGTATTTCAATCGAATTTAAACCGTTCTACGTTTGTGCATTGAATTCAGTTTTATTCTGCTGTTAAATATTTTAATTTTAATCAAAATTGATTTCTGAATATTTCTACTAGTCCAAAATTCAATAATTCGATATTTTTTAAATATTTTTCAATTATTCGAATAGTATTTAAATCACAAAGTTCAATGGAACCAATTATATTAGAATTTTGTTGTCAAATATTTTAATTCTGATCGAAAATGATTTCCAGAACATGCCTAATTAATTCAATAAAATTGAAAAATACATTTATGAAATATATTCATTTGGTGACGATAAAATTTAAGCAGTTTTAATGGTTTAGAAAAAATAAACGATCGAAATCTAGATAAAAATTCAATTCGATGGAATTTGTTTATTCAATACAAAATCAACGTTTTTTAATCGTAATCAAAACGTTCCGGTTCAATTGATTTAATTGATTTCATTCAATTTTTGATATAAACTCTTTGTATTCGTAATGCAAATAAATTCCAGAACAAGTCTAATTAATTAATAAACTTAAAAAATATGTTTTCAAAAACTTATCAATGGTTACAATTTAATTTAAATAATGTATATGGGTAAAAATCAAATAAACGGACCTGTTTCAGCATTCGATCGAAATACCATTCGTTCGATATTTTTTTTTTCTATTCCAGAATTCGATTATTTTATACAAAATTTATACAATCGATTTAAATCGTTCAATGTAACAAATTTCATTTCTGTTATTAAATATTTGGACTCTGATCCAAAACGAATTTAAGAACCTACCGAATTATCTTAAATATGCTGTGATCTCTTTAACATCGGTTCTTTAGATCCAAATTTTTTTTTTTTATTATTTCGCAAAATAATTTTCAAATTTTTCATTATGTCATTTTGTAATTTATGAATGAACCGAGTACATAATATAACAACTGACTAAATTTATAAATAATTGAAATGTCTAAATGAATAAAATAACTAAATGAATGAATGAAAGTCACGATATCGTTTGTAAAATTAAGTCGAGCAAATAATTGAATTGACGAGGTCACTCACTCACATGCTGTGGGGGTCAATAGAAAAAAAAACAGTTTTTTTATACATCTCCCCATTAATAAAAACTCACCAGAAAGTATTGTTTCAGTATTGAGCCCCATTCGAGCAGAACTTTTGTGATTTCCTCGACGATATCCGTTCGTTGGATGCAATATTCGCCATTGACCAGATTATATTCGCATAAATGTATAAAAGTTTTGGGAAAAATACCACGTTCTTCTTTATTTCTGCAAATGGAAAGAATGGAATAAAAATAATAATAATTAAAAATATTTTTATATTAATAAATATCAATCAACGAGTGATGGTGATGTGTGTCTGTCTGTTGACACAGTTGTGACGAAACATATTGTATGTTGTATGATGGATGGCAAAGCAAACAGATGTCCCACACGCTGGACAGATAGATATTGGGCACAAATTGGGGACAAGAAAGACAAGCACATAGTGCATATGAACATTTTAATTATTTTATACAAATTTGTTTGCGGTATACGACATAGGGGAGTCTTGAAATATTAAGAATTCTGTAATATAAATATTTTTGTGTTAAATTTTTGATGTTTGCTCTATAAACTAAGAATGATAAAAAGGGTTTTTCATTAATATAAACCTGTATATTAAAAGATAAAGCATATCTACATATAAATCATGTATTAAAAAATTACGACAAGTTCTCATCAACAAATTACACATAATTCTAACATTAACATAAAACCCAGACGAATAACCCTCTTCAGATTTTGGGGTTATTATGTGCCTCGGTTTCAAATAGGATTTTGTTTTGAAATTTTATATAAAAAAAACCGTTTAATTCCACGGTTTTGGTTTCAAGTTTTGCATTAAATTATTGTAATTTATGAATATTTTAAGATGTTCTTTCTAAGAAAAATTTAGAAATTGAAAATCTGGCATTCTCAATCAAATTCCTAATATTTGATCAAATTCTGATTTATTTTGAAAGAAATTTCTAATACAATCTAATTTTGAATTCGATTTTTCTATACCAAAAAGTGTTATCCAAACGAATTCAAATCACACCCCAGTCAGTATACCAATCATTTCGATATTGTTACGTTACACACAAAAAAAAATTCCAGTAAAATCAGTATTCATCATTTGATGATTTCATTCATTGAACTAAATTTTCATCTATGTTTTCAATATTTTTTATAACATCAAATTTTAAACTAAAAATTTGTCTCCATTTACACATTTATGTATTTATAATTCTGATAAGATTCATGTTATTTAAATAAATATGGTTTGATGTACAAAATTCATCAATATGATGTACACTTGTTCATTAATATGATGAAAAGGAATATTTTTTTTTTTAAATGTCAACACACAAAAAAGGTATATAATATTCATTCAAATAATCGTTTAAGCTCAACGAACTCCCAAATTCTAATTATTGATGAATCTGATACTAATATTGATGAATATTACAAATTATTTGTACTCAGAAAACTAAATGATATCTTAACGATAACATTTATAGGTCCAATTGATCGATATTGATATTTTGTGATAAAATCATGAAAATCATATCGTCATTATCATGCCAAAAGGGCGAATGAGCAATTTTTAACATTTTTGAATGTAGTTTTTCCTCATGTATACTGTGCCAAAATCGCGTGTCGTTTTGTTGGATATTCTAACCACAAATGACAAAACCAAAAGAGCGAATTTGAAAAATTGAAAATCTTGTCATGCCAAAAGGGCGAATCTTTTTGTTTTTTCGGCATAACTTTTTATTGATACAAGATAGTGGTGAAATGGCATGTATTGCTTGTTTTTAAAGCACCTATAGATTTGCATCATCAATTAAAAATATTTTCTAGCAAATAATAAAAATTCGAAAAATAGAAAATCTTGTGTTGCCAAAAGGGCGAATCTTTTCGTTTTTTCGCAATAACTTTTTTTGATACGAGATAAAATAGTGGTGTAAAGTCATTTATTGTTAATTTTTAAAGCACCTATAACAAATGACAAATTAATGTTTGGAAAAATATTTTGGAATAATGATGCCAATAGATAGGTGCTTTAAAAACAAACATTTAATGATTTTAAATTACTATTTTATCTTGCGCTAATAAAAAGTTATAGCTTAAAAAACAAAAATATTTGCATTTTGGTCAGGATATAGCCTCACAAAATTCGTATTTATAATTTAGTCAGTTGTCCAAATACAAAGATATTTTAAACACGTTATGATAATTGATGAATAAACTAAAATGAAAGAAAAAATTGTAAAAAAATCTAAATTTGCTAATTTTTGTAGCACTTCAAACTTTAAAATGTGATTCCTAACATTTTTAAAAATGCACATTCGCCCATTTTGCATTACAGTGACGATATGATATATTACAATATGAAGTGGCAAAAATCTTTTTGCAAATTATACAAAATTTTTGAGAAATTTGGAGCAAGAATCGGGAAGCCAAAATCTCAAGTTTCATTCTAGTTTACATACGAAATGTGCATTATTTTTTTTTTTATATTGAAATCCTAAAATTTTTTAATGAAATTCGCTGTCAGAATTTAAGAAATCAAAAATATCGTTTATATATAAACTTACATTATATATATTTAGATTGCTTACACCATCTAAACAGCACTGAAAATAGCTTTGCATATAATTTCGATAATAATGAATCAGAGAAACATTTTGATTTTAGATACCTTCAAAAACTCAAATCTGAACAC
This sequence comes from Dryomyza anilis, assembly GCA_951804985.1. Taxonomy (NCBI): domain Eukaryota; kingdom Metazoa; phylum Arthropoda; class Insecta; order Diptera; family Dryomyzidae; genus Dryomyza; species Dryomyza anilis. Next base: position 98,370,323 of record OX638132.1, read on the forward strand.
GTACAACCCTATTAGTATAAAATAAACATTAGGAGTCAGACAGACACATAAATAAACACAACTGAGATATAATTATTGTACATAAAAAAATAGTCTAGAAAAAAGCTTTGGTAATTTTCCATATTTGAATATTATTGTTTTTATTTTTCTTCATCCAACTCACTAATCTTGTGATATATTTAACGTATAAGAAAAACAAACAACGGAAATGCATATAAATCAGGTAGTTTCACTTGATTATTTTCCCATAACGACCGACATAGCACCGAGAATACACACGAGAAAGAACCCTTTTGAAGAAAATCTGGCAACATGTGTAGCTAACTTGGAAAAAAATGACGGAAATGCAAGCATACTAAATAAATGAAAAAAAAAGTATTTGGAATTTTGCAGCTACAAAAAAAATTTAATGCATGGCTTGCAAACATTTGTTTGTTTTTTTTTCTGGAATTTCGTTCGGTACTGATTGTAGTCTGAAATTCTAAAAGAATTTTAATGTAACGACGCATAAAATGTGCTACAAAATATAACGAAATATTGCACAAACGGTTATGTTTCGGAATTCTTATCATGTTAAAGAAAATACTTGGTTTATCTACTCGCAACTATACTCAAGGCACATATGGGCTGGCAACACACCCAACAACCAACCCGCCATCTGGGAGCGGATGGATGGTAAGCCCTATAAAAATATATAGGAAATAGTGACTGACTGACCAATGTATATGAAATATGTTTTCTTTGTGCTGTTGTTTGAAGTTATTGCCTCATAATTCCGTCGTTATATTGCTTATCATTAGCATGTCACACAAATGTCGGAATATTGCATCCCATACAAAGTGCTGCGTTCCGTCCATCATCAAGTGCTCCGACTGCACTGACCTCTTTCATATTTCTAGTGACCCATAACCCAGACCCAGTTCAATAAACAAGACGACGGTCGTGGTCGTCGTATAATGAGCAACATCACTTAAATTCAAATACGATACGACTCAAATCAAAATAATCAAAAACAAATAAAAAAATCATCGAAATGAAAAACAAATAAAATGAAGAAATGTAGGAAAGAGAAAAAAATATGAAAAATTCGATTATCATCGAGTTCAGCATTTGAAGACAGTGCGGGAATTTTTTCTCACGTCTTCTAGTGCGATAATGAATACGTCGTGTCCGCGTTTTGTATTGAAATGTTGATTTGCTTAAGAAACGAACGAAATCGAAAATTATTAATGCAAAATTGATTAGATAAGAGTACAAAAAAAAAAACAAACGTTGAATTTTATATCAGTGCTGAATGTCAATAATAATAATGAACAAAAAAAAATATGGTAGAACGCTAAAATGTTGAAATTGAGGAAGAGTTTCGTTTTTTCGACGAGAAGTAAATATTTTTAGGAGATATGAAAATATGGATATATCACAAAATATGGTAAAATTTTAATATACAGTGATAAAAAAATACAAAGAATTGTTAAATGAACGTTTATTGATACCAACAAAAAAAAAGCAGAATTTTCTATTAATTATCAAATGCTTTATTAGAAGAACGATTTATTTAAATGATGAATCATTTCTTTGTTTATTGATGAATTTTTTATTGTAATTTTGTGTACTTATCAAGCATTATTTTTGTAATATATATGCCACATAATCGTAAACAATTTAAAGTCTCTTAAGAAAAGACAGGCAAGAAGCAGGAAGGTTCAAGGTAGTTTAAAACAAACTTAATACACCCTGTATATCATAGGTGTAGGGTTCGAGACAAAAAGTCTGGTCATTTTCAGATATATTTCAATCAAACACACAGATAAATGGTATTTTGTGGGAAGCGTATCAAATATTATGGAATTTTAAAGGCATATTCTTGGTATATTTTGAGTTAGAGAAGAAATCAGAATGCTTTTTGATAAAAAAAAACTTTGACTGTTTGAAATATTTCGCTAAAACGTTTCTAAACTGATTAGATCATGCCAAATATTTTGTATCAAAAGCTGTCATTTTTCCGCCTGTATTTAATATAGGTCATAAATCTGTCTTCAAAATTTAAAAAATGTTATAACCTCCCGAGACAAAATGTGTGGTATTTTGAGGTATATTTCCGGCAAACACACAGATAAATGGTAGTTTTTGGGAAGCGTATCAAATATTATGGAATTTTAAAGGCATATTCTTGGTATATTTTGAGTTAGAGAAGAAATCAGAATGCTTTTTGATAAAAAAAAACTTTGACTGCTTGAAATATTTCGATAAAACTTTTCTAAACTGCTTTGTGTGTCTCTGGAATGAGACAAAACCTAAGTTTATATCAAAAGCTATCTATTTTCCACCCGTACCTAATATATGACGGGAATCTGTCTTAAAAAAATATGATAACCTCCCGAGACAAAATTTGTGGCATTTTGAGGTATATTTCCGGCAAACACACAGATAAATGCAAGTTTTTGGTAATCGTATAGCAGATTATCAAATTTGATAGTATTTTAAAGACAGTTTCCTGGCATATTTTGGGAACATACAGAAAACAAACAGCTTTTGATACAAACCACGCCGCCTTTGTCTGTTTGAAATATTTGGAAAAAAAAATGTCTTAACTATTTTGACTCTTCCAAAAATTTTAACTTTAGAAAAAAGCAAGAATCTTCTATGCATCTGTGTGTTTTCCGAAAATATGTCAGAAATATTCCTGAGAAATGCTAGAAATTGTGCCTCAAGTATTCTGCAAATGTTTAAATGGTCTATGCGGTTTATAAATATTTTCCAGATAATTTTAAACAGACAAAGACAGATTTTGTATCAAAAGCTACCTTTAAAATTCCACGAAATTTGACAACCTTCCATACACTTTCCTAAATCTTTCCATTAACTGTCATTTTTATTAATTTTAGTATTAATCATTGGTTTGTATAATCTAAATTAATCTAAATCAATAACACTGCCCTAATAGAATTTTACCCTATTATAGAAGAAATGATAATGACCAAATCTTGTTGGTTATGGAACTGGTCGTTTTCCCTGTTAGAAATTTACCCTATTTGGTTAGACATGATCATGACCAAATCATATAGGCCTTATAGGCGGGTTGGGAAAAACAATTGAACAATTTCTATTAAAGTTGTCAAAGAGAGTAAAATGTCTTGGGCAGTTCTCAATCAAGATCGTAGCACAAGTTCTATTAAGCTGGAGTTATAAAAGACGTTAACGGGAACAGGGCGAAACGACTCGATAAATGGTTATAATGAGCGTAACATGTCTTGGACGTAGAGATCCGTGAATTTCTAAGTTATGTTCTATTTCAATTGACCAAGAACGTCTATTATAACTCCAGGGTATACCGAAATTAAATATGACTTACCGTTGCTTGTATCCGTAATACCAGTGGGTTGTTTCCTTGAGTATCACCACCGCATCGCCCACGTCCAAGCTGAGTCTATGTGGTTTCTCCTCCTGATCGAAATTGCATTGAGCTGTAAGAAAAAACAAAGATATATTTTAACCTTATATAAAACACAAATTTACAGCATATAATATATAAATAAAAATATTAAAATTACTAACAATTTAAGCGCACTCATCAACTCAACAGCTTAAAAACCACGTCGCAACTATTTGCTAAATTCAAAGTACATGTTGCGCTTTGCTGACCGGAAAAATATTTTGCAAATAGCAGCAAAAAAACAAACAAAAAATTGTTATATTAAAAATAAAACACGAAATCATTGCGTCGAGAGCTGTAGATCATCATTTACATGTCATGTTTTTTGTGAACGTGGTGCTAAATTGTGCGACACGTTATTAGGGGTTGTTTTAAAATGGTGGTAAATTTAGTTTCTAGGCAATGGGACTAAAAAAAAATTAAACTAAATATATTTGAAATACCCTCCTATACAATTGATTTGTTTATACAATAAAACATTTTAATTTCATTTAACAACTTCCAGTGTTATCAGCATTATAAACTGCATTCAAATGTAGTTTCAGCTCTAATGTTTTAATAGTTTTCGTCGTATTAAATTTTCAAATAGAAATATATTTTTTTGTAGGTTCAAAAGTCATTTTAGAAAAACATAAATTTTCCTAGAACTGACCCTCATTATATTTATGACTAGTTTAAATACTTAAATGAAAAAAAAAAACAACATTATTTATTACTCATGCTGATTAAAATTTTTTTAAAAATGTCAGAATATAAACTGTGAAATAAGTACTAAATTTTTAAGTAGCGGAACTGATGTTAATGCCTTGGAAATAATTGAAATATGAAATCTAATCAATTTTTTTTGGAAGGCAGAGCTGCAAGTTCGTTATTTTTTTTATATATAGTTTTATTATAGTAGAAATTTACCCTTCAACTTTTTTCAATTCGAGAATCTGAAAAAGTATTTTAATTTTGAATGTTCAAGTAAAATTCCGAATTACAACTTAAAATTCCTTTGGAATATGAAATTTTGTTAAATAACTTTGAAGTATTAAAAAAAGTAATATTGCAAAAAATAGACAGCATAAATGTCATTGTCATAAAGAAAAACCATTTATGAAATTGCAAATAATATACATCATAAATAGACTAAACCGTGACACTTAATTTGCACCATTTTAATATTGGGGTAAAAAACTTGGTTTAGTTTTATTTCTTTATATAGCAGGTCATATAAAAATTAGATACAAATAGAGCACTATATGCTTGACTATTTATTCTGTTTTGTATTTATCATTTTATTTAAGTACTTCCTTTATATAACAGACTAAACTAATATGTTTTATGCGACATGGTACATTTTGCTGTATAGAGCAATAAACCAACTAGCGGCACAATCAGTCTGGAACTCGTATCACTTAATTTCTTGATATCATTTCATTGCAATTTCCAGCGATTTGAATATGCAATAGTACTTTTTTTTATATTTTTGTTAGTCATTGTGATAAACGCACACAATAGCGGCATCATTTAAAATAGTTCAAGAAATTAAATAGCTTTAAAAAAAAATACCAACATTTTTCCACAAGTTTATAAATTTATTTTCGAAATTAAAGTCGATATTTTAAAATGTGTTTTCAAATAACTAAAGCACACGCGTTAATTATTGATATAGTTCTATGAATTGGAATTGAATTAAATACATATTTTGTTTATCGCATTCCTGGACCCTATTGAGTGGTTTTTGCGCTAAAATTAGACTCTCTGCTACGATTAACTTTTATCGTTTCAGCTGCAAATTAATTTCCATTTAAATAAGTGGCTAATTGTGGCGATCGGTCGGACGCTAGCTACAACGAACACTCAGAAAAACAATACCATACAATTAATATTTTTTTTTTAATATTATTTCAATAGTATTGGTATTAAAATAGTAGAATTTGTGCTAGAGCCATGATCATTATATTTTTGTCTGACCATATTCACGATTCCATGCGTATTTCCGGAAAACTCCCAGGCAAATGCAGTCTAAACTGATCTGAGCCTGCCAAAAATTGTGGGTAGGGTTCCGCCTAGTTACATGATCAACATAATATAACCAAGATCGTGATTGATCTAATAGATAACCATAGTATAAATTGTTCCAAGGCCAACTGATCATTGAATATTTTCCTTGTTATAAACCGGATCAATATAAAATGGCTATTATCATGTTTATCAAAATAGGGTAAATTTAAATTTGAGTAGGACAAAATAAACTTTTATTTGATTAATACCGTTGAGTACAACAAAATACTAATGAAAAATACTGAATACTATTAAATTACGTTAGAGTTTATATAAATAAATAGATATTTATCCCATTTATATGCATTTTTCCGAGTGTAGGCGCACGCACGCACGCATATAATTATTTTCTAAGAAAAGCACTAAGAAAGCAATTGTTCGCCTTGCGGGTGATTCATACCATACCAAGATATTGACTGTTTGATCGAACACAGGTGAAATTTTCAATTTTAAAAATTTTTCTTTGTTCTATTTTTGCTGCAAAAACGTATGAATAATCCATAGTAATAATAACAAAAATATTATTATTGTTATGCAAATAATTTCTATCTATAGATAATATTAAGAAGTACGATTTATTGTTATTTAAGTTTTAATAATAAATATATTTGAAGATTTATATTCTAGATTTGGATAGGTGAATTTTAGTTTATAAAATAAGGGGAATCATTTCAAATGAGTTAAACTCGTAAATAGTGAAAATTTTGTAAATTGTAGAAATGTATACACAAATTGTATGAAGTTTATTTATGCTAATTAAACCAGCAACAATTTTCAGAAGTAGTTCGAAATGATGCATGTTTTGGAACAGATTCAGACTAAAGCGATTAATCGATTATTCAAATTGTTTGATTAAACAATTTCTGATTTGATTTATCAAGATTTTGGGTTATTCAGGATTCTGATAAATCAAAATTGTGATTAATTGATTAATCAGCATTTTGATAAATCAGAATTTCTGATTTAAAAACACTTCTGCGTCGCAAAATATTTTAAAATAATTACTATATGGTTCTTTAAGATTAAAAACACACAAACTATTATTTTATTTTTTAATTATTTTAAAAATAAATGTTTACTATATTTCAATTATCTTATTGTATGTTATTGTAAAAAATTGGTTCATTTTTATTTTATAAACATTTTTATTAATCTGTTTAATCAATTAATCAGAATTCTGATTAATCAAGATTTTGATTAATCGATTATGGATTAACATATTAAGTTCTTTTAGATGAAGTGGAATAAGAACAGGGGCTTAAATGTCGAAAACAACCAGCTTGAAAAATATTCTAAGCGATATATAATACGAAAATGATAGGTTTTTCGATCATTTTTAAGCTATTTAGAATGATATCGCTAGATTGTCTCGTCCCGATCTCGAAAATGATCGAAAACCTGAATCTCGTCTCAAATTTAATTTCGCTACCTGTTCATCTATAGATGCAGACAAAGTTTTACAATTTGTACTTCAAAATTAGTACAGAAAATATTATATTTTACAAAGATTCAATATTGAAGTAAGTAAACATTTTAAATTTTAATACTTATTACAGTTTCAGATAAAACATAAACAAAACATAAATTGAAAATAATGAAATATAGTTGGTGTGTTTTAGTTGGGTAAGAGTGGTAAGATATAGTAAGGTGTAGTAAGGTGTTGTAAGAAGTAGTAATAAGTAGTAAGGTGTGGTCTATACCACTCTGATTCAAATCGACTTAAAGTGTAGCTGATATACGTTAATAATTTTTTATTTTAAAATTAATTGAAATCTACAAAAAGTGAAAAACAAAAAACGAAATTTATGTGAATTTAACGCCATATCAACGAGGACGTTAAATGTAGGCAATAAATAACTAAAAATGCATGTTCGTCACGTTTGACGTGCACTTCCACTTCCACAAACCAATAACTAATTATTTAAAAAAAAGCAGTGGGAAAGGTAGGAAGGTGTGTCGGTGAAGGAGTGCAGTAAATGCATTTCCTATAAATAACCAAGAGTCGAGTCGATTCGATTCGTTCAGTTACTCAACCGGAAACCAAGAATATGACTAGTCCAGCCAGAAAGTAATCAAAGGAAAGAGTAGCATGGAATGGGTAAAAATAACTCGAATAAAAAACTAAAATAAAACCGCGCGCACGACGATAACCGCCAACAAGTCGAGTCACGGCTCAATAGTTTCAACAAAAAAAAAAAAACGAGGAAAATAATTATAAAATGAAAACAAAAAAAAACTACAAACGGTGACAACGTTGAAGTTAAAAAAAACTGAATGCAAAGTGAAAATCACACAAAATATTGTAGGGAAAAGTGCATAAATTATGCGATATCGCACGCAGAGACGTTGACATTTTGGGTCGGCATAGTAAAAATAAAAAAAGGAGTTTTACTGTTTATTTTTTGTTATATATTTGCAGATTACTTTAAGTGATTTTTTCTAAAGTGTTTTTTTTAATAGGTTTTTTAGAGATTATCATATTTTGCAGTTGGCGTTTTAATTATTAACAGGTTGTGATAAAATATTTCAAGTTTTAATAAGGACTGTTATAGTTCATAATCATTTCCAGTATGCCATGTTTTGGAGACCTCCCTCCGATGCCTTGAATTTTTATCGAATAAGTTCGAGAAAAAAGTTCGATCTCATTGATTTATCGATCTAATTTTTAAAATTTCTCGCACATTCCAATTCATTGACAATATCCGATATTTATCGCATCGATATCGTAATATATTTCGAAACAATATCGAACTTTTATCATTTTTTTCATCGATATCGTTCCGAATTAAAAAAATTTCTCGTACAGAGAAAACTTGGACAAAATACATCGATATCTTTCTACCAGGTAGGTCCAATTTGACGCTCGATATCGGTACGAGAAAGTGTGCGATATCGTGTGATTTCTCCTTTTTCTCGCATTGATCTCGTAACGATTTCGAAACGAATGGCATACTCGGTTACTTTCGTATTTTAACTTTTACGCAAAATTATAATATTCTAAAAAGTTAAAATTTTATTCAAAATTCAATTTTTCACTATAAATTCAGTTTTTCATTAAAATTTCAAATTTACGCTAAAATTCAATTTTTCACTCAAAATTCAATTGGCACTAAAAATTAAATTGTTCACTAAAAATTAAATTGTTCACTAAAAATTCAATTTTTCACTAAAAATTCAATTTTTCACTAAAAATTCAATTTTTCACTAAAAATTCAATTTTTCACTAAAAATTCAATTTTTCACTACAAATTCAATTTTTCACTAAAAATTCAATTTTTCACTAAAAATTCAATTTTTCACTAAAAATTCAATTTTTCACCAAAAATTCAATTTTTCACTAGAAATTCAATTTTTCACTAAAAATTCAATTTTTCACTAAAAATTCAATTTTTCACTAAAAATTCAATTTTTCACTAAAAATTCAATTTTTCACTAAAAATTCAATTTTTCACTAAAAATTCAATTTTTCACTAAAAATTCAATTTTTCACTAAAAATTCAATTTTTCACTAAAAATTCAATTTTTCACTAAAAATTCAATTTTTCACTAAAAATTCAATTTTTCACTAAAAATTCAATTTTTCACTAAAAATTCAATTTTTCACTAAAAATTCAATTTTTCACTAAAAATTCAATTTTTCACTAAAAATTCAATTTTTCACTAAAAATTCAATTTTTCACTAAAAATTCAATTTTTCACTAAAAATTCAATTTTTCACTAAAAATTCAATTTTTCACTAAAAATTCAAATTGTCACTAAAAATTAAATTTTTCCCTAAAAATTCCAATTTTCACTAAAAATTAAAATTTTCACTAAAAATTTTAATTTTCACTAAAATTTAAATTTTTCACTAAAAATTCAATTTTTCACTAAAAATTCAATTTTTCACTAAAAATTCAATTTTTCACTAAAAATTCAATTTTTCACTAAAAATTCAATTTTTCACTAAAAATTCAATTTTTCACTAAAATTTCAATTTTTCACTCAAAATTCAAATTGTCACTAAAAATTTAAATTGTTCACTAAAAATTTAAATTGATCACTAAAAATTCAAATTTTCACTAAAAATTCAATTTTTCACTAAAAATTCAATTTTTCAAATTTTCACTAAAAATTCAAATTTTCAAATTTTCACTAAAAATTCAAATTTTCACTAAAAATTAAAATTTTCAATTTTTCACTAAATTCAATTTTTCACTAAAAATTCAATTTTTCACTTTACAGTTGGTTTAAAACAATGACTTGTTGAGGTGAGAGTGAAGTTTTTTTTTTATAATTTATTGTCAAGCATGTCACCTGATAAGGTCAATATAATTTCCGCATGACATTTTTGTATGTTTTTCTTAATTTTATTTTTCTGTAAAACCCGAAACAATTGCTTTTGTTTTGTTGTCAGCTACAAACTCCGCATGAAACGTGTGACATAAGACATACAAAGTCACAGTAGGTGTAGACGAAGTGCAAATGATGCGCACTGCAAATGAATTCACATGATTTGACAGTAAAAACAAACAGCAGATAGAAGCAGCTGCCGGCTGTGTAAATGTGTAGGGTATAGGGGGGTAGATGAGGAGTTTATAGGGGAGGCTACGATGACGGCGACAATGCGACAATGTTAACGCTTGGAGCACAGGTGTGGCGACCGTCGACCAATTGTTCAGCTTGTCGCAGAGCTGGCGGCATCGCGTGTCTGGCGCGCGTAACATTATATGGCATAAAAGAGGAGAACAAATACACAAAAGGTAGAAATAAATGACGAATATAAAAGTAGATAAAAAATAATAAATAAAATTAAATAAAAATATTTAAAATTCGAATAAAAATTAAGAGATAATAAAAATAAAATATTTTAAAACTACACTATATCCAATTGAAATTCAGAGAATACCTGCTGAATTTGAATAATATCAATATGATATTGAGATTTTTTAGAAAATTACATATGAAATTACGATATTTCATTTAAAATTGAGACATTTTCTACATATTCATCACAGATTTCTATGGTCTACCTTTTGAAAAATGTGGTTCTGGTGTCAAATATGCATTGTGTGCAATGTAATGTGACTTTCCAATAGATTTTGTTGATTTGCGGTGGCTTTGATCTTCATTTTTTTAACATTTTAATGAGGAAACCTTTGACATCTGACCGAGGCATTGCCCAACCCATATTTCTAAACTAACGTATTTTATTTTTAAAATTGAATTTTTATATATTTAAGGAGATTATAAAAATATTACTTTCAAATTATTTTTCTTTGAAAAAATATAAATTTTTAATTATATTTAATGTGACCCTATCTTTTGTCCGCTTTTAATACTGACATTTTGTGTATAAGAGGTTGTACCAAACTCAGTTTATTTTTGAGGAGTTCGCAAAAATTATCTTTCTTTTAATAGGTGATCGCCACATTCGTAAACTAAAAAAGATCAAAAAATTTCAAAATAAGTGTAACAAGTTACTGACCCTATTATTTTGTCCGAAACGTATTATATAAAAATCTTAATTTAAAATAGAATAAAACTCAATTTTTTTCTTAATTTAAAATAAAAAATTACAATTGTTTTTAATAATAATAATATAATAGTTTGGCGCTACAGTCCTGTATAGAACTTCGGCCGAGCTCTCTCACCATTTTGAGCTGTGCGTGTTATATTTGTACTCAAAGTGGTGGGACCTACAGTTTATTGCCGAATCCGAACGGCGGGTGAGAGCTTTTCATAGGCAATGGTTTTACTCTCGTAGGTTTGCCATTTACTGACGAGAGGTAGCGCGGTATAGAAAATGTTTCTATGAAAAGATGTTGTTAGCCCCAGTCCAGTCTTGAACCGGGGACCTTTCGGCTCGCAGTCCAACGCACTAACCACTGAGCTACCGCGGTTTTTAATTGTCTCAAAAATAAAAATAAAATCTAAAAAAAAGAGTAAAAATTTAAAAAAAAACTAATAAAATAATTTTAAAAAAAGTAAAAAAATAAAAAAATACAAATAAAAAAAATAAAAACTAATAAAAATAAAAACTAATAAAATAATAATTTTAAAAAATAAGACTAATAAAAATAAATTATTTTAATATAAAAAAATTAAAAAAGCAATAAAAATTAATAGAAAAATTTAGAAAAAAAAGAATTAAAATATTAAAGTGTTTATGTCATAAAACACGTATTAAAAAAACTAAACAAAATGCGCACAACACTAAAACATAATATACAAAAAATATATAAGAAATTTAAAAATAAAAAAAAAAATAATAAAAAAATAAATTTTAAAAAATAAATAAATAAAAAAACTCTTCGATTCGTCATCATTTACATTGATATTGAAGCCTCATATTGTTGACGCTGATTGTTGTTGGAGTTGTTAGCTGTTCTCATTGTTGTCGAGCGTATTTATTTGTTTTAATTTTTTTATATTTTTTTTATTTTGTCATTGTCGCGCTCCCAGCCAACTTGTTACGTTATGTAACTAACACAAGGTAGTCGCCACACGCAGCCGGCACAAGTTAACAACGTAGTAAGTTGTATCTGATCTGCCACAGATAGCCGAGTGTTTAATTAAAAGATACTCATCTGTCTATCTGACAAGTCAGCTGCCTAATGTATCAATATTTGGGCACAGATTCTCTATTTCTCTAATTGCGCAGTTGTTTTAACATTGGATTGTTTTTTTGGAAATTTTCACCAGTTACAATTGCAGATACATGGTATCTATGTACAAATTTTAAATATACATTCTAAAATTATTTACGTAGCATCTTCTACAATGTTTTAAGAGTTAGAAAAAGTAAATTAAATAATTTAGAAAAATGTATTTCATGCTGTAGATACCTTACGATACTTTGCAAAAATTCTAAATTAAGCGATTAACGAAAATACTATTTTTTGCTAAAGTAGAGGACAATAATGTTTTACAAAAATGATGTACAAAATATATTTATAACGATTTGCAGTTGCTATAACATTAAAGAAATGCTTTTGGTAAAATGTAACTATCTCCAACTACAGATACATAGTATCTTTGAAACATTTTTAATGTATATTTGAAAAAATATATTCGTAAAATCTTTTGTAGTATTTAAAGTGTTAGAATATTTAAATTAAAGAATTTTGAAAAATATGTAACAAACTATAGATACCTGGCGATACTTTGCAAAAACTCTAAAATAATTAAATTATGAATGACTAAGTACATGAAAATATTTTATTTGCTAATAAATAAAACAATATTGATTCATTTAAATTCTGACAAAAAATTCATTTACAAATTGAAATTTTCATTCATAAATACACAAACATCTGTTAATAAGTGCTTCACTCAGTATATCTGTTTTCGATAACTTAAAACCAAAACACGTAGTTTTGATTAATTATTAATAATTCTTTTACATATTTTATAATTATATTACATTAACTAAAAGCAATATAAATAAACTGTTTCAATTCAATTCATTAAATTTTAAGTTCTGTTTGAATTTATAAATTCTGCCTATTATAGCAAAATCACAAACAAAAAGATACAATTAAAAATATTTTTTCACAAACACAGATACATTTACAGCAATCTAATAGATGTGGTATTTGAATAAAAAATCAAATTAAAAAAATCTTATTTTCCCTGCTGATGCATATCAGTTCTATGAAGTAGAAATTATAAACAGTACATTGCAATTGTTAAAGTGTAGATACAGTTACAGTATCTAAACTGTATTTAAACAAAAAAAATCAAAGTTAATAAATTCCCATGATACTTACAAGAGCATTTTGAAACTGAGGTGACAAATATTGTAAAATATTAAATAGTTTTGTGACTTTTAATTGCGTATTAAAGGTATCTTCTAGATACGCAAACTAAACATTTATAAAAAATTTAAAATTTTAATAAAATTCAAAACGTTTAAACAAATCACTTAGAAAAATAGATATGAAGCTGCATTTCGTGATATTGCCAAACTGTCAGATACAATGCCAATTAGTAAAGTATCTACTAGATACAGAAACTGAAAAACTGATTATAGAACTTAATATCAAAGAAACCATGTTGTATTTATAATTATTTTTAAGAAATCCTTACCAAAATGAAACCAAATCTCACAAAAATATACACATACAATGTCAATGCAAAAAGTATCTTTTAGATACACAAACTGAAAATTGATTATACTGCATTTAACTGAACTAATTTGTATTTAATTTAACAAACTAAAGTTTTTACAAAAATATACTGACAAACTGACAGATACAATACAAAGAGTATCTTCTAGATACGTAAACCGAAAATTGATTATACTGCATTACAGAACTATGTTGTATTTCATTTAATAATCCAAAGATTTTAACCTAAACCCAAAAACCGTTTAACCAAATCTTATAAAAAGCTACAGCTGCATCGAGATACTGACAAATTGACAGATACAGTGTTCCGATAGTTTGACAGACAATTAAAAACCAATTAAAGTTAATAAAGTTTTTGCCACAATGACAAATAGCGCTGACATTTTGTGTCGTAAGGGTTTCTTGATTTCGATTTCAGTTTTACGATTTGACATTTATTCTGTTTTTTTTTTGTTGTTGGTTGTGCACGGAAGAGGGCGTAGTGCGGTTGTTTGTAGAGATTTTGAATAAAGTGCGTAATACAAAGGCAATGAGGGCATACAAATCAAAAGGGAAAATGGTGGTGTTTAATGTAGATGTGAAATATGTTGCTCATATTGTTGTCGTTGTCTGGCGGAACAGCAATTGAATCTTTGACATTGGCAATTGACACATTGCACAACAACAAGAAAAAGAGGAAGAGGCTGGCTGGATGACAATCAAGGCGAAAATGAAGAAAACGAATCGACTGACTGTCGTCGCCTTTGAGTCCGTCTCTTGCAATGCAACTATTCAACAAACACATCGTGTAGATTGAATTTCAATCTTATGAGAGGGCAGCAAATTAAAAAAAAAAACTGGAAAAAATAATAAAAAAAATAATATTTCCAAAGACGCTTAGTATGTGATTGCGTATGAGGCATAAGAAGAATGAGTAATCTTTTGAATGAAATTGGCATAAAGAATGCTACAAAGAAACACGATAAATAATCAAATAAAAAGTAGATAAATGAGCGCGGTTATAACAGCATAATAACTTCTCGGAGGGCACAGGCGGCGGCGGCGCGATGGTGGAGATGGCGTCAATGCGCGCTGGGGTGACAGACAAACAGACATCTGACAGTTAACAAACAGTGAAAAGTTGCCTAATTTTGCTAAATGCAATGCAAACATTCAGAAGAGTATGCTTTTTTATAAAAAAAATAACAAAAAAAACTTTAGAAGGCAAATAAAAATAAAATTCTGTATTATAAAAGCATTATAAAGAGATTGATTGTTGAAGGGGTTATATTGGGTTGAATATCTGAAGGGTGTGGTTCATAAATTAGAGCATTGTATTTGATATTTTGTTATAGGTTTTGAAAATTTTAAAATAATAAAACTTTTAAATGCTTTACAGAATATAATTATTTCTGACGCATTATTTTATTACAAAGAAAAGATTACAATAAACAACAAATTATCAGTTTTCAATTAATTTATTACAAAACGAAAAAATATCAGTTTTCAAATATTTATTTAAAATTGTCTTCGGCTGTTCAGCGACAAGTCCCAGTTCTCGATTTAAGGTTACATTTAATTTTTAAAATTATTATACTGGAGTTGCCATCGTAAAAAGATGTATAATTTATATAAATAAAATATTTATAAAAAAATAGAATTTTATCAAAAACTGTGTAAAAGTGAAAACCCCAACTTTGTTAAGCCGAAAGCAACTACAACATATGTACATCGGTCGTCGTGAACGTCAACATTCAAAAGAAATAAAATGCAGCAACCCCGAGCAAGGCACCATAATCGACACGGTGCAACGGGTACCGGCTGGAACGACGACCGACTCGACTTTAGTTATTTCGACTAATTAAACGCCAACTCGAGGCAATGACGCCGCCGCCGACAACAGCAGCAGCAGAAGCAACATCAACAGCAACATAAACAACAACGTCATGAACAACATCAACACTTGAAATTGTTGCAGCTCGCACCACAATGTCCCCCCAACTGCGCACTACGATGTGTATTTTTATAGAGTTGCCCCAAAACCCCCCACAGTCAAGAACAGCAAAACGTAAAAAAATGAATTTTTATATTTTATTTGTGGGCGATTAAAAGCGTAGCAAAATGGGAATTAAATGCTCAATGAATGTAGATAAAATATTCAAAGAAAAGCCCTAAAGTAGGTTGGTGGCATAGCTGAGGTTGCAGACGAGACGCCGAAGAGGAGACTACATGAAAAATAGGGGGTCTTTCGAAAGGAGGTTCTGAAATCGGTTGCGCACGAGTTGTAGTCGTGCTTAAAAGCGGAGCTACGAAAATATGGGACAAGCGACAAAATAAATAATAATGTCACAGAAATTGACAAATGTTTAAGAAATAAAAAAAAGCAATTAAAAAATAAATTGAAAAAAAGCAACAAAAATATATAATAAGAAATAAAACAAATAAAATGGCTTTTTATTTTTTTTTTTTTAGTACTAAAAGCAACATAAAATTTTTGCAGCTAAGAAATTGAGCAGCAAAGATAAGAAAAGGCAACACTATAAAAAAAAATATGAAATTAATATTAAAACTTTACGTAGAAAAACAAAAACAGACGCGCGAATTAAATGACGAAGCAGCAGCAACAAACGACGAAATGAAACGAAATCCATACCCAAGGTAACGTATGACATTCGTCAATGTAATGGACAGCCGTCTGTAAGTAATTAATACCGATGACAAACAATTTGTAGTCGGTATTTCTGGATGACGAAGAATGCGGGAAAGAGAGAGAAAGAGTGCGAGCTGTAGTTAATGGAATTGAAAGAGGATAGTCATAAATTCTAAATATGATCTACATAGATTCTTCATTAGAAATATGGCGATTAAAAAAATATATTTAAATAATATAATGATATTTAAAATTATTTAATAAAGCCCAAAACGCAGCTTATCACCTGACATTTATACGCATTTTTCAACATATGAAATCAAATACTTTTAATATTTTTTATAAATGTATCTAAAAGTACACTTTCGTGGTAAGATTTTCTATGTATATAAAAAAATTCAATACATTTTTTTTTTGTTTTTTTTTTTTAAGAAAATGAAAATTGTCCAAGACAAAATTTCTGGCATTTTCAGGAATATATCGGGCATATTACCGGCAATACACAGATAAATGGAATAGCATGTTGTCATATAATGTGGAATTTAACTAGCAGATTCAGGGAATATTTTGGGTACGGGCAGAAAAATGAGAGATTGGGATACAGATTTCGCCTTTATCTGTTTGAAATGTCGTTAAAATGTTTCTAGACTGCCTCGATCCTGCAAAAATATAGTGAAATTTGAATTTTTAGTGATAAATGTAATTTTTAGTAAAAAAAATAATTTTAGTGAAATATTGATTTAATAAAATTTTTAAGGAAAAATTTTAATTTTTAATGATTAGTGAAAAAATTGAATATTTAATGAAAAATTTAATTTATAGTAAATTTTAGTGAAAAAAATTAATAAAAATTTAAATAACCATCAAAGCAAATATTATAAAGCGTTGAATGTAGATTAAATAATACAACAAAGCATAACCTAACCTAAGTTATTTTTAATCAAATACCTACTAAGGTTATAAACTTTTAGATAATAATTAATAAGCGATAACATTAGGCAGCTAGGTGCAAAGAATTCAATGTCGTTTAGCGCTTAAAATGTGTGCTTTTTTGTGGAGTACGCAATATCAACAGTTTGACTGAAATATTACAAAGTTACATGCTAAAGTTAACAAGTAGTTATCAGATTTTATTTCTTCATACTAAGAGTACTTTTTATAAGTCTTACAGCATATGCTGCATTAATTAGTTACAACACTTAATACTTTTTATGATTATGGAAAATAAAAAAAAATATCTAAACAAAATTAATAAAAACCCCAGTAGAAATTCACCACATTAGGAAAGAGAGACAAAATAAAAATATTAAAAGACATTTTAACATTTGTGACTTCACAGGGGGCTTAGTCAAAAATAAAACTGAACGTTTCGGTGGATACAAAAAATGTAACAAGTTAAAAACATAAATACCATAAAATAGTTTAAATTTATTTGATAAAAAAAACAAAAAAAAGTGGTAGAAGACTTTAAATAATACTTTGAAAAATACAGTAAAAACCAAAAGCAGTAGATCACTTAAATCGCTGCAGTAAAACCACCCTGTAATGCGGTGCTTTATGCGGGCGAAGACTGTTGCAAATACTAGTAACGCTTTTCAAACTTCAATCAAATCTTATATTGCAACAACAACAACAATATTCAATGCCACTTCAATACAAAAACAAGTTAAGAATTTAATTTTAATTGTTCTCACAAACATCAAAGTTGCTGGTTGTTTGTGGCACACTACACTATATCATATCAACAAAAACAACAACATCTACAAATTAAAAAAAAAAACTGGAGTAGCAGCAAAAACCAGTTTTCCAAATCCAAACAACTATAATTATAAATTGTACAACTACCAACTACAAAATCAAAAGAAAATTTCAAGTGGCCACATGAACGATGCACTGGGTATTTCAAGTAGATGCAGGAGAAGAGGTGAAAAGATGCAGTGCCTAGTTGAGCCTGCTGGTGAAGGTAGTTGAAGCGTCTCCGTCGTCGCCGCCGTCACCACCACTGACGACAGCATTGAAATGAAAAGTGCAACAAGTAACGCAGCGCACGGCAGGAGGCCGCAAGTAAATTTTTCCAAGTGCAGCGGCAGCGTGTCGGAAAATACATCATAAATTAATTTCCCAGAATAATGCGTGAAGCATTGATGAACAGAATACGAAGAGATGTGTTGGTCGGTCGGTCAGTTGGACGGACGGATGGACGGCTGCGTGGAGATTAAAGTGGTGAATGTCTAAAACAGGAGCAGGTAGAATTTAGATTTTATTTAGTAGAATTAGTAGGTCGACGGGTAAAACCAGGGTTTGCTGCAGTAAAATAAAGGAAGTATGTACTTCGAAAAAGTACTTTTCAAAATTAATAAAATTAGTAATAAATAGTAGTATACAATCGAAATTGAATTTAAATTGCAATTTGTTCGATTTGTATTTGCTGTTCCTGAATTGAATTTCTCAAATTTAAATCGATTTTAATCCGTTAAAGTTATGTAGAAAGTATTCAATTCAATTTTTGTTGTCAAATATTTAAATTTCAATCGAAATTGAATTACAAAACATGTTCAATAATGAAGCTTGTACACTTTTGTGTTAATCATTGGAATAAAAATAATCGATATTCTGAGCAAATCTAGGTTTATCAAAACAATATTCTATATTTCGAAACGAATTGACGAAAGTCAGGTAATTTTAAACAAATTTCTATGCTTAAAAAGTTACACATAAAATCGAAATTGTGTGACTAAATTTTGAAGTCAAACTTCGTTTCTAAGTGGGTATTAGACTGAAATTACCGTTTTCTATATTATAGAATGAAACGAAAACTCAAATTCTGATAAAAATCCATCCTATATGAAATAATAACGCTATTTTAGTGGTTATTTATACTATTATTATCAAACAAAATTATTCGAATGCTCCAATATAACTAATTATTGCAGAAAATCATTTGGCTTTAACAGGCTTTGGATTTAAATTAATAAATTTAATTAAAATAAATGTTTCAACGTTCTAAAGATGTTATAATATAATATTTAATTCGATTCATTAAGCAAAATTTAAATTTTCAATAATTTAAACATTATTGTTTCAAATTTTAATTTTGTTAAAGTGATGTTTTAAAATTCACCCAAAACGACTATCACTTTAAGAAAAAAATAAATATAAACAAAATGCATTACATTTTTTTTATTCAGTTAAACTGGAAAATTTATTGAAACTCACTTTCGCTAGAAATAAAAATGTTGACCACCAAAGCTCCTAAAGAATTAGTTCGGCTTTTACTTGTAAAGTTTGTTTTCTCTTTTGTGTCATTTGATGTTTCCAAAAAATTAAATCCAATCAAATATTTTTTAAACTTCATTGTTACGTTATTACTAATAAAGAGTACCTACTTAATACATTTTATGTTAAACTTTTAAACTTTGATTTCTCATAATTTGATAGCCTTATTAGAAAATGTTTTTCATTACTAATAATTATAAATTGTATATTGTATTTGTTGGCCTAGAATGTTTTATTACAAATTAAACAAATAAAAAATAACTAAATTAATTTAAAAAAATAAAAATTAAATTAAAAAAAAACATAGATAAATATGCAAAACGTACATGTTAAAGTGCATAAAAAAGTGCATTATTTAAACAGATATTGACTTAGGAATTTTTGATTTCCAACATAACTTTTATATGTAATTTAGTAAAATGTAAATTTCTGTAAAAAAACAAATTTTATTCTAAGAAATTTAATATATTTATTATTTTTATTTTATAAATATTTTTTGTAAATAAATCGATTTTTGCTCTAGATATTAAAAATATATAGAATAACTAACACAATTACAAAAACCGTCATTTGGACCCCGTATACCGAAATCTCTTTATTATTAAACTTAATACCGAAACGATGGATAAAAATACTTCTCAAATCCGAAATATGCAAAACCGAAACCGTTAATAACGGTTTATTTTCGATTGCTGTATAACGGTTTCCGTTACTATTTCGGTTTTAAAAATAAAATGGTTTTAAATGGACATCATTTATATATTTTGTTCCAGTTCAAACTTATTTGAGGAGTCAAGTTAACAACTTTTTGTACATTTTTTATATTAAAATCAAAAATTGTATACAAAAAGTATGTAAAAAAAAGTACTTGATACAAAATTCGATTTAGCCAACTCTGGTATAAAATGTTAGTGTCGGCTGCCGTATCCCTCCCTGGCATGACGGTTGTTCGGATAATCTCTAATCTGCGTGATTTACAGTGTATTTACTGTTTATGCAGGTAGGCAAAACATGTATGAATGTGTGTTGTTGGTGTCTGTCTGTCTGCATTTGTTTCTACACTGTTTTATGGCTGTTCTTTTAAATTTTATTGCAGTTCTTCGTCGATATTTGACACACATTTCGCACTTTGTTTTTATGCGCATTTTTATTGTCATCTACTAGTTGACACTATTATTCTTCAACAACCAACTCTCGACTATTGTGCAATTTCATTTTGCACGCATCTTCTTCATGGCATTCAGACCAAAATTTGACCAAGTTAATGCTGCTGCTTCTTCTTTTTTTCTATCACTTACCAATGCCGAAAGCCTGTTTGTTGTTGCAATCACTCCAAATCGTCATTTTGACTGTTTTGCTTTTGACGGACGCTTGCTGCAAATTGTTGATGTTGGTGTGGTGGTTGTTTATTTCTTAAGTTAACACATGAAGTTGGCTTAAATGCATTTGTTGTTTTTTTTTTTTTGTTCAACACAAAATAAATATTTTCTATAAATTTTGCTATAATTTTACAATAACATTTAACAAAATTAACTACACTGCGCAAAAAACACGCACACAAAAAACATTTAACAAATTGTGCTGCGTATTTGTTTAATCCACATTCCACCGATTTTTTTTCTTTCTTCTATTTTGTTACTTCTTCTTTTTCTTAATTTTTAACTATTAATTAAAATTTGTTGCTGCTGCTACTATTGTTGTTGTTGCTGTTAATTTTTGGGAGTTGGCCGTAGCCAGGCACTGTGTTGTTGTTGCTGCTATTTCTCTCTTTTTGTTTTTCATTAATTGACTAATAATTTACACTGACAATTCACATAACATTTTAACACAAATAAAGTTGAAAAACATCACTATATATTTTATTGAGTTTCTTTTTTTCATTTAATTTTCTTTTTAAACGCACACGGCTTCTTCGTCTGTTGCTTTTTGCTACACAGACAGTTTTCGACTGACTACTCGAGTTGAAAAATTATTCATTATTTTTCCAATGTAAAATTCAGTCAAGTGCGCCCGCCTGCTTAAGTGGGAGTGGGAGAGTGCAATGACAAGTTTTGGTTTTGACAGTTTTGCTCGTTTGTCAAAGAGAGAGCAATATAGTGGGTAGTCCAGTGTTGCATATTTCGAGAATAAAAATGTATTTAAAAAATTAGTAATGTACTATTTGAAGTAAAACGTATTATTTGAATTTTATTTTATTTTTGGTAAATTGTACAAGTTTTTATTTGACCGTCATTCCGTAACCGGCAATTGTTAAAGTCTCTAATAAATCGTTTATTATGTCTGTTTGCTGTCTTCCAATTTATATAATTAATTAACTCGAAAATTTGCTAAATTGAAAAGTAAACGCTGCATTACCGACAAAATTAACTTTACTCAGCTATTTAGTCGAACTCGAACCTTTATTCCCTTAGCAATTGAACTAAATTATTCACTTTTGATAAATTATTGAAAGTCACCGATAACGCAGCGTTTATCATTATTGCACAATTAGGGTGTTTGTAAATTCGACTAAGGGTGTATGCGCATTCGACTAAATTGCTGACTAAACTATCTTGTAGAAGTTTTTATTCGACCGCCATTCGGTAACCGGTAATTGTTAAAGTCTCTAATAATTCGATCATCATATGTCTGTTTTATGTCTCCCAATTTAGTTCCATTTAGTCTGCTTAAAAATTTGATAAATTGAAAAGTCGAACACTGAATTACCGACCTAATTATGTTTAGTCAGCAATTTAGTCGAATTCGCACACAACCTAAATCGAACATTAAACGCTGCATTACCGACACAATTTACTTTAGTCAGCAATATAATTTTGTCGAATTCACACACACCCTTGGCAATGGAATATTAGAAAAGTCACCTCAATTTTGTCAAATTGACACGCCTTATATACAACGTTAAATTTTAGGACCCTTGCAAATAAAGACTAATTGACAAAATTGTGACTAATATCGATAAAGCCATGGTTAAAGTATATACAGGTTAGGACATCTAGACATTTAATTGACATACAAAATGTTGAGAATGTCAAGAAGAAAATTTTAAAAATTCAAGAATTATTGTCATTTTAAACTTTATTTTCAGGTTATGGTTTTTTGCATTAAAATTTTGAGATTTTACAAAAATTTCACTGCAAATATTCATTCATATCACTTTTGCCATTCATTGACCCTGAAAATTCTTCAATGTTTGCAAAATGTTGAAATTTATTTAATTTAAACTTTTGAATATTATTTGTTTTTATGAAGTTGTAAACAAAACATTGATGTTCTGTTTTAAATTTTTCGTAAACAAATGTTGAATCTTTCAAACAGTTTTCAAAAAAAAGTAAATGGCGCCTGAGTTTTGAAAGATGACTTAACCTGTATATACTTCAACCATGGATAAAGCAGTAAGATTTTATATCCCTTTTTACTCTTTTCTTTCATTGATATTAGCAAGTTGACTAAATATTACCCTTTATTCCTACAGGTCCATAGAATACAATTTTTTGGCTCAATTGGAACCGTAAACTGGTCGAATTTTTAAAAGATTTGAAAACGAAATTTTCAAATACAAGAAATGCGAATTACTGACGATGTGGCAGCACCTTTTATCGACATTTTTTTTTTTGGCTTCTATTTTACTGTCAGTGGAAACGTCAAAATTGTGAGTGACAAAATCGATAAATCGGGTACAAAAGCAACGGAAAAGCGCCATTTTCAGTTTGTCAAGCAAAAAGACGTGTGCGAATTCCACCAGTGCTGTTGCCGCGACACTCGCTGCTTACAAAAAAGTATTTTTCTTGCGATAAAAAAATAAATTAAAACAATTACGAGCATTCAAGAGAATTGTGCGATTAAAACACACAACGCACTTGCAATTCAAACTAACTGCGTAGCACAGTATTGCGAAATAAAAGTGAATTTCTGTTGAAGAGACGGACGGGCGAGCGACTTGTATGAGTTTCACATTGTTGCGAAAAGCGAAGTGAAAAAGTAATAAAAAAAAGTAACGTAAAACAAAAGAATAAATAGCACAAAAAAAAATTAGATCAAATTAAAAACAATGTTTGGCGGCGGCGCTAAACCCACGTTCGGCGCAACGTCGACAGGCACAGGCTTCGGCGGCTTCACCAACACAGCGACCACCTCGCCTTTTGGACAGTCGGCCTTCGGGAAACCTGCGACCACGGCATTCGGCTCCACGGGGGCCTTCGGCGCGCAGCAGACGACGCCGTCGTTGTTCGGCAGCACGACGGGACAGACACAACAGCCGGGCAGCCTCTTTGGCGCGGCCAGCACCTCGGCGGGATTCGGAGGCGCGCCAGCAGCACAACCTGCATTTGGAGGTTAGTTTTCTTTGTTAATACAAAATAATTAACTTTATTAATTAATTTTTTTATTTCTTCGACTCGAACAGGTTTCGCGCAACCGCAGCAGAATAGCTCCATCTTTGGCGCCGCACAGCCCGCGGCCAACACCAGCTCGCTCTTCGGCCAGGCCAACACTTCAGCCTTTGGTGCCGCCGTTAAACCCGCCGGCATGGGCGCCTTTGGTCAGGCAGCCGCAGCACCCGCGACACAATCACTGTTCGGACAACCGGCAGCATCCACCAGTTCCTCTGGCTTTGGCAGTTTTGGACAGGCGGCGCCCACCACAAGCAACGTCTTTGGAAGCAGCGGCACCTCAGCTTTTGGTCAGCCGCAGGCGACACAGGCCGCCGCTGCTGCGGGCACTGCAGGTAGCTCGATTGCCAAGTATCAGCCGACCATTGGGACAGACACGCTCATGAAAGGCGGCCAGCCGAACAACGTCAACACCAAGCAACACTGCATCACGGCGATGAAGGAGTACGAGTCGAAATCGTTGGAAGAACTGCGCATGGAGGACTACCTGGTGAATCGCAAGGGGCCGCAAGCAGGCGCTGCCACTGGCGCAGGGGGCGGCTTCTTTGGCGCCACACAAACAGCGAGCGCCGGTGGCACCGGACTCTTTGGTGCTGCACAGCCGCAACAACAGCAGAGCACTGGGCTCTTTGGGCAGCAGCAGGCAGCGGCGCCAACAGAGAATAAAAGTCTTTTCGGCACCAGCGCCTTTGGACAGCCGGCAACATCGGCTTTTGGTGCTACCGCCGCGCAGCAGCAACAGCAAAATAGTTTCATGGCCAAGCCATTTGGTGCTTCTGCGGCCACTGGCTTTGGTGGCGCTGATGCGGCAAATCCCTTTGGGCAAAAGACCGCCTTTGGACAGGCGGCTACGCCAAGTCTTTTTGGACAACAGCCTGCTACTAGCGCAGCACCTGCCTTTGGGCAGCCTGCTACAGGTTTTGGTGGTTTTGGCGCAGGCGCCGCTGGTGTGCAACAACAGCAACAACCATCGCTGTTTGGTCAGGCGCAAACTGCAGATGCCAATAAACCCGCTTTTGGGCTCGGCGCCGCTTCGACTGCCAACACTGGTTTCGGCGGATTTGGCACCACTAATACAAATACCACCGGCGGTCTCTTTGGTGCCAAGCCTGCCACAGGTTTTGGTGCCGCGCCAGCCTTTGGCGCCCCCACATCGCAGGCCAACACGGGCTTTAGCAATTTTGCCATGAACAACACCGCCGGCGGTGGCGGACTCTTTAACAACACACTCAATAAACCGGCTGCAACAGGCTTTGGCGGTTTTGGTGCAGCGGCCACAGCAGCGCCGCTGCAATTTAATGCTGGCAATGCAGCCGGCGGCGGCTCCGGCCTCTTCGGCAATACGCAGGCCAAGCCCGGTGGTCTTTTCGGCAACACTATTGGCGGCGCGGGTAACAATGCGGGTGGCGGTCTTTTCGGCGGTGGCGCTGGTGCTTTTGGCAACAACAACACTTTGGGCAGCACCTTTGGCAACAACAGCTTGGGTGGCATGGGCGGCAATAACACGTTGGGCGGTTTAGGCGGCACACCGCAACAGCAGCAACAACACTCGCTGCCGATTCACCAGCAGATACTCTCAAAGGTTACGTCGCCCTATGGCGACAACCCGATCTTCAAAGATCTGAAGCGTGGCGATGAAAACGATGCACTGCGCGCTACAAATCCTGCGGCGCAAAAGGCTATGCTCGACAACAGCTCAATGCTGGGCTCGCAGTTTAAAGTCTCCTCCAAACCGAGCCCGAGCGGCATCAAGGTCAAGCCGATGGGCAGCGCGCTCACGAAGAAGGCGCTCTTCGAGGGTCTCGAGGAATTTGACAGCAGCGTTGAGAGTTTTAGTCTCAAGCCGAATGCAAAGCGTTTGGTTATCAAGCCGAAAGCGCTGACATCGGTGATTGGCAGCGGCACAGCGGCGGCAAATGCCTCCTTTGGCAGCCCAACAGATTCGCCACTGCGTCAGTTGAATATCAGCAGCACCGCTGCGACGGCGCGCACGGAGAGTTTTACGGGTGAAATTCCCAACGAATCGCCACAGTTGGCAGCAGCTACTAATGCGAATGGCGCCGCAGGAGCGGCACAATCCAAAGATATCGACAGCAGTCGCCGCGAGTCATGGCTGCATCCCAACAATCTGGAGAAAGTGCGGCAACATAATCTACAAACAGGCGCTGATGCCGCCGGTCACATTAACAACTCCTTGTCAGAGCTGGTGCCGCGCAAACCGCTCGACACATTCCGCAATACACCACCCTCGTCGCTCGGGGGCGGCGGTGGTCCACGACACTCGATGTCGACGGTGCCCGAAAATCCCTTCGAAGATTCGGGTGTCTCAAGGCGCGAGACAACGACGACTGTTACCTTTGCGGAGACCACTAGCGAGAGTTTTACCTCGAATCGTTCGTATGGCGGCGAGGAACGTTCGGCTGCAGAGGAGCCGCAAATGCAGGCGGACTACGAGGAGCATCCGACGGGCATTACATTGCGCAGAATTGGGTGAGTTTTTGGGCGTGAGAAATGAGTTTTGTGTTTTATTTAATGCATTCATTTGGAACAGATATTACACCATGCCATCGTTGGATGATTTGAAGTCCTATCTAGCGGAAGACGGTTCTTGTGTTGTGCCCAACTTTACTGTTGGACGCGAGGGTTATGGCAACGTTTACTTTGGACGCGAAATGGATGTCGCCGGTTTGCAGCTTGATGAAATTGGTAAGTGGCAAGGGTGGCACATTTATTACAGTTGACAAATTTCTTTCTTACAACGTTATGTGAAATTGTTGTGAAATTAGATTATTTTATTTGCAACGTTTGTTTGTTTTTTACTCTGTCAGATTTTGTTGTGAAATTACATTGTTATATTTACAACGTTGTCAAATTTCAATTTATTTAACTTTATCATTTTTTGTTGTGAAATTACATTGATTTACTTACAACGTTGCCAAATTTCGCTTGTCAGATTTTGTTGTGAAGTTACATTAATTCATTACAACGTTGCAAAAGGTATTTTTTTTTAATTTGTCAGAATTTTTTGTGAAATAACATAGATTATTTTTTAATTTAAAGCAACATTTCCAAATTTCAGCGATTTTGTTAAAAAAATATTTGAGATTAATTATGATTTATTCACAACGTTGACAAATTTATTTTTATTTATTTACTTTTTCTTTTTGTGACGTTTTTACAAAAAAAAATTAATAAACTAATTTTTGCAAATTTTGTTGATTTATTTTTGATATATTGCTTGGCAAATTTCTTTTTTTTAACATTGGCAAATTTGAATGATTTTGTTGAAAATAGTTGTTAAAAATTGTTAATTTATTATAAAATTAGCAAATTTCTTTATATTTTTCAAATTTTGTTGATGTCAAATTTCTATCGTATTCATTCAAATTTCAACTAAGATGATTTAAAATTTTTATACTTTTAAAATTTTGAAAATATCAAATTATTTTATATTTCATTGTTTCAGATTTTAAAAAATGTCATGTTTAATAAAAATTTAAATGTCATTGTTTTTTTTTCTGTAGGCGTTGCCAAATTTCTTTTTTTTTATAAATATTTAAAATGTTTGAATTATTAATAGTGTTATCAACTTTTTCCGAAACAATAGCAAATATTTAATTTTTTTTTTAATATTTTAAATTTTTCTTGCCAATCTTTTGTTTTTTTTTTGATTCATTTGCAAATTTATTTCATTTGAAAACCTTTATCAAATTTTAAACGTTGCCAAATTTCAAAACATTTACGAATTTCTTTATTTTTAATTTTTTTTCTAAAAGTGAATAATAAGTGAATAAGCTTTGTCATTTATTATTTATATTTATTGCTAAATTAATTTTAATATTTCATACATTTCGTACAAGGTTGCCAAATTTTTTTGATTAAAAAGAAAAAGAATATTTTTGTTTAAATACTAACAAATTTTTCTGAATATATTTTAAACGTTGCCAAATTTCTTTGAATTTTAAATTTTGTTTTTTCAAATTTATGAAATGTGATTTTTAATATTTCCAAAAATATTACTGATTTTATATATATTATTTCAAAGATTTAATTTTAAATAGTCAAATTTATAGGATTTGATTTTAAACGTTGCCAAATTTCATAGTTTTATTTTTAAATACATTTCGAATTTGTAGATTTTCTTCGAGGTTGATTGAAAACGTTGCCGAATTTATTTGATTTAAATATTACCTAATTGCTTCGATTATATTTCATACGTTGCCAAATTTCTTTCATTAATTTGTATTAAACATTTTTTAAACGTTGTCAAATTTATCTACTACTTAGTTCACTTCCGTCACAAGGAGGTCATCATTTACCCCGACGACGATAACAAGCCAGCCATTGGCAGTGGCCTCAATCGCGACGCACAAGTTACGCTCGATCAGGTCTGGCCACATGACAAGACCAAACACGAGCCCATCAAGGACCCACAACGTTTGGCCGAAATGGACTGGGAGGCGAAATTGCGACGCGTCTGTGACAAGAACGATACACGTTTCATTGAATATCGTCCGGAGACGGGCAGCTGGGTATTCCGCGTCAAGCATTTCTCCAAGTACGGTCTGAATGACAGCGATGAGGAGGATGAAGCCATACCAGCGGATCCCAAGAAGGCTAAGATGGCCGCGGCAGCAGCAGGTGCTGCTCAAGCTAAAGGTGCCGTTGGCGGTGCGGTGGATAAACTGGCAATGGCCGCACTAATTAATGCGCAAAGGGTAATATTTAAATGTTGATAATTTTTGTATTATTCATAATTCAAACTTTGTCAAATATATTTGATTTTCTTTGACTGTTTCCTTTCTTTTAAATGTTTGCCAAAATATATATTGATTTAAAACGTTGCCAAGTTTCTTTATTAATTTATTTTCGTTTTTAAGTGCCTTCAGTTTAATTTTAAACGTTGCCAAATTTCTTCAATTTGATTTTAAACGTTGTCAATTTGCTCTTTAATTGAATTTCTTAAATACGTTTTAAACGTCGACAAAATTCTTTAATTTGATTTTAAATGTTGCCAAATTTCTTTGATTTCAAATTGTAAGTTTTGATTTTTAACTTTATAATGTTTTTTTAAACTTTTGATTTAAATTTTACATTTTTTGATTGGATTTTAAACTGGCTCAAATTTATTTGTTTTCGAATTT
This sequence comes from Dryomyza anilis, assembly GCA_951804985.1. Classification (NCBI taxonomy): domain Eukaryota; kingdom Metazoa; phylum Arthropoda; class Insecta; order Diptera; family Dryomyzidae; genus Dryomyza; species Dryomyza anilis. Next base: position 98,399,353 of record OX638132.1, read on the forward strand.
GTTTGATTTTAAACATTGTCAAATATCTTTGATTAAATTTAAATGTTGCCAAATTTATTTGATTTGATTTAAACGTTGTCAAATGTCTTTGATTTATTTTCAAACGTTGCCAAATTTGTTTGATTTGATTTTAAACATTGTCAAATATCTTTGATTGAATTTAAATGTTGCCAAATTTGTTTGAATTGATTTTAAACATTGTCAAATTTCTTTGATGTATTTTCAAATGTTGCCAAATTTGTTCGATTTGATTTTAAAGATTGCCAAATTTCATTGATTTAATTTAAACGTTGCCAAATTTGTTTAATTTGATTTTAAACATTGCCAAATTTCATTGATTTATTTTCAAACGTTGCCAAATTTGTTTGATTTGATTTTAAACATTACCAAATTTTATTGATTTATTTTCAAGCGTTGCCAAATTTCTTTAAATTATTTATAAATGTCAAATTTCATTGATTTGATTTTAAACAATGTCAATTTCAATATTGCCAAATTTGATTTATTTTTAAATTTTGCCAAATTTCTTTGATTTAAAAAATGTGTAAGTTTCTTTTATTGAATTTAAATCTATGCATGTAATTAACATTCATTTTAATCCGTTCGACTTCAAGCTTTCTGAAGATGCCGCACGCGCCATTGATCCCAAGGTGCTGGGCGCAGCCGCCGCTGGCTTCTACCCCATGGACGAATCGGCTGAATTTATGCTAATGGACAAAACACGTAATTTTTAGACATTCTCTTGTAAATCGTTCAATAAATTACTAAATAAAAATACCATACACATTTTGTAGAATTTTTTCAAAACAATGGCAACAATGATTTCTCAATGTTTGAGCAGCACAAGTCGTCGCTCACCAGTCCCACCGCCGTTTTGGCCAAGGATGCGGGCACCGATTCGCACAAATTGCAGCTGATGAAGGCTTCGTTTTTCATTGACGATGACATGGACAACAAATCAGTCTTTTCGGAAATTGATAGTGTGCGCGATTTGGATCGTTCTTTAGGGCCCGCACGTTTCGGTGGTTTGCGGCAGCCTCAACTACAACAGCATGATAATTACGCTGCGCATGGCGGTCTCTCCGCTTCCTCCAGTCAGCTGGAGTATGCTTTGCATGCGTCGCCGCCGCCGGTGCCGTCGTCATCGATGTCGCTGTTGAGTGCGCGACATGAGCAGCAGTCTGAGGTGTGTTATTTTATTAATAAAATAAAATTTATTAATAAAAAAAGATTTTTTAATAAAATTTGTATTTGTCTATTGTCTCTCTGCAGTCTGGTTCACCCGGTGCGACTGAGCACCATGATGCTGCTCACCAAAAGCTGCCACCCTTTATGCTCAAGCCAAAGGTTGCACAAATCAAATCACAGGCTGTTCAGGCGCCGCTGGTCAAGTCCATTGCGTACCCACTGCGCGCCCGCTGGGCCGCCGACATGGGTCTCTACAACAGTCGTCGCTTCAAGGTGGGCTTTGGCCTGCAAAATGCCATGATTGTGCCAACGACACGCAATGCGCGCTCAAGCGGCATAAAAGGTAGCATCTTTAGCATATATTAAGTATTTTGCTAATATTTCATTTTTTCAGCTGAAAATCTGCTCGATGTTGCCTCCGCCATTTTCCAGACACGCGCCTCCAACGATTACTCGGCCACTCTGCTGCAGCATTTGCGCATCAGCAGCACCCAGCACTATGCCAACTTTGATGACAGTATCGTCGAGCATTTGCAGATACAGCTGCGCAACTCACAGCCGCAAGAAGTTGAGGGTAGCGAGTGTCCTTGGCTGAAATCAGCCGATGGCACAGATCTGATTGTCAAACATCTCGATGAAGCCATCAAACAGATTAATCTGGGCGCTCTCGAGGAATATGCCGTCAGCGTTTGGTCACTCTGTCTGGCGTTGTGGGGTGATCATGAGGAGTTGGAGGGGCGTGAGGCCAACTCACATTTTGTTGTGATGTGTCGTCGCAATTTGCTGTCCGAGTGGCTGGAGAATACACTGACCGACAAGGACTTACTCACTAAAACAGTCTCCAAGCACACATACTTGGATCATATGTTGGAGTTGATTATGTGCCACAAGGTAACCGATGCCTGTGAGTTGGCGTTTATGCATGACGATGCCAATTTGGCGCTGTTGTTGTCGCAACTCTCATCAGGGCCGACGGTACGTCAGCTAATGGAAGATCAGCTGGCGGCATGGCATAAGAATAAAGCAGATAAATTCATACAACTCGAGCGCTTGAAGCTGTTTATGCTGGTGGCAGGCGTCTCCTTGATGAACTCGGCACATGGCCCCATCAATACGCTGGAGGGTATTGAGTGGATTAAGGTTTTGGCGGTGAGTTTATTTTTGATAGCATACACTAAAAGTGTAGGACAATCCCCACAATCAAGTCCAAGTGATATTAAACTTTTAGACTGAGAACTTTATCTACGATGAACACTGTGTATTTCATTAATAAGGGGTAAAATTTTTTTTAAGCCAACTTTCAAAATGTCCCTTTTTTCATTTGTTCATGTGATCTACCATCCTTGGTGATTTTTGTTAATAACAAACTAAACTGATGTCTTCTTGTGTACAGATTCAATTGTGGTACCTAAGCTCACCCACCGCCTCCATCACAGATGCACTGCTGGCCTACGATAAATCTTTTCAGTCCGAAGAATTCTATTCGATGCCGCCAACACCCGTCTACACGGAAACCAACAAGATGAATACAAAGAATACGGTCTACGATTTGCGCTTTCACATACTGCAGCTCTTCTCGAAGCGTAGTCATCCGCTGGAGAGTCTATTGAATCCCATAACACATACCGCCGATCCCATGGACTATCGTTTAAGGTGTGTAGTATAATTTAAAACTATTCTTATTATTTGCTTATTTTTCGCATTTCTTGTACAGTTGGTTGCTCTTGCAGACCTTTGAGGCGCTCGGCTATCATCATTGCTCCGCGCTGGCCGAAAGCCAGTTGCATGTGGGCTTCGCCAGTCAACTGGAGAACAATGATCTCTGGGAGTGGGCCATATTTGTGCTGCTGCACATTAAGGATCGCAGCCAGCGTGAGCTGGCGGTGCAAAATATACTCTATCGTTACGTATGCGTCTCGAAAGATGTAGCGCTGTCGGAGAAGGAGCGATTTGTCATCAATAATCTGGGCGTGCCAGAGAAATGGATTGACTATGCCAAGGCGGTGAAGGCAGGAGCCATTGGCAACCATCATCAACAAGCCAAGTATTTGTTGCGTGCCAAGCAGTGGTCGCTGGCGCATGAGGTCATCTTTCAACATATTGCGCCGGATGCGGTTATTAATGGTGAATTGTTTTGTAATTTTATAAAAAAATAATAAATTTTTAATATATATATATTTTCAACAGACAATCTTGACTATTTGCACGATTTATTCAGTCAATTTGAGCGTCCAGAGCTGCAGAAGAGCGTCAAAGTGCCGAACTGGTCGAATCAGGGCCAGATATTCCTCGATTTTATCGACATCAATGAGAAAGTAGGTCACATTTAGTAGTCTAACTTTGTAATATTTTAATTTTTTATTTACACGCATAAACAGTTTAAAAGCTTAAAAACTTTGAAAACCGAAGGCGACATTGAAGCGCGCTGGGAGAATTTAAAGCCACAGTTGGCTGATTTGTGTTCGCGCATCAATTTGCTACCCTGCCCAACGCCCAAACATCGTCTGTGTCAAAGTGAAATCGCACAGAATTTAGCTTGTTTAGTGCGCGGTGTGCTGCTCGTTTGTCCAGTGCTCAATCCATGTTTAATCATAAAAATCGCACTAGAACGTCTACCCTTGCCGCAGGAATTTGCGCAACAGGAGCTGCGTGCGCTGTTGGATACATTAGTCGGCGATCTAACCAAGTCGAACATCAGCAGCAGCAGTCAAGAAGTTACCGTTAAATAACAATAATTTAAAATCAATACCTAATTTAAATCACTATTTTTTGTTTGTTTATATCCATTAAAATAAAAATTACAACATAGTTACAAAAAAAAAAAACAATTTAAAAATTACTTTCTAATAAAACAAAAAAAAACAGTAAGTAAGGGTTGTAAACCCTACTCTCAGCCTCCAAGAAGCATCTACGGACGTGATGCGGGCACAATCCGGGCAATGCGGCGATGGATGAACGGCAGCGTATCTCGTGAAAACAGGGAAGCGATGCGTACTAGTCCACACTGTAGCAAATGAGAGAGGTGGGATGTCTGTGCATCGAGCCGCACCATCCACGGGACAGAAGCGGAGTGAACGGCGGCGGCGGGTAGCCATGTTAAGCTCGGCTGTGAGCGGGCGTCTGTCTGGAAGCAAGCGGCTCGCTATATAAACGTGTGGAAAGGTAGAACTGGATGCCTTAAGATAATGCATCACCAGTGCGTGTCCCACTGGCGAACATGGGGTTGCGCTAGGTTGGTAGTCTGGCCGTAAAAAATCTACATTACCCAAGAAACGGACATTTTTTTTCCGCCCTATGACAATCATTCACATAATGTTAATGTATATGTTGTAATGTAAACGTTAAACATACTATGTAAATACACGACAAGAAATAACAAAAAAAAAAAAAAATTAGGTCACATGGGAAATATTTAAGTTGGGAAATTGTGATAGTTGGTGAGATGAAGTTGGTAAGTCGGTCTAAGCCGACTATAAATACTCTACACAAATGTGGTAATGTGTGCAGTTACCATTTAAAGTGGTGCATAGCTCACTAGGGTATACAAATCTTGAAAATAACTACAAACATGCAATCGCTGAAGAATTTCATTTCATTTGAATACTACCCATATGTACAAATGGTACACCTACCCAATTTCGATTTTTTTTTTGGGAATTACAAAAAAAAGGTCACTTAAGCCGGCATACAGTAAAGATGTAGATGTAAATTTTATATGAGGTATTTGAACATAAGTGGTCGGTTCACTGGTCACAATTGACCATTCATTCAAATTTCTTGTTCAGACACCGTAGGTATATAAGTAATCTAAATTATGAATTAAATTGATCTAGCTCATTCAGATTTTCAGTTATCTTGATTTTAACAGACAGACGGACATCGTTAAATCCACTCAATATATTTTTACCATATATTCTTTCTTCTGGGTGTTAGAGACGACGTACCAAACGTAATATACCCTTTCACTCTTAGGGCCAGTTTTTCAGTGCTAGTTGAACTTTGTGGTTTAAACTTCGTTTAAAATCAAAATCGATTTTTTCTGTGAACTTCGACCGTCGTTTAAACTTAGTTTAAACGAACGATGCTGATGGTTTAAACTACGTTTAAACTTTCAAAGTTTTTGACATGAATTTTTTGCACAACACTTCTCACTATTTTCTGTCGCTGCGCTGTTTCACAAATTATTAATAATTTTTGAAATTTTCATACTATGCATTTAAAAAAAACTCTCATGTGCACTTTAGTTGCTCGATCTCTTGTTTAAATTTAAAATTACGTTAATTTTATTTTTCTGGAACAATTTTTTTATTTATTTAATTTTGAATGACATTTATCAGAAGTCAAAATCGAGAGAATTATTTGTCATTTGCCTGTGGTGCCATATGTATTGTCTTGGTCTGAGTTCATTTTAAACTATCACTGAAAAACTGCTAACAAAATTAAACGACGTTTAATTTAAAGAGAAGATTATTTAAACGGAGTTTAAACTACGTTTAAACGAGAAAAATTCTGTTTCAGAAACTAAATTAAAACGTTTCTTCTAGTTTTCGTCTAATTGTCTTAATAAAAAAAACGTGTATAAAATTTTTTACCACACATAACATGACTGCTGGTTTCAACATTATCAAAAACACTTATTTGACCGCAGCAATCTGGCCATGCCAGTCGCTTCAACGTTGCGCGCGCTGGCACCTGTTGCATTCCAAGCGCCGTCGAAGTTGTCTTGCGCTTGGTTTCACCACCGAATGAATAATCGAATGCCCTCTTTTACGTTGGTTACAGTATTGAAAAACTTTTTGCTGGAGCATTTTTAACCATACGATCGTTTTAAAACAGCGGAAGCGGTCTAAATCTAAAATGCACCTGTCAATGTCGGCGTAAAGCTCATCATTCCATCTGATTCTGTAGTCGTTTTTAATGCATATCGGGCCATAGATTTTCCGGTGATTTTTTCGCTCATCGGCGTTGACAAACGATCATGTCTCACCGCCATACATAAGAAACTACATAATTACAAAATGTTAAATCTGTAAAATAACCACACTAAGAAAACAAAGATATTACTTTGTTTTCAGCCCTAAATATCAATTTATTTACAAATTATTTAAATCGTATTTGGGACAACCATCTCTGAAATATTCGTCAAATACGATAAATATTGCTAATAACCATCTTTCAAATTTACGATTACGTATAGCAACCATCAAATAAACCTCTTACAAATAGGAAGATAGTTGATGAAAATTTGGAAAAGGTACTCCATTAGAATTTACGGAGTAATTTTTATTGAATTGAATGAAATGTATCAAATGTATTTTTATTTATTCTAGAATTAAAACAGTATCTTGGTTATATATCGCCATAGTCTTCCAATGTAAAAATGGACGACTTGAGACTTCTTCGTGGAAGAACCATGTCCGACCGGAGATGTTGTCATCAAAGTAAACTCTGAAAAGAGATGTATTCTATTACGTGTTGATAATTTCAATCCCAAGTGTTCTTGTTTTTACTGTTTCCTAAAGGGTCGTTTTGTACTTGCATTAGAATGTCGAAATTGTTCTTGCATAAAATGCAAATCATTTAGCAAATTCTTTTCAACTGTATACAAATTGTGATAGTAATTTAATTCAAAAACTACAAAAATGCATAAAAATAATTTAAAACTTTTTATATATTTTATAATAAATTGTACAATACAAATGGACGTCAATTCCTTTAAAATGTCGGTGTATATAATTCGAGTTTGTAGCTTACAATTCTATATAAATTGCTATAAATAAAAAGAGTGGTGTGTACATTAATTAAGACACTTGTTTTACGTGAAACATTTTCTCTAAGGCACTGCGTAAATATACAATAAAATATTATATAAAACTATAGAAAAATTAATTCAAATATATATAAAAAAGTATATATAAAAAGTATAGCCTATTAATTTATGCATGGACGGAATAGGTTTCAAATGGAAAATACAAACTTAAAACTACGAAATTATTTCGGAATGTATGTTTTTTGTGTGTTTAACTTTTGGAATGTTGTCTATACGTTTTAAAAAATACGCAATTAGATCATTCGTTGCATTGCACAGCATGGCATTTTAATTGTTTAACCCACAGGCATAGTGGAGACTGTGCTGTGCGGTGTGGTAGGACGTGAGCCAGCCAAAGAGTGCGTAGTCGAGGCGTGCAGCGAAGCCATGGTGCCCATCTAAAAGTGAATAGTTTCAAGTACAGTACATGGTTTATATTAAAGTATGATAAACTTACGCGTAAATGTGCCAAATCCTCAAGTTTTGTCAAGTCCGTCAACTCCAAGTACAGCGAATACACGACACACAAACCGTAAACGGAGACAATTACGAATACGCACCACATCAGCACAGTGAGCACATTGTAAACGAAATACAAATCATTGACAATGGCAAAGAAAATCAAAGCGAGTGTGCGCCACAACGTAAAAACAGCAAAGGTCCAAAGCCAGGGCAGTATTTTGCGTTCGTATTCCTGTGAGTGATTGTAGAAGAAAAGTTCAAGTATTGCAAATAAATAAAACGTTGCTTGTTTTGTAAATGCCAATGTGAAAAGTAAAATGAATTTAAAAATAGAATTAATTATTAAAGTATAGGTGAAACTTGTTACCGGTATGAAGAAACGGTTTTTATGTTTTCCATGCGCTTTTTTCTGAGTGTGTCGCGGCATGTTTTGTTTTAATAATGAATGTTGAAAATTAAGTTTAGATTAAATTATAAATAGTAATAGAGGTGTGAGGTAAAGCGTAGAGCAAGATATAGAGCAAGCTTTACATGAAGTTATGAGAAAAATTTTTAAGGATAAAATTTATATTTTTTTTTTTTGTATAATACTGCCTAATTTTGATAATATTTAATATTTTAATATTTAATAAAATGTTGACGTTAAATTTGTGGCGCTTATTACGAAAATAATATCAGTTTGGTCTAGTTTATGAGATATAGTCCATTTTTCAATTTCTCATTCTATTCTTTTATTTTTAGGTTTCATCATCTTAGATGCAGAAAATCTTGCTCTATAATAAAACAATTTTGCTTTTGAGCTTGAAAAAAAAAAATTGTTTATTAAGGCAAATTCAAAATATGTCTAAAAATAAAAAAAAAACTGAATAAAAAACGTTATTCTGGATGAACACTCCCTAAATTCAAATAAATCAAATATTGACGCATAATCATAGACAATTTAAAGTCAACTTTAAACTTAAAATTTATTGTATACAAAATTTGTCAAAAAAGTCGAATTTATTTTTAAAGACAACTTTAAATTGTCTATAAAATTGCGCCATAAATTTTAATATATACTATATATATTTTTTTTTTTTATTTTAAAATGATTTCTTTTTATTTGGAATTTCAAATAAAATTAAAATTTCCGTTTATTTGGTATGTTTTTAATTTTTAAAATTTAACTTTGTATTTTTTGAACTTCAAACAGATTTTTATAATTTCAAGTTTACTCCGAAATTCAAATATCACAAATGACTTATTGAGTATAATCCACAAAAAAAAGTAAAAAGAATTCAACTTTATTGAAAAACGTTTATTTTATATTGAAAAATGAAATTTATGATGTTAAAAAATCAATTTAAATGAAATGCTATGTTGCAATGTTCATTAAACTGAGGATTCTAATATCACTGGTGATTTGATTTGAATTGTATTTTTTTATTTTTAGATTCAAAAATAAAATTCAAAATAATTTTATTTTTGAATTTTTTAAAAATTATATTTGAAATTTGAATCGAATTGAAATTTTCACTAAACCGAGTATTTTAATTGAAATAATTTGTAATGTATTTAATTTCCATTGAAATTTCTGAATTTAATTTTGTATATTTAAAATTTAAAAGTATTTTGTGAATGTCAGTTAAGTTTTTTCTGGTACTTTACATTGAAATTTAAATATTTAAGAACAAAATGGATTGAACTCGATTAAAAAGTGAAATACGACTAATTTGAATAGAAAATCGATTTCCGAAAACAAATTTTAATTTTCACAAAATTTAGATAAACTATTTGATGAACATGAATTTGGTTAGTTTTACATTTAGAATGAGTATATTTGCTTCGTAATAAAACCAAAAGTGCAAAATGTTCTAAATTTTGTTGTATTAAAGTGTTAAATACTATGCAGCCAAACTAAATTTCAAATTAAATAAATATTTCTATAAATGTTTTTATAAGTATTTCAAAAAAACAAAAGCACTTACCTTACGCAGTGCAATGACCAACAAGATGCTGGTAAACAGTATAACGACGCCCAGTATAAAAGAGAACAAAGCGAATACGATCAGCATGTTGCGCACTATGATGTTGAAGAATTAAAAGGGAAAACATGTCAATTAAAAACAATTAATATAAGCGAGCGATAACAGCGTATATATTAAAATTATCATTTACCATGCTTATTGCCAACATAGACAAACTCATACGAAATGATGTAGTAGCCATAATGCGTAGAACCAGGCGCAGCCATGGCCAGGCAGTAAATATCAAAGATAGCAGTGCCAATTGTAAAGAGCGCTAGAAACTGTAGGAATAAAATAGACAAAACAAAATCAATAAAAACGGTGCATTGAACGTGGTTAAGTCGCAAAGGAAGTCTTACAATTGCAAAGAGCCCTATGAGCAGCGCACTCTTCTGTATATCGATGTATTCATTATTCTTGAGTATGGGCCGCTGATACCAGGGAATGCGCACCGAGCGTGTGGAACGCGATTTAATTGAATGCAAGTTGGTAGATGATCTTTAAAAGGTTTTTACAATAATTAAATAATTAAGAGGATTGATTGTAGGTTGCCATTTAGTTACCTGCCCGTTGCATGTGAGTAAACCGAAGGATTTGAACGATACGTCGAAGGTGTTTTGCGACCGTAATTCATGTTGCCCGATTAATATAACTGCAAAATAAAACATTGCTTTATTGAAATAGATTTATTTAACTTTTTAATTAATGCATTGTTAAAAGTCAGGCTTGGTTTTCTAATTTGGGCGTCACCCTGAGCAGCATTTATTAGCTCATCACATGGAGCTTTGTTGGCGCAGCAACACTTTTTGCACTTTTATGTTAATTGACACTTTGCCACTGAGTTTTGTTTTATGAGTATTTTAATATATTTAAATTTACCTATTTAAAAATAATAAACAAATTTGTAATTTTGTTGTGGCCAACAAAAAAAATAGGAAAACACAAGCACAGTCAACAGTGGGGAACTTTTTTTTATTGACAATGCAACTTGTCAAGTGATTATCGATAACTTGTTATCGATACACATTTGAGTTGATATAGCAGTGCGTAAAGGGTTGCCAAATCATAATATTTAACAGCTCTGTAGAAATTCGTAAAATTTCATAAAAGCATTCCAATTGATTTATGCACGACAATTAACAAATAAAATGTAAATTTTATATTTTTTAAATAACAACGCAAATTTTGTCATATCAGAGGAGCATTTTGCTTGGGGGCTAGGTGTGGCAGATTTCCAAATATTTTTTTTTTCTTAAACACAAAGTTCCATCGATCTGGTTTATATCGCTTAATTGTTATCGTGATATCCAAAAAACATTTCGAATAATTAATTTAGAGGCCAATTAGAGGATATGGAACACAGAACAATATATACTGAATATTAATTTCAAACATTAAACGCAGATTTTGAAAAAAATTAATATAAACCAGCTTTATTGTTTTTTTCGAAACTGTGTGTGAAACAAAGAATTGTATTGTTAGAATTTTCATTTATAATACCAAAGCGAGAATAAAAATTCCTAAAATCAAAACTTCTTTGGAGATCGTAATTTTATTTTAACAAATTTATGACAAAAAATACAAATGAATAATGACTTAATTAACAAGTAATGAATGCATAAAGAAGTAACATGAATATAACTAATACTACTAACAATTAAAATGTAATAATCATTTGCGTTTAAACAAAACAAAAAATCTTTTTAACAAATGTAAGCAAATGGTAATAAATATAAAGATTATTTTGTTGAAAAAATGTGACAAATAAACGGAACGTAAGCGGCAACCTGTAAACTATTCAATATATATATATATTAATTTTAATATTTTATAATACAATAAAAACACAAAGCAAACTAAACACAAATTAATATAAATAACATATATTACATATTAAACTAATTAAGAAAATTAAAAATAGATACAACTTTAAACATTAGTGTCAATTAGCAGAATTATAGAATTTATTAAAATTATAAACAAATGTTATTTTTTTGTTGTTGACAAATTTTAGTATTTGTTATAAATATCACTATACATTGACTATAAATTGCTTTATTTATCTCGGTTTTGCTATGCGGTACAAATATGCATTATAAAGTGTTTCAAAATAGAGAGTTATATGGAGTACTTATTAGCGCTAGAAATTAGAAGCTACATACAAATACAATTTTGCTAAATATTGTTGCTAAAATATGTAGAATTGTTTTTTTTTTTTACTCTTTTGTATAAATTATTATTCACTGTATCGAACAGTGCCGTACCGTTGTCATTTTTTGCACGTCATCGATGGACTTGGCGGACAAAATGCTCTTGATGCTTTCGGCTTCCTTGATCCAGAATTCAATCTGAAATGTGCAAAGTTGTTGAAATATTTAAAATATTTACAAAATGATACGAAAAACCTGTTGTAAAAGTAAAGTTCTCCGTTCGCTCTTCGGCTCATTGTTGGCAAAGGGCACCAGAATGCCCAGCGCTGAAGTGTACGAGTCCAAGGCTGTTTCCAGCTTGCGCTCAAACAAATACAGCTCCGCTTGCCGTCCGATTTCTAGGGCAGTTTTTAGCTTGGGGCTCGAATGTGAGAGAGCAACTGTAATTTAAGATTAAAAAAATGTAATAAAAATATAAAATTATTAAAAGTAACTAACAAAGCTGCTTGAAACGCAAATCCGGCTCCAGCGCTGTCGCCGGCTGCGCAGAACCAGATGCAACCACCGCTGACTGCTGCTCGGCATGTAACAGCACAGTTTTTATCTCTTCTGCACGTTTCAGATACTTCAGCGAACTCTGTCGCAACGCTAGACGCTTGGTAGCATCCTGCTCCTCTGTGATGAGCGGCACAAAATATTGCAACGAATTGCAGTACAGATAATAGGCCTCTTTGTAGTCGTGCTTGTTATCGCAATCGATGGCTTTTTGCACTAGTCCAATAGCTTTTTCTAAAGTCTTGTTGTAAATGAATAAAGTGTTTTAAAAAAGTACAACATATATTTGGAAAAAAAATGATTTAACCTTTTCTGACGGAAATGTTTTAAGATCCAAAAATGGATGCGCAAAAAAATCGGCAAATGAAATACGCTTGGCAGGATTGTGTTCCAACAGCCGACAAAGCAGATCGTGGCAGTCGTTGCTAATGCGCGAACTCGACGGTATTGTGATTATTTCGGCACTACGTATGCGCAGTAACAGCTCTTCGATGGTGCGCGAAGTATAGGGCGCCTTGCCGAACAAACATTCGTACAGTATGATGCCGATGCTCCAGAGATCGGCTTTGGCATCGTATTGATGCTTGCGCACGATTTCGGGTGCCATGTATAAAGGTGACCCTTTGAGTTGCTGATTGATTTCACCAAGTTGGAGGTGCTGCGCAAAACTTTATAAAGTGCGGTATATGAAATGAGTGTTTTTTTTTATAAATTTAAATTTAAACTTTCAAATTTTCATAAATTTTTGTTTATTCCTACAGCCCTACTACAATTATCGATAAAGCAGTGTACATTGACCATTCAAACGCACACTACTTTATCGATATTAACGACTTTTCGCATAAAATGTAAATTTATGGTGTGTGCGAATACGACTAATTTTGTCGGTAATACAGTATTCGACTTTTCAATTTAGTACATTTTCGAGCAGTCTAAATTAAATGACAACAAACAGACATGATAATCGATTGATTATGGACTCTAACCATTACCGGTTACCGAATGGAGATCGAATAAAAACCCGATCAATTAAATTTATTCAAATTAGTCGAATTCGCGCACATCCTTAATTCTAGAATTTTTGATAATATATAATATATACTTTTGATATATGCTATAATGTAACAGTAGAATGATGAAATTGAATCGGGTTTTATTTGGATTTCAATTTCAATACCCGTTTTTAATTGTAGGTTTTATATGTAGATTTTTTTTGTTGATTAAAGATTTAGTTATAGACCTTACAATTCCAATTATATTATTTAAAATTATAATATTTAACAAAAAAGAAACTGTAAAACTCACCCAAAATCAGCCACCTTCAACGAAACGTTTGGATTGCGTGTTAACAACAGATTTTGCGGCTTTAAATCGAAATGACAAACATTCTGTGCACGCAGATACTGTACCGCAGAGGCGAGCTGACGCAGAAAAAATCTGCAGGTTGCCTCCGGCAGTGCCTTCTTGCTGCGTATAAACGAGGAGAGACTGCCCGCGTTGCAATACTCCAGTACAATGTAAATATTTCTGAGAGGTAAGAAATAAAGTAGGCAATATCTAAGAAAAAGATGTGCGAACCTACTTGTCATCCCAGAAAAAGTCCTGCAATGTGACAATGTATTTGTGGTTCAGCGAACGCAGCAATTGAATCTCGGTGATGAGATTCTCGCGCGAACTCTTGGACAACGTTGACATTTCAACACATTTTATTGCATGAAACGTGTTGTTTTTCTGTAATGTATAGGTATTAATATAATTTGTTATCTTCGCACAAATAAAGATAAAACATGGGGCAAACCTTGTGTCTGGCTTTGAACACGGTGGCATAACTACCCACTCCCAATTTCTCCAATACATCGTAGTCTGTGATACGCGGTATGGACATGTCTTTGAACGTGCGTCCAAATGGTTAGTTGTGCACAATTTTGTATTGTTTTGGTCAGAAAAATTAAGTAGCAACAAATTACAACACAAAAAACAAAACAAAAAATTCAGTGATGTCTTTATTCTGGGTATCGGTATCGATACCAGGTGGACTTTTGACGTTTGAAATCGATATCAAGTGGACTATTGACGTTTCATACTGCGCTGTTTTTCTTCTTCTTTCTTCATCATCCACAATCAGTGTGACCAGAAGATTTTTAAGAAATTATTCTTTTACTACCAAAAAATGGAATATAATATTCCACTTTGAAATTTTATATTCCACTTTCCATATAAATATTTTTGTTACCATTATGTATGTAATATTTTTCAAATAAAATGAATATATGAAAATTATAAATTGACCATGGAACATTTATAATAATTGTTGCTATAGTTTTTTAACCAAGATATTTTTGAAAAAAGCAGCTTTTTCAAAAAAGCCGCTACAATTTTAGCTTCAGCTTTTTTACTTTATCAACCAGACTGTTTTTGCTTTTTATTCCATACAATTATCCAATTTTTAAACTGTATTTTTTCAAATAACAAGTCATAAATTTTAAAATTTTTTTAATTTTGTCAGCAAATTTGTTATTTTTCCAGGCTAAAAATTTTAGACGACAACCGAACAGTTTGAAATTTTTAGTTCGGGCTACATTTTTTTTATCTGAAATGAGATTCTCGAACATATCATATTCAATAAGGTTCTGTGTGAATAACGACTAATTGACTAAATTGTGTCTAATATCGATAAAGCAGAGTAATTTTTGAATGCTTACTACGTACTATTTTATTGATATTTGTCTTTATTAGCACATTCCCTAAAAATTAAATTTTGTAAAAGTTTAATTTTGTTTTTATCTGACGTGAGATTTAGGAACATATTACGGTTGTATTTCTTTATTCATTCTGGAATAAGAATAGAATGAACAGAATAGTTTGATGTTTTATCCGGAATATCTAGAATACTGTGAATAAAGTAGCAGTTTCGGAATAACCAGAATAAAAAAATGTAAACAAACATTAAGGGTGTGTTCGAATTCGACTAAATTGCTGACTAAACTAAATTTGGTCGATAATGCAGTGTTAATTTTTCAATTTAGCAAATTTTCGAGCAAACTAAATTGATCTAAATTGGAAGACAGCAAACAGAGATATGATAATTGATTTATTAGAGACTTTAACAATTATCGGTTACCGAATGGCGGTCGAATAAAAACTCGTACAATTTAGTTTAGTCAGCAATTTAGTCGAACTCGCACACACCCTAAATATCATTTGAAAATCAAACACTTATTAAAATTAAGTTTTTAAAAACGTTGCTCATCAATTTGGAGGTATGTCACTAAAATGCTGGCACATAACAATGCATCGTACATTATTTCACATATTTTTCTTAATCAAAGAGGTTCCGTACATGCTGATTAAAAACTGCAGTACCAAACTTGCATTTTGCAATGCCACAATATTGTAAATATGTCCTCGCAATATGCAGTTCTTAAATATTTTTAAAAAAGGACACCAATTCCAGAATGAATAAAGAAATACACCCAAACCGAATGCGTTCTGAACGTTCTGTTTTGAATAAAGTAACAGAATTCGGATAAACCAGAACGTTCGGAAAAAATAAAGTAACAGAAATTTTGAAAACAGAATATTCTGAACGTTCAGAACGAATAAAGAAAACACCCTACATTAAGGGACTGTGTGAATAAAGACTAATTGAGGCAAATGTCGATAAAAAAGGTGTGGTGTTGTAAATATGAAATATGTTTACTGCTTTATCAATATTAGCAAATTGACTAAATATTAGCATTTACTTAGGGGCTGAGCGAATAGGCTCTATGTAAAATTTACAATTATTATTTTGATGTTGGAATTTAAGTTTTCTAATCGCTTAAATAGTTATATAGTCAAAATAATACGATGACGATTATGGTTTTTTTGTTTTTTAGCGCACCGTCATTAAGGTGGCTGACTTAATACTAATTTATGATTTTGTTTTACTATCGGTTGAGATTTGAGTATATAAAAAATTAGCACAACAAAATTCTTTAGCAATAAAAACCAAATAAAAAATATCTATCCTTTGCACTGATAACGATTGAAATATTGAATCTTATCGACGGTCGATGGTCAGCTTATAAAAGGGTCGGTAAATGTTTGGCGAACGGTTAGTTGGCACTTATAAGATGTATTCGAAATACATAGTGGCGGTATTACTATTGTTGGTGGGAGCAGTTCATTGCTACCCAGAGGGTCGTGTCGTCAATGGCACTGCCACGGAAATTAACAAGTATCCATTTATGGTGGGTCATTGAAAAGTGTTTTTTGAAAATCATTATTTGAAATTTAATATGAATTTTTAGTAATTTCCCAAATTTCAAAATTTAAAAATTCAAAATTTAATAATTAAAAATTAAGATTTCATTAAGATTAAGAATTGAAACAAAATATCAAATATTTAGTTTGAATCCAAATTTCTTAAATTGAGTGGGAATTTTTATATCTTAAATTGATTTTAAAAGTACCTATGAATTTTGTATAATTTGTCTAGGTCTCTTTGCGCGGCGGCACCGGCTCCCACTCGTGCGGCGCCTCCATTATTGCACCTCGTTGGATATTAACGGCCGCCCATTGCGTCAGCGGTGGCGTCGCCAGCAAGATGACCATCCAGTATGGCGTCACCAAGATAGCGGCCAATGGCATCAATGTTGTCGGCGTCAAGCGCTTTATCATGCATGAGGATTACAACCCCAGTAAGTCCTATGCCAATGATATTGCACTGCTCGAGTTGAACGGTCAATTGATCTACAATTACAAAACCATTGCACCGGTTACCCTGCCCGATCCATATTTCGAAATCGATCAAGTTGAAGCAGGTGCACCCGGCGTTCTGTCCGGCTGGGGTTTAGATAAGGTGAGTCAAAGGTCACTGGAAATTTTAATATTCTAAATATATATTTTTGTCTCCTTATTCCAAACAAAGACCGGTGGTTACATTCAGAGCAACTTGCAAGAAGTCGATCTAAAGATTTACTCTGATGCCGAGTGCAACCTACGTCATAATGGTGCCACCACCACCGATCACATTTGTGGAGGCGTTGATGAGGGCGGTAAGGGTCAGTGCAGTGGAGATTCCGGTGGTCCATTGCTCCTCAATGGCAGCGTACAGTTGGGCATCGTCTCGTGGAGCAAGAAGCCATGCACAATTTACCCGTATCCGGGTGTCTATACCAAGGTCTCGCATTACATTGGCTGGATCAATAGTCAGATAAACTAAATTTTGTTTAATATAAAACAAAATAAATGATTTCATCCGATATGATATAAAATTTAATTAATTCATCATTTGGAATATGGGTGGTATGAGTGATATCAGTATTAAAATACATTTTAAAATTTAAAACGAATTGATCTAGAATAAAATGGGATGCAGGAATTTTCAGTGAACATTTCAATTTTTAGTAATAATATAAATTTTTAGTGAACTTTGAAATTTTGAATTAAATTTAAATTTTTTAGTAAAATTTAAAATTAAGAGTGAAATTTTAAATTAAGAGTGACATATTAAATTAAGTGTGACATCTAAAATTAAGAGTAAAATTTTAAATTAAGTATTAAATTTAAAATTAGGAGTGAAATTTAAAATTTTTAATGAATATTTTGGTTTTGAGTGAAAAGTTAATTTTTTAGTGAAAAATTATATATAAAATTGTTAGTGAAAATTTATAATTTGCTTAAAAATTTAATTTTCAGTGAAATAAATAAAAAAAAAATTTAAACATTTTAATGAAAATTAAATTTAAAAATTAAAGTTAAAATTTAAATTTGAAGTAAAATGAAAAAATTTCAGTGAAAATTTAAATTTTGTATATAAAATTAATGTTTACATAAAATTTGATTTTTAAGTGATTATACAAATTTTGAGAACAACTAATTTTAAGTGAAAAATTTAATTTTTAGTGAAAATTAAATTTTTTTATTAAAAATTGGATTTTTTTTTTTTTAGTGAAAATTTGAATTTTTTGTTTTGGTTTTTTTTTAGTGAAAATTTGAATTTTTTGTTTTTTTTTGAATTTTTGAGTGAAAAAATAAATTTTTATTTAAAATTTAAATTTTTACTGAATTTTGTGTAAAAATTTAAATATTAATTAACGTTTGGAAGGAAAAACTAATTTTTAATTGAATATTTACATTTTTGGCAAAAAAACATTAATTTTGAGTGATCATTAAATTATAAAATATAAGTGAAATTTAAATTTTTAGTGAAAATAAAATTTGTTATGATAATTTAATATTTTAGAGAAAATTAAAATTTTCAACTATTTGTAAATATTCAAATTAGTTGAATTTAGAATTAATTCTTTAGGTGGCAACACTAGAAATTGCTCTATTTGTTTCAAACTACTTTGCTATAAAAGCTCTTTTTAAAACATAGTGGAATTTAATCTAAGTGGAACATATTATAGAGTGGAAATCATTAGACAGTCGAATTCATTTAACAGTGGAATCCATGCGCAGCATCTGCAATAAATGTACTGCGCAGTGTTAAACATTGGCGCCAACATTTGGACCAATCGAACAACAAAAACAAGCAGTGTCACGAGTAACAGCAGAGGCAAAAGCAGCACCAACAACAAAGCCGACGACGACGACAACAGAAGAACAGAATCAAGTGTCGCATGTGGGGCAGCCGAGTGAATTGTGCATCAGTCCATTTTGGAAACGCGTTCGTTCAGTCAGTTCGAATTGGCGAATAATACGCGAACGGTGGCCAACACGGAAGAAACAAAACCGAAACGAACCGAACCGAACAAAAATTTTGTTTCAAATAAAAGAGGATTTCAAGCCGAAGTGTGTCTGATTGTCTCGCTGCGTATCTTAAAAGGTGTGACGCGGTAATAGGGTCAAATTTAAAAAAAAAAAATAATTTAAAAAAAAACAAATCTATTTTGTTTTTATAAACTTATTGGAAATACAAAATATTATTAGAATCATTTTACAATACAAAAAGATAATAACAATTTTTAAAAATTTCGATTGATATTTAAATATTTGACATGGAAAACTGGAACAGAACAACGGAACGGTTTGAATTCTATTTAAAATATTAATTTTGATTTGAAATCCGATGAGTTTTAAACCTTTACCGAACCACTTATTCATTGAAAACCGTTTCATTTCAAAAACCGAAACCTTTATACAAAATTCAGAAATAAACGAAAAGTACAAAATATTATTAAAAAGACGAAACTATATTTTTAGATTTAAAAAAAAATATATCATCGAATTGAACGTGAACGACTTAAATTTATTTAAAAAAAAAACGTGAATTTTATATTTAAATTCAATGGAAATTAATATCTTTACCGAAATCGATTTCCGTTAAAAACCGTTTAATTTTTAAACCCTAAACGTTTATAAAAAATCGATTTAAATGAAATGAAAAGTACAAAATATTATTAAAATATTTTAAATATAAATACAAAGATGAAAGAAAATATTTTTTTTCAATATTAAAAATATAAAATTTAATATTTAAAAATAAAAAATATTATCAAGAAAAAATCATTTTGAATTCCTTTCATAAACCTTTAACGAATTGAATTTTATTGAAAAAAAGCGTAATTTTAAAGAAAATTCCATTGTATGAAAAATCTATTTTTCATTTTTCAAACCGAAACCGCATCCGTTGTGAAAAAAAACAGAAATAAACCGATAACCAATGCCGATATAAAAACGGTTTTGATGAAAATAAATTTCTAATTTTATTGGTTTCTGGTTTCTGTGTGAGAAATTTTAGTATTTCGTTTAAGATATTGAAAATATGAATTAACAGTAAGTTCAAAAACGGTTATGGAAATCGTAACATGGAACCGGTTAGCATTACCGTTTTGTTATAAATCTTATAACGTAAGCGAAACGATGAAGAAAACCGAAATCGAAACTGTTATTTCTTTGGCTTGAAATTGAAATAAGTTTGAATATTTATTTAAAAGAAAAAATATTTTTTTAAATTATATAAAATTTTATTCAAATTCATTTCGACTGAATTTTCTTTGTTTTTGACATCCGGTATTTCGTTCGTCAAACGTTTGGCATTGAATTATAGTGCAAAAATTACAAAAACCAACAACCACACTGTGACCCAGCATTTGCTCTGAACCTGCATTAATTATAGTCGCGTCGCACTGATGCACTGATTCGGCAACAATTGCTGTTGCTATTACTAATGTTGCTGCTGCAGTTTTCGTTGTTGGTCTTGTCCATTAATTAGTGCATCGTCGCGTCGTTGTCGTTGTCTGCCACCCAGAGAGAAAGTGTTGTCAATGTTGTTATTGGTGTTGTTGTTGTGTTTATTGTGGTTGTTGCTCAAAGGCTAAGGTTAAATTTTTTCAAACTGCCTAAAGGTTCCAAAAGTGTGCGGAAGTAATTTAGGTTTTATTTTTTTTAATTACAACTGCAAAAATAATAAATTTTACACGCAATAAATTCCATAATAAAAATTATCATAAAAGGTTTACAATAAAATTCAACAAACATTTTCTGTAGATAATCAGCATTAGTTTTAGATTAGAGCTATAGTTTTATAACTTTTGATTAATCGATTGGAATTAGATTAAAACATATTTGCAAATAAAATATGTATATTCCAAAATGTACCTTAAAACTAGGAAAGATAATTTCAAAATTCATTAAAATAATGTTAATTTTTCGAAATGGAACTCAAAGAGATTTCTATTTTCATTTTTTACAATGTGACGGATTTTAAATCTAAAGAGTTTTTCAATAAGAGCGCTACAAAAGCTTTTTTCAAGGGTTTTTCAACAGGGACGCTACAAAAGTAGAGCGACAGGGACAGCAAACGACGCGTTATTTCTTGCCGCTCTTTTGACATTCCTCTTCAGTAAGGTTTGCCATTTCATGATGGAAAGATATACGAGGCAACAACGATTGATAATAATTAAAATTTACTACCGAAATTCGAATTCGTATATCTTTCCATAATAAAATGGCAAACCTTACTGAAGAGAAATGTCAAAAGAACGGCAAGAAATATGGCGTCGTTTGCTGTCCCTGTCGCTATACTTTTGTAGCGTCCCTCTTGAAAAACCCTGTATGTTGACAAAAGTCGATAACTCGATATCGACCAAAAATCGACCATCTTTGCCAGTGTTGTCGTTTCAAAATTATATGTCAAAAAAAAAAGAGTTTGCTGTACGCCCATAAAAAATAACTTTTGTTCGGGAAAAGTTTTCGTTAAGCAACTTTTGTGATTAAAATTGTCGTATCGGTGACCACTCGTTTTTACATGGCTACCTTATAAATTTATGGAAATAGCATGGCATTTAAAAGTACTGTAAACTACTGGTTCCCAACCGGTGGGTTGCGGCCCCCCCGGTCTCGAGTCCATTTTCAGGTGGTCGACAAGAGATATTCAAATTTGATTTTTTAATAATTTAATTAAAAACATTTTATTAAATTTAAAATTGTTTGGTTTTATTCGACCTTAAAATAGAGTAATGCAAAAACTAATTTGTCGGGCTCTAGGTCTACCAAATGCAATATGTATTTTGCACTGGTTCAAAAAACAACAACAGTAATTGACAAAAAACCAAAAACTTGTTGGCCGACCGTACAGCTGTTTCGGAAGCAGCCAAGCTTCCTCATCAGCGGTCTTGCATGCAGTTGTGCTTAGCTAAACCTATAACTTCACTTTGTATAATGAACAGAATGCGAATTCTGTTCTGCACAAAGTGACGAGAAGGCAAGCAGCAAAAACTGCACCAAGTTTAATTTTTTTTCAATTACTGTAATTGTGGTGCAGCAAGTTCGTATAGGCTGTAGAGTCTCTACAGTGTTCAAATACGAGATTTAAATAATATTTTTAATCATATTTTTAATCAATATGAAGCATTAAATTGTAAAGGTATTAAAATTGTAAAAATACCGAATTGAAAATCTAAACAAATTTAAAAATATTTTATATTAGAAAAATTGCAATATTCCACCACTCTACAAAAGGGAAAAAATTCATAAACATTCAGATGATTACACAGTTCTACAATGATTTTAATATGGATTAAAACCTCGCATTTCTGATAGATTTCGTTCGCCTGATTCTTGCTGCGTATTCAGAATTTGCTCAATACTAAATTTTGCTACCTAAAAAGTGTGTCGAGAGAGTAATGTATCACAATTGAAATTAAGAAAATTACAAATGATTTCTATGACAAAAACCCTATCCGATTCTGGATTCAAGACCTTTTTTTAATAGCGATTTCGGTTTCAACTTAAAAAATTATTAGGATTCTTATTCCGGTCATATATTTACATTTTCAATGATTCTGAATATAAAATTGAAACCGGTTCCCATTTATATTCCTCGTTATTAAACGATTTATGTGTATAATATTAAATTTATTTTTTATTTCCATTTTATTTGTTACAAATTTCATAAAGAAATACTCAATATCTTTTTGATAATTTTTTAATTTCAATTCAATTTGTAATTTTTTTCAATTTCGAATTTAAAAATCTCGATTCTATTTGAAATTTTTTCAATTTCGAATTTAAAAATCTCGATTCTATTTGGAATTTTTGGAATATTAATTGTATAATCCTAATTTCAATAGGAACAATATCAATTTAAAATGAAATATCTCAATTTCATTTGTAATTTTCTCAATTTAAAGCATAATTCTAAACACAATAATACGTCACAAAATATATTTCCATACCGAATTGGGAAGTATATACTTCCCAATTTCGTTTTTTTTATGTACAAATTTTCAAAAATTTCAGTTCAGTCGCTCTGAAGCATTCGTTAAAGCCGGGTGTGTAAAACAATTTTTTAACCCTATTAAGCCTGCCAATTTAAAAACACACCAGAAGTTTCGCCATAATGCGTATTTTTTGCACATAGCCCCACAATAATATTTCAGTATGAAATTGTACATCACTGCGTATATTTTTGTGCATTTTAATCAAAAATATAATACACAAACTTAAAAAAATATTTCAGTAAGATAAAGTTTAAAACATTTTTTTGAAAATTTGACACGAAAACATCGCGATTCTATTGTTTTTTTTTGATTTTTTGCAAAAACTAATATCACAGTTTTTTTGTGAATTATAAGTAAGGCAAGGTTCATATTTTATAAAATTTATATCTGAACTATGTCGAAATCGTGCGATAAATTGCGATTTAAAGTATCAAAAATGGCTTTTTTGCAAATTTGACTCAAATTTTTGCAAAATGTCGACGTGGTGGGTAAATAATGAGTACACAGTAAAAATCAGAAGACCAAAATCTACTAGAAATGATGAGTTTTATTTTGTTGGAATCCAACAACACTCAATTTGTAGAACAGTGTAATCAAAATAACTCTATTTTATAATTTCAGAGGGGTTGCAGAAGACATATGGAGTTAAAAAGGGGGTCGCATCATCAAAAAGGTTGAGAAATACTAAATAAGAAATATAAAGTTCATGTATTTTTTAAATTTATTTGAATGTAATTCTTTTTGCTTTTGAAATAATGGTCACCGTGTATTTTGAATTAGTTTTGAATAAATCAATAAAATTAATTTATACAATTTTATATTATTTCTTTATAATAAACTTTGGTTGATTGTTATAAAACAGAGCTGTAAAGGTTGGATTACGATTACTTTTGATTACGATTACTAAAGAATCGTAATCAAAAATTTTGTTTACGATTCTTAGTAGTCGTAATCAAAAGTAGTCGTAATCCAACCATAACAGCTCTGCTTAAAAACTACAAATCAACAAAGTGGATTTCTTAAAAATTACAAATCACCTATTACTTTGATGCTCCGACAGGAAATCTTCTGTATTTTTCCTCTTTGTTGAGCCTGCCTCTATTAGGATGCAGAATAATTTTTAAAATCATTCCATATGTCGCCGTGGTAACAAGTTAGTGCCGACAATACTAAAATGTTTCAAAAGCTGCCTTCAGTATTTCAGAAATTTCGAAATATTTAGTAAACTTATCAACTATCTCAAAGAGGATTGTAACTCGTGGTCTATGGTATGCTTTAAGACCAAGAAAGTTTTTCGGTATCCTGCCCATGAATGCACCAAATGAATTTCATTGTATTCTTCCTCTGAGTCATATCGCGGTCTGATTTATGGGCATAGTCCGTGTACTTCCACATTTAGTTTGAATTTTGTTAGTTTTGATTCGTTATAGCGCCAGTTTATAAATTGCTTTTCGATTTCTAGAGGTGTGGACATATGTATTACATTATAACTTTGTATTTCTTTTATATACCAATTCAAAACGAGTTCCCCTTGACTTCCATCGTTCATAAAATATCTATAAAGTTATTATTTGCCTGTTTTGAAATAAATGAATTAATTTATTTATATTTTAATGTTAAAAAATATGGCATGCATACTTAAAAATCGAGTCTAAGTGTATCGAGTAATGTATTATTTGAAACTTGAATGGAAAAAAGTTTTTAATTTGATTTTTAATTTTAAAAAGGGTTTGAAAATCTATGTATGTGGCATTTGCATATTCCAAAACCATAATTATGTCAAAGTATTGTAGATATTGATCTAAATATTCAACAGATTTATTTAGTTATTAAAATATTCAACGCTCGATTAATTTGAAGCATTGCTGACTATCAAAACAAAATTCATTTAACCTAAACTTGAGGAATCTAAATTTGTTCGCACCACCAAAAATAAATCGAAAAACATTCAACGCCATTCTCAATACAAAATGCTGAAAAGTCGTATTTTATTTTTTCGGTATTTTCTTTAGGCAAGTGGATTTTCATTTTAAAAAACGTTCAAAACTTTCAAGGAGACTAGAACTAAAATGTTGTGGTTTAACTACGTTTTGCTGCAAAGTTAAATCTGCGGCAATCGATTGTTTTACGTTGGAAAATAACATAAAATAAACCATAGCAAAACACTAGATTTAAGCGTTAAGACTGGTGAACAGAAATCTTAGGGTAAAACTGAAATTCGGTGGTTTTTACCACCTTCATTCACAGGTACCACCTACTCACAGCAATTTACTTCTTCAAGTGAAGTTGGACCGCAGCGCACACTACAAAAACTTTTAACTTATGGTTCAAGTTGTAGTCGTGATTTGAATCATAAATTTTGTGCGATTTGGGAAAACACGATAACAAGGTTTTTATATTATTTTTCGAGTTTTGTAGAATACTAGGTGAAAATAATGCGGCTGTCGAGTAGTTTGAAAATTATTCGAAGGACTAAAAAGAGTTTTGTGCTCGACGATTATTTCTTTTGTAATTTAATGGCTTTTCTTTTAATTCTTGTTTTTTGAATTTTGCATAAAAAATGTGTTTTTAAAAGATTTTAAATTTTATTTAAAATAAATTCATTGAAAATTCAAATATTCATTCAAAATTAAACTTTTCACTTAAAATTTAAATTTTTACGCAATATTGAAATTTATGCTAAATATACAAAATTTTTACTCAAAATAAAAAATATCACTTAAATTTAAATATTGACTTAAAAAATTAAATATTTACTTTAAATTCAAATTTATGATAAAAAAATAAAAAATATTTACTACAAATTCAATTTTCCACTCAAAATTTATATTTTTATTCATGTTTGAAATTTTAACTCAAAATTGGAATTTATGAATGGGGATTTTTACTTTGAATTCATGTTTGCACTCAGATTTAAAATTCTTCACTCAATGTTAAAATTTTCACTAAAAATTCAAGTTTTCCACTCAGAATTTAAATTTCCACTGAAATTTCAAAGGTTCACAAAAAAAAAAAATTTTTTTTCTCGAATTAAATTAAATTTTTTAATAAAAACTTTAATTTTGACTAAAAATTCAATTTTAACTAAAAACAATCAAATTTTTAATCAAAATTAAAATTTGCACTATAAAAAATAAAATTAGTTTACTAAAAATTTATTTTTTTTTTTGAGTAAAGTACTACTATTATTTTGAACAATTTTATCTTATCAAAAATATAAAATAAA
The DNA here is from genome assembly GCA_951804985.1 of Dryomyza anilis. NCBI lineage: Eukaryota > Metazoa > Arthropoda > Insecta > Diptera > Dryomyzidae > Dryomyza > Dryomyza anilis. Next base: position 98,425,461 of record OX638132.1, read on the forward strand.
AATTAAACTTAAAATACATAAAATAAAATTTAAAATTGCCCCAGAATGGTTGACTGATGCCATATAAACATTAATATTTATAATCTAAATAAATTGTTATCAATTTTTAATCGAATTTTTATTATGACATCTACTGTCACTATATCGGGTGCTAATAGTCCATAAGCCCTACGGTTACTAAAACTGAAACTAACTATAAAATTTTAATTAAAATTGCAGCAAATTGACAGCAGGAAGGACAAGAGCTCTGAAGAGCAACTAAAAATAAAAAAAGGTTGCAACTGTTCAATACATGTAATAGTCACAACTAAAAAATGAAAGTATAAAAAAAAATCATTTAGAAAAAAAGCACCAAAGGACACAAATTGTACAGCGAGACAAATACAGAAGGCGCGCGCAAATATTTGAAAATTCCAATAAAACTGTGCAAATATTAAAAACAAAAACGAGTCGAAATTAAAAACGAAAATTTACAAATATCTATAGGTATCAAGCGAAAAATACAGAGATACTTTTTATGCCATTGAGTGTCCTTGACCGTTAGACAGTTGTGGAGCAGATAAAAAACAGAAATATCAAATCAAAATCAAATCTGTTTTAAAACGTCAAAAAATAGAGAAGCACAAATGTGGAAGATTAAAAAAACGGGCATAAATTAAGAGATAAATTCGATATAAAGTCATAAATTTTACTAAAATAATAAAAATTAAACTTTTAAAATATATAAGAAATATTAAAATATATAAAAAAAAAAAAAGTATTTCAAAAATAAAATTTAATAAAAATATATTTTAAATAAAAACTTTGAAAAATATTTAAATTCATACAGAAATTAAGAAATTAAAATAAAAATAAAGAACTGTTTACAAAATTCAAATAAAACTGAAAAAATAACGCAAAATGGCACCGACCCGTACTTCGACAGCAAAAACCGCAGCTACAACAACAACAGCAACATTAAAATCCAACAGCATGTTGTTGAGTTATCGAAACCTAATTGCGGTGCTCTGCGTTGTCCTTGTTGGCGTCAGCACCACCAACGGCCTCAAGTGCCACATGTGCGGCCAGTACAACGAGGGCGTCGGCTCCATCACCCCCTGCCTCAACTATACGGATCAAATCGCCCACCTCTATCTGAAGGAGTGCACAAAGCCGACCGAGAAATACTGTGTGGTGAGTCAATCATTTCGTCGTTGTATAACTAAAAGTCACCAACTACATTTTTATGAAAATCTGAAAATTCAACTTTGTTAGTAATTATTTCGAAAAGTAATTGATACATTTTTAATGTTAAAATACCAATTGATAGATTCACATTTTCTTATCATTTGGTACAAATATTGAGCTCATCGGTCAGAAATTGAAAGATATATGAGGAATTTTGTAAATGAATAATTGGAATTTTGAAAATGTAGTTGGTGACTTTTAGTTATACAACGACGATTTTATGCCGAATACTTTTAGTACGTCTCCAAGTTATTCTCCTCCTCCTCCCCCTTCTTTGCCGTATACTCCATCTCCTTTTATTGTTGTTCGTGGCTCCATTATACCCGGATTACATACATATCAATATATTTACAAAGACTTTCGTTCGGGATATCAGAAAGAATGTAAGAAGGAGGCATAAATCAGCTACATAACAGTTGCAATAAAAATAAACATAACAGTAAAAAATAAACATAACAAAAATAATAATAATAATATTTGAAGACGTCAGTAAAGTCAAAAACAGCAGCAGCATCACGGAGACATCGATGAGTTTGACGGTAGACTGAAACAGGGTTGCCAGGGTTGCACAGTGAAGACTTTATATTTTTTGAAAATTTTTAATATAAATTTTAATTCTACTAGGAAGTGCCAGTGGATATTTGGTTTTTTTTTGGCAATGTCAAAAATGTTGTGTAAAACACACGCTATACCGTGTTTTCTTTGTAATGCGTAGATCTTTTGAGCTACGATGAGTAAGGCTTGGCTCTTGTACAGATTTAAAAATTATACCCAGCTTTTGATTTTTAAACTTTCCATCAAATTAAACCGATCCACAAAATTATATTTCTATTTTCAACGATTTTCTTTAAAAATATTTTGCTTTGGTCATTTTTCAAAAGTGTTTAAAACTTATTCACATCCATATATTTAGTCATTCCTAACAAAAAAAAAACACTTTACATAAAGACGTTTCTTTTATATATTGTTACGAAAATTCAGTCTACGGAAAACTGTTCTACAAGTTCGTATCTCTGGATTGTTTACAAAATAAAAAACACTCATATGTTTGGTTTAAATTATAACAATTAACTTTATTAATTCACTTTAATAAACAACTTTACTAATAACAAATTCTAACAACTGCTGCATGTCCCCAATTTAACTTGACAATTATCACACGAGATGCCCTCGACCACTTTACAATCACTACTGAAGTGAAGTACCTCAGATGCGGCTCCCTTATATACTGCATGCATCAGTTCTACACGTTTCGACAAGCTTCGACTTGTTTCGAGAACCTTTTACTCGTTTCGTGAATGACGCATGCTATTGGCATCTCATTCGCACTCATGTGTTTTAATGCGCTGATCTTCCATCTCTTTCTCGCACACTGCCTCAGTGCGCTGAATGATCTTCCGTCTCTTTCTAACACATGCTTGTGCGCTGAATTGTCTTGTGTCTCATTAATTATTGTTGATTGCTTGCACTATGGGGCAAATTACCTCTTTTCGTAACAATATTATACTAAAAAAAGATCACGAAGTCAGTAATTATATTATTTGTACACCTAGGCTGTTTGAATATTGATTTTGAACGTGATGATTGTGACTTGCGATTTGCCCACTTTAAATATCGACCAAAGAGAATTTTCTCTAAGTTACCGTCCAATATAATAATATTTAATATATAATAGTTGTAATGTTCACCGACCAACTTTCCATATCTCATAACTGTTTTTTATATTTAAATTTCTACTAAGGGGAAGTATTCTTACAGTATAAAGTCCAATTATTATGAATTGCAAGGAAGGTAGAAATTATTATGGAAGCATGATAGGTAGAAGATGCCCTATTTCAGAATCGATACAATACATAAAATCAGATACAATAAATTTTAACATCCATCTTTATTGCGATTTCTAGAATTCATCAAGATCAATAAGAATTTATTGAATTCAATATGAACATTTTGACGTACAAAGTAAACGTTAATATGTTTAAAAATGTTGTCTTTTTTGTATTTAATCAGAACCAGTTTCAAAAATGAATTTGTTTAAATGTTTTGGTTGCAAATTAAATAATAAAATAGACTTCCTTACACCAATTATAAAAATGTTATTAATATTTCAATTTTTTTACTATTACATATTATATATGACAAATGTCTTATAACATTTAGATATATGAGCCTTCAAAGATAGGAAAAAAATTGCATTTCATACATAAAAATATGAAAATACATATTGGAACATTACTAAAATATCCTTGCAAATCCTCTGAAATCCTTTAAATAGTATTTAGGCTTTTACAAAATACACCTTCTGAGGAAAAAGTAGTTTCCGGTTTGGCAAAAATTACCACTTTTATTCTATTTTGTTGTATATTTATTCCAAGAACTGCAAGCGATATCCTTTCTATGCACTAACTTTTTTCTAATCACAATCAATGTAGTAAAAAATAAAATAAAAATATCATCCCGATATTGTTCCCGGATTAGGTGAAAGTACAATGCAAAAATAAACATTTTTTCGAATTTCATACTTTTGTGCCTCTGTTTGTAAAATTATTCCAAGGACTGCAAACAATATTCTTCATTCATATTAACTTATTTCAGATCACTATCAATGTTGTAAAAATTAAAAAATAAATCATAACGATATCGGATCCCGTTTTTGAAAAATCACATGTCAAATATTTATAAAAAATTCTCAAAGTTTAAATATTTCTACAAATTTTTTGTGAATCTATAGAAGATATTTTGTAATGCATATATTTTAGTAAAACAACGAAATCTACCGATTTGTTTTGAAGTTATATATTTTTTTTCAAAAAAATTGCATTTTTGTTCACCGTGTGACGCTTCACAATTAATTTAAGTTAAAAATAGTTTTGAAATTTTAATGTTTAAATATTCATAATACTTAAAAGTGACTTTAGTTTTATAATTCATCAAATTTTATAATGAGAATGTCATTTTTTAATATATTTTATTTTACTTAATATGGCAACTCTAAATGTGCGTCTGATAAATTTGAGGCTTATGATGTCAGTGTCATCAGCAGTAACATCGATATCTATGTAAAATGTTATTTATAAAATACGCGCAATTTATTGAGGTTATTTTTGGTTACTACAGCTGTTTTTGTGAATTAAATTGATTACATTAGCATTTATTTACACAATAAAATACACAATATTTAAAAATATGTAAAAATATACAAATAACGATATTTGACATAAAAACATATGAGACATTTTAAAATTTCAAATGACATTCGAAAGACTTTTTTGAAGCTCTATAAATAAGGACTGCGTCGAATAAAATTGTCCGCTACAAAAATGAAGAAATCTAGAAATCTAGTAATCGAATTTTTATAGAATGAAATATTTTATTTTGCAAAATATTTTCAGATTTAAAAAAAAATATAAAAAACCAGAAATTAATATTTTTTAATACTAAGTTTTAGTTTTTCCGGAACCCCTTCCATTAATGTTGGTAGTGTCAGACAACCTCACAGCTGCTGAAGACCACTTCAGCAGACCTTCAAGACTTTAAAAGGAGTCTTGTAGGTCTTTGGCCACTTTTTTTGTTGTCTTCATCTCCCTTTTTACTAAAGCCCAGTATCTCCCAATCGGCCTGAGTTCTGGACAGTTTGGGGGTTTGGCTTCTCTAGGCACCAAAATCACTGCATTTTGTTGGATCCACTCTAAGGCCGTTTTGCTATAGTGACATGAAGCGAGGTGAGGCCAAAAAAATGTGGACACTTCATGTTGGCGTAAAAATGCAAGCAGTCTCTTTTGCAAGCATTCTTTCACATATATTTCGCTATTAATTGTACCCGATGTCACGAATGAGCTGCTCCTTTTTCCACAACTTTAAATTGCCTGCCAAACAAGGAATTTCTTTGGGAATTTTGTCATTTCTTTTTATTTGAATTTTTCAGCGACATTTCCTCGAGAATCGGCTGTATAAAATTCCTGCCCAGGTAGCTGAGAAAAGTCCGCTAAAACATAAGTTTCGTCGTCCATTATGCAGCAATCGAATTTTTTAAAAAATCTTGGTTCAGCTTTTTAGCTCGTTGTTTTGCGGTTTCATTCTTGTCGGCATTTCTATCCGGAACTTTTTGGACCTTGTACGTCTTCAGCCCAGCTTCTTTCTTAGTCCTGCGCACGAAAGATTCTGAGCAATCCGCCTTTCTCGACAATTTCCTTCCAGATAGGCTTGGATCTTTCTTTAAAATATTCACAACCTTCTTCGACTTTTCACGATCATGTGGGCCTTTTTTTTTACCAGATGCTTTCTTCCGATCAATACTCAGGTCTTCCTTAAAGCGTTGATAACGCGACCAACTAGGTTGTTTTTGAAAATTTTTAATTATATTTTCTCACACGTCCACTTCGTTTGCCATTTTCGCGTTAAATAAATTTTGTATTGACTATAACTGACACAAATTATTTTCTGCCATTTAATTCAGAGCTACTATGATCAAATTTTTTTAATTTGAATCTTGCAATAGCACATTATGGGAAGATATGTAACGGACAATTTTATACGACGCAGTCCTTAACACTAACATTTAACTTATCGATTTGAAAAATGTAACTTCTTTATAGAAACCACATATTTTAATGTACTATTGTAAGAAAGTGTAGGACATAGTTGGAAAAATAATTTTTTGTGTAACTAAAAATTTTGAGTCAAATACATCTGCGTGTTTTCACACATTTCCCGTTTAAATGTTAACTTTTTAATAATTTGCTCTTCGATGCTTCATTTACCCAGTGAAAAATGTTTTCTGAAACGATTTCAAGATATACTATTACTTTCTAGATTACTCTATTTTAACTCATATTTGTAATACCTCTTTATATCCTACACTACACTATACCCTATTCAGTTAGGTTTACCGTTGTAACACCCAGAAGTAGTCATATATGGTATGGAAAATTATATATATTCTTCATCAGCATGATCTCCGAAGTCGATTAGCAATATTTGTCTGTCTGCTGAAAAACAGAAAAACTATAATAGCTAAATAAATGAAACTATAAATTTAGATTACTTATAAACCTAGGTTGTCTCATGTGAAAAATGGGCATGACCGGTAGATTGTGACCTGTGAACCGACATGTTCTAGTACCTCATATACGGGTGATTTTTCCTCTATACCGCCCGAAGTTAACTTTTTTTACTCAAATATGTAATGAATTTATGCTTAAATATATAAATAATAATCATCAACTTTATGTTTTCATATTATTTTATAGTTGTTAAGAGTTGATGTATTTTATATAAAATAAAAAAAAGTTTACTGATGATTTATGAATAAAACGTTTATAAAATATATATTTTTCGAATTATTTTATTTAATAGTGATATTCATGAATTATTTATAATACAAAAAAAATCATGGATATTAAATTCTTAATCACTATATATTTATTATGAATAGGATTCATTTTTACAAATTTTATTAAATTTACAAATTTTATTATTACTCATTAAAATCGATATTATGAATATTTATTCATAACTAGTGTTACTTATTATATATTAATTTGAAATGCGCAATTCATGTCAGTTTGGAAAAACCACTGCAGGCAGAAAAACCTTACTTCCAGCTTCAGAAAATAAAAATTTCGTGGTATTTTAACCGTTTCATAAAAATCCGTTGTATGAGTTTTACTTATAGATTTAAGAGAATAAAACAGTATCAAGCTAAATTTTGGAATTATTTATTACAATGACTAATGACCCTTTGGAATATCGATTCTGGTTCGGGTTCGAAGAGTTTTAAAATTGTGGTTCCAGTACCGATTCCGGTTCTAACCAAAAAATTAAATGGGTTTCGATTCTGGGTCCATGTATTTTTTAATAATGGTTCCGATTCCGGTTCTCCCTGACAGGAACGGAATGGTTCTCCCTGACAGTTCCGGTTCTGGTTCCGAGATTTTTAAAATAGCGGTTCCGATTCCAACCAGAAAAAAATTGATGTGTTCCGATTCCAGTTCCGGTTCCACACATTTTTAATAACGAATCCGGTTCCAAAGATCTAAACAGTTTCGATATTATGCTTCACGTTTCGCCTGCTTTTTCATGTTTTTCGATGTTTTGTTCGTGTTTTGTCGTGTTTTTCTGTGTTCCTTCGTATCTTCTTAAAATCCGTATTTTTTTTCGTGCTTATCGTGCGTGCCTTTAAATTTATTCGTCGAAGCCATCAAAAACAGACACGTGTCCATCTCTAATTTAAGAGAGATCTATGATAATGTGAAGTTTTTTTTTTATTTTTTTTTTCTACTTTTTTTCTCAACTTTTTCTTCTCTACTGTCTACTTACGTATTATATTTTCAAATGCGATATTTTTCACTTCTTTTTAAATAATTTGGATTTAATTTTCCATCTGGAGGCTTCGGATATTTGGAACAGTGTATGAAGTTTTAATCATGAATTATGAATAATAAATCATAAAATGTATTCCAGAACCTATTCTCATGTCTTATGAATTTATTGTACATAACACTTGAAAACATACGCATGATTTTATATCGTCACTGTCATGCCAAAGGGGCGAATGTGCATTTTTAAAAATGTTGGGAAATCAAATTTTAAAGTTTGAAGTGCTTTAAAAATTAGAAAAATTTATATTTTCTTTAATTTTGTCTGTTATTTTAGTTTATTCATCAATTATCTTTAGATTTGGACAACATACTGAATTATAAATACGGATTTTGTGAGGCTATATCCTGATCAAAACGCAAATATTTTTGTTTTTATGATATAACTTTTTATTAGTGCAAGATAAAATAGTAATGTAAAGGAATTTATTGTTTGTTTTTAAAGCACCTATCGATCTGCATTATTAATTAAAAATATTTTGTCAAGCATTAATTTGCCATTTGTTATTTGCAGGAAAAAATGACTGGCAAAATATTTTTAAATAATGATGCAGTTTGATAGGTGCTTTAAAAGCAAACAATTAATATTAAAACAGCACTATTATATCTTGTACCAATAAATTATAGCAAAAAAACGAAGAAATTGGAAAAATTTAAAAGGGGCGAATCTTTTCATTTTTTGCTATAACTCTTTAATGGTACAAGATAAAATAGTGATGTAAAGGAATTTATTGTTTGTTTTTAAAGCACCTATCGATCTGCGTCATTAATTAAAAATATTTTGTCAAACATTTATTTGCCATTTGTTATTTGCAGGAAAAAATTTTTGGCAACATAATTTTTAAATAATGATGCAGATCAATAGGTGCTTTAAAAACAAATAATAAATGCCTCAACACCGCTATTTTATCTTATACCAATAAGTTATGGCGAAAAAACGAAAAGATTCGCCCTTTTGGCATGACAAGATTTTCAAATTTTCAAATTTGGTTTTGTCTTTTGTGGCTAGAAATACCCAACAAAATGACACGCGATTTTGGCACAGCATACTTTAGGATAAACTACATTCAAAAATTTAAAAAAACGCAAATGTCAAAAATTGCACATTCGCCCCTTTGGCATGATAGTGACGATATTCAAATAATCATAATACTTCATTTTTACTATAATCATATATTGTGATTTAAAACCAAATCATTATGATTACTTATTCTTGGCCAGATATCATGATTAATTTATGAAAAATATATGCTAATAATATATTTCTCTCCGTTTTCTTAAAACATCTCATTCTTGCTCAGAATAAGATGATCCAAACACAGGGCTCTCGCATTTAATTGCAGAACTATTAATCTGTCAATTATACGGAAATATGACAGACATTTTCCATAAAATGCTAGAAATGTTAATTCGGCAAATGCTTTTGATTTTCCATGCCTGCTGGGTAAAATGTTCGATTAAACACTTCTGCTGCTCGACTTAGATAGTTGGACATTTTCAATTTTAATGTATTCTAGCCGCTAGGATAATTATTACTTTTCGTAAACGGCAAGAGTACTTAGTAATTATGGATAAATGGTATAATTGCCGTTGGCATGTTTAGGAAAAGTTTTAAATTTAAATAAAAATCAATTTAAAACTGGATGTGAGATCTTAGGATTTTAAAAATAAAATAAAATAAAGTAATTAAAATAAAATAATTAATAAGAAATCAAATAGCATATTAGAGCAACTGCCAAATGCACATAAAATGAACAAAAAATAGTTATATTCTACAAAATGGAAATAAAAAACAAATGCAAGTAAAACTGAAATGAATGAAGGCCAAACACTTTTCCCACAAGTGCCAAAACAACGGCGCATAATTAACTTAATAAATTATAATAGAGTTCGGGTAGTACCACCCAAGACTTTTCGTTGTGCCGGTCGTTCGGTTGGGTCAACAAAGTCAAATCAAAATGCGGAAAATTTGCTAAAAATTATTATTAAGAATATGAAATGCTTTTGCTTTATGTTGTTGAACGCAGAAAGTCTGCTCAGATGGCGGCAAATTTATATTTAAATTAGCAGCTGTAAATATGGCTGCCATGAGGTATCCGTTTCGACTAAGTGTTGGTTTTTTTTTTCATATTTTTGTTTTTTTCCTCTGCTTTCTGTGAATTGCCAACTTTTGCGCATAACAATGAATAATAATTCTGAATTTTTATTTTATTGCAGTGCTTGTTGAAAAATAAAAAGACTACTTACTTTTGGTCGCGCATTTCTCTGGTACTCCCTCGGAATATTTTGATTTTCATAACTTTTTCTGGCACATTTAATCAACATACAAACAAAAATTAAACACAAGCTCTACAATTAAAATTTTGTGCATATAATTACAACATAAAAATAAGAAATATGAAAAAAAAAAATCCCTATTGTAAACTAGAACAATGCAAAATATACTGCGCAATATGACTCTCCACAACAGACCCACATAACTCTGCGTCAAATTTACCAAATAATTTTGTTCTTTTTTTCTGTTCACTTTTTTTGTTTTTGTTATAACAAGCTACAAAATATTTTGTGCATATTTAGAAAATTGCGCTACTTCAGCAAACTCCCAAAGCATGTATCCTACATTTATCCTTTTTATGGCCTTATTTGATGACGCTGTTTGTAAAATTTCAAATTGAATTTTATGCATATTTATTATATGGCGTTTGAATATTTTGTATTACGCCGAAATACATTTATGTATTTGTCTGAGGCAGTATTATGTGAAATTCAACGAAATTCTTGCAAAATATCGTAGCAAGTAAAACCCCCAACCATTTTACTCAACTGTGTAGCCCATGCTTTTTTTTGTTTTTATCGTATAAAATTCCTATTACATTTTAAGAATATTGCGCATATTTCTATATTTTCCATAATAATACAAAAAATAATATTATTACAATTATATAATGGTAGAATCCAATTCTAGGAATTAAATCTATGATGTAGCTACCGTGCGTGAAGTTCTCTAATTTGAGGTTTCTATATTATGTTCCTGTAATAATGTAGATTCTTTTGTAAATTCTTCAGAATTCTTCAAGGACATAAAATGTAATTTAATGAATAAAATTATTTGGAGTGAAAAATTAAATTTATAGTAAAAATTTAATTTTGAGTGAAAAATTTATTTTTGAGTGAAAATTTATTTTTGAGTGAAAATTTATTTTTGGTGAAAATTTTAATTATTAGTGTAAAATTAAATTTTTTAGTGAAAACATTGAATTTTCAGTAAAAAAGTGAATGTAAAATTAAATTTTGATTGATAATTTGATTTTTGAGTAAAAATTTTAATTTTTTAAATTTTGTGAATTATCGAATTTTAGCAATATTAAGTGAAACATTGAATTTTGAGTAAAAAATTAAATTCCGAACGAAAAATTGAATTGGAGTGAAAAATGGAATTTTGAGTGAAACATTGAATTGGAGTCAAAAATTGAATTTTGGGTGAAAAATTGAATTTTGAACTAAAAAATAAATTTTTAGGAAAAAAATGAATTTTGAGTGAAACATTGAATTTTGAACTAAAAAATGAATTTTTAGGAAAAAAATGAATTTTGAGTGAAACATTGAATTTTGAACTAAAAAATGAATTTTTAGGAATAAAATGAATTTTGAGTGAAACATTGAATTTTGAGTTAAATTTAAATTTTTAGTGAAAAACTGAATTTTGTATTAAAAATTGATTTTTTAATTACATTGAATTTTGAGTAAAAAACTGAATTTAAGTAAAAAAATGAATTTTTAGTTAAAAAATGAATTTTAAGTGAAAATTTTAATTTGAGTGAAAAATTGGATTTGAGTGAAAAATTGAATTTTGAGTGAAACATTAATTTTGAACTAAAAAATGAATTTTTAGGAATAAAATGAATTTTGAGTGAAAAATTGAATTTTGAGTGAAACATTGAGTTTTTAGTAAAAAATTGAATTTCGAATTAAAAATTGAATTTTGAGTAAAAATTTGAATTTTCAGTGAACAATTTAACTTTCACTGAAAATCTGGGTGAAAATTGAATTTTGAGTGAAATTTTGAATTTGGTGTAAAAACTATAATTTTGAGTGGTAAATTGAATTTTGAGTGAAACATTGAATTTTGAATGGAAAAAATAATTTTTAGTGAAAATTGAATTTTAAGTGAAAAATTTAATTTTGAGTGAAACATTGAATTTTGAGTAAAAAATTTAATTTCGAATTAAAAATTGAATTTTGAGTGAAAAATTTAACTTTTACTGAAAATCTGGGTGAAAATTGAATTTTGAGTGAAATTTAGAATTTGGAGTAAAAACTTTAATTTTGAGTGGTAAATTGAATTTTGAGTGAAAAATTGAATTTTGAATGGAAAAAATAATTTTTAGTGAAAATTGAATTTTAAGTGAAAAATTAAATTTTGAGTGAAACATTGAGTTTTTAGTAAAAATTTATTTTCGAATTAAAAATTGAATTTTGAGTGCAAATTTGAGTGAAAATTTGAATTTTGAGTGAAAAAATTAATTTTAAGTAAAAAATTGAATTTTAAGTGAAAATTTGAATTTTCAGTGAAAAATTGAATTATCAGTGAAAATTTAATTTTTAGTGATTATTATGTTTTTTTTTTTATAATTGAATCAAAACACATTAGGTGGGTACTTTAGACATGTGTCTTAAAAATGACTAATTGAAGTAAAGTAAAACCACAAAGAAATTGATATAATAAACTCAATTAGTAATGTTCCCAATAGGCCAGTCAACCATTTCTAATTAAGCACATTCGTCGTTGAGGCAAATAATAAAAACGAACAACAAAAAAAAAATCACAAAGTAAACCAAGCCTCTATAATGTGGGGGGAGGGGGTATGATGGATAAAAGAATAATGAATTCTTGTGTGTTTGGCAAATGGCTTCATCAGCTTTCGTATCCCTTTTAAGCAAACATTCAACGACGACACTTCTGCCACGCCTGCAACGAATCAATTACAGACGCAAACGCAACATTATTTTGTGTCACTAATTGAGTGTCGTGTATGTATTTCGTACATATATTAAATAGATTTGTATCTGTGAGTCATGTATGTGTCAGTGTTTGTTAAGTTGCTGTCGTCTTTGTTGTTTTTAAGTTGGCTTACAAGAGTTTCTCGTCGCTATTCTCATCCTTCGAGTTGTCATTACACTCAAACTCATCGTCCTCATCCTAAGCCCCAGCCTCATTCTCGTCATATGCGCCGTTATTCTTTGCAATTAGTTGACATTCCTTTATCATCTATCCAGCCCTTTATTCAGCCGTAGATATCTGCCTAATGAGCTATTCGCAGTGATCACAATCATCGTCTTGCGCTCAGATAAGCAGCTAAATTAGAGACTCAAATTAGAATTTTGAATTAAACAAAATAAAAAAATAGTGATGTGTATCATCAAGGTTTAGATTGGTAAAAAAAACACATTTGAATGCAAAATCTCTAAGTATTACTATGTTCCACATATTTAACTATTGATATTTTATGTTCTACGTTTTAGTTTTAAATTGTTTGTATTCATTAGGTATAAATCACACGTATGCTATATGTGAAATAGAATCATTCTTACCTATTTCTGTACTCATCCACTGCACTTTCAATGAGCATAGAATAATATTGACTAGACTGAACGAGACTTTACTATTTTATGTTTATCTCCAATTAAAGAAGTCTATACGGAAGATTAAAAGATATAAATTAAATAGTGGTCGATTCGGATGGGATAGAAAAGTCGATAAATAATTTTCGACGGCTGCTAATACCCTTCTTTTTATCGGCGGCTCGGCTAGTCGGCTGTAAGTCGACCATTTTTATCGGCTTATCGACTATAAACGGCTGAAAATCGGTTAATAAAAAAAAACAGTTTTTAACACATAATCTCTACTTTTAGACTAGCTCAAATTCTTTTATATTTTATCTTGTATTTTAGTATTAGACGGATGTATAAACAGCTTCAAGATTTCAGTATATCGTTTTTTTTTTACTTTTTGACGAAATTTATAATTTTATCGGCTAACTCGATAATTTCAACCCACAACTCAGACGTATTTAGCCACCTCTATTGGCGGCTGGATTGCCTAAAAATGACGAAAAGCCGCGCCGCCGAACCGACATGACTTGGAACTCTGAACGAGAGTGCATGTACATACGGATATTCCAAAGAGTTATTTTGATTACAAATTATTTTTTTAATTATTGAAAAACATAGGTGAAATAATGTACTTTATTTTTAATGTTTACAATTATTTCATAATAAATCAAATTTCGGATGGAACAAAATGTTCCGTATGGAAATTCTCCATACGATATTTGCTAAAAATAATTTTATATTCGACAATATTAATAATTTGTTCCTCATAACAAAATTAGCATCAGGCAATGATCGAGATTTAATGAGAGAAACCCTATTATGCTACCAAAATTTCTACTCCCTAGTAGAAATTTTGGTAGGGCCATGGTCATGAAGTGATCATGTCATTATTTGAGATGATCGGAATATGACGAGGCCCATAATGTCCTTGTAACGCAGTGTCCTGATCATGTATTGAACTCAGGCTATGATCATGTACTGATCGGGCAATTCCCCATTTTAATAATTACCCGACAATTGCATTGTCTGAGCCCGAGCATAATAGGGTTTCTCTCATTAATCTCGATCATTGCCTGATGCTAATTTCATTATGAGGAACAAATAATGTAGCTATGATCGGGAACATTGACTGTTTAGATAATGTAAACCCTGCTATGGTAAGCATGATAAGGGCATGCAAAGGCAATGATCATATTTATCTAATAGGGCTTACCCAACGAAAACCCGATCATTTCCTGATGGCGCATCGGGCAAATTTCTACTAGGGCTAGTAGAAATTTTGGTAAGGCCATGGTCATGAAGTGATCATGTCATTATTTGAGATAATCGGAATATGACGAGGCCCATAATGTCTTTGTAACGCTGTGTCCTGATCATGTACTGACCTCAGGCCATGATCATGTACTGATCGGGCAATTCCCCATTTTATTATTTACCCGACAATTGCCTTGTCAGAGCCCGAGCATAATGGGGTTTCTCTCATTAAATCTCGATCATGTCTGATGTCATTTCGTTATGAGGAACAAATAATGTAGCTATGATCGGGAACATTGACTGTTTAGATAATGCAAACCCTGGTATGGTAAGCATGTTAAGGGCATGCAAAGGCAATGATCATATTTTCTCTAATAGGACTTACCCAACGAAAACCCGATCATTTCCCGATGGCGCATCAGGCAAATTTCTACTAGGGTAAGGAAGTTTTTAAAATTGTTCATTTATGCTCAGAAAATTTTTGGTTATAATTTGGGATAGGATCGACCGGTCCGCACCAAGATTTTACAAGATATAAAGATTCCAAAAATAAAATATCATTAAAAATAGTCTTAATCGAATTAGCATGTTATGGAATGGGATTGTATATTTTTTTGCTTTTAAAATTTATAAAATACTATTAAATATTTTTTTTATGTATAACTTTTATAGAGGGAAAAGAAAATTATTGAGCATATTTATTAGTTTAAAGTTACACTAGGATTTGGTCATTGGATATTTTTTTTCTCAAATTGGATCCTTTTGAGACTTTTCGAATACCTACTACAACAATAGCTAAATACAACATTTAAGTCTCATTCTATGAAATCGAGGTTCGTACATAAAGGTCAGATCATAAATATTTTTAAAATAGAGTTAATTGAAAACTTGAAAAAATAAACAAAATCCTTATTTAGGATTTTATAAAAAATTGATAAATGCAGGGATTGCAAACAACTGTAATCGGATTTATGGAACTGGAACTGTTGTTAAAAAATGTGTGCGAAAGCAATTTAATTTGTTTGGTTGGAACCAGAATCAGAACCTAAACCGTTATTTTAAAAATCTTGGAACCAGATCCGGAAACAAAGGGTTTTAGTCCCTGGATAGAAAAATATTTTTGATATAGTACTGATTTTATTTTTTTTTACATATCTTCCAAATGTATGTCGAGATTTACAATATTATTATATTACATCCCTAAAAATATAAATTTAACAAAAAATGTCCAATGATAATTATACAATTCCCAAAGAAAGAAATCAGATATATTTCAAAGTAATATTTGTTATATTTTAATTTGTAAAAATTAATAGTTTTTATACTACGTTTGCTAAATTTATAAAAATTTTAGCATTTTAATTCAGAGCCCCTATAACCCCCTCCCCCTCCTGGCTACGGGCGTGGTTCCTTATTTTATCGCAACTTAATTTCCATTAATACCTGTAAAATATGCTACATGCTGAACTCTGAAATATTACACCTTTCATATAATAGGGAAGCCTGGGGTAAAGTGGTACATGGGGTAATGTGGGAAATTGCAATTTTTGGACATGTTTTTGTACTTAGGAAAATAAAATCAATTCTTAAGTGCTTCTTAATATGGCAACATCTTTTTCATCCATTGTTATTATAAAATTAATACATTTTTACTGCATTTTGAAAAGAAGTGAAAAAAATGTTTCGAAGTTTTTTTTTAGAGTCAAAAATTGAGAATTTTTTTCGTTTTAATTAAGACGGTATATATAAAATGTTCGCATATTCTATATCTTTTGAAATACAAACGGGTTTGGGAAATAATTTAACATTGGTTAATTAGTGCTCAGTTATGTTTATATTTCAATTTTGAGGTAAAGTAGGAAACAGTTTCTGGAGTAAAGTGGGAAACGTCATTTAAGCAATGTTCGTTGTAATTTTAGTGAAAATATTCTGTTCATATAACACAATATTTTCACTAAATGGCTTAGCCATTACATTACCATAATTATTTTATTACCTTATTATAATTTTTTTATTCTTAATATATTTAACTTTGTTATGAAAAAACATTAAAAACTGTAATAGCGTTTGATACATTTATTGAAATTTCCCACTTTACCTTAATATTTTTCAACAAGTTAAAATTTGAGCTGTTTTGAAAAATCATTCAAAATCAATGAAAAGAAATATAAATGGTATTCTCCTAATGTAAAATGTTAGATCATGAACCAGTCTATGGATTAGACCTTTCAAAAGAATTTTAAAAAAATATTCAAATGTGCTTTTTTTGGAGGAAAATCCAAAAGTGGCTCACTTTATTTATATTATGAAACTCTTTACTCCGGTAGTATTTCTCATACTTTTTTGTGTCGTTATTGCGTCTTCAACCCTATGGCACTCAATATTTCATAGTTAAATTTATTATCTTAACCCCATCAGCTGTATTTTTCCACCCCATATTTCATACATCAATTTATGTGTAAAGGATTACTATTACTAGAGCTACCTTCAAAAGCTCTCTATGTATTTCCCTATAATAACCAATATTTCATAGTTCAATGCAATTCGAATTGCATTACGTTACAAGTGTTCGTTAGGGTATTTTCTTTCACAATATAACACAGCAATACATTGCGGACACGTACAACATAATAACTATAATTTATATGTAGGGTATTCATGAGAATTTCATGGGGTTTTCATGTTAAAGTTAATTTGTCTGTAGCATGTTACTCTATCACTCTAAATTATCACGTATTTCATGCATTTGCATAAATACCATATAAAACTTTTTATAAAAAACCCATTTTGCTTTGATTTAATTAACATTTAAAAGTTCTTTATAAAATCAAGTCGACTTCAATTACAAAACTTTTGCTGTATTTTATCAGCTTATTTTATTTTTTCCATTTAAGCTTAAACTTGTCCTTGAAATGTGGTATAGAAACCATTTTTATGCTGGTCCCTCATAAATATACGAACGTCAAGAACAAAAATATTTTGATTACCTATTAAAAATGTTCCACTCAATATTACTGCTAATTTTTATATATTTTATTATTTTTAATACTACTGCTTTAATAGCTACAACTATAATTCACAAGAACCAGAGTAGTCGAGTCCAGTTCATTTCAGTCCCTAGTGCAAGATATTGGGCTTTGTTTTCAGCTGTCTCTGTGACTTCAACTATTGCGTTGCGTGTGTAAAATTTTAATTAGATTTGTGCAAAATTTGCAGGCTAAGTTCTGCAGCTAACTTGGTCATAATGTCGACGACGATAAATTTCGAAAATGACCTTTAGTCAGCGTTTCGAACTTTTGAAGGTTCCACAGCGTAGAGACAGGGAATGGAAGGGATGGGGGTCAGTCAATGGTAAAAGAAAAGATTTAATAACGTTATGGTTTCATGAATTTCAAATGAGCGGGTTAACTAACTGCTGCTCCTGCTGTTGATGAACCCAACCATTGAAGCAAAGGGGTTCCTTTGAGGCATTCATTAAAATTATCGCTTTGTGTGTAGAAATTTCTTTGAATTCGCAGAGTTTTTGAAGTTTATATTTTGATTTAATTTATGACAGACGGCACAGTTTAAGAACTTTTTAAAACATTTTTAATAAGATAATAGATCATGATGTGCATTAAGTCCGTTTTGTATGAATGCACTAAAAGATCAAATAATATAATATAATAGAAAAGCAATTAAATGAAATATCATAACTTGAATTATACAAAAGAGCAAGTTTTAGCATTCAAAATTATTTATGTTTTCAAAAAGCGTACATAATAAAAAAAATCACAATTGATATTTATATCATAAATTACACAAACTAATTTATTCAAAAATTTGACTAAAGATTATATAAAATGTCACAAGCAATGTATTAAATTTAGCATAACTATAAAAATATAACTAATTCAAACATATAAATTATTACTAATATTTTAACAAATATAGAACATCACAACTAAAAAATATTTTAATTTAATATTTTCTAAAAAAAATCCATACATTCGGACAAGGACAAGGTACAAAAAAATATCACAACTTAAATATATCTCTGTTAGTATGCACATCACATACAAATATATCATTTACTACTTTTATCCAAATAGATTACTTAAAATTTATTTTAAAAAATACTATAAAAAACATAACTTAAATTATCACTGAAGATAAAACAGTGATAATTTATTAAATATATAAAAGAAATACAACAATACACACATTTTAATAAATGTACGACATGAAGATTGAATATTAAAAATAACACAATTTAAATATCAAAATAATAAATAACAATTATTATTTTTTTAATACCTATGTACAAAAAACAATTAAATAGTATCATTTACGACAAAAAATATATTATATATATTTTACATATTAGGAATATATCACTCGTAAAATTCATATTGAAAATAATATATTTTAAAGTATCACAACCAAAAATATATCACACTTATCTTTTTTTATAGATAATACAGAATACAACTAAGAAATATTGTTCACTACTGAAAATATTATAACAAATATATCACACGATGATTTAATATTAAAAATATCATAACTTAAAGTATCACAACCAAACGTTTTTAATATATAAAACGACAAATAATATTATTGTAAATATATCATAAAATATTTATATCACTCTAAGAATAGATTATTTTTTTTTAATATCACAACTCAAATTTACTAAAATTCAATAATTAATACAATAAACTAAAATAAAATATAAAATATTGCGCATCACAAATATAACAAAATAATATGGCATAAAAAATTTTCAAATTTATAAAATAAAATAAAACGTCCAATTTAAAGAGTTTTTTAACATTTTGAACAATCAATATTTAAAAATACATTTTAAAAGTATCATTAATATTACTAACACTAATAAATATATCAAAATTAATATTTAACTATAGAGTATTACACATAAAAATTAACAATTGAAAGTATAACATAATAAAATATTTGCATAACCTAAAAGGAGCATATATAAATATTATTTAATAAATTATAGTTACTACAAAAGTAAATAAAAAAAATAGTATCACTTTTGAAAATATCGTATCTATAAATTAGTAGTATTAATAATAATAATAATAGTTTGGCACTACAGTTCTATAAGAACTTAGGCCGATCTCTCTCACCATTTTGAGCTGTGCGTGTTATATTTGTACTCAAAGTGGTGGGACCTACAGTATATTGCCGAATCCGAACGGTGGGTGAAAGCTTTTCATAGGCAATGTTGTTACTCTCGGAGGTTTGCCCTTTACTGAGAGGTAGCGCGGTATAGAAAAATGTTTCTATGAAAAGATGTTGTTAGCCCCAGTCCAGGCTTGAACCGGGGACCTTTCGGCTCGCAGTCCAACGCACTAACCACTGAGCTACCGCGGCTACTAGCAGTATTATATGTAAATATATCACAAATTTAGTTATCACACATAGAATTTTTATAATAACTTGAACATTAGAAATATAAAAGCCAACACACACATTATACAATGCAAAATTAAAATAGATAACATATTAAAATAATAATATATTCAATAATATTAAAAATAAAAAATATAACAAACTAAAAAAATATCACGGCGAAAAAAAAAAAAAAGAAAAAAAAAATCTAAATCAAATTACTATAGATAACATAACTTATCTAAATATACAACAACTTAGAATATAATACATAAAAAAACATCGAAAAAGATATTTTGTATGTACAAATATCAAATCGAAAATAATATCACAAATATCACAAATAAAACAAATCAAAATCTAAATAAAATTATAACAAATAAAAGAAATAAATTATATTCAATGACATAACCAATATATAACCATTAAATATATAACTAAATACTAAATAGCGTCAGTAGCTCGCCTGGTTAGTGCGTTGGACTACGAGCGAAAAGTCGCTGGTGTGTTCGACTACGACTACGATACGAATAAGTCCAATTAAATACTTCGACGGTCAAAAATACGTAGAAATAACTCGTCCCTAAAACTGCTTACTTAAAATTAGCCTTTGGACTTTGAAAACTTTTCTGCAGCGGGTCAAAGTCAAAAATAAATTTTAAAAACATGATATTTGACCAGTGTTGCCAGATTGGGTTAATATATTTTGAATAAGTTTTATCATTTAAAAGATTCTCAGTAATGTTTGGTATCAAAAATTTATAACAAAAGTACATGTTACTAAAGAAAAAAAATACTTACGGAGATTTGCGTAAATGTCCAATTTTCCAAAAATAAATGAAAAAATTGAAAATAACGAAATTTTCAACTTTGCAATTTTATATTTACTAAACTACATGAGATATTTAAAAACAGTTTTCAGTTTATTATTTATTTGTTAATTGTTTCTGAAAGTCCCATACAAATATTTTGATTTCAGGATAAAATGTACAATCTATGTAAATCTATGTAGAGTAGAGTGTAGAGTAAAGTCTTCAAAAATTAAAAAAAAATATAATCATGTTCTAGTCTATATCTTTAAAACTAATCAAGATATTTTCTCATTTTATTTAGATATTAATGTAAGCTTTTCATAAACAAAAGAATTTTAAAAAACGGATAACTTTTGGATTTTTACAATTTTTAAAAAAATTGTCATGAAAAAAATCTCAACTTTACTGATTTTTATCTTCATAGCCATGAAAGATACCTACTTAAATTTTAAAAATTAAGTTCTTTCAAGTTCGCTTTGTACAAAACTTTTTAAAGTTTTAAAATCGGTTGAGTGGTTCCGAAAATACTTAATTTCACCCGATTTAAGAGGGTTTGGGCACACTGTGCGACTGCCAACATATTTTTCATAGAAAATATTTATCTATGCGACGCTATTTCTCGTCAGTAAATGGCAAACCTACGAGAGTAAGGTCGGGCCCGACTATGGAATACCCTACACTCTTGGTGGATATATTAGTGGTATAATTTGGTGGGATAATGTTCAATAATTTACGACTGAAATGTCCACTATAAAAATAATGAATAAATCAAATGTGGGCGGATCACGCCCATTTTTGGAACATATATTTTTAGACAAATTCTAACAATACGTTTTAAATTTTATAAATATATATGCAATACTTTTCGAATTATTGGTTCCTAAAGAGTTCTATAATAGTGATTTATATGGGAAGTGTCCGTTGACCGATTTGGCTCATTTCCATACTCAGTTCCTACTTTTGTCTAAAACTTATTGAAACCAAATTTCATCGTATTATGACCAGTATTTTTCAAGTTATAATGTTTTCGGACACACAGACGGACAGACAGACAGACAGACGGACATGTCTAAACGGACTCGGGTTGTGATGCTGATCAAGAATATATACACTTTTCCATACCGGCCACGCTTCCTAAGTGCCGTTACAATATCTGCACAAACTTAATATACCCTGTACCTCATAGGTGTAGGGTATAATAAAACAAATATCACAAATATCACATAAAATCACAAACTAAAAAATATCACAACCAAAAAATATCACATAAAACCAAATCTAAAAAAAACTAAAAACTTAATAAAAATATTGCCAATGAAAAATATGCCATATAAAAATATCACAAACTATAAAAATAATATCACGGCGAAAAAATATAACATGAAAAACATATCAAAAACAAAAAATATATCTAAAATCTAAATAAAATTGTTACAGATAACATAACGAAATATACAACAACTAAGAATATATTACATAAAAAAATAAAACAAATATCACTGCGAAAAAATATTACAAGAGAAACACTTAAAAAAAATATATTGCCAATGACATAACCAATATGAACCACCAAATCAGTAGTCGCTACACCTGTTTTATTATTTCTGCAGCATAATTTACCAGTTCAAAATCACTGTAATTGATTAGAGTGTACTGGGAATGAATTAGGTTATCATTATAAATTAGAAGAAATGGGGTGTTCTGGTACGAAATTTTGAGAAAATCTATGACAAAGTCACAATTTGTGTTTTTATTTTTGTAAATTTAAATTTTACGTACATATTAAGAAAGGAATAAATAATGTGTTCAAAGATATTATATACTACTAGCTGGACCCGTGCACGACTCGTGCCAAGATTTGGTGAATGCAAGGATATGGAGTGATTTTATTAATATAAAGAACATATTTATTATTCATATCTTCCCCGTAAAATTCTTCCCCGTAGAACGCTTTCCCGTAAAATTCTTCGGGTAGAATTCTTTCCCGTAGAATTCTCCCCCGTAGAGTTTTCCCCAGTAGAAGTTTTAGTGTGGCGAGTTTTAGTGTGGTGGTTTTTAGAGTGATGAATTTTAGTGTGGTGAGTTTTAGTGTAGTGAATTTTAGTGTGGTGAGTTTAGTGTTGTGAGTTTTAGTGTGGTGAATTTTGGTGTGGTAAGTTTTGTTGTGGTGAATTTTAGAGTGGTGAGTTTTGTTGTGGTGAATTTTAGAGTGGTGAGTTTGAGTGTGCTGAATTTTAGAGTGGTGAGTTTTAGTTTGGTGAGTTTTAGTTTGGTGAATTTCGGTGTGGTGAGTTTAAAGAATTTGGGATGGTTGGTATACCCAGGTGTGAAATATCATAAGATCACTACAAAGATCACTATAATATCTGTTGAAATACACCATCTGGAAAATGTACCTTCTATGGGGGGTGCCACGCCCAGTGGTATAATACCGCCCACATTCCGCGAGACCGTTTAGAATGGTTATATATAACGCTGACCAGAATTTCATTAAATTTGCTATGCTAATTGCTGACATAATGTGTTTTTAATTTTTGGGTTATATGGGAGGTTCCACGCCCAGTCCACCAATCTCTCCGAGATATAGCCTATACTCTGCCCAGACCCAACATACATGTTGTGTCAAAATTTGATTCAATTCGGTTCAGCCGTTTTGACGCCTATTCGGAACATACAGACATACATACTTACATTCGCAAATATATAGTAGATTGGAAAGGTAATTTAATTGTTTAAAATATAAGCGAAAAGTTGACATTCATTTATCGACAGATTATACTTTATAACCGATTTCCTGCACTAGGTTATGAGAGTAATATGCATTTCTTAAACACCCTGTATCTTAAACAGGGTGCAATATTAAACTTTTTTTTATTTTACACTTTATTATTTTTCTGAACAAAACACCTTGTATAACCTTTAATAATATACCATATAAAAAATATCACAAACTAAAAAAAAACATCACAGCCAAAAAAAATCACATGAAAAATTTATTAAAATAAAAAATCTAAATTCTAAATATAATTAATACAATTAATAATATTAAATGAAATGAAATGAAAAAAATAAATATAAAAAAAATATTACAAACTAAAAGACAATCAACATTAAAATTAATAAATCAAAAACGGAATATCTTCTATTCTATGTAAATAAGTAACATTTTTTTTAGTTAACTAAAATATATCATTAAAAAATATATAAAAAAGTACTATGGAAATTCAAAATAAATTAATCATTTAAAAAGCTAATTTTAAAGTAACGAAAGTAATTAAAAAATGTCATTACTCAAAATATTTAGTGACATTTACATTGATACAAAATGCAGTAAAAGTAAATGCAGATGTAGTATTTTTACTATATATTAATGAAATTTAAATAAATACTGCTTGTATTAAAAATAAAAGCATAAATAGTAAATTTCATAAATACACCATGGTTTTGAACACAAACATAGTAAAATTTTGTACTGAAATATAAAAATTTAAGTAGGTTTTTCTGACATAATTGAAAACATACCCCGTTTAATTTTGACATATTTGCCATAGATATTACAATTAATTCAGACATAATACTATCGTGAACTACATCTAAAATAATAATTAGAAATTCAACTAACTTTATTTGTGAAACGGAAACTATTAACAATTTATCACAGCACCGTCTAACAGCGTGAAAATTTTCGACAAATTGTCGACGGATTTGGAAATTTGAATATTGCGCTAACATCCGGTGGCACGCAGGACGACAAGGACACTAAGGGCGAACAATGAGAATTGCCAAAAGCAAAGACTGGTGTAAAGGGGAAGGGCTGAATTGGGTGAATAAAACAAACTTGAAAAATTGCAAAAGAGCTGAGTTGAACTGACAGAACGAAGACTAATGGAGAACTTGAAGCTGCTAGCGTGCGATGTTTTATAATTTTTGCTGATGCAAAAGCAATATTTTTATTTATGTTTTTTATAGCTTTTATAGTTTTATAGTTGTTGTTTTTATATATTTTTATTTCATTTATTTCCCTGTCACCGACAGTTTTCATGCACAGCCGCTGCTTTGCAATAAATTACAGAGTTATTTTATTTGCTTTAAGAAAAATTATAGACATGAGAAAGAAAAAAATGTTTCGTTTTTGTCACGCTTTTCATTTCATTTTCATGGGCCTCTGACGTAGCAGACGACGTTAAAGTTGGCAACAGCTGTGCTAGTAGGGCCGAAATGAAAGTGCTGCCAGAAAATACATTTTTCATCAGTTGGCATCATAGGCTCTTTTTTTATTTTTATTTTTATTTTTGCTACTTCATTTTTGTATTTTTCTTTATTTTAATATTTGACTGAGTTGATATTCGCACATGTTCGAAAAGCAATAAAAATATCCAGTTGGTTGTGAAAAACGCTGTTTAACATATGACTTTGTTTAATGTGTTGGAGTGATAAATGCTTGCTGGGGTCAAGCAAATATTTGGGAAACTATATAAAAAATTGCGAAGGACGAGTTTGAAAAAAATTAGCTATAAAATATATTTTTACTTTAATTTTTAGTGCAAAATTGAACTTTTAGTGAAAATTTGAATTTGTAGTGAAAAATTGATTTTTAGTTAAAATTTGAATTTTTATTGAAAAATTGAATTTTTAGTGAAAAATTGAATTTTCAGTGAAAAATTCAGTTTTAAGTGAAAAATTTAATTTTTTAGTAAAAAATTTAATTTTTAGTGAAAAATTGAATTTTTAGTGAAAATTTTAATTTTTAGTGAAAAATTTAATTTTTAGTGAAAAATTTAATTTTTAGTGAAAAATTTAATTTTTAGTGAAAAATTTAATTTTTAGTGAAAAATTTAATTTTTAGTGAAAAATTTAATTTTTAGTGAAAAATTTAATTTTTAGTGAAAAATTTAATTTTCAGTGAAAAATTGAATTTTTAGTGAAAAATTGAATTTAAGTGAAAAATTTAAGTTTTACTGAAAAATGAATTTTTAGTGAAAAATTGAATTTTTAGTGAAAAATTGATTTTTAGTGAAAAATTGAATTTTTAGTGAAAAATTGATTTTTTAGTGAAAAATTGAATTTTTAGTGAAAAATTGATTTTTTTAGTGAACAATTGAATTTTTTAGTGAAAAATTGAATTTTTAGTGAAAATTGATTTTATAGTGAAAAATTGATTTTTTAGTGAAAAATTAAATTTTTAGTGACAAATTAAATTTTTAGTGAAAAATTAAATTTTTAGTGAAAATTGAACTTTTAGCGAAAAATTTTATTGTTAGTGAAAATTTGAATTTTTAGTGAAAAAATTTAATTTATAGTGAAAAATTGAATTTTTAGTGAAAAATTTAAGTTTTAGTGAAAATTTTAATTTTTAATAAAAAATTTAATTTTTAGTGAAAAATTTAATTTTTTAGTGAAAAATTATTTTTTAGTGAAAAATTTAATTTTTAGTGAAAAATTTAATTTTTAGTGAAAAATTTAATTTTTAGTGAAGAATTTAATTTTTAGTGAAAAATTTAATTTTTACTGAAAAATGAATTTTTAGTGAAAAACTTAATTTTTCAGTAAAAAAAAATAATTTTTAGTGAACAATTTAATTTTTAGTGATAATTTTAGTTTTTAGTGAAAAATTGAATTTTTAGTGAAAATTTTAATTTTTAGGGAAAATTTAAATTTTTTTGCTAAAATTGATTTTTTTTAGTGAAAAATTGTTTTTTTTGTGCTAAATTGAACTTTTAGTAAAACATGGAATGTATCGTGAAACTTTTAAGATTATAGTTTAAAATGTTATCTCTTTTATTTGACATTAATTCCCTCGTGAAATTTAATTTAAATTTAAAGAATTTATTTGTATTAAAATGCGCACTTTTTGATGTGTTTTCGTGACAGGCAATTCCTTGCGTATTAACTGCCATTTTGTCATAAAAAGCACCTCGTCACCTTAATGTAAGGCTTACCTGTTATTGTTGAAAAATAGGCACAACGGAAATTTGCTACTTACAACTTTTATGACTTTTTTGTTTTATTGCAAACAATAAAAGAGGGAAAGAAATTATGACAAAGAAACGTGAGTTGTCTGAAATATGTAGAGAATGAAAAGGGAAATCTATACAAAAATTACAAAAGAGTAAAACACAGAAAAGGCGGTTGATCACATGGGAAATTTTGCAGTAGAAACATTTTTATAGTATTTAGTAATTTGAAAGTTATAGTCGGTCTCAGTTGACCATAAACACCCTACACCTAAATAAGAAAATAAAATGCGGTTACAATTTAAAGTAGTCCAAAACTCTAGACTAGGGTTTACGAATTCTAAAAATAACGGAAAACGATCTTTCTCTGCGGATTCTACATTTCAAGTCGCCTAAGTTTTCCTTCTCCAATAAACACAATAAGAATTATGAACCAAAAGCAAAAATGTAAAAACTGCATCAACTCAAGATTATGCCAAAGATGTTGTTGCATCAACAACAAGCATGCAACAACAACTTTGGCAAAATCTTGAGTTGATGCAGTTTTTACATTTTTGGTTTTGGTTCTTTCTTCAATGCACATAATTCTTATTGTGTTTATTGGAGAAGGAAAACTTAGATGACTGGAAATGTAGAATCCGCAGAGAAAGATCGCTGATGAAGGGGCTTGGCTGCCTCTGAAACAGCTGTACGATCTGCCACTCAATGCATTTTGCCAATTGTTTGTTGCTTTATTGGTTGGTACAAAACACCCAATTTGTACCGACTGGACCTTGAGCACGTTAAGACAATATCTTAAAATAATCAAAAGAGGTCGTAAAACAAAAACAATTAATAACAGAAAACTTATAAAAGTGAAATAATTTTCTTTAATTTGAGCACCAATTAGTAATTATGGATTGTTATACCGATTTTAGAATTTATTAATATCCATCAAGTAAAGAGGTTGCTTTAAAACAATTTAGATCGGCTGTTAATGTTACTACCCAACAGGAATTTTGCTATGAACATCCCATACATCAATTTAATTCGCTGGTAAAGATTTTTACTGCATACTGAGTTTAATCCTATTACGAAAACTTTGAGAAAATAGTTTTACAAAAAAACTTAAACTTAATTTTAATTGTCAAGACTATTGCAATATAAAGGGTTTTTCAATAAGTGCGCTACAAAAGTTTTTTTCAAGGGTTTTTCAACAGGGACACTACAAAAGTAGAGCGACAGGGACAGTAAACGACGCCATATTTCTTGCCGCTCTTTTAACATTTCTCTTCAGTAAGGTTTGCCATTTTATGATGGAAAGATATACGAGCCAACAACGAGTCGAAATTATTAAAATTTACTACCTAAATTCGAATTCGTATATCTTTTGAAAGAAATGTCAAAAGAGCGGCAAGAAAAATATGGCGTCGTTTGCTGTCCCTGTCGCTCTACTTTTGTAGCGTCCCTGTTGAAAAACCCTTTAATAAGGAATACTAATATTCCAATAGGTTTTTAAGAAAATTGGATCTAAACTGGGAAAATTTAGATTTTTTCACAAAATTGTTTATACATATTTTAATAGATAATATTTAGGAGATAATAATAAACCAGACAATAATGTATGGTTATCTCGAAGGCAGACTAAACTAACTATAAAAAAAACAAAAATTTTTCCAAATTGATCTACTTTTTAAAATATACCCTGTAAAGATAATTTTGGTACTCATTGTAACGAACCTTTTTGGCCGATGCCGAGTTATCACTCGTCGTGTCCCGGGTTCGTTGCAAAAATTTATATTTTGCAGGGTAACACAACTTTTGTTTCATTTTTAAATTCACAGGTTGTATTGCTTGGCCAATTCGAACATTCAGCCATTTGCAATTTTCGAACTTCAATCGGTCAGGGTGGCGGTGTTGCATGCGGCTTACTGCTATTTTGTAAAAAGAAGTGGTTCATCTTCGAATCCCATTATATGGCATTTGATATATTCGGAATAGTTATTATGCCTATTATAACTGAAATATATTATATTGTTAAAAAAAAGAACAGTAAGAAAAATAAATGGTATTTAATAAAACATGAAGTATATTTGTTAAAGTGAGCGTTTGACACCTATTTTTAATACCAGACACTATAGGTATACAAGTAATCTATGTTATTTGTTTCGTTAAACTAGATCTTCTAGTTTTGTTGTATTTATGATTTAAACCGAATATAAATAGATTTAAAGACGGACAGAAAGACTTAGCTAAATCGATTTTGAGGTAAAAAGTATCTGTATGAAGCCTATTTTTAATACCAGATAATTTGTGCATACAAATAATCTAAATATTGAGTTTTGTTGAAATAGCTGTTCTGGTTTTGAAGTTATTATGATTTTAACGGAGTAACAGAGTTGCAGACGGACACTAGGACATCAGAATAAGTAAATCAAGAATTATATATATTTTTCATATCTACGTTGCCTCTTTATGGCTGCTACAAACGGAATGATCCAAGTGAATATAACATTTCCATTTTAGTGTAGGGTATAAAAATTGAAAAACCTACAAATAGTATAAAGTACCAGCACATATGTTTATGTCACACAGCCAAAAGGACATAAACATTGTTAATAAATTTTGTAGCAAGCCAGACTAGAAGGCTTTTTTTTTGTGTATGACAGCAGCGAATAAAGACCTTTTTACGCCCGCCACCCACACGCCCTCTGCATGTCGTCAATAAAGTTTTATTGCGCCAGGCATCAGTAACACATTCAATGAAACTTTTAGCAGCAAGCGTAGAATAACAATAAATACAAGATAAATATAAGATAAGCAGATATAGTGCCAGACAGACAGACACACACACGCACACATACACGAACACTTGACTTATATCATAATAGCGCTATATCCGTTTCCGGCGTCACCGTCACCGTCGCTGTCACTGTCACCACCAAGCATTACATTTAAAATTTGCACATTTTTCGAGTACGTTCGCAAAATTGTTTTATTGTTAGATTTCCGTAAAATATAAAATACAAAAAACTACCAAAAAAAAAAACATTGATAACTTTTGCGGACGACAGTTTAAGACTTTATTATTAGCAATTTAAATTTTCATACAAACGCCAGCAGCAGAAACTTTTCTCGGACATGCGACCAACTTAATGCAGGATGTAGTCACTGTTGTTCCTGTATATCTAGTATTTTGGTTTGGTCCAAAAATGTGTAGTTCTTGTAGTTGTAATTGTGGAAATGACCAAACTTGCTGTCATAATATTTTTGTCAAACCTTATGCTGCAGATTAGAATTAATTTGAGTTGGACTGTGTTGTGGAACGTAAATGACAGACTTTACTGCTGGGATTTTGTGGATTTAGAGTGTATAAAACATAAAAAAAGAAACAGGACAAAAAATATGCAAACGATATTAAAAGTGATGTCGGCCTTTGAGTCGTATTGAGTTTACATAATTCGGTTATGAGTTCTCTTGTTGAAATCAATGTTTTCATTAGGGAAATGAATTTGTGCCAGCAGCACTAACAGATAATGGGGTTTTATATATACAGACAAATTTGAGTTACGAAAATATTGAGTGACTTTTTGACAACCATTAGTTGTATTTTTATAATTATCTTAAATATGATATATTATTAAATTCGAGTGAAAATTACATTTTTAAGTCATATGAAATATAAAGATCGTTAAACCAAAACTCAAACCTTCACTGCTTATTGCTTTGATATTGCTTGGTTTTCACTATGTCGTTTTGTGTCAGTTTTATATTGGAAAATTCCTTAAATAGGTTGCTTTTCGACTTGGCAAAGTATAAAAAATGCTAACATGTTGGCATTTTGATTTCTTTTGACATGGTTAATGAAAAATTTAAGTTTTGAACTGTTCCTTCTTTGAAATCATACACCCAGAAAAAACTACTATATAAATAATAGTTTTTTACTATAAAAAATAGTCAATTTTAATCGGAAAATACCATTAAATACTAGAAAATAATATGAAATTACCATTGAGTGTATATGAATAGATTTATATTTTGTATACTATTAAATTAATAATTGTCCTATTGACCAATTTTAATGGGATTTGAGAGAATTTTTTTCTGTGTGTAATTAAAGGAAAACAAAATTGACACAAAATGACATATAAAAACCAAGCATATGGAACTGAAGCAAGAGTTTGATTACATGACAGAGTGATGCTTCAAAAGTAAGCAACATTTGTATTTATTTCAGAGAAATACTTCAAAAGAAAACAAAGCTATTTGTGTGTGATTCAATATTTGATATACACTCAGAAAAAATTCTATTAAAATTGGTCAATAGGTTATTTATTGATTTAATAGTATAAAAAAAATAAATATTTTCATAAAAACACAAAATCAATTTAATAGTATTACGTAGTATTTAATGGTATTTACTCATTAAAATAATAATTTATCCAATTGACTAATTTTTATAAAAAAAAATCTATTGATTTTATAGTATGTTTTCCGACTGTACTTTCACTTCTTGCTTTTGAAATGTTTTACAATCTATATATATATAAAACTCTTGGTCCGTCTGTCTGCCTCTCTGTTTGTTCCGTGATGCTAAACCGCTGAATCGAATTAACTGAAATTTTGCACCAGGATACTATGGAGCCCGGAGGATATCATAGTCTTAATATGAGCGGGATTAACTCGATCATACACAAGCTATGAAGATTTTTTTTGTTTTATTTCTCTGCAACTAGTCAAAATGACTAACGAGCAGATTGTAGTTAATACATTCAATTTCATTATAAAAATACCAGATACTCAAAATCGAATATCTGCAACTAGTTTCGTCTGAATATGAAACAAAAAACTCAAATACTAAAAAAATATACAAAAGCAGAAACAATAGCAAACATCAAACACAAAAACAAAAGAGTAAACTTGAGCAATAACACAAATAAAACAGATGGAAAAACAAAAGCAGAAACACAAATCAAAATAATAAACACAAAAGAAACATGAAAATAAAAAGTCACAAAATCAAAAACACAAAAACAAAGGCAAAGGCATAAGTGCAAAAAAATAAAAAAAAAACAAAAAAGACAAGTGCAAAAACACAAAAGAAAAATGCAAAACAAAATCAAAAATACAAACACAGAAGTAAAACATAAAAATACGAAGACAAAAGCAAAAACAAACAAAAGCAATGACACAAAAACATAAATACAAAAGCAGTGACATAAAAACAAAAGCATAATTAAAAAATCAAGAGCAAAAACACAAAAATAAAAACACAAAAGATAAAATATAAAAACTTAAGCTGAAACACAAAAACAAAACAAACATTAAAAAACAAAAGCAAAATCATAAAAGAACACAAAAGCAAAACGTAAATACAAAAGCAGTAACACAAAAACAAAAGCATAATTACAAATCAAAACACAAAAATAAGAACACAAAAGCAGAAACATAAAAGCAAAAACAAAAGCAAAAACACAAACAAAAGAAATGACACAAAAACTGTATTTATGTAAAGCAATAACACAAAAATAAAAACACAAAGTCATAATCACAAAAAAAATAACAAAAGCAGACACACAAAATCTAAAACACAAAAGAAAAACAAAATACAAAATTAAAAACACAAAATCAAAAGCAAAAATACAAAATTAAAAGCAAAAGCACAAAAGAAAAAAACAAACATTTTTTGAAAATAAATCTTTCAAAAATAAAATTCGAAAAAAAGTTGTCCTACAAAAAAAAAAAAAAAAATGTCCGATTTTCGTTCATAAAAATGAACGAAAATTAAATATTTGTATGGATATTAGGCTTGATGAATAGCATTCTTTAATATGATTTACATATATGTTGTATTTTATAAATATATTCATTAATCTGATGGAACGTATTCTTCATCATATTAAAAAACACTTTTTGGTCATTCAGCAAATTGATAATGCATTCATAACATAGATGTTTTGTAGTTTTCAATATTATGAATCGTTCTTCAATGCAATGAATCATGGTTTGAAGAACGAAATTCATCAATATGAAGATGATTTTTTTTTTGAACAACTGACACGCACAATGATTTGTATACATTAGCTGCGTTTTTTTCATAATTTAAATTTGAGCTGCAACAAATATTATACGCAAAACAAAAACAACATTTGAACCAGATAAATTTCTGGTGTAGCTATCCGGCTCAACTCATTGAAAATGTGTACTGACTAAAACGTATTCGGCGAAGATTGCTGAATGTTGCCGACAAAAATTGACAGAATATAAACTCAAAATTTTTAGTAAACAAAAAATATTTTTTGAAAATTAGTTGAAATTTCTTTTGGTGACGACAACCTCAACTCCAACGACTCAAAGAAATGATATCGGATATTTTTAGACCTTGGAACCATTGCTGTTAGAGAATGTGCGGCATCCCCAGCGCCTACAAAAAAAAATGTGCTGTGTTTGTGATTTTTTAGTGTGTGTTGGTTCTTGCGGTGCTGCAAGAACTATTTTCAATGAAACATGCCTGTGGCCATCACTCCCACCTCTTGGTGAAATGCTCGTTGTATCATAATCACCGCTGCTTCAAAATTCAAATTTTCTTAGGGTGTGGCAATTAGGTACATTTAGTGCATCATTAATCCATATCTAAATTTTTCTGCTTTCGATTTATATTTTCTTTCTTATGACGTCTAAATCGATTTCCGTTTCATTCCATTACATACTATAGTTTTCGCCTGCTGCGTTTGTTACACAATTTATGTGACTTGCATGCGAAACTAAATCGCGTTATGCTTTCTAATGGATTTTTCGTATAATTTTTTTAATATATTCTTCGTGTGAAATAAATCTTAAACAACTAAAACTGAAACCAATTTGACCAATTTTTTTTTACTTGAGATTTTGTTTGAAATATATAATAATAATAGTTAGTTAAGTTTGTAATTCTGTTGCATTGAATATCACTTTTTTATTTATGTAAAGTGTATAAATGCCATTTTTACCAAAAGATTGAAACTTAGAAAAAAACTCAATAATTTCAATATAGACTTTCAACTGGGCAAATAAATCGGATGTTCACATTTGTCATGATAGCATTGCCGCGCTCTAGTTCGACATTGGATTTATGTCAGAACTAATGCCGGATTTTGGCTTGATGGTTAGGCGTTAGGTGGCCTAGAAAGATAAATTTTGTTATTTTTTATTTGTAATTTTGGTAAACCCCATATCACTCTAGCACTTTGTGTGTGAATTTTATTCGTTTATTTTTCACATTTGACCATTTTTCATCGTTATGCGAGATTCATATATCCGTGAAATAGATTTTTTTTCACCTTCATTGTGTTGCGTTCTGTGATGTCAAAAAGAAAAAAAAAAAACTGTTTGAGCCAAAAATTTAATTTCCAATTTATAGTCGAAATTTGCAGCACTTTCAACTCCTGTGACGACCTTCGTTTTTCAGTGTGTGGGTGTGAGTGTTTTGTGCATTTTGGCGGGTTTTGGCCATTTCGCTTTTCACGCTGCCATTGTCAGTGTTTTGTGCCGCCGCCACCGCCATTGTGACGTTAAAACGCGCGAAATCGATTTATGTGCTCGAGCGGAAGTGCTCCTCAGTGAATTATTTTTGTTTTTCGGTGGAGTTAGTTGGAGGGCTCCACTATTTCAACGCATTACTTCGCTGTCTGCCATGGTTTTATTTGTACGGTGATTTAAAAGTTTTTGATGGCGTGAAAAATCACAGCTAACTTAAAAACATTTTATTGTTTTCTTGTTAGAGTATTTTTATGAACACAATCAGTACGTTACAATAAAATATAAGTGTTACTTTGTGTGCCGAAATTTATGGCGCATTTTTAGTATTTTCACATTTTCTATTGTAAAATTATACTCTTGGGTAGTTTGAAGAAATTAAAATTATATATTGAGATTTAAAATTAAATTAGAAATAGCTAAAATGTTATGATAACATAAATCGAAATGAAAAATAAATGATTATGTTGAAAAAATAAAATGTCACTCATACGTCATGTAACTCGGTATTAGAAAAAATCATTTTTACTATAGTTTAAAAAGTTATAAATGTATATACAATACCGTCTACCGATTTAGAAACGAAATTTAGCCAAAAACATAGTCACAGGGAAATACATTATGGTAAATGACAAAATTATTTACAATCCTTTTGAAATTGAATATTTGTACATTTGATATATTTGACAACATTAATTTTTATATATTAATGGAAAGCTTATTTAATGCTCATTAACAGGACATTCAAATAAAATTTGTAACCGTCTTAGACTATGAAATATATGTCCTTGAATGTTACGCTTATAACAATGTTACTCATACGCCGGGTATAACCGAATGTTCAAAATGCAAGATTTGGTAAGAGTTATATTTTTTGCAATAAAATGAGTAACAAAAAGTAAAAATTCCACGTTTTTTGAAAATATTGTTGTAATAATTGCTGTTGTCTTTCAAGATTCAATAAAAATTCCCTGAGGAAGGTGGAAAAAAACCACGGAAGCGTAGGAGAAAACTATGAAATACATTCGTTTTATTTGTATTTTAAGCCATCGACCAAAAAAGTCGCCAAATCTAAAAATTAAACACTAAAAAAACTGGTCTAAACAAACAAATCAAAATTAATTCTTTTTGACACACAAAATAGTTTAGTTTTGGTGGAAATATTTTTATTGACTACGTCCGATTTTTTGTGTTCATGAAGAACATTTGAACATTGGGCACCACTCAGCCTCGCCTTTTCATTTGCATGATATCGCTGATTATGGTTGGTGAGATTGGTGAGCTCTCGGGTCTTTGAATATTGGTCATGAGGTATTGCTTCACTCCGGCTATTCTTACCAATCACGGTTCGACAATTGGAACAACATTTTGTGGCATATGTGTACCCTTTAAGTTACCTCGAACACCAGCGTTGCAAACCAGTGTCAAAGCGGTGGCTAAGAACATGTATGGTACATAATCAGTATTATGTCGCAATGCTGTGATATATGTATATGCCATACATTCTGATAATGAAAAATATACAATAATAAACGCAGCTTACTTTCTTGCTATTAGGTGGCAAAATAGTGGCAAACTAGTGGAAAATTATAATACATATTCTGTTTCATAAATGTTGCAAGTATAGAATGAAGTACCGTACTAGATCCGTTACTATTAATAATTA
The DNA here is from genome assembly GCA_951804985.1 of Dryomyza anilis. NCBI lineage: Eukaryota > Metazoa > Arthropoda > Insecta > Diptera > Dryomyzidae > Dryomyza > Dryomyza anilis. Next base: position 98,461,258 of record OX638132.1, read on the forward strand.
CTGTAGAATTACATAACATACTGAGAACTAACATTATGAATTAGGAAAAAAACTGTGGTGATCAATAACGAAATTTATGATAAATCAATGTGTTATTGACATGGTTGAACCAAACACCATTTTTATAACAATGGCCTTAATTTATTTTTATTTTACATTAAAAAAAAAAACTTCAAAAAGTACTTTTTAATGCAAATTACAGAGCATCTCACAAATGCCTGTATTTGGTGTAACTCATACGCAGTGTGGCATAAAATCAAGTTTAATTCTTTTAAGATTTTGCAATGATTTTTATAAGTAAAAAATATTTTAATATATAATAAAATAAAATATTTATATCAGGGACCGCAATGAACCGGAATATGAACTGGTGCTGTGAACGTTTTGATTTTTAAAACACGAATCGGGATCGTTATAAAAAAATATGTGTGACACCGATTGGTTGGAACCAGAATGCTATATTAAAAATCTTGGAACCACAACCTTAACCGATATTCCAAAGAGATTTAGTCCCTGATTGTAATACTAAAATAATAAAAATTTGAAATAAATTAAATAATATTCAAATGCGACATATGTAAATTTAGAAAAATATACCACAAAATAAATAGTTTTTACAATTGAAATTAATTTCATTGGTAAATCCCATTAAACACTACAAAATACTATAAAAATATTTATGTTTGTATGAAAATGTATACTATTAAATCAATAACTATTGACACATTTTAATGGCATTTTATGAGATTATTTTCAAAGTGTACAATATATTTTAGTAGTAAAAAATAGTAAAAAACAATGTAAAAAACATTAAATATTTATTAAAATAATTACATATTCAAGTAAAAACGTTTAACGAGGCAACTCTATAATCAAAGGCTCAACATGTCGTCTATGCCTCGCGGCAACATTGATTTTTGTTGGCAGCAGTTGTTGCTGCCATTAAAATTAGTTGTGCCGCCGCTTCGGTGCTGCCTGTAAAGTCAGTCGAAAATGCACACAAATATTTACGTAATTATTATTTTTCATGCAATTTTCATGAAAAATGGACGGTTGCCAACTGCAGCACAAAGCAATTGTAATAGTTGCGGGTGTTCAGCGCAGAAGAAGCGCGCTGTAGTAAGTTCTGTCCTGCAGTTTAATGTGCCGTAATTTTATGGTGTTCGACAGTATCGATAACGTGCACCATGAATATTGCTACAAAGAGTATTTTGTAAAATTGTGCATTAAATGTCGTTAATGGAACGTAGTAAAATTGCATTTTTATATTTTGTAGCTATTATTATTTCTTTTTAAAGCCAAATAAATGAGTTTTTAATAAGTGACAAATATGCGGAAAATAAATGAAACAGTTTACATCGTTTCGAATATTTTTAACTCAAATTTAAAAAATTACTAAAATTATTATTTACTAAATTTTAAAGATTTAAATTTTAGCAAATAAGTAAAATTTTAGTTAAATTAAAAATTTTTCAATAAAATTTTAATTTTTCATTAATTTAAATTTTTCAATAAAATTCAAATTTTTTATTAAAAAACCAAAAAATAAATTTTGCCCTAAAAATTCAATTTTTCACTAAAAATTCAATTGTTCACTAAAAATTCAATTGTTCACTAAAAATTCAATTTTTCACTAAAAATTAAATTTTTCACTAAAAATTCAATTTTTCACTAAAAATTCAATTGTTCATTAAAAATTAAAATTTTCATTCAAAATTCAATTTTTCACTAAAAATTCCAATTTTCACTAAAAATTCAAATTTTCACTAAAAATTCAAATTTTCACTCAAAATTCAAATTTTCACTCAAAATTCAAATTTTCACTAAAAATTCAAATTTTCACTAAAAATTCAATTTTTCACTAAAAATTCAATTTTTTACTAAAAATTTGAATTTTTACTAAAAATTCAATTTTTCACTAAAAATTCAAATTTTCACTAAAATTGAATTTTTCAATATAAATTCAATTTTAATAAATTTCCAATTTTTCACTAAAATTCCAATTTTTCACTCAATTCAAATTTTAACGAAAATGCCAATTTTTCACTAAAAATTCAATTTTTCACTAAAAATTTAATTTTTCACTAAAAATTCAATTTTTCACTAAAAATTCAATTTTTCACTAAAAATTCAATTTTTCACTAAAAATTCAATTTTTCACTAAAAATTCAATTTTTCACTAAAAATTCAAATTTTCACTACAAATTCAATTTTTCACTAAAAATTCAAATTTTCACTAAAAATTCAAATTTTCACTAAAAATTCAAATTTTCACTAAAAATTCAAATTTTCACTAAAAATTCAATTTTTCACTAAAAATTCAAATTTTCACTAAAAATTCAATTTTTTACTAAAAATTCAATTGCTCACTAAAAATCAATTTTTCTCTAAAAATTAAAATGTTCACTGAAAATTAAATTTTTTCACTTATGTTCAATTTTTCATCAAAAATAAAAATTTTCACTTAAAATTCAATTTTTATCTAAAATTTAATTTTTCATTAAAAATTCAATTTTTCACTAAAAATTTGTTTTATTTTTCAAATTCACAAAAATTTAAATTTTATTAATTTATTCTTTTAATTGATGTCATTAAATATATTAAAATTTCTCTCACACAAAGGTGCTTCAGTTAAATGCAAATACTTGAATTTAATGTGTGCTGTTTTTTTAATTTGTCACAAATTTAGTCTTTAACTTTAAATAGATTCATCAAATGTGTTGTTTGTGAGTCTTCAAGTGTGTTGGTAGACATATGTGTACTAGTCACACGGACAGACAGACCGACCGACTGCCATTTAGCCCAAGAAGTGCCAAGTGCCAACGACTATGTTACAACATTTCATATAATATGTAATAATAATAAAAATAAAATGTCATTCATCAAATGTAGCAACCAATGTAGGCAAAACCCAGCAGTTACCTCGAATTTCAGTCGGTTTTAGTCGAGTTCGGTTGGGTTTCCGCTGCCAAAGCCATTAGGCAATTAATTAAGAACTTCTACAGCATATCCTTGAGGTCCTTTTGCTAGCGGCTACAACACAAAAAGCAGCCGTTGTTTCTTAACGTCAGTCACCGCCGCCGCTGTCGTAACTCGTGTCGTAAAAGTTTTGAGAAGTCTGAGTTGTACTTTGAAAACAGTCGACATCACATACGTGACTGTGGTATTGGCGGTGAGAAGCGTAAAATACTCGAAAGCATATTTTAATTTTTTTATTATTTTTTTTTAATGAGTTTTTAATTTAAATATCAAAAAATATTTGTAAAATTTTAAATTTAACGGTATTCGTAGAGGAAATATAAATCAAACAAAGCTGCATATTTAGTAAACCAAAAATAAATGTCAAAGAATTTAAGATAATTAAATCGTATACTATTATATGCATTCTTTTCATTTTATTAACAATCAAACCAAACATATATTAGAAACATGTAAAACTACACAATTTACAACTTTTACACATTTGCTATAAATAATTTAAAATATGAGTTTTAAGTAAATAAATTATAAGCAGCTATGACGGCAGCTAATTCAACAAAGCCTTCGTTTACTCAATTTTTGTGTAAATTTACATTAATTAATTCAATTATATGATTTACGCACTTTACACGTTGAACATGACTTTCCAAAATATTCTATTAATTTGTACTTTTTTTTGACTTGTGTAATTTAAACAATATTTACAACATAATTATATAAAAAATACAAACAACATATTTCACACAGTGGTAAAATTTAATAATTTACAACTTTTATACATTTGTTATAAATAATTAAAAATAATAATTACTGTAAATATCGATAAATAAATAGTAAGCTCTAAATTTTTATCAGATTTTGTATAAAATTATATTATTAAATACACTTACATGGTTTACGCACTTAACACGTTTACGTGAACGTCATTAATAAGCTTTCTTAATATTATTTTTTTTAAATTAGTAATCTTCAAATAACAATAAGCGTATTCATTTGACTTCGTATCAACTGCGTATAACTATTTTACGTAAGTCGTAAAAATGGTAACTATAAAGCTTATAATTTTTACGACATACACATATACACAGTAGATACGAAGTGAAATGAATACCCTTAATATTTATTTAACTGGTGTATAAATTAAGTACATACATATTTACATGATTTACGCTTTTGTAGTGTGTGGCAAAAATACTCTAAGTTAAAACACATTTTACAAATATTAGAAAATAATTTTTCGTAATTAAAAAAATTATTATATTTTTAAATTTTTAGTTTATTACGACTTATATTTATATTTATTACAAATCAAATACCATGTATTAACTTTTATAATGCATTTAAAAGATTCTCATACAAATGCTGCATACATTTCTTCTATTTACAAAGTTTACATTGTTTACGCGGTTTTACGCTGTTGACATGAAAATTCTTAACATAATCCACATCGTTAGGGTAAACTTACTATATAAAACTGTAATCATTAAGAGTTCTACGTCACTTATATCTTAATACTATTTCTTATATATTTTGAGTAAATTTACTTTGTATATTTATAATAGAAAATAGCTATAAGTTAATAGAAAATAGCTATAAGTTTTATCTATTTGTAGAAGAATTTCTGAATAATATGTTTAAATATTTGGTCACTTATTACCTTTGTGCTTTTGAACATATTTCCTGCATATTTATGACAGAAATTATGAGTTGTTCTATATAGTTTTGTTTCGCTTCTTATATTTGCTCAGTTTTGGTTTTCATTATATGGTATGGTGAGCAACTGTTTCACAAAGTATAGAAGAGATTTTAAAGCATCACTATATAGTACTTTTGGAGGCCATCTTGAGCACTAGATAATTTAGATGGTTTAAGTAGAGTAGAAGAAAATGGTATAATATAGTAGATATAAATTTAAATTAAATTATAATTTTTTTAATTCATACGCAATGCAATTCTTTTCAATAATTTGATACTTACTATTTTTGATATTATTTTTTAAACATACACAAAAAAATACAATGGACGTAAATATAGCAACCGATATTAATTGAATTCATTATTCAATCCAACAATAAAATTCATTAATTTAATGAACACATTTCCTTTTTTTTTTGTTTTATCAGCAATTCCGTTTGCTAATATGAATATTTGTACGTCAATGCAGCAAGTAATTTAGTCGGCGCTGTTTTAGCAAATATAATTGCTGAAACTAATTAATTAGCTGACTAACAGTTTGCCTACTAATTAATTTGCTGCATTGACGTACAAATATTCATATTAACAAACGGAATTGCTGCTATAACAAAGCATAGCAAATGTTTTCATTAGTTTAGTAAATTTCATTGTTGGATTGATTAATGAATGCAATTAATATCCGTTGCTATATTTACGTTCATTTTTTTTGTGTGTACTAAATATAAAATATTCAATGACAAAATGTCTGGTATTTTTCTGACAATTATTACCATATTGTAGCCAAAGTCTCAGATAACAAAAAAAATAAAATCCATTTTTATTTTAATAAATTAATAATACGCAGAGTCCAGGGATAAAGGTTAATCTTTTCGGAGGTACCTGAATAACTCTCACTAAATAACATTTATTAAATAAAGTTAAAAGAAACCAAAAATTAAAGAAAACATTAAAAGAGTTTTGGTCTAAGAGAAAACTTTATTTTTTGAAAAAAGTCGGTTTCGGTTTGAGAGAAATCTTTTTTTTTTTGAAAAATTTCGGTACCGGTTGAATAGCGAGATATATAATATATCTCTCATTAGTCATTTTTGAGAAGCTGAGAAGCGTTGATGCTTAACTCTCTTTTCAGATGGCTTCCATATTTTGGAGCTTTTGATTAAAATTTTAACTCGTGATTAAAAATTTGGGTATATATCAGGGTACGGCAATACTCATAAATAAATATTCAATATTATTCACTCACGATAAATCTTCATAAATGAATAAGAAAGTTCATTATTTTTCTTCACACTTCACGAGCGAGTAAATAAGAAAAATCCGACTTACTCGTTATTCGAAAGTGAACACTCGTTATCGAACAGAATTTGGCTGCTCACGAGTACTCACATTCGCTACATTTTTACTTCTCATAAGAGATGAGCAACAAATTATTTTTTCTTCTGTTCATATTCAAAAGTGTTCACAATCAAACTGACAAATCTTTTTATTCACATGTTGAGTGTAGCCTTTGAAGAAAATTAAAACATATCTCAAAAAGTGGGTAAAAAAAAATTTTTTTGACCCAAAATGGTTGAAGTGGTTTGGATTTGGAGTGGTCAATGACTGGATAAATGAGTGGCTCCGAAAACCAATTAACCCGAACCTTTTTATTGTGGAAATCGATTGCGGACTTCATGAGATGTCTAATGGTACCATTTGGAGTGGTCAATGACCATCACTAGTGGGTCCGAAAACCAATTTTTGACCCACATATTTTTATTTCGAAAATTGATAAGAAGATAAGTTTTGATGGGGGTTTTGACCAACACAAAGCGGTTATGGACCACTCCAAATGGTACCATCCGCTATAAAATGTTTGTGGTCAATAATTTGACATTGGTGGTCATTGACCACACCAAATGATACCATTAGGCATCCCATAATGTCCGCAATCGATTTTCGCAATAAAAATGTTGGTGTCAATAATTGGTTTTCGGACCCACTAATGGTGGTCATTGACCACTCTAAATGATACCATTAGGCATCCCATGATGTTAGCAATATATTATCGCAATAAAAATGATTGGGTCAAAAATTAATTTTCGGACCCACTCCAAATGGCATCCTATGATGTCCGCAATCGAGTTCCGCAATACAATTTTTTTGGTAATAAAATTGTTTTTTTACCCATGACCACAATAAGCAACACTTAACTACATACGCAGCGTGAATAAAAAGTTTTGCTAAATTTGATCTTTATCATTTATGAATATGAATAACATAGAAAATTTTAGTTGCTTCACCTACGTGAATAAAGAGTAAACAGAAGAAAATCATTACTCTCGTTCACGAGCAACGTATTTCAAATCTATAACGAGTATTCACTTTTGATCGTACTCATCTAAGGCAACGAGTGTTCATGAACTGTGAAGCAACGATATGAAATTTGTGTTCACGTTCATGAGCATGAGTGAACGTGAGTGAGTATTTCCGAACTCTGGTATATATTGAAAATTTTCTTAAACAAAAATTGTAGGCGGCAAAAACAACGTAAAGGTCGAAATCATCATTTTCCAACAAACAATTTTTGAAAAATTTCGAAAAAAAAATTTGTTAAAAAAATGTTGGACGGCAAAAACAACACAATGGCCGAACTCACCACTTTCCAAAAAAACAACGTAATGGTCGAAATCACAATTTTCAATAAAATAATAAAATAATTCGACTAAAACTACAATATACGAAAAATTTGGAAAACAAATTGTTAAAAAATTTTTGGGCGTTAAAAACAACGCAATTTTCGAAAATACCATTAAAAAAAATTATTTTAAATGATAAATTGAACGCACCCAAAAATGTTCCCATTGGAACAGATTCACCCAAAAAAGTTCCAATGACCAAATTATATTTTCCAATTAACTACTAATATATTATTTATTAGTTGCAATTAATGTAGTAATTTCAATTGTTAGTTTTTAATTGTGACATAAATTTAATTCTACCCATCTCTACTCTATGTGTCCAATAATCTGGCCTGAATTTCAAAAATCCATATCTTTAGGTTCTACTATTATATTTTATGAATTCCTGTTAAATGAGACCAATCGAAATTCCGGTTATTATCAAAAACCTTTAAAATAAAGGTTTTCTTATAACTCTTAACTAAAGACTTTTATATTTTTTGAAAAATAATATCTCTCAATGAAAAACCAAATGGAAATAAAGGTTAATAGTTATTTCTGGTCTCTGATAATAAGTATCATTAAATTTTTATAGGACTTTCTTATTTTAACCAAATTTATGGTACAACAAAATATTTTATTAACAGTTTGTATATTATTTAACTAATGGTACGCTCCTATTGACCAGTTAATTTTCAAGTTTTTTTTCTTGTGTGTATAAATTAAACTTATTTTATATCTTAATCTGTAATCAACAATAAACCCAACCTTAATACACGCGTTAATCAAGCAACTTTTATTATTGTTTCTAAATAGCCTAATGAAATGCCACATAATCTTTTAGCCTTGGGCAATTGACACACGTTAATCGCTTGGCAATTATAATAACAAATAGAAATTAACATTTATTAAAATAACAATTGGAGCAGCCGCAACACATGTGTGCCAAAAATAGAAACAAGATAATGAGAGATACAAGACATGGTTACGGGGGCCGCATAATGAGGATGTCACGGATCATGTTCAGAATGTGGTTTGTGGTAACTGCTGCGTATATGGCATGATTTTGCAAATATGAAAACGCATATTTTCTTCCACGACCCGGAATAGAGCGCAAAAGTGGGGAATAGCGAGCAAAAATAGAAAATCTAAAGGATGATGGCGTCCTGCATGGCGCCGAAATTTCACGAACGATTCGCGTGGTTAACGCGAAATGCACGTCTGAGTGGAGTAATTAAATTTGATAAATGACGGCAAGATTACAGGCTGACTACGGGATATTACGTGGTGGCAAAAGGACGAAGATGAAACTGCGCAGGAAGTGCTTAAGTGGAATTAGTGACCATAATGGGAGAAGGAGAGGGAGGACGACCTAATCGGTTGCTTGGCTTGTTAAACAGACTGAAGTTGTGGGATGGGGAGGCCTTAATAAAAACGCGTTCATCTGCAAATAATCAACGACGATTGTGCGAAAAGTAATTAGCCAACTGTTTAACACATAGTTTTCAAGTTTTCACAATAACTTTGAGAAAGTATGCAGTGGAGTGCGAGGTTCAGGCACAGAGATTACAAATTGCAAAAAAAAATGGTAGAATTTATGCGCAATAGTTAAGAAACGTGTCAGCCAAAAGGTTCTAATGCTATCAGGACAGCCTATGTTTGTTTTTTATTTTTTTCATACTTCAGTAGAATGTTTTTCGCTTTTATTTCTATCGATTGTAATTAATTTAAGTACGTAATTTACGTACGTGAGTTGATTGTGTTGCCAGTCATGCATTAAGTAATTTTCATTCGCTAGTGTTTGTGTGTTTTGTGATGCTGAGATTAATTATGGGCTGTGCGATTTTATGCTTAAATGGTTTAATGCGCACGCAAACATCTACATTGTGTCCGAAATGAAATATTGCGCACTTTGGGGGCACAAATACCACTCATTACCTGCCAATGATTTATGTATGTGCTGAGATTTGGATGGAAATACAAGAATTTAATTGGCATTAAATTTGTATTGTCATTGTAATTATTGTTATATGTTTTATTGTTACTGCTCTTTACATGTTGTACACATTTGTTTTCAATTTAAAACTTATATATTTAATTTTTCATTAAAAATTTCTTTTTTTTTTAATTTTATTTTTCATTAAAAATTCTATTTTTATTCAAAAAAAATCATTTTTTCACTCAAAATAAAAATTGATATTTTCACTGAAAATTCAGATTTTCACTAAAAATAACTTTATTTTTCATTTAAAATTAAATTTTGAATTAAAAATTCAATTTTTCATTTAAAATTAAATTTTGAATTAAAAATTCAATTTTTCATTTAAAATTTAAATTTTCATTAAAATTAAATTTTTCATTTAAAATTTAAATTTTCATTAAAATTAAACTTTTAACTAAAATATCAATTTGTTCACTAAAATTTCAATTTTTTATTTAAAATTATATTTTGAATTAAAAATTCAATTTTTCATTTAAAATTTAAATTTTCATTCAAATTAAATTTTTAACTAAAATATCGATTTTTCACTAAAATTTAAATTTTTCAATTAAAATTAAATTTTTCCCAAGAAATCAATTGTTCACTAAAATTACTATTGTTCACTAAAAATTCCAAGGTTCACTAAAATTTCAATTTTTAACTTAGAATTCAATTTTTCACTAACATTTTCATTGTTCACTTCAAATCAATTTTTTACTAATCAGTTCATTTTTTTACAAAAAAATCAATTTTTCACTAAAATTTAAATTTATTTAATAAAAATTCAATTTTTCACTTAAAATTAAATTTTTCTCTAACAATTCAATTTTTCACTAAAAATTCAATTTTTCACTAAAAATTGAATTGTTCACTATTCAATTTTTCACTATAATTTCTATTGTTTACTAAAAGTTCCATTGTTCACTAAGATTTTATTTATTCACTTAAAATTCAATTGTTCAATAAATATTTAATTTTTTACTAAAAATTCCATTTTTCAATAAATTTTTTTTTTTTTTTAATTTTCACTAAAAATTTAAATTTTTACTAAAAATTCAATTTTCACTAAAAATTCAATTTTTCACTAAAAATTTAAATTTTCACTAAAAGTTCAATTTTTCACTAAAAATTTAAGTTTTCCCTAAAATTAAATTTGTTTAAAAATTTACATTTTCACTAAAATTCAATTTTTCACTAATAATAAAAAAATTATAATTTTTCATTAAAAATTCAAATTTAAAACATTTTGTTGTTGTCTTGTAACTAACATTTCGAAATTTCACCAAAAATATTATATATCATTAAAAGCGAAACATATGTGATTGAGAAATAACAATTTGGACTTAACGAATATTGCACCAAACACTTAACACCACTTAGCTGCCAGCAGCTTTTACGTATCCAGTACAAAGTGCTTACGAAATGTAACACTTACCACATCCTGCCACGTTATCGGAGGCCCCAACGTTCAAGCATAATTTTCTGCAAAATGAATTTCCGTGATGCATTTTAGACGTTTTGAAACTTTTTAGTGTCGGTGCAAGTGTTGCCACTTAATGTGATAAAGATGTTGAATGCCGCCGGAAGCGCACGACTTCAATTTGCAGCCATAATAATCGCAGGCAAGCAGGCAGGCGCTGAGCAGGGAGCTCATGCTGATGATGATGACGCCGATGGGGCGTGGTACGCGTTGTCATTTTGTCATTTTGACGCCCATCAAATAGCAGCTGCATTTTGATTTGAGTAGAAAAATTTGATGTTTAATTCAAGAATTCATGAAAAAAAAGAATACAAAGAAAAAATAGTAATAGAAAAAAAGGTAGCGCATCAGCATGATTGGCAAAAAGTGCATGGCAGTGGAAAAACAGCAGCTCAATGGTTTAAATGAATGGAGATCAAATCAGCAAATGAATAAAAGAAGTATACAAAAAATAATGCAAGAAAACGTAAAAGAAAAGCAGTAAAAATAATGCAAACTGTTACAAAATGTAATGATGGAAAAAGCGCAATTGCAATAAAATTCGTATTTATTGATTCAGTTTACATATGTTGATTACACAGTGCAAGACAACAAAAAAAAAATTATATATAATAAAAACTAGTTTTAGATGGGGCATTCCACAGAAAACGTTACCAAGGTGTGAAATATTAAAGTTAAACCTATTGATTCCGTTTAATGATTTTTAGAATAATTTTAGAATAATTTCATATTCTGTGATCAGAATTTACCAAAATTCATGGCAAATGTGTTTTTTTCTTAATAGCAAAAGTGTTTTTTTCTCAATTGAAGTCAAGTATTTTTTTTTTTTTAAATGTTTAGTACAAAATTGAGGCAATATATGAAACACTGTAGTATCGTTGTTTTGAATCCGAAAGAATATTGAATAGTATAATTTGAAATGCAAAATGTGTAACACCCGTCACAAGTTTTGATACTTTATAAGTCAGTGATCAAAATAAGCATTGCAGAATTTTGTTATAGAGGGGAGAACTCTCATTAAGGAGAACTCTCATTAAAATTTTCACCCAAAATTAAATTGTTCACTCGAAATTTAATTTTTCACTCAAAATTAAATTTTTCAATCAAAATTAAATTTTTCACTCAAAATTAAATTTTTCACTCAAAATCAAATTTTTCACTCAAAATTAAATTTATCACTTAAAATTAATTTTTCCACTAAAAATTAAATTTTACACTCAAATTTAAATTTTTTACTCAAAATTAAGTTTTTCACTCAAAATTAAATTATTCACCTAAAATATAATGTTTAACTCAAAATTAAATTTTTCACTTAAAATTTAGTTTTTACTTAAAATTAAATTTTTGGCTCAAAACTAAATATTTCACTTAAAATTAAATCATTCACTCAAAATTAAGTTTTGCACTAAAAATTAAATGTTTGGCTCAAATATCATATTTTCACTCCAATTTAACTCAAAATTAAATTTTCCAAATTTTATTTATCAAAATCAAAATTTTCACCTAAAATTAAATTTCTCACTCAAAATTAAATTTATCACTCAAAATTAAATTTTACACTCAAATTAAATTTTTCACTCAAAACTAAATTTTTCACTCGAAATTAAGCCTTTCACTAAAATAAAACTTTTCACTCAAAACTAAATTTTTGGCTCAAAACTAAATATTTCACTCAAAATTATATCATTCACTCAAAATTAAGTCTTTCACAAAAAATTAAATTTTTTGCCCAAATATCATATTTTGACTCAAACTGTAATTTTTAACTCAAATTATAATTTCAAAATTTTTATTTCTCAAAAACAAAATTTTTCCTAAAATTAAAAATTTTCGCTCAATATTAAATTTTTCACTTCAATTACATTTTTCACTCAAAATTAAATTTATACTCAAATTATATTTTTTACTCAAAATTAAATTTTTCAATTATATTCAAATTTTCACTCAAAACTAAATGTTTCATTCAAAATCAAAATTTTCACTCAAACTTTACACTCAAATTGAATTTTTCACTAAAAAATCAAATTTTCGGTAAAAAATCAAATTTACACTAAAAAAAGAAAAATCAAATATTCAATAATAAATTATATATTACTAAAATTCAATTTTTCACTCAAAATTTGTTTTTTTTTTAATAAAAATTAAAATTTTCATTCAAAATTCAATTTATCGCCTATTTATTTTTTAATTCAATTACATATAAATGTCATATTAAAATATATACTAAAAATTAAATTGTCACTAATTAAATTTTTCACTGAAATAAAATTTGTGATTGTGGCGTATTTATTACATATGACAAGTTTTGGTTTAACTTCGATCTGCTCTGTGCTAAGGACTGATCTAATCTGCGGTTGAATAAAAATGAATCTGCATTCAAATAAATGAAAAATTAAATCATTCATGCAGTAAGCGCAGCATACGTTCGTCTGCGCATAGTAATGAATTTCACAAAAGTTGCTGCTGCATTTGAAAAGGACATTAAGGACGATAATGACAACGTCGACGACGATGAGTACGAATCGCATAGAACGTCGGCTGTTGCTGGCAGAAGCCGTCGTCGGCGAGAATGACGATGCAGCAGTCGGTGCTCTGCATTAGCATCAAATCCCATCACAGTTCACTTGACTTTTTTGTGTCGTTGTCGTCGTCGTCGTATCCTGCTGACATCCTTGAGCACACATTTACCCTCTACACCCTTTCCACATATATAACATACTTTTCTATCTGTCGACTACATCGTGATTGAGACATTTTATTCTTATTTTGCAACTTGTACTTTTCACTAGCGTGCGCTCCTACCCACTCCGACAGGATCCTTCTTGTCAGTTTCTATTCACTCAGTGCTCAACAACGATTGTACGAGTCTTCGTTGCAATTTTTTCGTTTTTATTTCTTCGCCTTCTTTTTAGTTAACGCACTGCATTCGAATCAGTGCTGCACTGCAAGCAAATATAATTTCATCAACAAAAAGGATCAAGGATCAGGCAGACACATACGTTTGCTTCGAAAAAAAATGTCTTGGCATTAAGGTAAATAGAAACTGCAATACGAGTGCGTTTTAGTGTATTTATTGTAAGTTTTTTTTTTTTAATTTTTCCCTCATCTACGATATGCATTTTTTTGTAGTTTCTTTTGATGCTTTTCGATGCCACCTTTGTCTGCTACATAGTTGTATTAGTTGATACTGCGATTTTTACTTTTAACAGCTGCTTGGATTTAGTTTCTTGATTGCATTCCTTGGCATATTTGATGCTGTCAAGTGATTCTATTGAAATGCTCATAACTTTTCCACCTGTCTTTTGCTTTCAAATGCAATGTGAAAAAATAAAATCAAATCAAAGTCCATCAGTTTGATTTGCATTTTCTTGTGGATCTATTTGGTATTTCTTACACCTGCATCATTCAAGAGATGTCTTTTGAAAAATAAGCATTTTGATATATTTAATTTAATTTGATAAAAACTTTTATACCATACGATAAACCGATATTTCCTACCCCCTCAAGATTAATTGAAAATTGGTATCTTAATAAACTAAGAAAAAATAAATAATTTGTAACTCTAGTTTAAGTGGTTCCCGAAATACGGCGTTTAAAAAGGTAAAAAAATACTTAAAAATCACACAGTTGGATTAAATTAATTGCGTTTATCTTAAATAGTAGTTTATATACATACTTTTTAAATGCTAAATTTAATTTTTAGTGAAAATTTAAATTTTTTAGTAAAAAATTTGATTTTTTGTTGAAAAATTCAATTTTTAGTGAAAATTCTATATTTTCTAGTGAAAGAGTGAAATTTTAGTGATAAAAGTTAAAAGTTCAAATGTCTACTAAAAACTAAAATGTTTCTACACCCAGAAAAAAATTCCCTCAAATCCCATTAAAATTGGTCAATAGGACAATTTAATTTAATAGTATACACAAAATAAATCTTTTCAATGGCAATGTCATGGTATTTTCTAGCATTTAATAGTATTTTCCGATTAAAATAATAATTTATCCTATTAACTATTTTTAATAGTAAAAAACTATTATTTATATAGTATTTTTTTCTGGGTGTAAGTCTATTTGTTGATTAAAGCAAGATGAAGTAAGTCACTATAATAAAAACGAAATCATGTTTATGCTGCATTAGTCCTCCAAAGATATTAAAAATGAAAAATTACTAACTACAACAACTAGCCCTTAAAAAGGGTCCGAGAATATATTTTGAACTTAAACTTTACACTCAGAAAAAATACTATTAAATCAAAAGTTTTTAATATTAAAAATAGTCAATATGATAAATTATAATTTTAATATGTAAATCCCATTAAAAACTACAAAATATTGTTAAATACTATTAAATTGTTTTTGTGTTTATATAAAAATATTAATTTTTGTTGGTATATTATTGAATCAATAACTGTCCTATTGACCAATTTGATAGGATTTTTTTTCTGATTATAGAAGGAGATCTACATGGAGATTACTTATCAAAAATAATACAATATCTTTTGTAAAAATGTGGCGTATAAAATCAGTCAAATTTATAAAGGACTTAATGATTTTTCACTGGCAATCGTCGAAATCTGAATAAAACCATTCTGAGGCCACAACAATAATAATAATATCTTGGCACTACAGTCCTATCGTCGGAATTTGGAAAAAACTGTGCTGAATCCACAAAAATGGTGGGATATAAATGATTTTTTGATTGAATATTAGATGATATGCAGTTCTTTCATATCCAATTAAAACTAAAATCAAATATTACAGCAATGATTTTGTTTGGATTTTTTTGTGCATTAATAAAACATCTTATTGGAAAATTGGTAGCCGCTGTGGTTAGCCCAGTGGTTAGTGCGCTGGACTGCGAGCCGAAAGGTCCCCGGTTCAAGCCTGGACTGGGGCTAACAACATATTTTCATAGAAACTCTCGGCAGTAAATGGCAAACCAACGAGAGTAAAACAATGCCTATGAAAAGCTCTCACCCGCCGTTCGGATTCGGCAATAAACTGTAGGTCCCACCACTTTGAGTACAAATATAAGACGCACAGCTCAAAATGGTGAGAGAGCTCGGCCTATGTTCTTATAGGACTGTAGTGCCAAACTATTATTATTATTATTAAAATTGGTCAATAGGACAGTTATTGATTCAATGGTATACAAAAAAAATATATTTTCAAATAAACGCGAAAACAATTTAGTATTTTTTTATAGTATTTAATGGTATTTAATGGTATTTACTTATTAAAGTAATAATTTTTCCTATAGACTAATTTAATAGCAAAAAAATATTGATTTATGTAATTTTTTCAGAGTGTGGTTATTGAAGCAATTATTGCTCAAACGATTAACTCTCACGACAAATCTTCCATGAATATTTCTTTCACAAACACTTATTCTTCAAGCCAATGAGACATCTATACACGATATAATTCTTCCCTGATATAATTATTCTCTGGATACATGTCTATAATTTCTTTTATCCTAACTTCAAATGGCAATAGAATATATATAGAACGTCGTAGAGGGTCCAAACTTTGTACTTTTTATCCTACACTAAATTTGATTTGTTGGTGTAAAAATCGGAGGGAACGACTTAGTGGATTTCTAGAAGTCACAACTTTAACTTTAAACGGCTGTAGAAGCTAAACGGAGCGTCCTAGAGGGGTCAAACTTCGCACTTTTATTCCTAACTTCAAATGGCTGTAGAATCTAAACGGAGCGTCGTAGAGGGGTCAAACTTTGCACTTTTTATCCTATACTAAATCTGATTTGTTGGTATAAAAATCAGAGGGATCGACTTAGTAGATTTCTAGAAATCACAACTTTAACTTAAAATAGCTGTAGAAGCTAAACGGAGCGTCCTAGAGTGGTCAAACTTTGCACTTTTTTTCCTAACTTCAAATGGCTGGTGAATCTGAATAGAACGTCGTAGAGGGTCCAAACTTTGCACTTTTTATCCTATACTAAATCTGATTTGTTGGTGTAAAAATCAGAGGGATCGAGTAAGTAGATTTCAAGAAATCACATCTTTCAAATGGCTGTAGAATCTAAACGGAGCGTCCTAGATGGGTCGAACTTTGTACTTTTTTCCTAACTTCAAATAGCTGTAGAATCTAAATAGAACTTCGTAGAGGGTCCAAACTTTGCACTTTTTATCCTATACTAAATCTGATTTGTTGGTGTAAAAATCAGAGGGAACGACTTAGTGGATTTCTAGAAATCACAACTTTAACTTAAAACGGCTGTAGAAGCTAAACGGAGCGTCCTAGAGGGGTCAAACTTTGCACTTTTATTCCTAACTTCAAATGGCTGTAGAATCTGAATAGAACGTCGTAGACGGTCCAAACTTTGCACTTTTTATCCTATACTAAATCTGATTTGTTGGTGTAAAAATCAGAGGGATCGAGTAAGTAGATTTCAAGAAATCACATCTTTCAAATGGCTGTAGAATCTAAACGGAGCGTCCTAGATGGGTCGAACTTTGTACTTTTTTCCTAACTTCAAATAGCTGTAGAATCTAAATAGAACTTCGTAGAGGGTCCAAACTTTGCACTTTTTATCCTATACTAAATCTGATTTGTTGGTGTAAAAATCAGAGGGAACGACTTAGTGGATTTCTAGAAATCACAACTTTAACTTAAAACGGCTGTAGAAGCTAAACGGAGCGTCCTAGAGGGGTCAAACTTTGCACTTTTATTCCTAACTTCAAATGGCTGTAGAATCTGAATAGAACGTCGTAGACGGTCCAAACTTTGCACTTTTTATCCTATACTAAATCTGATATGTTGGTATAAAAATCAGAGGGATCGACTTAGTAGATTTCTAGAAATCACAACTTTAACTTCAATTAGTTGTAGAATCTAAACGGAGCGTCCTAGAGTGGTCAAACTATGCACTTTTATTTCTAACTTCAATGGCTGTAGAATCTAAATAAAGAGTCGTAGAGGGTCTAAACTTTTCACTTTTTATCTTATACTAAATCTGATTTGTTGGTATAAAAATCAGAGGGATCGACTTAGTATATTTCTAGAAATCACAACTTTAACTTAAAACGGCTGTAGAAGCTAAACGGAGCGTCCTAGAGTGGTCAAACTTTGCACTTTTATTCCTAACTTCAATGGCCGTAGAATCTAAATAGAGAGTCGTAGCACTTTTTATCCTATACTAAATCTGACTTCAAAAAATATATTTTTTGCGTCACTTTCAAAAACAATTGAATGCATCTTGTACCAGAAACCCCATTGATCGTGAATTCGAAAACCGCTGGTATTACATGCATTTGAAATGCAATATTTAGAAAATTTGAATATTTATAAAATTTTATATTTTTTTGCGTCACTTTTAAAATCCATGGATGTGATATTGTAGCAGAAACCTCACAGATGATGAAGTCGAAAACCGCTTCATTCATATACGGGTTTTATATGTATTTGAAGTGCATATCACTTTTCAATATTTAGAAAATTTTATTTTTTTTTTTGCGTCACTTTTAAAAACCATGGATGGGATCTTGTAGCAGAAAACTCACAGATGATAGGATATTTTATTGCGAAATTTAATCCCTAAGACAATTTATTGACTGCATCTTGCCATCGATGTCTTTTGAAATATTTTGATATAATCTTTTTTTAAAAAGTGAGTTTTTAATTTTTATGAAGTGATGGTGCTGTGCTGTATTCCTGCTGACACTGCATTTTTGTTTTTTTTTTTGGCGTCCAGTGGAATGACATATTTTTTAAAATTTAATTTATAAGTTTTAATTTAGGGGTGTGGATGGGGTGCCGGAAGACAATTTAAACTCTAATTTAAAATTATAATCAAAAACTGATTTTAGTGTTCACTTTAAATTGTCAATAATTACAATATATATTTTTTTCAATTTATAAAAAATGTTTTTCAAATATTTTAATGTTATCAAAATTATAATTAATGTATTGAGTACAACTCATAAAAGTACCATATTCGACATTCCAAATTCAATTTAGACTAAAGCCCTTGGAACTAATCCATTTGCTATCGGAATTGTAACGCAATTAACACCATTCATACATCACCATCAGGCGCCAGCACCACTGCTGATGGCCATCATTCAACAATTCGCACACTTCCCAACCAACAATTCATATTTTTGCTTTTGGAACTCCCCCTTAAGCCTCAATTTCTGTTTAGTTTGTAGTGCATTGGTTTGATTTATTTCTGTTAATTTGAAGCGCATTGTATTGTTTTTTTAGTTTTTGAATTTTAGTTCGTTGTTACAATGCAATTGCAGTTGATGTAGTTATTGTGGTTGTGCGCCATAAATTGGTTTTGAAATAGAGCAGATGTTGCCGGATCTGGCATATTTAGCAAACGAAACGAAAACAGTTTTGATTAACATGCGTTACAAGTTGATTGAAAAAAATATGCAATAAATTGTTAGAAATAAATTGTATAATATAAATTGAAAATATAATTAACTTTTGGCAAAATGTGCTAAATAAAGGGTTAAGTGGAAAATAGTGAAATTTTCGTAATAGGGTTATAGACTTTTCCGTCCTATTTGCATAATATGTGTGTAAATATGTCGGTTTTTTTAGTGGAAAGTTTAAAATTAAAGAAAAAAAGTAAGTTTTGTTACATTTGTAACAGTATTTTAGAGCTACAACTGATTTATATAGTTTTATCTATCTCTATACAAGAATTTTGAAATGCTCATGGTTTCGACTCCAGTTCCGGTTTCAATTCTTGATGTAGACAAAATTTCATTGCGATTGACAAAATTGTTTTTTTTTTATTTAGAAAAACTTGAACTTTATATTTAAAATCGATATCACTAGTTGTAGAATTAGGTGATAAAAAGAGTGTAACATTTTTTTGTAAGGGAAAGGTTCGTAGGTTGGGCCGGTCTGTAGGCTGGGCCACCGCTATTTTTTTGTTTTTTTACACTGACGATCTTAAAGTTTTAATGGTATATCTCAAGTAACATTGCTCTCCAATTTTTCGTGACACTTTGAAGTGCAATAGTCTGTTGCTTATAACTCCTCCAGATGAGTACTAAAATGTAGGGGAAAGGTCCATAGGTTGGGCCGGTCCGTAGGCTGGGCCACCGCTATGTTTTTTGTTTTTGTACAATGGCGATCTTAAAATTTTAATGGTACACCTCAGGTAACATTGCACACCAACTTTTTTCGAAACTTTGAAGTGAAATGGCCTGTAGAAAAAAATGTAGAATTTTTCTCAAAATTTGATAAAAACGTAGGTTGGGTCACTCAAGGTACGTAGGTTGGGCCACCCATTTTCACATTATTAATATAGCACTCACAAAGATTTTCCTAGCATATAATTGCTCAAACACAAGTTTTATAGTAATTTATTTTTATACCCTACACCTATGAGGTACAGGGTATATTAACTTTGTGCATATATTGTAACGCCCCTTAGGAGGCGTGTCCGGTATGGAAAAGTATATACATTCTTGATCAGCATCACTACCCGAGTCCGTTTAGCCATGTCCGTCTGTCTGTCTGTCCGTCTTGCTGTCTTGCTGTCCGAATACAGAATAACTTGAGAAATACTGATCAGAATGCGATAAAATTTCGAATTATTATATTTTAGCCAAAAGTATGAACTAAGTTTGAAAATGAGCTAAATCGGTCAACGGCCACGCCCACCTCCCATACAAGTCACTTTTATATAACTCTTTAGGAACTAATAACTCGAAATGTATTCAAGATATAGGTATAAAATTTAAAACATATTATTATAATTCACCTAAAAATATGTGGTCCAAAAATGGGCGTGATCCGCCCACTTTTTTTTTTCATTATTTCCCGGGTTTTCATAGTGAACATTTGATCCGTAAATTATTAAAATCAAATCTATGAAATATTAGCCTTTCAAAATTTTAAATATAGACGTTGTCCGCCTAATTATATGTTTCTATTTTTTTTTATTAGTTTTTTATACTTTTATATAATTTTTTTAATTTATGGGGATATAAGACGTAAATTTCTGATATGTGAATAATATTCTGAGGGTGGGGAGGTTCAGCATAATTAAAATCTTTAAAATTAAGGTATGCAATTAAAGATCACACATTAATATCCCCACCAAAGGTGTAGGGTATTCCATAGTCGGGCCCGACCGACTATAAAAATCCGCCCCATGTGACCGAACTTACCCATGTGACCTAACTTTCCCAACTCGTTAATATAGGGTGTGAGATTAAAACATTTTTAGCTAATTTTGACTGATTTTTGAATTTAGGGTTTTCGGTTCACATTTACATATAAAATATCAGATTGAATAATCATCACTAGTTCATGATTTTGCAAGTTCTATTAAATGAAAAAATTATACAGATTGGTTGAAAAACGATAATATAATTAAAATAATTAATTTTCGGTCTTTTTTTGAAAGGTTTTTAACGATTTTTCGTGGTGGCCCAACCAACGGACCAATTTTTTTTACATTTTTTTGTTCTTCAGAAAATAGGCTGTATTTTTATAAATTTGTATGTAACCATAAAAGTTTCTTCTATAAAAGTGAGCCCATTAAATGCACTTTAAATTGGTATATATTATTATACTAACTTGTTTCCACACAAAATGTTAATGACAAAATACAAAACTACGTCCAACCTACGGACCTTTCCCCTAATATTCACTATCCGAATACTTCTTGATTTACGGTGTATTTCGAAGTATTCCTTTTCATAAAGTTTTCAAATTAAATAGTATTAGTTCCATATAAATATAAAATGTAACTAATAAACCAAATCTCATATTTCATATTGTACACACAGGGACAAAATATGTTTTCCAGCAAACATATTTTGTTACATCTACTTTCATCATAAATTATGAAATGAACAACAAAACAATTTGAAAAATTTGTAAATAAATGTTAAAGTCATTAATTTATAATTGCAAATATATTTTGTTTGCTGCAAACAAAATTTTTATCTGCGGGTAATAAGAAATGCGATACAAAAAAGAAAATGAAACTAAATTATTTTTGTTAAATTATTTTGTACTTTTATAGAATTCACCATCCATTGTACCAATTGTACCAATTAATTATTCAGCAAATTGCCAAATTTGTATTTCGTGCTTTTGTGAAATGTTAGCTATAAAACTAATAAAATAGATTTAAAGCCAAAATCGTATTATCACCACATGAAAGACCATTGTTCTAGTACGCAGTCGTTTTATTGCTCATGTTGTGTGCAAATATTGAACACTGTATGTGTTTGTGTTCTGTATAAACTAACAGATGATAAAAACAGATGATACCCACAAATTATACCAAAACATATAGGTTTATCGCAACAGATGCCAGTGCAGCAAAATCATCTTTGCACAATTCACTCATGTTTGGCAGTAGAACAACCAGAGTTGGACAGACAGAGAGACAGACAGACAGACAGTACGACATACCAAATGACCGATAAACGAATTTATTTTCCAATTTATAGGCTTTTAATAGTGCTAAAAACTAACATGAATAACAATGCTGTGCCTGATAAATGGTCCAACTAAATGTGTGTTTGTTAGTCAACTATACGAAATTTAATATAAAAATGTGATGGACATGATTTGAAAATGTCCATGAATAATTGAAAATACTTCTTTAAAGGGTATATTAATGGGTAATGCCGTGCTTTACTTCCAGTGATTATTTTTCTCTGAGATATTTCTTCACCATAAGTTGGTATATATTAGAATTGACTTGGGATGAATTGGACTGGGTACAAATTGTGTGGGAAGTAATTGTATCGTGGAAGAACTAGAATTAGAATTAGGAAATAAAATGTCTGGGTAAGAATTATCCATAAATAAATATGGGGTAGCAATTATCCGAAGATTAAGAAGAAAAATTGTCCGAAGAAAATTGTCTTAGGGAAGCATTATCTTGAGAAATAATAAAAAGGTCGACAAAGAAATATCTAATTAAAACCAGTTGAGAAGGTTAGATCACATATGAAATCTTAAAGTAGGTACATTTTATAGTAGGTGTTATTATAATAGTTAGGATTATCAAAATAATAGTCGGTCCAAGCTGACTATAAATACCCTACACATATGTGTGGTTACCTTTCAAAGTTGTATATAGGTCACCAGGGTATACGTATCCTGAAAATAACTGCAAACTTTCAATTGCTGAAGAATTTCCATTCATTTGATACCCATATTTACATATGGATAGATGCACCGAATTTCGATTTTTTTTAGGGAACCACAAGTCGTTTCGCGGAAAAACATTGTTTTCATGTATTTGAGCATGAAGTCGATATATATTTGACCAAAAAAAGTTTACCTGAACACGTATACAGTAAAATTCACCAGTAGATGTGTTTTATATGATAAATTTGAACATAAGTGGTCGGTTCACAGGTCATAATGGACTGATCATGCCCATTTTCACTGACAGACAGCGTAGATATATAAGTAATCTAAATTAGGAATTTAGCCCTTCTAGTTTTTCTGTAATCGTGATTTCAACAGACGGACAGGCAGACATACAGACAGACAGACAGACAGACAGACAGACAGACAGACGGACAGACAGACAGACAGATGGACATCACTAATTCGACTCAGGAGGTTATGCTGATCAAAAATATATATACATTTCCATACCGGAGATGCTTCCTTCTGGGTGTTACAAACGGCGTACCAAACTGAATATACCCTTTCACTCTTAGTGTAGTGTATAAAAATATCCGGAAGTAATTGACTGAGTGAAGGAATTGTGCAGGAAATAACTGCCTCAGAAAAAAATAGTCTCAGAATAAATTGTCTTAGGGAATAATTGTCTGGGATAAAATTGTCTTGGTGAGGAATTGTGCATAAAAGTATTGCGTTTGAAGAATTGTTGGTGAAATATTGTCTCATTGAAGAAATATTTTCTCGGAAAGAAGTGTTTCGAGATATACATACCTCATAGAAATGTATCCAGATAATAATTATTTGAGGAAAAACTTATCTAGGGAATTAAAGTCTTGGGAATTAAAGTATTGGCTTGAATAATAAGTGTTCAGGATAGAAATATTCATGGAACAATAGTCTTGAAATATAATTGCATTGGCGAATAATTGCCTCTGGGAAATATGCGCGGGAAATTATAGTTCGAGAAAGTAGTTAACGGAGAAGAATTATATAGGAGAAGAATTATATCGAAGAATTTTCACGTTGAAGAATTGCCTGGGAAAAATTTTTCACTAGAAAGTATGGTCGTCGAAGTACCTACAGTCGAGGTATGTATTATCTGGTTAGAGTTGTCTGGAAAATAATTATCTGGAGCCTAATTGGTTCTGGGAAAAATTATCTGTGAGAAATACCACATATAAAATGCAAATTTAACCAATTTATTGGAAAATAATTGTCCCGAAGAATACTTCGAAAATAGTTATCTCTGGGAAATATGGTTGGGAAACTATTGTCCGTTTATAATGGGAATTCTTCTACCTTAACTATATTCACGGACAATAGTTTCCCAACTATATTTCCAAGAGATAATTATTTCCGAAGTATTCTTCATTAAGACAATTATTTTCCAAGAAATTGGTATGATTTTCATTTTATATATGGTATTTCCCAAAGATAATTTTTCCCACGTGGAAGTATTATCTGGGCAATAATTGTCTCTTAAAATTATGACTCGTTAAGTACGTACTTTCCGACGATGTATTTCCTACACGCTGCAAAAAAATGGCTCTCCCAAACATAATATTGCAGGCATTAACATGTATGTTTGTAATTTTATGTAAACATAATATATAATTGCCTGATAAATCATTTGTAAACAGGGTTGTATTGAGACTTGAACAGTGTTGTTGTGAGCACTGACTTACATTATAATATCCCGGAAACATTTTAATGGCCCTTAAAATGGAGTATGTTCTAATGGAAACATAATAATAACTACATCCAAATAAAATAAGTATTTGAACTGAAACATAAATATGTTCAAAATAAAACATGATTTTGAACGCCCTGAATATAAATATGTTTCCAATGAAACATATCAGTTGTTTCAGTTCAAAAAGTAGTATGTTTGCATAGAAACATCTTTAAATATTTTTTGTGAAAGAAATCCTGAAAATAAAATAAAAATAAAATGTTGTTTTTTTTATTAATTTTTATTAAAAATCTTTAAACATGCACAGTGGGAATTTATAATAATTGAATTCGTATACAAATTTTTAAATGCATAAATAATTGGTTTAAAACTGCAAGTCTAGTGACAGCATCAATGAATGCACAATTGCACCAGCAGACGCTAAATCCAGGCTCGCTTTATATTGGTACAGTTACAGTTGATCTCAGTACAGCACATAGCGTAGGCAAGGAATTCACGGAGGCTTTTGTAAAAAAACATGCCAAATTCTGTTTGAAAATCGAAACACAGATTTTTATTTGTGGTTTTTTCACATTATTTTCATAAATTATATACTGCACTATATTATACTCTGTTAGTATTTGAACTTTTTGTAACACAATTTATATATTTATTTAATTTACAAATAACAAAATTATTACCGACGCAAACACGTGTTCTCAACGAACAACAAAAGACACGTACGCAGAAAATGTCGATCACCGAGTGTCAACTTTGTATACAAGAAGAGAGCTGCAAGAATACCTTTATTTACATTTGAATTCATTTTTGTTTGTTTTCAAACAGCAGTATGTATTTAAAATGACCCTATATATACTTCAAACGACGAAAAAAGAGACGTAGGTAGAAAATTCTGCTCAACGAGTGCCAACTTCGTATACAAGAAGAATGTTGCAAGAATACACTTATTTAAATCCAATTTCTTTTATGTTTGTTTTTAAACATCAATATGTTCAAACGATGGCAAAAGATGGCGTAGGTAGAAAATGCTGCACAACGTTGCCAACTTCGTCAGTCGATAAATTATCTAATTAAGACGAACGTTGCGAACATACGTTGTATTTAGATTTGATTAGCATTTTATGTGTTTCGAAACATAGTTTTAACCAAGTAAACTGCCAAGAAATAGTTTATTAAAATGCAATTAAAGTTTTATGTTGGTATTGTAACATATTTATGGTAAATTTGACAGACAATATAATAATGTTTACACGTGAACAACAATAAATTCAATTTCGATTATAATTTAATTACACTTCATTCTTAATGGTAATTTCGTATTACTTTTTAATTACATTCAAACATATTCAAACAAATCTTTTCTATCCGTGTAGGGAGAAATTGTCTGGTAAATAATTATCTGTGGCCTATTGGTTCTGGAAAGGAATATACCATATATAAGATACAAATAAAACCGATAACTTGAAAAATAATTGTTTTGAGGAAGAACAGTTCGGGGAATAATTGTGCCGGGGAAGTATGATTGGGAAACGGAGAAGAATTATATCGGGGAGAATTGTCCCGTGGAAGAATTGTCTGGGATACAATTATCACTGGGAAGTATGGTCGGCGAAGTACCTACTGTCCGGGAATGTTTGGGTCTAATTCGTCTTGGAAAAAATCATTATTTGTAGGAAATACCATAGATAAAATGCAAATCAAACTGATTTCTTGGAAAATAATTGTCTTGAGGAAGAATAGTAAGGAGAATAATTGTCTCAGTATAGTAAGTTTGGGAAAGTATTGCATCTGAATGAATGACTGAAGAAGAATTGTCTGGGAAAGATCTATCTCTAGGACTAGTTGTTTCTGCGAGGAATTATTTTTGTGAAAATTGTTTTGAGAAATAATTGACTCAGGGGAAAATAAGCTTAGAGAATAAGTGTCTGGGGAAGAAATGTTTGGAGTAAGGATTATATCGGGGAAGAATTTTCTTGGGAAATAATTGCCTTGGGTAATAATTGTCACGTTGAAAGATTGTTCGGGGATATGATTGTCTCACGGAAGAATGGTCGAGAAGTATTGTATCCTGGGTATTATTGTCAGGAAAGTATTGACTAGGAAATAATGTCTCGGAAATTATTTCGGGAAATAATTGTCTTGGATAATAATTAACTAAGGGAAAATTTGTCGGTAGAAGACTTGTTTTGGAGAATAATTTTTGTTTTGGAACATGAGGAATAAAAGTCTTAACTTATACTTTTGTAAGTGCAATTTGTTCAGGGTAATTATCGAAAGTGTTTCTTAAAATAGTTTCTACAAATTCTACAAATTCTACAATTCCGAAACAATAATAAGAACATGCAAAAATATATATGCTAGAGTGAAAAGATGGAGTATAATGTAAATAGCAAAATACATTGTAATGTCTAAGGTCAAATGTCGAAATATACGTATTAGCATTTTCATAAAACTTAATTGTATGGGCAACAAATTTTCACAACCATTTATCAAGTCTGTATGGCATGTGTTAGCACAATGTCCAAAACATTTGAACGTAAATTCTAAGCTGGGCCACATCATTTTGGTCATGTAACAATGCAATTCTAAAAATAAATTTTACAAATCTTTCGGCATAAATTGTGTCCTAGATACGAGTGAGCCTAAGCTGCGGATGTACGCTTGACACCTAAATAATCTATGCATCATAGTTGCATTTTGCATAAATATATCCAGCTGTGTCACATAATCCATCGTATTTTAATAATGCCCATCACATCGACAAATATTTCATTTAATATTTAATGCATATCACTTGTGTTATGGGCCAGCGGAAATTGCAAACTATTGGAATTACAAAATATAAATTTATTATAGAAACAAATCGCTATATGAGGAAATTAGAGAGATCATAAATTTTGCAATATTCGACAATATATTTGATAATTTCATTAGAAAATGCTACAAGCATTAGTTATATATCATGGTCTTTGATTTACAACCAATTTTATCTAACCCAACCACAAGAAATATTACGAAAAAAGCGCTATATATTTCGGTGCTTTGGCCTAACTGGTGGTGGCCAAGTTTTTATTAGTGACCATTTATTGTGTTGGCGCCCAAAATTTAAAAACTGTCAACGACAGTTGTAGCATAAAACATTGCTTTTTTGGGGGGAGGCGAGGGGACTAAGCAAATGGAGATAAAGTATTTTTCGAGTAGGTGTTGGTAATTGTGTGGCTAAATGTGCATCAGGGGATACATGATGATGATGCTGTTGAAATGTACTCTTTACTTGCAGATTCTGTCAATTATTTATTGTTCAAGGATAATGTGTGTGTGTCCATCTGTCTGTCTTAGTATGTAGTATATTATTTGCTTATCCTTCTGTGCATGACTGGGTTTATTCGGTCTTTCTCTGTGCATACATCCTGCATGTACTTCCTACTTTTTTTTAAAAAGATATATAATCTTGCAATGTTCTTATGAAGAGCATTTAAAGAATAGGCGAATCATGCAGACGTTTTTATGGTACACAAGAAAAACGTTATACCGAGTAGAAATTTATTCTATTAGTATAGAAATTATAATGACTTTAGTATTGGTCAAGTAATTAGTCGGGTAATGATGAGGAAAGAGTGATCAGTTACTGATAATAATAATAATATGTTTTCAATTTTGCACCTGTGCTACAGGTTCTTTCGGCTCGAGTCCAACGAACTAATCTCTGAGCTACCGACGCGCAAAATAATGATTATTGAATAATTTCCACCAGGAATAGTGCAAGTCTCTTAATTCGCGACAACTACATTACATTAAAAAAAAATCAATAATCATCATATTGTAGAATGATTTGTTAAATAATGAAGTTTTATCAACATTATGAATTTATTCATTTATATTATTTTTTATATTTTTATATTTTATATTTTTGCACAGTTTGTATATTTTGAATATTTTGTATATTTTGTATATTTTGTATATTTTGTATATTTTGTATATTTTGTATATTTTGTATATTTTGTATATTTTGTATATTTTGTATATTTTGTATATTTTGTATATTTTGTATATTTTGTATATTTTGTATATTTTGTATATTTTGTATATTTTGTATATTTTGTATATTTTGTATATTCTGTATATTTTGTATATTTTGTATATTTTGTATATTTTGTATATTTTGTATATTTTGTATATTTTGTATATTTTGTATATTTTGTATATTTTGTATATTTTGTATATTTTGTATATTTTGTATATTTTGTATATTTTGTATATTTTGTATATTTTGTATATTTTGTATATTTTGTATATTTTGTATATTTTGTATATTTTGTATATTTTGTATATTTTGTATATTTTGTATATTTTGTATATTTTGTATATTTTTTATTTATTTTGTATATTTTGTATATTTTGCATATTTTGCTTATATTGCATATTTTGCATATTTTGCATATTTTGCGTATTTTGCATATTTTGCATATTTTGCATATTTTGCATATTTTGCATATTTTACATATTTTTGCATATGTTTCATATTTTGCATATTTTTTATATTTTGCATATTTTTCCATAGTTTTTCAAAATTTGTATATTTTTGCATATCTTTGCATATTTTTGGATATTTTTGCATATATCTCAAATTTTTGCATATATAGCATATTACATATTTTTCATATATTTTATATTTTTCATATTTCTTATATTATGCATGTTTTGCATATTTTTGCATATTTATGCATAGTTTATATTTGTAGCCGCGGTGGTTGTATGCTCAGTGGTTAGTGCGTTGGACTGCGAGCCGAAAGGTCCCCGGTTCAAGCCTGGACGGGGGCTAACAACATCTTTTCATAGAAACATTTTTCTATACCGCGCTACCTCTCGTCAGTAAATGGCAAACCTACGAGAGTAAAATCATTGCCTATGAAAAGGAAATAAACTGTAGGTCCCACCACTTTGAGTACAAATATAACACGTATAGCTCAAAATGGTGAGAGAGCTCGGCCGAAGTTCTATACAGGACTGTAGCGCCAAACTATTATATTATTATTATTATTATTATTATATATTTTGCATATTTTGTGTATTTTGCATATTTTGTATATATTGTATATTTCTCAAATTTTTGTTTATTTTTCACGTTTTTGCATATATTGCATATTTTTGCACATTTCTGCATATTTTGCATATTTTGCATATTTTTGCATATTTTTGCATATTTTTGCATATTTTTGCATATTTTTGCATATTTTTGCATATTTTTGCATATTTTTGCATATTTTTGCATATGTTTGTATATTTTTGCATATTTTTGCATATTTTTGCATATTTTTGTATATTTTTGCATATTTTTGCATATTTTTGCATATTTTTACATATTTTTTGCATATATTGGATAATATAGCTTATTTTGCACATTTCTGCATATTTTTGCATATATTGGATAAGCTTATTTTATCCAATATATGCAAATTATTTTATTTTATCCAATATATCAATTTAAAGCTTTTTCCCATATTTTTGCATATTTTTGCACATTTCTGCATATTTTTCCATATTTTTGCATATTTTTGCAACTTTTTGCATATTTTTGCATATTTTTGACAATTTTTGCATATTTTTGCATATATTGTATATATTGGATAATATAGCTTATTTTGCACATTTCTGCATATTTTTGCATATATTGGATAATATAGCTTATTTTATCCAATATATGCAAATTATTTTATTTTATCCAATATATCAATTTAAAGCTTTTTCCCATATTTTTGCATAATTTTGAATTACTGTATATTTTAGATACATTTCGTATATTTTGTAAAAAATTCATCATATAAAAAAAATCGTGCTGAAGAAAATTCATAAAAATTCAATATTATAAATTATTCAATTAAATTTAAATATTTCACGATTATGATGAAAAAATTCATATTAAATTCATCAATATTATTTATGTATTAATTGACATTTGGATATTTTATTCTTATAATGCACATTTTTTTTTTTTTTTTTTGAAAAAAAAAATAATAAAAATACATCAACTGGAAATTTTACAATAATTTTATCAATATTATCAATTTATACCTTATTTCATCTTATTATTAAATTGTTTCATCATTTATGATGAACGTTCCTTCCA
Source organism: Dryomyza anilis (assembly GCA_951804985.1). NCBI lineage: Eukaryota > Metazoa > Arthropoda > Insecta > Diptera > Dryomyzidae > Dryomyza > Dryomyza anilis. The sequence continues at coordinate 98,492,011 of OX638132.1, forward strand.
TTTTCGGATCTATCAATTTTTAAGTCGATTTTTATATCCAAATCTAAGAGGGTTGTACGTTGAACAACATGATGTGACCATGACAATGTCTACTCTTACAAAATGTCTACTAAGAAATATTATATGACCTCTAACTGTATGTGAGCCAGCCGGCCTCAGCAGTCCAGAGGTAGCGCGCTGGACTTGCATTCTGAAGGTCTCGGGTTCGAATCCCGGCTTGGGCATGGGCGCTCGTGGTGATATTAACCAAAAAATTGTAGGAATAGATTTCACAGTACAATGGATATAGTCTGTCTGAGTGCTGTGGATCTTAGTAGAAATTCCAAAAAAAAAAACTGTATGTGAAATAATTTTAAATAACACAAATTATAATAAAAACAAATTTCATATAGTAATGTCAAATAAAAATATAACCTTACCTAAGATAAACCTGCCTAACATAATTTACTATAGCCTAGTCTAACAATCAACCCTAATAAATGACGATATTTTAGTATATCGATTAGAGATCCATAAAATGTTATATTTAAATTTCTGTGTATTTTTTTCGATTACCATAAACTTTCGTTATAGATTAGGCATAGAGTAAAATTTCACATATCGAACAATGGAGTCGAATCTTTTATATTTTGTTTATAATCTATCGTAAAGTAATCTTAAGTAGGTATTGTATAAAGTATTTATTATTGGCAAGAACTTTGTGTATAAGTCATATAATTGTCTGATTAATACGGGTTTTTTGTGCGCCTTGACTTTTTCGATTAGATCAGTTGACATCGCATTGACATTGAACTATGTAATAGATCGATAATACATATGTATTTTGTAAAACAAACTAAGTTGTACTTACTATTATGATATGTTGATCACGTTTTCGATAATAAAACATTTTCATTAGAACAGATTTCGATAATTAGAAATCTATGGGGCATATTCCAGAATTTTAATTGAAATCATTTGCAGCTGTTGTATACGCTATTCTAAATAGATAAATTGTTTTTTTTTCAAATTAATTCAAACCGTTTACTTTTATGTATAGCGTATTCAAGTCGTTTGTTTTGAAAATTCAAAAATGTTTGTTCAAAATATGAATCGTATGAATATATTAATGTTTCAAAGAATTTAGACTTTATGATGAAACTAAAAATATATAGCATTATTTAATGCTAATCATGGGTATACAAAAATTAATCGTATAACATTCTTTAGCTATCGTTAGATTATTTCTTTTTTGTGCCTAAATTCACGTAATATATTTTATTGTGATTTATAACAACGTTTATATCTTTTTCATTTTATATTTATTATCACTTTATTTATTATCACTTTATATTTATAATCACTATTATATTTATTATCATGTCGGTTATCAATATAGTTCGATTTAGTTTTAAATTATATACATTATCGCTTCAATTACAACAAGGTCCCCTTATAAATTTACCAAAATTAATCACATAAATCTATTTTTTTACATTTTATAACATTATCTTTATAATACTAACTGACACATGGATTATATAAAATAAATTATAGATTTAATCAAGGTTGTACCTAGAAAACCTTAGTCTTTTATTTTAGTAACAAAGAATTGCTGGACATTAGCAGATGTGTTACTTGAAGTTTCGAATTGGAGTTTGATTGGTTTGTTTTGAAATTAAATTAATTTTTTATATTTTTCATTTATTTACAGAAAATATATTTCAAAATTGTGGAAAATACTGAAAAGTGAAAATGATGAATAAGTTCATTTAATCATTAATTTATGATTGAGTGATTTTTCATTAGACATTTTTTGTGACTAAATTTACAAAAAGTGCATTAATTAAGGGAAATTTGTAAGGATTCTATAAATCTATATTTCATTAAAAACCAATTTGACTAAGATGTCAGAAAAGTAAAAATTAATTTGACTAAAACTGTTTTTTAAATGTCTAAATTACAAAAACGTTAGAAAACGGTAACTGTTTTGATATGATTTTTGAGCGTTAAACAGCTTATAAAAGACTCAGAATTTTTAAAGAAATTCATTATTATTCCACAAATAGTTCAAGAATAGTTCTATAGTTCCCCAGACAAAATTTTTAATCGAGGCAGTTTAGAAACATTTTTTCGAAAGTCAAAGGCGGAGTTTGTTTGCCGGAAATATGGCTAAATTATTCGAGAAAAATATCAGAAATTTTGTCTTGAATTTTTGGCACGGTCGAGGCAGTTTATAAACATTTCTTCGACATATTTCAAACAGACTAAGACGGAGTTTGTTTATTTTCTACCCGTATCGAAAATATGCCGTGAATCTGGCAATACATTTTCTCAAAATTTGACAACCTGCCGGCGACAACATTTTTGGCATTTTGTCAGAAACATTTTCGACATATTTCGGACAAACAAACAGATAAATGGAATATTTTGGGAAGTTTATTGGAATTTTATTGGCAGATTGAACGCATATTTTAAGAATTTGTAGAAAAAAACAGCTTGTGATGCAAACTCCGACTTTGTCTGTTTGAAATATGTCGAAAAAGTGTTTATAAACTGCCTCAACCCTACCAAAATTTTCTCTGCAGACCCGAGACAAAATATTTGGCACTTTTCTGGAATATTTTGTGCATATTTCCGGAAAACTCACAGATAAATAGAATATTTTGGAAAGTATATAGCAGGTTGTACATTTTTGTGAAATTTTTATGGCATTTTCAAGCCATATTTGGGGGGAACGGGCAGAACACAGAAAGCTTTGTTACAAACTCCGCCTTTGTCTGTTTGAAATATGACGAAAAAGTGTTCTAAACTGCCTCGACCCTGCCAAAAATTTGAAATATATATTTTATTATAAATTAAATATTTCTAAGTGCATATAGCACATACCATGTGTAGTGCCTTCAATTAAAAGCACATTATTTAAATTCAGCACACGTACCACTCGTTGTCTACCATGCGAACGTGTATCCGTTGTGGTTCGATCATTACCATAAATTTGTGTCAAACGCGCAACGATATTAATAATCTATCATTAAATTATAGAGCATATACACAAACATGCCACAACAATCAACGTTAAATGGTTTTAGATGTCGGTGCGGATGCTTTGCACTGGATGTACAACCTTGCCTAGCAGTTGATAGTAACAATTTATAGAAATTTGCGTGTATTTTGGCACCTTTTCAAATCATATGTCAACAGCAAAAATTACATATACACCAGCGAAAATAATAATAATAATTCCGATAACGACGATGGAAGTGATGATGCGCCATAAATAGGTTATATGGGCTTGATGCCGAAATCGCAGACAATGTCGCAGACAGTAGTGATAAGAGTGATAAATCACATATGTTGTGTTGCGACAACAAACAGTATGGAATTCATTTGCTAAAGCGTGCCAAGTAATCAGTAGTTAAATTTAATATTTAATGTTGTTTCGAATAAATGGACTACAATGCGTGGTAGGTACATAGTTGCAGGACATTTTGACACCAACAATGTGTCCGTCTGTCTGTTTGATTGTGAGTGTTTGTAATAAAAGCACGCACGTTGTTGCCACTCAAAAGGATACACACAATACATCCGGTCGGCACCACGGGAACAACAGACAATCAGTGGTGCGCAGTTTGCAGGACACGGAAGGAAAGTATAACATGTGTGTGGGTTGGTGTTTGTTGGGAAAACTACGTTACACAATCGATGCAATTTACGGTTGACACAGGCTCCATTACAGGTGTGTTGGATTTCCAATCTCAGAAATGCAAAACAATAGACCTTCATGTGGCCCAGTAGTGATTAACAAGTAGACATTGGAAATGTTGGTATTACTTTAATCTATTGGTTGTACAAGATATATAAATCACAAATGGTTTATATATAGTGTAAGCAACTGATAATGTAACAGATATCAAGACTCGTTTAAAACCGTTTAATTTTTAAAACCGAAACTGTTATACAAAAAATCGATTATAAATTTAGAAATTAAAAAAAATATTTTTTCCTAAAATTCTGTCATTTTTCAGGAATACTTCGGGCTTATTTCCGGTAAACACACAGACAAATAAAATATTTTAGAAGGTGTATGTATTTTTTTTTTGGTATATCTACTAAGAACCACAGCACTCAGACAGACTATATTCATTGTACTGTGAAATCTATTCCCTACAATTTTGTGGTTAATATCACCACGACCGCCCATGCCCAAGCCGGGATTCGAACCCGAGACCTTTAGAATGCAAGTCCAGCGCGCTACCTGTGGACTGCTGAGCCCGGCTGGTGTTTGTAGGTGTATGTATATCAAATTGGAAAATTTTGTGGAATTTTAATGGCAGATTCACGAAATATTTTAATAATGGGCATAAATCAGACAACTATGATACAAATTATATATTTTTTTTTAAAAGAAAAAAAAAAATTTTTTTTTTTCGTAAATTTTTGTTTTTTTTAGTAAACAAATTCGAACAAAAATTTTTTTTCGAAAAACTTTTTTTTTATAATATATTTTTTCAACAAAAAAAAAATTATGTTTTTTTTTAATATTTTTCGAAAAAAGATTATTTTTCTGAAATTTTTTCGAATTATTTTCTAAAAACATTTTTTATTTTTTGAGTTTTTTTTTTAATTATTCATATATATTATGAATATATTCATCAATATGACAATTCAAATTAATTGTGTTGAATATTTTGTTCATATATATAATGAATATATTCATGAATTTGGCATTTAATGAACGCAGCAAAAAAGGGTTCTCCCAAACATAATTTTGCAGACATTTTTATTTCATTTTCAAACATTATAGCCAAACATATTTTTGTTTTCGTTAAAACATATTTATGTTCAGAATGCATAATTTTTGGCGTTCTTGCAAACATATATATGTTTGAATGTGAAAAACATTTTATTTACATGTAAACATATTTATGTTTACATTTAATTTTAATGTAAAAAAGTAAATTTAGTGCTAATACCTTCTTTACACAATATTCGTTTTTCCTCTTTTTTTAAATTACATTTTTTTATTACACTTATTTTATTTATACTTAATAATTTGATTTCCTTCTATTGTTCCTATTTTGAGTTGATATTTCACAAGCAGCTACAATCTGTTATTAACAGTAATTGGCGGTACTTAAACAAATTCTTCCACCAAAAAGAATTTTTGAACTATATGAAAAGTATTAATGTGAGTGTTCCTAAGTGCTAAAAGTATGCAGCGTTGTTATTTAATTGTGACTTCGTAATGCCAAACATACATATAATCAAAATAATGCTATTATTTTTAAATTCGTTGTCACCCAGTAACAATCACGAATAACCAAATACATATAATTCAAAGAACCTTTTATTGACGTTGGGTGTGTTAAATAGCAGAAATATCAAACATACATATATTAATATCTGATGACAAATATATATGTCTACAGAAACATTAATATGGTAAATTCATGTAAATCCGCGATTAAAGCAATTTATGTTTAAATATCGTATAATAATATTTCAATCTGAACAAAATAATAATACAATTCAATTATAATGTAATTAGATATTACTGCCAATATTTATATGGTGATTTCGAATTACGTTATAATTACATTCGAGCATATTCAAACAAATCTTTTCTATCCGTGTGGTATCAATATGATTAATCTGTTAGTTAGCCAAAAAATGCATAATATATATGAATAAATTCATCATATGGATGAATTTTTTTATGTTCGCTTTTGTACTTTTCAAATCTTTCGAAAAAATGTTTCTAATTTGCCAACAATTTTGTTTGGGACGAAACTAAAAATTGATTATAAAGTGGTTCTAGTGTTGCATTTTCAAAAACTAATTCGATCTAATGGAATGGTATTATATATTAAACTCCTATTGTGCTAATACTTTTGTTCGCAGCTTTTATGGTAAGTCGAAGTGTAAAGAGTATTATTTGCTAAAACTATTAAACATTTGAAATTGTTCACTTGGAACTCTTACAGGGTATAACAATATTTTGTTTCAACCGCCCCTGTGTACGATTTTTGTTGATTTTACATTTCAGACATATATTTCGAACACAATAGCAAAGAAAATAAAAAAAAAATCAACGTAATCCTTTCTAAATATTTGAAGTATCTCTTTCTGTATATCGAAACGAAAGACTATTCGATGAAAGTGACGTAATTTTAAATATATTTCAAAGTTTAAAGTCAAATAACATGAAATCAAAAATTGAGTGACGAAATTTTGACGTTAAATGTTCGTTTCGTCGTTCGTTTCTAAATACAGAAAGTGGATCTAAATAATTCTTACTTGTTCTATTTGTCGACGATTTCGTTTTAATTAATACAAAATTAATTATGTCAGTCGAATTTGTGGCGTGCTTTGTCGAATTCGTCATTGTTTCGTTTCACGTTGTCAGGTCGTAATACGTGAATTGAAATCGAAACCAAAACCGTAACTTTGAATTGGTCATATATTGAACTTTTAAAGAAAGTGGTTCGTAAAAGCTTCGAGGTATCGAAAATCTCCAAGACATGGCAGATTCTGGAACGAAATAGAAATTTGACATTCACAATTGGTAAACCAAATAAACATTAAGTAATGAGTACTATGCTGCTTGCTAGTGAGATTAAATTCAGTAAGAAGAGGTCGAACGAAAAATTAGATTTCTTGTACATATTGATTTTGTTATGATCCGATCCATTTGCGACAATTTGAAGTCGGAAAAATATATAAAAATATAACATTTTCGAAAACAAAATTAATAAATGAAATTTAAATTAAAATTTAAAATATTGGCTAAAAATGATTTATTTTTCAACATTTAACACTTAAACATTAAATAAAAACAAAATAAGAATTTAAAATTATATGCAATATCATCTGGTTGGTTTTCTTCCGTGGCATTTAATGAGACCCTAGCTATCACAAGACTTCAGTCCTTCGCCCAGGCATGCGGCATAGTTCATAATGTGCGGTATGGTATTCTGCTCGTAGACACCGCTGAAAAGATGAGCCCACGGCCCCAAGGCATAGACGGCAACATCATCACCGCCGTGAGTCTCCGAATCCAGTGGCACAGTTGCTGGAAACTGTTCGCGCGGCAAACCGTTTATCAGAGACATCGGATCACGACGTTCATTCGTAGTTGTATCGAAGTGTCTATCAAAACCAGGACCGTTGGCATAGCTCAAGGTCATGACGTGTTTACCATCCTGTCCAATAGAAGGAGTCAAGCCTAAAATTGCATCACCGCGGTACTGTAAAATGTAAAATAAAATGTTAAATATTAAAAAAGGAATCTAAATAAAGATAGTCATAATAAAAATATGAGTTTTTGTTTTAAGATTGAAAGCAATAATCGAATGATCTTAAGTAAAACGAGAACAGCATCGATATTGGAATTTTTATTTATTTAAAAATTAAAATTAATTTGGGCTACAACTGGTCAGCCCTGCACCCAAACAAGCGGCATAGCCCATCAAGTGCGGCAATGTATTCTGTTCATAGACACCCGTAAAGAGATGCGACCATGGACCAAAGGCAAATACTGCTACATCATCGCCGCCATGTGTTTCCCACTCGAGCGACACAGCGGCGGGGAACTCATCGTGAGCCTCACCCTGCAAAACATGCGTAGGATCCTTGCGTTCACCGGTCACACCATCAAAATACTTCTCATAACTGGGTCCATTGGCATAATTGAGTGTGAGATAGGGTTTATTGTCCTCGGGCATGGCGGGTGCAGTGCCAAAAATATCACTACCACGATACTGATTACAACAAAATGGGATTTGGGAGAATTTGTGATGAATATGTGTTGAAAGTTAGAAACTAAAATCAATAAATTAAAATGCGCACGAGATGGAAAAATTCAATAATATTTATGAATTCACGGAGGGAAAAAATTACTAAAATCCAGAAGGAATCAAGAAGTATACGGCGTGACAACAATTAAACGGGAAAATCTTAAATTTAAGAAAACAATCTGCTTAGTAGTCAAAAAGTAACTAAGTGGAATTATTCTTAATTTTAAGAAAGAGAGCTACTTAGTTGTCAAGAAGTAACTAAGTGGAATTTTTCTTATTATGCAGACATTTATTTTTTAGGTTTAAAAAAAATAACTAAGTGGAATTTGTTGATAAGTAAGTAATTTGCTTTCCTTATATTTAGATAATAGAATTTAAGTAGTTTTTTTTTATTGATATTAGTCAAATTTTATTATTTTTCATACGAGCCGAATTTTTCTCGAGTTTTGGAGTTTTATTTCTCTCCGTGTTGCTTTAGAATTATAGAAAAGTTTCGAATTTTGAGAATACTTTTGAATTCACATGCCGTGCTCAGGAATTAAAGGAAAGACTATCGAAATTATGCAAAATGGTAGTGCATCAATCCAAATGTCTCGATATCGCAATGAGAACAATGTGAGGAATCTTGACAGGAATACAGGAATCTTGACACTATGTTGAACACTTTGTAGTAGAGAGATCAAACGTCAAATGGAACCTACATGGTAGGTAGATATCGGTGCATTCTATCCGAGTTTCTCTGTACGAAACACTTTGAACACTTTGCGAATTCGATTAGATATAGAAAAAAAATAATAATCAGTGTTGAAAATTACTTCAAAAATATTGTCAAATCGATGTAATACATCTTTGAATGACATGGCAGATTGGAAAGTTAGTATTGCATGGTAAATTCAAAATGTATTTAAATAAAAATCATTCGATATCTATTCTAAATTTAAGTTATGATAAAATTTTTAAAATCTCCACGTTATTCCAATTTGGTATTCTGTTTCTTGTCCAATCTAATCTTGGGTACAAATAGAAATTAGATTATGAATTCGAGTTCGGATTCGAATACAAATCTTCATTGATTAATTCAATTTAACTTGAGATTTAAACAAAGAAATAGAGAATCTTGAAGGAATCTTCCCATATGTCATATATTGCCCAGCATTTTTCGAGAGCCATTGAGTATTGTCTCGTTTTTAACCAGAATAGATTGAAGAGTCGAAATGAGATTTCTGATTTGGATCTAGGTAAGGATCTCGTGATTTCCAAAATTCAAAAAACCAGCATAAAATTAGTAAATGAAATAAACTGCTGATTTCAAATGATTTCTTTATCGGATTAAGAGATCTATGTTGTTGAGAGAGCTCAGTTAGTTAAAAGAGACCTAAAAACGTCCTATCGTAATCGTATTGAAATTTAAATTCGATCGAATGTACTTTTTGTAGTATCAGAATATGATTTTTCAGTAAAAAAGGAACGTATTTTAATAGAATTAAATCCATTCAAGTTCTGTGGAATGTATTCAATTCGATTTTATTGCCGCAATTAGATTTATTGAATATTAATGATCTTGAGATTTCCTATATTTAGATTTGCAAGACCGCACTTCAAATGTCCAGCTGGAACTTAGTGATTGATATCAATAGTTGATTTTAGTCGATTCGTGACTTTGCATTAGAGTTTGAAGTTGTCGAATCCTGCTCGGGATTCGACTACAAACACCTATTTTGAAATCAACTTTGCTGAATATCAACAAAATCTCTCTCGTGCGCACCTTCGTTAAAAAAAAACCCAGCACTACTTACCGGGTAACCAGAATAACTGAACGCATGCGAATGATCCGCCGTCACCACGATCAGCGTCTCCTCGTCATTGGTCAAATCAACGGCCGCCTGTATGGCCTTCGAGAATTCCGCGGTCTCATCCAGCGCCAAACGTGCCATATTATCGTGATGCGCCAAATCGATGCGTCCGCCCTCGATAAAGATAAAGTAACCATTCTCATTGCTACTCAAATACTCGATAGCCTTGCGTGTCATCTCCTCAAGTGTGGGCTGCGTGGTTGCCTCATTCGTTTCCATGTGATACAACATATGATCATCCTGGAAGAGACCCATTAGACGTTCCGCCTGCGTCAGATCGGCGGCATTCAGTTCATCGAGTGTCTCCACATAAACATTCTTGGCATTCTGTTTCTTGTATTGATCGATCAAATCGAGTCCATCGCCACGTTTTCCAGCCGCATACAGTGACGAGTCAATGAAATTCTTTTTGCCACCACCCATAACCAACTTCAATTTTTTGCCAACTTCACCATTAATCAGCTGATAGGCGATATCCTGTACACCACTGTTGGCACCACATGCGTCACCTACCTCACGATCATTTTCCCAGTCACGATCGGCAATGTGAGCATAAACGCCAGCCGGTGAGGCATGCGTGATACGAGTAGTGGTCACCACACCCGCAGATTTGCCCGCATCCATAGCCCACTTTGCAATGGAGTAGACATGATTATCTGTATTCTGCATCGCCGCACAATCCTCACGATCGACCATACCATTCACGCCGATTGTGCCTTCCATCGCCTTGACACCGCATAAATAGGCGGTCGCTGTGCACGCTGAGTCCGGTACAATTTTGTCCACTGAATAGGTTTTCGAGAGACCAACATAGGGGAATTTCTCAAAGGACAAATACTGCTCCTCACCACCGATGACGTTACGTGCTGCGGCCATTGTAGTCAGACCCATGCCATCGCCGAGAAACATTATCACATTTTTGGCACGGTTCAAATTTGGTTGAGCGCTCAATTTGGCACGTATAAAATCTTTGCCCTGCTCACGCCAGTAACTGTTAGTTTCCTCGCCTTCGTTGGCACGATTCTTAGGGCTCTTGACCACAGGCAGATCCGGATGCATAAGACGTTCGCGACATTGCTCGTCTTTTTCAGCACATTTGGGCAGAGCCTGCACCAGAGTGAGTGCCAACAATGCAAGCACTAAAACATTAGTAGCACGCGACATATTGACGATATTGAACTGGTCGACAATACAGACGATTTGCAACTAATCGGGACACAGCAACTGAAAAACACTCCTCAGACTGGTTGAGTATCGATTGTGAAAAATCCCAACAATTGCGATAAGATTAGGAGGCGATATCGGATTAATTCGATAGTGTTTTATATATGATCGTTAGACTCATGTAAGAACTCTCGTGCTTAAATTTACGATTATTGTTTATGTTTTTTTGTTATCGAGTTTTGTGCTCTATGCTGTCATAAAGCACTTTACTTTACTTTTTAAAAACTTTAGACATTTTATTTTTGCGCCTTTGAGATTCATTTTCTATAATTTCGTGACATGTTTAAAATTTTCCCTTTGGTTGCCAAAACAAATTTATATCCTGGGTGCAGAAGTAGAAAAACTTTGCCGGAGTATTGTATTGCCGGAGAATCTGTCATTTTGTATGTTCGAAAATTTCTCAAACTTGTTTTTCGTCAAAGGCAAAGATTAAAAATGTAACAATAATACAAGAATTAAAGAAACACAACCTGACATAAGAGGAAACGAAAACAGCCTTAAATCGATTAAGTTGGAATAATCTAGCAGATACAATATGATCCCAATAGGAGTAACAGGGAAACAAAAAGTTTAATTGGAACACAAAAAAATTGTTTTCCCGATTTCACGAACACTATGACCTGGTAATGATCAGTATTTAAAACAGAAAAACAGTATTTAATAAAAATATACATCTTGCAATAAAATCGATATGATTTACATACGGTGTTTGATATTGTAAAACCGTGTAAGGTGCGAGAACACTATGGCAGAATTTACGGATTTGTATCATTGACGAAAAACGTTTTTACTTTTCACGAATCTTGCCATAGAGTTCAAATAAAACATTACTGTACGGCGATACTTCTAAAACTGATATCTTCTATAGCGCCAAAAATAAAAATGTTTGATAATCGTTCCTGATAAATATGGATATAACATCTAGTATTTCAAAAAATGTAACCTGAGCAAAATATTTTTAAAACTCACGGAGATATTAGAACTCAAAGTAACCAATTCAGAAATTCGGAATCTAATCGGTCGATTTTTTTTTAGTATCTTAAAAACACATTTTATCATCACATCGTACTACGAACAGGTTATAGTGGGTTCGTTTCCATGCCACTATGTACATTACACCCAGAAAAAAATACTATATAAATAATAGTTTTTTACTATTAAAAATAGTCAATAGGATAAATTATTAATTTAATCGGAAAATACCATTAAATACTAGAAAATACCATGACATTGCCATTGAGTTTATATGAAAAGATTTATTTTTTGTATACTATTAAGTCAATAATTGCCCTATTGACCAATTTTAATGGGATTTGAGGGAATTTTTTTCTGGGTGTAGGGGAATGACTTTTTTGTAACATTTTTACATAGTACATAGGATGAGGAATATGGAAAAAAATATTGAAAATAATTAATTTTGATTGCTTTATTACAAAAATGTCCCCCAGGACCAACATTTTCTGAAATAAAAAGTATATATGGGGCATGCCATGTCTGACGGCCACATACATTTTTAAATGTTGTTTATTTGGTTCAAACATTGTTTATGATTAGTACCTATGAGTCTTATAATTTTTGCAAAATATTAGACCAAGAGTCATTAATTACATAGTAATTACATAGTAAGACTAAACGTTAAATGAGTTTTTGTTTAATCTGTGTAAAGATCATTAAGTATATAATTCACATAAAGGAGTAATTTTGAAAAAAAAAAAATTGTTATTTATTAACTCATAGCAGTGAACATTATTGGTGAACATATCGGTGAAAGTTTATTATTTGCAAAAAAGGAATATAATATGTATATTTCATTAAACAAATTGTTAATAGTCATAGCCCTATTGTACATACAACATCAAAAAATTATAAAAATATTTTATATTCGACATTACTTCTCGACAGACGATGGCAAACCTTCGTGAGCAAAATATTGCTTTCAAAATATTTATCCGACCATAGTACGGATTTCGAATTCAAAGTGTCACAGTATCAAAAATTAAATATGATTTTATCTAATTTATAAATTGTTTGTTGCTTTAAGGAAATTTTGTTTTGTTTTTGGTATACATTTTTTAAATTAATTTGTTGTATTTAAACCAATTTTTTAAACTTCTATGGTTTTGAGTGTGTCATATATAACACATATAGCTCAAATGGTGGAATAGCCTGGGCATAGGTTCTTCAGAGCTGTTGTGAATTTGAATACCCATTCTGACATTCGCTACGATATCGCCTCGAGACTGCTTCGGAAGGTCGAGGAATACATTCGATCTCGATTACCTTTTCATATCTACTACAATTCGTTCTAAGATGGACTCAGATATCGGAACGAGATAATAAAGTTTATTCGAGATGAGAAAAAACGAATCTGGAACAATATTGAAATTGATTCGAAAAACATTCTCCTATTTTATTCTACTTACATTTTATTGTACGAAAACATTATATTGTTGAGTGGTCATTTGTGCATATCTATATGAGAACAATTTTTTTTGTTCAAACGTGTAATAAACAAAATTCTTTTCCCTTCAAAATAAGACCTAACTTGACTTTTTACCAAAGTTCTATGCGTCATATTTTCATTTTTTAAACACCCTGTATTTTCGAACCTATTGACAAAAAGTAAAAAAAAATATGGGTGGGCTTATTTTAAATTCGCAATCCACAAAAAAAAAATTTGAAGCAAATCCAGAGTGAAACTGACATTTTTGACAAAATCCGTACGATTTGAAAGAGATGAGACATACGAGAAATTTTAAAATTAAAAGCGATAAAGCTACGAGATTGAACTTTTTTTTATCGAAGTTGGTGCGAGAAAGCTCGCGATATCGAAGGTCTCCGAGACGTTGCAGACTGGGTTATTACATTGAAATTTATTTAGTTTTAGATAGGCGGTATTGATTTCTAGTTTAAAAATAATCCAACGAATTATATTTTAGCAGAGCTTGATTAGAATTCGATAGAGATAAGAATATGTGATTTTTTGAACTAAAGTTTATCGAACTAAAGTTGATTCTTACACGTACCTTGAAGATTTTGATTAATAATTTTACATGTTTATAAATTAATTGATATCGATAGCTATTTATAGTAAATACTGATAAGCTGCTAATCACATAATGTTTTGGAGTTCTATAGAAAATATATATGTGATATAAGTAAATAAAAACAAACAACCTACTGTCAAACATACCATATCAGCCACAAATCATGTTTTCTTTATAGTTAAAATTTTTAATAAAATCCTCGTAAATTTGTACAAAATAAATATTGTTAATTAAAAGCGGATGTATTGAATAAATGTATGCAAATTAAATGGAAATTTAATTAATTCTCAGAAAAAAACATATAATTGTTTTTATTAATGAGCACTAATTTAATTAGCATAAAATAATGGTGTGTCAATGGTCAATATGAACAAAAAAAACAATAAAAAATAAACAGCACCACAGTTAATATTATCTTTAATGTGGTTAAATTAAGCTGACAAAAATGTGTAAACAGTAAAAAAAAACAAAATTAAATTAAAGGGGATTTTCATATATGTCACAATTTTGGCACCAGAATTTATCGCCTCTGACCATAATTCATGACATGTCATTCTAATGAAAAACGTATTTACTGTATATATATATTTTAAGTGTATTTTTTTGACATATTTTTTTAGAATGATTTAAATTTATTGCATTTTATGTAAACCTACTCACAGAGCAATTTTATTTTCTATATTTACAGAAATATGTCAGCGAATTGTCGACGGTTCGTGACTGTGCCACGGAATGTGTTGAAAAAGGTAAATAAAACAAACCATGATTCGATAAAATGTAATAATGACAAAATGTTGCTACTATTCAAAAGTAACTACTATGCAAATTTATTTTCTGCTTGAATATTAAATACATTTAATTAAATGAAAATATTGCATTTGTAAATAAATGCAATACGCAAATAAACTGAAAACTAATTTATATTGTTGGGTGTTCTGTGCGAGATAATCTATGTTTATAATTTTTTTTATTCTGTATAGTACAAACAGTATTTACGATAACAGAACAATTTCCAATGGTATTGGATTTTAAAAAGCATTGATATTGATTAAAATATCAATTAATATCTGGCAAAATAACGAATAGTTTGTCCAATATCGAAACCAGTTTTCAAACTGATATTGAGGTGTGATATTTGAAAAGTTCTTTCAAAATGGTCGGAGTTATCGAAGAGACAAACTAAAGTTATATCGAATGCTTTGAATTTTCGTAATTTAAAAATCTGGAAATAATTTTGATATTGATCTTAAAAAATAAAACTCGATAGAAAAATATGTTCATACAAATTCAAAAATAATTTTATAGTATTTTTTAGAATTTAATGGGATTTACCGATTGAATTATAGTTTATTTTATTGACTAATTGCTATTGTAAAAACTATGAATTTTATTGTTTTTTTTCTGAGTGTAAAAACCTTCATATTTAAAAATCTTCGAAACGTATAAATTAAATTCGATGTAAAAATGAAATCAAATTTTTAATGCGAATCCATTTCGAGATTGTTCGAGGTTCAATAGGCCTCCATGTCGTACACATAAAAAAAATGTACATCATATTGATGAATTCCGTTCTTCAAACCAGGATTCATTGTATTGAAGAGCCATTCATAATATTAATGACTAACGCCATCAATGTTATGAAGAACGCTTGGTAACTGTCGAAAAAGTGTTCATCAATATGATGAACTGTATGTGAAGGATACGTTTCATCATATTAATGAACCAAAAAATAAAATACAACATATATGTTCTTTATATTGAAGAATGCTGTTCATTAAACCAAATTTCTGTCAACATTTTTTTTTTTCGTTCATGTTTTTCCGTACTTCTCAATTCTCAAGTAGTTCTTGTGTGTTATTTTTTATATAATGCTTGCTCGACATAAAAAGTTATATTTATAAAAAATATATTTTTGAAAAAAAAAATTTTTTTGAACAAATTTTTTTTTCGAACAAATTTTTTTTTTAGAACAAATTTTTTTTTCGGAACATTTTTTTTTCGAACAAATTTTTTTTTTGTACATTTTTTTTTGGAACAATTTTTTTGTCCAACATTTTTTTTTTTGGGGTAATTTTTTTGTAAATTTTTTTACCGTTATTTTTTAAATAAAATTTTACACTTTTTTTCAAATTATTTTATAATTTTTTTTTTTTTGAAAAATATTATGAACAAATTCATCAATATGACAATTGAAATTCATTGTATTGAATATTTTGTTCATATATTTAATGAATACATTCAATACATTTGAATGAATATTTGAATTTGAATTAATACATTAATGAATAGTATCAATATGATGAATCTGGTAGTTGGTGAAAAAATTCATATTATTTATTAATTCATCATATTGAAGAATTTTTTTTTTCTGTGTAGTATATTGAGTACTTAAAGACTGGATAATATTTTTTTGTTTATTAAAATTTTGGTATATTATATAATCAATTTTAATAAAGCTTTGTAACCAGGGACTAAAACCCTTGGAATATTGGTTCCCGTTCTGGTTCCAAGGTTTTTAAAATTGCGGTTCCGATTCCAAATATTAAAACGGTTCCTACTCCGATTCCGAACGGTTTAGATATGATTTAAAAACCATTTTAAAACTGCTACACAATCGTAAATAGTCGGGGTATTTTGGTTTTATGATTTTTCGGTTTAAATTCTTGATTTTGACTAAAAGTTGATTTATATTGGATATGTAATAAATTAGAAGTATTTTTCATAATTCTTGCTTAAAAATTCTTTACTCAAATAATCTTTCTTCGATATAAAATACCGATATAAAATTATTTCCGAGACAAATATCTCTTTCATGATATTTTTTAACCCGAAAATTATTTTTCATTAAACAAATTTTCCGAAATCAATTTACCGCTCTTATTCTATAGTATTCGCGATAATAAAATTGAAATACTAAAAAATACTAATTTCTGCTAATTATATCAAAATTGCTCGTTTTTTTTTTATCGAGAAATGGTTTTTCAGGGAGAATTTAGCTGTGAGATTATTTTTTCAAATTAAGTTTTCTTCATATTTAAAGTACACTCAGAAAAAATACTATATGAATAATATTTTTTTACTATTAAAAATAGTCAATATGATAAATTAATATTTTAATCGGAAAATACGATTAAATACTAGAAAACACCATTACAGTGCATATGAAAATATGTATTTTTTTGTATACTATTAAATCAATAATTGTTTTATTGACCAATTTTAATGGGATTTGAGGAAATTTTTGTCTGGGAAATTTTAATACTCTAAAATTACCTAGACATGTTTTTTTCTAAGACAAATATACAACAATTTTCACGATCAGAATTGTTTCGAGAAAGAATGTCTGAGTAGTAGTTGTCCGGGAATATTTATTTATTTTCCCAGTCCGCCATGTATCGGAGACCACCGATTCCTCGAATCGTTCTCGAATAACTTCGATAAGAAAAGTTCGATCTCGTTGCTTTATCGATTCTAATTTTTTAAATTTCTCATACATTAAATTTCTTTGACAAGATTCGATATTTAAGAATTTATCGCATCGAAATCGCAATACTCTTCGAAGCAATCTCGAGCTTTCGTCATTTGTTTGTTCGATATTGTTCCGATTTCAAAACTCTTCAAAACAGAACGGGTCGATATCTACCTACCACGTAGATCCAATTTGACGCTTGATATCGCTATGATAAAGTGTCCGATATCATGTGAATTCTCCTTCTTTTCTCATTGATTTCGTAACGATATCTAAACAAATGGCGTACTGGATTGTAAGTTAGTTTAAAAAGTATTATAAAATAAAATACAAATTGTTTCAGGAGAGAATTGTTCTGGATTGCACCATACGAGAAAGAGTTATTCATCCAACTCTACTAAATATCAATTTTAAGGTATTCTAAAAACGAAGTTTACAGAAATACCTCAGAAAATGACAGATTTTTTGATTCATGTATAATGAAGGTATAATGAATCAGGAATAAATTACCAGCGACAAAAAGATACACAGAAAAAATATACATCATATTGATGAATTCCGTTCTTCAAACCATGATTCATTGTATTGAAAAACTTATCATCATATTATTGACTAACGACATCAATGTTATGAATACGATCGCAAATATAATAAATGGTAACGGTCGAAAAAGTGGTTTTCAATATTATGAATTGTATGTGAAGAATACGTTTCATCATATAAATGAACAAAAACATAAAATATATATTGTACTTCATATTGAAGAATGCTGTTCATCAAACCAAATTTCAATCAAAATATTTATTTTTCTTTCATACTTACTTACTTAAATGGCCCTTAGAACCGTGGGTCGGTTTTGGCCGCTGAGATGAAGCCGCGCTAGTCGGATCTGCTTTGCGCGCGCTGACGCCAGTTAGAAATACCAAGCGTTGCCAGGTTGTCCTCAACTTGGTCTTTCCAACGCAGATTTGGACGCCCTCTTCTACGCTGTCCACCTTCGAGTTTCGATTCAAGCACCTTCTTGGCTGGAGTGTTTTCATCCATTCGTTCGACATGACCTAGCCAGCGAAGCCGCTGGATCTTGATGCGCTTGACTATGTCAATGTCGTCGAATATCTCATACAGCTCGTGGTTCATCCTGATTCGATACTCGTTAGCAAAGCAGATAGGGCCAAAGATTTTACGGAGAATCTTTCTCTCGAACGCTCCCAGTACTCTCTCATCGGTGGTGGCCAGCGTCCATGTTTCTGCACCATAAAGTAGGACGGGCATGATGAGTGACTTGTAGAGCGTTATTTTTGTCCGGCGAGAGAGGGCTCTGCTTCTCAATTGCCTACTGAGCCCAAAGTAGCACCTGTTGGCAAGAGTTATTCTCCGTTTGATCTCCAGGCTGTCGTCGTTGTTGCTGTTTACGCTGGGTCCCAGATAGACGAAGTCCTTCACAATGTCGAACTTGTGGGTGTCAAAATCAGCTTTTTGTCCAAGACGCACGGACTCTTTATTGCTTGTTGACACAAGGAACTTCGTCTTGTCCTCGTTCACCGCTAGACCCATTCGACGCGACTCTTTCTCCAATCTGGAGAATGCTGCGCTGACTGCTCGTGTGCTCCTGCCAATGATATCAATATCGTCGGCATATGCGAGCAGCATGACACTTTTGTTGAGGATAGTGCCGCTTTGACGGAGTTCGGCAGCTCGAACTATTTTCTCCATCAATATGTTAAAAAAGTCGCACGATAGGGAGTCAACCTGTCTGAAACCTCGTTCGGTATGAAATGGCTCGGAGAGGTCTTTTCCTATTCTCACTGAGCAACGTGTGTTGCTCAGGGTCATCCTGCAAAGCCTTATAAGTTTCGCAGGTATACCGAACTCAGACATTGCGGCACTCCGTTCCCTTATCGGAGTGTCGAAGGCGGCTTTATAGTCGACTAATAGGTGGTAGGTGTCGATCTGTTTTTCTAGGGTCTTTTCCTGGATTAGGCGCAATGTGAAAATCTGGTCTATGGTGGACTTTCCAGGTCTGAAGCCGCACTGATAAGGTCCAATCAGTCTGTTGACGATGGGCTTCAGTCTTTCACATAATACGCTCGATAGAACCTTGTATGCGATATTGAGTAGGCTGATCCCACGGTAGTTGGCGCAGATAGTGGGATCCCCTTTCTTAAGGATTGGGCAGAGTACACTGAGGTTCCAGTCACTTGGCATGCTTTCATCCGACCGATTCTGCTTACGAGCTCGTGCATGCTCTCTATTAGCTCTTCGCCTCCGGTCTTAAACAATTCAGCAGGCAGGCCATCAGCACCTGCGGCTTTGTTGTTTTTCAGCCGAGCAATGGCTGTTCTGACCTCGTCATGGTCGGGTGGCGGAATCTCAACGTCGTCATCAAGTACTGGGGTTGCCGGGTTTGCTTCTCTATCGGTGGAATGGCGGTCATCATCACCGGTCAGCAGTTTAGAGAAGTGATCCCTCCATATTTTCAGTGTGCTCTGGATATCTGTCACTAGATTTCCGTTCTCATCTTTACAGGAAGAGGCTCCGGATTTTAAACCTCCGGCTAGGCGTCTTATTTTCTCGAAGAATTTTCGAGCCTCATTACTGTCCCCATGCATCTCAATCTCCTCACACTCACGTCTTTCTGCCTCGCTTTTTTTACTTTCATACTTAAGTAGTTATTGTTTAGTATTCGAGATGCATAAATTAGTTAAATGTTTTGTAATATAAATAATAAATAACTAATAAAAAGTTCATATATTAAAAAAAAATGGTGACATTTTTTTTTTTTGTTTGAGAAAAAAATATTTTTTGTGTTTTTTTTAATAACATTTTTTCCAACAATTTTTTTTGAATTATTTTCTATTTTTTTTTTTTTTAATTCGTAAGAATAAAAAGAAATTAATCCAAGAAGGTATATTCATCTTCTAAATTAGATAATTATGTCCAAAATCTTGCGGAAATTGCCAGGAATTGTAAAAATAAATTATTTGTTATTTTGAAAACAAAACGAATACCTAAACAAAAAGTGTTTTTTATTAATTATTATTTTTTTAACCTAAAACTACATAAATGTCAGCAAAGTTTTTACTTACAACACATTTTATATACAAAAGATATAAATTGCATATTCATTTTGTTTTTAATATGTTGTGCCAAATTAACATTATTTAATTTTACTACCTAATTTACATTGATATAATCTAAAATGAACACACATTTTTATTACAGAAATCTGGGAAACTCAAACCTATTGCTGCAATCATGACGGCTGCAATGGGTCCAGCAACGTAGTGGTCTCCACCTGGCTTTTGGTCATACCCATGCTCTACTATATACTCAAAAGCTTGAATCTGCAGCAAATGCGACATTAATTTAAAATTTTTAAAAATCTATTTTCATATAATATTTTTTCCAGTTTTTGTATAATTTTTGAATAACAGGTTTTATAGAGGCAAATTTGGGGTAAAATTCTGAAATACATTTGGTGGGACCCAAAACTTTTCAATTCAAACATATTTTATGTCATATTAAGTCAAATTTTAAAACAGTCTTCCCGCAAGTAATTTGAAAATATAATATTTGCCATAAAAGTGTTTAATAGCAAAAATGTAAACGGAAAAATTCACTAGCAAACTATTTAGTTTTTAATTCCCAAATTGTGTGTTATCACAAAATTTATTGTAATTTGATATTTTATTTTTAAAGCATTATTTTAAAACATAATTTTAGTAAAATTGTTAATTTCAAATTTAGCTAATAAGTCATAAACCCCATCTTCAAATGCGAAATAAACTCAAATTATAAAATATCAAATCATCGAATTATGCAGCAAAACAAAAAACCAATACTTCAATCAACGATTTCACATAGTTTGGGGCTTGTGAAGTGGTTGATTTTAGGTTAAATAAATCCAAATACCATTTCATAACATTTAAGTACTTTAAACAGTTTAGACTTTAGAATCGACGAATATTAAAAAAAAAAATAATAAAAATGCAAAAATTATTAGCGAACATTTTCACCAAGCAACGAACTATAATAACAAACAAAAAAACATTTAAATCAATCATATTAAACATTAATAAAATTTCACTAGCAAAACTGCAATAAATATTAATAAAAATGCATCAGATTAATATAAAAATTGAATGCATTGCCTATGAGAAACGTTACAACTAAAAAAAAAACAAAAATTAATAAATAAAACCCTTAATAAAAACTGTAAAATGTAAGTGTAAAAAACATATACAAAATATGCAACTAGAGCAAAAAGGAAAAAAAAACAAAAACCAAAAACATTTTCACAATTGTGCAAGAAATTCTAAATTATTCTCTAAATAATGTTGTTACAAATACATAGTAATTAAATTAAATTAAAAGAAAATTAACACAAAAAATTATACAAAGTTACAATTTTTTTGATTATATAAAAAACTAGCAATTACCAAACAAATAGCAGACAAATTTCAACTAAAAATATTATATATTGTTATATTGCAAGAAACAATTATTAAATTAGTTTTTTCTGTTTGAAAATAATTTATTTCTGTTTATTAATATTAATAAAATATATATTAATAAAACGCAAATCTAAGCAAGTAATATTTAAACCAATTAAAATCTGCCTGTAGTGAAAGTATAGAAGTAATAATTAAAATTATTAAAAAAAAAAAACAAAATATACGAACATATTAGTTCCTCTCAAACAATTATATATTTAGCAAAGAGTTTTTGTGCTTTTAGAATTCGACTTTTTTTTGTATACTTCTTTCTTACTTTTATTAATTTTTAGTTCAAAATTGTAATACCATTTGCCTAATTGTATTTTCTTTTAAATAGATATATCTGTAAATTTGCGCCAATTTATTTCCAAGCACACCAGGTATTTATCTAAATGAAATCAATTAAGTTAATGTGATATTCATTCGTTTTGTCTATTCTAATAAATATTATAATTATTAATACATTTATTAAAAACTGCAATTTCAAAACTATTTTATTAAAACTGAAATATGTAAGCATAATATATATATATATAATATATTTCAATTAATTCATTAATCTATACTTTTAATTTTAGAAATAAAAATTTGAAAGAAAAATAAAAAACAAAATAACTTTGTTTAATTTTCAAATTAAGTGAATTAAGTAA
This sequence comes from Dryomyza anilis, assembly GCA_951804985.1. Classification (NCBI taxonomy): domain Eukaryota; kingdom Metazoa; phylum Arthropoda; class Insecta; order Diptera; family Dryomyzidae; genus Dryomyza; species Dryomyza anilis. The sequence goes on from OX638132.1 coordinate 98,514,528, forward strand.
AGGAGTTATTAAAAAAAAATGTGACGTGAGGTATTTAAGTGAAAATGTCCCAATCTATTGATCTTGTCAATTTTCAAAAAAAAATGTTATAAAATTTTAATTTTAATTTTATTTTGGTAAAAAAAAATTATTTAATTTATTTTTTCAGTATTTCAATTTTATTTTCTTCTGTCCGGCCATGAACATTACTATTTTATAAAATTTTCCGTTTTTTTTTTTATTTTGTTTTTCAAAAAGGGGGCTGTGAATAATATGCTAAACATAAAATTTCAATTAAACGCATAAATGCTGGCCCTAGATTTATGTTTCATTTATATCTCATTGCAGTTCATACCGTAAGTGCTGCATACCTTTAGGACATGTCACGAAATCTCGATTTTAACACCAATGTTATTAATTTTAAAACAGTTACGTTTAATTTGAAAACAGTTCGTTTAATTTCAAAACATTTTCGTTTAATTTTCATAATCATAGACAATTTAAAGTGAACCTTAAATTTAAAATAAGCTTTTTGGCAATATATTCTATACAAAATTTGTCAAAAAAGTGGAATTCGTTTTTAAAATCGACTTTAAATTGTCTTTTAATTTCAGTATTAAACATTTTTTGTTAATTTAGAAGTATGTTTTTTCTCAATATACTCAAATTGGTGTGACCTGTTAATGCCGGTCCGAACGACGGGGTGAGCGGGCAGTGTTTGCTCTCGGAGTTTTGCCATTTTCTATTAAATGATGTTGTTAGCCCCAGTTCAGATTTGAACGTTTCGACTCGCAGTGGTGCGCACTGACCTCTGAGCTACCGACGCAACGCTTTTAATGAAGAAAATATATAATATTTCGAAGCTGTTTTAGGAAATATAAAATATTTAATATTAATTTAAAGTAATATACATTTTATAATATTGAAATAAATTAGGAATTGAAAAAAATAATAATTCTGTTGAGGACTATATAAAGACAGAAAATATATTAAATTTGGATAAAGTAAGTATTTTTATTGAGTCTTCAAAAGTTAATTCAAATAATGTATGTATTTATCACAATTTTAAAATATTCGGGTAACACTTTTAGTGAATCGGGTACAATATTAAATGATTCGGGTACACATTAAAGTGATTTGTTTTCAAATTAAAATGATTCAGGAAGAAATTGAAGTAATTTAAACATTCGAGTTATTCGAGAATGTAATATGAATTCCAACTAAAATTATTAAAATACGAATTCCAGTGATTCGGGCATAAATTGAAGTGTATTTGGCCCAAATTCAAGTAAATCCAGTACACATTCTAGTGATTGGGATAAAAAAAGCAAGTGATTCGGTATCAAATAAAAATTTTTGGGGTACATATTGTAGTGTTTCGGGTTCAAACTCAAGTGATTCATGTAAAAGGGCATGCTAAAGTACAAAATCAAGTGATTCAAATACAAATTTGAAAGATTTGGATTGAATGTTAATCCGAATGACCGTAGATTCAGATTAAAAATTAAGTGATTCCTATGAAACATCTAATGATTCGGGTACCTACAACTTTAAATGATTTGAGTACACTTTAAAATGATTCCAATACAAAATCAAGTGATTCGTGTATGGCCTCATATAATTAGAGTACAAAACAATTTTGTTCAAATACTAATTCAAGTGAATCGGGTACAAATTATAGTGGTTTTGGCACAAGTTAAATTTAATCAAAATAAAGTTATTCAAATAAAACTTATTTGGGTACAAATTCAAGTGATTCGGGTTCAAATTCAAGTGATTCGTCAACAAATACAGAGATATGAGTATAAAACCTTTGATTCGGGTTCAAATTCAAATGATTCGTGTACACATTCAAGTGATTCGAGTACAATTTCAAATAGTTTGTGTACAAATTTAAGTGATTCGAGTAATAATTCAAGTGATTTGTACAAGAAATGAAGTCATTTGAGAACAAATTGATGTGATTGTTGTACAAATAATTCGAAAACAAACTCAAGTTAGTGAACAAAAGAAAATTAAGTGATTCGGGATTAAATTCATTTATTAGGTAAAAAAATATTTAAAAAATCATTTAATTTGAGTACAAATTATAATAATAATAGTTTGACACTACAGTCCTATAAGAACTTAGGCCGAGCTCTCTCACCATTTTGAGCTGTGCGTGTTATATTTGTACTCAAAGTGGTGGGACCTACAGTTTATTGCCGAATCCGAACGGCGGGTGAGAGCTGTTCATAGGCAATGGTTTTACTCTCGTAGGTTTGCCATTTACTGACGAGAGGTAGCGTGGTATAGAAAAATGTTTATATGAAAGATGTTGTTAGCCCCCGTCCAGGCTTGAACCGGGGACCTTTCGGCTCGCAGTCCAACGCACTAACCACTGAGCTACCGCGGCTACAAATTGAAGTTAGACGGGTATAAATTCAAGTGATTCTGTTACAAATTTCAATAACTCAGATGAAAAACCAACTGACTCTGTTTTGGATTAAACTAAGTCGGTTATAAAATTAGGTAATTTGGATAGAAAATTCATTCAATCAAATCCAAGTGATTTGGTTAAAAATCAAAATAGTTTGGTTTAAAATTCAAGTGATTATGGCTCAAAAAATAGTGATTTGAGTAAACATTAAAACATTAAAGTTATTCAATACAGTATATCTCTTTCTGTTAGCATAACTCTAACATTAAATTGTGTGTTGAGAAATCAGTCTAAAATTATCATTATATAATATTACTTTTATCACATTTATTTGAACATTAAAAATTTAATGTTTTCCTTGCTCTGTGAATTAATTGGGAGATGTTATTTCAATTCAATTTTAAAATTATCAATTTGGGTATCGTGAACTTTGTGGTCCCGGCATTTCCATTTTTCAAATACGGTTTTTGATGAAAAATCTTCACATCGAATTTCTCATACAATAGGTCATTTTTAGGGGTTGAGAAGTTAGTGTAGCTCATTCAATCGATTTGAAATCATGAAATCCATTGTAAGTTTAATGTCCATTTTGTTCTATAATAAATATATAAAACCCAAAGAAAAAATAAAATTAATTTGAATGCAAAATTCAGTATTATTTTTATAAAATTGTAATGATTGTTGAACAAATTTTGTACTTTAAATTTATTTTTAATTTATTTTATTCATTTTTTTAGTAATTAATTAAAATTCCATTCTCTTTTTGTTAAAGTATCTACAAAAATGCAAATTTCACAAATCACTTTATTATCATAAAAAATGAATCTATTCCCATGAATTTTGTATGTTTAATGCACATCGAGCATTTTATAAATTAATGTTTTGTTTTTTAGTTTTAATTGTTTCTTTTTTTTTGAGTTGGCTCTAAAGAAGATAAGCCTAATTTATTAGCTTTGCTGAAAGTTTGTGATGATTTTTTATTTAAAACTTTATGCAATAAATTTGCAATTTATATTTTTAATTACCTAATTACGTGAGACAGTTTGATTTATTTATTTTGATAAGGAGTGAAATAAATTTTAAATAGATATTTTATTTATTTTAATATGATTACTATAAAATATTCAAATTTTTTAATAAAATAATGCTTTAAAAAGTTGAATTATTGCATTTTATATTTTAGAAACAAATTTTCATGATTCTCGCATTAAACTCTTTGTAGCTATGAACAAATAATGTCGCCATTAAGCCCTTTCCTCTGAAATTAATTGCATTAATTACAGCAATTGCAGTCGTTCTGTTGTTTTGCTGAAACCCCGAAGAAAATGTGTTACCCTCAGTTGACTGATTCTTTACAGTACACAAAAACTGAAGACACAAGTGAAGAAATTTATAAACAACTGCACGAGTCCTTCAGTGTAGTAATTAATAATATTAATTTTTGTGACAGCACAAATTACTTCCGTTCGTATTTAATGCGTTTTGCTAACACGTTGTATAATTTTCAGACAGAGCTACATTTTATTTCTGCAGCATTTATTAAGGCTTAGAAAGAGAAATGTGACAGAATCTTAAAAACTCGTGTAATGTATGCGAAATGAAATCTAAACAAATCCTAGATGAAATTTTCCTTCACCGAAAAAATTACTATAGTAAATTATACTACATTTATGTCTTCGTTTTGAAAAAATTCAGTTCTACTACATTTTGATCTTTTTTAATACATTTGTATTAATTTGTATGGATTTTACTACACAATGTATTAGAAATTCGTTTTCTACATATTGCAGAATATGTAGTATGTATTTGTTTTCTGAAGTTTTTATTTTTGAAATGCGTGTACTACATAATACATAAAATGTATTATAAATTATTTACATATTATTATAAATTCTTCTATAAAATATATTCTATAAATTTACTATAAATTCCCCTGTATACAAAAATATGTATCACTTAAAGTTAATGGTTTTTATAAAAATTTGATTAAAATTGAATTTATTATATAAATTCTTAAAATTAACAGCCCTATTAAAATGTCTCTAAATATGAAAACATAATTTACTTTCAAATACAGCTAAGTTTTGTTTATATTTTTAAAACCAAATGTTTAGCGTTTCCAATAATAAAAAAATAATGTCCAATTTAAAATAATATTCGTTTGTATATGAAAGACTTGTCAAAAAGCCACCAATTTGTTAAAGCTGTACACCGAGAAAAATTACTGTAGCAAATTATATAAATTGTATGTCTTTGTTTTGAAAAAAATATTTCTACTACATTTTGTTGGTTTTTAAATACATTTGCCTTTATTTGTCTTATTTTTACTACACCATGTATTGAAAATTCGTTCTCTACATATTGCACAAACTGAATTGCTGTTTTGTTTTTATTACTTTCATTTGAATTCGTGTGGGATCACTGACGAACGAATTACGAAAGGTCGTCCCTCGTGCAGGTATAAACGAATTCTTATCCAGTTTCTGCAATATGAAACTGTCTGTAGCATCTGACCAAACCGTCTTAAGTTTACCGCTGAATATTTTTGGATTTAAAACATAGTTGTCAACTCTGCAGTATACAAATGTAGCACGCAGCTGCAGATGAGTAGTTTGTTGATGTGACGCGACATGACGTCAGCATTGAGACGGCAAATTTTTGTTTTTTCAATGTTCGCTCTCTCATTTTTCGATCGACGCCTATATTCTGTTCAGGCAGTAATAGTTGATATGACATCTTTATGGTTTTACCATGGTATGGTTTTACTATAGCATATAATTCTTATGTGTTTTAACCGAAAAGAAACACTTAAGTGCTTGCCATTCCTTTGAGTCATCAGAACTGATGATACTTAGTGGTGCTTTCATCTTATGATCGGGAAATTTTTTGTTTTATTTTTATTTATGTATTTATTTATTTATTTATTTATTTATTTATTTATTTATTTATTTATTTATTTATTTATTTATTAATTTATTTAATTATGTGTAGATTTTTCTTGTGGTTGTGGGTAACAATCTTTAGATGTATTTGTACTATACAACTAAATAGTTTTTAGATTTATATATCTTGAATCTTATTTTTGGTATTAAAAAATTATATTAATATTCATTCATATAATTTGCCGAATCAATAAAAATATTTTTTTTATTTAATTAATTATCACAACAAAGTAAAATAACTACACATTATTGTAAAATTAAAGGCATATGTAGTAATTTCTCTGGACGTATAAATAAAGACAAAATGTAGGTTTTTTAATACATATGTATTGAAATTTTATATAGAAAAGCTGTTAAATTATGTAGTAATTTTCCATATAAAATAACTACTTCAGTTTAGTAAAAATAAATACATATGCTTTTGGACGTAAATCAAATACATATGTATTTATTTTAAAGACATTTTTAGTTATTTTTAATACAGTATTTTTTCGGTGTTATATTAAAAGACATAGTATTTATCAGCTCATGTTTCTTCATTAGGTACACTCAGAAAATATCTCATAAAATCCAATTTAAATATGTTAATAGGAAAGTTATTAGTATACAAAAAAAATATATAATTTTCATACAAACTCAAAAATAATTTTATAGTATTTTGTAGTATTTAATGGGATTTGCCGATTGAATATTTTATCATATTGACTAATTTAAAGAGTAAAAACAATGGCGCATAGATATTTTAAAGTCGATTTTAAAATTAAAAATTTTTTTTTTGACAATATTCACATTGAATAAAATGTCAAAAAGCTGATTCTAATTTTAAAGTCGACTTTAAATTGTCAATGAATATGCGCCATTTAATTTAATGGTATTTTTTTCTGAGTGTACACTGTGTGAAAAAATTATAAATTTAATAATTGAAGTACGATTTTTATATATTTTTTGCGCTATATTGACGCATCTTTCAAAAACTTATACGTTTTAATTTGCTTACGAAAAATGGAACCTTAAAAAATGTTTCTTTTAAATAAGTATATTTTATCCACGAAAAGAAGCATTCAATTATTTTAGCCACGAAAAGAATCTCATAATCATTTTCTACACGATCAGAGCATAAATTTGTGCATTTTTAAAAATGTTGGGAAATCAAATTATAAAGTTTGAATTGCTTTAAAAATTAGTAAAAATAGTTTTTTTTTTTAAATTTTTTTTGTTATTTTTTTTTATTCATCAATTACATTATGTGTATAAAATATCTATTGATTTGAAAAACCTACAGAATTATAAATACGCATTTTGTGTGGCTATATCTTGACTAAAACGCAAATATTTTTGTTTATTTTGTTCATAACTTTTCATGGATACAATAGCAAATGCGATGTAAAGGCAATAATTGTTCGTTTTTAAAGCATCATTATTTAAAAATATTTTTTAAATTATTTTTGTTATTTGCAAGAAAAATGTTTGGCAAATTATTTTTAAATAATGATGCCAATCGATAGTTGTATTAAAAACAAACAATTAATGCCTTTACTCCACTATTTTATCTTGTATCATTAAAAAGTTATGGTAAAAAAACGAAAAGATTCGCCCTTTTGACAAAATTTTCAATTTTTCAAATTCTACATTTTGGCTAGAAATATCAAAAAAAAAAAACTGTCAAAAACACGATTTTGACAGAGTATACTTGAGGAAAAACTACATTCAACAGAACAGTTTTGTGATGAAGAAGTCATAAAATGTTGATGATGGAGGTGTTAGTGTATTATGACTAAATTTGTTGATTTTTCATTGATGAGAAGGCATTCCAGGTGCTTCATTGGCACATTTCGGTATGAAATTGATGCAGTAGGTATAGCTTGACATTCAGGTGCATAATTGTAATATTTTTAGATGAAACTTCTTCAATTTACATCATTTTTTTTTGTTGAAAAATTTGTTTCTTGAACAAAAATTTGAGCAAATTAAAACGTGTGGCTTTTCGTAAGAGGCGTCGATATAGTGTACTGATAAAAAGTGTAGTAAATACAGGCGCCATGGGGTCCGAAATCACTCAAAGGATATCAATAACATTTCAGCATTTTTAATGGATATCTCATGACAAACTGCTTTAATGAGTTTTAACTAATAGAATAAATCAGAAAAGTATCAGATTGTCCTTGAAAAAAATATTCGTCTTTAAAATAAGCTAGATCTCCAAAAAACAAATTTCCATAATTCAGAAAATCTATTTGAAATTCAAAAGACATCAAGGTCCATTCATTAATTCTTTTTGAAATTTAAAATAAATCAAATTGAAAATCAGAAATTCCATTTAAAATTCAAAAGGCATCAATGGAAATTCAGAAATTCAAATTTAGAAATTCCATTTGGAATTTAAAAGAGTTCAATTGTAATTCAGAAATTCTATACATTTGTAAATGGTGCAGATGCTTAGAAATGTTTTTTTTGTTTATACTTTGAGCAGATAAAAAAGAGAATTTGTATCAAAAACTGGCTTAAATCTGCCCGTACCCAAAATGTGCTGGATATCAGTTTTTAAAATTTAAAAAAACTTCCAACCAACTTTCATTTTTACTGGGTTTGCCGATAATATGCAAGAAATATTACAGAAAAGTGCCAGAATTTTATCTCGACAAAACCTGAGTGAGTCGTACCAAATGCTGTATATTCCAAAATGCAGACATCAAAGCTTTTATAATTTGGTAAAATTTGAGGCGAGGAATATTTTAGGCATATTTTCGAATTATTTTTTTTCAAACTAAATTATTATTTTAAACTTATAATTTTTAATGAAATACTAAATTTACTTAAATTATGTATTTTTGAAATAAAAATTAGATTTTAAATAAATCAGTTTATTTTTATTTGTTTAAATTCATTATTGTAATGTTTTACTGTGCAACGGCAAAAAAGTCTAAAAACATTTTTGCGGAATACTGATTGCTGTTGTTACAAATGTTGTGTCTGAAAAATAAAAATCTTTAATTTTCATTATTTTTATTTTTTTATGGTATTTTTTATTTGTGTAGCAAGCCTTTTTATTTTGAAACGCTCAAATGCGTAAGCAGGATAATCCATGTTTTTGAGAGACATATTTGCAAACCAAAGCCGACAAACATAAAATACATAGACACAAATGCACAAAAATAGGCAGACATTTCGACAGACAGACAGCCACACAATCGACAAACGACAGACAGTTCAACCTAAAGCTTCACGCGCGTACTTTAAATTTATGGCGCGAATTTATTGTTGCCTCATGGATTAAATAAAACGCATTGCATTGCATGGGGTTTTCGGCATTGTGATTGTCTGTTCTATTTTTATGGTTATTGTTCTTGTTGCTGTAGATAATTTTACACAGATTAGCATTGTAATCAATTATGAAGCAGTGCTATTTATTGCGCATTCTTTGCCCGCCATCAATCACAATCAGTGCTTTGTATCCCAATGACGATTATTATTATTATTATGACAGCCTAAAAGTATGCATGCAAATATCCGCATGACGTGTAACAAAAGAGCTCAATAGTCAATGAGAGGCAGGCGGTGAGATTAGGCTTGCCAACTCTCAAAAAATATGATTACGAATTACAAATCTTTAAAAAAAAACATAAAAAGCTAAGTTTTTGATTTCTTAAAATGGATTTTCTGAATTTCAAAATTAGTTATTCTGCTTCGACTGTGCTAAAATTCTGTAAAAACATGACAATGGAGTTGTAAAATTTCAAAGAATTCCCCCATTCTAAGTGCCAATTAAAATGTAAAATATGATTTTTTATTTTTAATTTTTTATGACTATTTTAAAAGGACTAATATCCATTTTCTGTATTTTGAAACGTCAAAATATCATCACACAAATTTTGATTTCATGTTAGTTGACTTTTAAAAATACAGAAAGATGCACTAATACATTTTTAAAACGTTTTTTAGAACTTCCCGATGAAATAATTAAATGTCACATATACTTACCGATATGGAAACTTTGTTTTAATTTTTTTTAACATAAAAATGAGAATAATGTACACGAAATTCTCTAAAAACTGAATAAAATGACAATAATAATAATAAATCCGAGATATTTGCAACATTTTTTTATTTTGTTTTTATTTTGGTCTTAAATTACATCGGACAAACAAATTTGTTAAAAAATTAGATCGACTTTCGAGTAAAAAGTGTTTCAGGTTAGGCGTGCAAATTATTCCAAACTATTGTAAACAGCTTATAGATTTTTTGATACCCTTTTCTTTAGAATAAACATAACAGTTGAGAGAAACGAATATCTTATTTGGGACAAATATAAAATAAATGTGTCATCTTCACATTAAAGTTTTTTGTTTTAATAATTTATGACTACGTGTTGAATGATACGATTTCTCTTTAGACAATGAAGTGTAGTCGTATATCGTCGGTGATACTGCCTAACTGCATATGAAAATTACGCCTAATTTTGTGTTATAATCGGGCTTTTAATTATCTGTTGATCGGATAAGTTAGATAATTGCCATTATAAGTTATGACATACTTATTTTTGTATGAAGTAGTGCAGAATTAAATTGAAATAGTTTTGTTTCTTCTATAAAATTAATTTTGTAAGAGGTATTAGAAAATGTAGATAGATATAAAATAAAATTATGGAAATGTGTTAAAGTGGGCAATTTAGTTGATCTCGTTTGAGAATAATAAGTGTTAAAGTGTAAATGTGTTAAAACACTGAATTTAATAGAAAATGTAGAATTGATAAATTTGATAAAAATTAACTTAATGCAGTTTTTGCTGCCTGCCTTCTCGTCACTTTGTGCAGAACAGAATTCGCATTTTGTTTATTATACAAAATGATGTTATAGGTTTAGCTAAGCACAAACTGCTTACAAGACCGCTGATGAGGAAGCGAGTCTGCTTCCGAAACAGCTGTACGGTCGGCCAACAAGTTTTTGATTTTTTGTCAATTACTCTGTTGTTTTTTTGAACCAGTGCAAAATGCATATTGTATTTAGTAGACCCAGAGCGCGACAAATTAGTTTTTCATTACTTTATTTTAAGTTCGACTAAAAACAAACAACATTAAAATAATTTAAATATATAACTAAAATTTAATATATAAAAATCACTTAAACATGCATCTTTAAAAAAAAAACATAAAAAGTTCACAATAATTACATATTCGACTTCAATCATTTTTATTCTATTTCACTTCAAATTAACTTAAAATTAAATTCTATATTAAAATTTATTTTATATTCAAAATTAAAATCACATTTATGGTGCTAATAATTTAATTATTACCCATTCTGCCATGTTACAGAGGTCTTCGATGCCTCGAAGCTTTCTCGATCTAACTTTGATATGAAAGTTTAAACTCGTAGCTAAATCGGTTCTAATTTTCATAATTTAGGGACAAGATACGATATTAAAACATTTATCACATCGATATCGCAATATTTTTCAAATATCGCAATATTTTACAAAACAATCTCGAACTTAGATTATTTTTTCTACGATATCGTTCGATTTCAAATAACTTCTCGAACCGGGAAAAGTCAGATGAACGCATCGATATCTATCTACGGGTCCGCGAATTTTTCCATCTATTGAGATTGATCTCGTAACAATATCAAAACGAATGGCATATTTGGTTTTTCAAAATTAAAATATTCACTACAAATTCTAATTTGTATTGTATATATGTAGCGTTAATTAATTTAAGTTGTTAATAATGTTTGGTCAGCGTATTATTTAATATATAATGTTTTGTTGAATGTTTGTAAAATAAAACAATAAATATATTTTAAAATTTTCGAAAAAACTTACAATTTTCATTTAAGTAGAAAACTGTGTTTACCAGGGATGCTAAGAACCTTTTGTTGAATTCCCGACGAGAGATGGCAAGCCTATTTGCGATACATCGAATAAAATATAACGAGCTCCCAAAAGTAGGCTTTAGTTTTTTTGAAGTTTCTGTTTTTTTAGTTTATTTTATATCCATTCATTCATCATTCCTTTGGGTTTTGTGCAAACACGAGTCCTTTGGCAATTTTTCTCTTCTTACCAGAGATTTTCACAACAACAACAAAAACAACGAGAAAAAAAAACTGAAATTTAACAAAAACTTTACACAACAAAAACAAGCACAAAACACAATCAAAGTCAAAGCAAAACTTATTCAATTCGTTGCGCTTTGTTTGGCAGCTCGTTACAACTGTTTCCAGTGACATGTTGTTGTTGCTATTGTTTTTGTCATTGTTGTTGTTGTTGTAGCCACACATGCACCTACGCATTTGCTGCACACAGGTTTGCTTTAGGCCATGTGAGACACAGCAACAGAAGGACAGACAGAAAAACAATTGAAGGATCTTCCGAAGAAGAGACGAGAAAACTTGCAAAATTAGTCGCAACAGCATCACTCAAGGATAAACCAAACAGATGCAGCTGCAGCGAAAGGCTTCCGTGACGCCTTCCTTAATTACCCCAGTAGAAAAAAATTGGTTTTTATAAACAAAATTGAAAAAAAAAATAAAAAATTTATTGGATACTTTAATTAGTGAGACATTTAAATCATTGTTAAAAATTATTTATTTATAAAAAGTTTATTGATAAATGGAATTTTTAGTGAAAAATTTAATGTTTAGTGAAAAATTGAATTTGTAGTGAAAAATTGAATTTTTAGTGGAAAATTGAATTTTTAATGATAAATTGAATTTTTAGTGAAAAAATGAATTTTTAGTGAAAGTTTAGTTTTAAGAGAAAAATTTAATTTTTAGTGAAAAATTAATTGTGTAGTGAAAAATTTAATTTTTTAAGGAAAAAATTGATTTTTAGTGGAAATTGACTTTTTTTTTAGTGACAAATTGAATTTTTAGTGAAAAAATTAAGTGTTTACTGAACAATTTAAATTAATGTTGGGTGCCATACAAATCACACAAAGGTCCGCACAGACTGTTGCTGCTGATTCTGTTGTTTCACAGTTTTTTCTGTTGTTGGCAACCCAACTGCATTGCTGCAGCGGCACCAACAGCATCAGTTGTTGCTGTGCTTCCCTTGGAGCGTTCGCAAAGGCGTTCATGTTGCCAACATGCTGTCAGCAACATGACGTAAATGGCAGCAACTCGGCATTGAGACGCAGCTATCAACCGTCACGACAACCAACCGACAGACCGTAGTACGGCCGGCGCATTTTGGCCTTAAGTTGTATTTGCGAAAGGCTTTTGTTTATATATTTCAGAGGATATTTTTCAACGAGCCTGCCTAACGTTGAGGAAATAATAAATGAGTTAAACAAGTAGAAAAGATGATGATAATGAGTTGAGAAATGCGAAATTCTAAGGCACACTGTGGTCAGCCCATAATTGCCATTGTGTGTCACAGTCAGTTGAATAATGTATTTAAGAAGGAGTATTTAAGAATTGTTTTTTGTTTTTTGTAATTAATGATATAAAAACATTAATATTTAGCAGAATTCAAGATGAATGATATGTTGGTTGAAAAACACAATTGTATTTGACTTTTATTTAAAAATTAAATCCATTTTTAAATTCATGTACGATCTAAAAATATGAATATCAGTTTATTTATATAAAGCATTTTTTATTTATTTATTTATTTATTTATAAAATTTCCATATTCTATTTAAAAACAAAAGCGAAAATACAAAACAATGACAAATAAAAAAACAGAAAAACTAATAGCAAAGCAAAACAAAAGAAAAAACCAATAAACAAAAACAAAAAAACAAAAGCAAAAATAATAAATAAATAAATAATAGTAGAAAAAATAAAATAAAAAACACGATTACAAAAAAGCTAAAAGCAAAACAAAAAAAAAAACAAATAAACAAAAGCAAAAACAAAAAAAACAAAAGCAAACCCGAAAACACAAAAACAAAAGCAAAATCATAAACTAAAAACGCAAAAACAAAAGTAAAGATTCAAAAACAAACACAAAAACATAAACTATAGAAAAAATAAAATCAAAAACACGAAAACAAAAAAAACATAAATGCAAAAACACAAAAGCGAAAACAAAAATGAAAATTAAAATAGAAAACAAAACCATAATCATGAATGAAAAAAGAAAAACAATAACAGAAGTAAAAACAGAAGCGAAAACAAACTCAAATACAAAAACGTAAACACATAATAAAAACGTAAGAACAAAAACACAAAAGCAAAAACGCAAAATAAAAAAAAAATAAAAATAAAAATAACAAAAGCAAAACGAAAACAAAAAAATCCAAAAACTGCAAATCATAAAAAAAAAACAAAAGAAAATCAATAAAAAAAGGAAAAATTAAATGAAAACAGTATACACTCAAAAACAAGAGCAAAACCATTAAATAAAAAGAAGCAAAAATAGAAAAACAAATACAAGAGCATAAACACATAAACTATAGAAAAAGTAAAATCAAAAATACGAAAACAAAAAAAAAACAAAGATGTAAAAACACAAAAGCAATAACAAACATGAAAACAGAAAACAAAAGCAAAATCATGTATTAAAAACTAAAAACACAAATACAAAAACATAAACACATAAACTGTAGAAAAAAGTTAAAATCAAAAACACAAAAAGTAAATTAAAAACGCAAAACTAAAAACCAAAAATCAAAACCACAAATACATAAGCAAAAAAACAAAAGCAAAAACGAAAAAAAAAAAAAATTAAAAACACCCAATCATAAAACACAAAAGCAAAACAAACACACAAAAGCAAAAAGAAATACAAAGGCAAAACAAAAGCATAAACCCAAAACCAATTTCAAAAACAAAATAAAAAGCAAAAACTTGAACAAACAAATAAAAATAGAAAAAAAAAAACAGTATATACTCAAAAAGGCTAAACCATAAATAAAAATTAAAGCAAAAACCAAAATGAAAAAAAAGCCTCTTTGCGCAGCCCGGGTACGAAATACTAGTCTTAACTATTTATAATAATGTTGATTTTTAAAATTTTACTGAAATTTAATTTTTACATCTATAGCGATTTCTTAAATTTTGATTTATTTCATTTTTTTCCACTATTTGAATCAATCTTTATTGCCTAAAGAATTAAATGATTTTGTTATCTTCTATTTCCTTTTCAATTTATAGTGATTTACCGCAAATGAAAAGGAGTCTTGTAAATAAAAAATATTTATAAATAATTTTTTTGTAAAAGTTTTTTCTATGTAATTTATAATTTTTTTATTATTTTCTTTAATTTATATATCTCTTTGTGGAATATTTTAAAGTATATACATAATTTATAAGTAGTATTTCAAAGTCTTTCTCAACCTATTATAATTGTCAAAAAATATTAATGATCGCCATTCAAACGTTTTAATATTCATAACCTAAAACTGTGCCCAGTAATAAATACTAATTAAGCTGTTTGCCATAAATATCACTTTGAAGATGCTAAAACAGAGCCATTACATGGCTTTAAAATGAAAATAAATTATTCAACAACATAACCACGAAGTTCCAACAATTTTAACTTCAAATCCTCTGCAGCAGTACAGAATAAAGTTGTTCATTTTCTTAGAGCGTCTGTTGGACAAGAAGAAAAATGTGAAAAATCGAAAATTAAAATTGCAAAAAAAAACAATTTCGGTTGCCTAGTCTAATTAGAAGACTTTGCTGCAACGTATCATTTGATCCAGCAGTGACAGCAGCTACTTTCAAGCACAGCCCAAATGCTGTTCGTTGAAACGCCGCCTTGTGGCCAGAACACTGTGCTTTGTTTTGACCAAGCAACTGACTGCATAACATGTCTTTGATAATGTCCAAGTAATCTCAAGGGCTGTGTTGTGCTTCGAACGATAGAATTAGGCGACGAAGCATCAACGTCTTTTTGAACATTGTCGGGCACTGCGTTTGATTAAAGGATGCGATATTCAGTTCATATTTAATATGTGCATATTTGAAATAATTTAAATTTTGTGTTGTTTTGAATCCCTACTTCATGCACGACGCTATGCACTAATTGCACTAAAATGATGTGGTTGACATTATTTCATGCCATGTCAGTCATGTCTGTCTCACTTGGTCTGACAGTCGTCTGACTGTTTTGCGTTGTACAAGTGTGAAAATTTGCAAAATTTGTCATTTGATAATCACACAAAAACCAAACATAGACCACATGCAGTTGACACAATTTATGTGCTGACATTTATTATTGCAAAGAATTATAAATGTTTTAGATTTGTTTCTGCTCGGAGCGGTAGCTGTTGCTATTTGTGGCGAGGGAATGCGGTGCTGAGCGAAAATATAAATGACAATAATCGTATTTGACGCATGCAAATTATGCGATTTTAATTGAAATAATAATTATAGATTTAAAACTTAAAAGCAAAAAACATAGTGTTCAATTTTGAAATGAAAATTTGAATTTTTAGGTAAAATCTGAATTTAGAGTGAAAAATCGAATTTTAAGTTAAAATTCGAATTTGTAGTAATAAATTGAATTTATAGCGAAAAATTTAATTTTGAGTGAAAAATTTAATTTTTAGGGAAAATTTAATTTTTTAGTCAAAATTTACATTTTTAGTGAAAAATTGAATTTTTAGTGAAAAATTGAATTTTTAGTGAAAAATTGAATTTTTAGTGAAAAATTGAATTTTTAGTGAAAAATTGAATTTTTAGTGAAAAATTGAATTTTTAGTGAAAAAATGAATTTTTAGTGAAAAATTGAATTTTTAGTGAAAAATTAAATTTTTAGTGAAAAATTGTATTTTTATTGAAAAAATTGAATTTTTTGTGAAAAATTGAATTTTTTGTGAAAAGTAGAATTTTTTTTAGTGTAGAATTGAATTTTTAGTGAAAAATTGAATTTTTAGTGAAAATTGATTTTTTTTTGTAAAAAATTTAATTTTTAGTGAAAATTCAATTTTAGTGAAAAATTGAATTTTTAGTGAAAAATTGAATTTTTTGTGGAAAAATTTAATTTTGTTGTGAAAATTTGAATTTTTTCTGGAAAAATTGAATTTTGTTGTGAAAAATTGAATTTTTTGTGAAAATTTGAATATTTAGTGAAAAAATGAATTTTTAGTAAAAAAAATTAATTTTTAGTGAAAAAATGAATTTTTAGTAAAAAATTTAATTTTAGTGAAAATTTTAATTTTTTGTGAAAAATTGAATTTTTTGTGAAAAATTGAATTTTTTGTGAAAAATTAAAAAAAAAATAAAAAAAATAGTGAAAAAATTAAATTTTAGTGAAAAATTTAATTTCTATACCCAGAAAAAAACAGGTGAATTAATAATATTTAAATAGAAAATATGTACTGTTAAAATTCTTCAATAGGATGTGTACCATTAGTTCAATAATAACAAATTGTTAATACAATATGTTGTACCATAAAATGTATAATGTACCTTTTAATTACTAGACCTACAATAAGCAAGACCTACAAATATTTAATGATACGTAATAATAATTTTATGGTATAGTCCAATGGTATTGAGTTTTTTAAATACTATTAAATTCATTTGACAACTTTTGAATCAATATGAAAAAACGATTAACACATGAACCGTAAAATTCCCATTATGTACTTAATGAGATATTTTTTGAATTAAGTGTAAATGTTTCACTTTTTTAGTGATGATTCAATATCTGATTCAAAATCTAAACCCAGAAAAAAATTCCCTCAAATCCCATTAAAATTGGTCAATGAGACAATTATTGATTTAATAGTATTCAAAAAATAAATATTTTCATATAAAATCAATGGAAATGTCATAGTATTTTGTAGTATTAATGGTATTTTCCGATTATAATAATAATTTATCCTATTGAATATTTTTACTGAGTGTAGTTGATTATATACTCATTGAGAAAAATATATGCCTTACAACTTTCTATAACTTATTACAAAACAACTTTATACTAATTTCGGATTATAAATTATCATTAAACCCTTTTGCCTAATCTATGCATTCATTTATCATATTCAGTGCGTAACTAATTGTCGCAAATTACTTTGCCCAGCAACCCATACGCATTTCCCTCAAGAAAAGTAGCAACTAAAAGTGAATATTAATTGCCAACCATCATTAACCAAATCTAGTGCCACCACAAAATATGAATGTCATTTGCCAGTATCAAGGGTTATAAATAAACTTCGCATTAAGTCTAAGAAAAAAAACAAACCGTCTTGATGAAGGTATTTCCAATAATAAGTTGTTTCCCATCAACAACAGATCCTCCGACGTTGAAATCTAACGAATTTATGATGGCTGCCTTCATTTTGGTTGATGTCCTGCCATCGCACACTTGTTGCACAAAATGTTGGAAAAGTTTTTCGATTAGCAACATACGCCGCCGCGTATACCGAACCCTCAGGAGGGACTAAGGATTAATGATACAATTTACTTAATTAGAACCTGCTGAATGAAACACAACCGTGTAGTGAAAAAAGGTTACACAACAATTTGTACGAGCTAAAAGTTTTGTACGAATAAAATATTATATTTAAAAAGTTTAGTGCCGATGTTGGAACTGGTGGCGCAGCTGGTAACATTTACGAAAATATAAAAGAAAATAAAAAATTCACAAAACCTAAGAGGAAATTCGGTTTGTAAGGTAGCAAAATTTATTATATTACATGCTTGTAAAAACCTGGATGGGTAAACAAAAAAAAAAAAAACACCGAAGCGTATAAAACAACCGTTGGGGTGGATTGAGACTAATCCATCGAGGCATTAAAAAATAAACCTGTTGGATTTTTATGGCGCAGCTGGGGATTTTACGAAAACAATAATGTAGAAGATATATTGAATTTGGAATGGTGATACTTTAAACTACATAAATAAATGTGATTTTAAATGGTTTTTATATACTACATTAATATACTACATTAAGTAGCCGCGGTAGCTCAAAGGTCCCCGGTTCAAGCCCCCAGTCCAGGCTTTTCATAGAAACATTTTTCTATACCGCGCTACCTCTCGGCAGTAAATGGAAAACCTACGAGAGTAAAAATTGCCTATGAAAAGCTCTCACTCGCCGTTCGGATTCGGCAATAAACTGTAGGTCCCAACACTTTGAGTACAAATATAACACGCACAGCTCAAAATAGTGAGAGAGCTCGGCCTAAGTTCTTATAGAGCTGTATGGCACTACTATTATTATTTATTAAAAGTAAAAGGGTATTTTGGTGAGGTAATTTGCTTTGATCATGCAAGAGAGCCAAAAATGACAAGTAAATCGATCACCTTCTGAATACGTCCGTCTCTCCGTATTTCTAACTGTCTGACTGAAAAACTAGTTCAATGAAACTCAGGAACTATATTGCTGATACACCTATGTTGTCTGTAAGTGAAAATAGTCGTATTCGAATTTAGTCGAATTTTCTTTATAACCTACCTCTTTTCACCAACATAATTTCTTGTAATTTGTAATATCGTAAAATACACGAATATTTCGTAGAATACATGAAACATTGGCAATTTATATTTTATTTCCAAAAAATATTTCGTACGAACGATTCGTATATATTACAAATCAATATTCGTAAAAATAAAACAACAATAAAATTACGAATATGCCGTTTAAATTACGAATATATCGTTTAAATTACGATACTTTCGTTATATTATTTTCTATTACAAATTGTTTACGAAACAATAGCATATTTTACAAATGACCTTTACATTTAACGAATATATTACAAATCTTACGTAAATTTGTAGGCTATATGTAGAATTTTACGAAACATTCGTGTTTTCTTATGCGAATATTTAGTAAAAACTGAAATATGTTGTTTCAAAAGCAACTTAGAGCTACATTTTATTTTAATTGGTATCACGGTAACAAGTAGAAACTGTTTTAAAATGTGTTCTGTTTTTTGTCTAAAGTATATTGAATATTATTCGTCATAATCGTAATTTGTATCGTCATCATTTTCAACGTCAGTTTTTTTTTGTAAACAAAGTATTCGTGTATTTTACGAAATATTCGTAAAATGTTTCATATGTGACATAAATGTACGAATGTCATCGTCAAAAGTACGAATACTTTCGTAAAATCTACGAATTTGTTCGTAAAAGGGTATACAAATGTTCAATAAATTAGGAATCTTTCGTATTATGTACGAATGGCTTCCATAGATAAAATCTACGAATAGTTTAGTATAATAAACTAGAGATGGGCGCGTATCTGCTTTTGATGGCACAGACACGCACGGGCACGCCGATAGATGACACGCACGAGCACGAGCCCGACGAGTAAATTTACAGGCACGCACGAGAAGCACGATAAAACACGGGATTTTAAAAGACACGTAGAAACACGGAAAAATACGACAAAACACAGAAAAACACGACAAAACATGAAAAAACAAGCGAAACGTGTAAAAAAAAACCGGAACCGTTTAAATTTTTGGAACCAGAATCCATAATAAAAATTTATTGAAGCGGAACTGGAATCGGAACGTATATATTTTTTCTGGTTGGAATCGGAACCGGAACAGATATTATAGTCCCTGTCAGGGAACGCAAAGAACCGGAATCGGAACCGTTAATAAAAATGTATGGAACGGGAATCAAAACCCATTTACTTTCTTTGTTGGAACCGGAACCGGAACCACAATTTTAAAAATCTTCGAACCGGTACCGATATTCCAATAGGTTTTAGTCCCTGTAATAAATAATTCAAAATTTATGTTTGATACTGTTTTATTCTCTTCAATCCATAAGTAAAACTAAAACAACACATTTTTAAGAAAAGATTAAAATACCACGAAATTTTTATTTTCAGGAGCTCGAAGTAAGAGTTTTTTTTAATTGCGGTAGAAACTATAAAAAAAAATCTTTAATGGGCGCGTGCCTGATTTTGGAGGCACGGACACGCACGGGCACGACAGCAACTAGCACGCATGGAGATTTGCACGCACGAACTCAGATTTTCGGGCATGACACTAAAAAGCAAGGCACGCGCCCATCTCTATAATAAACAATTAATATTCGTAATTTTATCATAAATTTACGAAAGTTCTTTCGTGTTTTTTTTTTAAATATTTCGTTGATGAATTTCATGAATTTTTTCGTAAAATACACGAACGATTTCGTATTTTTTAAGCAGATACTTATTATTTTGAGTGTACTATATTTAAGCATTTGTTACATCGATATCGTAATATTTTAGAAGCAACCTCGAACTTTGATTTTTTTTTATACGATATTGTTTCGATTTTGAGAAATTTCATTATATTGAAAGCATTTTCTTAAACATTTTTGTATAAATTTATACTTTTAAAGCAAATTTATACAATTTGCAAGATGCTCGATTGGAATATTTCATCGAATTTCCAATTATCATCAAGTGGTTCATCGAACCAAAAATTATGGAAACTATTACCATAAACAATTTAATAAATGCCTATGATTTTCCGGCATCTTGGCACAAGTAAAATAAAAGTTCGTTGGAAAAAAACAGACAAAATTCAATATTTGTGAAAATAGTTTTGCCAACAAAGTTGTTGACAAAACTATGCCATGAACACTGTCTCGAATACTAATTGAGTAGTCACATGAATAAATCACTGAATAGAACTGGGAAAAAAACAACGATAAATCAATATGTGGCAGGATAATACAAAATTCTGTGCGGGTTCAAACATTGAATTGAAAACCAAATAATAATAAGAATAATAATAGTACGGAAGAAAATGTGCAGAAAACTACTACTTTATAACAGACAACGTATAAGAATTGAAACGAGTCGAAATTAAATTTATTTTCCACTCAAGTCGACCTCATGATGGGAATTAGCCAGTAAAGAGACAATTTTTGGCGTATTGTCTATTGCAATATTGCTGAAAATCTAAAGAAGATGGAACGATAGAGGTGCCAAAGCACAGACAAAGTGACATCGACCTAAGACTGAAGACTGCACTGAATTGAACCGAATTGAACTGAATTGAATTGTGGAGAATTGAAATTTAATTTCATTCCATTGATATCTACAGAGACTAAAGTGTACAACACATATCACAAAATCGAGCAGCAAGTGACGAGGGTTACAAATACAGATGTTACAAAAAGAAGACAAAGACTAAAACCAATAAAATATAAATTTTGAAGTATTGTGTTCGACATCTTGCCCAGGGGGATTTATTGCCAGTGTAAAGGATCTGCATCAGTTTCTGATTTGAATTGTTAAACACTTTCGAGAATATACGATAGACAGCGTGACATTATGGAAGACCTTGAGTCGGAGTGACTATTTTACAAGGACCTAAGCAAGACAGTAATTTTATAATTTATATTATTGACTGCTTTAGTGCAGGATTTATTGCGCTCAAAGGACATTTGCGCCACCAACTGAAAGTTGATGTTGACTTACTATATGAATGATTTGCAGGCGAGAATTTGCAATTGCCATTGCGAATTATATATTAAAAAAATCGAATACGATTAAAAAATGAATGAATAAAGTATGAGTTTGACAGATTTGTGCGGCAAAACGATTTATTGCCAGCGCGCATAGCAGATAATTGGAAAACCTCATAAAGATTTAATAGTTTAGAAAATGGGCAAAGACAGTGATTTTATTGAACTCTTGATATTTAGAATGCAAAGTGGGCTAATGAAGAGAAAATAACAAGAAGTACTTTATTCGATTTGCAGTAAACATTAAATTCAAATTAGAGGGCACTACGAAAAAAACACATCCGAAATAGATAGTCCTATAAATCATTTGAGAACAATTCCATTAAAAATTAGTTACCTTTAATAAAATTCAATATACCTATTTTATAATTAAATGTTTTTTTTTTTTTTTTTTAAACTATAATTTGTTGGTCGAAAATTAAAACGTTTGCGATATCAAAAAGGACAGGAAAAATCTGAAAATCCTGAAAAAATCCAAAAGAATAGGAAGTTATACAAAGCTAAACGCAAAACTTCTTAATTATAGAAACACTTTCTTGTTACTTTCTTGTGTTTAAAAAAAACAGCTCAGTCCGAGACCTCCGATGCCTTGAAGCTTTCCCAAATAACTTCGATAAAAAAGTTCTATCTCGTTGCTTTATCGATTCTAATTTTTTAAATTTCAATTTCTATTAGAAGATACAAAATTTTAAATATTTATCGCATAGAAATCGCAATATTTTTCAAAGCCATCACGGGCTTTCATCATTCTTTTAGATCGGAAATCGGAACGATATCGTAGTTCCGGTTTCCGATTCGACAGAGCGTATCGATATCTATCTAACATGTAGGTCCAATTTGACGCTAGATATCGCTACGATAAAGTATCCGATATCGTGTGAATTCTCCATATTTTCGCATTGATCTCGTAACGATATCGAAATGAATGGCATACTGAGAGTAATTATTGATATGTCTTGAGAATCTAGCCGCGGTAGCTCAGTGGTTAGTGCGTTGGACTGCGAGCCGAAAGGTCCCCGGTTCAAGCCTGGTAAATGGCAAACCTCCGAGAGTAAAAACATTGTCTATGAAAAAGCTCTCACCCGCCGTTCGGATTCGGCAATAAACTGTAGGTCCCACCACTTTCAGTACAAATATAACACGCACAGCTCAAAATGGTGAGAGAGCTCGTCCTAAGTTCTTATAGGACTGTAGTGCCAAACTATTATTATTATACCCTACACTAAGAGTGAAAGGGTATATTCAGTTTGGTACGCCGTTTGTAACACCCAGAAGAAAGCATCTCCGGTATGGAAAAGTATATATATTCTTGATCAGCATGACCTCCTGAGTCGATTTAGCGATGTCCGTCTGTCCGTCTGTCTGTCTGTCCGTCTGTCTGTCCGTCTGTCTGTCTGTCTGTCTGTTGAAATCCCTAAGACTTTTAAAATTGAAGAGCTAGATAAATGAAACTTATAACTTAGATTACTAATATACCTACGCTGTATGTGCGAAAAAATTGGCGAGATCGGTCCATGGTGACCTATGATCCGACCACTTATGTTCAAATACCACATATAAAATGTATATATAAAGATCAATTTTTATGTATACGTGCTTAGGTAAACTTTGTTGGTCAAATATATATTGACATCATGCTCAAATACATGATAATAATGTTTTCCGGCGAAAAGACTTGTGGTTCACAAAAAAAAAAATCGAAATTCGGTACACCTACCCATTTGTAAATATGGGTATCAAATGAATGGAAATTCTTCAGCGATTGAATGTTTGTAGTTATTTTCAGGATTCGTATACCCTGGTGACCTATATATCACTTTGAATGGTAACCACACATATGTGTAGGGTATTTATAGTCGGCTTACACCGACTATAATTTTGATAATCCTAACTATCATAATTACACCTACTTTAAAATTTCCCATGTGATCTAACCTTCCCAACTGGTTATTATTATTATTATTGAGAATCTAAAAATAAAGCAAGAGCAATAATTCTTGATATGCAAAGTTTAATTTTTTGGATATCAAGAATTATCAAGAATTTCAATACATCAAGAGGTATAGTGAGTAATATAAATTTAAACGAAAACTATTTGATTTTATAAACAAAGTGTCTTGGTTGTCCAAAAATAATACATGTTGATTTCTTGAGTTTTAAAGAGCGTAAACAATACGATTTATTTCTCATATGCTGAGTTTAATGTCTTGGGAATCTAAGAGGTAAACAAGAGCAATTATTCTATACATGAAGTAGTTAATTTCTTGAAATCTAAAAGGTGAACAGGTGCAATTATTCTTCATTTGCAGTAGTTTCTTATGATTCAAAAAGTATTTTATTAGTAATAAAATCTATATATATAAAACTCTTGGTCCGTCTGTCAGTCTGTCGGTCGGTCTGTCTGTCTGTCTGTTTGTTCCAGCATCACGTCTAAACCACTGAACCGATTTAACTGAAATTTTGCAACAGGATACTATGGAGTCCGGAGGGTCATAGGCTATATATGGGCGGGATTGGACAAAGGGGCGTGGTATCTCCCATACAACCTAAACTTTCAAAACGACATAACTCGGCACATTCACAAGCTAAGATGAAACAATAAACTCAAATACAAAAAAAAATACAAAAGTAATCACACCACATTAAACCTCACCACAATGAAACTCACCACACTAAAATTCACCACACTCAAATAAAAAAAAAATACAAAAGCAATCACACCACATTAAAACTCACCACACTAAAAATCACTACACTCAATCACACCACATTAAAACCTCACACTAAAACTCACCACATTGAAACTCACCATACTGAAATTCAGCACACTAAAATTCACCACACTAAAACTCACCACACTAAAACTCACCACAAAAAATTCACCACACTAAAATTCACCACACTAAAACTCACCACACTAACTCACAACACTAAAACTAACCACACTAAACTACTACTGGGAAAAACTCTACGGGAAAGAATACTACGGGTAAGAATTCTACTGGGAAGAATTCTACGGGGAATCACAGTCTGAGAAAGAATTGAGAAAAGTTGTTTTAGCGGAGAATTAGTTTGGTATATATAAATAATAAAAATGTTATTTATATTAATAAAATTGGTCCATAACCTTACATTCACAAATTCACAACACGAGTTGTGTACGGGTCCAGCTAGTAATATAATAAAATATAAAACCAGTTGGGAAGGTTAGATCACATGGGAAATTTTAAAGAAGGTGTAATTATGATAGTTAATATTATCAAAATTATAGTCGGTCTAAGCCGACTATAAATACCCTACACATATGTGTGGTTACCGTTAAAAGTGATATATAGGTCACCAGGGTATATGAATCCTTAAAATAACTACAAACATTCAATCGCTGAAGAATTTCCATTCATTTGATACCCATATTTACATATGGGTAGGTGTACCGAATTTCGATTTCTTTTTTGGTGAACCACAAGTCTTTTCGCCGGAAAACATTATTATCATGTATTTGAGCATGATGTTAATATATATTTGACCAAAAAAGTTTACCTAAGCACGTATACATAAAAATTGATCTTTATATGTACATTTTATATGAGGTATTTGAACATAAGTGGTCGGATCATAGGTCGCAATGGACCGATCTCGCCAATTTTTTCGCACATACAGCGTAGGTATATTAGTAATCTAAGTTATAAGTTTCATTTATCTAGCTCTTCAATTTTAAAAGTCTTAGGGATTTCAACAGACAGACAGACGGACAGACAGACGGACAGACAGACAGACGGACAGACAGACGGACAGACGGACATCGCTATATCGACTCAGGAGGTCATGCTGATCAAGAATATATATACTTTTCCATACCGGAGATGCTTCCTTCTGGGTGTTACAAACGGCGTACCAAACTGAATATACCCTTTCACTCTTAGTGTAGGGTATAAAAATAATACAGGAAAATTAAAAAAATAGTTTATTTTTTATATAGTTTAAAAGTTCATAAATATCAGGATTTTTTTCATTAATATTATGAAAGCGTTCATCAATATTATAAATTTTTTCATTACGGTTTTATGAACAATTCATAAATTGGATGAATTTGGTCATTGGTTGAGTAGTAATGAAAAAATCATAAAATTGATGAACAAATTCATAAATAGAATGAATTTTTTTTTCTGTGTACCAATCTACACCTCATACCACTTTCTACCAAGACATACCAAGTTCTATAAAAATTGTTACCAATTTTAAAATTTTATACGATGTTCAAGTCCAGTAGTATGAGGTGACTTGGTATAAGGTGCCTTGGTATGCGGTGTTTTTGTATGAGATGTCTTTCTTTGAATTGTACAGTGGTATGTGATGTACATTGGCAAGTGGTGTGCATTGGTATGAGGTTGTGGGCGCCTTTGGTATCTAACGACATCAATGTTATGAATGCGATCATAAATATGATGAACGCATGGTAACTGTCGAAAAGGTGTTCTCCAATATGATAAACTGTATGTGAGGAATATGTTTCATCATATTAATAAACAAATACATAATATACAATATGTATGTATTGAATATTGAAGAATGCTGTTCATCAAACCAAATTTCAATAAAAATTTTTATTTTTCGTTAATTTTTCGGCAGTTCTCAAAAAGTTCTTGTATATTATTTCTGCTTTAATGCTTCTTCGACATACATAAATTAGTAAAATGTTTTTTTATTATATATTTATTTATAAAAAATATATTTAAAAAAATATTGTTTTGAATTGTTTTTTTTTTTTTTAATTAATTTTTTTCCAATTTTTTTTTAAATTAAAGAAACTGTATCTTCATTAAAATGACGATTTAAATTTTTGTATTGAATATTTCGTTCTTCGATAGTATGAATAAATTCATCAGATTGATGATTTTTTTCTTTGTTGACATGAGATTTCGCGGTATGACTTGTCTTGGTATAAGCTGAATCATGTATTTTAACTAAATGTTTTTAAATGTAAGAAAATGTTAAAAAAAAAGTAAAAAACAAATTGAATAATGAATAAAAATCATAACACATAACACAACTTACCCATGACACCAGCAACAAATAACGAATGAAATCAATGCCAACATACTACGTGAGTGTCAAGCACAGATCACCCTTTCAACCTTTTGGTGTAACCTGCATTGAACTCACCTCAAAAATATTTTCTATAGATGGTGGTGGTCATTCTGATGATTGAAAAAAATGTATTTCGAGAAACCAACAGACATTGGGCATCACAACCACAAGCACCATCGAATTCAATAACCATGAACTGTATTTCAGAGTTTAGAAAATAGACGAAAATGAACAATACCACTAAACATCGAGGGCAGGACGCAAAAGCACTAAGAAGAACCGTGCAACTGAAAACCCGTAAAAGAAATGGTCCAAAGAAACAATTGAAATTGTTTCTGCCTTCATGGAAGCATTACGGCTAAATTCCAAATTATTCTACCATGAATAATTCAATGCTTACCCCAACCACCCAGCAGCCTTAACGCATTTTTCGAGTTTCGTTTGGTTGTGGCATTTTGCCGTCGTCGTCATCGTTTATGCCTTAAAAAGAAGTAGTTGAAAATAAGTAGTAGTAAAATAATATAGAAACAAGAAATGAGTAAAATATTTTACGAAAAACTTGAAAAACAACACACAGAAATTTGTTTAGTTTTCGAAAGATGCTGTTGTGTTTTTGAGGTCTTTGAGTTATTGCAGCGCTTTGGTCAAAGTCTACTTCTACTTCGTATGTCCAAAGAAATTTATTTTTGAAACTAAATGAAGAGAAAAATAAGATTTCAGTAACAATTATATTGCGTTTGCTGTTGGCTGAGCTTAAGCGTTTAACTTGAGGTAGTCTGTCAGTGACATAAAGATATGTGGCCTAGTTATGAAGTTATAATGATGTTATTACTCCATAATCTGGTAATATGAAAAATGTATAGTTATGTAGTGTTTTCTAAGTCAATTCCATTCTTCTCCAGTCGTTTTTTTTTAATTTTTTGAGACCTTTAATTATATAAATACAAAGTTTGAAAATGAAAGCTTACCTCGTAAAAATGTCAGAAATAAACATTTTTTTTGGTGCCCGCCAAAATAAATTTTCTTCATACAGTCTTTTTTCGATGTCCGATCATAAAATTTTCATAAAGCGCACTATTTCTCGAGAAATATAATTTTTATGTATTTGATGATCAAAAAAGGGTGTTTTTTTACCCAAAAAGTTTACTTCCCCGATATAATGTAATATTCAACCGTACATATTAGTGGTAGAAGACGTATTTGAACATAAGTGGTCGGGTCAATCGACCGACTAAGCACGTTTTCAATAGCAAGCAGCAAAATATATAATCTGACTTCTATTTTTCATTGTTTCTATGTAACTCTTCTAGTTTCCCTGTAATCGTAATTTCAAAGACAGTCGGACTGGCGAACATCGCTAAATCGAATCAGGAGGTAACTCTGATCAAGACTATATAATATTTTAGATACTGAATACGCCTCCTTTTCACTCTTATTGTAGGGTATAAAAACCATGTGGACGAAGAGCTGCAGATCAAGTGAGGAATAAAATAATGCATTTGGCGTTCATATGCTCCAATTCAGGCAGGACAATTATCCTATTAATATAATAAATCTGAATGTTGGTTTGTTGGTTTGTCCTTTTGTTTGTTTGTTCCACTTCTCCGTCTAAACGGCTGATCCGATTTTCTTGAAATTTTTACCACAGATGCAGTATGGTCTGGAAGGAATGATAGGCTATATATGGGCGGGATTGGACAAAGGGGCGTGGCACCTCCCATACAACCTAAACTTTTAATACGATATAACTCGGCACTTTCACCATCTACGAAAATGAAACAAAACTCAAACACAAAAAAAAAATTTAAAAGCAAAACCACAAAACAAAACAAAAGCAAAAGCAAAAATACAAAAACAAAAGCAATCACGTTTGTTCCGCTTCTCCGTCTAAACGGCTCATCCGATTTTCTTGAAATTTTTACCACAGATGCGGTATGATCTGGAAGGAATGATAGGCTATATATGGGCGGGATTGGACAAAGGGGCGTGGCACCTCCCATACAACCTAAACTTTTAATACGATATAACTCGGCACTTTCACCAGCTACGAAAATGAAACAAAAAATTCAAATAAAAAAAAAAATTTAAAAGCAAAAAGCAAAAGCACAAAACAAAAGCAAAAATACAAAAACAAAAGCAATCCCGTTTGTTCCGCTTCTCCTTTGATCCGCTTTTATTGAAATTTTTTTCACAGATGCGGTATGGTCTGGAAGGAATGATAGGCTATATATGGGCGGGATTGGACAAATAGGCGTGGCACCTCCCATACATCCTAAACTTTCAATACGATATAACTCGGCACTTTCACCAGCTACGAACATGAAACAAAAAACTCAAATACAAAAAAAAAATTAAAAACAAAAAAGCAAAAGCACAAAACAAAAGCAAAAATACAAAAACACAATCACATAAAACCACAATTCAAACTTAATGAAAAACAAAAAAAGGAAAGAAAAACAAAAACAAACTCACCACACTAAAATTCACCCTTAAATTCACCACACTAAAACCCACTACACTATAATTCACCACACTAAAACTCACCACACTAAAATTCACCACTTTTAAACTCACCACATTAAAACTCACTACACTCAAATTTCGATACACTAAAACTTACCACACTAAAACTCACCGCACTAAAATTCACCACACTAAAACCCACCACACCATAATTAACCACACTAAAACTCACCACCCTAAAATTCACTACACTAAAAGTCACCACAATAAAATTCACCACACTAAAACTCACCACACTAAAACTCACCACACTTAAACTCACCACACTAAAACTCACCACACTATAATTGACCACACTAAAACTCACCACACTTAAAAACACCACACTTAAACTCACCACACTCAAATTCACCACACTAAAACTCAACACACAAAAAGCCACAATTAAACTCACCACTCCAAAATTCACCACATCTAAACTCACTACACCGAAACTTACTACATTAAAACCCACCACACTAAAACTTCTACTGGGAAAAACTCTACGGGGAAGAATTCTACGGGAAAGATTTCTACGGGAAAAAATTCTACCGGGAACAATTCTACCGGGATGAATTCTACGTTGAGAATTCTACGGGAAAGCGTTCTATGTCGATTTTACGGGGAAGATTTCTACTGGGAATAATTCTGCGGAGAAGCGCAGTCTGAGAAAAAATTGTCTTTGAGAAAAGTTGTTTTGGCGGAGAATTATTTGGTTACCACATTTATAAAACGAATAAAAAAATTTCAACAGCTAAGCACGGGCCCCTCATATAAATAATAAATTTTTTTTTATATTAATAAAATCGCTCCATATCTTTGAATTCAGAAAATCTTGGCACGAGTCGTGCACGGGTCCAGCTAGTATCTAATATTTTTTCACTACACTCAAAATAAAAAGTCTCCAATTAACATCAAATTCTGAATGCTAAATTTAAGCAGACTTTAAATTGCATTTACAGCATATTTTTATCTGCTATAGCAAACTGTTTGCTGGGAAACTTAGTTCTGCTAGTGAATAAGATCGTGCTAGTGTGCTTGGTGTGAATATCACTAGTGTAGCTAACCTGCAATAGATGGCGCCATAGTCACGAGACGCTGCA
Organism: Dryomyza anilis; assembly: GCA_951804985.1. Classification (NCBI taxonomy): domain Eukaryota; kingdom Metazoa; phylum Arthropoda; class Insecta; order Diptera; family Dryomyzidae; genus Dryomyza; species Dryomyza anilis. Next base: position 98,544,931 of record OX638132.1, read on the forward strand.
CCTAAATGTGTCTATAATTCGTAGACTCTTATTCGACAACATGTTTATTTAAAAGATATATTTCTTCTACGTAATGCAAGAGTGAAATAGTGAAATTAAGGTAAAAAATAAAATAAATAAAATATAAATAAAAATAAAAAAAAATAAAAAAAAGTATATCAGATATAAAAAATATTAAAATACAAAAAAAAAATATTTTTTTTTTTATTTTCTTTTTTATGAATTGGAGTTAACAGCAAAAAAATCAGTTAAAACAGCTATTATTGTCTGCTCTAATAGACAAAAAAAAGTTTACTGTAACAGCAAACAGTCATTTTTCTCTTTCAGCAAAATCCGGATATTTCCTCTTTACAGCAAATATTTTTGCTATATTGGCAACCATTTTTTGCTATTGTTACAGACTTTTTATTTTGAGTGTACTCTTCAAGGTTGAAAATGACTAAGGAATATTGGGTCTGATTGTGTTGACATATTATGGGGAAATGAAACATGCATTCGCCTAAAATGAAGAAATATAAATCTTTTCGTTGATTTTTTTCTCGTAAAAATCGGCTCTTTTGTGAATAATATTCGGATCCAATGTTGAAGCAACATTCTAATTACACACATAAATATTTCAAATGCATACATAAAACAAAAACTACATCTAATTGAAATATATATACTCCCAGACAAATTGTTGTATTTTAATCAAATAAAAAAGTTATTCAATTAAATGACATAAATATTTCGACATTTCAGGTATTTTTTCTACAATATGAGTAAATTTTATTATGTCTTAAGAAAAATTATTTCATTCGAAGTAACAGTAACACAATCAATGTATGCAAATAAAATACATATTATTATATCATTCTGGTAAACTATTTTTATTTTAATTGAAGAAAAGTTTCCTAAAATTGAGGAAGGACTTCCTAGTATTTCAAACAATGTTACCTTTAAATATTTTTATTCCAACGAAACTATCAAACTGTTTTATTCACTTCCTAATATTTCAACCAATGTTACTCTCAAACTGTTTTATTCCAACAAAGTTTTTATAGTGTTTTATTCAAACGTTTAAATTTGTTATGTAAAAAAAATTAAAAAATAATAATAATTAAAAAAAAATATAAGTAAATTAAAAATTTAAAAGATTTTTTTACTCAAAAAAATGCACCATATTTTTTATTTATTTACATTATAATTTTTTATCTTTCGTATTAACATTTTTTTTTAAAGCGGAGAACATATTTTCTATAAATCAAATAAAAAACATTATTTATTTTGAAGAAAATCATTACATAAAACGAGGATACTATATCTTTAATTTTAAGAAATTTTGTTCAAGTCTGAGAAATAATTTTTATTTATTTTAAATAAAATTATGTAAAGGGTTTTTCAACAGGAACGCTACAAAAGTAGAGCGAAAGATACAGCAAACGACGCCATATTTTTTGACGCTCTCTTGACATTTCTCTTCAGTAAGGTTTGCCATTTCATGCCACTGAAGCCGCTTGACCACCAGAAGCGTCGTATGTTCGTGAATTGAGTTGGGCAGTACTTCTTTCGTGATGATCAAGACCGGCACGTTACTGTGTTACCGTTCAATGATAACCGAATATTTTTGGCCCCTATTGGATGATATGGACTTGGAGGATATGTGGTTCCAACAGGACGGCGCCACAAGCCACACAGCGAATGCCACAAGCAATTTATTGGAAACCAAGTTTGGAGAACGTGTTATCTCACGAAATGTTCCAGTCGATTGGCCGCCTCGGTCGTGCGATTTGACGCCATTTGACTATTTCCTGTGGGGCTAAGTCTATGGTCTATGCCAACGATTGATGAACTCCATACGATTTATGCTTGAAAACCGTCGAAAATTGGGTTCAGCGTCTGGACTTCTGCAAGCGTGCCCGCCATGCACCCAGAAAAAAATCATGGTAAATTGATAGTATTTCAATAGAAAAACAATAATTTATACCATTAAAATTGGTCAATAGGATTATTAGTTCAGTAATATTGAAATTGTTAATACAATGTGTGGTTGTACCATACATTTTATAATGTGATATTTTAATTACAATAAGAAAGACCTATACAAATTTAATGATACGCATTATTAATTTTATTGTATAGTCGTATTACATTTTCCTAATAATTTATTAAAACAAAAATGTATTTTAGTTAATATATTGTATATATTATTTTATTTAAATGTCGAAATTGATAGTCACTTTTACAACACACACATAAAAACACACTTCTTATTGCAAAAGGTTATAAAACATTTAATGTTTGCTTTGGTTTCCAATAATTGATTGTAGTACTTGAGTCTGCAGTTATTTTTGAGTCCGTTGCCATAATAGAAGTTCGATGTATTATCTATTTTCTGTAATAAATAAAAATATAAATAAATATATAAATATAATAACCATATATAAATATAATAACCATATATAAATATAATAACCAATGCCGCGTTTAATAATGTGGATTATTACAAAAAAATACATGCGACCATTTTGAGTAAACACGCAGAATGACGTACAAAACGAACATTTTTGTATTCGTTTTTATGTTTTTTACACCACGTTTATTATTATAGGAGGAAACCATTAAAACAACCGTATTTATTCTATTTAAAATAATAATATTGAAATATTTAAATTTATGGTACTGAATTTTTCAAATACTATTGAATTAATTAGAAAACTTTTGATTTAAAAAGAAAAAACTATTAATACATGAACCATAAGATGAATGGTCGTACCATAAAGTACTTAATGGTACATTTTCTTCTGAGTGTGCAAAAGAACTCGAGTTCCATACATAATGGCATCGAACGTACTTTTACAGGAATAAAGAATTTCATTGATATCCAAAACCGTTTTTATTTATTTAAACAAACTTTTGTAGAGCTACAAAAAAAAACCCTCTATTTGAATTAGAGAATAATTTTTATGGTGCTCAATTGCCAATTTTCTTCAAATCTAGTATACATTTCCATGGTATAAATAGTTTTTTTTTTGAGTGTATGTATAAAAATTATTGAGACTTATTGTATTACTTCATATTTCTTTAAAAATGGGTTTCTGTTTTTTCTGGCATTTTGAATGTATTTTACAAAACAACTATAAAATGTAACAATTTTTAATAAAAATACAAAAAAAATGCAAAAAGTTCAACAAAAATCGTTTTTCATACAAATTATGTGACGGGTCTGGCTGGGCCCATTGGGTACGTATGTGACAATCGAAATGTCTATCTACAAAAGGGTTAAATAATGTTTTCGTATTTACTTATCTCATATTTTTATATCATTTTGACAGAAATACCTAGTTTATTTTAGGGCTCTGATGGTAATAAACGAATTTTTGATTTGGTCTGATGGTTCCTGGCGGTACTAGTGGACTTTTAAGTATTAAAATAGTTTTTTACTAAGTCATTTCTATCACATATATTTAAAAATAGATAATGTATTTTTGTTTCTATAAACCATGATAAAATAATTTTAATTTGTTATGTTTTGGAATTTTTAAAAGAAATTTCATTGTAAAATGATTTTCATACAATTTTTATTCAACGCAAATCTAATATTTCATCCCTAGTAGAAATTTTGGTAGGGCCATGGTCATGAAGTGATCATGTCATTATTTGAGATGATCGGGATATGACGAGGCCCATAATGTCCTTGTAACGCAGTGTCCTGATCATGTATTGACCTCAGGCCGTGATCATGTACTGATTGGGCAATTCCTCATTTTAATATTTACCCGACATTTGGCTTGTCTGAGCCCGAGCACAATAGGGTTTTTCTCATTAATCTCGATCATTGCCTGGTGCTAATTTTGTTATAAGGAACAAATAATGTAGCGATGATCGGGAACATTGACTGTTTAGATAATGTAAACCCTGCTATGGTAAGCATGATAAACTCATGCAAAGGCAATGATCATATTTTTTTTAATAGGGCTTACACAATGAAAACCCGATCATTTCCCGATGGCGCATCGGGAAAATTTCTACTAGGGATTTTAAATTTTACATTTTAAACAGAATTTCTTCATTTCATTGGGTATGTCCTATAGTTTAAAAAAAAATGTACTGAATTGAGAATTAGAAATGATGTAAATAAGAATAAAAGGCATAACGCGTTATATGTGAAAATTAAAATTGAGTACATTTTAACCAGTTCTTTGAATTTTTTAATAGATATCTTGTATATTGTATAGAATTTAAATTGTGTCATATTAAATACACTTTATGTAATCCACTTTTAAAGTATATAAGAAATGATATGAAAAAAGGAAATTTATTCGAATCCCCTAAATAAACTGCAATTTCCCACTTGCATTTAAAAGGCCGTAATAATAAAAATGTTGCAATCTGCTGCATTCGCATGCGTATCAATTGTGTGCATGAAAAGGATGCATAAATCACTCGAAAGCCTTAAACAAATTTTTGCACAGCATGTAGCCTCCGAGGTCTGAGGCCTCCATAAAGCCCAGCCAAAGGGTACCATTATTGCTATAAAGACCAAAAGAAATGCAACGTGTTTTTTTTTGCAATTTGTTAAAATGTTCTACATTTACTGTTGGTCGGCCAACGACAACAAAGCTATCGGGTAAATGTACAATAAATTTAAATTTACCAGAGTAACGTCAAGGCATAGAATTGAAAACAGTGGCAACACTGCATGCATTCTGTATGCGATAGCTCTGAGCCTAAATTTTGTTTTAAATAAAACAAAAGAAAAATAGTAACATTTTCAAAGACAAACAAATTAAGTCTGTGCTATGAGTGAGTGAACATTTTGACAAAGTGGCAACGCTCGTGCTCAACAAATGCAAACCAAATATGATACGTGCACCATATGTAGTTTTTGGGTAAGGAATATTTGAAAAAAAAAACAAAAAATTAAAATTACATAATAAAACCAAGAACGAATATAAGTTATATGTGCAGCACTTAAAAATCAATTACAGCGTCTCGAGGCAATACAAATTGTGCTTTGTGTGGTTTGATGTTGGTCAACATATAATGCAAAGGACATTGTTTTTAATTAAAAATACAAAAAAAAAATATATAGTCGATGTGTGAATTTTAAGCAAAATTTATGTTGTCCTTGGCATAATGTTATTTTTTGTACGTTTTTGTTTTATTAAACAGATAACATACGAATCATTTGTGGTTGACAGTTCTAGGCTGAGATTTTGAACATGATAAGTTGTGTGTACACTGTTCTACAAAATGTGACAAATATGATTTCTATGGACATACATACATTCATTTTTCTAATGATTATATAGGGTGCTGATTTTGAATTCTTATCTTGTATCATTTTAAAGAAAATTAAAAATTTTAAGTTGTCCAATGAAACTTATCAATATGAAGAAAATTTTTTCTATGATGTGCCAAAAAGATTCGCTCTATTTGCTGGACAAAATGCTGGTAATTTCTTTCTTGATATATCGAGATATCGAAAAATGAATAACTTAATTAAATATAGGATGTACTTTATATTTATAATTACTTTCATACAAAAATGGCAAGCGTACATTGATAAAAATATTGAACGTAAATATAGCAACTGAGATTAATTGATACAAAATAATTAGCGCGGTTTCTATGTTTCTATGAAAAGATGTTGTTAGCCCCAGTCCAGGCTTGAACCGGGGACCTTTCTGCTCGCAGTCCAACGCACTAACCACTGAGCTACCGCGGCTACACTGAGCTACTACACAGTTTTATATTCAGTACACAGTTTTACAGCCCCTGCACAGTTTTACATTCACTACACAGTATTACAAGCATTGTTGTACCTATGTACATACGTTGGTTCATCGCAACGAGAGTTTGCCTATTCGGTTCGTCGGGTCGTTTTTGCGTACATCGCGCGTATATCATGACCTTGGTAGTATAGTAATAAAAAGTATAATATAATATATAATATAATAAGATTAAAATATATATTAAAATAAAAGTAAAATTAATAAATATTTTGTTTTCATCGGGTGTGTTAATTTCCTTTATTTTTGTTCAATTTATTTTATAATTAATATAATTAGTCAATACAATTAAAATTTAATTGTATTATTTATATAATATATTTATATATTTATATATTATAATATATTAGTTTGAAATATTTACACATATATTTTTTTGTGTGTAGGTAATCTCATGTCAATTGATGATGTTCAAAAACTGGTAACAGGCGGACAACAGGCAGACAACAGGCAGGCAAGTAGTTATAAAGCTGGAAATCAGCAGATTTTCGGCCGGTTTCCGAAATACAAAGGTTTGTAGCAAATCCTGTCTGCTTTCTTCCCTAGAACAAAACGGCAGACAGCAGCCGCATCGCAGGTTATACACAGAAAAAATACATGTGTCGTTCTTGCTATTTCTAACGTGTGGCAGCAATTCTAAAAATTTTAAAAATCAATTGTCTGCCGACAACTTCCTTCCAATATTATATCGAAAAACTACCGCAAAGAAACTAATTTCAATCAGAATTCCGAAGATATTCTATAAATCTGCCGTGGAAAGAACAAAATTTAAAACATGCCAATTACTGCGGGAAACCTGCCATAGGAAGGCTGGTGTTTTTGTTGAAAAACCAACTACATGCTGTGTGTCCTGCATAAAATCTGCGCTTTTTCGATATTCAGCCAGTAACCTGCCGAATTTTTTGTCACGTGTAACTATTTGAATTTGAATTAAATTAAATAACTTTTTTTTTTTTAAATTTTTTAAAATAGTTCAATATTAAATATTGTCTAAAGTAACTACAAAAGGGAACGGTTCTATTTTTTTAAATTTGTCCATTAATTTTTTTTTTTGTATAAATCTGCAATTTTAAATTTGAAAGGGTTTCGAATACAAATCGATAATATATAAATATAAAATTATGAATATTAATTAATCAGCTGAAAAGAAATTAAGTAACAATAAAATATAGCAACTGTATTGAGGCCCTATGCTCCCTAAGGAGATCAAGGACCAAATGATGATGATAGAAACCGCATACACAAAATTATGTTGGGCAGTGTAATATGATAATAATGAGAACTGTATTTGTAGAATGAACTAATGTAGTTGGATAAATTGTTGATGATGATGATTATGGCAATGTTCTGCTTGACATTTTCTCTACTTTTATAGTATATAGAAAATGTATTTGTGACTATTTTTTACTTTTTTGTTCAAAATATTCTTGAAATTTATTTCAGAGGCATTTATTATGCGCATCAATTGTTCATATTCAGCCACTTAAGAATTGTCTGCTTTTTGCCTAAAAATAAACTTTAACTTGATATAGACATATCTAACACGATGCTTTTTAAACTATTAATCACCAAAATCATTCTCACACCTCATCGTCAATTTACTGACAAACAGAAGATTTATGATTTTTTTGAGTGTTGCAAGAAATTCGATAGATCTTTTTAAAAAGGTCTTTTTTGCAAAAAGAAAAAAAAAATAAAAAATTAAAGAAAGAAGTAAAAATATAAAAATTTTAAGTATTTATGGAAAAATATAGACAAAATATAAATAAAAATATAATAAAAAAATGTGAAAAAAAAAAATTAAAAACCAACCAAATATTGTTGCATCGCTGGCTCTGCTGGCATCTGGCCAAATCATGCAGTGAAATGATGAGTTTTAATTTATTTCGTTTTCGTTGCCATAAATAAAATAACGTTGATTACATTGCGCAACAGTTAAATGTTAAATTATGTTGACAATTGTCCTTGAAAATTCAAACAGAATTCTATACAAAAATATATAATTTTTTTTTTCTTTCAGCTTAAATAAAAACTAACTTTATAAAATTTGCAAAAATATTCTAGCTTAAACAATTGTTGTACTTCTGCCAAGTATTTCAATGGGGGAAATCCTGCAGAATTCATATTCCAGACACGTACCATTGTTGAACTCAGCATACTGAACTGCGCACCACTTATAGTTGAATTTTAAAAGGAAACTCTTGAAAACAAAAGTATTCAAAGCTAACCCAAAGTCAATTCCAATTCACTTTTAATAGGCACTGAGTTGCGTGTCTTTTGAATTTCGTTGAAAAGGGAAAAACTCAACTCCATGTCAAATGACATTGCCAAAGAATGTTGCGTTGCAACCACATGTTGGCAACAACTACTCTCTGTTTGTGTGTGTGACAGTCAACAGTTGCAAAAACACATCGATGCAATGGTTTCCCGAAAATACACCCCATACCTCCCAGCAATATTATCTGTCTTGTGTTGCGTATATAATGCAATGTCCTTTAGCTCGAAATTGGCATTGAAAATGTAGAATTTTTGGCAAAATCCTCACGACCATAATGTTACTTTAAAATTACATTCATGACTGCCACGTGTGCATCTGCTGTGCATCGAAAGTGAGATGGCATAACCATGTTTGGTTGGAATTGAAGAGGCACCTGATGACCGAACGACCGACTGAATCGGTCGACCGTTCGTCACGTCACATAATGTGCTCTTGTTTTTCGGTTATCGGTTGAACGAATCCGTTTGCATGTTAATGACGTCAAAGAAAGCATACGAAACGTTTTCCTATAATTTGGCATTAATTCACATTTGATGATTTTTGGTCAAACCATAGAATAGAAAATCAAATGATTTTCATGGAGCTCAATTAGCTAAATTGATGGCTTATGAAAGCATTGTTCTATATGAATGATACACTGAATTTGGATTTAAATTGAAAAATGTGAAAATTCAAAATTTAAATCTACATAAAAAGTTAAATTCCACACAAATGGTTTTAAATGCTACTCAAAATCAGTAATTCAATGAAAATATAAGTTATCATAGATACTACAAGATTTTATTATAACACGATTTTCCCTACACATAAAAAAATATATTTGCAAATATAGCAACAAAATGTATCTATACAATTAATATTTAATTGTTTCATCACCGATACGACATTTAATTGTATTGATTAAATATTTAATTATACTAATTAATACATTAATTGAACAAAAATTAAAGAAAATTAACACACCCGTTGAGAATAAATGTTTTATTTTATTTATTATATTGTTTTTGTTTTATTTGTTTATTATTATATAAATTATTTATTTATATAATATTTTTTTATTTCATATATCATTATTTGTATTTACTACTTTTCTTTTCTTACTGTTGGTTCGAATTTGTAACCACGTTCGCACGTCACCATTATAGCTATATATAAAATGCAAGGAAAATGTTAAACACAAATATGAAAGAAGAATATCATGATATATGCACGATGTACGAAAAATCGACCCGACGAACCGAATAGACAAGAACGCGTTGTGTTGAAAAAATGTAATATAAAATTAGCACAACAGTACCTGCAATACTGTGCAGTGAATGTAAAACTGTGTAGTGACTTTAAGACTGTGTAGTGAATATAAAACTGTCGGTTGTTGTATATGCTATATATTTATATATTTTATCATATATACCAACCCATAAATCATTTAATTTATACTATTAAAGTATATACAATTAATTATATTAATAGAAATCATTATATTGTATCAATTAATCCCAGTTGCTATATTAACGTTCAATATTTCATATGTGTACGAACACCCGTACATCAAACCTATATAATTCGCGGGTCTGATTTTGACTGCGATTAAAAAAAGGTAGGGAAATTTTGATAGTTGGTGTTAGTAAAGAATTATGAAAGCTCCAGTCGGACAAATCCGACAATACATAACCTACACATATTGACATTTTCTGTGTTACCGCACGGGACATACGTACTAGACATCTGCCCAAATTTATTTGAAGTTCCCTCTGCAAAATATGCACTACTGCACTCTTCAGTAATGAGTGCATTTTGCAATGACAGTCGACAGCATTATAGTTAAGTTTCTCCAGCGACTTCACTTCACTGCAGTATTTGTTTCATAGGTGTCATTTAGTGTCAAGACAGAACCAAATGATACTACTGTCGCTGAACATGCTACGAATACAGTGAGTGCAGCGAGTGAGCGCAACGAGTAACGAGTGAGAAGACAAACATTTGAAAACAACAACAAATCTGACGCTAGTTCGACGGCAGTAATGTTTTTATTGGTAGTTATGTTTTTATAAAAAATACAACACACATTATTACAAACAAAATTTTAAAAACTTGTATCGAAATATCGATCAAAAAAATATGTTTTACAAAATTAAATAATGAAAAATTTGTTGTTCTATATAAATAAAAACTAAATAGAAAATATTATGATTTTCTTATACATTTTAAATTTTTTTAAGAAAAAATTATGTAAAATGCACCATGTACTCAGTGTCATAATCAGTTCATTTCAGTATTTTACGTTTTTTTTTTCAAATTAATTTAGACTTCTTCACTACAACTACGTCCTGTTGTGTATTGTTTTGACACTATTTGTGCTTTGTTGTAGTGAGTAACACATTCATTTAATCTTCAAGTATAAACTAGTCGACAGTCAATGTTTTGAAATAAAATGAATATCTTGAAGTGGGATTCAAATGTAAAATGCACCGTGTACTCAGTGTCATAAGCAGTTCATTTCAGTATTTTATTTTACGTTTTTTATTTCACATTAATTTAGACTTCTTCACTACAACTACGTCCTGTTGTGTATTGTTTTGACACTATTTGTGCTTTGTTGTTGTGAGTAACACATTCAATTAATCGTCAAGCATAAAGTCGTCGACAATGTTTTGAAATAAAATGAATATCTTGAAGTGGGATTCAAATGCATTTGTGCAGATCTCTAATACATATGCTAACATCTTTAATAACTTGAAAGAAAATTAATGAATTTACTTGATTTGTTTTGTGCATGTAGTATTTAAATAGATCTAAACATCTGAAAATAATATGAAAATTCTATACAGTAGATTAAAATATATAAATTAAATAGTGGTCGATTCGGACGTGACAGAAAACAGAAGTGCATGTTAAGGTTCATATAAAAATTTCAAAAAGTCTGCAAATTTTGCGTACAAATTATTTTTAAAAAGATCTGCTTTATTTCTGTATTTACACTATGTTCGTAATATTTATAGTTTTTTTTATAATTAATCACAGAAAATAATAAATCACACAGACGGGATAGTAATTAACTAAATTTTTTTTTCTAAATATATATGTTGAGTCATAACATATTTTTGTTTTAATTATTAAAAAAAAGTTAGTGGTTTAAATAAAAAAAAAACAAATATTTGTAAATATGTATAAAATTAAATTTTCTTTTCAAAAATTTCCTACTAAAAATTTTTTATCATCAATTTTGTTTAAAATAAAGTGTAATTCAGTTTTCTGCATAAATATTTTATAAAAATTTGAAAACTTTTTTCTCTGATTTCTGTTCGTAATTTTTTTGTTGTTATTTCTGAGTATCCTCCAATTTCCGGTACTAATGACACTTTGAATGCTGACAATGTTAGCCTCAACCATGGCTTAAATTTAACCCACCGACAGTTGTGACCTCCAAACTATTTACACATAGACAGACGTACGGACAGACATACATACGAAAAAGAACTGCAAAGGTTCCCATTTGGCAGCTGGCGCACGTTGCCTCGATTATAAATTTTATTTACACGAGACGTGTCGGCGTTTATGATCCGTATAAGCAAATTTTCCATCATTAAATGGGCCAAGTGGCAAAAAGCGTTGCTCGAAATTGTCCTCCCAACGCATTATGCGACTCTTTCGTGCTCTTTTCCCAGTGACTCTGACCGAACCGAAAACGGTTTTGGCTGCACTCTTGATGGCCATGTGAGCTTTGGCCTAAATAAACAGTCGTTTCTTTGAGCCTCAATGGTTCTTAACGGTCGCCAAGATCTCGTGTTATTCGTGGTACAAACAGGTACGTGGAAGGTACGTGTTTTGCAGATGTAATGAGGCCAGGTAGTTTACCTAGTTTAGGCGCATTAGTTGAGGTTTATGTGTGAAGCAACGTTGCTAAAATTTTTCGAGCTTTTGGCAGTTTAGTGGCTTTGAATTAGGTAAGATTGTGCTGCATAGCTAATGAACCAGAGTTCTAGAGAATTTTTATATAGTTTTCTGCAATTTTATTTAAAAATTTCAATTTAAAACTCTTTTACTACACAACTTCTAAAAAATAAAATTTCAGTTACCTTTTTAACCTCATCAAGAACCTTTTTAACCTTTAATTAAATTAGAAACGTTTGCGCACAAAAGGTGCCCTTTGCCTCATTTGTGTGGCACTCAATTTTAATAAATTCTACACCTGCAAATCTATTTTCTACTCTGCGGCAATTTTCGCACAGCACTTGTACAAAAGATGCATTCATGCGCATATTTAATTTAAAAAAGGGCTTCAAAACGTAGCTACGTTTGATATAAATTTTTCATATAAAAAATTATACGCCAAAAAAAAATCCAAAGTGACCCACATAAAAAAACCGCATAAAAAACATAAATGACCATCATCATCAACATTCACATCACCAACATCATTAACATACTCAAGCAACATCATTGATAGGCCGCTTTCAACGTCGAATTTCAGAGCAACCTAAATATATAAAAAAAACTGCAGCGTTTTTTCCCTCTTGTTATTTTTCAAGTGTTGAACAGTGAATGTGGTACCTGTAATCGACCGCAATAGTTGAACCAACCCAAACAGTTAATGGCACTGTGGCATTTTTACGCAAAAGACCAGTCAAAGTTCGAGAAAACAGAAATACATCTATATTTAACGTTGCATTTCGATAGGTGCTTTAAAAACAAACAATTAATACCTCAACACTACTATTATATCTTGCACCAATAAAAAATTATAGCAAAAAAACGAAGAAATTGGAAAAATTGAAAATCTTGTCATGCCAAAAGGGCGAATCTTTCCTTTTTCGCCATAACTATTTAATGGTACGAGATAAAATAGTGGTATAAAGGCATTTATTGTTTGTTTTCAAAGCACCTATCGATCTGTATTATTAATTAGAAATATTTTGCCAAAAACAATGTCCTGCAAATAACAAATGGCAAATAATTTTTTGCCAAAATATTTTTAATTAATGATGCAGATCGATAGGTGCTTTAAAAACAAACAATATATGCCTTTACACTACTATTTTATCTCGTACCAATAAATAGTTATGGCGAAAAAAGAAAGATTCGCCCTTTTTGCATATCAAGATTTTCAATTTTTCCAATTTCTTCGTTTTTTTGCTATAACTTTTTACTCGTGCAAGATAAAATAGTAGTTTAAAGGTATTAACTGTCTGTTTTTAAAGCACCTATCGATTGGCATCATTATTTAAATTTGCCAAAAAAAAATGTCCTGCAAATAACAAATGGCAAATTAATGTTTGGAAAAATATAATGATGCCAATAGATAGGTGCTTTAAAAACAAACAATTAATTCCTTTACATCACTATTGTATTTTGAGCGAATAAAAAGTTATAGCATAAAAAACAAAAATATTTGCGTTTTGGTCAGGATATAGCCTCAGAAAATTCGTATTTATAATTCAGTAAGTTGTCCACATCCAAAGATATTTTATATACGTTATAATAACTCATGAATAAACCAAAATAACAGAAAAAATTGAAAAAAAACTAAATTTTTCTTATTTTTAAAGCACTTTAAAATTTGATTTCTCAACATTTTTAAAAATGCACATTCGCCCCTTTGGCATGACAGTGACGATAATATCTATGAATAAATTACTTTTTTTAGTAAATTTTTCATAATATTTATAAATATAATATTTAATATGATGAATATTGTTCAACTAATATTTTTTTTAATTAAAATTATTGATAGACATTTTTTACGAATTTTTCAAAAAAAAAAAATTTGGAAAATAATTCGAAAAAAATGTCCTTAAAAAATGTTGTTGAAGAAAAAAATTAAAAAAAAAAATCAGTGAAAAAAAAAATTTTTTTTAATAAAAACAAAATTATCATAAAAATCCTTCAAAAGAATTTAAGAAATTATTCAAATTTACCTTTTTGGAAGAAAATCAAAACGTGCCCCACTTTACACCAGGCTACCCTATACATAATTTCTTTTTTGAAATTCAAAATTTTGTATAATCGGTTTTTAGTTCTTGCTCAAGTTATTTAAAATATGAATAAAAAGTAGATTAATCCAAATCGCAACTGAAACTTGGCAGCGTTATGTCGAAACCGTTTCGTTATAAATCGTGAATCTGAATCATAAATCAAGCAGATTTCTCTTATATTTCAAACTTTGGTTTTTGGATCATCAAAATTCCAATGTGTACATATTACACTTTTAGTCGAAATTTCTGTTTTAAAAGGTTTAAAAATTAAATGTCTATTAACGCGCATCATTTGTTCTTCTATGCTAAAAACAGCAGTTTTAGCACTTTTCCCACTGATGTTACCAACTATCAGTCGTGCTGTCGATGGCTTTTAAATTTGGTATTTGCGAATTTGCCCGATTTTCAGTGGTTAACTTAAAAACAACAATGCGAGCAGCCACGAATTTCCATTTGAGCGCCTCCAGAGCGCTGTAATTTTTTTTGTTGTTTGGATTTGACAAAGATTTCAAATAGAAAATTTGCATAGGTTCGCAGTATTTGGTGCCAGCAACAACAACAACAACAACAACAACAACAACAACAACGACGACAAGAACAAAACGGTAACGACTGACAATCAAAAGGATAGGGTCTGGTCCACCATCATCACCAAAAACAAAGTGGCAGTGGTGATGGTGGACGTTTTAGAAAACCACCAAAAACAATTACTGAGGCAAACAAATCGATTTGATGGGAAGAACAGTCGGTGATTTGTAGTATGGGTTTAAACTGTACAAGGGTTTCATGTTATGAAGTCTCAGAATATGGGTATTTTTTTTATTTTAGTATTGAAAAGTTTTGCAAAGAATTAATTATTGCACTCAAGCGACATTTTTTAAATTGAAAAGTTGGAAATTTTCAAATTGCATAGAAAGCGAAGTTAAAAAAGAATATCATATATAGATTAGAAAAGCTATATAAATTTTATATATATTATTTGATTTAATGAGCCGCGGTAGCTCAGTGGTTAGTGCGTTGGACTGCGAACTGAAAGGTCCCCGGTTCAAGCCTGGAATGGGGCTAACATAGAAACATGTTTCTATACCGCGCTACCTCTCGGCAGTAAATGGCAAATCTACGAGAGTAAAACATTGCCTATGAAAAGCTCTCAACCGCCGTTCGGATTCGGCAATAAACTGTAGGCCTCACCACTTTGAGTACAAATATAACACGCACAGCTCAAAATGGTGGGAGAGCTCGGCCTAAGTTCTTATAGGACTGTATGCCAAATTATTATATTATTACAAAGAGAACTCAAAAAAGAAAGATAAATTAGATTTTCGGTAGTTTTTAGGAGCGTAGCCTATGGAAAAGGAGTACTGTCCTCCCAAAAGCTGTGTACTTAATATGTATTTTCTAACTAATTGTAGAATTGAATTACTCTATTGAAAATTCTTATTATGATCTTGAATATAATTTTAATTTAAAAAAAATCAATTTTATCTCTGTGTGATTTCCAGATAAAATTTCCCGAATTATTAAATTTCTAACACTATTTCATGACTAATTCCAAAATTTTTGATTGAAAAATCCCCATATAGTGAAAAGTATTTTGCGCTTGGAACTCATACGAGGTATGTGCTTGGGAAGTATGTGGCGTTGAACAAATACAACAAGAATCAACGTGTGACGCGTGTTCTAAAAGCGTATCATGATGCGCCATAGTGTTGAGCACACAAAACACATACTACATGCATTCAATTTGGCTATATGTTTAGATGTTTGTGTGTGACGTTGGTCATGGCTCAAAGCACGTTTTAGCTGTGGTTAGCGCCTGCATCAGTGCTGCAGTAGAACCCACAAAACAACAACACTGAAAATCAGGCGATATTTGGCAACCTTGGCGTTAGCGCGTTGCCAATAAAATTTCAAAATAATTGCTCATCAATGAGCTTTTAATAGCGGTAACTGTAGCGACAACGTCACACATACAAATACAATTTTGTTATAACACAGCACAACAAGAAAAAATTATACGCAATCTTAGTATGATTTTCCGATGAACTTCAAGATTCTAATCACGAACTCATAACCTCATACTCGGTTTTTCCATATTGCTTAAAGTTTTTGGGTTATAACGCAAAACAAAACCAGTTGGGAAGGTTAGATCACATGGGAAATTTTAAAGTAGGTGTAATTATTATAGTTAGGATTATCAAAATTATAGTCGGTCTAAGCCGACTATAAATACCCTACACATATGTGTGGTTACCATTCAAAGTGATATATAGGTCACCAGGGTATACGAATCCTGAAAATAACTACAAACATTCAATCGCTGAAGAATTTCCATTCATTTGATACCCATATTTACAAATGGGTAGGTGTACCGAATTTCGATTTTTTTTTGTGAACCACAAGTCTTTTCTCCGGAAAACTTTATTATCATGTATTTGAGCATGATGTCAATATATATTTGACCAAAAAAGTTTACCTAAGCACGTATACATAAAAATTGATCTTTATATGTACATTTTATATGAGGTATTTGAACATAAGTGGTCGGATCATAGGTCACAATGGACCGATCTCGCCAATTCGCACATACAGCGTAGGTATATTAGTAATCTAAGTTATAAGTTTCATTTATCTAGCTCTTCAATTTTAAAAGTAGTAGGGATTTCAACAGACAGACAGACAGACAGACAGACAGACAGACGGACAGACAGACGGACAGACAGACGGACAGACGGACATCGCTAAATCGACTCAGGAGGTCATGCTGATCAAGAATATATATACTTTTCCATACCGGAGATGCTTCCTTCTGGGTGTTACAAACGGCGTACCAAACTGAATATACCCTTTCACTCTTAGTGTAGGGTATAAATATGAAAAATTCTCGTGATTTTCTGCAAATCTTTGACATTAACTTTTTACAGATTTAAGTTTTAAAACTGCTTTCTCTTGTATTCCATTGAAAATACTTAAGATAATAGTTTGAAATAATCCGAATGAAATTTTGATGAAATTGACAAAAGTTATGACCAAACCCAGATAAAAACATGGTAAATTAATAATATTTCAATAGAAAAACTTTTATCTATGATAATAAATTTGGTCAATAGGATGCATACAATTAGTTCAATAATATTCAAACTATTAATACACCTAGAACAAAATTCTCTCAATTCCCATTACAATTGGTCAATAGGACAATTATTGATTTAATAGTATACACAAAATAAATCTTTTCATATAAACTCAATGGCAATGTCATGGTATTTTCTAGTATTCAATGGTATTTTTCGATAAAAATAATAATTTATCCTATTGACTATTTGTAATAGTTCAAAACTATTATTTATATAGCAATTTTTCTGGGTGTACAGTATGTTGTTGTATCGAATATCATACTAAGTTCTTGGTTAAATAAAAAAGGCATCTCTCTGTTGTCTAGTGTTATTTACGTTGATTGATTTTGAATTATTTATGAATAAATTCGATCAATTAATGTCATTATGCTGGGCTACCTTTAATTGCATTTGATGGTATTTGATTGAAATTTATTTTTCGACATTAATAATTACAAAATAATAATATTTGCAAAATTGTGCAAATTCTATTATGGCGTAATTACCGCATGTTTAATGAATGATAAACCAAAGCCAAGCTGCCAATCATTACTAAAGACAGGTGAGTGTTTGTGACATTTTAATTATAGGCCAAGTAATAATCGTAATGCATAATAATAATAATAACAGTCATTAAGGTAATGGTAACATATTGAACGTATTTTAAATTAATTAAAAGTTTTTTATGCTAACGTGCGAAATGAATATGGTAAAAAGAAATAGGAAAGTACTAAATTTAATTGCTACTATTCTAGGCTTGGTTTAAACATTCTGAGATTTATAATTTTGATACATGTAAAAAATGTTGCTAAAAATTAACACAAAGAATAATGATTTCATAATTGATATAGATATCGATGCCTTATATTTAAAACAGTCTATAGCAGGATGTCAATCTCATTTGGCATCACGGGCCGCATTGGCAACTCAAAAGAGACAATTTTGTAAAATAGATCTAACAATCATTCAAAATTGTTGCAACTTTTTATGTCCGCAAAATCGTACGATATCTAATTAGCTCTTGTACCAATGTCGAAGGCCAAATCGTACTAAAACTACAAAAATAGTTGAAAGCGACATATGGCCGTTTATATTTTCCAAACGATAATAAAAACGATTCTGGATAAATATTGCATCAAATAGTTCAAATATATAGAGATATATTTCAAAAACATTGCGATGTGGAAAATGTTTAAATATCCTAACATAAAATTTAACTCTACTAAAATTACGAAATTTTAGAAATTAGCAACGAGATCGAATTTTTGTTATCCAAGTTAGTTCGAGAAAACTTCGAGGCATAAATCACATGGCAGACTTCTTACCAAACATATTGAAAAAGTATTTTTTGTATATATCGTATATAAATTTGAAAAGGGTTCCTTTTTATGCACAACTAATTTAAATTTCAAGGACAATCCATTGATTAGAGATGTACGGATTTAGGAGTTATAACATAGTTTATTTTATTATCCTTAAAATGAGGTTTGCAGCATTCTACGGTCAAGAGTTTTTTTTTCCTATAACCACAAAAAGTGATTATTGATTAATTTTTTGAAACTTTGGACCACTGTATCTCTGGAGATGGTGAGTCTGGAACTCTTGATAGATTCGGTGTGGAATGTCTCTAAACAAAAAGTTTTACTTACTAAGAAAAACTATTAAAATGAATACAATTCCAATTTTTACAATGCAAGACTCTTGTCTACAAATTTTTGATTCTTGTTTTATTTTGATTGCGCCTTTATTTCATACTGGAGCTAAATGGTTTTGTTAAATTTTGGAAAATATAAAAATATTGATTTTTTTAAATAAATTAATAAATTTTTAACCAAGAATAAATGGTAATCTTGATGATGCCTCCGTTATTTAATATAATTATCATTTAAAAAGTCTTCGCGGGCCGCACAGAAATTTTGACGGGCCGCGTGTTTGACATGCCTGGTCTATACCCTGCAGTGTAACGGACTAGTTGAATACTAGTATTGGTCTAGTTCTCCGTAGACACTCAACTAGCCCGAATTCGACCCCATTTTCATACAATGAACTGTAATTTTTTCAATGCTCATGTCCTACGATGTGTCAATTGTCCCCTCTTGCATTACATTTAAGTAGTTTTTAAACTAGCTTCTTGTAACTAGTCTATAGACTAATTTTTACGGTCAGTCTATAAACTAGTTTATTTAATCCCTCTCTAAACTGGTTACTATTTACCAGTTGAAACACTAGAGCTGTAATCTATTCGACGACAATTGACATAGTCAAGCGAATCAAAACCTATGTTTTCGCTGCCTAAGTCATGTGGACCGAATGGATGAAATTGCTCCTGTCAAGAAAGCTTGTAAAATGATACTTGATGGTGGACAGCGTAGGAGAGAGCGATTGGCTCGGCTTGTTATCAGCAGCCAAGACACGGTTGTAAGTGGTTTTTCAAATAGGTTATTGTTAAATTGTAGAAGTCCATGGCGTAAACAAATAAAACAAATCGCACTATGGAATCCACAATAAAATTAAAAAGAAAGATGTTTCCTGCAAAATAGATAAATGAAATATAATATGTATTTCATAATTTATTTTGTTTTTGACAATTTTGACACGTTCCTCTACGAACAAAGTTTTGAACTGTTTTTCTCTGCATCCATTTAAACTAGCTACCGAACTAGAAACATGGTTACTAATATGAATACTACATATTTACTCTACTAGTTTAGATTTCACTGCAGGGTAGTGATATTAATGTAATTCTATTTGCTGTTTTAGTATTTGTGTTTTCAGTACAAAATATTAGTATTTCAATCGAATTAACATTTGAATTTTGTAAAATTCGATGTTTTGTCGAATATTCAAATTTCGATAAAATTGTATCGACGATATATCGAGTGATCAAAGTAAAATAATGACTAAATATATATGAATACTTAAAAGAAATAAAATAAAGTGAGATCAAAAACAAGTAAGGAAAGTTAAGTCATATGGGTGGGATTTAAAGTAGGTCGGGTTTTACAATGGAATAACCTACATTGGGCACAGTAAAAAATGTACATCATATTGATGAATTCCGTTCTTCAAACCATGATGCATTAAATTGAAGAACGATTCATAATATTATTGACTTACGACATCGCATTCATAACATTAAAGTGTTTCATCATATTAATGAATAAATTCATAAGATACAACAATATGTACATCATATTGAAGAATGCTGTTCGTCAAACCAAATTTCAATCAAAATATTTATTTTTCGTTTATTATTTGCCCTACTTCTCAGTTCTCAAGGAGTTCTTTTCGTAATTTCTTATTTAATGCTTGCTCGACTTGCATAAATTAGTAAAATGTTTTATAATATATTTATTTATAATTACAACTTTTTATTAATAAAAAGTTATATTTGTAAAAATTATATTTAATAAATAAAAAAAAATAAAAAATTTTCGGACAAAATGTATTTTATGAAAAAAAATTTTTTTTTCTCATATTTTTTTTCAAATTTTTAAATATAATTTTTTCCAAATATTATATTTTCGAATTATTTTCTAAACATTTTTTTTTTGAAAAATTCATGAAATAAATGTCCATCGAAATATTATATACGTCATATTGATGAATATAATCATAATATCTATTAATTTGTTCATAATATTTATGAATATAATATTCAATATAATTAATGTTGAACTAATATTTTTCTTTTTCAAACTAAATTAATTAGTTCAACATTAATTATATTGAATATTATATTCATAAATATTATGAACAAATTAATAGATATTATGATTATATTCATCAATATGACGAATCAAATTCATTGTATATAATATTTCGTTCTTCACTATGATGTTCGATATTATGAATTCATCAATATGTCATTTAATGAAATATGGTATCAATATGATGAATCTGGTAGTTGGTAGAAAATTTCATAATATTGATGAATAAATTCACCATTTTGATGATTTTTTTATGTGCTGTGCGGGATAACTAATTATACACCAAAATTATAAAATATTTGAATTCTCCGTCTGATTGTTTAGCTAGATCCACTAAAATTTAATTGTTTTATTTTCGAAATATCAGTTGAAATATTCTTAATCGAAAAAACAACAGAAAAAACAAAAAAACTGCCAAAATATTTTTAATGGAATACAAAAAAGTTAAATCACAAAACTTAATACGTGCTTCAGTCATTAAAGGCATCAAAGAGTATGTTCTATTTAATGCATAAAAAAAAACAAAACTCATTCAAATATATAAATTAAAAATACTTTTTATTTACTTTATGCAGCTCATCACCTTTTCTACAAACTGATTCAGTTGGCAGCCTCTGTCTGCTTTCAATGTCTATAAAACCCGAAGGCTTACCATGCATTACCCCTTGCATTTCACAGTAATCCACGCAGTGCAGCTCAAAAAGTTTGCTTCCGTGATGCTGTGGCGGCGGTGGCGGCTATTAGCAAACACACATGCACACACATCATGTTCCATATATGTGAAAATCAGTTACACTTGTCGCCCCAAGAGTCCCGGAGGTGGTGTAAATGAACTTATTCCATAGCAAGTTTACTAAATGTACGCAGTCGGGAAAAAGGGTACTACGAGGTATATTTTTTTTATATATATTTTTTCCGCCAAAGTTGTTTAGCTCATTACCTCAAACATGGCGCATTGGTATTTTTTTGCTCTTTTTGTTAGTTTTTTCATTGATATTCATTCAGAAAGCATTATAGGCATCTGTAGAATTTTCGAAATTTTTGTTTTTATTTCACTGTATACTTAGGGTTTTAGAAATAATAAATTCAAGAATTAATGCAAATTTTACTGTAGAATTTTTTTTTTTCAAAATACCATCAATTTGACAATAATATTTATATTAAATAAGACAACATTTAAGATTTTTCACAGAATTTTAAAAATTCTCCTTTTTAAGGACATTCTATTTGAATAAAAAGATAAAGACCATTCGCCACATGTTCAAGTTTACGTCTATTATTATCAAAACGTTTTATATCTTTAAAATGAGATTTTCTAGCTTTTTTGTTCAGAAGATATTTAAATATGAACAACCACACAAATGTGATTTTTGTCCCATTTTTTTTTAACTTTGAACCACTGTATGTCTGGAAAGTGGTGATCGGAAAAATTAAAAAAAAAAATAATCAATGCATATCTCGATACTCTTTATCAGTTGCACAAATTTCATTGATATCCAAAGGTAAAATCTCAAATTAGACTTTTTTTGGTCGATTTGGTCGACTTTTTGGTCGATGTGAAATGTCTTTTGACAATATTAAGTAATTTCACTACTTTTTTAAGTCATTAGTATTAGTAATGCAATATTGTTTCAATTGCTTTAATTTTTTTTTTTATAAATTCACAGTAGTTTTTTCATGTGAATCCAAAACTTGAACTCGATACAGTATATATTTTAAGTTTTCAACTAAATTTCTATTCCAAATTTTCTGTCCGTTTTAATAGAGTTTTTTATATAAAACAAATTCTAGGATATGAAATCGGAAAAATTATTCGGCATCTCGCAATCAATTTTTTTTTTTTTGTAACTCTTGTATTGAAATTTTCGAATTTAATTTGTATGCACACAGAAATAAAAATCATCATCTTGATGAATTTCATTCTTCAAACCATGATTCATTGTATTGAAGAACGATTCATAATATTGATAACTAAAATACATCAAAGTTATGAATTCATTATCAATATGGTGAATGAGCGAAAAAATGTTCTTCAGTATGATAAAATGTATATGATGAATACGTTTCATCATAAAAATATATGTACATCATATTGAAGAATGCTGTTCATCAAATTAATTTCAATTCATATATTTATTTTTTGTTCTTTTTTTGCAATACCTCTGATTTTTGAAGTACATTGTTCCTTGTATGCTTCCTCGAAATGCTTAAATTATTAAAATGTTTTGTAATATATTTATAAATTTTATTTTGTGATACTTTTTCCCAAAAATTGTTTTTTTTTTAATTTTTTTTCGAGTTTTATTTTCCAAAAACAAAATTTCTTCGAAAAATTCGTAAAAAATGTCCATCAATTAATTTATTTTGAGAAAAAAAGCTTTTTATCAAAATATATTTTTAAATCAATTAAATAACATAAACTTGTTAGGAATTATAAATATATGATGATGAATCAGTTATTTGGGGAAAAAATTCATAATATTTATGAATTATATCATCATATTGAAGAATTTTTTCTATGTAGTTAAAATGAAACTTTTTATTATAATATTTTTAGCATTTTTTCTAATTTTATGTGATATATTATTTTGAAATTGCTTTTAATTGAATGCTTTTGGAATACTGTTTTGTATCCACTTCATGTATTATGATATTCATTTTCGACGAACAACTTTTAAAAAGCGCTTAAATAATTATTCTGGAAACAGCTTTAAATATTTGAAAGTATTAAACACTAATTATGGTAAAGTATTTTGTTACATTTACCGCAACTTGAACAACATATAAGTTTCTATAAATGCTTGTAGCCCTGTTATAAGTTTTCTACATAATTCTTGATGTATGTAATTCTTTTTGTTTTATATACTCTTGGTTTTTGTCCTATTATTTCTTGCATAAAATGTTACCCTTGAACAACTCCTATGCCATTTACACTTTTTAAAAGTTTCAACGTGATACAGGCAGCCATGGAACGTGTTCTGTACATTTTTTCGCGCTTTACCACATTCGCCATTAATGGGTTTCCTGCTTGGTCTGACATATTGTAAACACAAAATAAATACGGTATGGCATATACAAAACAGAAATGAAACAACAACCAACCGTTGATTGTAGTATTATGTACCCCATCTACAGACCCATTACATATAAAAATACCTATGTATTTACACGTGTATGTGCCACAAAAACCACTTCCGCAACATGCACAATTTTTGCAACAACTAAATGTAGGTTATTTTTTTATTTTATTTAAAATATTTATTATTTAAGATGAATTTACCTTTTTTTGCTGATTACAAAATTTGTTTACCATAGTGATTTGTATTAATTTATAATTTATATTTTGAAAAAATTAGTTTGAATTTTATATACTTAATTCATTTGGAACTAGATTATAAAAACATAATCTTCTCAATAGTGTACAAAATATTCATTCGTCTGTTGAAAATATTCAATTGGCAAAAATTATGTATTGGATTTTATATAATAATGTTATCGAATGTAAATATTACGAGTCTGTTTATATTAAAATTTTTAAAAAGTCTCAAATAAGGATTTAAATAAATTGACGTTATTGTTGAATGTACATAAAATACTTTAATAATTTCTACTGTACAAACTGTTTTTGTATTTAATCAAATGTTACTTATTTTCAAATACCAAAATGAAAAATAATTTTCATTATTTCGAAATAAATATTCTTCAAACATAGTCGTATAGTGTGTCTTCTATTTAATTGTATTTACAAGAGTTATCAATTAGACATCTGCACAAATACACTTCAAGACATTTACCGACGTCGACTCTATACTTGAAAATCAAATTAATGTGTTGCTCACAACAACAAAGCACAAGTAGTGTCAAAACAAAACACAACCAGACGTAGTTGTAGTGATGAGGTCTATCATGATGTGCAATAAAAATTCAAATACTGAAATGTACTTGCGACACTGAGTACTCAGTGCACTTTGCATTTTTTGTTATCATTCTTACTCTAAGGAATTTTCATTAATACTGAAATATAGAAAAAACTTAAAAGGTATTAAAAAATTATATAGTCACTGTCATGGCAAAGGGGCGAATGCGCATTTTTAAAAATGTTGTTTTGAGTTGGACAATTTACTGATTTATAAATACAGGTTTTGATCAAAACGCAAATATTTTTGTATTATATTCATTACTTTTTGTGGGTATAAAATAAAGGGTTTTTTAACAGGGACGCTACAAAAGTAGAGCGACAGGGACAGCAAACGACGCCATATTTCTTGCCGCTCTTTTGATATTTCTCTTCAGTAAGGTTTGCCATTTCATGATGGAATGATACACGAATTCGAATTTATACGAATTTAAATTTTAATAATTTCGACTCGTTGTTGGCTCGTATATCTTTCCATCATGAAATGGCAAACCTTACTGAAGAGAAATGTCAAAAGAACGGCAAGAACTATGGCGTCGTTTGCTGTCCCTGTCGCTCTACTTTTGTAGCGTCCCTGTTAAAAAACCCTTTATTTTATAAACTTTTGTAGCGCTCTTATTGAAAAACCCTTTATATTTGTGGTGTAAAGATTTGATTTTAAAGTACATAGAGATTGGCACTATTATTTGAAACATTTTTCTTGTAAATAAGAAAAATTGGAAAAATTGATAATCTTGTCATGTCAAAAGGGCGAATATTTTCGTTTTTTTGCCATAAATTTGAATTGGTTGAAGAAAAAAGAATAGTGTTGAAGCATTAATGGTTTGTTTTTAAAGCTCGCATAGATTGGCATCAATATTTAAAAATATTTTTTCTAAATTTTGTTTTTTACAATAAAAATGTTTAGCAAATTATTTTTAAATAATGCTGCTAATTGATACGAGCTTTAAAACCAAACAATTAATGCCTTTATACCATTATTTTATCGTGAACCAGTAAAAAGTTGTGGCAAAAAAAGTTTCGCCGTTTTGGCATGACAGAAATTTGTAACAAATCACATTCGTCCTTTTGGTTTTGTCTTTTGTGGCTAGAAATATCCAACAAAACAACACACAATTTTGGCACAGTACAAAAAAAAAAGTACATATTCAAATTCGTCCCCTTGGCATGATAGTGACGATATTTATTTGATGTTCGTTCGAAACGAAATGTTTTTGTTTATACTACATTGTTGTATTCATACTGCATTTCTGTACAAAATTATACTACATTTGTATTATAAATAACTACATTTTGTATTTATCTAAATATCCAAAACTATATAGATGTATTACATTTATTTTTTTACTACATTCTTTACTTATTTAAACATGAAGTAAATACTATTTAGGCATCTACATTCTGTATTTATTCTAATTTGATATTTATTCGGTATTTATTAATTATTGATTAGGTATTTATTAAATTTATGTTTTCTCTTCATAATGATTATATGTTTTCTTGATAATAAAGACAAAATCATAACTACACAGAAGAAAATTCTTCAATATGATGAATTTTTCCATCAAACAAAATTTCAGCATGAGAAAGATTTTAAACATCCAATATGTACAAAAAAAAAAAACAAATTAACGATAGAAAACCTTTTTTCCAAAATAATATTGATAAAATTTATTTTCGAATACAAAATTTACAAAGAAAAATAATAATAAATTATTCAAAAAAAAATTTAAAATACTTTTTTTCGAAAAAAAAAAACACAAACGATTTTTTTTTAAATATAAATATTTACTATAAACGTAGTAAATTTTAAAACTACATTTTTTAAATTTCTTAACGTGTATTTTCTTGATAGTATAAAATTAAAATGTGGAAAAATTAAGAAGAAGAAAAAAAAAGATACCCTATTAACAGCTTATCTAATAGTGCTGCGAGGCATAACTATTTTGCAGGCCCTTTTCAACCAGCACCGCACTTGATTTAGTACTCTGGCACAATTAACCTTACTGCGCTAAACTTAAAATTTCTCGCCACTGTTTTCGCTTTCACCCCGTTAACCTTTGTTTATATTTTTTATAAATAACGCAAGTTAAGATAAAAATATAAAATAATGAAAAAATAAAAACTCAACTTTTGTGTTTGCAATTTATGCTTAACCTCATTTGTAGCAAGTACGCTTTCTACTGCTGTTGCTATTGCTGCTGCTACTTCATGAAACTTATATTGCTGGTGCTGCTGATGACGCTGTTGGTGGCTGTTGCAACAGCTGCTGTGGCTGTCGCTGATGCGGTCCATTGTCCTGCATTTTCTTGTTTAGCCACTTAAAAGGATGCGCAGGATGCCGCCATTCCAGCGACCCACACAATAAACCCCATGAGGGGTTAATGTTGGTTCAAGTGCAAACACGTTGCTGCTGGCTAAGAGCAGCGTCAACACATGGAACACATGCAACTTGTGCCGCCAGCCACATCTTCTTCATTTGATACAAAAACCAACCAAAAAAAAACCAAGTCAAGAGTGATGTGCGGAGTCGTGTTATTGACAGAGCCTGCGGCTAATGTGCCACCCATTTGGAGTGTTGAAACTGAGAAGAACGTACTGCGAGGACCTACTACAGAAATAGGTTGAAAAGTGTCAAGTAGTAGTGCCATG
This sequence comes from Dryomyza anilis, assembly GCA_951804985.1. Taxonomy (NCBI): domain Eukaryota; kingdom Metazoa; phylum Arthropoda; class Insecta; order Diptera; family Dryomyzidae; genus Dryomyza; species Dryomyza anilis. Next base: position 98,572,349 of record OX638132.1, read on the forward strand.
CATCAGGCAGCTCGTATTTTAATAAATGTGAATGCATGTTTAACGTGTAACCATCAGAGCCATATATACGATATAATGTTAATAAATAATTAAGTAATGTGTTACCCGAGAGGCCAACAAGTGTCTTACTGTAGAATTTATTGAGAAGACTTGACATACTTTACGATGTCATTAAAGTATCTATTGAAATTGAAGAGCTTTTTTTTATATTATTATTAAGAATTGCAGTTCTTATTTTAAATAAATCTTTAAGTAACTTATGTACACTCAGGAAAAATATGGTAAATTAAAAGATTTGCAATATACAAAAAAAAAAATACGAGGCATTCCATTCAAAAATAATATTCAGTACACAAATTGTAGTCACTGTGCGTAAGATTGCATAACTAATCTCAAAAATTTTTATGTATGGGCCATTCCTCCTTTTTAAGGACCACAATTTTGAAATGCAAAGATAATGACCACGGGCCATATGTTAACGTTTAAAAGTTACAACTTAATTTTTCTAAAAGCTCATTCTATTAGCTTTAAAACGAGCCATTAGTTTCTAGCATTTCTAGTTCAAGAGATATTTAAATATGATCAACCATACAAAAGTGATTTTTGGCTCTTTTTTCCAACTTTGAGCCACTGTATCTCTGGAAGTAGTGGTCGGAAAAAATGGTTAGAGCATGTCTCGATACTCTTTATAAGTTGCCAAAATTTTATTAAAACCAAAAAGATAAAATCTTAAATTTGACTTTTTTTGGTCGATTTGGTGTGGAATGGCCCATATAATTTTTTATTTCATATATATCGTCGTTGTAGAACGAAAAGTCAACAACAACATTTTTATGAAAATCTGAAATTTCAAATTTGTTAGTAGTTTTTACGTAAAGTAATTGATACACTTTTAAAGTTAAAATACCAATTGATATATTCACATTTTCTTATCATTTGGTACAAATATTGAGGTCATCGATCAGAAATTGAAAGATTTATAAAGAATTTTGTAAATGAATAATTGGCATTTTGATAATTTAGTTGGCACTTTTAGTTCTACAACGACGATATTTACAATTCATAATTTCGTAGTCAAAAATATTTCTGAATTGTTTTATTAGAGAACTATATCTTGTGTACTAGACATTTGCACACAAGTATTTGAAGTTCCCTCTGCAAAATATGCACTACTGAACTACACAGTATTGAGGGCAGTCGACAGTATCATAGTAAAGTCTTTCCAGCGACTACACTTCACTGCAGTATTTGTTTCATTGGTGTCAAGTAGTGTCAAGACATTATTTTTAAAGACATTCAATGTTTTGAAGTACCAAACGACACTACTCTCGCTGAATATGCAATGAATACAATGAGTGCTGCGAGTGAGTGCAACGAATGAGCGCAACGAGTGAGAAAACAACAACAAATCTGCCGCTCGGCGTTCGCGGGCATTAAAGTGTTCTTAAAAAATATAACAAACATTCATTTTAAAAATCAAAAATACTGTTAAAACATACAAAAACAACGCATTGGACGAAAAGCAATATATAAAACGAAAAATAATTTTTTTTTGTAAAAAAGATTATATAATGAAAAATATGTGTTCGATAATTACAGTGTTCTACAAATTGAGGGTTGTTGGCCTAATCTGAAATGAATCCTATCAATTCTGGTTTATTTCGGTCTCCTGATTCTTGCTGCGTACTCAGAATTTTCCTTATACGTAGAGATTTTGCACAAAATCGAGTCAAAATGGCAAAAAATGCCGTTTTTGGTACTTTATATCGCAAGTTATCGCACGATAACATGGCAAGTATCGCCATGTTGCAGATGCAAACTTTATCACCAAATAAAATATGAACCTTGCCCTACTGATAATTGACAAAAAAAATCTGTGTGACGATGGATGTATATTTGATTTTTTTAACCCATTAAACCTTGCCGAATCAGATACACACCAGGAGATTACGCAGTGCAATTTTCCCCATCATGTTTTCCCATAATGCGTACATCAGATGCTAAGAATTTGGTTCGATTTTATATCAGTATGAAATTGTATATCTCTGCGTGTAATTCCCTCTATTTTAAGCAATATTTTATAAATAAATTTTAAAAAATATTCCGAAAAATTTCAGTAAGATAAAGTTTAAAACATTTTTTCGAAATTTTGACAGCAAACACATTGAGAACTAATAAATGTTTTTTAAGAGAGCTTAGAGAATTGTGATAAATTACTCTCTCGACACACTTTTTTGGTAACACAAATTTCTTTTTGATTTTTTGCAAAAACTAATATCTGGACACACATTTTTTTTGCCAATTATCAGTAAGGCAAGGTTCATATTTTATTTTGTGATAAAGTTTGCATCTGCAACATGACGAAATCGTGCGATAACTTGCGATATAAAGTACCAAAAACGGCATTTTTTTGCAACTTGACGTATAGGGAAAATTCTGAGTACGCAGCAAGAATCAGGAGACCGAAATCAACCAGATTTGATAGGTTTCATTCCAGATTAAAATCCTTGTAGAACAGTGTTATATAATGAAAAATTTTGTTCGATAATAAAAACATAAAGTATTATATGATTTTTTTAAGATATTGTCTTAACGTGCTCAAGGTTCAGTCGGTACAAATTGGGTCCTTTGTACTAACAAATAAAACAACAAGCATTTGACAAAATGCATTGAGTCGCAGATCGTACAGCTGTTTCAGAGGCAGCCAAGCCCCTTCATCAGCGATCTTCCTCTGCTGATTCTACATTTCAAGTCGCTAAAGTGTTCCTTTTCTAATAAACACAATAAGAATTATGTACATTGAAGAAAGAACCAAAAACAAAGGACGCAAAAACTGCAACAACTCAAAATTTTGCCAAAGTTGTTTTTGCGTGCAGAAATTTGACTTGAAATGCAGAATCTGCAGAGAAAGAGTTCGTAAAACAAAACAATATTATTTTTTTTATACCTTTTGAATTTTTTCTATATTTCAATATTAATGAAAATTCCCTAGAGAAAGAATGGTAACAAAACGAGTTGGGAAAGTTAGGTCACATGGGTAAGTTTGGTCACGTGGGGCTAATTTTTATAGTCGGTCGGGCCCGACTATGGAATACCCTACACCTTTGGTGGGGATATTAACCCTCAGAATATTATTCATACATCAGAAATTTACGTCTTATATCCCCATAAATTAAAAAAAATATATAAGGTATAAAAAACTAAAAAAAAAAATTGAAAAATGTAATTGGGCAGACCACGCCAATATTTAAAATTTTGAAAGGCTAATATTTCATAGATTTGATTTTAATAATTTACGGATCAAATTACCACTATGAAAATCCGGGAAATAATGAAAAAAAAAAAAAATGGGCGGATCACGCTCATTTTTGGACCAAATATTTTTAGGTGAATTCTAACAATACGTTTTAAATTTTATAACGCATGACAGCAAGACAGCAAGACGGACAGACAGACAGACGGACATGGCTAAACGGACTCGGGTAGTGATGCTGATCAAGAATATATATACTTTTCCATACCGGACACGCCTCCTAAGGGGCGTTACAATATATGCACAAAGTTAATATACCCTGTACCTCATAGGTGTAGGGTATAAAAATGTAAAATGCCCTGTGTATTTCGTGTTAAATGCAGTACATTTCAGTATTTGAATTGTTAGTGCACATCATTATTGACCTCTTCACTATAACTACGTCCTTTTGTATTTTGACACTACTTGAGCTTTGTTGTTGTGAGCTACACATTCATTTGATTTTCAAGAATAGAATCGGCTACAGTAAATATCTTGAAAGAAAATGAATGGCTTGAAGTTGGTTTCAAATTCATTTCTGCGGATGTTTACATTCGCTGACCTCTAACACAACAAAGACAAAACAGAGTAAAATTTGGACTATACCAAACCATTTCGTTTGGGTTTGGGTAAATCACAAAAATCACCGTATAATGCAAGCATAATCTTGATTTCTGCAATTTCCATTAATGTTTAATGCATTTATTACCAATATTTGAAATGCCATTATGAAGAATGTCAGTTTTTGAAAACCAATTTAAATACAATATGCACAAAATTTGGCAAAAGCAGAAAAATTGAGCAGAGTAGATGTCGGCTGGTTCATCAAGAATTCACTTTTCACAACGTACGTTGAATAAAATTTACTTTTCATTAACAATTCAAATATAGACAATTTGCAACTCACATACACACACGCACATGCATTACTACTGATACATACACTCAAATACACACACATTGACAGACTCATTTTCACATAAAATGTGCTATGCAAATAGAGGAAGCACATACCATATAAGATTTCCCTGACGCTACTTTGCAAGTGCTAAGTCACTTTTTTTTTTTTGGTTGAAGAAGAAGATCCAAATGTATTTCTGCAACTAAAGGTATTCGTGTTGTTGTTTCTGTTTTTATTGCATTATTTAATAAATTAAGTAGAGCAGCACAGTGTACTCCAACCATTTACACGTTTTACGTGGCATTTGCAGTCGACGCAGTTGCGAAACGCCGACGAAAACATGTAACTCTCTCATACAGGAAAATTCAATTCAAATTCTTATTTAACTTCAAGTGTCGGCTGGAAAATGGGATAACACATCGCACAGGGAATGGGACCCGATTGGGAATGGTGAATTAATTATTTATGTGAAACACTTTGCTGTTGATTGAGGCGCAGTGGCTGTGCTATCTGCAGCATGTGTGGTAGACAGGGGCATCACACGGTGGGATGTTTGTGCGAATGTTTTTCTCAAAATTTAATTTTTTTTTTTAAAGTCACAAGAAAATAAAATGTTAGTAAATATTCAATTTTTTTATCAAAAATATATATTTTTTAATTTTCATTATAAATTTTAACACTAAATTTAATTTTTATACTATACAGTTTCATTTAAAATTTATATTATTTTGCTTCAATTAAAATTTAAACTATAATTTAAATTTTTACCGATTTATTTTATACTAAAAATTTAACTTTTGACACAAAATATTTCCTCTAAATATTTTTATTTTCGCTTAAAATTTAATTTTTCATAGACAATTTTTTAATTTATACTCATAATTTTAATTTTGTCTACAATTTTAATTTTTTTCCACTTAAAATTTTAAATTTTCACTAAAAGTTTAAAATTTCTCAAACATTTTAAATTTTCACTAAAATTTGAAATGCAAATTTACATGCAAAATTAAAACATTCACTCAAAACTTTAATCAATATTAAAATTTCAAATAAAATGTTAAATTTTCCTAAAAATTGAAAATTTTTTAAATCAAAAATTTTAAATTTAAATTTAATTAACATTTAAAATTTAAATTTAATTAAAATTTAAAATTTAAATTTAATTAAAATTTAAAATTTAAATTTAATTAAAATTTAAAATTTAAATTTAATTAAAATTTAATTTTTCACTCAAAATAGAAAATTTCACTCAAAATTGAAAATTTCACTCAAAATTGAAAATTTCACTCTAAATTTAAAATTTCACTCAAAATTTGAACTTCCACACAATATTCTAACTTTCTCTCAAAATTAGAATATTCACTAAAATTTCTACTCAAAATTAAAATTTTTCACAAATTTAAATTTTTATCCAAAATTGAAATTTTCACTCAAAATTGAAATTTTCACTCAAAATTTAAATTATCACTCAATTTTTAAATAGAATTTTCACTCAAATTTGAAATGTTCACTCAAAATGCAAGTTTTCACTCAAAATTTAAATTAACTTTTAAAATGTTAAGTTTTAATCAAAAATTAAATTTCCACTCAAAATTAAAATCTTTGTTAAAAATTAAAATTTTCTTTCAAAATTTTAATTAAAATTTAAATTTTCACTGAAATTTTAAATGTTCACTGAAATTTTAAATTTTTATCCAAAACTTAAATTTTCACTCATCATTTTAATTTTCATTCAAAATTGGAACTTTCACTCTAAATTCAAATTTCTACTCAATATTAAAATTTTTTGTGCAAAATAAAATGTTCACTCAAAATTAAAATTTTCACTCAAAATTGAATTTTTTTAGTCCAAATTTAAATTTCTACTCAAAATTTAAATTTCTACTCAAAATTAAATTTTCACTCAAAATTAGATTTTTTATTAAAAATTTAAATTTTAATTTAAATTGAAAAAGTCCACTAAAATATAAAATTTTTACTCAGAATTTAAATTTTTACTGAAAATTGAAACTTTCACTACTCTACTCAAAAATGAATTTTTTGTTAAAAATAAATATTTTGTTTCAAAATTTTAATTAAAATTTCAATTTTCACTCAAAATCTAAATTTACACTCAAAATCTAAATTTTCACTCAAAATTTAAATTTTCACTCAAAATCTTAATTTACACTCAAAATTTTAATTTTCACCCAAAATTTAAATTTTCAGTAAAAATTTAAAATTTCCATTAAAAACTGGAACTTTAACTCAAAATTGTAACTTTCATTCAAAATTAAAATTTCTTCTCAAAATTCAAATTTTATATGCAAAATGAAATTTTCACTCACAATTTTAATTTTTATTCAAAGTTTAAATTTTCACTTAAATTGGAAATGTCCACCAGAATATAAAATATTTACTCGGAATTTAAATTTTCACTGAAAATTTAAAATTTCACTTTTTTTTCTACTCTATACCCATGCTGCTGTTGTTTGCGGTGCATACTGTGAAACCCCAATGCGGGTTTGGTGGTTTTTGTTGTTGGTTTTGTATCCTTTACCAATGTACCATAAATTGTGAGAAACCCCAGGGACAAGTTGCCCATCTCATAGTTATCGTCAGTAGTGTCGCGTCTTTGTCATCGTCAATGTCTTAAACAAAATCGTATATTGTAGTAAAACTGAGCTGTCGATGCCTTATCCCCAGTCTATATTGCAAATTGGAGCTGCATGACTTTGAGGGTTTTGTTTTGTTGCGGTTTCAGAGTTCCGACTTTCGACTTTCGTTTGCAAACCGCATTGTTTTCCATGACGTTGTATTTATTAGGCATAGTTTTTATAAGAACACTAACTCGTTTAGATTTTTCTTTGTTTTGTGACTGTCTGTATTTTGAATTTATACTGTTGAAATAGACCACTTAATTTTTGAAACTCTAATCGTTTAGTATATTCAAAATTAGATTTAAATTTAAGATCCATGGCGCAATACCTGACATTTCTGATTTTACAGCCAATTAAACTTTTACCCAAGTTTGTTAGGCTATGCAAAAAACTTTTTTCAACTCAACATTGCTCAACTATTTTATGTATTCTCTAAGTTATATTGTATAATTTTGTTACTGTTATACATTTGCGTTTGCCAAATAATTCAGGAAAATAACAATTTTTCATACTTTCAGTTTCTACCAAACAGATCTGTAACTTACACAGAGACTAAGAAAATATGTGGTATACAAGTTATGTCTTCTGCCAAACTTGCAATAAAAATGGAAACTTATACAACGTAAAAAATAGTTTTCGTTCTTTACCTTTGCCCTTTTAACATTTCCCATGGAAACTTAATTAATTGATGGCAAATTAATTTGTTTTCTATGCTACTTTATACTTCACAAGGAATTCATTTCCCAATCATTAAATGTTACATCATATTTTCTTGGAATTCTATTTCCGAAATACAAATGCTACTCAAAATCTTTTAATACAAGTTGCTCCAAGTGGAAAATAATTCTTTTACGTATAAAGTATAGAAAAGTCACGACTACACCGTCTTCTTAAAAGGGATTTAATGTTGTTACATTTAAAAATGTTCGTACTCAGTGTAATACGTAGTCCCCATGGACCACCCCATTGGGGCTTTTGTTTCTTTAACAATTAGTCCTTTAATGCACTGCCATACATTTTGTTATCTGATTTAACAATCATGAAATAAGCATGAAATATATAAAGTGGAAAATAAAAACACTTTGTGATGGCAGCACTGCGTGTCAGGCTGTGGCCTCTGCGAAATCAAACGAATGGCATTTTTAATGCCCAGTGTAAAAGTTTTCCATTTATACAATATTAAAAAACCATACATTATTTTCAGTTTTATGCATTAATCTCTGCGATATTTTGTAAATGCCGTACATTGCGATGCGCCTGCAAAATCATCAATATTTTAAATTGGTCTACAGTATAAAAGTTCGAGAGTGACTGAACATTTATGGAAATGTGGCATTGGAAAACTTTTACTACATATATCCTTTATGCGCAACGAGCGGAAAAAATTGACAACAAAGCAGCGATTATTTACGATTGTTTTAATATTTAATTAATTTGCCATTAAGTGCTTTATAATTATTGAGGTTTTTGAATTATGACATATTAAGTGTATACTTAGTAACCAATACGGAATGTAAAACGGATTGTAAAAAACGGATAAAAAACGGAATGTTAAAGGGAATGGAAAGATTTGCATACACGTAGAAAATGGTTTACTGATGATTTATGAATCCTATTAATATAATAAATCTGTTTGTTCGTTTGTACGTTTGTACGTTTGTACGTTTGTACGTTTGTACGTTTGTCCGTTTGTACGTTTGTACGTTTGTTCCGCTTCTCCGTCTAAACAGCTGATCCGATTTCCTTGAAATTTTTACCACAGATGCGGTATGGTCTGGAAGGAATGATAGGCTATATATGGGCGGGATTGGGCAAAGAGGCGTGGCACCTCCCATGCAACCTAAACACGATATAACTCGGCACTTTCACCAGCAACGAACATGAAACAAAAAACTCAAATACAAAAAAAAAAAATAAAAACAAAAAAGCAAAAGCACAACACAAAACAAAAGCAAAAATACAAAAACAAAACCAATCACATAAAACCACAATCTAAACTAAATGAAAAACAAAAAAAGGAAAGAAAAAGAAAAACAAACTCACCACACTAAAACTAACCAAACTAAAACTCACCACACTAAAATTCACCCTTAAATTAACCACACTAAAACCCACCACACTATAATTCACCACACTAAAACTCACCACACTAAAATTCACCACACTAAAACTCACCACACTAAAACTCACCACACTAAAACTCACCACTTAAAAACTCACCACTTAAAAACTCACCACACTAAAACTCACCACACTAAAACTCACCACACAAAAACTCACCACACTAAAACTCACCACACTAAAACTCACCACACTTAAACTCACCACACTAAAACCCACCACACTAAAATTTCACCACACTAAAACTCACCACACAAAAATTCACCACACTAAAACTCACCACACTAAAATTTCTTCACATTAAAACTCATCACACTAAAACTCACCACACTAAAACTCACTATACCCAAAAGTCGCCACACTCAAACTCACCGCACTAAAATTCACAACACTAAAACTCACCACATTTAAACTCACCATACCAAAACTCACCACACTAAAACTTACCACACTAAAACTCACCACAATTAAACTCACCACACTAAAACTCACCACACAAAAATTCAACACACTAAAATTGAACACACTAAAACTCACCACACTAAAATTTCACCACACTAAAACTCACCACACTAAAACTCACTACACTAAAATTTCACCACATTAAAATTCACCACTTTTAAACTCACCACATTAAAACTCACTACACTCAAATTTCGATACACTAAAACTTACCACACTAAAACTCACCGCACTAAAATTCACCACACTAAAACCCACCGCACTATAATTAACCACACTAAAACTCACCACCCTAAAATTCACTACACTAAAACTCACCACAATAAAATTCATCACATTAAAATTCATCACACTAAAACTCACCACAATAAAATTCACCACACTAAAACCCACCACACTATAATTGACCACACTAAAACTCACCACACTTAAAAACACCACACTTAAACTCACCACACTCAAATTCACCACACTAAAACTCACCACACTAAAACTCACCACACCAAAACTAACCACAATTAAACTCACCACTCCAAAATTCACCACATCTAAACTCACTACACCGAAACTTACTACATTAAAACCCACCACTCTAAAACTTCTACTGGGAAAAACTCTACGGGGAAGAATTCTACAGGAAAGAATTCTACCGGGAACAATTCTACCGGGATGAATTCTACGTTGAGAATTCTACGGGAAAGCGTTCTATGTGGATTTTACGGGAAGATTTCTACTGAGAATAATTCTGCGGAGAAGCGCAGTCTGAGAAAAAATTGTCTTTGAGAAAAGTTGTTTTGGCGGAGAATTATTTGGTTACCACATTTATAAAACGAGTAAAAAAAATTTCAACAGCTAAGCACGGGCCCCTCATATCAATAATAAAAAAATGTTTTTTATATTAATAAAATCGCTCCATATCTTTGAATTCAGAAAATCTTGGCACGAGTCGTGCACGGGTCCAGCTAGTAATGAATAAAATCCAAATGGAAACAAATATTCGTTTTCAATTCAATAACTTTTATAGTCACAGCAGAAAATCTTGTGCCATTAATTTTGGGTATTCTTGGATTGAACTATTTTAATGAGTAAAAGATATTAAAAAATACGATTAAAATACAAAAATCGATACCGTAACAAGTATACCGAAACCGTTTAATTATACCCTACACTAAGAATGAAAGGGTATATTCAGTTTGGTACGCCGTTTGTAACACCCAGAAGGAAGCATCTCCGTTATGGAAAAGTATATATATATTCTTGATCAGCATGATCTCCTGAGTCGATTTAGCGATGTCCGTCTGTCTGTCCGTCTGTCTGTCTGTTGAAATCCCTACTACTTAAAAAATTGAAGAGCTAGACGAATGAAACTGATAACTTAGATTACTTATATACCTATGCTGTATGTGCGATAAAATTGGCTAGATCGGTTTATTGTGACCTGTGATCTGACCATTTATATTAAAATACCTCATATAAAATTTACATCTACAGCTCAATTTTACTGTTTACGTGCTTAGGTAAACTTTTTTGGTCAAATATATATTGATATCATGCTCAAATACATGAAAATAATGTTTTCCCGCGAAACGACTTGTGGTTCCCAAAAAAAAAAGACAAGCTTTTATTTCATAATACAAAATCAAAAATAAAAACTGGCTATTTTTCAAAAACCACAAAAACGTTTTTAAAATTGGAAGGTTAGATCACATGGGAAATTTTAAAGTAGGTGTAATTATGATAGTTCGGATTATCAAAATTATAGTCGGTCTAAGCCGACTATAAATACCCTACACATATGTGTGGTTACCATTCAAAGTGATATATAGGTCACCAGGGTATACGAATCCTGAAAATAACTACAAACATTCAATCGCTGAAGAATTTCCATTCATTTGATACCCATATTTACAAATGGGTAGGTGTACCGAATTTCGATTTCTTTTTTGGTGAACCACAAGTCTTTTCGCCGGAAAACATTATTATCATGTATTTGAGCATGATGTGAATATATATTTGACCAAAAAAGTTTACCTAAGCACGTATACAGTAAAATTGATCTGTATATGTAAATTTTATATGAGGTATTTGAACATAAGTGGTCGGATCATAGGTCACAATGGACCGATCTCGCCAATTACAGCGCACATACAGCGTAGGTATATTAGTAATCTAAGTTATAAGTTTCATTTATCTAGCTCTTCAATTTTAAAAGTCTTAGGGATTTCAACAGACAGACAGACGGACAGACAGACAGACAGACAGACAGACAGACAGACAGACAGACGGACAGACGGACAGACAGACGGACAGACGGACATCGCTAAATCGACTCAGGAGGTCATGCTGATCAAGAATATATATAATTTTCCATACCGGAGATGCTTCCTTCTGGGTGTTACAAACGGCGTACCAAACTGAATATATCCTTTCACTCTTAGTGTAGGGTATAAAAATCGAAATTCGGTACACCTACCCATTTGTAAATATGGGTATCAAATGAATGGAAATTCTTCAGTGATTGAAAGTTTGTAGTTAATTTCAGGATTCGTATACCCTGGTGACCTATATACCACTTTGAATGGTAACCACACATATGATGAATTTCGTTCTTCAAACCATGATTCATTATATTGTAGAACCATTCATAATATTAATGACTAACGCCATCAATCTTTTGAATGCTATCATAAATATGATGAACGCTTGGTATGTGAAGAATACGTTTCATCATATTAATGAACAGAAACATAAAATACAACATATATGTCCTTCATATTAAAGAATGATGTTCTTAAACTAAAATTCAATCAAAATAATTTTTTTTCGTTCATTTTTTGTCTTACTTTTCAGTACTCAAGTAGTTCTTGTGCATTATCTTATATAATGCTTGCTCGACATGCATAAATTAGTAAATGTTTGTTTAATATATTTATTTATAAATAAAGCTATTTATTAATAAAAAGTTATATTTATAAAAAAATATGTTTAGGAAAAACAAAAATTTTTATAATTTGTTTTTTAAATTATTTTTTTGTCGGAATTTTATTTATTTAAAAAAAAAAAAATATTATTAATAATTATTTTTCCGACATCACTTTTTAAGTACATTTTTTTTCCAATTATTTTCTAAAAAAATATTTATTTTGGAAAATACGTATAAAAATAAAATTTTAAATTATTCATATATATTATGATTATATTCATCAATATAACGATTCAAATTCATTGTATGAATTCTATGATGTTCGATAGAATGAATAAGTTCATATATATAATGAATGCAATATGTCATTTAATGAACGATGGTATCAATATGATGAATCTGAAATATAAATTCATAATATTGATGATTTTTGTTTTCTGTGGATGGGTGGTCTTTGGTCTCTGGTAAATTTTGAATTTGTACGATAGATTTATGACCAACTTTCCGTATTTATATGTTTTTTCTTGTATATTACCTACCCACATTTAAATAAAAATCTCTTTTAAATTTTCGCGTGAGAAAGAACTAATTCGAATATTTTTGATAATTATTTTCGAAAGTATAAATATGCAACTATGTGTTGATAATTAATATTATACCCAAAATTAGCAAGCTCATTAAAATTGACATTTTGATTATGGTTGTGCCTCTGGCAAAAATCTATTCGAGACAAATAACTGTGTTTCACCATTAATGTCAAGGAAAAAATAAAATAATTTACAAAAAAAATTTCAAGGAAAACAGAACAAAAATGAAATAAAGCAGAATAAATTAATTAAAGTTACGCCAAAAAGGAAGTCGGGTTGCGACTGCAGAACAAGATTTTCCATCCGGTTATTTCTGAATACTGAGATACACAAAGATCTTCTCCATTGAACCGGGTAACAGGACGACAACGAGTGTCGTCGTTTGTCACAACACTTTGAGACTGCCTTTGAGTGTCGTTGAAAGCAGCACAGCCATTTGGTCAAAGTATGAAATAAAAAAAGAGGAATAACAAAATAAAAATGATAATTGTTATGTGTAAAACGAGCTCTGAAGGTAAAGTCGGTTTTAATCATAGCAAAAAAAATAATAGGTCAACAGAAAATAAAAGATATTTGAAAGTATAATAATATTAATTAACTAGATTAATTAAATAAATTAATATAATTGTATAAGTGGATATATTGGGTAGAGTACAAATTCAGAAATAAGAAATAAAAATGAATTTAAGTATTTTGTTTCTTGGAATAATTAGAGGTGCTTGCTTAAGTAGGCGAATATTACTTAATTAGTGCAATGATGCGTTTATTTGGGACTTCAAATTATGATTGCTTGTGGAATTAACTCTGATAAAAGATGTCTATACAGTATCGTTATATGGGCTGTACAAATGATTTGATAAAAATTTATATATTTTGATATATATTGCGATATATGTTCTTTTAAATGACACATATCATTTAAATAAATCGATATTTTATTCAAATATAATACAAAAATCATCAATATGAAAGATTTATTCATAAATATTATGAATTTTTTCGCCAACTACCAGATTCATCATATTGATACCATCGTTCATTAAATGACATATTTATGAATAAATTCATTATGCATTCATCATGTTGAAGAACGTAATATTTAATACAATGAATTTGAATTGCTGAATATAATTATAATGTCTATGAATTGTTCACAATATTTATGAATATAATATTCAATATGATGAATATTGTTGAACTAATATTTTTTTATTGATGGACCTTTTTAGGACTTTATCATAAAACAAAAATAAGAAATTTTGAGAAAATCAATGAAAAAATAAAAATTTGTATTTATATTTTTGTAAATTTCATCTTTACGTACTTTTTAAAATAGGAACAAATCATGAGGTTTAAAGATGCGATAAACCTTTGGAAAGATTATTTAATTTTCTAAAACTTGAATTAAAAATTGTTATAAATTTATCAACATAAATTTGTAAACAATTTTCTTGACTGGGTTATGTCAGTAATATTCATCTCTTAAACACCCTGTATCTTAAAATGGGTGCAGAATTAGACATATTTTTATTTAACATTTTCTTATTGTTTGGAATCATAGTATGACACCCCGAATTTTTGACATCGATGAAACCTACACCCTGTATAAAAAATAACCGAGAAGTATGGAAAATAAATTAATGAAAAATAAATATTTTGATTGAAATTTGGTTTGATGAACAGCATTCCTCAATATAATGTACATATATGTTGCATTTTATATATTTGTTCATTAATATGATGAGACGTATTCTTCACATAGAGTTCATCATATTGAGGAACGACGATTACCAAGCGTTCAACATATTTATGATCGTATTCATAACATTGATGTCGTTAGTCATTAATATTATGAATGGTTCCTCAATACATGAATCATGGTTTTGAAAAACGGATTTCATCAATGATGTACATTTTGTTCTGTGTATTTTCTTTGCTGGGAAAAATAATCTATGAGACCTATTGTACTCAAATAGTTTCAGTTATATCGAGTATACAAAATAATTGTGATTTAAATGCAAGTTTTACACATTTTAAAGCATCTACGAATCGTATGACATTACTGCAAATTGTCATCACCATCATCATCGTGCTTTTTAATGTTGTAGCAAATGCATAGCATACGCAACTCATTCATGTGTTTAACATGACATTGCGGTCTGAAGTTCTCTAGAACATCGAGCAGAGTTAAGTGCAAATATGAGGTGGTACATGGTATGAGGTTCTAACTCGAGTATATGTCAGGCAAAAAAGAATGGAAGGAGGGGGCTTCCGCCTGCTGCATTCGTGTAGTGAGCAAATTAATTCTTCTAGTTTACTCTGAAAGTAGAGCTAAATATTTAATTAGAGCAAATATGATGTGACTTGTTTCAGAGGCCAAATTAAGGTAGGCCACATGCAACGAGTCGAGGTACTAAGTTACATGGTTTTATTTAGAAATACGTGCATGTGTCAATATAGTAAAACAACGAAGTAATTATTTCACCATGATTTTCTGACATTTCGAAAAATTTAGAAAATCGTGCTCTAAATTATATAAAAAGTGGACAATATTAAACTTGGTAAATCATTTTAAATTTAAAGTATAAAGTAATCCATATTAATTATATATATATATATATATATATATATATATATATATATATATATATATATATATATATATATATAATATAAGTTTTTCACTTATAAAAGATGCAGAAATAGACCCTGGAGTTGCAATTAATCTTAACCAAAGCCATATACATTGAAAAGTGTTGATATGCGACAAAAACTTGGAAAATTGAAGCCAAGTACTTAGATAGTTGTAACGTCGTCTGTTGACGGGATAACGATGATACACTCAACGACTTAATAAATTTATAAAAAAAGGATAAAGAAATTGCTATGTTGCTAATAAATATAGTTTTGGCGCTATAGTCCTATAAGAACTTAGACCGAGCTCTCTCACTATTTTGAGCTGTGCGTGTTATATTTGTTCTCAAAGTGGTGGGACCTACAGTTTATTGCCGAATCCGAACGACGGGTGAGAGCTTTTCATAGGCAAGGTTTTTACTCTCGGAGGTTTGCCATTTACTGCCGAGAGGTAGCGCGGTATAGAAAAATGTTTCTATGAAAAGATGTTGTTCAGGCTTGAACCGGGAACCTTTCGGCTCGCAGTACAACGCACTAACCACTGAGTTACCGCGACTACGCTGAGCTACCGCGGTTGCTAATAAATACAATACATAAAAATATTTCTAGTAAGGGTGTGCGTGTAATGACTAACTACCTAAATTTTGTCGGTAATGCAGTTTTTACTAATTTAATTTAGCAAATTTTCGAGCCAACTAATTGTACTAAATCGGATGACAGCAAACAGACATATGTAGGGGAACCTGGGGTAAAGTGGGACATGGGATAATGTGGGAAATTGTAATTTTTTTGACATCTTTTTGCACTTACAAAAATAAAAACAATTGTCAACAATTATTCTTAATACGGCATTAAATTTTTCATCATTGGTTATAATCAAATTAATACATTTTTAATGCATTTCGAAAACAAGTGAAAAAAAATGTTTTTGCTATCAAAAAGTGAGTATTTTTTTATTGTGAAGTTATTAATTACATAGTTATGTTCAAAATGATCGGATGTTTTATATCTTTTAAAATACAAACGGGTTTTGCAAATAATTTCATATTTTTTAAATGATGCCGGGTTATGTTCAAATTGCGATATTAGGGTAAAGTAGGAAATATTTTCTGGGGTAAAGTGGGAAACGTAATTTAAGCAATGTGTATTGTAATATTAGTGAATATTTTGTGTTATATGAATTAATGAATTTGTTTAGCCAACAAAAACCTTCACTCGTTTCATATTTTTAAATGGTGCCGGGTTATGTTCAAATTGCGATATTAGGGTAAAGTAGGAAATATTTTTTGGGGTAAAGTGGGAAACGTAATTTAAGTAATGTGTATTGTAATGTTAGTGAATATCTTGTGTTATATGAATTAATGAATTTGTTTAGCCAACAAAAACCTTCACTCGTGGCCACAAATCAATGAAATGTAATATTTTGTCTTCACCTGAGATAAGATCTGGAATAAAGCCGAGAAGCGTACCTTTAACATGAGCTAAAAATATTCTTCAGCTTCATCAGAAGTAAAAGAATTTTTTACAATTTTCATGAATAAAATACCGAAGTAATTAATTTTCAACAATTTAGTGAATTGCAATATCTGCAAACGGGTTGTGTACTTGAAAAGTGCGAAGTAGCAACTACAACTGTGTCCATAATCACAGAATATTCAGACTATTAGATAATTGTACATTTTGTTATCGTATTTTCCTAACATAACTGCGGTAATTTTTAAACTTTTTTTTCTTCTCATTTTTTCTTGTATTACCATTTTTTTCTTACCTTATTATTTAGTAGAGCCTGGGCTAAATTGGGAAATGGGGTAATGTGGGACATTTTTTTTAAGTTATAACATTTTTAGACAAAAAAACTACTCTCATGTGTTACCTTAATATGGCATATGATTTTTCATCCACCATTTTAATCAAATTTGTGCCTTCTTATTGCTTTTCGAAAAATGGGGAAAAAGGTATTCAAAAAGTTTTCTAGAGTGGTGATGTTTTCTTCCAAAAAGTGTGCAATTTGGAAGTTTTCAATTTAAGAATTATATTAAAAAAGAAGTATATAAAAATTAATTCCACACCAAATCGACCAGCGTTTGGAACTCACCTTCTTCGATTTCAATGAAATTTTGGAAATTGATAAAGGATATTGAGACATGCACTAACCATTTTTTTTTTATTTTTTCCGACCACTACTTCCAGAGAGATACAGTGGCTCAAAGTTGAAAAAAAGGGCCAAAATTCACTTTTGTATGGTTATTCATATTTAAATATCTCTTGAACTAGAAATGCTAGAAATTTCATTGATGGCTCGTTTTAAAGCTAATAGAACAAGTTTTCCGAAAACTTAAGTTGTAATTTCTAATCGTGAACATGTGGCCCTTTATCAGTTCATTAAAATTGAAAAGGTAAAATCTCAAATTTTACTTTTTTTGGTCGATTTGGTGTGGTATGACCCATATTGCAAATGGGATTTTGCAAATAAATAGACGTAGATTAAATTATACCAAGCCAAGGAGAAATTGTAATATATTGGTGGGGTAATGTGGGAAGTATTTATTATATTTTTTTTGGGAAAGTGCGAAATATTATTAAGAAATTGTAATGAAGGACGGGTAATTGCATAATTTTTTAATTATAATATATTATTTCTCGCAGATATTTATGAATATTTACAATTTTTTCTTCACTTTCATTTTTTGCATTATCTTAAATATTTTTGTTTATTACATTAATATTTTTTATATATTCTGAATGTATATATATTGTTTATGTTCTAAATATACAGAAATAACAAATTTTTTGCCTGTTTATAAAATTTTTAAAATTTCCCACATTACCCCAGGATTTTTCAAGAGGTCGGAAAATAAACGGTTTTGTGAGAACGTCAAAAAATCAATAAAAAGACATATACATTTTATTATGTTGATACAAAAAGTTATAAGACGTACCACTCTATGTAATAGACCCATTAAAAGAATTAAAAAAAAAATATTTAAATATATTTTTTGAAGCCGGATCAAACCCCAGTCTACCCTATATGTTCATTCTTATTTTTAATATATTTAACTTTGTTGTGATTAGATTAAAAGAGTATTTTGGTAAACATTTTGAAGTTTCCCACTTTACCCAAACATTTTTAAACAAGTCCGAAATTGATCTGTTTGGAAAAATCGCTCAAATATCAATTAAAAGGCATATAAATATTATTATGTTAATGCAAAAAGTTAATTCAAATGTACTTTCTTGGAGGAAAATCAAAACGTGTTCCACTTTACCCCAGGCTGCCCTACAATTTAGTTTATTCAATATCCACATCGAACTTCTACATAGCATAAATGAAATTTTTGTATGATTCGGTATGATATGGAATGATATAACATGATACGCTATGATATGATATAATACACTATGATACGATCTGATACGCTATGATATGATATAATACACTATGATACGATCTGATACGATATGATACGATTTGATACGATATGATACGATATGATACGCCATGATACGATCTGTTACGATATAATACGATATGATACGCTATGATACGATCTGTTACGATTTAATACTATATGATACGCTATGATGATTTGATGAGAAATAATTGAAAATTATCGAAATGGATATAAATTGAAAGTCTCCAAACGAAAATAGAAATAATAATAATAAAGATATTGAATAGAAATACTGTGATTAAAATCGCCAGCCAGCTGAAGTAAGTAGGTATTTAAAATGCTTGTTTGCATACATTTCGGTTCGACCCTACTCTTCGTTCGGCTGCCTTTTCGAAGCACTTATACAGAACGATTGAGTTTCATTTTTTTTTTTTGGTTTTCGGTGTGCGATTATTTTCCATTTTTTTTGTATTTTCATTTTCGTTTTCTTTTCAATTTGCAACCATTAATGGATGCATGCAGCTGAAATTAGTTGCAACGTCAAGTTGGACAACGTCGGATTCATTGATGCTTGGCGGCAAAACCATTAGTTGTGGCAGTGGTTTTGGTTTCAGAGAATTCCCACTGGCAAAAGTGTGCATTTTATTTGCTTTTATGCTGCTACTGTTGCTACTGGATCCGTTTCCCTCAACGGTTGGAATCAATGAAATTGATTTGTTACGTTACGTTGTTCGGTCGGAAGTGGCCTGGCTTCGCCTGGGAAAATGGCTACCATTTTAAAAGCCAACAATAGAAAACGAAAGAAAATATTTTCGTTTTACTGATTATTTGTGATAAGGATCTTTGTGTAAGAAGCGCACTTAAATAGCGTGATATTTAAGTGCTTCATTTATGCTTTTTGTAAAATGCTCTGCCACTAACATTTTTTGCAATTACAAGCAATACCAACAAAAAGGAGGTTCTTAAATTGCAGTGGAAGTTCTTTAGTTTTGGCAACATTTTCTTTGTTTGCTAATTTTGAAAATGACACCCTCAAAAACAGACAACATCGGTAGATTTTCGTAATACTGACATTTCTTCGATAAATATTTGTGCAAAAAGTTTTCGTGTTTTTCCCTCACTTCATACTTTGCAAAAACAAAACAACTTCTTGCTAAATAAGATATTGATGACGGTATGTGCCAGGATATTTCGTGCAACGTAATGTTGCATGTTGTTGCCAAAAAAAAAATAATAAAAAAAAATTGTGCACGAGTAAATTTCAAATACATCCACAGACAGACACAACGAAAGACACGTACTCTGCACTTGGTTATCGAGTGTGGCAGCAAAAAAGCACCCAAATGATTTTAAATGCTAAACTATTTTTCAACAATTTCTTTCCAAAAGACCCCGTAGCAAACTAACAAGCTGGACGACACTGACGTCTAAATAAAAATTAAGTTTTTGGCAACAAGCATCTTACACGAAGACACGGCACTCGAACATTCCGGCAAAGAAGATTTATTGACTAGAATCAGGTGAGTAGTTGTTAAGTGATTGCATCACGAAAAATTATAAAAGGATAAAACGAGATTTTTTTCCTTTTGAAACATGTTACGTATAGTTATATCATTTTATTATTACTATAAATAGTTGGGATTCTGTTCTAGAAATCTTAACTTTATTGAGATCTATTTGTAGAAAAATACTACTTAATTAGTTGATTAAAAATCATGTTGTACTAAGCAAATTGTTACGTATTAAGGCGCTGAAGCGAAAATAATCTGGTCAAAATCAATTTGTCGATTTTGACTCAATTTAGAAAAGCCCATCTTACCGTCTGGAAATAATAAAAACAGTATGCAAAATTTGATTAATTTTGATGTATGGAAATTTTAGATATTTCCAACTGCATGGAGTTTGTAAGATATATGTAAGTTATAGTCGAACTAAGTCGTGTGAGTTTACCTTTTAAAGTGACCTAAAGGTCTACAGGATTTGCGAGTCCTGAAAATAATTGCAATCTTGAATTTTTTTCATTTCATTGCAGTACTCTTATGTATGAATAGATAAACGCACAGAATTTTTTTTTTGGGCACCACATATTGTTTCTTGGGACAGACATCGCTAAATCGACTCAGAAGCTCAAGAAAATATCGTCACTATCATGGACACAAAAGACAACACCAAAAGGGCGAATTCGAAATGTTTTCGTTTTTTTGCCATACATTTTTATTGATATAAGATAAAATATTGATGTAAAGGAATTAATTATTTGTTTTTAAAGCACCTACGATTGGCACCCATTATTTAAAATTATTTTTTTTGCATATAACAAAAATTCAAATACTTATTTTTTATAAATCATGCCAACCAATAGATGCTTTAAAAACAAACAATTAATTGCTTTACACAACTATTTTATCTTGTACCAATAAAAAATTATGGCAAAAAAACGAAAAGATTCACCCTTTCAGATTTTCAATTTTTCGAATTTTGCTATTTGCAAGCGATAACTTTTTATAGGTACAGATAAAACAGTGGTGTAAATGTATTAAATGTTTCTGTCTCACTCAATTGGTGAGGGAACCGACGTACCTCCCACGCGTCGGTGGGCAAAGCCAAAAAGTCCTAGACCTTTTTCTGACTTCACATCATGAAAAATATGATGTTAAAGTCCTTGCACCTCTTGGTAATTCCGACCACTGTACTGTTTCCGCTGAGTTTTCGTATTCTAGTGTACGCGCCTCTTGATTAAAGCCCCGAAGACGTTTTACGGTATGAGGTATGATTTTACGAAAAAGCAAATTGGGTTGCGTTGGTACAAAATATTATTTTGTTAGGTATTGGGTCCTTCATACCTTCTAAAAAGATTAGCATTAAACCCACTCTTGGTTTAAAGAGACTTGCAGGATTGCAGTCAGGTCGAAAGAGGAAGCCTTCAAAATTGTCGTTCTAACAAGAATGCTGACACAGAAAGACTTCGCATACAGGCTAGGAATCGCTGTAATGCCGTGATCTCGCGCGAAAAGTTTCTTCACGAACAAAACGTGCGCAAAAAGGTCCTACTCTACCATAGAGGTAGTAAAATGTCTGGTCATTCGTAAAAAGAGTGAAGAATCAGACGACATCGTCTACTCCAACTCTTATTATGAATGGCCAGACCTTCACTGACCCGGTGTTAAAGCTAATCTCTTGGCAGAATTATTTGCAAATAATTCAACGCTCCCAGCCACTTAACCACTTCCCGTCGTCGATGTTTCTTCTGCAATGCCGGAAATTCATTTTCGAACTCGGGCAGATTTTGTTTCTTCTGCAATGCCGGAAATTCATTTTCGAACTCGGGCAGTTAAAAAGGTTTTAGCAAACCTTAACATTAACAAAGCCTCTGGGCCAGATGGCATATCTGCCCATGTGTTGAAGAAGTGCGCGTCAACGCTTGCCTGTCCGTTGCGTAACCTTTTCAACATCTCCTACACGACTGGAGTTTTTCCATCTTGTTGGAAGGTTGCCAATGTCCAGCCAGTCCCGAAAAAGGGCGAGGCTACGAACCCTGCCAATTACCGACCCATAACAATATGCTCTGCACTCTCCAAGGTAATGGAGAGCGTAATTAACTTCCACCTTGTGAACTATCTTGAACACAACGAATTGCTCAGTGTCCGCCAATATGGTTTCCGTAGGGCCAGATCCACAGGTGACTTGATGGCGTGGAATAATTGTATTCACCTTTTCGGGGAGAGTAAGGTTGTTGCTCTCGATATTTCTAAGGCTTTTGATCGAGTGTGGCATTAAGCCCTCGTTTCAAAACTAATTGCATTTGGTGTCGGTGAATCTTTTACTTGATGGATATCGAGTTTTCTCCAGGGTCGTTCAATACGAGTTGTGATGGATGGTGTGTTCTCCGAACAACATTTCATCAATTCTGGAGTTCCACAGGGTTCCGTCCTATCCCCGTCCCGATTTCTGGTATTTATCAATGACCTTCTGTCATTGACCCAGAATCCAATTCATTCCTTTGCAGATGACAGTAACATTTGTCATTCATATTCTTTCAACAAGCGCCCAAACTCTTTGGAGATTGAGTGTAAAAGACGCACTATGAATGACACACTCAACAATGACCCTAAATCAATCTACGAGTGGGATCTTGCAAATAGTGTTGATTTTAATGCAAGCAAGACCCAATGTTGTCTGTTATCACACAAAAGAATGGATTCATCCCTCCCACCCCTCAATATGGGTGCTGTGGATATTGTGCAGTCAGCTGCTTTTGAAGTTCTGGGCATATTAATTCAATGTGATCTTCGTTGGAATGATCACATATTTGATGTGTCGAAAGAAGCGGCCAAGTGCCTCGGTTTTTTAAAACGGTGTAAAACATACTTCACTCCTGCTGACTTACGCACTGTCTACACTACCTTTATTCGGCCTAAAATGGAATTCAATTCGCACATTTGGGCAGGGGCTTCAAAATCCTCCTTGGAGTTCCTGGACCGAATTCAACAACGTGCGATATATTTAATAGGGGATGAAAATATCTCATCGTCTATTGGTTCTCTTGAGCACCGAAGGACCGTTGGGTGTGTAAGCCTGTTTTATAGGTATTACAACGGTAAGTGTTCGAGTGAAATAGATGGCCTGATTCCAACAGGTCGTGTGTTTTCTCGTTCTACTCGGGCATCAAACCAAGCCCACCCCTTCGTAGTCCACTCGACTCTCAACAGAACCACGCATTATATAGAGAACTAGCTGGACCCGTGCACGACTCGTGCCAAGATTTAGTGAATGCAAGGATATGGAGTGATTTTATTAATATAAAGAACATATTTATTATTCATATCTTCCCCGTAAAATTCTTCCCTGTAGAACGCTTTCCCGTAAAATTCTTCGGGTAGAATTCTTTCGCGTAGAATTCTCCCCCGTAGAGTTTTCCCCAGTAGAAGTTTCAGTGTGGCGAGTTTTAGTGTGATGGTTTTTAGAGTGATGAATTTTAGTGTGGTGAGTTTTGGTGTGGTAAGTTTCGTTGTGGTGAATTTTAGAGTGGTGAGTTTTAGTGTGGTGTGTTTTAGTGTGGTGAGTTTGAGTGTGGTGAATTTTAGAGTGGTGAGTTATAGTTTGGTGAGTTTTAGTTTGGTGAATTTCGGTGTGGTGAGTTTAAAGAATTTGGGATGGTTGGTATACCCAGGTGTGAAATATCATAAGATCTAATTGCGGACATAATGTGTTTTTAATTTTTGGGTTATATGGGAGGTGCCACGCCCACGCCACCAATCTCACCGAGATATAGCCTATACTCTGCCCAGACCCAACATACATGTTGTGTCAAAATTTGATTCAATTCGGTTCAGCCGTTTTGACGCCTATTCGGAACATACAGACATACATACTTACATTCGCAAATATATAGTAGATTCGTTCTTCAGTCGCACGACACGTGTGTGGAACAATTTCCCTGCGTCTGTTTTTCCCGAAATTTTTGATATTGGCAAGTTCAAAACAAACATTCACCGACACTACTCCATCTTTCCCCCCTCAATTTAACCTATCATCCCTTCTTACGATCAACACTGTGCATTGCATGAATAGGGGGCATCTCCTGAGCTTTGGTTAATTTGTAAAAAAAAATATATATACTTTACACTACTATTTGATCTTGTATCCATGAAAATTTAGTGAAAAAAAAGACAAAAATATTTGCGTTTTGGTCAGTATATAACCCCAAAATCGGTATTTATAATATCAAAATCAATAGATATTTTATATTCGTTATGCGAAATGATGAATAAATCAAAATAATAAATATGAATAATAAATTGTAAAAAAAATAATTTTTACTAATTTTTAAAATACTTCAGACTTAATAATTTGATTTCCAACATTTTTAAAAATGCACAAAAATCCTTAGTCTTCTGGGTGTTATAAACGATGTATACTCAGAAAAAATACTATAAAATCAATAGTTTTATGCTATTAAAATTAGTCAATAGGATAAATGTATATTTTAATGGGTAAATACCAGTAAATACTACGTAATACTATTAAATACTATTAAATTGTTTTTGTGTTTATATGAAAATATTTATTTTTTTGTATACTATTGAATAAATAACTGTCCTATTGACCGATTTTAATTAGATTTTTATCTGAGTGAACCTAACAGAATGAACCCTTTCACTCTTAGAGCAGGGTATAAAAGTATATCACCGATGTATAAGAAATTTATTTTTTTTAGATACATTATTTTTTTGACTTTTAAATAAATACAGAATGCAGTAAAAATATAATTTTTATGGTATTTACGAATATACAGAATGTACTAAAAATAAACGCATTTGTAGAATTTTTTGTACAAATGAAAAATATATTTTTTCTGATTAAGTGCTTACTTTTAAAATGCAAAATATATAAATGCAGGTATTTTAAATAAAAAAGTTGATGAAATTTAATGTGAAAAATACATATGAGGGACCTCCAAAAAAAATACACAATCTAGTTATTTTTAATAAAATTTTTATTCTATATATATGCAGTAAATTGATATAATTGTTTTCTACACAAAAGTAACTAAAGCAATATAGTAAAAAATAAAATATTTGCTTTTGGACGAAAGTAATATACAAATATATTTATTTTAAAGACATTGTTCATTATTTTGTATACTATTTTTTTATTGTATAACCTTTTTAATTTTACACAACAGACCAATAATATTTTTTCAATTTTATCTTAGTAGGTTAATTACATCTTGACTAGGTCATAATAAATAATATATTAAATTTTAGTAGCAGAACTTATTATCTTCTCGAATTCTGAATGGTATTCCATAGTCGAGTTTCACTTACTATAAATTCCGACAATATGAGTTATCCTTTCCTATTGGTTTTAAATATACTGTAGAAAATTTTAAAGACAGCTTAACTTGGAAATTTACCAAAACTAAAGATGGATCAACTGTTTAGTTTCTATTGTCTACAAATTTTCATGTGTTTGCAGAAATAATATATATATTATAATGCACATCGTCTCTTCCTTTGTATGTTTGCTAAAGACAAAATAAATAAAAATATATGAACTCTTTGATAAATGCATTAGAGTTCACTTGAATGATAGATGTTTGAGAAAATAGTAGCATGCCATACTTGTTTGAGTGTTTATTATATAGTGTATGCACTATTTAAAAGAAATTCGTTTTTGACAAAATGTATTGATTTATTTATAATCTGAAATTAAAAAAATATAAGAAATTATTACAATCGAAAAATTATTGGTTAATTACAAAAGAATCAATAGGCAATTTTTTATGTCTCATTTGACATTTCCAGTAGAAAGTATTTCAAGTATTGTAATGATACTGAAAAACCCTTTATTTCTGAACGAAGATTTATTCTGATTTCGAAGTCTCCACTAACAGAAAACTAATTTGTTGCGGCAACCAACTAAATTTTCTTACCAAATTATTCGGACGTTGTACGAATCTCCAAGTCAGCAAGAATGAGGTTGTGCTAACCTCTTAGTCAGCAAACATGAGGTTGACGTTTATTTATTTCTGCATGTATCCATAATTGTTGGCAAAAATCTGGCAACCGATCTACTGATAGACATGAGGTTGCCGTTTGTCATTTATTTTGTTGATACAATAACGTACTCAATTGCCGTTACAAAGCACAAACGTCAAATATTAGCAGAATGAAAAATACAATCATGAGGTTACGAAAACCGAACGTGCAGTTACGCGGAGTAACATTTCGGTTAGAGTAAAAAATGGTACGTTCAATTTAATGACATGGGGTTACAACAAATGTATTTTGGTTGCAACACTAAAATGTTGGTTCAATTAACCTCATGCTGTGTGCACTGATATTATAACGTATGTAATATCAAAATGCACGGCAGATATCAAACCGCCAGTTCAACGTTATATTAAATAATTTAGAAATAGGTTCGTTATCGAAGGATGTAGTAAAGGTTATGGCACATGGGACATTTTGAAGTAGGTAAATTTTGATAGTTGGTGTTAGTAAAAATTATAAAAGTTATAGTCGTACTAAACCAACGATAAATATCCTACACAAAGGAGAATGTGTATGACTACCTTTTAAAGTAGTCCAGAGGTCCGCAAAGTTTACGAATCCTACATATCGTGGGAAAAAACATTATTTTTATATATTTCAGCAAAAAAAAATTACTTTCAATAAAATTAACCCTTTGATGTCCATATAATTAAAGGAATTTGAACGGTGTCTCCTTTCCCATTTCTTAAGAAATAAAGTCCGATGATGCCGCCGTGACATAAACCGCACCAAAAAATTCATGATGAAATGGCAAACCTTACTAAATATTATGACAGTGGAATGTCATTGGTAACTTTGACAGATGCTGAAATTAAGCAATTGGAAAACCTATAATTTTTATCTGGTCTTTCTTTATAATGCTTTAGGATGAAAAAAATGTTTATATAACCTTTTTTGTTATTAGGGTCATGATCACAAATTAACATTTCATTTTTACTTTATCATAAACCGACAAGCTATATGTCAAATTTGATATAGTCATGATCATGTCTTCTAATATGGTGAATTTTTAAAAGGATAGAGATATTTGGTTCAAAAACGAAATATTTAATTTTTTTATTTTACTAAATTTCATTCAGTCAAATTGTAGACCACTTAATAATACTAGTTTGGCAGTCCTAAAGAACTTAGGCCGAGCTCTCTCACCATTTAAGCTGTGCGTGTTATATTTGTACTCAAAGTGGTGGGACCTACATTTTATTGCCGAATCCGAACGGCGAGTGAGAGCTTTTCATAGGCAATGTTTTACTCTCGTAGGTTTGCCATTTACTGCCGATAGTTAACGCAGTATAGAACAATATTTTCTATGAAAAGATGTTGTTAGTCCCAGTTCAGGCTTGAACATGGGACCTTTCGGCTCGCAGTCGAACGCACTAACCAATGAGCTACCACATAGCTCATTCCAATGTAAGAATGTCAAATTTTCCAGTCCTGTTTTAACTCCATAATTTTGGCAAATAGCGCATATAATATAGAATTCACGTCAGCATAAGAACAGACATCATTCGACGAATTTAAGCCACAAAACAGCAATAAACATAGTTGACAACGGTAACAACGCCACAACGATGCAGGCAACATTAGGTGGCCGATATATCCTTCATAGAAATTTGCTTGTTAGAGTGTTTTGCAAGGATCCATAGCTGTAGAGCAAAGCACACAAGAAAGATAAGTAACAGAAAAAAAAACAGATATATACAATTTAGTAACCAAAGTAGATAAGAGAACAGAGCAAATATAATAGGACGTTCACATAGATTGAACAAAACGAGGTGATGCAGCAGGTAGAAAGGATGCGGAAGCGCAGAACAAGGACAATATGGAGCGGCAGCAACAGCAGTTGTTGCGACGATCGTGTTTCGGCATTTGTTGACGACAGGACATGAGTAAATAAAATAGAAAACAAGAATGCGGTGGGTCAACAGACGGACAGACACATATGTATATATCATTTGATGCATATATAAAGTGAACCGGTTAGCGGAAAGGACGAAGCGGCAGACCACAACTATTTGCACATCATCAAATGACAAGGACTTTACACAAAAAAAAAATGTCTGTTAAATAAATGTGTAAAATGCGCCGCAACAAGATAAATGAACTTCCGTGCAATAAACGGACTGTGTAATGTAGAAAAATGTTGCCACCTGATTTTTTTGTTTTATTCTCATGTCATTTCATCTGTCTGTATGTAGTCACTCACACACACACACAAAAAAAATGTGCGCTCTTGTTTCACAAACAAGCTCGGACCAATTGCCTTTCTTCTCCGCGACATTTCCCGTGCACCGGAAACGACTGCAACGTCATCTTGTACTACACAAGTAGCTATCTGTGTGTGTGTGAGTGAGAGAGATCTGCATGTGTCAACGAAAAAGTTTTTCTGTTTTTGTTATGCGCACACCGCACGAAACAATGACAATGTATTTTATTTTAATTTTTTGAACGCTGTTTTTCATGATTTCAGCCATGTCCTGCAGTCTCAAATGTCATTACATTCGCTCGGTCGAAACTGTCAATTAACCGAGTTCGTCGTGTGCGTGTGTGAGAATGCGCCCTATTACACGGTAACCTCTCTTTATTTATCCGCTGACTACTAGTGTTTTTTATGGTCAACACAAACAAAGAAAATATTCCTGACCCAGCCATTCATAAATGCTCAAATATTTGCTGTTGGCTTGAAATTTAAAATTTTTTGGACCAGGCGCTCTATTCTTATTTATGAAAATGGTAAAATGAGAATCAAAATGAGATAAAAAAAATATTTTGAGGTTATACTGAAAATAATTACATACTTGCAATCTCTGAACAGAATTTCGAATTTATTTTCGGGAACCACAAACTATTATTGTATATTTGAGCATAAATTCAATATATATTTGACCAAGGCGGTATAAAGTAAAACTAAACTGTAGATTTAAGTTTAGGTATTTGAACATAAGTGGTCGGTTCACAGGTCACAATAGACCGATAATGACCATTTTATATGACAGACAGCGAGGGTATATAAGTAATCTTAGTCAGGAGTTTAATTAATCTAGCTCTTATAGGTTTTCTGTAATATCGATTTTATCAGACAAACAGACGGACATCGCTAAATCGACTGAGGAGGTCATTCCTTCTAGGTATTACAAACGGCGCGAACGTTCAAAGTCAAATATATCGACTAAATTCAGCTATAACGCCTCTATCGGACAGGGTCCTCACAGGGTTGAAACTAGAGATGGGCGCGTGCCGTGCTTTTTTCGTGTCACGCCCGAAAATCTGGGTTCGTGCGTGCAAATCTCCGTGCGTGCTAGTTGCTGTCGTGCTCGTGCGTGTCCGTGCCTCCAAAATCAAGCACGCGCCCATAAAACCCTTACGTGGTATTTTAATCATTTCTTGGAAATCTGTTGTTTTACTTATGGATTTAAGAGAATAAAACAGAATCAAATTTAATTTTTGAATTATTTATTACAGTGACTAAAACTTATTGGAATATCGGTTCCGGTTCGGATTCCTAGATTTTTAAAATTGAGATTCCGGTTTCAACCAAAAAATTAAATGGGTTTCGATTCCGGTTCCATACATTTTTAATATCGGTTCCGATTCCAATTCTTTGGGACTATAACATCTGTTCCGGTTCTGGTTCCGATATTTTTAAAATAGCGGTACCAATTCCAACCAGAAAACCAGTTGGGAAGGCCAAATTTTAAAGTAGGTGTTATTATGATAGTTAGGATTATCAAAATTATAGTCGGTCTAAGCCGACTATAAATACCCTACACATATGTGTGGTTACCAGTCAAAGTGGTATATAGGTCACAAGAGTATACGAATCCTGAAAATAACAACAAACTTTCAATCGGTGAAGAATTTCCATTCATTTGATACCCATATTTAAAAATGGGTAGGTGTACCGAATTTCGATTTTTTTTTGTAACCACAAGTCGTTTCGCCGGAAAACATTATTTTCATGTATTTGAGCATGAGTCAATATATATTTGACCAAAAAAAGTTTACCTAAGCACGTATACAGAAATATTGATCTGTAGATATTCATTTTATATGAGGTATTTGAACAGAAGTGGTCGGTTCTCAGGTCACAATAAACCGATCATGCCAATTTTCTTGTTCAGACAGCTTAGATATATAAGTAATCTAAATATAAAGTTTCATTGTTCTATCTCTTCTACTTTTTCTGTAATCGTGATTTCAACAGACAGAGAGAGGGACAGACGGACAGACAGACAGACGGACAGATGGACATCGACTCAGGAGGTCATGCTGATCAAGAATATATATACTTTTCCATACCGAAAATTCTTCCTTCTGGGTGTTACAAATGGCGTACCAAACTGAATATACCCTTTCACTCTTAGTGTAAGGTATAAAAATATATGTGTTCCGATTCGAGTTCCGGTTTCTTCGTGTCTTTTAAAATCGGGTGTTTTATCGTGCTTCTCGTGCGTGCCTGTAAATTTACTCGTCGGGCTCGTGCATGTCACCTATCGGCGTGTCCGTGCCATCAAAAACAGGCACGCGCCCATCTCTAGTCGAAACGTTCCCCTAATAAGATTGGGTATGAGATGAAAGGGTATTCATTCGCCTATAACTTAAAGTAAAATTTGGCTTAACTGCTTTTAACTAGAAAAAGTTATGAATGTTCAAATATGAAATTATGAAAAAAATTGACATTTTTTATATCTTCCATAGCATGCAAAATAAAAAAGTATGACTATCGTTTCTTTTTGAAAAATGTAGGTAAAATTTCCAGTATTTTATGTAATCTGTGCACAATATTTTAAAACTTATTGGGGGTATTAAAACTCAAAGTTAAAAAAACCAATTTATAAATTTTCACTTTTTAACAAATTTTAGAGGTTCAAAATTTCAAACAAAAAAAAATATATAGTGATATTTTTGAGTATCTAATATTATCAATCTGCCAAATGGTAATAAAAAAACTTATTACAACAAGAAAAATGTTTGTTGTATACACTTAATATACTAAACAGAAATCATAAGCAAAACATCATATTTTCCCCGAAATGTAATTCCCAAAGAAATATCCATTACTTGGAAATGTTAATTTCATGAAACTTCGACGTAATGTCAATTTCGGGAAATAATTCATTTTGGAGAATTGTCCACTCGGACAAAATACAATTTCAAAGAATTGTACCTTTTAAGAAAGTATCCATTTGAAATATTGCCTATTCGATGAATTGTAAATTCGGATCAATAATCCTTTTGGGATTATGAGCGGTAGCTCAGTTGTTAGTGCGTTGGACTGCGAGCAGAAAGTTCCCCGGTTCAAGCCTGGACTGGGGCTAACAACATCTATTCATAGAAACTGCCTCTCGGCAGTAAATGGCAGACCTACGAGAGTAAAAATTGCCTATGAAAATCCTCACCCGCCGTTTGGATTCGGCAATAAACTGTAGGTCCCACCACTTTGAGAACAAATATAACACGCACAGCTCAAAATGGTGAGAGAGCTCGGCTTAAGTTCTTATAGAGCTGTAGTGCCAAACTATTATTATTATTAATCCTTTTGGGATAGTGTTCATTTGGGGAAATGTCCATTTATGAAAAATTTTTCTTATTCGGGAAAGTATTCATTCGGAGATATATCCATTTGGAGAAATATCTACTCGGGGAAGTAACCCTTTTGTGAAACGGTCCACTTCGGGGAAAATTCCGTTTCAAAGAAGTGTCCCTTTTGGGAGAGTTCTTACTCGCAAAAATCTCCATTAGCGATATGGTTCCATTCACTGCCATGGCTTAGACGTAATTACTCATTGATTAAAAGATATTCGAAAAATTGCCAGTTCGTGTAACTGATAGTTTCTATCCCAAAAAGTCCATTTTTGGAAAGTATTCTCTTCGGGGAAGTATCATTCTCTTGGGAATGTTTTTTTTTCGGAAAAGTATCCATTCGGGAAAAATTTCCATTCGTAGAATGTCTTCATTCAGGGTAATGGCTTCGATGTATTGGTGCCTTTTTTAAATAATATTAAATTGTATTATACAGTTTAGTACCATACTAACTAGTTCTTCTTATAGAATTCGCACCTTCATATAGAAATATTTATCAAAACGATTATTTCTAATTATTTCACAATGAAAATCTTCAACATTATTTTAGGGTGTGTGCGAATTCGATTAAATTGCTGAATAAACTAAATTTGGTCGGTAATGCAGTGCTATACATTTCAATTTAGCAAATTTTCGAGCAGACTAAATTGAACTAAATTGGATGACTGCAAACAGACATATGATAATCAATTGATTATGGACTTTAACAATTACCGGTTATCAAATGGCGATCGAAAGAAAAGCCGTTCAATTTAGTTTAGTCAGCAATTTAGTCGAATTCGCACACACCCTCAATAGCATGTATGATAGTAATCGAACGATGATAGTAGTAGAAAATAGGCATGTACGGAAAAAAAAGAAAAATATATAGAAACCCTGTAAAATTTGTTTGATATATACGAAAAATGTCAGATTCAAAATTATTTACGTTTGCTTTCAAACTTCAGTTTAATCTCGATAAATTCAAAGTGATTAAAATGCTAAAACGACCAAATACTTTATAACAAAAAGTACAAAAAATCGCACAAATCCAAAATTCTGATCATCAATTCGAATCATGTCAGCCCACGAACGATTGGCGATTTTTCCATCGCGTGCCAACCATGTGCTGATGAGATATCGCATTGTTGTCGCCGCCAAAGGACTCCAACTGCTGAAGCGAAAACGCGATGCACTCGAGTTGCGGCTGCGTGAAATACGCACCCAATTGCGCCAGGAGGAACATTTGCTGTACAAGGTGATGCACGAGGCCATTTTCTCAATGGCCAAGGCACGTTATCTGCGCACCGACTTCAAGCCGGCCGCCATAATGGGCGTTGATCGGGCGGACGTGTATCTGCGTGTGCGCTCAGTAAAGGTTGTAGGTGTCATGTTGCCCACATTTTTTTTGGTGATGAAACCATCGGGAAGTTTTCCGCTGACAGGACTCTCGGCTGGTGGTCGCCAGGTGGATGCAGTGCGCGAAAAATTTAGGGAGGTGCTGCGTGTGCTCGTCTCGCTGGCATCGCTGAAATATTCGGTGAAGGTGCTGAACGAAGCGGTGCGCCAAAATAATACGCGCGTCAATGGCTTGGAATATGTGCTGATACCGCGTTTCCAGAACACTGTTGAATATATACGCGACGAGCTGGATGAGTATGAGCGCGAGGATTTCTATCGTTTGAAACGTTCGCAGGCGAAACAGCGCAAGGCAAAGGAGAAATTCAAGCAGGACATTGAAATGCGGAGGAAAAATGCTTTAATACCGTTGCCAGAAGTGGTGGATGTACCATTTGATATGGATGAATTTAATAATGAAAATGAAACGATGCTACCAGGTGAGGGTGAGGAGCAGGCCATTGAAGCAGGAGAGGGAGCGCTGGAGGAAAACGAAGGAGATAATAAAGAGCAGGAGACGGCGGAATCCGCTGAAGAAGCACCAACAGAACCGCCAACCGAACCGGCTCCCGAAACGGAACAGCCTCCCGAAAACTAATCGTAGCAGCAACGATTCAGAATAGTATAAATAAATAAATAAAAATCAGAAAATCGTTTGATGTCATCATCGAAAATCATTCAAAACCCTAAAACCAATTTGTTTTATAGTTTAAACTAGTTGAAAATTTAATGTGTTACAATGTTTTCAAAAAAAAAAACTCAATAAAAGGAATAGTATAAAAGAGAGTGTAATTTATTAATCGAAGTCGTTTATTAAATAACATTCCCCAAGACCTTTCTAGTAATTTTAGAAACATATTATCGGAAGAGTTTACAGCAAAAGCAGTCTATTTGTATGGGTAATCCTCCATTTAAATTCCATTTAATGTTATAATTTGCCATCTTGTCTGTGCGTTTGCCTGAAAAATGCTGGAAGTATTCCTGATAATGCAAGACATTTTGTCTCCTAACGGGCTCAAAGCAGATTTAATCAGAAAAAATCGAATTTTCATCATAAAATGCAGAGTTTGTAGAAGAAGCTGTCTGTTATCTGCCTGAACTTAAATTTTGCCGTGAATTGACCTTATAAATTCCATTTAATATTAAAATCTGTCATACGCTACCAAAAATCTTCCATTTATGTGTCCGTTGCCGGAAAAATTGCGGAGGTGTTCCTGAAAATGACATTTTGTCTTCTGCAATCCTAGACAACATATTTTGGGGGGCTCAATGCAGATTTAATCAGACAAAGGTAGATTTTGAGCAGACAAAGGCCGAGTTTGTTTAAAAATCAGTCTGTTATCTGCCTGAACTCAAATTTAGCCGGGAATTGTGCGTTTGTGAAAAAATGTCAGAAGTATTCCTGAAAATGCAAGTATAGCTCAAAGCAGATTTAATCAAATAAAGGCAGATTTTGATCAGTCAAAGGTGGAGTTTGTAGAAAAAGCAGTCTGTTATCTGCCTGAACTCAAATATTGTCTGAAATCTGCTATTAAAATACCATATAATTTTTAAATCTGCCATACGCTTTTCAAAATCTTCCATTTATCTGTTTGTTTCTCAGAAATTTTGCTAAAAATAGGGTGTCGTTTATTGTTAGAATGGTAAATTGTAATTTTAAATGTATATATGGTATTTCTGAATTTTAAAATGTATTTCACAATATAAATTTAAAATTCAGAACCCAAATAAAAATAATTCTAGGGGGCTATGATCGGGAACTGTTCATCTTCATAACCCGAACTTTTGAAAGAAGACCTTGATGATGATAATGTCTTCCTTCAAAGTGCAACTTTCTACTAGAGAATAGTATTTTAAATTGAATAATCATTTAATTCAGAACTTCAAAATGTATTGCAGAAACCATAAATTGTATTTCAAAAAAATAAATTATAATTCAAAAATACAAAATGTAGTACAAATGCATTTGAAACTCACTCCAACACATTCATTTTATTTCAAAACATTTATTTTCGTCGATTCTATGCTTGAAAATCAAATGAATATGTTGCTTACAACAACAAAGCACAAGTAGTGTCAAAACAAAACACAACAAGATGTAGTTATAGTGAAGAGGTCTATAATGATGTGCAATAAAAATGCAAATACTGAAATGTACTGCATGACACTGAGTACACTCTGCATTTTACTTTTTTTATCATTTTTACTCTAAGGAATTTTCATTAATATTGAAAAACAAGGTGTATAATACACCTTGATTGAAAAATAGAAAAAATTCAAAAGAAAGAATAAAAAATGTATCGAAAATTTTTTTTTTAGTTTAGCGACAGTATTATCATTTCGTCTTCTCTGTCTTTGCTAGTTGCGCTCACTCGCTGCACTCACTGTATTCGTTGCATGTTCAGCGACAGCACTGTCATTTGGTTTTGTTTTTCAAGACATAGAATGTTTTGAAACTTGACACCAATGATACAAATACTACAGTGAAGTGATATCGCTGAAGAGACTTCAATATAATACTGTCGACTGTCATTGCAAAATGCACCCAAAACTGTAGAGTGCGCTGTATATTTTATAGAGGGAACTTTAAATACAAGAATAAAATTTATAGTGATATAAAAAATCAGACAAGGAAATTCGAGGAAAAAAGTATTCCTGAAGTTGAAATATGTCTTTAATACGAAGTTATTATGTCATAAATCCTAAAGAAATATACGTTATTTTAATTCTCTCTCAACGATTACTCTAAATTCCAAATTTTTGCTTAAATGTTCCGCTAATTATTGTCATAATGATGTGGTATTCTGTTTGCAGTATTTTGTCACATCATTAAAATATTCAAAAGTTATTTATGAAACAATTAATTATTGCCAAATTCAGCTTCAAAACTGGAATTCGTGAAATTTCTTCAAAATATAGTTATAATTAATATGCAGCAAACACCAGATAATTTGCCTGAAAGGATAACTCATACAAAAGCCGCAAAATGCAACTGTATAAACATGGGGGGAGAAAATTAATTAATAGCAATTTATATTTAAATTTGTTGTAATTGTGAGACGTTGTCAAAATGCGCGGAAAACTTGACAGCAAATGCCAGAAAAGAAGTTGGAGATAATTGATAAATTTACAAATTACTATGGCAAAATAATAGATTGATTTTAAAACAAAACCACTGTCACGTTAATTGAAATTTAAAGAAAACAAATAATAAATTAATTGATTCGTGACGCAGTCTATACTTTTTATAGTATGTGGTAAAAAGTTAAATTTTTATTAGCGAAAATAAAAAAAAATTAAAAGAAAAAAATGTTGATAGACATATAGGCTTGAAGGCCTGCCAGTCAATAACTGGGTGAAGAAGAAGCGCCATGACTGGAATTTTACTATGAGAACTAGATAATTATATGTACAAATTATTCGTCTGTGGTCTTATCTGTCACATTCATGTGTGAATATAGCGTGCTTATCACAGTTCATCGCAGTTTATAATCAGAAATTTAAAACCATTATTAATTGTGGTTTTGTCGATAAGAGGGTTATATAGTTTACAATTTAAATGTGGAAAATTTGGAAATGTCATATTGCAAAATTAAAAAGGTAGGTCATGAACTGGACAAAAAGTTGAAACAGTTTTTTAAAATAATAACTAAACTAGAAAATAAATCAAAATTTAAAACAGTTTTTAAACTAGTTTAAAAATCGCATAAATTAAAATTTTTAAAACTTTTACATAAATCTGAAATAAATTAAAATTTCCAATAGTTCAAAAGTCAATATTTCAATATTTCCATAATATTTTGATTTATATCACTTTTAAATATTTCAAAAAGATCCATTTTTTAAATTTAGGTCAATACACCTTACCGTAATAAATGTTAATTGTTTTAGAAAAGTCTCCACCTCCTAGTTGCCCTTGACAGCACCGCAAATGTCTGCTAAGATTAAAGTCTGATTTTCACAGTAATTTTGTTTTTGTCAATTTTTAGCAACTGTTCTGATTGTCAAATTCGACAGCCGAGATAATTCAACAAATTGTTTGGTGCCTAATCTATTGGATATCATTGTTGATATTGTTGCTGTTGTTTTAAAACTGATATCGTTGACATTCTCATCATTCATTCAATCATTTCTATAAAAACTTTGAAGCGCTGCCAGACGGCATGTCATTCACTTTCACGGTGCGTGCCAAACCAGACGGACCTCGTGAGAATTTAAATAAAAAGAGATATTTAAGGATGAGAAAATTAAGTATTACGTTGCAAATAATTGCAGTATTACTGGCAATAATTGCTGTAAATGGTAGGTTGTATATTATATACTGAAAAAATATATTCTGATTATTTTTTTCCAAATTATAACAGCTCATGAATTTGAATACGGCAATCAGGCCAGTTGGTATGACAAATTTGAGCAGTGCAGCATGGATCGACAATCGCCAATAGAGCTCAATTCAAAAGATGTGAGTAAAATTTAAAAAGTATATTTTTTTATTGTTGAAATATTTTAATTTTTTTGAATTTTATAGTAAAAAAATCAATTTTTTTTGTGACAAATTTAATTATTATTACAAATTAGAATTTTAAGTGTAAAATTAAATTTTAGTGAAAAATTAAATTTTTAGTAAAAAAAATGGAATTTTTAGTAAACAATTTAACTTACAGTGAAAATATGAATTTTTAGAGAAAAATGGAAATTTTAGTGAAAATTGTATTCTGATTGAAATTTGGAATTTGTTACGAAAAATTGAATTTATAGAGAAAATTTAAATTTTTAAAGAAAATTTAATTTTTAGTGAAAATTGAATTTTAATGAAAATTAAATTTTAGGGAAAAATTGAGTTTTTAGTGAAAAAAAATGAATTTTTAGTGAAAAATTAAATTTTTAGTGAAAAATTTAATTTTTAGTGAAAAATTTAATTTTTAGTGAAAAATTTAATTTTTAGTGAAAAATTGAATTTTTAGTGAAAAATTTAATTTTTATTGAAAAATTGAATTTTTAGGGAAAATTTAATTATTAGTGAAAATTTGAATTTTTAGTGAAAAATTGAATTTTTAGTGAAAAATTGAATTTTTAGTGAAAAATTGAATTTTTAGTGAAAAATTGAATTTTTAGTGAAAAATTGAATTTTTAGTGAAAAATTGAATTTTTAGTGAAAAATTGAATTTTTAGTGAAAAATTGAATTTTTAGTGAAAAATTGAATTTTTAGTGAAAAATTGAATTTTTAGTGAAAAATTGAATTTTTAGTGAAAAATTGAATTTTTAGTGAAAAATTGAATTTTTAGTGAAAAATTAATTTTTTAGTGAAAAATTGAATTTTTAGTGAAAAATTGAATTTTTAGTGAAAAATTGAATTTCAAATGAAAAATTAAATTTATAGTTAAAAATAAAATATTCAGTGATTAGTTATTTTTTAGTGAAAATTTTAGTTTTAAGTGAGAAGTTGAATTTTTATTGTAAAATTTAATTTTTATTGTAAAATTTAATTTTTATTGTGAAATTGAAATTATATTGAAAAAGTAAATTTTTAGTGAAAAGTAAACTTTTACTAAAAATTTCAATTTTTTAGTCAAAAATTTAAATATAATTTAAAAATTTAACTTGCATTTAGTTAACATTTGATTTATAAATCCGTTTCTGACTAAAATTTCATAAATTGAATTTTTATTGATAAATTGATTTTTAGCGAAAAGTTTAATTTTTAGTTTAAAATTGAATATTTAGTATAAAATTTAATTTGTATTGTAAAGTCGAACTTTTAGTGATAAATAAAAATGAACATTTATTTTGTAAAATTTAAATTGAAAATTTAACTTTCATTAACATTAGAATTTTCATTTATAAATTTGTTTTTGAGAAAAAATTGAATTTTTTAAAATATTCTTTTTATAAAATCGTATTTTGAATAACGAAAATGATATGAAGGTGTTGTGAAATTTCTGTAGCAATTTCGCAGTGAATGTTATGAATGAAGATTATTTATTTTGTTTTATCTTTTATGAGTGGTTAATGTTGACGCTTAGTTTGTTTTTATGATTTTATACAGCCCCAATCTAGGTTAGCTCAGCGTATCTATTCGTTACAATGCAAATTTGATTTTATATTTTTAATAGCTAATCATAAAAATTTATTTTCATATGCTATGAAAAATTTCCATTATTGATTGAGAGTGAGAAATGTTTTTTTTATAGTTTATAAGAACATATGTTTTATAAACTTTAGATAACTTTTGGTGCAATAGAATAAATGGGATCATTAAATAAACAAAATTTCATTTAATTTTAAATAAAGTGTTTCATAATAATCTGCTATAATATCTTGCAATAACCTTTGAATAATCTGCGCAATTCAAATGCAGTCTAAACAAAATATTAAAATGAAATTAAACATTTTTTTATGATTTATTAGGGTATATAGTACACCAGTATAACTTTTAGCAGTTTTCTAAAGCAGAAATTCCTCAACATATTCGAAAATGTAAACATCGATTTCCTAGAAATTCTAGTAAATTTTTGCCCGCAAATTGAAATCAGTATAAAAAAATAAAAAAATCTTTTTTTTTATCTGAAAAATAGTAAACTTATTAAGAAAACATCTGGAAATTCTAAACGAACATCAGTTTTCATTTTTTAATATTGATTATTAATATTGTCAGATATAACATTTATTTTTACAAAAAATAGTAGTGTAAATTTTCCATACGGAACGTCCCTAGTAGAAATGTTGGTAGGGTCATGGTCATGAAGTGATCATGTAATTACTTATTTGAGATTATCGGGATATGACGAGGCCCTTGTCAGAGCCCGAGCATAATAGGGTTTCTCTCTTTAAATCTCGATCATTGTCTGCCCTAGTAGAAATTTTGGTAGGGCCATGGTCATGAAGTGATCATGTCATTATTTGAGATGATCGGGATATGACGAGGCCCATAACGTCCATGTAACGCTGTGTCCTGATCATGTACTGACCTCAGGCCATGATAATGTACTGATCGGGCAATTCCCCATTTTAATATTTACCCGACAATTGCCTTGTCTGAGCACGAGCATAATAGGGTTTCTCTCATTAATCTCGATCATTGCCTGATACTAATTTCGTTATGAGGAACAAATAATGTAGCTATGATCGGGAACATTGACTGTTTAGATAATGTAAACCCTGCTATGGTAAGCATGATAAACTCATGCAAAGGCAATGATCATATTTTCTCTAATAGGGCTTACCCAACGAAAACCCGATCATTTCCCGATGGCGTATCGGGCAAATTTCTATTAGGGGTCCAGAATTAATCGATGATTTTTTACAAAATAACTATACACTTAAGGAAAAAGTGTGCATACACGAAAATATAGTACATTATCTCAGCTATATTTCGAAATAATTCAAAAAAATAATTTGCATGCTAAAAGTATTTTTAGAAAAAGCAAGAATTTTTTGTCCTGTCCGGAATTATTCTGTGATTTATTATGAAAAAAGTATGCATTTTAAAACCATAGTGTAATTTTACAAATAAAGCGCATTATCTCAGCTATTTTTTAAAACAATTAAAAAAAAAATAATTTGGACGCATAATCTGTAGACTTTTTGTAATTTCCATTTGAACCCCAATATATACTTCAGTATTCTGTTCCGTCCAGAGCGACCACTATGTAATTTAAAACTTTTAATGTACCGTATAAAGTTTCTTAATATTTTGCAGAACTCTAGCTCTATTTAAATACTACGTGCACAAATAAATTGAAGTAAATTCATTAATTTGCCTTCGAAACATTAAAGTTCTAAGCGTACGAATGTCCCGTCTGTAACGCCAAGAAATGCCCTTGTGTTTATTTTTACCATTTTTTCCGCATTTGCCACATTAATCTGTAAATCATTAAACTATTATTGGCGCTTAATAAACTCTATAATGTGTCCGTTGCTAGAATGTCCAAATTCGAATATCAAAAACTGTTATCACACACTTGACTGTGACAAAGTGATTGACAGATAGAATCTGAACTGATGTAGATAAACTCGAGTGTTAACAGAAAATTGAAATTTATATTTAATATAGAAAAACATAATATATTGTCGTTGTTGAAGAAAAAGTCACCAACTGCGTTTAGTTTTTTGTTTACCAAAATCTATACACCTGACATTTGCTGATAGATGAGTGCAATATTTGTTTAATAACTATATATAATGATAAGATATTAATCCAAGCATTATAATGTTTATAATTATTAGTAAATATAAGAATTATTAATTTAGTAATTTTTACTTCTACAACTTGTTATAAACAATTAATTATAATATATCAATATTTATCATGACGTCAATTGCTTCTACTTGTATTCACTTTGTTATCATGCCAAACCCTATATAATGCATGAAATTGTTAATTTTTATAATTTCGTTTCAAAATTAATTTTAAGGCGGAGCTCTCCTATGACATACCCACCATCAATTTCGAGAATTACGACACCATCTATAATTCAACGGCGCAATTGGAGAATAATGGTCACACCGCCAATATACAGCTGCCCAAGCCCAAGGGTTACATACCCGAATTGTGGCAGGTCTACGACAAGTTATCGCCACACATAACGGGCGGTCCACTGCCCTATGGACGTTTTGTAGCGGAGAGCGTACATTTCCATTGGGGATCGAAGAATGCACATGGTTCGGAACATGTCATCAATAGCGAACGTTTCTCCATGGAAATGCATATTTTGCATAGAAATGGCAAATACAGGACGGTGGAGGAAGCGCGTGAGCAGGAGGATGGTCTGGCAGTGCTTTCCGTGTTGTATTCTGTGCAGGTACTTAAATTTTTAATTTTTTCT
This sequence comes from Dryomyza anilis, assembly GCA_951804985.1. Lineage (NCBI taxonomy): Eukaryota > Metazoa > Arthropoda > Insecta > Diptera > Dryomyzidae > Dryomyza > Dryomyza anilis. Next base: position 98,614,639 of record OX638132.1, read on the forward strand.
ATAAAATTTAATGAAATTAATAAAATATTTCTTACGCAGTCCCTGTTTAACGGTTACACTGGACTCGAGGGTGTGCTCAAAAGTCTGGAAGCCATCAGCGATTTTAATAAAACCACCGAAATGGCCCACTTTCAGTTGTCCACGCTGATCAGCGAATTGGATCGTGCCGAATTCTATACCTATGCGGGTTCTCTGACAACACCACCCTGTTCGCAGGCGGTAACATGGATTGTTTTCTCGCATGTCATCCCAATGTCGCAAATGCAAATGACGCGTTTTCACAAATTATCCGATGGTCATGGTGCCAAATTGGAAAACAACTATCGTGCCTTGCAGGCCAAGGGAAATCGTAAAGTTTATTTGCGCAATAAGCGAAAAATTATCGATTCCGTTGTAGAATCACCGATATTTTGGGATTTAATTGGCAAACTACATCCTGAACAGTATTCCGACACTGAGGTTCTACAGGCGAAGGTGACTGTGAAAGTGTGAAAGATAAATGATATTGAATAATTTTCTATAATCGGTTTAATTCAAGGTTTTACTTGTACAACACCTTTTTTTGGCGACTGAATGTTAAAAATATAGAGTATATGTATTAGGGTAAAGGATTTGTGAATTAGAGTAATAAATGCAGGCCATTTCAATTAGTTTTTAAATAAAATAAATAACATATAAAACGTCTTAATAAAGTAACAATTATTGTAATCTAAATAATAGCATAGTGTGTTTGAACTTTTATTATTTTTGTATCAATTTTATTTTTAAAATTGGGGCTAAAAATGGGTTAAATTAAAAATAACTTTAATACGTTCATTTCTTCAAATATAACCGATATTTCCTATTCGCAATCAATAAAATATTTTATATAATTAGCGATATCTGCTACGAAAACTTAAAATGTAAAAATTAAAAAATCTTCTTTTGTTTTAATGGTTACTGTATAAATGTGGAAAATATTCAATGATTTTAAAAATTGAAATACCAAAACTGCATTCAGTTTAATTTGGCCAAACTTTGAAAATTCTAAATTAAATTTCTAATTTAAATTTATATAAAATGAAATTAATATATTTCATATTAAAATTAAAAAAGTTATGCCAACATTTGTTTTGTATTTGCCTGCGGGCTTTAATTGTTTTACGCGCACATTGAATAATTGAATAGAATATCCAACTCCTGTGACCTGTAATGAATGTTGGCACGAACAAAAACTCATAGAAATTACAAAAAAAAAAAAAAAAAAACAAATTAGGGATAAAAGTTTGTTATTTACATTGTTCTTTTATTATAAAGCTATATAAAAAATGAATTACCATTGTGTGCCTATATATTTTAATTCAAATTTAAATAATCTAAATACTTTTAAAATTTGTAAAGAATTGTGCGTCATTTAATAAAAGAACAAACGAAAAATATAATTAATCTTATACTCCACAATATTTATGGTAAATGGGCTGTTCCTGGGATTCCAGACGGAACATTCGTACGCTTAAAATTTTAATAAATCGGAAAATGGTGTAAAATGGTTAATTTACTTATCGTAGTATTTAAACAGAGTATTTAAACACCTGAAAAACATTAAAAAGTTTTATACGATAGATAAAAAGTTATAAATTCAATAGTGGTCGGTCCGGGTGGGCCAGGAAATGGAAGTGCATGTTGAAGTTCAAATAGAAATTCCAAAAAGTCAGCGAATTTTGCTAACAATTATTTTTAAGTATTTTAAAAAATATATCGTCGTTGTAGAACAAAAAGTTACCAAATACATTTTTATGAAAAACTCAATTTTCGAGTTTGTTGATTAATATTATAAAAAGTAATTGATGAATTTTTAAAGTTGAAAACTCAACTAATAGATTTACATGTTCTTATCATGTGGTAAAAATATTGAGATCTTTGAATAAGAATTGACAGATTTATAACGATTTTTGTAAATAAATATTTGGCATTTTGAAAATGTATTTGGTGACTTTTCGTTCAACAACGACTATATGTGCTTTTTTATACCCTACACTAAGAGTAAAAGGGTATATTCAGTTTGGTACGCCGTTTGTAACACCCAGAAGGAAGCATCTCCGGTATGGATGGATATATATTCTTGATCAGCATGACCTCCTGAGTCGATTTTGCGATGTCCGTTCGTCTGTCTGTCTGTCTGTATGTATGTCCGTCCGTCTGTCCGTCTGTCCTTCTGTCTGTCTGTTGAAATCACGATTACGGTAGAAGTAGAAGAGCTAGGGCAATGCAACTTTAGATTTAGATTACTTATATATCCAAGCTGTCTGAACAAGAAAATTGACATGATAGATCTATTGTGACCTGAGAACCGACCACTTATGTTCAAATACCTCATATAAAATTTACATATACAGATCAATTTTACTGTATACGTGCTTAGGTAAACTATTTTGGTCAAATATATATATTGATATCATGCTCAAATACATTATAATAATGTTTTCCGGCAAAAAGACTTGTGGTTCACAAAAAAAAAAAAATCGAAATTCGGTACACCTACCCATTTGTAAATATGGGTATCAAATGAATGGAAATTCTTCAGCGAATGAATGTTTGTAGTTATTTTCAGGATTCGTATACCCTGGTGACCTATATATCACTTTGAATGGTAACCACACATATGTGTAGGGTATTTATAGTCGGCTTAGACCGACTATAATTTTGATAATCCTAACTATCATAATTACACCTACTTTAAAATTTCCCATGTGATCTAACCTTCCCAACTGGTTAAATTTACACTTTGTTTCCTTATTTATACTTTTTTCATAATAAATCCCAGAAAAATTCAGACGGCACTGAAATGTCCATAAAAAAATTATTACTAAGAATTTTATTTATAAAAATACTTTTTGTGTACAGAATATTTTTTTGAATAATTTAAAAACATATCTGATATAATGAACCATATTAATAAAAAAGCGTATTTACTTCAAAATCAAGTCTACGTTTTCTGAGCAAATCTTTTTATTTTGTTTCTAAATTATTAAAGACTAGCTAGACCCGTACACGACTCGTGCAAATATTATGTGACAAAATATTATGACAATTCTTTCTCAGACTGTCCTGCCCCGTAGAATTCTTCCCAGTAGAATTCTTTCCCGTAGAATTCTTCCCAGAAGAAGTTTTAGTGTGGTTAGTTTTAGCTTGGTGAGTTTTAGTGTGTTGAATTTAAGTGTGGTGAATTTTAGTGAGGTCAGTTTAAGTGAGTAAATTTGAATGTGGTGAATTTTAGTGTGGTGAGTTTAAGTGTGATGAAATTTTGTGTGGTGAGTTTTAGTATGTTGAATTTTAGTGTGGTGAATTTTAGTGTGGTGAGTTTTAGTGTGGTGAGTTTTAGTGTGGTGAATTTTAGTGTGGTGAGTTTTAGTGTGGTGAATATAAGTCTGGTAAATTTTAGTGTGGTGAGTTTTAGTGTAGTGAATTTTAGTGTGGTGAGTTTTAGTGTGGTGAATTTTGGTGTGGTGAATTTTAGTGTGGTGAGTTTTAGTGTGGTGAATTTTAGTGTGGTTGTTTTTGTTTTCTATCCTTTTTTTATTTTCTGTTGTTTTTGAGTTACAGCTTAAGTTTTGTGCTTATACTTTTACTTTTGATTTTGTATTTGATTTTTGCTTTTGTTTTTGTTTTTGTGTTTGTGTTTTTGCTTTTGTATTTTTTTTAGTATTTGAGTTTTTTTGTTTCATCTTCTTTGCTTGTGTATGTGCCGAGTTATGTCGTTTTGAAAGTTTAGGTTGTATGGGAGGTGCCACGCCCCTTTGTCCAATCCCGCCCATATATACCCTATGACACCCTCCGGACTCCATGTAATAATCTGGTAATAGTATAGGTTCAAATATATACTTTAAAATGTGTTAGTTGTTTTTATAAATTCAAGGAACTAAGTGACATTTGGCCCGTGTTGGCCTTCTTCGCCACTTTAACTGATAGTTACTCATCGAATATATGGAATTGAAACATTCAGGCCCGTAGCCAGGTTGTAGGTGTTCTGACCCCCGAAATACTAAAATTCCCAATATAATTTTTTTAAAAATTACCAATATAAATTTTTAAATATAGTTAAATACGTTTATAAATTTACAATACGTAATACAAACATTAATAATTTTAACAAATTAAAATATATAAAACATGTTTATCGATAAAGTGGGTTTTGTATGGCTCATACAGTATGCCAACTATTCAAACAAAACCCTATTTACTGAGGAAAATCTGTAATAAGTAATATATTTTTTAAAACTTATTTTAACATTCAAACTTAGTTTGTAGAATATTTAAAAAACATTTTTTTCTTCAATGAATATTGGAGTTTTTAAAATTTTTTGCATTAATGAAATTTTTTAATTTTTCTTATTCTCTATACTTAATTATAAAAAAATAGTTTTAAAGCTCTTGTTAATAAAATTCGTTTAAAACCAATATTACTTTGAAATATATCTAATTTCTTAATTTAGGAATTTTCGTTGGACACATTGGACATAAATATTTTAAGGATATAATATAAAATCGTAAATAAAATAAAATCGTAAATAAATTTGTAATATATACAAGAAAAATAAAGCCGGTATATATCAAAAACAATTCTTTTATCCAGGGACTAAAACCCTTTGGATTATTGGTTCCGTATCTGGTTAGAAGATTTTTAAAATATCGGTTCTGGTTCCAACCAAACAAATTAAATGGGTTCCGATTCCGGTTCCACATTTTTTTTTCAACAAATCCGATTTCTGTTCTTTGTGATCCCTGCTTTTATCAAATTTTTAGAAAATTCTAAATAACGATGTTGGTTTTTTTCTTAAGTTTTCAATTAACTTATTAATTAATTTTATGATCCGTCCTTTATGTTGTAGTTGGGTATTCGAAAAGTCTCAAAAGCATCCAATTTGACAAAAAAAATCCAATCACGAAAATCCTAGTTGAACTTTAAAGTGATTAGTATGCTCAGTAATATTCTTTTTCTTCTATAAAAGTTATAAAATAAAATATATAAATTAATATTTGATAAATTTTAAATCCTATTTATGTTATGGAATAATTATGGCTAATTCGATTAAGACTATTTTTAATGTTATTCCATTTTTTGATTCTTTATATTCTGTCAAATTTTGGTGCGGATCGTTCGATCTTATTCAAAATTTTAACCAAAAAATTTCTTAGGATAAATGAACAATTTTGAAAACTTACAATCCAAATCCACTGGAAATTTTTGAATTTTATAATTTCCTAAGTAGACTTACCAATTTTTGTTTTTTTAAATATGGGAAAAAAAAGCATTTTTTAACCATTTTAGTTTTTCGTGAAAATATTGAGGGATTATTTTCGGACGGGAAGATTGCAATATAAATTTAAGATTTGAAAATACTTAATTCGATTGAATAAAAATGTAAATAAATTAATTTATATGCGCGATTATATTTTCTGGAATTTTCTTATAAAAATTAATATATTTTTTAATCTAACATGAATCAATGGACTGTAGAATATGTTTTAGTAAATCACTTATTTAGAAAGTTTTAGTCTACAACGACAATATTCGAAAATTAACTATAAAACAATTTCTTAGCAATTTGATTTGTAATTTCAATATAATTTTAACTGTTACCTGTACTATTTCCGTACGGAATAAGTATTTTTCCATTATTGTATTTATTTGAATGCAAATCATTTTATTCAGTACTTAAATATTCAAAGACATCTGGCAACATCATGTCCGGGAAGGAAATCACATTCGACTGTGATTTATGAAGCTGAAATTTCATCAATTTGGCTTAAATGCTTTACTAACTTCAAGACGAATTATATTAAAATGAAGAAAGATGCATCAGAGCATAAGAAAAAAAATAATATAGTGGCACAAATACATTTCCGGCTGTTAAATAGAAAAATAAGAAACCTACTTCAATGTCAGATATAAAATTGAAAGCAAAACCAAAAATTTGTTTTGCAACGAATTTATTTCAATACTTTTGGTTTAAAAAAAATATTCGAATAAAAAAATTAAATCTCTACCCACACAAAAAAAAAAGAAAAAAAAACCTTTTAACAGTAGCAAAACTCATAGTCCTCATGCACTACAAGTCACATCCGTTACTGCAAATGGAGCACCATATACAGCACACCAGGGGGTGGAAATACCAAAATGGAAAGAAATTCTCTTCTACTTCTTCTGCTAGCTCTAGGTATGCCAAAAATCCTGCACATTTTTGCTGTTCCGAAGAAAATCACACAGCAAAATGCTTGGCATTTGTCCAAAAAAATATGACCAACGTGTTTTCGCCAGATTGTAGTAGGCAGGCAGCTCGAAATGGCTACGGCAAACCACTGTTTTGCCACTTGTGACCAGGATACCACGGCACATGCAATTGCAGTAGTCTTACATTCCATGTGGCATTTTTAATTTTTCGTGTAATTTTGTTTATCGCTATTTTCTTTTTATGTTGTAAACATATTTTACATTAATATGCGGTCTTGGGATCTGGAGGTAGTTGGATATAATAAAGAATACAAAAAAACTGCTTTCAGATAAATGCATATGTTGTACACAAATATTCCAGAGAGTGATTGATGTGTACCGACTGACAACGTTGGTATTATATATGATTTTTGTTTGTAAGATGGATTTGAGAGGACCTATGTGAATAGTGAATTTGCAAACACATATCGAAAAGTTCGAAAATTCGATACTTTTGTATTATATAAAGTTTTTTTAGAGTTGCTTGATAAAGAAAACTTCTATTTTGGCATGAAATTGAAAAAGAGTAATGCATTTTGTAATAATAACAACGAATTAAATTCTAGTGAAATGCAATATTTAAAAATATTTGATACAACTGATTTATTCGGCTGTCATAACAATAAAAGTGAAAATTTGAATTTTGAAAAATGAAAATTGAATTAGCAAAATTTATTTTTTAATGAAAAATTTAATTTTTAGTGAAAAATTTAATTTGTTATAATAAATAAAATTCTAGTGAAAATTTGAATTTTTAGTGAAAAATTGAATATATATTGAAACATTGAATTTTTTGTGAAAAATTAAATTTTTAAAGAAAAATTTAAGTTTTAGTGAAATATTGAAATTTTAGTGAAAAATTAGTTTTTAGTGAAAAATTGAATTTACAGTGAAAAATTTAATTTAGTAAAAAATGAATTTTTAATGGAAAAATGAATTTTTTGTGAAAAATTGAATTTTTAGTGAAAAATGGAATTTTTAGTGAAAAATTCAATTTTTAGTGAAAAATTCAATGTTTAGTAAAAATTCAATTTTTAGTGAAAAATTCAATTTTTAGGGACAAATTAAATTTTTATTGAAAATTGAATTTTTAGTGAAATTTTGACTAAAAAAAATTGAAAAATTTTAATTTTTATTGAAACATTGAATATTTGAACTTCTAGTGAGAATTTGAATTTTTAGTAAAAATATTGAATATGTTTCAAAAATTGAATTTTTATTGAAAATTGAATTTTAGTGAAAAATTGAGTTTTTAGTGAAAAATTGAATTTTTAGTGAGAAATTGAATTTTTAGTGAAAAATTGAATTTTTAGTGAAAGTTTGAATTTTTAGTGAAAAATTGAATTTTTAGTGAAAAATTGAATTTTTAGTGAAAAATTGAATTTTTAGTGAAAAATTTAATTTTTTAGTGAAAAATGAAATTTTTAGTTAAAAATATGAATTTTTAGAGAAAAATAGAATTTTTAATGAAAAATTGAATTTTTAGAGAAAAATTGAATTTTTAGTGAAAAATTGAATTTTTAGTGAAACATTGAATTTTTAGTGAGAAATTGAATTTTTAGTGAAAAATTGAATTTTTAGTGAAAGTTTGAATTTTTAGTGAAAAATTGAATTTTTAGCGAAAAATTGAATTTTTAGTGAAAATTCTAATTTTTAGTGAAAAATTGAATTTTTAGTGAAAAATTGAATTTTTAGTGAAAAATTGAATTTTTAGTGAAAAATTGAATTTTTAGTGAAAAATTGAATTTTTAGTGAAAAATTGAATTTTTAGTGAAAAATGAAATGTTTGTTAATAATTTGAATTTTTAGTGAAAAATTGAATTTTTAGTGAAAAATGAAATGTTTGTTAATAATTTGAATTTTTAGTGAAAAATTGAATTTTTAGTGAAAATTGAATTTTAGTAAAAATTGAATTTTTTAGTGAAAAATTGAATTTTTAGTGAAAAATTGAATTTTTAGTGAAAATTTGAATTTGTAGTGAAAAATTTGAATTTTTAGTGAAAAATTGAATTTTTAGTGAAAAATTGAATTTTTAGTGAAAAATTGAATTTTTAGGGAAAAATTGAATTTTTAGTGAAAAATTTAATTTTTAGTGAAAAATTGAATATATCTTGAAACATTGAATTTTTAGTGAAAAATTTAATTTTATGTGAAAAATTTAATTTTTTTGTGAACATTGAATATTTGAATTCCTAGTGAGAATTTGAATTTTTAGTGAAAATATTGAATATGTTTCAAAAATTGAATTTTGAAAAATTGTGAAAAGTAAAAAATTGAATTTTTAATGAAAAAATTGAATTTTCAGTTTAAAATTGAGTTTTCAGTGAAAAATTGAATTTTGAGTTTTTGTGAAAATTGAATTTTTAGTGAAAAATTTAATTTTATAGTGAAAAATTTAATGTTTAGTTAAAATTGAATTTTTAGAGAAAAATTGTATTTTAGTGAAAATTGAATTTTTAGTGAAACATTGAATTTTTAGTGAAAAATGGAATTTTTAGTGAAAAATTGAATTTTTAGTTTAAAATTGAAATTTCAGTGAAAAATTGAATTTGGAGTTTTTATGAAAATTTGAATTTTAGTGACAAATTTAATTTTAAGTGAAAATTGAATTTTTAGACAATATTTAATTTTTAATAAACATTTTACATTTTTAGTTTTTATGAGTATTGCAGCAATAAATTCTACAATACACTTGCAATTAAAAAACACTAAAGCAAGCCTAACGGATGTAAGTTTTATTTGCGAAAAGCGGTTTAGATGTTGTCGAAAGTAATTTGATGCAATTCCGGTCGCAAACAACAAACACTAAATTGTTTTGTTGCAGTAAACACTGCACGTGGCGTGGCGCACTTGTAGCAATATTTTAAATTGTTGCAAGGTGCACAAGTGGCAACACTAGTGGCAACACTATTAAAATAATTATTATCCTACAGTCGAATCCTCACGACGACGACGACGACACGCGTCTTACGTTGTAAGTGTAGTCTGTAAATCTAGGGTTAACATCGTGTTCGACATCCTTGTCTTGAGCAACAAAGGCGAATGCTGTGCATTTTGTTTATTCTTTTTTTTTTTCAAGAAAATATTTCAATTTTTCTTTCATCGCTACACTTGCATCTTCGTGCTTTAGTACAAAAAGATACCAAGAAAAAATACTCGAAGGACTACTGAGCGCTGAAGGTCCTTCTTCGTTTTGCGAAATATAAAATTTTGTTTCAAAGGAAATGAACAAATTATTTAAAATGTGCGCCTTAAAGTGCTTCAAGAGCAATCAACTTGCATGCATGTTGTACTCGTTTGTTTACGGTGTTACCTACATAGATAGATATCGTAGATACATAGATACTACTCACTCACATAGATACTCAGTCACTCTCTCATGTGGCCGCAAGGTATAAATGCTCGGCAAAGTTGAAGGCAGCAGCAGCAGCAGCAGCTATTTGTTTGTGCAACAACTATTGCATATTTTAAAATTTGTTGCAACATGAAATAGTTTTTGCATTTTGTATATTGTATCTTGTATCTGGCGAATGCAAGCTGCTCGAATGGCCGTTTAGTTGGCTGTTTTGCTGCCACTGCTTTGCCTGTCAGTTGTTCAGCTGGAGATAACAAAAAGGCACCACTGAAATAAATAACTGAAACAAATAAATATTACCCAAACAAAAAAAAAAAAAAAAATACAAAAAAAAATGAATTAGACCTAAATTAAAAAAAAATAGCACCTATGAAATATTTCCAAAATTTGTAAATTTATTTTCTAATGAAATAATTTCCAACCATAAAATGAAACAACCCCCTACTGAAACAATTTCCAAAACAAATGACCTAAAGTTTAATACTGAAATATCGTCATTTCATTTTATTTATGATTTCACTGAAATATTCCACAAAAATCAATGAAATAACCTCGAAATAAATCTTATAACACACAATATTTAGTACCCAAACCTAATTAAATAATGCCAAATATAATACAAAATATTCTTCTTGATTATATTTTTCTTTGTCTATAAAAAAAATAAGCAGGTGAAAAAACCGTATAAGTAGTATAGAGTTTTAAATTCTGGTTGAATATGAACTTGACGATAAAACTGCTTCCAAAACGAATAAAAGAACGACTATATTTGAAATTGCACTCAATGAAATAATTCCCAATGCTTCAATAAAATTCATACTTTGTATACTGTCCGTAAAATGCAAAATTAAAAACTTTACAAATCACGAAGAAATCAAATAGTATATGGACTTGGCTGTCAAATAAGTAATCAAGAACATTCTTCTTAAGTTAAAGAAATCAAAATATTTGTGTATATCTTAATATGGGAGAACAGTTTAAATAATAGGCACATTTAGTGCTACATTTTATTTTATTCTTGTAGCTTATTTGATTTGGGGGTTCTATTTTAAAACTTGGCCCGCTTGGCTCAGATGAATGAAATGTTTTGCATGCGAAATACTTTTATGTTCCTGACAAATTGTCGAGAAATGAGTTTCATATTTCATTTCGCTCTCGTTTATTTATTCATTTCTTACTTTTTTTTTCATCTCTCTTTTTGTATAAACATTTTAGACATTTGATTGCAATACTGAAATATCGTCACTGTGTATTTGGTGGATACTTCAATTTTTTTTTTTTGGAGTGCATCTGTAAATTAAATGTTTTTCATTTGGTACGCTCTACACTGACAGTTTAATTGGATTATCGCAGTGAAATGTAATATATACACATTTGCTTTAATTCAAATAGAGATTCACAAGTTCTCGAAGCTAATCGATGAATTATTTAATTATTATTAAATCTATGCTTTGAAGAGAAAATTTAAAAATTGTAGTGAAATCATAAAATTATAAATTTATTTAAATCATAAATTTATTTAAATTATAAATCATTTATAAAATCATAAAATTTATTATTCTTAATAAAAAACTTAATTTTTAGTAAAAAAATAATTTTTTTATTATAAATTTAATAACACAAGATTTTAAGTTTAAACTTTAATTAAATTTTTTTTTTAAAGTAAAATTGCCAACAATTATTTTTTATTTAAAAATATTATTTTTACCCCAAATTTAGATTTGTACAAGAAATTAAAATTTGCACTTAAACTTAAATTTTTCACAATATTTTTGAAAAATATAAATAACTTTTTATTAAAAAAAAAAATAATAAAATTTTCACTAACAAATCAAATTTTCAATAACAAATAAAATGTTCACTAAAAAATCGATTTTATACAAAAAAAATCAATTTTGCACTAAAAATTCAATTTTCACTAATGAAACAATAACTTCAATTTTAAACTGAAAATCAAATTTTCACTAAAAAATCAAATTTTCTCAACAAAAAAAAAAATGTTCACTAAAAATTCAAATTATCATTAAAAATTCAAATTTTCACTAAAAAATCAATTTTTCACTAAAAATTCATTTTTTTTACTAAAAATTCAATTTTTCACTAAAAATTCAAATTTTCACTAAAAAATTCAATTTTTACTAAAAATTCAATTTTTCACTAAAAAAAATTCAATTTTTCACTAAAAATTCAATATATCAAAAATTCAATATATCAAAAATTCAAAATATCACTAAAAATTCAAATTTTCACTATAAATTCAAATTTTCACTAAAAATTCGAATTTTCACTAAAAATTCAAATTTTCACTAAAAATTCAAATTTTCACTAAAAATTCAATTTTTCACTAAACATTAAATTTTTCACTAAAAATTCAATTTTTCATTAAAAATTCCATTTTTCACTAAAAATTAAATTTTTCACTAAACATTCAATTTTTCACTAAACATTCAATTTTTCACTAAACATTCAATTTTTCACTAAAAATTCAATTTTTCACTAAAAATTCAATTTTTCACTAAAAATTCAATTTTTCACCAAAAATTCAATTTTTCACTAAAAATTCAATTTTTCACTATAAATTCAATATATCACTAAAAATTCAAATTATCACTAAAAATTCAAATTTTCACTAAAAAGTCATATTTTCACTATAAATTCAAATTTACACTAAAAATTAAAATTTTCACTAAAAATTAAAATTTTCACTAAAAATTCAAATTTTCACTAAAAATTCCACTTTTCACTAAACATTAAATTTTTCACTAAAAATTCAATTTTTCACTAAAAATTCAATTTTTCACTAAAAATTCAAATTTTCACTAAAAATTCAATTTTTCACTAAAAATTCAATTTTTCACTGAAAATTCAATTTTTCACTAAAAATTCAATTTTTCACTAAAAATTCAATTTTTCACTATAAATTCAATATATCACTAAAAATTCAAATTATCACTAAAAATTAAAATTTTCACTAAAAAGTCAAATTTTCACTATAAATTCAAATTTTCACTAAAAATTCGAATTTTCACTAAAAATTCAAATTTTCACTAAAAATTCCACTTTTCACTAAAAAGTCAAATTTTCACTATAAATTCAAATTTACACTAAAAATTCAAATTTTCACTAAAAATTCAAATTTTCACTAAAAATTCCACTTTTCACTAAACATTAAATTTTTCACTAAAAATTCAATTTTTCATTAAAAATTCAATTTTTCACTAAAAATTCAATTTTTCATTAAAAATTCCATTTTTCACTGAAAATTAAATTTTCACTAAACATTCAATTTTTCACAATTCAAATTTTCACTAAAAATTCAAATTTTCACTAAAAATTCAAATTTTCACTTAAAATTAAAAATTTCACTAAAAATTAAAAATTTCACTAAAAATTAAATTTTTCACTAAACATTCAATTTTTCACTAAACATTCAATTTTTCACTAAAAATTCCACTTTTCACTAAACATTAAATTTTTCACTAAAAATTCAATTTTTCACTAAAAATTCAATTTTTCACTAAAAATTCAATTTTTCACTAAAAATTCAATTTTTCACTAAAAATTCAATTTTTCACTTAAAATTCAATTTTTCACTAAAAATTCAATTTTTCACTAAAAATTCAATTTTTCACTATAAATTCAAATTTTCACTAAAAATTCCACTTTTCACTAAAAAGTCAAATTTTCACTATAAATTCAAATTTACACTAAAAATTCAAATTTTCACTAAAAATTCAAATTTTCACTAAAAATTCCACTTTTCACTAAACATTAAATTTTTCACTAAAAATTCAATTTTTCATTAAAAATTCAATTTTTCACTAAAAATTCAATTTTTCATTAAAAATTCCATTTTTCACTGAAAATTTAATTTTCACTAAACATTCAATTTTTCACAATTCAAATTTTCACTAAAAATTCAAATTTTCACTAAAAATTCAAATTTTCACTTAAAATTAAAAATTTCACTAAAAATTAAAAATTTCACTAAAAATTCAAATTTTCACTAAAAATTTAAATTTTCACTAAAAATTCAATTTTTCACTAAAAATTCAAATTTTCACTAAAAATTCAAATTTTCACTAAAAATTCAAAATTTCACTAAAAATTCAAATTTTCACTAAAAATTCAATTTTTCACTAAAAATTTAAATTTTCACTAAAAATTCAATTTTTCACTAAAAATTCAAATTTTCACTAAAAATTAAAATTTTCACTAAAAATTCAAATTTTCACTAAAATTCAATTTTTCATTCAAAATTCAATTTTTCACTAAAAATTCAATTTTTCACTAAATATGCAGTTTCAATTTTTCACTAAAAAAATCTAACTTTCACTTATTAAAATTATATTTTCACTAAAAATTCAAATTTTCACTAAACGTTAAATTGCTCCTTAAAATTCAAATTTTCACTAAAAGTTAAATTTTTTATTACTATTAAATTTTTGACTAACAAAAAAAATAAATTTCTCACTAAAAATTCAACTTGTCACTAAAAATGGAATTTTTCACTAAAAATTCAAAATAGAAAAAATACTGCAAAGTAAGTTTTTTTTACTAAAAATTTAATTTTTTATTAAAAATTCAATATTTCATAAAAATTTAAATATTATACAAAAAATTCAACTATTATTGATATTTTTAATTTAGTTGTTTAAAAATCATTATTATATTTGTGTGCTGCAGAGGATCAGCATTCAGTGAGACCAACCGCACTGACGCAAATAAACTTAAAATTTAATGCGGTGATAATTTGCGAATAATATGAATAAAATAAAATTACGAAAAATAAGAGTCACTACAAAAAAATTAAACAACTATAAGTCAGTCGAAATTGGGCACAGAAAACACGAACAACATATTCCGCATTTCAACATGAGCTCTGTCAGTGCTTATTTGAGTTATCGACACTCTCTCGTTGAGCTGCTGCAGCACATGCCGCATCCTGACTGCAATTAAGAAAAAATATAAAAAAAAGAAAACAGCAACTCGCAGAATATATAAGCAAAGATGAAGTACGGGACATAATGCGGAATAATTTTATTCTTTTACTTGCGCAGCGTTCATATAACAATGAGCCGAAGGCAGTACCGAATTCGACCGATATTGGTGCAGTGCATACTTTTGCTGGAAATAAATGTAATGAGCAGTGAAACAGAACATGTCAGGGGGCTTAATTAAAGGTAGTTCTATTTTAAATACATAATTTTTGTTGTTTTTTTTAAGTGGACAAATAAATTCAACTCATCACCAATAATGGACATTTGAGTGATAATCTGTATCTGTATAATCAACCATGAATAAAATCGTTATTGTAGCAACCAATTAAATTATAAATTATATCGTATAATTACCACAAGAATATGGTATTTTAGAGGTAACTTATTGAGTATGATGCACCATACGAAATTCTTAATAAATAATTTCCTGGTACAATTTCCTGGCATATATATCAGGACATGTATATCAGAAGATTTATGAATAGTTCGACGTATAAGAGGTATTTTTTTTATTTAAGAAGTCTTATAAAAGTATTTCTCAAAATCCTTACGCAAAATCACCTATAATTTTAAAGTTCCGTCAATTTTTTTTTCTGTTAACATTTTTACAAATATTAACAATCATAAAATTAGAAATAAAAAAAAAATATTCCAGAAACTCTGAGAAAATAACAAAATTTACTTCAAAGTTTAAGTAAATTAATTAGAATTTCCTGCAAATCGATTGGCACTTCCGGGAAAACAACTAACAAAAAACTGACATTCACGTCATCCCCATCAACAACACTAACAGCGCTGACAAGAAATTGAAGAAAAAAATGAAAACAAAGAATCTACAAAGAAAACATGCCAGAAAAACAGCCGGAAAACAAAAACCGTTCCAAAAAAACTACCAAAATTAACCTTCATCGATCTACGCGCGACCATCATTCATGCTGGCATTTATGTTGCCGCTACTACGTACCACCGACTACTGCCTGTTCTTTCGGTATTGCCGACATCCATCTTCATTCGTTTACCTTGAGCCTTAAGCTGCATCAGCAGCTCATACAAACCTAACCTAACACCAAACACACCCCCTATAGCACTCTACTGCCACTGCTTTAAGGCTGCTCTGGGGCTGTTATTCGCTCCTTTTTCGACTGCCTTAGAGCTAGCGCAGCCAAGAAGTCTGATTTGAAGGTGATTTTTCGAAACAAATGACAGAAACGTGACTTTAACTTTGTAACACTCATTCGTTTTTAGAGCTTTCGAGGTGTCAGAAGCTGAAACTCGCTAGATTTATGAAAAATGTGCCTGCATGGCTTTAACTCACAGAGTCTTTTGTATAGTGAAATTTCTGTTGGAAAAAGAAGATACTTTTTTTTTGCATTTGACACAATCACGCGCTACATTTGCATTTTGCCGCTTTTCTGTTTTAATTTTCAGCTTTTTTATTTTATTTTGATTATACAACCTTCCGACATGCCTTAGAAAGCAGATTTTCTAAGCAGTCTATATCAAACTTCAACCCACCAGGATGGTAGTAAAACACACACACTGTATGTGTTTTTAGGAAATGACGCAGAGTGCAGAACAGCATAAAGGAAACGGAAAAAGGATAAGCATTTCGCTGTGACATTCCTTAATGCGTGCGTGAGTGTGCGTGGCAACATTGCACGTGTCCTGCTTTTCTTTTGGCCGGTTGACTGGCTGTTGGCGGCAGCCCATTTCCGTATTGAAGTTTGTTGTCATATTCGGTTTTACCATAGTAGTTTCATCGCACTTCAGTTGCACTTTTTAATGCGCTTGTTTACCGTCCGGTATCCGGTATGTTTGTTGATTTCCAGTTTCAGTTTTTAATTCTTTTACTGTCTACTTTTTTGACATGCGAATACAGCACATGCCATGGCAAATAAAATTGTAATTGTCAGTTGGTTTCGGAAGATTGCCGCAAAGATGAACTCACCTTAATACAAAATTTAAACATTATCCAAGTATTATTAGTAACGTTGGGAGATATTATGTGTGGACTGATAATATTAACCATACATGAGAAATGTATTAAAAATTATCTATTTTACTTTACTAAGGTTTGCGGGGAAGGTATAATTCAGAGGCATGACAAATCTTTAGTCAATTTATCAATTAAAGATTTTGAATTCTAAATTTGTATTAAAAGTATATACCTACTATATTTAATAAGTGTACCAAGTTTACATTTTTTTCGGGCACCACATTTCATTTCTTGGGAATCACATAGTTTTTTGTATATTTGAGCTGATTGACAATATATAATTGTTAGTATTTTTAGTATTTCTAAATTTAGTATTTGGTTTAATTTTTGAGATTAGTACGAAATATAGCGAATCAGGGGAAATGAACAAAAATATTTTGTCGTTGTAGAACTAAAAGTCGCCAAATACATTTTTATGAACATCTTAAATTTCAATTTTGTTGGTAATTATTACAAAAAGTAATTAACAAATTTTTAAAGTTGAAATATTATTTGATGGATTTACAAATTCTTATTATTATTTCGTATAAATCTGTGGTCCCAATGCATAACAGCATAACTCGACTTATGTCGTTATGTCGTGTGTACCGCCATCGTATTCCCGGTATTCGATTTAATATTGTGTCAAATTTTGGTGATATTCTCTTCTTTAGTTCAAAAGTTATAAGGGAAAAACATAACAGCATAACTCGTTTTGCCGCATTTTACATATGAAATAACGACACAACTAGACACTCGAAAGTTGAACTGTCTGAGTAAAACTCATAAGATATCATAACAACATATCTCGACTTGTGTTGTTATTCCAAATTTTAAAATTATGTTTTTTATAAAAAATGTCGACTTATGTCGTTATTCTAAATTAGAAAATCGTTTTTCTTATAACATAATTTGAGTAATGTCGTTATTCCAAAATAATTTGCTGTTATTCATTGAACATATCTCCACTTATGTTGCTATTCCAAAATTAATTTTATTAAAAGTTAAAAAATAAGTCGACATATGCCGTTATTCCAAAAACAAAATATATACTAATTTACGACTTATGTTGTTATTCAATGATAAAAATTCGCAAATTGTTCATTAATCAATTAATACTATTAAAAGATTTAATTTATATTAGTATAATTACTTAAGAAATAATGAAAAAATATGTTTGTAATTATTTTTTATGGTTTTGGTATTTGCATTTTTGATATTGTATTCTCCTTTTTGCTATTGTTAATGCTTTCGGTTTGTATTTTTGCAATAATTTTTGGCATTTCTTTTGATAATGTTTTCGCTTTTGATTTGTGCTTTTTCTTTTGACATAATTTGGATTTAATTATGATGTTTTTTAAAAAATGTATATGGCATGGGAGAAGACACGACTGCTGTCCTTTTATAGCCTATGTTACCTCTGAATACCATAGTATCATTGCGTATACATTTAAGTCAAATCGATTCGGTAGATTAGACGTGACGCTCGAACCAATAGTCAGGTAGACAAAGGTAATTTCAGTTATATACGATAAAACAAAATGGCACAGCAGTTCTGAAGAATCTAGGCCGATCTCTTTCCAACCATTTATGCTGAACATGTTTAATTTGTACTCAAATGGCAGGACCTACAGTTGTAAACAGTATTGGTCAAAAATATCACAGTCCTGAACTTGAACTTACTTGGAAATTTATAAAATTATACTTCTGACAAACATCTTTAAAATATGAAACAAATACCACAATTAAATGTGACTAAAATCGAATTAATTACAAATACGTTTACTTGTATTAAATATTATTTAAATATTATGCAAATCTTAATACACTTGAAGAATACTTGAAAAAGCTACTCCATTATAATTCGCTAAGTAAATTTTTTTTAATTAAAATTAAAGCAGTTTTTTGGTTGTAATTCGTCTTTGTGTAGCCTTTCCCGCCAAAATTGTACAATGGCGTGAGTTTTTATCGCTTGAACTATAATAGTGTAGGCACATTTAAAGCTATTAAGTGCGAATAATGAAATAAGTTTTTAAATCGTCTAAACTAGTAGTTTTTCTAAAAATATACCTCGAGTCTTTTCATATATTTGTTTGCAGTGAGTATATTGTAGTTCGATTGGTTAGTACGTTGGACTACGAGCAAAAAGTCCCGGGTTCGATGTCAGCAACTTATAATATCTTTTTTAAAGAAAACATTTTTCTATTCCGCGGTACCTCTCGACAGATAATATCAAACATATGAAAGTAAAACCCCCCATGAATAATTTTACCACGCCGTTCGGATTCGGCGTTAAACAGTAGGTTCCATCACTATGAGTACGGAGTAAAGTCTTCAAGACTAGCGCCAAACTATTATATATTGTAAATAAAACAATTTCCTTTAGACGTACATCTATAATAATAATAATAGTTTGGCGCTACAGTCCTGTATAGAACTTCGGCCGAGCTCTCTCACCATTTTGAGCTGTGCGTGTTATATTTGTACTCAAAGTGGTGGGACCTACAAAATATGCCGTGAATCTGCTAATAAAATTCGACAAAATTTGACAACCTGCTATACACTTCTCAAAATATTCCATTTCTCAGTGTGTTTGCCGGAAATATGTCAAAAATATTTCTGAAAAATGTCAGAAATTTTGTCTAGAGCCCCACAACACAACAGCTGTTTAGAAAGATTGTTTTTGAACATAGGAAGGAAATTGTTTTATTTAATTTAAAAAATATGGATATTTGCTAAGTAATCTTCATTATTACTAATCGACATTATTGTATGATCCTGAATTGCACCAATTAAAAAGTAATACATTTGTGCAAAGCTAAATTATTCTGGTTTAAGAATTTGTTAGTATTTCTATCAATAATTGAAGGACTAAAATATGAATTGTTGTTTGTTTTTCGACCTAAAATAGAGTTATTGCAAAAATATTGTTTTTGCGGGCTCAAGGTCTTGCCAGATACAAACTGCTATGTACTGGGGAGTGAAACAAACAACAATTGACAAAAACAAAAAGATGTTGGCTGACCGTACAGCTGTTTCGGAAGCTGCCAAGCTTCCTCATCAGCGGTCTTCTACACAACTTTTGCATAGCAAGGCCTATAAGATCATTTTGTGCAATGAACTAAATGCGAATTTAGTACAAGCACAAAACAACCAGGCAAAACATGCAAAAATTGCACCAACTTTATGCTTGTCAAAATATTGTTACGAAAATTCAGTCTACGGAAAACTGTTCTACAAGTTCGTATCTCTGGATTGTTACAAAATAAAAACACTCTTATGTTTGGTTTAAATTATAACAATTAACATTATTAATTCACTTTAATAAACAACTTTACTAATAACAAATTCTAACAAATGCTGCATGTCCACTTTTTAACTTGACATTGTTCTCACATGAGACGTACTCGACCACTTTCCAATTACTACTGAAGTGCTGTGCCTCAGATGCGGCTCTCTTATATACTGCATGCATCAGTTCGACACGTTTCGACAAGCTTCGACTTGTTTCGAGAACCTTCTACACGTTTCGTGAAAGACGCATGCACAGAAAAAAAAATTCTTCAATATGATAAATATTATGAATTTTTTCACCAACTACCAGTTTCATCATATTGATACCACCGTTCATTAAATGACATATTAATGAATGCATTCATTATATATATGAACAAAATATTCAATACAATGAATTTGAATTGTCATATTGATGAATTTGTTCATAATATTTTTTCAAATTTTTGTTTTTTTTATAAAATAAATCAAAAAAAAAAGTGTTGTAAAAATTTTATTTAAAAAATAACAGAAAAAAATTTATAAAAATTATCAGAAAAAACAATTTAGGGATGAAAAATAGTTCCGAAAAAACATTTTTACAAAAAAAAATTTTATTCGAAAAAAAAATTGGTTCGAAAAAAAAAAATTCGAAAAAAAAATATTTTTTTCAAAAATTTATTTTTTATAAATATAACTTTTTATTAATAAAAAGTAGTAATTATAATAAATATATTATAAAACATTTTACTAATTTATGCATGTCGAGCAAGCATTATATAAGAAATACCATACAAAAACTACGTGAGAACTAAGAAGTACGGCAAAAAATGAACGAAAAAAAAATATTTTGATAGAAATTTGGTTTAATGAACAGAGTTCTTCAATATGATGAACATATATGTTGTATTTTATGTTTTGGTTCATTAATATGATGAAACGTATTCTTCACATACAATCATCATATTGAAGAACACTTTTTCGACAGTTACCAAGCGTTCTTCATATTTATGATAGCATTCATAACATTGATGGCGTTAGTCATTAATATTATGAATGGTTCTTCTGGTTTGAAGAACGGAATTCATCAATATGATGTACATTTTTTTTTCTGTGTGCTATTGGAATCTCATTCGCACTCAGGTGTTTTAATGCGCTGATCTTCCATCTCTATCTCGCACACTGCCTCAGAGCGCTGAATGATCTTCCGTCTCTTTCTAACATATTGCTTAGTGTGCTGAATTGTCTTGCGTCTCATTTATTTTCGTAACAATATTATATTGCTTAAAAGGACCATTGCAAATGAAAATTTAAGTTAAAAATTGTATTTTTGAATTCATTTTTAATCTGAAGACTTAAAGAGTAAATTACTAAAACATAGTAAGAGGAATCATAAAATTCTTGTTTGACACAAAATATATACTTTTATTAAATTATGAAAACTATGTATGGTATGCAATAAATAAGAGGTACACCTAAAAGTTTATATTTTGTGAGTTTGAATGGACATAATTTTGGTCAGATAAAACCTGAGGTATTTTCAATGGAATACAAAAGAAATCAGATCGAAAACTTAAATCTGAAAATAGTTAAAGTACAAGATATGTACAAAAACACATATCTTGTCTTACGTAATAACTTAAAAACTTGGGACAATCTGATTATGTGGCCATGATTAGAATATTAAAGTCCATCGGAAAATGACAATAACATCGGGTGTAATTAAAAGAGACCTTTATTTATTGCCTAGTGTATTTTTAAGCTTATTCCTACAGTGTGAAGTAAATTCCCATCGTTTTAGGAATTGAAAATTGCTAATAAGAATGAGCCGCGGTAGCTCAGTGGTTAGTGCGTAGGACTGCGAGCCGAAAGGTCCCCGGTTCAAGCCTGGACTGGGGCTAACAACATCTTTTCAGAGAAACATTTTTCTATACCTCTCGTCAGTAAAAGGGAAACCTACGAGAGTAAAACATTGCCGATGAAAAAGCTCTCACCCGCCGTTCGGTTTCGGCAATAAACTGTAGGTCCCACCACTTTGAGTACAAATATAACACGCACAGCTCAAAATGGAGAGAGAGCTCGGCCGAAGTTCTATACAGGACTGTAGCGCCAAACTATTATATTATTATTATAAGAATCAAATAAAGTAACTCTTTTCCTGATCATTACCATAATATAAGCAATAACACTATCGTGAGAATTATAGTGGAATAATAATATTATTTATGTTTTATCAAATATGGTTTAGCCGAAGCAAATGCGATAATTTCCCAATGGTGCTTCTGGAATATTTCTACTAGAAATTGCAATAATTATTACCGAGTACGACTAATACTTAGGCCATCTGCTTTTACTGAAAATTACTGATTAGAACTGATTCGCGCATCAGCAAGTTGTCGAAAGTAATAATTAAATGATGTAATGTTCGAAATACAAAAAAAAAATAATAAAATTTATTAGATTTAAATTAATATTCAATTATTTTGGTTACTTTTGAACACGTAGATTACGTACTTTTTTTGTCTTACAATAAAAAATTAACGTAAAAGAAAAACAGTTAGATTAGAAATGTTGAACATTTAACAAAAACCGAAATTTGATCCTATTTCTACATAATATTCATAGCTTATATGTAAACAAATTATTGACAAAATGATATTTTCGAAAATTTCTTATGGAATATATCTTCATTGTAAATGTACGTGAACTCAGTTCTTCAATAGAGTATTCATATACTAAGTATTCATATATTAAGGTATAAGATTAAATTTCTTCATAATTTCTAGACTTGCTCCAAATATAATTTTGCACTTTTTTTCACAGCTTTAACACTATTAACACTTCGAAAGATGTTACAAGGTTCGTGGTTACGTTTTTGGTCATTGCCTAGTTTACCATCTGCAAAGCAAAAACAAAACTCAAAGAGCACATGCTCACAAAAAATGAAAATTTTTCAAAATATCTAACATAAATTCCACATATTTTATATATTAAACAAGAATATTATGTCAAGTCCATAATAATACAGTGTTTCCCAAATTGTTTCTGACACTTTGGCATAAAAAGCTTTTTATATAGACTGAAAAGCTTAAACTATTTGTTGTTTGGGTACAAATTTATTTAAATTTTAAGTTGTTACTTCATAATATGACTTCTAGATGCCTATCCATGATAAGTGTATACAGAAACCAAATTTGAAAAAAGCGCAGGACATGTTTTTGTAAGAGCTTTGTAGAAAAAATATAAAATTATTCGAAGAAGGCGTCATTGTACATGCGCTGTTAAAGCTTTAAGGATATGCTTCGAATATAAATTTGAACATATTCAGTTTTAAAATATTTGTATGAGCTTTAAATAATTTGAAAACCAGTTTCATCTGGCTCAAAATTAATTCTGCATTTAAAATATTCGACAACCAACTTGAATTAAGTTTTCTGAAATTTATTTTAGAATCCTAATGAATTCGTTAAAATATACTTTAATGAATGAATTTCGATTGAAATTAATTTATTTTCCATCGATTGAAATTAATTTATTTTCCATTGAAAAAACCAATTCGAATTAAAACATAAAATTCGAAATAAAAATCGAATAAAAATACAAATTTAATATACTTTTAATCTGAAGTTGAAATATTCCATATTCATTTTATTATTATAGTAATACTGGCTATTTACAAAAAATTTAGAAAATGGTCCAACGATTTTAAAATAAAACTAAAATTATTCTGAAGTTCTTCATTTTAGTACATTTTACTAAAATCTATAAATGTCCAGTATCCATTCGTTTCGATATATTTACAAGGTCAATGCGAGTTGATGGAGAAATCTTACGATATCGGACCTATTCTTGTAAGGATATCGTGCGTCAAACTGGACCTTCATGTTAGGACCTTCTGTCAGCGTTTTCTTGGTACGAGTAATTTTTCGGAATTGGCACGATATAGAGAAAATAATCAAAGTTTGAGATTACTTTGAAAAATATTGAGATATCGATGTGATAAATGTGTAAATAGTATATCTTGTTCTTAAATTTGAATGTACGAGAAATTTTAAAAATTAGTAGCAACAAAGCTATGAGATCAAATTTTTTTTTCGAAGTTAGTTTGAGGAGCATCAAAGAAACGGAGAGTTTCCGAAATTTTGAATGTGTAATTTCAGGTGACCCGACGCTTCAGTGGATTGTTTGGTAAGTACTAGAGATGGAGATGTGAGCGTGATTCAGCGTGAATCACGTGTGATTGTGATTGAGTCCTTAATTTTGCTCACTTGATTGTGAGTGAGTGTGAGTAGACCAAAAACTAACGTGAGTGAGTGTGCGTGAGTACAAAATTTTTCGTGAGTGAGTGAGTCAAATATTTCATAAAATTAAAAAAAAATCTCAGTTATAAATTTTTTTCAATTTTTCTATATTTTTGCTGAACTACAGAACAAGTAGGTCCATGCCTTGAACTTACAGCCCTATTCTGGCACGAGTCACAAATTCAAATCGGTCACAATAGTGCGCTTTGTCACAATTGTCACAATTTCGTATTCTGTCAATTTTATTTTCTATGTATATTGACGTAAAAAACTGAATCAATTGTCATTTGTATCAATTGTTATAGATAACAATTGTCATTGCTCGCTGGAATAGGGCTGTTAGAAGGCTTTGGGAAAGCGGCTGCCCACTATTCAGAATTATAATAAATCAAACCCTTCATAACCGACCGTCATATACCCACCCCTTCTTCAACTCGGAATAAGTTGCAAAGTTTCAGTCAACAATTGATCTAACCCTTGCAAACCGGCCGTACGTAGTATGGGCTAGTCAATTTTTATGGGGTCATGTTAAGAGTTTTTGCTTGGTTTCATACGACTGTTCATGAAAATGGATAAAGAACGCATTTTTTTTTGATATAACCATTTTTGTAAAAAGTTGAATTTTCAATTTTATAACTCTGCATTGACTTCCTTTTGTTTATTAAGTTTAGTTTGTTTCAGGGTTAGCGCGATTCAAGTGAATCACGCTTGATCACGCGTTATTTTGATTGAATTTTAATTTTACTCACGTGATTGTGAGTGGTGTGAGTAGATCAAAAAAGGTCGTGAGTGGATGTGCGTGATTAGAAAAATTCTTTCATGAGCGTGAGTGGGTGTGAGTCAAAACTCACTAGATGGGCACCACCTCTAGTAAGTACGTTGGACTACGAATCGAAAGGTCCCGGGTTTGATCTCTGCGACGATGTTGACTTTTTTATAGAAAATATTTTTATATACGTCGCACAGCAGCAAAAACCTTAAAAGTCAAATTGACCTAAGACCCTAACCTACCATGTGGCATCACTACATTTTTCCAACGTTTCCCATACTATCTCAAACATAGAACATTTTTGGCAACAATTACAAGCTTAACTATAGAAACGGGAGTTTATTTTAATGTACTGCTTTTTATACCCTACACTAAGAGTGAAAGGGTATATTCAGTTTGGTACGCCGTTTGTAACACCCAGAAGGAAGCATCTCCGGTATGGAAAAGTATATATATTCTTGATCAGCATGACCTCCTGAGTCGATTTAGCGATGTCCGTCTGTCCTACGTCCTAATATACCTACGCTGTATGTGCGAAAAAATTGGCGAGATCGGTCCATTGTGACCTATGATCCGACCACTTATGTTCAAATACCTCATATAAAATGTACACAAAAAGATCAATTTTTATGTATACGTGCTTAGGTAAACTTTTTTGGTCAAATATATATTGATATCATGCTCAAATACATTATAATAATGTTTTCCGGCAAAAAGACTTGTGGTTCACAAAAAAAAAAATCGAAATTCGGTACACCTACACATTTGTAAATATGGGTATCAAATGAATGGAAATTCTTCAGCGATTAAATGTTTGTAGTTATTTTCAGGATTCGTATACCCTGGTGACCTATATATCACTTTGAATGGTAACCACACATATGTGTAGGGTATTTATAGTCGGCTTAGACCGACTATAATTTTGATAATCCTAACTATCAGAATTACACCTACTTTAAAATTTCCCATGTGATCTAACCTTCCCAACTGGTTTAAATTTATTAAAATTAAATTTAAACTTAAGATTTGATTTAGAACTGCGACCAAGAATAAGATTTTCAATTAAATACGTAACATTATTAATTTTTGAGTCTCTTATAATATAAACTTATAATTAAGTATGCCAATTAATTTATAATAAAACCCAAAATTAAGTAAAAAATACTTAATTACATAGTAGGGATAATAAAATAATTCCAAATTACACATGTTATTATAATTAAAATTATGTTACATTTTACACAACTTAATGGAAATCTAAAAAACTATCTAAAAAATATATTAAATCAATCTTTCGTTACCCCTTGTCAATTTAATTACACAGCATAAACCCTATTATGTCGCATTCTTTCGATAATTTTTTTTTCAAATATTAACACTACAAATTATGTCAATAAAACGAAAATCTCCCCCTATTAATAGTGACACAGTAGTAGTGTAGTATCACCTTCGCGTTCCGACCCTCGAACGGATGACGGGTACTTGAAGATAGTTTTCCGCTTTTTATGCTATGTCAACATGCACGTGTACGAATTTCAAACATAAGTTGCATTTCCTCGTCGATATTCCGATGCGTCGTAATTTATAAAGCTGTGGTTTGGGGGCTGTGTATTGTAACGACGGAAAGAACTGGGGATCGCAATGAGGATGGTACCGAGGTTGGGTCTGATAATGGGTGCTGCTGCGTATACGGCTGAGCTGTCAACATAGAATCATAAAAATAAAAAACGCTAAACGAACATTTATAGAATAGCAAAAGATAATATTAAAGGGGTAGATAAGAAATTGATTTTATTATTGCCTCTAGGCAAAGTTAGGTAGGTTGTTTTATAAGTGATATTGGAGCAGGGTGTTGCGCTCAAAATTTGTATACCTTATTTTTTATACTTTATTTAAAGAGTACTGAATTGAAAATGGAACATTTGGGTAGTTATTCTATTGGGTAAATCATATCGTCACTATCATGCCAAAGGGACGAATGTGTAATTTTTGACTTTTGCGTTATTTAAAATTTTTGAATGTAGTTTTTCCTGAAGTATACTGTGCCAAAATAGCCACAAAATACAAAACCAAAAGGGCGAATGTGAAAAATAGAAAAATCTTGGCATGCCAAAAAGGGCGAATATTTTCGATTTTTGCTATAACTTTTTATTGTTACAAGATAAAGTAATGGTGTGAAAATCTTTTCATGCCAAAATGGCGAAACTGTTCGTTTTTTTTACCATAACATTTTATTGGTACAAGTTAAAATAGTAGTGTGAAGCAATTAATTGTTTATTTTTAAAGCACCTATCGATTAGCATCATTTTTTAAAAATATATTTTTTTTGCAAATAACAAAAAATTATTATTTTTTTTTTTAATTAATGATGCCAATCGATAGGTGCTTTAAAAATAAACAATTAATCAATAGATGCTTTAAAAACAAACAATTAATTGCTTCACACTACTATTTTATCTTGTACCAATTAAAAGTTAAGGCAAAAAAACAAAAGGATTCGCCCTTTTGGTATGACATGATTTTCAATTTTTCGAATTTGGCTATTTGCAAGCGATAACTTTTTATATGTACAAGATAAATAAGTGGTGTAAATGCATTAACAGTTTGTTTTCAATGCTCCTATCGATTGGCATCATTATTTAAAAAAATATTTGTCAAACATTTTTTTGTTTTAAGATAACAAAAATTTGAAAAACTGTCAAAAATGCCCATCAATAGTGGCTTTAGAAACGAACAATTGCCTTTAAATCACTATTTGATGGATGATTTTTGCCCATGGTAAGTTATGGCAAAAAACATAGCCACACAAAATTCGTATTTCCAATTCTGTAAGTTGTCCATAATGCACCTTCGCCCCTTTGGCCTGTCAGTGACGATATGGGCTAACAACATCTTTTCATAGAAACATTTTTCTATACCGCGCTACCTCTCGGCAGTAAAAGACAAACCTACGAGAGTAAAACATTGCCTATGAAAAGCTCTCAGCCGCCGTTCGGATTCGGCAATAAACTGTAGGTCCCACCACTTTGAGTACAAATATAACACGCACAGCTCAAAATGGTGAGAGAGCTCGGCCTAAGTTCTTATAGGACTGTAGTGCCAAACTATTATTATTATCACTTCAAACCAATCTCAAGTCAATTTCTAGTTAATTACAAGTGTAGAAAGTAAGGTTTAGATTTTTATTGTACAAGTTGATCTAAAGTTTTTAAAAAGTGTACAATATTCATATGTTAGAGAGCTTATAGAACACAGATTTTTAGCCCATATTGCTGTTTATTATACGAGATTTTGAATTTATTATTAAAGCTTGGAGAATAGTCAAAAAATATTATTGAAAACTAGGAAATTCAAAAAATATTCGCAAAGGCTTGACGAAATGTTTATTGGGTAATTTTTTTGTAATGTTTTCTTTTTTTACAAATATAGTCAAAATGTATATAGTACCTATACCATTTTGGCCACACTTCTCCCCCTATATAATTGTTTTTATTTTTGTTTTATTTTGCTCAACCACCGTCAACATTTTAGCGAAATTGAGGTCGTGTGATCTTGTCCCGAGATGTCTACGCATAGAGAGAGATCTGCCTGAGATCTCCACAAACGCTACGATGGGAAAATTTTCATCGCCCATTAACACCTCACGCACACAGTCAAAAAAGTGTCTGAAAGTGGTACTGGCTGCCGATAGACGCCGCCACCGCAAACGATCGCCAATTTGTGGCCGTAGTGATCGCGGCAACCATGTCTTTGGCTGAAGTTGTTCGCGTCCACTTGTTATTTTGTCGAGCTTGTTAATTGATTTCGTTTAGCAAATGTCGCGCGCAACATTTACTTAAATCGTTGTTTTTTTTTTATTGCCTCTTTTTATATATTTTTGTTGCTGGTTTTGTTGTACTGTACAACATATATGCAGCTGATCTTGTCGCAATAAACAGCATTAAGTTCGCAAGTGGTACGTTGTTATTTTTGCGTTGTTTGAAAAAAAAAACAATGTTTTGTCCAATCAGGTTGCGGAACAGAGGCGGTTCGGTGCGCTGCTAATTGGTGGATGTGGTCGGCGTTGACCAATGAGCGATGAACTAAAATATGATCTTTAGTGGGTATAACATACAAGTATAAGTATAGTTTTATAAAATGTTCTTCAATATTAGGGATATTACAGGCTTGCTTGACTAAATCATGTTCATCATGTAATGGATGAGGAATCTGCACAAATTTCGCAATATTTAAAAATTAAAATGGAATATACTGTTATATTTTTAAAACAAATTTATTATTATACTAGAGTCTTGTACCTGGACTGCGCATCGGTGAATTCCAGTCTTATTTTTCTCAAATCATATATTTTTCATTATATATACTGAACAAAAGAAAAGTGAAATAAAAAAATACTATGTAAATTATGTACAAAAATATTTAAAATTAATGCTGTTCTATAAACTGTGCCTATAAAGTTTAGTTTTTACTTCTGATTTCAGTTTTATGCTTTTATTTTTGCTATTGCGTTTTTCATCTAATTTTTCGTTTTTGCTTAATCATTTTGCTTCTGTCTTTTTATACCCTACACTAAGAGTGAAAGGGTATATTCAGTTTGGTACGCCGTTTGTAACACCCAGAAGGAAGCATCTCCGGTACGGAAAAGTATATAAATTCTTGATCAGCATGACCTCCTGAGTCGATTTAGCGATGTCCATCTGTCTGCCTGTCCGTCTGTTTGTCTGTCTGTCTGTTGAAATCCCTACTACTTTTAAAATTGAAGAGCTAGATAAATGAAACTCATAATTCAGATTACTTATATACCTACGCTGTATGGGCATGTCGGTCCATTGTGACCTGTGATCTGACCATTTATATTCAAATAACTCATATAAAATTTACATCTACAGTTCAATTTTACTGTATACGTGCTTAGGTAAATTTTTTTGGTCAAATATATATTGAGTTCATGCTCAAATACATGGAAATAATGCTTTCCCGCAAAAGACATGTGGTTCAAAAAAAAAAAAATCTAAATTCGGTACACCTACCCATTTGTTTTTTTTTTATTTTTTTATTTATTTCCAATGTAATTAATAAAAAAATAAAATTACAAGCTAATATAATTATGTGCTTAAAAACTAATACTAAATCATATTTAACACAACCGCTCCAAATACCAAAATTTGTAAATATGGGTATCAAATGAATGGAAATTCTTCAGCGATTGAAAGTTATTTTCAGGATTCGTATACCCTTGTGACCTATATACCACTTTGACTGGTAACCACACATATGTGTAGGGTATTTTTAGTCGGCTAAGACCGACTCTAATTTTGATTATCCTAACTATCATAATATACCAAATTTAAAATTTCCCATGTAATATAAAATTCCGAAGTGGTATTTTTTGTATTTGTGCTTTTAATGTTGTCTTAATGTTTTTAAATATATTTTAATATTGTTATTATTATTTTTTGTGATTTTCTGTTTTTTTGTATTTGTTTTTATTTGTGTCTTTTTTCGTTTAATTTTTGGTGTGTTTATTTTTTGGAAAAACACGATTCATCACCCGATTTCTCCAGGACCATTGGACAGAATTAAATGAATTTTACAGTAAATAATCTAATTTTAAATCACTATAAAATGCGCCAACTTTGACCTCTTTGTTTTTCTGCTTATATTTGAATGTTTTTCTTTTGCTTTCGAGTTTGTGTTTTGCTTTTTTTTGTTTTTGTGTTTGTGTATTTGAACTTGTGTTTTTCCTTTTGTTTTTGTGTTTTTAATTTTGCTGTTATTTTTGCTTATTGTTTTTGCTTTTGTTTTTTGTATTTGATTTGCGCTTTTGATTTTGTGTTGCGTTTTTGTTTTAGTGTTGCTTATATTTGTGTTTTTGAATTTGATTTTGTATTTGTTTTTTTTCCTTTTGACTTTTGTTTTTGTGTTTTTGTTTTTTTTTAATGTTGTTTTTGTGTTTTTTTTTTGTTTTTTTTTTTTTAGTTTTTTGTTTTATCTTTTTGCCTGGTGTAAGTGGTTACTTATGTCATTTTGAAAGTATAGTTGTATGTGAGGTGCCACGATTTTTTGTCCAAGCCCAACCATATATATACCAGTGTTACATTTAGGACTCCAAAGTATCCTGGTACAAAGCCACAGTAGAAGAATCACTAAAAATCAATCTTATAAAACTAAAAAACTCTTATAAAAACTAAAAATTTAAATGATATGTGATACATAGACTCAAGGTAGATGACTTTTTCAATAATATTTATTCGGGTGTAACTTAATAACGGCTATTGAATAGAATAAAACAAAAAAAATGGAACAATATTAAAAAAATCTAGCAAGGTACAGGTGCGAGGTACCGCGATTTTTATACCCTACACCTATGAGGTACAGGGTATATTAACTTTGTGCATACATTGTAACGCCCCTTAGGAGGCGTGTCCGGTATGGAAAAGTATATATATTCTTGATCAGCATCACTACCCGAGTCCGTTTAGCCATGTCCGTCTGTCTGTCCGTCTTGCTGTCTTGCTGTCCGAATACAGAAAAACTTGAGAAATACAGATTAGAATGCGATGAAATTTCGTCTCAATATATTTTAGCCAAAAGTAGGAACTGAGTTTGAAAATGAGCCAAATCGGTCAACGGACACGCCCACCTCCCATACAAGTCACTTTTATATAACTCTTTAGGAACTAATAACTCGAAAAGTATTCAAGGTATAGTTATAAACTTTAAAACATATTATTATAATTCACCTAAAAATATGTGGTCCAAAAAGGGGCGTGATACGCCCACTTTTTTTTTCATTATTTCCCGGGTTTTCGTAGTGGAAATTTGATCCGTAAATTATTAAAATCAATTCTATGAAATATTAGCCTTTCAAAATTTTAAATATAGGCGTGGTCCGCCCAATTACATTTTTCAATTTTTTTTTTATTTTGTTTATACTTTTATATACATTTTTTAATTTATGGGGATATAAGACGTAAATTTCTAATACGTGAATAATATTCTGAGGGTGGGGAGTTTCAGCATAATTAAAAACTTTAAAATTGAGGTATGCAATTAAATATCCCACATTAATATCCCCACCAAAGGTGTAGGGTATTCCATAGTCGGGCCCGAC
The DNA here is from genome assembly GCA_951804985.1 of Dryomyza anilis. Lineage (NCBI taxonomy): Eukaryota > Metazoa > Arthropoda > Insecta > Diptera > Dryomyzidae > Dryomyza > Dryomyza anilis. The sequence continues at coordinate 98,646,676 of OX638132.1, forward strand.
CGACTATAAAAATCCGCCCCATGTGACCGAACTTACCCATGTGACCTAACTTTCCCAACTCGTTTTTATTATTAACATGATGGAGTATCATGTGTTAGGGGGTAGTTATCAGGCCATAATCGAAATCATGTGGGGGCTTGGTAAATAGTCTTATATTTCCTCTATCTTACATTTAAGTTTAAACCATTCTGACTTTGAAATGATCATTAACAATACAATCATAATATACGTTTCTTGATATATATGGAAACAGCAAAAACAAAAAATCGGAAAACTCAGTCGAATTTGAAATTAGATCATGTTGGATTGTTTTGTTTTTCAAGAATTATGATTCGTTAAATACATTTTGTACTTTAAACATTAAAAAGGACCATTATGGAGTTAATTCCATTTTGATATTTAATATTTGAATTATATGTTGTACTACTTAATCGAACAGACAACATCGACCACTCCGATCCAAGTGCATTCTTAGACGTCTCCTTGAGTTAGTTCCAGTTGGTTGAACTGCTTTTAAAAAAATAGTAGCTTTCTTATATTTTCGAAGCCGCTCTAATGCTTTTCATGTTTCTACAGGGCTGTGCGATCGGTTGCGACGTCGTCGGAAAACTTCAAAAAACCACTGATGCATTTTTCGCCGAAACATATTGAAACATTTATCAATATTGAGACGGAAAAATGAACAACAAAATGAGAAATAAAAATTTTGTAATCAAAATAGAGCGACGACGACGACAACAAATAAAAATGTGTGCGCAAAGTGGGCAAAAATGCGAAATAAAAATAAAGTTCTATAATAAAAATAAAACAATATGCATTATGCGCTACAATCGGCATGTGCCAGCGCTACCAGATACATGAGGCGGCTCGACGGCTCGCAACGTTAACAGCACAGTATTGGAATCGGAAGTGCACGGCGGTGAAGTTGGCGGTGCAGTAAATCAGCAACTGACAAACGCCGACTTGAAGCATGAAATCGAACGTTTGATCTAAGCCGCCCTTGGCTCAGTGGTGCTGAGAGGGTGGGAGCGGCGCTTGATAGCGGAATCGGAATCGGTTGTGAAATTGGATCATCTGCTTAATTAAATGAAACCAAATGCTTGCCTAGTGTTTGGATCTGTATGGATCCCGATTCGTGTTGATTTATTTCGTTATTCTTAGCATGTTTTTATTTAGTTTTTGAATTTTCGACATCATTTAAATAAATTCATCCAGATCAAATATACTAGAATTTTTTAACAAAATTCCAAAATTCTTTTTTCCACTACAAATTCTTATTTTTGCTAAAAATTCAAAATTTCATTTAAAATTCAAATTTCCTTTAAAATTCAAAATTTCATTTATAATTCAAATTTTCAGTAAAAACTAAATTTCTTACTCAAAATTCAAGTTTTGACTAAAAATTCAATTTTTCACTAAAAATTCAATTTTTCACTAAAAATTCAAATTTTCACTAAAAATTCAATTTTTTACTAAAAATTCAATTTTTTACTAAAAATTCAATTTTTCACTAAACTTTCAATTTTTCTATAAAAATTCAATTTTTCACTAAAAATTCAATTTTTCTATAAAAATTCAATTTTTCACTAAAAATTCAATTTTTCTATAAAAATTCAATTTTTCACTAAAAATTCAATTTTTCACTAAAAATTCAATTTTTCACTAAAAATTCAATTTTTCACTAAAAATTCAATTTTTCACTAAAAATTCAATTTTTCACTAAAAATTCAATTTTTCACTAAAAATTCAATTTTTCACTAAAAATTCAATTTTTCACTAAAAATTCAATTTTTCACTAAAAATTCAATTTTTACTAAAAATTCAATTTTTCACTAAAAATTCAATTTTTACTAAAAATTCAATTTTTCACTAAAAATTCAATTTTTCACTAAAAATTCAATTTTTCACTAAAAATTCAATTTTTCACTAAAAATTCAATTTTTCACTAAAAATTCAATTTTTCACTAAAAATTCAATTTTTCACTAAAAATTCAATTTTTCACTAAAAATTCAATTTTTCACTAAAAATTCAATTTTTCACTAAAAATTCAATTTTTACTAAAAATTCAATTTTTCACTAAAAATTCAATTTTTCACTAAAAATTCAATTTTTCACTAAAAATTCAATTTTTCACTAAAAATTCAATTTTTCACTAAAAATTCAATTTTTCACTAAAAATTCAATTTTTCACTAAAAATTCAATTTTTCACTAAAAATTCAATTTTTCACTAAAAATTCAATTTTTCACTAAAAATTCAATTTCTCACTAAAAATTCAATTTTTCACTAAAAATTCAATTTTTCACTAAAAATTCAATTTTTCACTAAAAATTCAATTTTTCACTAAAAATTCAATTTTTCACTAAAAATTCAATTTTTCATTAAAAATTCAATTTTTCACTAAAAATTCAATTTTTCACTAAAAATTCAATTTTTCACTAAAAATTCAATTTTTCACTAAAAATTCAATTTTTCACTAAAAATTTAATTTTTCACTAAAAATTCAATTTTTCACTAAAAATTCAATTTTTCACTAAAAATTAAATTTTTCACTAAAAATTCCATTTTTTACTAAAAAATCAATTTTTCACTAAAAATTCAATTTTTCACTAAAAATTCAATTTTTCACTAAAAATTCAATTTTTCACTAAAAATTCAATTTTTCACTAAAAATTCAATTTTTCACTAAAAATTCAATTTTTCACTAAAAATTCAATTTTTCACTAAAAATTCAATTTTTCACTAAAAATTCAAATTTTCACTTAAAATTCAAATTTTCACTAAAAATTCAATTTTTCACTAAAAATTCAATTTTTCACTAAAAATGCAAATTTTCACTAAGAATTCAATATTTCACAAAAAATTCAAAATTTCAATAAAAATCAAATTTTTTACTACAAATTCAATTCTTCACTATAAATTTAATTTTTCACTAAAAATTTAATTTTTTTTTTTAGCTAAAATTCAATTTTTCACATATTTTCTTTACTAAATTTTCTTTACTAAAATTCAATTATTAACTAAAAAGTTAATTTTGCACTAAAAATTCGATTTTTTTTACTAAAAAATCAATTTTTCACTAAAAAAATTTAATTTTTCACTAAAAATTAAATTTTTGAGTGAAAAATTAAATTTTTGAGTGAAAAATTAAATTTTTCACTATAAATTAAAATTTTTCACTATTAATTAAATTTTTCATTAAAAATTGACATTTTCAATAAATTTTCAAAATTTATCTCAAAATACGATTTTTCAAAAGAAATTAAATTTTTCATTAAAAATTCAATTTTTCACTTCAATAAAATTTTTCACTAAAAATTAAATTTTTCAGTAAAAATTAACTTTTTCACTACTAATTAAATTGTTCATTAAAAATTTAAATTTTCACTAAAAATTCATTTGTTCAATAAAAATTCAATTTTTCACTAAAAAATTCAATTTTTCACTAAAAATTCAATTGTTCATTAAAAATTAAATTGTCACTAAAAAAAAAATGTTCTCCAAAAATTCAAATTTTCACTAAAAATTCAATCTTTCACTAAGAATTAAATTTTTCAATAGAAATTCAATTGTTCACTAAAAATTCAAATTTACTTGAAATCAGATTTTCAATTAAAATTTATAAACTCAATTATTATTATTAAAATTTGGTTTATAAATGGGTTTAGAATGCCCGCGTTACTCTGAATATATATATTTTTTTAATATTCATGTTTTTTATGCTTTCAAACTTTATTGTTGGTAGAATTTTTCGTTTAATAACATCTAATAATTTTTACGATACTCTTAAAATTACGCGCTTCTATTCTCGCAACTCCAAAAACTATTTACGACTCTTCTATTAATTAGTCACTCTTTTTCCTGATTGCCTCGCTCAACCTCAAACTTAACCTCAGTCTCAACTGCAACATGATCAATAAATAAAGTTATAAAATACGCGCGTATTTATAAAAACCGACAAACTATAAATTTAGTGAAAATTATAAAAATAATGCAACTCCGAATTCTACACAGAGTCAGTCGGATAGCAACAGCAATAAAACTCATTTCGTTTCGAACGTTTTTCTAATGCTGTTCGAACGGATCGTAAATGATGCGTGGAAGATCAAAGAGCTCAAGAAACGCGCATTAAATATTACAAGAAACAAACAAACTAAAAATAAGAAACAAAACACAAAAATAAAAGAATAAAACATCAAATAATATATGAAAAACGAGAAGCAACAAGTGTCTGCGCAAAAGCAGCATCACCGACAGCGATAGCAACCACTGCCAGCAACAAGTGTGCTGCGCGTGCGCTGCTCGCGGAAACACATACACAAGACTGCTGCGCGCAGTTGCAGCGCTGCCGGCAAAGGGATTTGGTGTTCAGAGGGGATGAATATTTTATTTGTTGTTTGTGTGACTTTTTTTCTGCTCTAAAATTTTAACGAACTATGATTTACTTTTGTAATTTATGATGTTTTTGAAATTGTTCAAATAAATATAGTTAAAAAATTATATGATTAGTACTTAAGCCGGAAACAAGAGGCCATGTGATTGGTGGAATGTTTAACAAGTGACACTTAATTGGAAAATAAACCATTGAAAATTATTGGATTTTTTTTTAAATTATTATTTAAGAATGTTTTTATAACATAATACGTCACGTTTTTGAAAATGCTGAATTAACTAAATTTTCACATGCTGAAAATAACGCTCAAACTCACCCAAACATAATTTTGCAGCTACATTAAAGATGTTTGGAGCTTTATGTAAATATAATTAAAATAATAGTTGAAAATATTGCAATAAGCTCTGTTATAAACATAATTATTATTACAAACAAATAAAGATTATTTAAACAAAAACATTATTATATTCAATAGCAAATATGTTTTGAAACAACCTGAATATAAATATGTTTACAGTGAAACATACATACTGTTGTGTTAGTTCCAAAAGCAGCATTTTTGCTATGAACTTAAATTTGAAGGTAAATATTTTTGGTGACGATTGAATATAAAAAATCATTTTATTAATAGATCATATTTATTTGAACACAAATATAAATGGTATAGAACAAATCGTCGTTGTAGAACGAAAAGTCACCAAAAAAATCATTATGAAAAACTTAAATTTCCAGTTTGTTGATCAATATTATAAAAAGTAATTGATGCATTTTTAAAGTTGAAATATCAATTCATAAATTTACATTTTCTTATCATGCGGTCAACAAATGGAGATCATCGAGTAAAAATTAACAGATATATAAAGATTTTTGTAAATGAATATTTGGCATTTTGAAAATGTATTTGGTGGATTTTCGTTCTACAACGACGAAATATAATATGTAGTCCAAAAAGACATCATTGACGTTCGTTTCAGGATCTTATATAAATAAGATAGTTTATTTGAAAAATAAATGTCACATTAAATGTCAGCATTAAAATAATATTCATTCTTAGGGAATACCATCCTTCTAAGTTGTTTAAATTTTCAATAAAAAAACCTATGGTCCCTACATATAAAATGTATGTTTCTTTTGTGTGTTTGAAAAAAAAAAGCATAAGAATTTCGTAGTACCTACCTAGTCATTCGAATGATTAGTTTGGACTTTGTTGGACTACAAGTTGTAAGGTCGCTGGATCGACTCACCGTGACTGAAACATCATACAAATACAAATTATTTTTCTATACGACGGAATCTTTTGGCAGTCTATGGCAAACTACCAATTTATATCAATATGTTCATAATATATTTAAAATAATACAGTCCGACAGTATCTTGAACACATGAAAAACTGACATGAAACTAGGGATCATTCTATGAATTTGTGAGAACCCAAACTGTGTGCCGAACTAAATATGGTTGAAAATTTGTTAACCGTAGCCGTTTTAAAAAAATATTTGCTTCCGATTTGAATGACATTTTGAACTTGTAATATAAGTGAACCTCATTTAAACTTGTTAAGGAGGATATGCTAGTGGTCGAGAAATTTGACCGCGTAGACTTGTATTGAATTATTTATAACTAGCTGGACCCGTGCACGACTCGTGCCAAGATTTTCTGAATTCAAAGATATAGAGCGATTTTATTAATATAAAAAACATTTTTTTATTATTGATATGAGGGGCCCGTGCTTAGCTGTTGAAATTTTTTTATTCGTTTTATAAATGTGATAACCAAATAATTCTCCGCCAAAAGAACTTTTCTCAAAGACAATTTTTTCTCAGACTGCGCTTCTCCGCAGAATTATTCCCAGTAGAAATCTTCCCGTAAAATCCACATAGAACGCTTTCCCGTAGAATTCTCAACGTAGAATTCATCCCGGTAGAATTGTTCCCGGTAGAATTCTTTCCCGTAGAATTCTTCCCCGTAGAGTTTTTCCCAGTAGAAGTTTTAGAGTGGTGGGTTTTAATGTAGTAAGTTTCGGTGTAGTGAGTTTAGATGTGGTGAATTTTGGAGTGGTGAGTTTAATTGTGGTTAGTTTTGGTGTGGTGAGTTTTAGTGTGGTGAGTTTTAGTGTGGTGAATTTGAGTGTGGTGAGTTTAAGTGTGGTGTTTTTAAGTGTGGTGAGTTTTAGTGTGGTCAATTATAGTGTGGTGGGTTTTAGTGTGGTGAATTTTATTGTGGTGAGTTTTAGTGTGATGAATTTTAATGTGATGAATTTTATTGTGGTGAGTTTTAGTGTAGTGAATTTTAGGGTGGTGAGTTTTAGTGTGGTTAATTATAGTGCGGTGGGTTTTAGTGTGGTGAATTTTAGTGCGGTGAGTTTTAGTGTGGTAAGTTTTAGTGTATCGAAATTTGAGTGTAGTGAGTTTTAATGTGGTGAGTTTAAAAGTGGTGAATTTTAATGTGGTGAAATTTTAGTGTAGTGAGTTTTAGTGTGGTGAGTTTTAGTGTGGTGAAATTTTAGTGTGGTGAGTTTTAGTGTGTTCAATTTTAGTGTGTTGAATTTTTGTGTGGTGAGTTTTAGTGTGGTGAGTTTAAGTGTGGTGAGTTTTAGTGTGGTAAGTTTAAGTGTGGTGAGTTTTGGTATGGTGAGTTTAAATGTGGTGAGTTTTAGTGTTGTGAATTTTAGTGCGGTGAGTTTGAGTGTGGCGACTTTTGGGTATAGTGAGTTTTAGTGTGGTGAGTTTTAGTGTGATGAGTTTTAATGTGGAGAAATTTTAGTGTGGTGAGTTTTAGTGTGGTGAATTTTTGTGCGCTGAGTTTTAGTGTGGTGAAATTTTTGTGTGGTGGGTTTTAGTGTGGTGAGTTTAAGTGTGGTGAGTTTAAGTGTGGTGAGTTTTAGTGTGGTGAGTTTTAGTGTGGTGAGTTTTAGTGTGGTGAGTTTTTGTGTGGTGAGTTTTAGTGTGGTGAGTTTTAGTGTGGTGAGTTTTTAAGTGGTAAGTTTTAGTGTGGTGAGTTTTAGTGTGGTGAATTTTAGTGTGGTGAGTTTTAGTGTGGTGAATTATAGTGTGGTGGGTTTTAGTGTGGTTAATTTAAGGGTGAATTTTAGTGTGGTGAGTTTTAGTTTGGTTAGTTTTAGTGTGGTGAGTTTGTTTTTCTTTTTCTTTCCTTTTTTTGTTTTTCATTTAGTTTGGATTGTGGTTTTATGTGATTGGTTTTGTTTTTGTATTTTTGCTTTTGTTTTGTGTTGTGCTTTTGCTTTTTTGTTTTTATTTTTTTTTTTTGTATTTGAGTTTTTTGTTTCATGTTCGTTGCTGGTGAAAGTGCCGAGTTATATCGTATTGAAAGTTTAGGTTGCATGGGAGGTGCCACGCCTCTTTGCCCAATCCCGCCCATATATAGCCTATCATTCCTTCCAGACCATACCGCATCTGTGGTAAAAATTTCAAGACAATCGGATCAGCCGTTTAGACGGAGAAGCGGAACAAACGTGATTGCTTTTGTTTTTGTATTTTTGCTTTTGTTTTGTTTTGTGCTTTTGGTTTTTTGTTTTTAATTTTTTTTGTGTATTTGAGTTTTTTGTTTCATGTTCGTAGCTGGTGAAAGTGCCGAGTTATATCGTATTGAAAGTTTAGGTTGTATGGGAGGTGCCACGCCTCTTTGTCCAATCCCGCCCATATATAGCCTATCATTCCTTCCAGACCATACCGCATCTGTGGTAAAAATTTCAAGGAAATCGGATCAGCCGTTTAGACGGAGAAGCGGAACAAACGTACAAACGTACAAACGGACAAACGAACAAACAGATTTATTATATTAATAGGATTTCCATTAGAGTGGCTCAATTGTAAACTACTATAACTGTATTAGAAAGAATTTTCATGAGTTTGAAATTTTATTTTGGTAAAATTAATTTATTTCACCAACATTTTTTAATTTTAAAAATGTTTTTGTGGTTTTTGAAAAATAGACAGTTTTTATTTTTGATTTTTTATTATGAAATAAAAGCTTGTCTTTGTTCCAAAAAAAATGATGTATACACGAAATTGGAGTTACGAGTATTGTATTTTCTACTTATGTTTGAAGACGCGAAACTGATATTTTTCATACATACATATTTGGATCCCAATACCTTCACCACCCGGCGTACTAACTCATCCTCCTTAACACGTTTTAATGACGTCCACCTATATTACAAGTTCACAAAATTCCATTCAAATCGGAAGCAAAATCAAAATTTTGAAGCGGATACGGTTGACAAAAAAAAAGATGATAATGGAAGCAATAAAAGTGTTTGATGCAAACAGTTTTTATTTTGACATTTTATAGATTTTTAGTTACGCTTCGTTTGGTAACAAATTCATCCATATCCACGATTTTAAAAGTAAAATCGCAAAATATCAGAAGTTTACTACAACTCTTCAAATAAAATGTATTACAAAATAATGCTATAAATGTTGCATTTCATAAAATTACCGTTGTCAATCAGAAAAATTAAATCGAAAATTGGTTACCATTAGGAAAACATACGAAAGTATATGTCAATGATGCATATATGCATCTAAAGTGCCCGGTCTAAACTTAAATAAAGCATAAAATTACATACCATATACTAAAACATGCAAGTAACATTGCACAAAAAAAATGTACATCATATTGATGAATTCCGTTCTTCAAACCATGATTCATTGTATTAAAGAACCATTCATAATATAAATGACTACCGACATCAATGTTATGAATGCGATTATAAATATAATGAACTTTTGGTAATTGTCAAAAAAGTGTTCTTCAATATGATGAAATGTTTGTGAAGAATAGATTGCATCATATTAATGAACAAAAACATAAAATACAACATATATGTACTTCATATTGAAGAAGACTGTTCATTTAACTAAATTTCAGTCAATAAATTTTATTTTCGTTCATTGTTTGCCGTACTTCTCAGATCTCAAGTAGTTCTTGTATGTTATCTATCTATATATATAAAACTCTTGGTCAATCTGTCTGTCATTTTGCACCAGGATACTATGGAGTCCGGAGGGAGTCATAGGCTATATATGGGCGGGATTGGGCGTGGCACCTCCCATACAACCTAAACTTTCAAAACGACATAACTCAGCACATACACAATCTAAAAAGATGAAACAAAAAACTAAAATTCACCACACTAAAACTCACCACACTAAAACTCACCACACTTAAACTCACCACACTAAAACTCACCTCACTAAAACTCACCACAATAAAACTCACCTCGCTAAAACTCACCACTCTAAAAATAATAATAATAATAGTTTGGCGCTACAGTCCTATATAGAACTTCGGCCGAGCTCTCTCACCATTTTGAGCTGTGCGTGTTATATTTGTACTCAAAGTGGTGGGACCTACAGTTTATTGCCGAATCCGAACGGCGGGTGAGAGCTTTTCATAGGCAATGTTTTTACTCTCGGAGGTTTGCCATTTACTGCCGAGAGGTAGCGCGGTATAGAAACATGTTTCTATGAAAAGATGTTGTTAGCCCCAGTCCAGGCTTGAACCTGGGACCTTTCGGCTCGCAGTCCAACGCACTAACCACTGAGCTACCGCGGCTACTCTAAAAATTCACCATACTAAAACTCACCTCACCAAAACTCACCACACTAAAACTCACCACACCAAAATACATCACACTAAAACTCACCAAACTAAAACTCAACACACTAAAGCTCACCACACTAAAACTCACCACACTAAAAATTCACCACACTAAAACTCACCACACTAAAACTCACCATACTAAAAACGCACCACGCTGAAACTCACCACACTAAAACTCACTACACTAAAAATTCACCACACTAAAACTCACCACACTAAAACTCAGCACACCAAAACTCACCACACTAAAACACAACACACTAAAACTCACCACACTAAAAATTCACTAAACTAAAAATTCAACACACTAAAACTCACCACATAAAACTAACTACACTAAAACTTCTACTGGGAAAAACTCTACGGGGAAGAATTCTACCGGGAAGAGTTCTACCGGGAAGAATTCTACGGTAAAGCGTTCTATGGGGAAGAATTTTACGGCGAAGATTTCTACTGGGAAGAATTTTACGGCGAAATATTCTACTGTCTGAATTGTCTTTGAGAAAAGTTGTTTTGGTGGAGAATTAATTTTTGGTTACTACATTTATAAAACCAATAAAAATAAATAATTTTTTTTTTAAATATTATGAACAAAATATCAATATGTCATTTAATAAAATGATTTCTTTTCTGTGTAATATTTATTAATAAATTCGTTATATTGATTATTTTTTTTTGTGTGGTTTGAGAGTTAGATCGAAAGATGGAAATACTAATGGTTTGAAACACGAATTTTTATATAAATTTAGTTTTTCATACAATAAAATGCTATTTTTATATGATAAACTATTTTGTTACATTTTTTTTTTTGGACAAGAAAGAGTAAAGTCCATCAGTTTTGGCATATTAAAACTGCTGGACAGTTTTTATTACAGCAATGTGGAAAAACTGACAAAGTTATCAATTAATTTAAATGCAATTATCAAGTTGTATTGGTTCTGGAACATATTTATGGTAAAATTTACAGATTCTGCTAGAAAATATAATTATGTTTACACTTTTTTTTTATTTCAGTTAATTTCTTTACTCTCAGAGTGTAAATAAATGTAAGACCATACAATAAAAAAACGCAAATTGAAAAGTTTTCTTATTAAAACTTACTAAACACAAAATCAAAATGTAAAAAATACTTTTTAACGTAATTTCTAATTATAGCAAACTTACAAGAAAAATGTATAAGGTATATAGTTTCAAAATTAGATACCGATTTCAAAAACTATATATCAATTTTTGGAATAGGTAGCACTCATAAATTAAATTTTAAATAAAACCTAACCCCTGAAATTGTTCGATTAAATACTAAAAATGGTAAAGCATGAAGAGCACAGTCGATAAAGTCGGGAATAAAGACGTAAATTAGTGTAATCGACGTCAACCGAGCTGCGACAGTCCTGAGCGCTGGTGTTGGCTTAGTATGCGTGGTTGTGACTTGACATGCATGTGTTAGTGGGTGAAGCATTTATGGATACGTTAGAATTCATATCAAGATGTCAAGAAACCGAACGAATGCGCATTTGACAGACGTCCGAAAGACGATGAACGAACGAACGTACAGACAGACACCCATACAAACTGACAGCGCAGACAGACATGCGAAGGAATGTTCGGTCGTTCGTACGTTTATTGCGCGCGCAGACGCTGCGTCGACGCTTTGGCGATCGGCGTTTGCTGTGCGTCGTCATTCCGTCGGTGGGTGCAACCGATTTGTCATCGAGATCAGTGGAAACAGTTATCGTTGGGGTCTCGTGTCGGTCGATTGTACGTTCGTGAATTTACAGCTTCGTGTGTTGATGATGGCGAACAATTTGTGAATTTCCAACAGTGTTAAGTGGAGCTTTAGAAATATTTGAGCAGCTCGAAAAATATTTTAAAGCGACGGAAGTGACAAAAAGGATAAAAATTATTAATAAAATAAGTAGAAAAATAAATTATTTAAAATGGAAGTCGATACAAAAACAAACAATATACATATTGAAAAAAATGCAAAACCCGTCGAGACTTTAGTACTGGCCAATTATGCTGCCAAGGCGGAGCAAAAACGTGCGGGCGTCGATATCGGCAGCGGTCGCAAAGAGGACGAAAGGATAACGACTGCGGTCATGAAGGTGTTGGAAGGATACGATTGGAATTTGGTGCAGGCATCGGCGAAGTGAGTGGCAAAATTTTGATTAATACTTATTGTGATTGTGGTGACTGCGGTTTCAATTGTTCGGCGCAATTGAATATATGGTGTAAGGAGATTGAAAAAATAATACAAATTTCAATACTATGATTTGAGGTTGCAGTTAAATGGCGAAGGTTATTTGATTTGGAATAAATATAGGTTTTTGAAAATGGTGTCTTAGTGAATATAATTAAAACGACAATAATAATCTCAGTTTAAAGGATTAAAAAAGATTCGCTCACAAAAATAAAAATATTTAAATTAGAAAAGATGAACTGTTGTTTAAAGTGCAAACAATGCAAAAATATACCTCACTTAAAACAAAAAAATACATTTCATACTAAAAACGTACAAAAACATTTTTGTTCAAAGTCTTCCTGCAACTAAAATTGCACATAAATGTTTCTAATAACAACATTATGATTATAAATATACTTGCAGTAAAATACGTAGTAAATTTTAATTGTTAAATGATTAAAAACAAATATTATGAAACGTATTATGATTGAATAAAGAAATTGTTTTTTGTCTCAATACACCCAGATAATTTTGAATCCAGTTCATCAATTTCTCTTATTAGGTATTAAGTGATATTTATGACAATCATTTGAGGCATATTAAAAAATTGTTTGTCGAAACTATTTGATTACGATATATATAAAAGATGTTTATTACAATTATGAATTAAGTAAATTTCAAGTATATTAATATTTGATTGTTACAAACACATTTTTAGAGTATAATTAGTATTAAGTCAAAATTTACTCACTTTATAAAATTTAGTATTTGTTCATTTGAGAATATGTAGTATACACTAAGAAAAAATAACCGTAAAATCAAATTAAAAGTCGGTAGTAAGTCACAATTGACCGAGCATTCCCATTTTCAATACTAGACTGCGTAGATGTTAAATTCGGAGCTACATCGTTCTAGCACTTCTAGTTTTTTTGAAATCGTGATTTCAACAGATTGTTAGACGTACATCGAATAATGAGTTCCCGCTGATCAAGTATATATATACTGGGTGTTACAAAAGCATACAAAAATTGAATATAACCTTTTACTTTTAGTGTACGGTGTAAAAAATGGTTTAAAGTTTCCTGTGTATTAACTATTTCTATCGTTAATAAAAAATACACTAATACAGAATCCGAGTTCGGATATGGAACAGTATAAACCCGAAACCAGTATTAATTTTGATCTCATTCCTTTTTGAAAATATTCAGAAATTGTTTAAACATTGATCTTAATACCATCTTTCAATGATTTTGGTATGGAATGTTCCAGCTTTCGATTTTGATTTCCTTTCAAATGATTATGAAGTAACTTTCCCAATACAAATCGTTCATGTCAAATCAAGCGGTTCCAATTTGATTTATTGAGAAAAAAAATCAAATGGAAAATTTTTATATAAAATCGATTATATTTCAAAATCAGAACATATCTGAAAATTCCAATCCATTTCAATATCTTATCATAGCATATTTAAGAAACTTATTATAATTTTTGTTATTTCGGTAGTAAAAATATCATATAGTTGACTTTCCATTAAGAAATGTCATCAATGCTTAACCTATGATTCACGTATGTCATGTCAGGACCATCGATGACCGATAGCATTTCCGCCGAGTAAGTATTGATGACATATTCATACAAATGTCCACCACATCATAACGTGCCATTAACAATGTCATGCACCTAATTAAGTAGATACAGCATCGAAAACATTTTATCAAATGATTGTCATGAATATACAAAAATTTGACAATTATTTATGACTTTTATTAGAAAGCTACATTAATGATATATTAATTGATCCTCTATGATAACATATTCATCAAAGATACATTTTTCAATGTCCTCGATACATCATTCGATTCATGATGACTCAGGTTAGGTAAGATTATATTTATTAGACATCTGCACAAGTGCATTTGAAACCCACTTCAAGACATTCACTTTATTTCAAAACATTTACTGTCATCAACTCTATGCATAAAAATCAAATTAATGTGTTGCTCACAACAACAAAGAACCAAGTACTGCCAAAACAAAACACAAACAAAACTGCAGTGAAGAGGTCTATGATGATGTGCAACAACAATTTATATACTGAAATGAACTGCTTATGACACCGAGTACTTAGTGCATTTTCCATTTTTTTATCATTCTTACTCTAAGGAATTTTCATTTATATTGCTATATAAAAAAAATTCAAAAGATATAAGAAAATCATTATATTAGGTTTTTTATTTATCAAACAACATTTTTTCATTATTTAATTAAAAAAAAAATGTTGGATATATTACTTATCGACCAAAGCAAGGGCAGTTTAGAAATATATAGGCGGAGTTTGTATCTAAAGTTTAATTATGCCGGGAATCTGCTTTAAAAATTCACAAAATTTGATAGTGTGCCAAACACCAACCATATGTATGTGTGATTGCGAGAAAAAATATCGAAAATATTATTGAATTTTGTCTCGCGATACTTTTAGTAAAGTTTTGTTGACTGGGTGAATAATGGAGAATTATCTCAGTGAAGAATAATTTGGGTAAAAACATACGATTCCCATATTTTCGTTCCCAGAAATCATAATGTTCATTAATTATGTAAATCATAAATATTGTATTATTGGAATTAATAATATAATAGTTTGGCGCTACAGTCCTGTGTAGAACTTCGGCCGAGCTCTCTCACCATTTTGAGCTGTGCGTGTTATATTTGTACTCAAAGTGGTGGGACCTACAGTTTATTGCCGAATCCGAACGGCGGGTGAGAGCTTTTTCATAGGCAATGGTTTTACTCTCGTAGGTTTGCCATTTACTGACGAGAGGTAGCGCGGTACAGAAAAATGTTTCTATGAAAAGATGTTGTTAGCCCCAGTCCAGGCTTGAACCTGGGACCTTTCGGCTCGCAGTCCAACGCACTAACCACTGAGCTACCGCGGCTATTAATAATATTTAAATTATGTTAGTTATCTATATATATAAAACTCTTGGTCCGTCTGTCAGTCTGTCGGTCTGTCTGTCTGTCTTTCTGTCTGTCTGTCTGTCTGTCTGTCTGTCTGTCTGTCTGTTTGTCTGTTTGTTCCAGAATCACGTCTAAACCGCTGAACCGATTTAACTGAAATTTTGCACAAGGATACTATGGAGTCCGGAGGGTGTCATAGGCTATATATGGGCGCGGTTGGACAAAGGGGCGTGGTACCTCCCATACAAACTAAACATTCTAGACGACATAACTTAGCACATACACAAGCTAAAAAGATGAAACAAAAAACTCAAATACAACAAAAATATACAAAAGCAAAAACACAAAAACAAAAGCAAAAATAAAAAAGGATAGAAAACAAAAACAAAATCAACCACACTAAAATTCACCACACTAAAATTCACCACACAAAAACTCACCACACTAAAATTCACCACACTAAAACTCCCAACACTAAAACTCACCACACTAAAACTCACCACACTAAAAATTCAATAAAACCAATAAAAAAACGTCCACAGCGAAGCACGGGTCCCTGATATAAATAATAAAAATGATATTTATATTAATAAAATTGCTCAATAACCTTGCATTCACATAATATTTGCACGAGTCGTGTACGGGTCCAGCTAGTTTTGTATATAATACCAAGAACTCCAGACAAACATTTTTTGCAGACTACAAGTAGATTATAAATATTATTTCGAAAGATTTCCCATAATATGCCATGAATCTCCCATTCAAATTTTATAATTTGCTATACCATTCAAAAATTCAATTTATCTGTGTGTCTGCCGGAAATATGCCCGAAATATTCCTGAAAAATTTTATGAAAATATTTTTCATAAATACGATCCATGTCTAGGACTAGCTGATTTTCTTATCAGCGCCCGAGTGTGCTTTATGATTAAATTGAACATAAAAAAATTAAATCAATAATTTAAATAAATAAATTTTACTTTTCATACGTGTGCAGTGCGGATTAACAAAAAAAGTAATAAAAAATATTCTTATCGATTGCAAATACATTCAGCAATGTATGCAATAAACTGATTAGAAGGAGACACTTCAAATGATATTTTTGCAAAATGACTAATGAATTTAATTAAGCAAATAAATAAAAATAAATAAATAAAAAAAACTGAGCGACCCTATGTCATGTATATATATTTTGCGGGTAAGTAAATAAAATAAAGTTGATGCTTTATTGCATTAGATATTTATGGAATATTTTAAAGGGTATATATAACGTACGTACACAACTCAAAAGAACACAAACAAAATTGCTCAAGAAAGCAGAAACCTTTTAGCAAGGAAACACTTTACACAGGCAGGTTGTCCAACAGACCTGTCAAAGTTTTAGTCGCAGTCCTTAGAATATATATGAAATGAAAAGGAATTTTCTAACTTTACTTCGGTGCTAATAAAATTAAAAAATAACTTTTGCCCCGGTTGTCTAGATAAATGCAAAAAAAATCGAGGTGCAATGGTTGTAAAGACATTTATAAAACTATAAGGGTGATAATATAATAGAACGAACAGTAGCTACATGATAATCACTAAATAAACAAATTGCTCTAGAAAAGGACTCATATGTGAACTCCCACGATATGAGTCTGAGTGTCAAATATGCCCTTTTTAAACTCAAGCCAAACCATTTTATAAGGCGTCATATTTTGCATACCGTTTTTTATTTTTTTAAATTTTTACAAAATATATAAAAAGAGTAAAATTAAAAGTATAGAAAATAGTGCTACTAAAAATCATAGTTTTTTTTTCTTTTGTTGTTATTGTAGCTTGTTAGTCATTTAACACGTCGATGCTAAAAAGTAACATAGGTGGTTGATATTTGTAAGTTTTCGCCGCTTGACTTGATTTTGGCTACTTGTCAATATTTTCATAGTAGTTTATGCTTTTGTTGTTATTGCTGTCATTGTCTAATTGTCACTTTATACAAATACCGTCTCTCGAAAATGTTGCGAGTTTCGATATTTTTGCGCCGCTTTAATTATTTGTTTACTTTGGCAAATAACGAAAATGCGGCTTAAGAGTTTTTTTTTTCTAGAGTTGAACGAGAGAATATGTGTTAATTATTATCGCTTGTATGTCGCGCAGATGATTCATCGAATGTTTTTTTTGTATCTTTCTTTTTGTACAACACGTAGTGAGATGTTATAAAATGCACATGCGGCGCATAATGACATTGTGAAGAAATATAATTTTTAAAAACTATATATATAATTCTATTGATATAAATATTAGACCTCCCTCATGTTCAGATTTATTTGCGCTGCGCTCCTATAACTTAACCTGATTATGAAAAATGGTAATTTCCAAACAATTTTGTTCGCAATCTTAGTACCCTAGTAGAAATTTTGGTAATCATGTCATAATTTGAGATGATCGGGCCCATAATGTCCTTGTAACGCAGTGTCCTGATCATGTACAGACCTCAGGCCATGATCATGTACTGATCGGGAAATTCCCCATTTTATTATTAACCCGACAATTGGCTTGTCAGAGCCCGAGCATAATATGGTTTCTCTCATTAAATCTCGATCATTGTCTGATGTCATTTCGTTATGAGGAACAAATAATGTAGCTATGATCGGGAACATTGACTATTTAGATAATGCAAACCCTGGTATGGTAAGCATGATAAGGGCATGCAGAGGAAATGATCATATTTTCTCTAATAGGACTTAACCAACGGGACTTAACCAATAGGACTTACATCCCGATCATTTCCCGATGGCGCATTGGGCAAATTTCTACTAGGGTAGGCGGGAACTGGTTAAGGAAATTAAAACTAATAGACAACACTTTTCCAATGATACTACATTGCTGATATATTTTAATTTAAATAAAAATGGACCTCTCTAAAAAATGTCATCAAAAATTTCACCAACTTCTAGTAAAAAAAATGTCTCCATTTACACATTTACACATTTATGTATTTATATGTCTTATAAGATTTATGATATTTAAATTAATGTGGTTTGATGAGCAAAATTCATCGATATGATGTACATTATTCATTATTATGATGAAATGGAGTCTTCGCATAATTAGCAATTAAATATTATAACTCGTATAAGAATTATAAATACATAAATGTGTAAATGGAGACAAGTTTGTGTTTGAAATTTATGGTAAAAAAAATGTTGAAAATGAAAAACATTTAAAAAATACGAATTTAGTTCAATGAATGAAATCATCAATATGATGAATACTGGTAGTTGGTGAAATTTTTGGTGATATTTTTTTGTGTGTGGGGATAGCGGTAATTAAACCAAAGAAAAATACACCAAAAATTTCACCAACTACCTGGATTCATCATATTGATGATTTCATTCATTGAAATGAAATCGTATTTTTTCAATGTTTTTCACTTCCAATATTTTTTATAACTTCAATTTCAAATAAAAATTATGTACACTTATTCATTATTATGATGAAATGGAGTCTTCGCATAATTAGCAATTAAATATTATAACTCGAATAAGTATTATAAAGACATAAATGTATAAATGGAGAAAATTTTGTCTTTGAAATTTGATGTTAAAAAAAAAATAATAAAAAAGAAAACATTTAAAAAATACGATTTAAATTCAATGGTAGTTGGTGAAATTTTAGTTAATATTTTTAAGTGTAGAATTACTGCAATCCACAGTCGAGACTTTGAGACTTAGAAGTCATTCAAACCCAACACTCACAGGAAAAAAACAATTCATCAATATGATGAATTTATTCAGAAATATTATGATTTTTTTCTCCGACTACAAAATTCATCATATTGATACGACCGCTCATTAAATGACATATTGATAATTGCATTCATTAATATATGAACTTATGCATACTATCGAACACCATTGTGAAGAACGAAATATTGAATACAATGAATTTGAATCGTCATATTGATGAATATACATTTTTTTAAATTAAAAAAAAAAAAAAATGTATTAATAAAATGTCTTTAAAAAAACAATAAAATTTAAAAAAAAAATAATGCAAAAAAATTGGACGAAACAAATTTTTTTTTTGAAAAAAAAATTAAAACAAAATTAATCCAATTTTTTTTTTTTAAACAAATTTGTTTTTTGAAATATTTTTTGAAATATATTAATTAAAAAAAGTAAGGAAAAAAATGAACGAAAAATAAATACTTTGATTGAAATTGGGGGTATGCTGTTCTTAATCGAAATGATGCTTGATTTTATTATACCCTACACCCAGATATTGTAACGCCCTTAGGAGGCGTGTCCGTTTTGGAAAAGTATATATATTCTTGATCAGCATCACTACCCGAGTTCGTTTAGCCATGTCCGTCTGTCTGTCTGTCCGTCTTGCAGTCCGAATACAGAAAAACTTGAGAAATACTGAACAGAATACGATGAAATTTCGTCTGAATATATTTTAGTCAAAAGTAGGAACTGGGTTTGAAAATAAGTCAAATCCGTCAACGGACACGCCCACCTCCCATACAAATCACTTTTATATAACTCTTTAGGAACTAATAACTCGAAAATTATGCAAGATATAGTTATAAAATTTAAAACATATTGTTGTAATTTACCGCCCACATTTTTTTTTCATTATTTTCCGTGTTTTCATAGTGACCGTAAATTATTAAAATCAAATCTATGAAATATTGGCCTTATAAAATTTTGAATATAGGCGTGGTCCTCCCAATTATATTTTTCTATTTTTTTTATTAGTTTTTTATACTTTTATATCAATTTTTAAATTATGGGGATATATGACGTAAATTTCGGATATGTGAATAATATTCTGAGGGTGGGGAGGTTCAGCATAATTAAAAACTTCAAAATTAAGGTATGCAGTTAAATATCCCACATTAATATCTCTACCAAAGGTGTAGGGTATTCCATAGTCGGGCCCGACCGACTATAAAAATCCGCCACATGTGACCGAATTTACCCATGTGACCTAACTTTCCCAACTCGTTTTTATTTATATTTTAGCCTTTTATGTTTTTTCCGGTTTTATTTTATTATTCTTTTCTGCGTTTTTATTTTTTACTGTTTTTGCGGTTGATTTTGTTTTTAAGATTGACCTTTTCTTTTTGTTTTACATTGACTTACATTTTTATTGATTTTCATTTTGCATTTTTTTTTGTTCTTGTATATTTGCTTTAAATTTTAATATTTTCTTTTCCTTTTGATTTTTTTTTTTGGTTTTGTGTTTTTCGGGTTTTGATTTTTTTTTTGTGTTTTTGCTTTTGCTTTTGCTTTTTCTTTTGATTCTGTATTTTTAATTTGATTTTTTATTAGTCGTGTCTTATTTTGCTATTTTTTACATTTTTTATTTTTTGTGCTTTTAATCTTGTGTTTTTGATTCGCATTTTTCTTTTCCTTATGTGTTTTGTTTTCTGCATTTTCTATATTTCTGTATATCCTTTTGTGTTTATATTTCTCTATTTTATTTTTGCTAATGTTTTGAGTTTTCTTTTTTGTTTTTATATAATTTCCTGCTTGGTTCCTAAGAATTTTTGATGAAAATAAAATAATTTATGTATTTTACAGTGCTTCAGTTTTTTTTAAACAACATTGGTAAAGTACATTTTCGTATTTTTAATGATTTTATCACTTACAATTATAGTTTATTAATTGTGACGCAAACTATTAATAATCAATAGTATTGCACTATAAAATAAACTAACTAAACTAAAATTACTATTTTATTAATAACATGTTCTATTGAATTAATATTGACTACCCTATTAGCTTAAACAATAGAACAAAATACTATAAAAAATAAATAAAATTAATAGGAAAAACTATTGTTTCATATTCTTTAGAAACAATTGTCGTATTATTGGTTTTTTTTTCTCTGTGTGAGAAGAATGTTTTCTGAGTGTTACACCATGTATGTAACACTCATAGTATATGCAAAAAAAAAATTATTTAAAATATATTTAATAACTTATATTTTTATGTTAAATTTAATAGAAAATCCATCGCAAAGAAATTATAGAACTCTATTTTCCTATAACCGTCTAGCGTACCCGCACTGGTGCAATTTTTCTACCTCATAACCCAAAAGCATCAAAATAGACACTAGGGACCATTGAGGGTTAAATGAAAAAAAGCCAAATGTATAAAGTAAACACAGCAGTATATCCCACTCTCCTAATCCCACACCCTCCAAAAACCACAAAAAGTGCAAAATATGCAAAATGCCTGCTACGTCAGTCTTCAAAATCCCTTCTGGTATTTGCTGGCCTTAAAAACACGGATCCTATATTTGCGCATAAAGCACATTTCAAGCCAGTGTCGATGAAGGAGCGCTCGAGGGTATTTGGCAAAACATGAAATATGAAGGAGTAGCAACAGAAGTGGCCTCAAATTGAAATGTCATTTGCAGAGGCTTTAAAATGTTTGCTAGAAAATTGATGGTCATAAAACGACAACCCAGGCCAACAACGAAACATGGGTAAACAGTAGAAAAACCAAACGAACTCGAAAAGAAAATTTTCAAAGTCCCTGCTGTCAAGGACATAACCGCCGAATTGCATGTCATATGTTTTTATGAGCTGCGTGTGCTATGATGTTTTCTTTTTTATGCGACAATCTATAGATGTTTAAAAAAAAAAATATTAGTGCTATAATTTTTCAATATCGATTAATTAAGCATAGAGTTTAATAGGTTTAATAATAAAAATACCGATTAAGAAAAGTTTTTTATTTACTCCACGTATTTTGTTTTGTGCTGTTGGTCACCACAAACCAAAGACGCCACATTCAGCACCAGTTCATATTACTCATTTTACGCAGAAACCACAAAAGCCAAACAATGTGTCAAAAGCTTTTACAACATTCAAATTGCCAGCCGCATGTCCTCACTTTGACATTTAACGTTTGTTTTACTCCTTCCTGGTTGCCACTCTCAGAATGGCTGCGGCTAGTTTGTTGTTTTTTTTTTTATATTTTAGTTTTGTGACTGACTTTTTGTATCCTGACCAACCCTAATGATGTTCATGAAAGTTTAATCAATTTTTAGTTTTCCTTTTAAATGTCCTTTTGGCCGCACGTTGACTTTTATGGTTCTTACACTTAATTCAGTTGACACTCCGTAGCATTTTGAAGAGTTCTTTAAAATCGAAAATAATTACAACAAAAAATATTTTTTTTTTATAATTAATTAGATCCGAAATGTTCCGAAATAGTCCAAAAGTAGTCTAAAAAATCAAAAATGTTCAAGTTTAGATTCTTTTTTTCTTTTACTTTGGTTTTCACTTTTTTTTTTTAATTTGTTTTTTTTTCCGTTTTATGTTGTTTTGTTTTTGATTTTGTTTTTGAAATTGATTGATATTGATTTTGTGTTTGTGTTTTTGCATTTGTTTTTGAGTTTTTACTTTAAATTTTGATTTTTGTTCGCCTTTTGACTCTAGTTTTTGTATTTTTCATTTGCACTCACATTTTGCGTGATGTTGGATTTTTGCTTTGGTTTTTATTTTTTCTTTTGTATTTTTGCTGATGTTTTTGCATTTTTGCTATTGTATTTTGAATTTTTTATTTAGAATTTGGGGGTTTTCTTTTGTTTTTGTTTTTGCGTTTGCTTTGCTTTTCTTTTTAGTTTTTTTTTTGTTTTGCTTTTTTTTTGTTTTTCTTTTTTCTGGGTTTTAGCTTTTTTTGGGTTTTAGATTTTGTTTTTGTATTTTTGATTTTGTATTTTTGATTTTGTATTTTTGATTTTGTTTTTGTATTTTTGATTTGGTTTTTGTACCTTTGATTTTGCTTTCAGTTTTACTTTTGTGTTTTTGTTTTCAGGTTTTGCTTTTGTTTTTCTTTATGGCTTTTTGTTTTTGTTTTATATTTTTGCTTTTTTTTAATTTTTTTAAAAATTATCTTTGGTTTTCACTTTTTTTTTAATTTGTTTTTTTTTGCGTTTTCTGTTGTTTTGTTTTTGATTTTGTTTTTGAAATTGACTTTGTGATTTTGTTATAAATTTTTGTTTTCTTTATAATTTTTTTATTTTCCTTTTGTTTTGCACTTTTCCTTTTTCTTTTGATTTTGTGTTTGTGTTTTAGCAAAGTGATTTTTGTTGGCCTTTTGACTCTAGTTTTTGTATTTTTCATTTGCATTCACATTTTGCGTGATGTGGGATTTTAGCTTTGGTTTTTATTTTTTCTTTTGAATTTTTGCTTATGTTTTTGCATTTTTGCTATTGTATTTTGAATTTTTTATTTAGAATTTTGGGGTTTTCTATTGTTTTTGCGTTTGCTTTTCTTTTTTTGTTTTGCTTTTGCTTTTTTGTTTTGTTTTTCTTTTTTCTGGGTTTTAGCTTTTTTTGGGTTTTAGCTTTTTTTGGGTTTTAGATTTTGTTTTTGTATTTTTGATTGTGTATTTTTGATTTTGTTTTTGTATTTTTGATTTTGCGTTGTGTTTTACTTTTGTGTTTTTGTTTTCTGGTTTTGCTTTTGTTTATGGCTTTTTGTTTTTGTTTTATATTTTTGCTTTTTTTAAAATTTTGTTTTTGTTTATTTTGAATAGGTATTTTGAATATCTTTGCCAACATTAATTCTAATATGTTTTGAATTAATTTCATTTTTATAAATTAATGATATAATTATGAGAAACACAGTTGCCAATTCCATTTGTATTACTGCAAACAGAATGCTTTATGTGTGTAGTAAACATTTTTCATTGTACACAATTATATCACATAACATTAAACATTACTTAATCGTGTTGTAAATCGTATGTCAGAGAATGTGAGTGAGAATATGCCCAGTTGAGTGTATAAACTGACGTATACTTGAGTGTTGCCCTGCGTCTGACATTTTAGTTTTTTTTTTAAACATTTACATGTTTTCAGCTGAATATAATTGTGACTGGATTGTATGCTTTTCATGCGAATTACAAAAACTGTCAAAGGCAATGTAAATTAAAGCTTCAACGATTTTGAATATACAATACTTCAAATTGAAGAAAATATTATACATTTCATTGAAAAACCTTGATATTTCTGAAATTTTATTATCGACAAATAACTTTTTTAATAATTCCAAAAATTACTATGATCGCTGTCAACAAAAAATCTCATCAAATTAAACCATTAAAGCGAATGCCGAACACGTGGAAATATGTGCTACGCTCAAGTACACACCATGTCCTGCAATGTGTGCGACACAATGTCCTGCAACTTGTTCAACACCATGTTATGTGTACGGAGACATTGTGCTGGACATTCATGCTAATGCCATTGTAGGTGGCACGTGTGTGTTTGACGCCGGTGTGTGCTCTGCGACGCTCCAAGCATTTTCAGCAAATCGCACGAAACTCAAACATGTTATTGCAGTACGTGTGAATGAATATTAAGGTGTATTCTATTCCCTTTCTCATGCCATCAATTAAACTTGAACACATCACAAAGAATTTTTGTTTTGGGCAAATATGGCATGTGCCAAAAAAGTTACAACATCCAGGATGCCAATAACTGTCAAATGGTACACGTGGAAAACTTATTTTGATTTATTTGTTTTTGAAATCATTACATGATTTTAATGCATATACAAAAATTTATTCTGAGTTATGAAACATGATACCGATATGTTTTAACTTTCGATCGAAATCAGTCTACTCAAATTTGAATTTTTTATTCAATATCAAATTAATGAATACACTATACAACCGAATACTATGCTATACAACCGAATACTGTCCGGCCTCAGCAGTCCAGAGGTAGCGCGCTGGACTTGCATTCTAAAGGTCTCGGGTTCGAATCCCGGCTTGGGCATGGGCGCTCGTGCTGATATTAACCACAAAATTGTAGGGAATAGATTTCACAGTACAATGGATATAGTCTGTCTGAGTGCTGTGGATCTTAGTAGATATTCCAAAAAAAAAAAAAAAAAAAAGTCCAAGTTTTTTTGAAAATAGTTCTATAGAAAACATTAATTCTTAATCGAAATTCGAGACATCCCAGTCTGCATTGTCTTGGAGAACTTCGTTGCATCCAAGTTTTATCGAATAACCCTTAAATATGCCGGGAGTCTTCTATTTAAATTCCTTAAAATTTTATAGATTCTTGAAAACTTTTTTTTCGTATTTTTATAAAACATGTACGGTATATTTCCGGCAAACACACTACAAATAAATTAATGATTTTGTGAAGGATTATGAAGTTTTGTGAAAATTTGAATACAGCCCATATGTTTGGGCCTGGAATAAAATAGGTAATATTAGATAAAAACTCTGCCATGGGGTGAATAAAATATTTGAAAAAAAAAACCGTCCATTTATCTGTGTATTTGCAGCAAATACTTTTGTCCGAAATATTCTAGAAAAATGATAGAAATTTTCTCTCACAAAATTCAAGTGATTTTTTCATTTTAACTAACATTTTTGAAAAATGTTTTAGGTATATTTGCGGCAAACAAACAGTAAGTAGAATATTCTGGGAAGTGTATTGCAGGTTGTGAAATTTTGTAAAATTTTAATGGCAGACTCACGGCATATTTTGGGAACGAGCAGAAAACAAACAGCTTGTGTTAAAAACCCCGCATTTGAAATATGTCGAAAAAATGTTTCAAAATAGTCTCGACCCTGCCAAACATTTTGTGTGGGGTATTATCAAATTTTGTGAAATTTAAAAGGCAGATTCCGGGGCATGATTATGGTACGAGAAGAAAGGTACAAACTCCTAAATTGTCCTGAGTCTGCCAAAATTATGTCTTGCGATACGTCATTTTTATAGTATGGGCACTAGGGCGGATCGAAACTAAACTTTTATTTTTAGTTCAAAATGTGATAGGGCTTAAAAGTTACATTATGCTGCTAGAGTTTATCACAAAAAATTTTAGTAAAAAAAAATAATGTCCTATGTTTAAAAAAATTAGAGATTGTATCTATAATGACTTCCTAAAATTTCATCAATTTTGAATAAAATCTTATGCTCGCGCATCGTTCTTGAATTAAAATAGTACAATAAATCGACATTTTTTTAGGGAAACCGTTCTAAAATCGGCATGGGTGGTTATTTTGACATGTAATTTTTTTTATATATATTTTTAGGTGTGCTGAATCCAAATTTGTTATTGGTCAATTTCTATCGGGTATTGTTTTCAAAAAAAAAAATTCTAAAGTCTGCTGCTTTTCTCATTATACAATTTTTTTACTGATTACATCATGTGCCCATTGGGTACAAATTGAATTGACTTTTTAATACAAATTCGTTTGGAAGTGCAGAACATGCAGAAACATTTTTATTTTAAGAAATGTTTTAATTTTTCGGTAAAATTAGTTTCATATTATAATATGTTTTATTTCGAATGAATTTGGAAGTATTATATAAAACTCTAAATTTTGATTAAATATTGCAACATTATAAAACGGATAATGGTGACAAATGTAAAATCGATAAAGCAATAAAACACATTTCTTCTCTTTTTACCCGACCAAAAATGATTGCATTCAAAGTTATTTATATTGTTCCTGAATTTGTCGACAAAAAAATCATAAAAGAAGACTTACCATGAAATTGAAATGCTATGAATAAATATTTCTGTTTGTGTATAAATACTATCTGAATGGCTGGCTGTCTGACAGCAATGTTGCCTGAATTACAGCGCAGGTGTTGGATGTAATATTTTGTTGCCACCATGGAGCAGCAATTGTTTCACGAACGAGCAACACACAATCGATAGCGTTGGCGACAAAGTTGCATTGCACCCGAAAGGCACATATTCTAGGTACGTGTGATTGTTGGACAGTTCGTTGCTTGACTATCTGTCTGTCTGAAAGTCTCTCCCATTGACTGGCTGTCTATTCGAACAGTTGTATGTATTACTAGGTGCTTCTTTGGGCTGTCGTAACGAACCGTAAACCAGCGCCAGCGCCAAAGTCAATGGAAACATAAAACCTCGAAATGGGTCCCCCACAACCCCATTAAACGTTCATGTTCAGGTCGTGACTGTCGTGTTGTTGTTGTTGTAAAGGTAAAATTACATTTTGTTGTTATTGTGCACAAGAAATGGCCCATCCGGCCGGTAGGTCCTGGCGCATTGTCCTTTCAAACGTCCATCGTTTTTTGTCTGGCAGTCTATTCGTTTTTATGCTTGAATTGCATTCAAGTCCTGTTTTCATTTTAATTTTAGCTTTCAACAAATTTTACTTCACGGCTCTCCATGGTTTGTTGTCGTTCTTTATGATTTTGTGCTTTTTTTATGATGTCATTTGTTAGTTGAAATTATTTTTGTTATAAAGTTTATTCGTGAAATACGCTAATTTAGTTGACTCTCTTTGAATCTTTTCATTTTCTATTTAATTTTTTAATTTAAATTTTATTAGCTACATTTTGATGTCAGTTTTAATGAAATACCTTTTGTCTGAAATTAGCTTAAATATTTTTAGGTTCTTTGATATCAAGAAATATTTTACTTTACTTATTACGAATTCTATTCAAATATATAATAACAATTTTATATTTATATTAAATATCAATTTAGTTATTCAATGCAAATTCATTTTACAATAAAAATTCAGTTTTTCACTAAAAAAAAATCACTGAGAGTTCAAATTTCTAATAAAAATTCAAAATGTTCACTAAAAATTCAATTTATCACTCAAAATTTAATTTTTCACCTAAATTAATTTTTTCATTAATAAGTTCAATTTTCACTAAAAATTCAAATTTCCAATAAAAATTAAAATTTTCACTAAGAAATTCAAATAAAAAAATATAAACATGTTTTCAGTACAAAATTCAATTTATCACTTAATCACTTAAAATGTTCACTAAAACTTAAATTTTTCACTTAAATTCACTAAAATCAATTTATCATTAAAAACTCAAATTTTTACTTCAAATACAATAAAAATTAAAATTTTCACTAAAAATATTTTTTCACTAAATATTCAATTTTTAACTAAAAATTTAATTTTTCACTAAAAATTAAATTTTTTACTTCAAATACATTTTTACAATAAAAATTAAATTTATAACTAAAAATAAAATTTTCTATAAAAATTAAAATTTTCACTAAAAATTCAATTTTTCACTAAAAATTTAAATTTCACTAAAAATTTATATTTCACTAAAAATTACATTTTTCACTCAAAATTTAATTTTCACTAAAAATTAAAATTTCCACTAAAAATTCAAATTTTCACTAAGAAATTCAAATAATAGCAAAAAAAATTTAATTTCTTTTATTATTTATTAAATAAAAAACTCTTCAAACATTGTTTTGCCGAAAATTGTCAAATGTCGCCCTTCTCTAACATCTTTTTCCTCTGCTTTTTATCAGCGTCCAGCTTTCTCTTTGCTCCATTCTGCGCGTTTTACGCTTCATTATGTTTGCATTTTGACAAATTTTGTGTGTGTTTTTTTACCGAAGAATTCAAATCTGTTGCAAGCAGACTTCAATGAAAAAAAAAGCAAGACTTGTTATCTGTCGCACAGAAGGCAAGCGGCGGACGTATAGACGGACGGACATCATGCAAACAAACCTCAAGTCAGACAGATGGAGCAACAAAAGATACGCCACAGCCAGACGACCTTACAGCGAAATGCAAAAGCAACAACAACAACAAGTAGAAAAAACTACAAGAACAAATTCGAAGAAAGATATGCTGAACAAAAAATAAAACCGAGGCGTGGGAAAAATGACAGATAAACGACAACAAAACGTCAGTCAAACGGCAACAACAAGAAGTCGTCGTAGTCGTCGACGATGTAAATAGTTGTTAGATACGTTTGAAACAGTTGTGCGTGGACTGCAGACTGTAAACTGTAATTGCATCTATAGAAGTTAACAATAGCAAAAGAAAAACATCACAAAAAGATACCTGGCAGCAAACAAATAAACAGTCAAACAAACCACTAAATAAATTGCCAAACAATCGCATTTTTAGTGTAAACTAATAAGTTTGCTCTGGGGGCAGCACCAAACCCAAATAATCGTGTAACCGAACAGGTGCTAATTGCATTTTTATTGCACTCATTGAGCTGCATGTTGTAAAGGTGTCAGTTAAAGACATTGACTAGTAGTATATGGTATTGTTGTGCATTTCGTATCTTGGTATCTATTAATTGTGAATTTTGGAGGATTTACATATTTATTTGCTTCAAATAAAATTTCTGTTTCAGCAATTATAAGTATCGTTATCAGCAGAAAAATAATAGAAACAAAAACAGTAGTGTAAAATATTATGAAAATTGTTATAAAAGCCAAAAATACTAGTAAAGTAGTGTTTTGAAAAGTATTAAAAAGTAATAGAAATAGTACCTATATAAAATAGTATTATATTTTTTTAGTAAAATAGTAGTCAAAAATTACCATAAATAGTAGTAAAAATAATATCAAAAATGGTAGTAAAAATAGTATCAGAAATAGTAGTAAAAATTGTCGTAAAAATAGTAGTAAAATAAGTAGTAAAAATAGTAGTAAAAATAGTAGTAATAATAGAAGTAGTATTTGGTAATACTGCGTAAATTTGATAATGTGCCAGTCTGGAAAAAGTCTTTTCCCACATACTTCGATTTATCTGTGTGCTTTGTGGAAATATGCCAGAAATAAAAGACTTGAAGGAATTAATTGTAGCAAGCAATAGGTTATGCCGAAATATATTCTTCACTCTAATTTCTCTACCCTGAAATTTTCTAACATTGATATAAGGTATCAATCAACTAGACAAAAATATGCAAGGAAACTGGTATTATAGTAGTAGTTTTGAGGAAAACTCACAGGAATATGATAGAAAATGCACATTGCATAGCAGGCATTTTGAATTTTTGAAAATAAGCAGGCTCCCTATAGCAGCATTTACGCCGCAAACTGGTATGTTCAAGCCTACCCCTAGCAGGCAAAAGCATTTTTCTGTAAGTTTTGGTTTTGAAGTTTTGAAAGGTATTTTTATTGCTAGAATATGGAAGGGAAATGTAGTAGTATGCAAACACATTGTATAGGAATTTTTGTTTTGAAAAAAGCTTCTTCATAGTAGGAAACTGTAAGGGAAAGGTAGCTTGCGAGTAGCAGGCAAACACATTGTGTGGGAATTTCTGTTTTGAAATTTTTAAAGCTTGATCAACAAGTTGTCGACAGAATTTTTTTTTATAAAAAGTTTTTGTTTTGAAGTTTTAAATGATTGCTCAACAAGTTGTCGACTGAAATTTTTGTTTACAAATATCAATTTTTCCTTCAACATTTTTAAGTACTGAAAATTTTTGTCATTTGTAAACATCGGTGTATACTTTCGTCGGTTTGCAACGCGAATTGTTTTAATTAAAACGTGAAAATGTGCCGTATTGACGTGGATTTGCGTATTACAGAAGATTATTGCTGATATCAACATAATCATCAAAAGTGCACAGCAAGTAGTTTTAACCGTAATGACGCCCGAAACAATAACTTCTTGCTGTACAAAAACAAACACATGTTGTTTTTAATACACACGTGTTTTGTTATTGCTTTCTGCAATCACTTTTTTTTTGGCAAAATTGCAAACACAATAACAAAAAATTCGGAGTTCCTTCAGAAAACATATGCGAATCCAGCAATAGAGAATCGAAGCGTTTGAGTTTTTCGCAAAAATTTATCAAACAAAATTCGTCGGTGTTATTGTACAACAAGAAGTTTTTGGTACTGTGGGATGGATGGGAATTGATGAATTATGTTATATGTTTATGCTCCCTACCATTTTGCTTCCAGCACATTGCCTACTTTACCCTGCTTGTGCCTACCATTTTGCTACCATACTCTACCTATGCCTGTCAGTTCCCTACCAATTTTGTTTTCATGCTGTAGTAGGGAACTAGTAGCTTTTGACCACATTTCCACCTTTGCCTACCTCAAAACTTCATATAAAATGTGATTTCAATGCGTACTTTTGTCTGGGATCATTATATTATTTCTATCAATTACAGATTTGTTACATATATTATTCATCATTGTTTTTCTTTTATAATCAATAACTATTCTCAATATATTTAACCTTTACCATTATTTATTTAATGCAATTAAAATGTATGTTAACAATCCACTATATTTTTAAATAAAACAAGTCTAAATTGTTTGCGACAATCACATTATAATCAAATTTAGAATAAAAGCATTATAATTATAGTATAGGTAATTAATATAATAAGTAATTAATTCTCGTAATCAGTGTTAATTTGTTAACAAATACGTAAAACAATTATTTAAATAAAGCATTTAATAATAAATATTCCTCGCGTGAGTGAGTCAATAATTAAAATGATTGAGACAATCGTTTATAAGACAAGCAGAATTGTAAGTATATTTTAATTATAAAATCATTTACATGTTTGAGACAATCACTCACAAGCTACACATGTTTTGTTGAGTAATACATTTGATTATATTATTTATATACAAAATATAATATATAAAATATATATAAATATAAACACTAATTCTGAAACTCATCACAATATTTATTGTTTATTGGAAAAATAGAGATTATGTACGATACACATGTTTTTTTTGTTTATCAAATGTGATAGTTGACGAAAAAACTATTAAAATTAAATTATTTCAAAATAACCTCCTGAATTATTGACATCGCTATTGACCATATCTGCTCTGTCCAATTTAAACATTACATGCCGCGTGCACTTTATTTGTAAAGGTACAATGTGTATAACGCAATTAACCGATCGAATTACAAATATAAAAAATGTAACATATTTGTTGGCTGCAAACATGTACGTCGACTCAAATAAATACATATGTTTGTTTGTTTGCTTGAGTGTGTGGGAAGATTGCGCGGTAAGCTGAACCAACAATTTCCACACACTGCAAACAAACAAACAAACCATCAAAGAGAAAAATGGAAATGAACAAAAATAATAAAAATAAGTATATGGCAAACCATATAAAATCAATGTCAGTTATTTTTCAGCAAATGAAACTGGCAAAAAATACAAAAATAATGCACTTTATGTGGTGATTTTGTTTGTTAAAGTTTGGGTAAATTTAATTTTGCACAAGTATTTTTGATGAACTTTTTGATAGGAATATAGGAAGGATATAGGAAGGAAATATGTCCAGATAAATTAAGATAAAATTACAGATGTGTTTTTTTTTTTTTGCAAAAATGATGATAAGAACGACACAAAATGTGCGCATATAAATGTTAATTTGATGTTTTTCTTAATTTGGTTAAATATAGCAATTCGACATAAATATAGTCAGTATTTACTAACTGAAATATTCTTAAAATAATCAATTAAAATATATAAAAAAACACATATAATTTTTATTCATAGCTTTATGCCGGTATCACGAATTTTAAAAGTTTCCTGGATTTGCACATATGCATTTTCATTCCTTATCTCGAATTGTCCAGCAATGGTAATGCTGAAATCCCTCATTAAAAGATAGCATCACAATAACTACATATTCCAAAATATTACAAAGCCTAATGAAAATGATAGTAAGCAAAAAAAAAAAAAACAATTCAAACCAAGAAAAATTAAAGAAAACAAAAAATAAACTAATGTTATTAACTTAATTTCTTCCGTAGCTCATTTGGTAATAATTTCATTTGTTTTTGTATATCTTGTGAATTGCATCTGCGACTGACTGACTGACATTTGCCATCAAGTACTCTACATGCAGGATAGGATGCGATTTGAGGCTGTGTATCTGGCAGATACACTTGCTGGCAGATACACTTCAAGCGCGCACTTTACGGCTGACATGACGCTAATCAGAATCAAGTGATGTGGACGAGTCAGTCGACAGACACATTGCGATATATATATATATTTTGCGAAAGATGTGCAAAACTCATTAAACTGATATCTTCAAGTACAGCGCAGCGCGCGAATTCGATGCGAGGCATGACATTCAAGACGTGCGTTTTTCGGGGTTTAGTGGGGAGGAACTGAGCAACCCAACCAATGCACGAGACTGAGTCTGTTGTGAATTATGCTTCAGAATATAATTAATGCATTTTTCGTTGATAAACAAACTGTTAAGTAGTGTAATTTTTATGTGGTACTTTAGGTTTTCCTAAATTAAAAGGAAATATTTTTTATTCTACATCAACTGATTTTACAATAATTGATGTTACACTGCATATTCTTTACAAAAATCTTGCAGTAATCTTGCTGTAATGTTGCAAGTATGTTGCAAACATTTTGGTAAAATGTTATATGAATGTTGCTGGAATGTTGCAAGAATATTGCAGGAATATTGCAGGAGTATTGCAGAAATATTGCAGGAATATTGCTGTAATATTGCTGTAATATTGCTCAAATATTTCAGCAATATTGCAGCAATATTGTAGCAATATTCCTGCAATGTTCCTGCAATATTGCTGCGATATTGCAAGAATATTGCACGAATATTGCAGCAATATTGCAGTAATATTGCAGCAATATTGCAGGAATATTGGTGTAGTATTGTTCTAATTTTGTTGAGTTTTCGAATATTAGCTAAAATTACATAAATAAAACATTAAAACAAACAAAAATTATTAACTTTACTTTTACTTTATATCAAATCAATCATTTAGAATATTGAAAATGTGTAAAAATGTACATTATACGGTAATGTTGCAAGTATGTTGTAAACATTTTGGTAAAATGTTATATGAATGTTGTTGGAATATTGCAGGAGTATTGCAGGAATATTGCGGAAATATTGCAGCAATATTGCAGAAATATTGCAGAAATATTGCAGGAATATTGCAGCAATATTACAGTAATATTGGTGTAGTATTGTACTATTGTTGTTGAGTTTTTGAATATTAGCTAAAATTACATAAATAAAACATTAATAATACTTTTCACTTTATATTATATCAATCATTTAGAACATTGTAAACATGTAAAAATGTACATTATATGGCAATCTAAATATTTACATAATTCCCAACTTTAAGATTTATTTCAAAAGTCTAAAACATAAAGTTTTATTAAATTCACAATTATCTCAAATATCAATCAAATTTTCAATTGAAACATCACACGACACAAAGGAAAATTCCATTAATTTCATTATTGAAGTAGAATTAAGTGGATTACTTGGAATTTCTGTCGTCCCCCTCGTTTCGTGGAATTGCATTCAATGCTATCAATGTCTGCAGTGCCATTGTTGCCATGGCAACCATATTCTCTACCATTCTATTGTGCAAATAATAATTATCATTTAGATTGTTTTACTTCAAAGAAATCAATGTTGAAAATAATTTTTCTAAGAAATAGGAGAAAATAATGCAAAAAAAAAACTATGAATTCAATGAGATTCAATTATTTTTCCACTTCAGTGTTTGTTTTTTTGTGGTATACTGCTGTTGGTGCAGTAAAAAGTCCTGCTTAAGACTTCTTAAATAACTATAAGTGAAAGTGCAACAAAAACCACAATACCAACAACGTCGACAACTGCAAGTGCCACAACTTCTGCCATAAGCTGCGCTATTTTTCTATAGTAGTTGCTATTTTTCCCAGCCCCCATCTTATACACCCTACGTCTGGCTAAACAAAGTTGACCGTTTGCATAATCAGTACCTTCCATGCTAGGCAGCTCTTCCACAGCTGCCTCCCCAAAGCAACCCTCAGTTTAGTACACACTTTAGTACTACAACCTACTACTATAGCAACTTGTTAGAGTTGCATTGCTGCATCATTTGCAAAATTGCATTTGCTTTCCTCAACTAGATTCGCATTCTTTTGCAAGTGTGTTTGTGTTTTTTTGAGTTCATCCTGTTCTGCACCGGAAGTCAGTCATTTGTATTGTGTGCCTCATAATGCACTGTGGAATGGAATTCGTTTTTATTAAGAATCTGAAATTTTTGTATTCTTATGGAAGGCTTTAGAATGGAAGGCTATAAACTGTATCGACATACACAGAAAAAATTCATCAATATAATGAATTTATTCTTCAATATAATGAATTTATTCAACTATATTATGAATTTATAATGTATTCATAAAAGCAAAGGCTTGAATATGGGAGGCTTTAAAATGTATCTCCTATAATACATACATATAAAAAATTCATCAATATGATGATTTTATTCATAAATATTATGAATTTTTCTACCAACTAGCAGACTCATCATATTGATACCACCGTTCATTAAATGACATATTGATGAATGCGTTCATTATATATATGAATTTATTCATAATATCGAACGTCATAGTTAAGAATGAAATATTCAATACAATGAATTTGAATCGTCATATTGATGAATATAATCATAATATCTATGAATAATTTAAAATTTGTTTGTAAATTGTTTATAATCTAAATGAATACTGTTGAAATAATATTCAGTTTTTCAAAATAAAATAATTAATAAAAACGTTTTTTACAAATTAAAAAAAAAAATTAGAAAATAATTCGAAAAAAAGTCTTTACATTTTTTTACTTCCAAAACAACTATGAAATTCATCTCACTGTACACAGCACACATTTGTCTCACTAAACGTGTCCTTCATAACGTTGCCTCTGACATACTTGGTCCTTGTTGTGCGTTTCATACGCATAACTGATTCTTTCTAGTGCAAAAATCTGTTTACAGCATATTGTAGGATGTTGCAAGATGCAAAATGTTGTTGCTATGCATTGTTATGTCAAAATGCAACAAAAAATAGTAGCAGATAAGTATGAGGATAAAATAAAATAGTAGAACAAGTACATAAATTTAAAAAGTAGTAGAAGTAGTAAAAAAGATAGTTGGCTGTGACAATAGCTGAGACGTAGTCTTGGACAGGGATAATTTAATCGAAAACTTTTTCATAAACTTAACCGTATTCGAGTTTGACGATGAAGTTAGTACGAGCTACATTTTTACACTGGAATTGTTGTATTACTGACTGACGGTTTTTCAACTCATTTTTTTATAAAGGTTACTTGATGTCAGCTGGTGTTGGTATGCGGTTTTAATGGCATTGTCTTAGAGTTTGTGACTTAATTGTATTTAACGCGATGCCAGAAACTGCTTCGGCAGCAGCCGCAGCAACATCAGGGGCAGCAACAGCACCTTCATGGCAATGTTGCCAGTTGTTGGTACTTGAAAGTTGTATAGTTTTGTGTTGCTGCATTTTGATATTGTATACACTGTAGAGCCTCTTAAGTGCTGCTACTGTTGCTTAAAGTGCTTTTGAAACTGACAGTTGCTAGTTTATAATACTGACATGTTTTAAATGTCAAATATTGTATAATATGATAGTCAAATTGTAAAAGAAAATTGTAACGAGTCGTTTATTGTAATTATTAATTGTTTAAAATAACTGTATGCTAATGTACAAATTTAAATTATGTTAGCCTTTTATAAATTATTTCTATTAAAAATATTTTGTATAACGAAAAATATTTTTATAATCATTCAAATAGAATCATCAAAGCGAGCAGTTGGCTCTATTAAAAAAATAATTGTTATACATTTTAAATAAAAATATTGTTTTATTGCGACGCCGAAGTAGCGTTGTTTTATATTGGCGCTCAACGTTAAAATCGCAGAACGCAGTTTGCAGTAACAAAGCTTTTGCAAAACCCTCTGGTGGAAAGCAACAAGCGAAGGAATCAAGAAGCAAATTTAAGAAGACGACTCAACAAAATCATCGTTAAAATTGTAAAGCCCTTGAAGACGACAACGGCTCTTGTGGCATACAATAAAGTAACGATCGCAGAGTTTGCATAACCCTTGAAGACAATTATGGCTCTTGTGGCTCACAAACGAATAAGCAGTAACCAAGGAAGTCTTTAGAAACACCGAGCAAGTCTTTGGAATCACCAAGCAAGTCTTTGGAATCACCAAGCAAGTCTTTGGAATCACCAAGCAATTCTTGAAAACACCAAGTAAGTCTTCGGAATCACCAAGCAAGTATATGGATATACCAAGCAAGCCTTTGGAATTACCAAGCAAGTCTTTGGAATAACCAAGCATGTCTTTAGAATCACCAAGCTATTCTTGGAAACACCAAGTAGTTCTTCGGAATCACCAAGCAAGTATATGGATATACCAAGCAAGCCTTTGGAATTACCAAGCAAGTCTTTGGAATAACCAAGCATGTCTTTAGAATCACCAAGCAAGTCTTTGGAAACACCAAGCAAATCTTTGAAATCACCAAGTAAGTCTTCGGAATCAGAATGAGAGAATGTAATGAGTCGTTTATTATAATTATTAATTGTTATTACTTGTTTTAAAATAACTGTATGTTAATGTACATGTGAGCATTTTATAAATTGTTTCTATCAAAAATATTTTGTGTAACGAAAAATATTTTTATAATCATTCAAATAGTATCATCAAAGCGAGCAGTTCGCTTAAATAAAAAATAATTGTTTTAAATTTTGAAATAAATATATCGTTTCATTGCTACGCCCAAGTAGCATTGCTTTATAAAATGAATTAATATAGGATAAAACTATATTATGGGTAATACAAACTAAATAAAATTATAATTAAAATTTTGATTGTGTATTATGTGAAATTTATATATACGGCCATGGTTAGGCTTTCGATTGAATTCCAATCGAATTTCATATAAAATTTGTAACCAAATGGTTTTGTATTTGAAGTCACAATTTAAAATATAATTTTCCAAACAAATTTAAATTTTCCAAAGCAAAAAAACGGGTAGAATTTATTTGAAATATCATTTTTTGTACTCGGACATCGATTTCAAAAACGTTTGTTTACATATTTTATATGAAATTCGATCGGAATTCGATCGAAAGCCCGAAAAAGGTCGATAAATGGTTTTCAATTGATTTCCAAATGAATTCAATTTGTTCAAGTAAAAGCAAACAGTTTAAATTCATTTTATAAACAATAATTTAAACTAAGGTATCGAATTCAAAAACGGTTTTTTTACTATTTTTCATATGAAATTCGATTGGAATTCGATAGAAAGCTGAAACCTAAACAATAAAATTGGAGCATATTGCGAAAACGATTTGAACATTTAATTAATTTTGTTCATTGTACAATAATTCGATTTACTAATATAAAAAAAAAAACAGAAGCAAAATTAATTTTTTATCTCAAATATTTAATTTCATTTGAAATTTAAGAACATACGAATTGTTAAAAAAATTAAATATCAAGAGGTACTGGGGAACGAATTCAATTTTTGTGGAAGCAAATTTTAGAACATACCGATTTATACGAACATAACAGTATACGGATGCAACCGGACATCAAATTAAAACCTTTTCTGTTATGCTGAACGAATCATTTTTTGGGGAAGAATTCTACGGGAAAGAACAGTCCGAAGAAAAGTTGTTTTTGTGGAGAATTATTTTTGTTTTTGGTTACTACATTTATAACACCAATAAAAAAAACGGGTCCGTGGTGCTAGTGAATTATATCTTAAACATCTGCACAAATGTATTTAAAGTTCCCTCTACAAAATATGCACTACTGCACTCTACAGTATCGAGTGCACTTTGCAATGGCAGTCTACTCTATTATAGTGAGGTCTCCGCCAACGATTTCATTTCACTGCAGTATTTGTTTCATTGGTGTCAAGTACTGTCAATACATTTTTATTTTCAAAACATTCAATGGTTTGGAAAACAAAACCACCTAACCGTCGTTGAACATGCAACGAATACAGTGAGTACAGCGAGTGAGACCAATGAGTAAAGAGTGAGAAGACGTATATAGAAAACAGCAACAAATCTGCCGCTCGGCGTTCGACAATAATAATGTTGTTGTCGGTTTATAAAAAATAAATCATTATTTTTTCAAAAAAAAAAAATTAGTGTAAGAACGTATTGGTCAAAAAAAAATTGTTGAAAAAAATTAAATAATAAAAGAAAATATTGGCAGATAAATCACAAAACCTAATTTAAAATATTATCCTATACCTCTTGTTTTTTTCCCATAACTCAATATTAATGTAAATACAATAAGTACTCGGTGTCATAAGCATTTAATTTCATTATTTGAATTTTTATTGCACATCATTATAGACCTTTTCACTACAGCTATGTTTGTTTGTATTTTGTTTTGACAGTACTTGGCGCTTTGTTGTTGTGAACAACACATTCAGTTGATTTTGAAGCATGGTGTCGGTCACAGTAAATGTTTTGAAACAAAATGACTGTCTGTCAAAAACATTTGTACAGATGTCTAATGTATATATCGAGACAACCCAGCAACTTACATTTAAAATCGTTCTTAACCACCTTATAATGTTAAACATAAGGAAACCGAATTCTAGTGAATTAATTTTTCTAATCAAATAAAACCAAAAACGACGAAATTAACAGGTCAAGAAATTCTGCGACTAAAATTGCTGATGATTTCGTTTTATTTCGAACGAATTCGTTGTACTAGACTTTCATTTTTAAATACAAATACTAAGTATTTAAATCGAATTCAAAAAGTTCAAATTATGTGTGAATTATTTTTGTTGGAATGTTTGATGTAACTATTTTTCATTATCATCGTTTGACAAAAATATTCATTCAATACTTCATTACTTTTCAATGTAGAATAAAATCAACGAACAGGTTTTCTATTCGAAAAAAGTATTTTCTAAATATCAGTAAGAAAATTGACATCTTTAAATAAAAATCATTCACTGTAAAATGAAGACAATATATTCCAAATGGATGACATTTGTTTCGACATTTGTTTCTGCCTTATATATTATTTATTTAGTCACATATAAAATTTATATAAAAAAAAAACAAATATCTTTACAGATCACCCTCCGATCGTAAAAAGGACCACATTAAACGACCCATGAATGCATTTATGGTATGGGCACAGGCCGCACGTCGCGTTATGTCCAAGCAGTATCCACATCTGCAAAACTCCGAGCTGAGTAAATCATTGGGAAAATTATGGAAGTAAGTAAAACTATTTAGAACAATACGCAATTTTTTTAATAATGCACAGTATACTCTGAATATCATATAATAATAGTTTGTTTTACTAATAAGATTAGTCAAAAGAATAAACTATTATTTTAATCGGTACATATAATTTAATACTACAAAATACCATGAAATTTCATTTGAGTTTATTGAAAATTATTGTTTTTTTTGTATATTTATAGGCAATAATTGTGCTATTGACCAATTTAATTGGGAATTATAATTTATTTCAAAGTGTACGCCTATTAAGTCTGGCATGTTACTAGATAGAAATCCATTGATTTGTGTAATTTCATTTTCATATCTCAACAATAACAACTAATTGTTCACTTTGTTGGCATTAGTGGGAATTAGGTTCGAACCGACTTCTGTTAGGATATACAAAACGATAAACTATATATATCCTTGCAGCTACGAAACCAGCAACTCTTGCTTTTGTCGCCGCGTATGTAGGAGACTCTGCTGCAAAACTTCGCGCAGAATTGCAACGAAATACATGTACAATTTTAACGAGTTTTTCGAAAAGTTTCGGCAGTTACCGCTGCTGCAAACTGTCAAAACTGCGATGAAAAGTTTTCGTTAATCAAAAAAGTAAATAAAAATATAACAGGAAAATAAAATATTCAAAATTTTAAATTTAATTTTTATTAGGTTTCACGTAGCTGGGGGTTATTTTTTTTTTAATTTGAAAACAAATTTATAAACTTTTTTTTTATAATATTATTTTAAATAATATTTCAATATAATATCAATATAAAAACAATTTTCTTTATGATAATAATAGGAAAATATACGTTTACATCAAACAAATCAAATATTAAATATAAAACTAAAATATAGTAATTCATAGTAGAAATGGTGATAGTTACATGGTGTCTCTACTAAACATATCGTCACTATCATGCCAAAGGGGCGAATGTGCAATTTTTAGCATTTGCGTTTTTTTACATTTTTGAATGTAGTTTTTTTTGTAGTATACTGTGCTAAAATCGCGTGTCGTTTTGTTGGATATTTCTAGCCACAAAAGTCAAAACCAAAAGGGCGAATTTGAAAAATTGAAAATCTTGTCATGCCAAAAGGGCGAATCTTTCCTTTTTCGCCATAACTTTTTATTGGTACGAGTGTAAAGACATTTATTGTTTTTTTTAAAGCACCTATCGATCTGCATCATTAATTAAAAATATTTTGTCAAACATTAATTTGCCATTTGTTATTTGCAGGAAAAAATGTTTGACAAAATATTTTTAAATAATGATGCATTTCGATAGGTGCTTTAAAAACAGACAATTAATACCTCAACACTACTATTATATCTTGCACCAATAAAAAATTATAGCAAAAAAACGAAAAAATTGGAAAAATTGAAAATCTTGTCATGCCAAAAGGGCGAATCTTTCCTTTTTCGCCATAACTATTTAATGGTACGAGATAAAATAGTGGTATAAAGGCATTTATTGTTTGTTTGTAAAGCACCTATCGATCTGCCTCATTATTTAAAAATATTTTGCCAAACATTTTTCCTGCAAATAACAAATGGCAAATTAATGTTTGGAAAAATATTTTTAAATAATGATGCCAATAGATAGGTGCTTTAAAAAGAAACAATTAATTCCTTTGCTTTACTATTTTATTTTGAGCGAATACAAAGTTATAGCATAAAAAATAAAAATATTTGCGTTTTGGTCAGGATATAGCCTCACAAAATTCGTATTTATAATTCAGTAGGTTGTCCAAATCCAAAGATATTTTATATACGTTATAATAATTCATGAATAAAACGAAATAACAGAAAAAATTGAAAAAAAACTAAATTTTTCTTATTTTTAAAGCACTTCAAACTTTAAAATTTGATTTCTCAACATTTTTAAAAATGCACATTCGCCCCTTTGACATGACAGTGACGATATTGTATGGAAATATTTATATTGTAAGATCAAAATGTATTTTATGTCTTGCCATAAATGACAAACATTGTGGTTACATGTTCCCATAAAGTCTGCCATGACTCTGACGTTTCGAAATAAATTCAAATCAAAATAAATAACTACATATTTATATTTCATCAATTTTCAATTTCGAATAACGTTAGCAGAATTCATGGGGACATTACCATAATGCTTGACATTTGTGGCAAGACATGCAGTGTCTCCCGAATACATTTTCATTGTACAACATAAACATTTCGATAAATTATGGCTAGTGTCTGTCATAAACATTAACATGAAATATGGATAGTGGAGACACGGTGTTATGACTACATTATAAGCAAAATTTTTATTGTTAGTGTTTTGTGTTCAACATAATAATGCTTGGCATTACTATATGTGTGCTGCTAACAAATGATACAATTTACAATAACATAATTTCATTATATTAGGGAAGGTATTGATAGTCAGTTGTTTTCAATAATCTATAATGATACGAAAAAGAAAAAAAAAAACCTATCTAGAATGATATCGATATTTTTTTTCATTATAGATATTGAAGTAATATCGTAAATGGACAATTTTTCCATAAACAAATTTTATTTCTACAGAAAAATTTATTTTTTTGACACAAATTCTAAAGAACACGCGATTCAATTTAGAAATGCCCTGAGTTTTATATCAAAAATTTGTCATTATTACATCGCATTTACAAATTAACAGAGAGCATTTATTTGCAGAGCATTTATTTAATTTCACAGTCGATCAAAATTCAAATAACTGACTACAAAACTAAAATTGAAATCGTTTCACAGAACCTTGATTTTATTGAAATTACGTTTATTTTGTATTATTAATCGGTTTTGTAAAAATGCAAATTAACTTTTATTGTTTCTTCAACAAAGTATTTAACGTAATTCTCAAGAATGGAAAAATATACTAAAGAACTTAAAATGCCGACGGCTTTAAACTTTTGCATTACGACAAATATTTTATTTAAAAATACTTCATATACATATATTATCTATTTAATATTTTACATTTTTTTCTACACAATACTTAAAATACTTGATTTATATGCAATGTTGTGTAAAATTAAAATTTTACGGTTCACTTGTTTTAAATATTGATAAGAAAATTCTGATGCTTTGTCATCACGAATATATTTCGTTTAACTCGAGCATCTTTGTGTTGAAATTGTGTAGATACTCTGGACGATCTCTTATCAGCAGCAGTTCAATTAAAAATGTTTTGTAAATAAATAAAGTTGACTTACTTATCAGCGCGCTTTGATGAAGAGCTGGCGCGGAAACACTTTCGGGTTAATTGCAATTGTAATCCAACAAATTGTTATAATGTACAAAAGAAATGAAAATACCATGCAAAGGAGGAAGATAAGAAATAATTCGAAATTATATAAATATATGTAAAATAAGTTTTTTTACTACACAAGTTTTGCATATTAAACTACACAAAGGAAATAAATATGTTTTGCAGCAAATACAATATGTTTGCAAACAATTAAAAGATATAATATAGTTAGATTCATATAAAATATGTAATTATTAACAGATACATGCGAAAAACTATGAAATTATTGTGTTCCATTATTTACAAAACATTTCTAATTGAGAATAATATGTGTTTGCTGCAAACAAATAATACAAATTTCTATTTATTAATATTCTAAATTTGTATTATTTAAATTGTGTGAAAACAATAAATACTTCTTTTAATTTTTGTTATTAATAACATTTATGATTGGGAAAAATATATGTTTGCTACAAAAAAAAAAATTAAATATTTAATATATTTGAATATTCTAAATAATTGGATTATTTAATCATGCCTAAAAATGCATAATTACTATGGCAGTCAATGTTGTTCATAAAATTAAAATATGTTAAATTGATTAATGATTGTTATGTTTGCGAAAACTATTACAGTAATTCTGAATCACATGATTGTCGAAATTATTTTTATTTTAATATGCTAAATATTATTATAATACGTTATTATCATTAAATATTACAATGGTAGTCAATGCTGATTATAACATAAATGATTGGTAACAATATATATTTGCTGCAAAACAAATGACACAAACAATTTACACAAAACGCAAAAGCATTTTTCTCAAAATGATTGTGGTAATTAAGATATAATAATAATGATAATAATCGTAGCCGCGGTGGCTCAGTGGTTAGAGCGTTGGACTGCGAGCCGAAAGGTCCCCGTTTCAAGCCAGGACTGGGACTAACAACATTTTGTCATAAAAGCATTTTTCTATACCGCGCTGCCTCTCGGTAGTTAATGGCAAACCTACGAGAGTAAAACATTGCCTATGAAAAGCTCTTACCCGCCGTTCTGATTCTGCAAAAATTTACCACACTAAAACTCACCATACTAAAATTCACCACACTCAAATTCAAAACACTAAAATTCACCACACTCAAATTCAACACACTAAAACTCAACACAATAAAATTCACCACACTCAAATTCACCACATTAAAACTCATCACACTAAAACTCACCACACTAAAACTCACCACATTGAAACTAACCACATTGAAACTCACCACACCAAAATTCATCACACTAAAATTCACCATACTAAAATTCACCACACTAAAATTCACCACATTAAAACTCACCACACTCAAACTCACCACAATAAAACTCACCACACTCAAATTCACCCACTTAAACTGACCACACTAAAATTCTCCACACTTAAATTGAACACACTAAAACACACAACAATAAAATTCACTGCACTTAAACTCACCACACTAAAAGTAACCACACTAAAAGTAACTACAATAAAACTTCTACTGGGAAAAACTCTAAGGGGAAGAATTCTACGGGAAAGAATTCTACTGGGAAGTATTAATCGGGGAAGCACAGTCTGAGAAATAATTGTACATGAGAACAGTTGTTTTAGCGG
Source organism: Dryomyza anilis (assembly GCA_951804985.1). Taxonomy (NCBI): domain Eukaryota; kingdom Metazoa; phylum Arthropoda; class Insecta; order Diptera; family Dryomyzidae; genus Dryomyza; species Dryomyza anilis. The sequence goes on from OX638132.1 coordinate 98,691,565, forward strand.
AGAATTAGTTTGGTTTTGGTTACTACATTTATAAAACCAATAAAAAATACGACCACGGTCCCTGATATAAATAATAAAAATGTTATTTATATTAATAAAATTGCTCCATAACCTTGTATTCACAAAATCTTTGCACGAGTCGTGTACGGGTCCATCTAGTTACCAATATAATTTGAAATGTGATAAAATAATGTGAAGTTTATATTATTTAAAATATTTTAACGTAAGGAACAATACCTGTTTGCTGCAAACAAATCTGATATTTCTGAAATACATAATTATCTAAATTATTGTGGTAATTATAATAATAATATTGAAATAACTTGAATTAAGTGTGTGCCAATATTGTTGAAAACATTTATGATTTGGAATAAGTTAGGTTTGATGCAAAAAAAAAAAGACGTAGTTCTTTAATTTCAAAATAATTGCTATAATTACAAAAATAAATGTAGTATATATACCAAAGAAATATAATAATTTCCGAATCAAGGCAATCATTGTGGAAGTGATTATTTATAACAATTATGATATCATCAAAATATAATTGCTGAAAACAAATGACACATTTTTCAATAATATAATTTGCGATATATTTGTGGTAAATACAATACATAACAAGGATGAAATAAATATTATCAACCGCATTCAAAAAACTTAGAACATAGTTTTGTAACAATATATGTTTGCAGCAATTAAATGACACAATGCATAATTACATAATTTTTCAAACTGTTGTGGTAATTATAATATAGTAATTATATTATTGTTAACTATATTTCCTGGAAATAAATATGACTGAGAAGTATATATATTTTCTGCATACAAATTAAATAATTATTATATAATAGTGTGATGTTTATAATGTTTACAACAATAATGTTAGGAACAATACTTTTTTACTGCCAACAAATAAGATATTTATGAACACAGATAATTTTCTACATTATTGTGGTAATTATAATATTGTTCAAAACATTTATGATTGGCTATAATTTATGTTTGCTGCAAACAAATGGTACAATTCTATAATTTCGAAATAATAACTATAATTATAAAAAACTAAAGAAATATAATAATGTTCGCAATCAAGACAACAATTGTGGTAGTTAATTTTGTATATAACAATTAAGATATCATATAAAATATATCTGCTACAAACAAATGACAAAATTTGCTTTTTCAACACGAGGGACATTTTTAATTTGTTATAATTAATCTGTACTAATTTTACAAATATCTCACACTTTAACGTTTTAATTTTCATTGAAATATAAAACGAAAATATAAGGAGAAAAAAAAACAGATCCTCTATCGTCGCACGTGAGCGCAGTAATAAATTTAATTAAATTCTACTTCCTGTTTGCGGTAACTGGTGCCACACAGAGTGTGTAACTGTGCAAAGAATTTATTAGGGAACGAATAGTTATCCATGGGGAATGGGGGGGGGCTACATCACATACCTTGGTGTAAAAAATACCCCCAGGTGTGCACCCAACTTTGAGTGTCAGAGAGTGCGCTTGAAATTTAATCAAAATATATCAAATAAAATAAAAATAAAAAATTTGTCAACATGGCAGAAAATGTGTTCGTCATGGTATTTGCTACAAAACATAAAAAGTAAAAGTGTAAAATTATTGCATGTCACAATTTAATTTGCAACTTGACGGAAAATTAACACATTATACCATGAATTAATTCATAGGTTGTAGGGATTTTATTTTCATTTCAATATTTATCTATGTATATATTTATATGAGAACAAATGAACATTTTTTAGAAATAGTCAAAGGCTTACTAAAAATTCAAAATATGATAAAAAAATAATATTGAGATTGTTACTGAATGTTGTTTTTTTTTTACTAAAAACATTGAATATATCTTAAAAATCAAAATTTTTTTGAGAAATTCACATTTTTTTGGGAATCAATTTTAACCTTCAACTCGAATCTTTTGTATTATTTGATTATAGAAGTCAAATAACAATTTCACATCTTACTATTCCGCTGATTCAACAACCTATTCTATCCTCATCGTAAATAATTGTGTTCAACTTCCCTTCCATGATATCATAAATTTATTCCAGGTCTATGAATTTTTTATATTCTAGTGTTTGTTGTTTCACTTTCTGTCTAGATATAGATAGATAAATAGAGAGAGAGAGTGCAGTCAAAAGTAGGGTTGGTAAAAGACAAATATTTTAATATTTTATACATAAAATTAAAGCGTTTTAGATAAGTCTGCCCTAGTGTGCTGTCGTCTTTTCCTATGGGAACAGTGTCCAAATTAAACCTAGCTGCCACCCAGCTGCTGCTTGTTTGCCTTTGATGTGTCGCAATTTTTGAGTTTTTCTTCATTTTTTTATTCTTTGGATTTCACTGTACGTGTTTTTGCTGCGTGTTTGTGCACGTGTTTCAAAGTTACATTTTTGAGCTATCATTTTTCTTGAATTTATTACTTTGTTTTTTATTTAATATGGACTTTGTGATTTCATATTTCATTTTTATTTGTTTTAATTTAGTTCGTATATTTCATTTATTTACCTTTTTTTTTAAATTAAATTTTCATTTCAATTATGGATACTTTTTGAAAATGCAGCATAAGTTTGTTAGTTTAAAGTTGAAGAAATACTTTATTATTTTTTGGAACACCATACAAAGTTTAAATTAAAAATAAATTTGTCTATCAAAATTAAATAATGCAATATCTATTTTTAATTAAAAATTGAAATTTAATTTTTCACTAAAAATTCAAATTTTCACAAAATATTTAAATTTTCACTCAAAATTTAAATTTTCACAAATCAGTTATAATTAGATTTTCACTAAAAATTCAATTTTTGATTAAAATTTCAAATTTTCATTAAAAAATCAATTTTTCACTAAACATTCAATTTTTCACTAAAAAATTCAATTTTTCACTAATAATTCATTTTTTCACTATAAATGAAATCTTTCACTAAAAAATCAATTTTTTACTAAAAAATTGAATTTTCCACTAAAAATTCAATTTTTCACTAAAAACCTAAGTTTTTCACTAAAAATTCATTTTTTCAATAAAAACGAAATCTTTCACTAAAAATTAAATTTCACATTAAAAATTCAATTTTTCACAAAAAAAAAAAATAATTTAAAATTTAAATGTTCTTTAACAATTTTAATTTTTTATTCAAAATTCGATTTTTTAATTAAAAACTAATTTCTCACAAAAAATAAATTTTTCACAAACAAATTTTTTTTTTAACTAAATTTTCAATTTTACACTGAAAATTTGAATTTTTACCAAAAATTTAAATTTTCACTAAAAATTTAATTTTTCACTAAAAATTTAATTTATTATTAAACATTAGAATTTTCAAGTCAATAAATTTTTCCTTAAAAAGAAAAAATTTCCCAAAAAAAAAAAATATTTTTCACTAAATAATAAAATTTTCACTATAATTCAGTTTATCACTAAAATTCAATTTTTCACTAAAAATTCATATTTATTGCATTTTTAGTTGCTTGTTTATTTATTAATTTTCGTTCTCATTGCAGAAACCTTAAGGACTCGGATAAGAAGCCCTTCATTGAGTTCGCCGAGAAGCTACGCCTGACACACAAGCAGGAACATCCCGACTACAAGTACCAGCCGCGTCGCAAGAAGGCACGTACGCTGGCAGGAGGTGTTGGCGGAGGCATGACAGGAGTTGCTGGCACCCAGCTGAACAACACAGCAGGACTAAACACAGCAACGACAGTGACGATGACGCCAAATAACAATCAGGTGTCACGCGCAGCAGGTGACCTAAAACACAGCAATAATCGTCGAATGCCAAACAGCGCGGGCAACAACAATAGAAATGGCCGCACTCCAAAGCAACAACAACAACAACAGCAACAGAATAGCCACAACAATGCTGAGAACAACAACGATGCGCTCTGCAGCGAAGCTTTTCTCAAGTCTCTCAATAGCGCCTGTGCTGCGACGTTGCTGACGCAGGGGAGTCTGAGCGTCAACGATGAATTAGCATCGGAGCATCGACGCTTTGACTACGCGCGTCACATGGATTCGCCCTGCTCTACAAACAGCTCGTTGCAGTCGTCGACGGCGGCGAGTGCTGTTGGCGCCGCCGATGGACAGCCGCTGACGCCACCTGCGACGCCTTACGCCTTGCAGCAACAGTTGTCGCTGTCATCGAAGCGTTGCCTGACGCCGACGCACAGCAGCGGCAGCGTCATCGAGCATAGTTTGTTGCTGCGGCAGCTGAGTGAAGCAAATGTTGCTGCAACAGCAACAACGCAGTATTCACCCGTTGCGTCATGCGTCACTGCGTCTGCAGACGCACGTGAATATTTGACGCTGGGCGGCGACACACAATACTTTGGTGGTGGCGGCAGCGATGTAATGGATTTTGCGCGGTCCTCGTCCGCCGCCGATTTCTTGGATGCGGCGGCATATTTGACATCGTCGCAGCCAACGACGTCAGGCTTCGGGCAATATCAACATTATGCCGTCGGCTCGTCAGCCGCCGCCGCTTATATGAATTTCAACGGCTCCCTAGAATCAACATCGCCTCAACCGTCGAGCGGTGCTCTAAACTACTTGCAGCCGGCTCAAATGAACCACAACTATTTGGCGCCGCTGGCTGCGCATAGTGGCGGCGACGGCAGTGCTGCGGATGATGGCGGTGATGGTGACACTGACGCCGCTGAGACTGATATCGATCCCAAGGAAATCGACCAGTATTTGATGGATCAAGTGCTGCCAATGGCGCATAATATGCCGTACCAGCAGCACCAACAACAACAATCATCACAGCAACAACAACAAAACCACACCGCGCACATGTTGCCAGCAGCAACAACTACAAACAACGCAGATAAAACCTTGAATTCCGCCAACTCTGCATCAACCGCCGCCTACAAGTCGCACGAGCAACACATGTTGTCACAACAACATCATTCTGTTGTTGTTACTCTGCCTGCCTCACCGACGACAACAACAACAACACGGTCCAACAATGTTGCCGCAGCCGCCGGCCAACAACTAATCACACTGGACTCATCAACAAGTTCCGCTAACGCTGATATGTCGCCGTTAGCTGTAGCAACAACAGCAACAGCAGCAACAACAAAAATGCCAACAGCCGCAACGACAACAACATCGAACATGGCAAATTATTTTTATACGCCGCATCACGAGGCGCACAAATTGAATTCCAGTTCAGTAACGATAACGCAGGGATATCAGCAACAACAAGAACAGCATCAACAACAACATCATCAGCAACAACACCAGCAGCAACAGCACCAACAACATCAGCAGCATCCACAGCATAATCATCATCAACATGCGACGCAGTATCTTTGGGGCAGTTATGTGAATCCTTAGATAACCCAGAACCAAAGTCGAATCATAATATTATTTAAGGTTAATAGATACATGTTTGGAGCTAATCAAGATACCATGGTGGCTCTGAAATCTGTTAGTAATCTGCTGATAGTAATGGGATGTTAGAAAATATGCTGAAATAAATAATAATTTTGTTCAGTTTAGTTGCTGAAACTATAAATACAAAATATAATGCAAATATGTTTGTCATAAATATACACATTTTCTACAATTATAATTTTTTTTTAAATAGAACAAAGTGTTTCAAAAACATTTTTTTAAATTAGCTACTTAATATTTTAAAAATGAAGAAACAATATGAAGATTATTTAGTTACAATAAAAAGATTTTATTGTTCAATCAATCAAAATCATAATTAAGATAATCAATTTGAAGTTTGCAGAACTATAAAGTTGTTGGTATACTTTATATTAACTGTTATTATGGTTTGTATTTATTGTGTGTTAATATCAGAACTATGATTTATTCGTTAAACGGCAACCAATTTGAATTGTAGTTAACTGTTGTTGAATTTTAAATATGTTTGTCATAACTATGCTAAAATTTGTTGTTTATGTTGGATAAATAATAAATTTATTTTATACTTTCGAGAATTGTTCAAATTAGTTAAAACAAAATAAGTAGATATATGTCTAAAAATATTTCTAATTATATACAATTTTTTCAAAATAGATTTGTGACATTACTTTAATTATTTTTAAAACTTAAAAAATTATACAAAGATTTAAGTACTATATGGATTCATTTCAAATATTTACTGTTTCTTAATATGTAAAATCTTGATGGTTCCAATTAAATTTGTATAATTTGCAATGACTCTGATAAAATGTCTATTCACAGTTTTAAAAAGTTATTGGTTTATTTATTTATCAAATTTATTCGAATTTTAATTAACTGTTATTAAATAAAAATATGTTTGTCAGAATTATGCTTATGTTTATTAAATATTTGTGTATAATTATTTAGGTGATAAATTCGAAATCCATCAAGAATAAAAAACAAACAAACTAAATAGTTGTTCGTCTTACAAAATTTGAATATAATCAAATATAAATAATTGTCGCGAACATATAACATTTGATTAAAAATTATATTTCAAGCAAACACAAAAAATTACCTGCCGTCAGTCAGTCACTATTTTATGGTTGCCGCAAACATTTCAATCATGATTTGATTTAATTTTATTTTTATAAAAATGTTTGCGACAACTATAAACTAATGGAGAATAAAAAATATAATATATATGCTTGGTTTAATAATATAAAAAATTATGAATACGTTTTTTATAAATTAACAATATACTTATATATGGTATATATAATTAATACATTAATTCGTTTACATATATCGACGTTTAAAACTATTAATTAAATGTAGATATTTTATATAGTTTTAAACAACTTTTTTAGTTTGTACTATACTTGTGGGAAATATATTCTGAGCATATTAATTAATTATAATTATATTTATTATACTCTAAGTAAAACAAAACAATGATTAGTGTTTAACATTTGAGTTATTGTTATGGCTCGAATGATGTTTATATCATAATTATATAAATATTTTGTAATTTTATTTGTAATAAATTTAGCATAATAAAATTTGTACATTAAGTAATTACAATTTAACAGTGTTTTTTTTATATACAAATATATTTTAAATTACATTTATAAATATTATAATTTATTATTTTAAATTACAATGTTTATATCGTTTGTTAATATTATTAGCGATTGGAATATGTATTTATGTAGATAATTAGAAAGTATTTTATATACAGTATTCTATATAAACACAATTTAAAGGGTAAAAAGGCAACGAAATATAATAATTATAACGAATATTTTCCAATATTTTAAAAATTATTTTGAAATGAAAATTCTATTTGAATTTCAAAAAAGGAAATCAAATCTAACGCAGAAAATTTATGATTGGAAGATAAATATTTAGGTCTAAACTTTTAATTTCATGCTGGAATATGCATACCTGCAATCTGACCTATTATGAAAGATATGATCTTGTCCAGCTCATATTTATTAAATATCCGATCTTTGAATTTAATGTTCTAAGACTGCATACCCTGAAGTAAATGAGATTTATTTTTTTTTATAAAAGTTGTATGAAATTTAGTGCTTCAATGTTCCCCACATTGGCATGCAATTTTTGAAGGTACCTCATCCAATTTTCTACTGGCAACCTTTATGTAAACTATGAACAATGTATGAATGGTTTAATGAGTACTTCATAATATTAATATAAAAAAACTTTACATGGTAAAGTTGCCCATCAAAATGTAGTACTTAAAATGCCAAACAAAATGGTGGAAAGTAGTAAATGGTACAACAAGTTAAATAAATATTAAAAATTCATATATCGTGTACACACGTAGAAACTAGTGTGGGAAGTTTAAACATAATAATGGTATAAAGTGTTAATTGACGTAAACTTGCGTTTAATTTAACAATTTGCCACCTCATTTGTGAGTTCGGTTGAGATTTCGACTTACCGCTCAATTGTACCATGTAATTAAATTATTTATTCTTTAAGTAGTTGAAATAACTACGATTTCTATTTGCACATAAGACGCTGGTCATAACATTATTAACAGCTAAATGTGAATTGTCGTAGTATCTATGATTAAGTGTAAATTGTTTTCATAATTGTTAAATAGTAACAATAACTATTTACCGTGTGTTTAACACATTTTTAGGGGGAAATTTTTGTGAGATTTTTATAAATTTACAAAATAGCAAAGTAAAGAGATATTTTTTATACTTAAATTAAAATGTATGCTAATTTTGAATTTTCACCTTTTTAATAACCATTTAGTGGTTACTACAACTAGAAAATTTTATTGAAATATATGTATAATAAAACTTTAATTTCCAGTTTGTCACACATTTGCATACACGGAGGGAAATAAAATTCTAAAACTCGAGAAGAATTCGGTTAGAAAGAAAAATAGTAGAATTTGACTAATATCAATAAAATACTACTAAAATTCAAGAATTTGTCATCTGTGTATCAAGAAAGCAAATTACTTAGTTGTCAAAAAAGTAAACAAACTTTATTCTACTGGTTTTTCAGAAGTAAATTTATTGATTATTAAAAACCAAAAAGAACACGCAAAATTGTTGCTGTATTCATCGCAAAAAGAACACGTGTTCATGTATTGTTGTTGTTTTCATCGAAATTGCTCTGTCTGTATGCTTTGTTTTGCGAGGTCGCCATCTGTTTGTTAGTCTGCCTGTCTGTCTGTTGAAAGTAACTAAGCCAAAATTTTCAAGATATTCAGACATTAAGTTCTTAGGTATCAAAAAAGTAACAAAGTACAATTTTTTTCTTTGGAATCAAAAAACGGCATGAAATACAATGTTTGCATGTCTGTGTTTTCACGAATAGAACAACAAAGCACAGGCAGACAACCAAGCGTCTGTGTATGAATGGATGATAAAGATATAAATAGAAAAAACGATTTATCCTACGAATTTTGGTATGGTTTCAGTTCGTAAACATAAATTTGGGTTCAATTTTGCATAAATGCCAAGTTGATTTCATTCCATTGTTATCTAAATACACTATACAATGCTTATTGGTAACGTGCGGAAGGTTTATACATAACCAACAGAAGAGGCAACAGAAGAGGAGAAGGTGTATAAGGTAAGTAAACGGTTTCGGAATAATTTACATTGATTGAATTAAATAATAATAAAAATAAAATAAACAAATCAATTACATTAAGTATTCAAAGAAGTCATTTAATATACAAAAATGCATATAGGATATAAAGTACTAAATAAACAATAAATTAACTCGACTATATTTTTTTTTTATGTTAGCTTCGTAATAATTGCTTTTAGTTACATTCAACATATCGACAGACAGACACACGAACAAACGTATGGCGCTGACAGACGGACAAAGCAAAACAAAACATAATAGCGACAAAGCAAGATCGAAAAAACAACAACTATACGAACACGTGTTCATTACATTTTGGGACGAAAACAACAACAAAATTTTTGATACCTAAGAAATTAATAACTGAATTCAAGAATAATTCTACTTAGTTACTTTTTTGATACCTAAGAAATTAATAACTGAATCCAAGAATAATTCTACTTAGTTCATTTTTTGACAACTAAGAAAATCCATTTCTTGAAATTAAGAATTTTTCGGTTATCACTCCGTATACTTCTTGATTCCTTCTGGATTTTAGAACTTTTTTCCCTCCGTGTAGCATCGCCATTATCCAGTTTTATACAATCAACGTCATTTTCCATCCTTATTATATGCCTTTTCATTTATTTTCGTTACCCAAGGAACCGTGTATCAAATTAGCCAAGTACTTTCTGCATAGAATTTCTGTTTATTAGCTGTGCCTTTGTAATTTTGTTTTCTTTATGTTGCTGTTTTTTAGAGTATTATTTTTTTCACACTAACTGGACTTTGGTACAAATATTTTTAATTTTCTGTTTTCCCTCAACTTTCCTTTTAATAAGCACCGACTTCCGGTAGATTTGTATGCACAGGCGGTCACACTTTGGAACGTTACCACTTCCATGATTTTTAATACCATTTTACATTACTTGTTTCTTTGAAAAGCACCATTTTTTAATTAATTTGATAATTTCTATTTCATTGTTATGTTAACCAAAATATGCTGTTGCGTAATTTGTTCAAATGGCTCAAATTAAAAGTAAGTATGTCCTTTTCCAACTTTTGGACCACTTTATAAAGAAGAAAAAAAAAACACCAAAACATTTTCTACTCTTTGCTCAGCTCATTAAAAAAAAAGTACCCTGCTACCTTTTTTTCTGGTATGTTTTGTACTTTTATTGCACACAATTAAATACGTTTTTCAACTAATTGTTTTTGTTTTCGAACTTATTCATGTTGTTAATTTGTTTTTCGGTTATTTGCACACTTTTTTTTAAAGGAAATTTGCTGTTTCACGCTAATTTATTTGAGAAATTTTAATATTAAAAATATTCTGTCGTTTGTCAATTTTTTACTACCCTATTGTTGCAAGTTGTTAAACGTAAGAGCGAGTGAGAATGAGCGGTAGTCATTTATAAGAAAAAATTGTCCCAACAAAATCCTGCATATATCTCAAGGCTTTGGTCTTTCAAGGTTGTGCTGCTAGTCTAAGTAAGAAATGCCTCAATATCTTTTATGTGCTGATGCTAAATTTTCGAAGAATTTACGCTCAAATGTTTGGTTTATTATTTAGGATAAAATTATGTAACATCAAGGATGATAGAATAAATGACAAAACTCCTGAATTCATTACATACGGAATATCTTTCTGACGGTCCCAAATCAATTCCGAGAATAAAACTGCACAGCAGTGAGTGATTTTATATGAAATTACTTAACTAATTTGGGTTTCAAAAGTGTGTAAATTTTTTTTCTGGCTACAGGATATTATAGCGCAACATTAGTATGATACAGGCAAAAATTATATCATTGATTTAATTAAATTATTTTATTATGGAATGGCCTGCAGAAAAATTGTTGAGTTTAATTACGGTTTTAAAAACAATATTATATTATTTTTGGCGAACATAAACTGAAAAGTATTGCAAAAAATGAACGAAAAATATATATTTTGATTTAAATTTAGTTTGATGAACAGAATTCTTAAATATGATGTACATATATTTTGTATATTATGTATTTGCTCATTAATATGATGAAATGCATTCTTCACATGCAGTTCATCATATTAAAGAACTCTTATTCGACAGTAACCAAGCGTTCATAATATTTATGATCGCATTAATTACATTGATGTTGTTAGTCATTAATATTATGAATAGTTCTTCAATACAATGAATCAAGGTTTAAAGAACGAAATTTATCAATATGATGTGTATCAAGTGCTGTACATAGTATTCATTCCCGAATGAGACCATAATTCCCTAGAGTATACTGTCAGTTCTACCGTTATATTTTATTGTTTTCATAGAACTATAAAAGTGTTATATCGTCGGAAAGATATTGTCCGTAGCTTATCATTTATTTTAATCACTTTATTACTGTAATTATTTTAATGTTTGCATAAAACAATAAATATATTTTTTAATAGTAAAGCTAATATTTGGTGTGAAGCTCTCTCTATCTCTTTCTGTTTTCATGTACTTTGATCCTTATAAAAGAAAATGCTTTTATTATTTATGTCATCTTTTATTAGTGCCATAAATAATATGTTGTATGTTCATTTTGTAGCCGCAAATGTAAATAAAACAAAAATTTTGATTTGTTATCATATTTCTATTAATGAAATCCCACAAAAACGAATCATTTTTTTGTGTTGGCAATGTTTTCTGTTTTCCTAATCGCATTGGGAGCCATCGAAAACGTGTGTAATACCAAGCATAAAAAAAAAACAAAAAAAAATAAAAAAAAAACAATGTAATTGTAATTTGTATAAAAGCTCTTAGAGCCAACAAAGGACCTGCTCTGGCGCACATGTACGGTTAATCTTATTTTGTGTGCATATATTTGGTGTGCAGTGTAGGTTGATATATAAATTAGTAGCACATCACTAGTGTTTCATATAAATATCATAGACTTTGATTATGATTGATGCGTATTTGGTTGTGAGAAATAAATATAAACTGTTGTTTATTTGCTGTATGTGCTACAAGTAACAAAAGTTTTATAATTTATTCTATTTATGATTGAAAAATTTTAATCTGTATTTAATTATAATCAAGCCTTTATTATGATATTACTATTTTAGTACTCTAAAAAATGAGCAATTATATTTAATTTCGATATGCTGTACATCATTTCTATATAACTTTTAAGTGCTGTTTTTAAAGACATACTTAGTAGTTTTATTTCCTATTACGAAAAGTTGAAATATAATTTAAGACCCTCCTCAGTCACTTTTTATAATAAATAAAACACAGTACATTAAAAAATTAGTTTTCCAAAAATTTAAACGCAATTTTTCTTTTAATTGATTAATTTTAATATTTTTGTTAGGATTTTTAATAGTTCAATGCTATAACACAGTTGGATAATTCCAACTTGGAATGTATTATAGTTAGATAATAGTTGGACTGTATAACAATTGAAATATAAAACAGTTCGACTGTATAACAGTTGGACTTTATGACAGTTGGACTGTAGAATAGTTGAATTGTTTAGTAGTTGGAATATTTGAATGTCGGACTGTATAACAAATTGACTGTATAACAGTTGTACGCTATAACAGTTAGACTATATAACAGTTAGACTTAATAACAGTTCGAATCTCTAACCGTTGGGCTGTATTACATTTGAACTGTATAACAGTTGGACTGTATAACAATTGAACTGTATAACAGTTGGACTGCATAACAGTTGGACCGTATAACAGTTGGACTGTATAACAATTGGACTGTATAAGAGTTCGACTGTATAACAGTTCGACTTTATAACAGTTGGATTGTATAACAGTTTGACTGTTTAACAGTTTGACTGTATAACAGTTGGACTGTATAACAGTTGGACTGTACAACAGTTGGACTGTATAACAGTTGGAATGTACAACAGTTGGACTGTATAACAGTTGGACTGTACAACAGTTGGACTGTATAACAATTGGACTGTATAACAGTTGGACTGTATAACAGTTGGACTGTATAACAGTTGGACTGTACAACAGTTGGACTGTATAACAGTTGGACTGTATAACAATTGGACTGTATAAGAGTTCGACTATATAACAGTTGGACTGTATAACAGTTTGACTGTTTAATAGTTGGACTGTATAACAAATGAACTGTATAATAGTTGGACTGTATAACAGTTTGACTGTATAACAGTTGGACTGTATAACCGTTGAACTGTACAACAGTTGGACTGTATAACAGTTGGACTGTATAACAGTTGGAGTGTAAACAGTTGGACTGTATAACAATTGGACTGTATAACAGTTGGACTGTATAACAGTTGGACTGTATAAAAGTTGGACTGTATAACAGTTGGACTGTATAACAGTTGGACTGTATAACAGTTGGACTGTATAACAGTTGGAGTGTAAAAAGTTGGAATGTATAACAATTGGACTGTATAACAGTTGGACTGTATAAACGTTGGACTGTATAACAGTTCGACTTTATAACAGTTGGACTGTATAACAGTTGGACTGTAAAACAGTTGGACTGTATAATAGTTTGACTGTATAACAGTTGGGCTGTATAATAGTTTGACTGTTTTACGGCTGGATTGTTTAACAGTTGGGCTGTAAAAAGTTGAACTGTAAATAGTTGAACTGTATAATAGTTGGACTGTATAACAGTTGGTATGTATAACAGTTGGACTATATAACAGTTGGACGGTATAACAGTTCTAAACACAGGCCTGCGGACTCCACTTCAACTACTCTCGAACAGAATTACAGAATATAGAAATAAAGTACAATTTTTGTAAAAAAATAAAAAAAAGCCCTACATAATTGAAATGGCCGATAAACGTTCTCCGAATTCTTAGGTCATGGCCAAGCGTTTTGCTTTGTTGTACAAAATGAAATTCGACTTCACTCAAGTGCGATTTTGTCGCTTTAATTTGTAGATGATTTGCTGAATATGTTATTTGGTCTTCGGGGTCAGTGCACAAAAACAAGCAAACAGATGGACACAAACATTTAAAAACTAAATCAACTTATGTGGGCAACAAAATTTAGATTTAAATCATATTATTGATGGACAATCACACATACTCACGCACGCACGAACGCACACGAACACTAAAATACACACAATAGACACATACAGTAACTCAACCAGAAGTTGAATCTATAGGTTATTCTAAACCGCATCCAATACACCGAGTTGTGGAATGGACGCATGACAACCTAGTGGTTGCTGCATGGCAAGGCAATGAGGCGGAAAATTGCTACAGCTGAAGGAAAACGACAACAGCAAAAATATTTCGAAAGACTACGTAAAGAACAAAGTCAGCAACAATAACCACAGTACCAATAACTTTATGAAATTTTCCTCTTCTTATTTGTCATGGCAGCAAAATTCTAAAGAATTTACTAAAATAATCCTTTTTTCATTTCTTGTTAAAGTCGAGCACAAGTCTAAGTCCAAGACAGCACTCTCAAGAATACAGCTCAAGGCACAGTTTAACCCATAGACGGGGGGTCCGTTGTCTAGAGTATCGTTTAGGTGCAGGACGTGCGGTAATTGTTTGAGGTCAAGTCTGTTGTGCCAACGAGTTGTGAGAACTGACAAATGGGTTAAAGGTGAAACGTATTGCACGAGACTTTGTTTCGCACTACTCACGTTTGGAGCGAAGCATATTTGAAGAATACGCAGACAAACTTAGTATGAATTTGTTGTTGCCATAGTGTTGTGATAAGGTTGGTTCGTATCGTTTTGTGCTCTGCGGGAACTACGTAAGCAACGAGAGAGCTTTCATTAATTGGGCACTCTCTGAGCGTTCGTTTATGCTGATACTGATGCTGAGCACCAGTGTTGCCATCACTCAATGGCCAAATATGGCTAAAATTTCTCATAAAAGTGCTAAATTTTATTTTATGTAAAACAAAACACCAGATTATAAACTTTTCGGTTAAGTGATTCATTTTTTAAGTAATTTTGGGGTTTGGACACTTAAATAATCTTGTTTACCTGAAGTACTTTAATATTCATTTGTTAACCATTTGAATGCAAATATTTTCTATTCGGGATCCAAACCTAAAAATGTTGATTTTTTATGCATTTTCAGTAAAAACATTTTGATTCAATAAAAAAGGGACATTTTGAAATTACTTATTTTACAATGATATCATGTTTGAAAAAGGACACAGTTTATTCTACTGGAAATATTCAGTCCTTATGTCTAATTAGTTTCTTTCATTAATAGATTTTAATACTCACAAAAAAATTTTTAAGTTAAAATTTTAAATTTAAGTTTTAAATAAATTTTATTTGCCAAATGCAAATAAAAATCTAATTGAAAATAGCTAAAATAAAAAAAGTGGCTAAATTTCCGGCTAATAGCATTTTCAGAATTTAATGGCTAAAAAATTCCAAAAATGTCTAAATTTAGCGATAAAATGGCTGCTTTGGCAACACTGCTGAGTAACAATAAGAGCACAATAACGTAGAGAACATTTGAAATTTCGTATTATTGGATACAGGGTCATTTTGACCCATTTATATTTATTTCCATAATTGAAACAAATTTTATAAAATTGAAGATAGAAATTGAAAATTTATTGAGAATGAAAATGTTGGGAGTTAAATTCCTAAAAAGTCTAGTCTAGCAAAATTATGATTATGCAAATAATACTTGTTACTTTTCACATATTCATAAATAAATAATTGATTTGGTAACTTATTTTTGAGTCAGTAATACTTGCTACATTTTACATATTCAGAATTAAATAATTGATTAGGTAACTTACTTTAATTAACACCACTCGAATATAAATTAATATTTTAGTTTTAAATTTTTTTACTATATTCTAAATCTTTAAAATTTAAAATAATGAACTTTTATAATTTTCAGTAAAACCTAAACACTTTTGCAATTCGGGCGACTTGACACCCACGACTTTTATAAAATTACTTAATTTCTGGTAATTTTTTATATTTTAAAAATTTTCAATTTAAACCTTTTTTTCGTCGACAAACACAATAAATTACATTTTGTGTATTTTAAACATATGGTAATCCTAAGCAGATATCTTCTGAAAAAGTTACGTTAAAAAAATAGTAATTAATAATATTTTGTTGCATTATGTTTACAAAAAAAAAACAGAATACAAATTACGTTGAGAGAAAAGCACAACCGATAATAAAGTTATTAATTTCAGTGCTGAGTTTGGCTATGTTCTAAATACCCATTAACCATTTTATTATGATATCTTAAATACTAAATAAATAACCAAAAATAGTCTAAAAACATAACCATTTTTCGAATTTATATCCAAATACACTTATTAGAATGTAAGCATTTTTTTATATATTAAAATTCGTCTTGATAGTTCATATAAATATTTGGTTTAAGGTTTTTTTTTCAAAAGATTATAACTTAATCGAATAATACAAATAATAATTCGATCTCAAAATTTCTCTAAATAATACTCTCTATCTCGTACATAATTTTTTATCTCATTGTTTTATCTCGTATATAGGATGTGTGCGAATTCGACTAAATGGCTGATTAAACTAAATTTTGTCGGTAATGCAGTGTTGACTTTTCAATTTAGCAAATCTTCGAGCTGTCTAAATTGAACTAAATTGGATGACAACAAACACACATATGATTATCAATTGATTATTGACTTTAACAATTGTCGGTTACCGAATGGAGATCAAATGAAAAGCCGTTTAATTTAGTTTAGACAGCAATTTAGTCGAATTCGCATACACCAATAATACCCATTCTACCATGTCTCGGATCTCTTGAAAGATCGAAGTTTTCTCGAACTAACTGCGATAAAAATATTCGATCTCGTTGCTTTATAACTACAATTTTTGAACATTTTTCGTACAATAAAATTTACGAAAAGATACGATATTTAAATAATTATCACATCGATATCGACATATTTTTCGAAACAATATCGACATCGTTGCGACATCGATCCAGAAATGTTTTTATTGTTAAGATTTCAGAACGAATTGTATATATAGATACGAAATCGTAATCGAGATCTAATGAATTTCCCGATAACTCGAAACAGTCTCGAAGCGATATCGAATCGATTGACAGACTGGGTACATTGATTTTAGCTTTTCTAAATTGTGCAAAGTTTATATTAATTATTTTTGTTCTAAATTTTAGTTCATGTTTTGTAAGTAGAATTGGACTGAATTTTATATCGTGTAGTTCAATACTATTATTAAATAGTAATTTTTACCAATCACGTAATTTTATAAGTACTTAATTAGTAATATTTAATTCGGGAATTTTCTGGACTAGAAAATGATCGGAATCCCGGAATTGTATTCCCTAAATATGCGTCATCCGTATATTTTTGCAATTTTCAAATTTTTAGAATGTTAGCATTTCAATTAAAAAAATGCTATTTAAGTAAATAAAAAAAACTTAACTAAAAACAAAAATTTTATTATCTAAGAATAGTATTTTCAAAAGTCCATTTAAGTAATATTTAAAGTTCATTATTCATTATCAATTTTGGTTTAAATTCGATTGCAGCATTTAAGTTGTATTCAAAAAAGCAATATATTTGTTCATATCTGGGATCAATTAAACAATATTAATTTCCTAATATTTCTACTATTATTAGATTTAAGTATTTCTGACTCAAACATTTTTTTTTTAAATTTGAATAATATAATTAGATTTTCGGAATTTTTCCTTCGATAAAGTAAATTTTGAATTGGACTATTTTTTTGTCGAACAGTGTTAAGTAAAAATTATTTTAAGAATTTTATTTTACTAAAAAAATACATCGCCCTGTATAGGATTTTGTTTATAACCTCTCACTCACTCTTTCTCTCGCTCATGAGTTCTCTCGCTCATAAGTTCTCTCGCTCATGAGTTCTCTCGCTCTCTGCAAAATAATGCACAACGTAACACTTTACGTTTTAGGAGAACATATCGCAATAGCCACACCTTACGTTCACATCCACAAGTGTTTGTCGTATGCTCTCGTTGTCGTCCTGCCCTAACACAGCACCACAACGTATCCTGTCGTGTTTGATACCTATTCGTATTCGATGATAAAACAAGAGCGTCGGCTCGCGTGGCAAACAGTTAACAGTGAAACGCGTTGCCGAACGAAACAAAATGATAAAACGTAGCGTCTAAACGTGTCCTTTCGTAAAAATAAATTCAAATTTTGTTCTAACCATTGCCGTCGGTTGATTAACGCTGATTTGTGAGCCTAAAGGATTTTCATACAGTGTTTATTGTGAACGTTATTAAGTCGCATGTGTCGATGTAAACAAACCACGTAAAATACAGTCATAACCCGTCGTATGCTGAAGTTTAAATTTGCGGTTTATTTGTTTTCGGCACAGTTACCGTGTCAGCGACATCAATAACACGCACAGGTGAATCTCAACTGGATGTGGTGCGTGCGTTGCTATTGGATTTTGTGTTGAGTCCCTTGATGAGCCACTCCATCACCAGTAGTCCTGTGGTGGTTGGCTGCAATTATGCCATGTGTTCACATCTGCTTTATTCAATATGTGCAAATTTTCCAAGTCATTGAATTTCAATACAAGCTCTAATAAGCAAGGATACTTAGAGGGCTTCATTGAAGTTGCATTTTTCAGAATTAAGTGCAGTTTGAGTGGTTCTCAATGAAAAATATTTCAAATAACAAGGAACATATTGTACTGACATTAATTAGTAATACTTTAATTTAATTTAGTTCAGTTGATTATGAATCTTTTATTAAAACGAAGTATTTTTGTAATGACGATATTTTGTTCAACATGTTATCTAACTGATTAAAGGTTAAATTTTAAAATTATATAGTTTTTTAATTTCTTATTTATTCGACATTTTAAATTAATTTTATCATTTAAAAGTATATTCCTATTTATATAATAATAATATAAACCAGTTGGGAAGGTAAGATCACATGGGAAATTTTAAAGTAGGTGTAATTATGATAGTTACGATTATCAAAATTATAGTCGGTCTAAGCCGACTATAAATACCCTACACATATGTGTGGTTACCACTCAAAGTGATATATAGATCACCAAGGTATACGAATCCTGAAAATAACTACAAACATTCAATCGCTGAAGAATTTCCATTCATTTGATACCCATATTTACAAATGGGTAGGTGTACCGAATTTCGATTTTTTTTTTGTGAACCACAAGTCTTTTCGCCGGAAAACATTATTATCATGTATTTGAGCATGATGTCAATATATATTTGACCAAAAAAGTTTACCTAAACACGTATACATTAAAATTGATCTTTATATGTACATTTTATATGAGGTATTTGAACATAAGTGGTCGGATCATAGGTCACAATGAACCGATCTCGCCAATTTTTTCGCACATACAGCGTAGGTATATTAGTAATCTAAGTTATAAGTTTCATTTATCTAGCTCTTCAATTTTAAAAGTCTTAGGGATTTCAACAGACAGACGGACAGACAGACGGACAGACAGACAGACAGACAGACGGACAGACAGACGGACAGACGGACATCGCTAAATCGACTCAGGAGGTCATGCTGATCAAGAATATATATACTTTTCCATACCGGAGATGCTTCCTTCTGGGTGTTACAAACGGCGTACCAAACTGAATATACCCTTTCACTCTTAGTGTAGGGTATAAAAACAATTAATAATTAATTTGATAACTCATTCATCACTTAGAAATACTATTCATCATTTTGAATGAGGTATTCATCGTTTTCAATTAATATGAATCATTTTAAAGAATATTCATATTTGCATTCATTGTTTAAATTTTATAAATATTCTACAATGGGACTTATTATTTATGAAATTAACTAATTATACTTCATATTTACATTTAGATCAAATTTGTATTAGGCTCAACACATATTCTTCATACAAATTACTCTCTATATCATCGTATTCGAAATTCCCAGTCTTTCAAATATCGTTTACATACTAAAGTATTCATCGTATTTATATTCAATATAACGGATCAATGTATTATACATCATACCGATTAATTATTCATCCTATTATATCAATGTTCATCTAACTGATTGGATTTTAATAGTGATTGATTTTAATTTCATAATGTATAAGCAATATACATCATTTATTACATCATTCATTACATCGAATTTCAACAATATATCGCTGATATTCAAGAAATAATCATATTTACACAGAACTTAATTTTTAATAAATGAGTATATACACGAAGGGAAAAAAGTTCTAAAACCCAGAAGGAATCAAAAAGTATACGGAGTGATATACAGCTAAGCCGAAAAATCATTAATTTCAAGAAAAGGATTTACTTAGTTGTCAAAAAAAGTAACTAAATAGAATTATTCTTGAATTCAGCTATTAATTTCTTAGGTATCAAAAAGGTAAATAAGTAGAATTAATCTTGATTTCAGTTGTTAATTTCTTAGGTATCAAAAATTTAATGAACACGTGTTTGTATAGTTGTTGTTTTTTCGATCTGGCTTCTTCTACTATTATGTTTTGTTTTGCTTTGTCTATCTGTCTGTCAGCGTCATATGTTTGTTCGTGTGTAACTAGTAAAGTAACTAAAAGCAATTATTTCGGAGCTAACATAAAACCAGTTGGGAAGGTTAGATCACATGGGAAATTTTAAAGTAGGTGTAATTATAATAGGTAATTATAATTATGTGTAATTATGATAGGATCATAGGTCACAATGGACCGATCTCGCCAAGAGTGAAAGGGTATATTCAGTTTGGTACGCCGTTTGTAACACCCAGAAGGAAGCATCTTCGGTATGGAAAAGTATATATATTCTTGATCAGCATGACCTCCTGAGTCGATTGAACGATGTCCGTCTGTCCCTCTGTCTGTCCCTCTGTCTGTCCCTCTGTCTGTCCCTCTGTCTGTCTGTTGAAATTACATTTTTTTAATATGGGTATCATATGAATGGAAATTCTTCAGCGATTGAAATTTTGTAGTTATTTTCAGGATTCATACACCCTTGTGACCTATATACCACTTTGACTGGTAACCACACATATGTGTAGGGTATTTATAGTCGGCTTAGACCGACTATAATTTTGATAATCCTAACTATCATAATTACACCTACTTTAAAATTTCCCATGTGATCTAACCTTCCCAACTGGTTAAATTTCTCGTGCTTTCAATTTTTTTGACAAAATAAGATTTTTTAACATATATCGCATTGGAATCGGAATAATTTTCGAAACAATCTCGAACTTTTAATATCGTTCCGATTTAAAAATAAATTCTTCCGAGAAAATTTCGGGGGAACTTGATATCTACCTACCATGTAGGTCGAATTTAACGCATGATATTATTATTACGATAAAGTATTCGATATCGTGTGTGAGTCATGCCAAATTAATTCTTTTAAAAAATAAAAAATAAATAGTTTAAAGTGCTTCTCAAGCAATAGTAATTTTGACTACAAAATAGCAACAGTTAAGTAAACTTTATGTACTATGTAACCAATAAAAGAACATTTTATGTTTCTTACAAAATTTTAGGAATCGTAAGAGACATAAAAATTCCGCATGGCAGCTTCCATATTCTATGTAACTCAAACCTTCAGTACCACAGACAAATAAAAATAGTACTCTCTGCCTTGGCTGCCTTTTCACCTAAAGGCACACTTTCTTTTGCAGTCGCTAGGATATTTTCATTTTTTGTTTCATTTTTCTTTGACGATGCGCTCTTTTATGCCTGTCAAGGGGTTAATTACCCTCAAAATGTTATCTATCTGTGAAAAAGACTCGAAATTCAATATGTATTCGAAGAAATTTTGTAATGCCAACCAAATTTGTTTTGAAGCCTCCAAAACAAATTTGGTTGGCATAGTCCCCGTTAATTATATGGCATAGCATTTTAAATGTGCCGATGTTTTGTATGGTAAATTATTGCATATCGGATTAAATTTTGGTTACTTGAGGCTTTCAAATGTAACAAAAGTTTGTAGGGTTTTTTGAAAATTATTGTCTTGAATATGTAATTTTAGATAACAGTAAATAAATGCAGGAGCAGTTATTTAATTACAGTAGAACACAGAAATAGGGTAATTATAAACAAGTTTTGTAAGTTAATTATATTTTAGGAATTTGTCTTTTATTTGAACTTGTATTATTTCTGTAGTAAGAGTACTCTAAACATGAAAATATAATTTTCAATAATAAGTTGTAGAAAGGATGCATTTCTTATTGTAAAATTAAAATTAAAGGGAAAAGAATATAGTAGTGAAGAATTAATTTTTATTCATAACACTACTCAACAAAACGAGAAAATTTATTTACCATGAACTTCCCATACATCAATTCTATATAATTCGCGGTTGCTTATTTTGACTACATACTCAGTTTTTTTCTATTACGTAATGTTTGTAAGAAAATGGTTATCGATATTTTAAGCCTTTTCAGGCACTTTTAAAAATTAAACCAGTTGGGAAGGTTAGATCACATGGGAAATTTTAAAGTAGGTGTAATTATGATAGTTAGGATTATCAAAATTATAGTCGGTCTAAGCCGGCTATAAATACCCTACACATATGTGTGGTTACCATTCAAAGTGATATATATGTCACCAGGGTATACGAATCCTGAAAATAACTACAAACATTCAATCGCTGAAGAATTTCCATTCATTTGATACCCATATTTACAAATGGGTAGGTGTACCGAATTTCGATTTTTTTTTTTGTGAACCACAAGTCTTTTCGCCGGAAAACATTATTATCATGTATTTGAGCATGATGTCAATACATATTTGACAAAAAAAGTTTACCTAAGCACGTATACAGTAAAATTGATCTGTATATGTAAATTTTATATGAGGTATTTGAACATAAGTGGTCGGATCATAGGTCACAATGGACCGATCTCGCCAATTTTTTCGCACATACAGCGTAGGTATATTAGTAATCTAAGTTATAAGTTTCATTTATCTAGCTCTTCAATTTTAAAAGTCTTAGGGATTTCAACAGACAGACAGACAGACGGACAGACAGACGGACAGACAGACGGACAGACAGACGGACAGACGGACATCGCTAAATCGACTCAGGAGGTCATGCTGATCAAGAATATATATACTTTTCCATACCGGAGATGCTTCCTTCTGGGTGTTACAAACGGCGTACCAAACTGAATATACCCTTTTACTCTTAGTGTAGGGTATAAAAAGTATAGTCCCCAAAAAACTGTAAAAGCAATTTATTTACAATTGTTAAGACTAATTAAAATTTACCGATTAATAATATTATTCCGATATGGTTTTAAGCAATTTGAATTTAAACTCCACAAAAAAAAATAATCGACGTAAATATAGCAACTGACATTAATTGCATTCATTAATTATTCTAGCAATGAAATACACTAATTAAATGAAAACATTTGCCAATCTGCGTTATATCAGCAACTGCTTTCGCTAATATGAATATTTGAACGTGAATAGCAAATGATTTTATTAAATTAGTGAATTTCATTGCTGGATTGATTAAAGAATGCAATTAATGTCGGTTGATATATTTACGTCGATTATGGTTTTCTGTGTCGAAAAGTATTGATTCTTAGAAGATTTTTACTCATAAATTATAAAAGGATTTATGGTTATATTCAAGGTTACGAGAGAAGTTCAAGGTAACGCTAAAAAGTATTAATTTTTTTGTATCGGTTCTCATGTTAAAAATATGCCCAATCAACACAGTTTCCGTTAACCCCAGTACGTCGAAAAAAAATCCAACTTAATTAGGTAATTTGGACCAATTTGGTCCAATAGGCGATTTGTATAGAAATTGAAATTTTTTTAGTTAGAGTTTAATTAAATTGTGATGAGCAACTAAACAGAGATGAAAAAATGTGGTCATGAATACACTAAGGGACCATTTTGGTCCAAATTGACTTATGTGTTACTTTTTCTAAATAAAGCATTTTTAGCCGTTATATGTTTATTTCAAAATCGAATATATATTCCTTTACTGAAATAATTCACCGCCAAAAATTTTCAGAGCGATACCTTTAACCGTTTTGAAGATACATACAAACAAAATTCAATTTGGACCAAATTGGTCAATAGACGTACCCGGGTTAAAACCATGTCAAAAATATCAATATTGACACGATATCTTCCGATTTTGATAAAACATGGAGTTTTCCGCGTCGGTTAAAAAAATAATTTCGATGGAGTCTCCTATAGTTTCTGAACTATCAAGTTTGAATGATAAATTGCCGATTTTTTCCATACGGAATTGGTTATATATAATAAGCAAAATATGGAATTAAAGCAATGAAGCAAAAGCAAGGAAAAATCGGCAATTGAACTTTAAAATTTGATAGTTCAGAAACTATGGCACCGCCATCGAAATTAATTTTTTAATCGACGGGGAAAACTCCTAGGTTAAGTATCCAAGTAACTATCAACATATCCAGCTTTTTCTTTCTAATTGATCTACTTATTTTTTATATCATATTTTGATTGAGCAATTATGAAATACTTCAAAAATAAATCTAAAACTATTCTAAATGTTAATTTTCTATTAAAGATTATTAAAATTAATTCAAAAACTTAAACAACGTTTATTTTAATTAATGTGTATGCCAAACTAAGATTTTTGAACGCATTACCAATTAACCATTGCTGAATAAATGCTCATTGCATTTCGAGTTTCAAAGCTATGACATGCATTAAACCATGGAAATTGCAATTACTGTACTAAAACGTATTATTACTAATTGCACTTAGATGCAGTAATGAGTTCGTGTGCGCCCACAGTGCAAAGATGCAGCCCAGACCCATTGAAGTGGCAATGCAAATAATTAAATGTTGCGTATACGCAGTGTCAGGCCATAAATAGCAAAGCGCAATTTGCTGATTGATAAAAGCAGATGTAAAACCAATGTGCAAACCAATTTTATTTTTTTTAATTTTTAATGTATATTAAATTTCTCTATGATTTTAGTTACGAACATTTACAATTTTCCAGTTAAAAATAAACAAATCGAACACAAATTCTTTGTAAAATGCAAATTAAACGCAGTGCTTAGTTCTTTTCCAAGAAACACAATCTAAATTAGAAAATAAAAACAACTAAAGTAACAATAAATGGCAAAATAATTAAAAGTGATATAAAGCATAAAATCAATATCTAAAAATCAACATAAATACACAGTAAACTTTACAAAACAGTTCAACAATAATTTGTGAATTTCAATTGATTGGTCTGGAATATACACAACCTCAAAATGTTCTGGATACTGCGACGCACTGGTGCGGTGAATTTTTTTAATTCGTTGAATAACAATTGCGGCAGCTCAAAGGGAAACAGCAGCAGTACAAATGGTAAGTCCCCTGGCAGTGGGGTTTTATATGGAATTCACACATATAAAATTTATCGACACAAAATTCAATCGAACACAGAATATAAAGGTACTAACAAAAAACTGTATTGAATTCAATTTTTGCTGAATTTAACTGCAACAAATCCATCAAATTCATTCTGTGACGAATTTATTTTAATTATATAAAAAAAGTTTAATAAGTCATTTATAAAGAAAAAACCAATTAATATTTAAATATATATTTTTTTAACAGAAAATTTAAATTTGAATATTATAATTGAGAAATATATCCAAAATGTAATTGGTTTTTGTACTGGTGTAAATCAAATTTTCCACTTCAGAATTTGGATTTTATTAAATTTGTTTTTCTGATGGGTCGGTTTTACACCGCCTATACTGTTTAAAAATTCTCTAAAATGGTGCATTCTTTAACTATATTTTCGACAAGGCAATTTTGTGTAAAAACCTTTTTACTTTTTTTTTGAAATTTCTATAAATTTGAATTATGGGAAGAGGAGTATTTTGTAAAAATTAAGGTACAGTGGTCAATTTTGAAGAGATGGTTATTACATTTTTGGAATATATGGATATTGTATAAACTGCATTTTCAGTGGATCCATTTTATATAGATCATTTTTTCTATTTAAGAATTTTTTACAATAATGAATTCAATGTTAACTGGATTTTCGACAAGTCCATTTTATAAAGAAGTTTTTTTCGGTTTCAGAATTTTGTATAAAGTTGAATTTTGATTTAATTGTTGGGAAGAAATGTAATTTGTTAAAACTTAAGAGATATATGTCAATTTTGTACAGATAAATGTATAAATTTTAGTATTTTGTAAAAGCTGAATTGTAATAAAATGTATCGCGAGGTTGATTTTTTAAAGTTAAAGGTATTTTTCTATATCAGAATTTTGTGAATAGATAGATTTGGTATAAAACCGATTTTGTAAAATTTGATTTTTCAATTTCATTATTTAGTGAAATGAGGTAAATGGCATGAAATGGATATTCAACTGGATGATATTGTGCAGAGGAACTGTTTCATTTTTGGATCTGGCGTTGAAACGTTGGGCAGCATTAAAACGTAAATGCAAAATACTTATTGTATTCGGTAGACCTAGAGCCCGACGAAGTAGTTTTCTTTAAGGTCGACTAAAAATAAAAAACATTTAATAAAAATTTGGAATAAAATGTATTATCGACGAGAGAAGTTAATGAAAGTCTTCCATTTAGCTTAAACACTTCTTACTATAATATTTAGTAAATTAAAATCAAATTTAAAATAACAAAAATTAAAAGCCAATTAGTGACATCTGTTAGAACTACGTAAAACTAAAAATTGTATATGCTACGTTTGTAACAAACAGAAAAAAAATTATGGCATATTTTTAGGCACTCAATATACACTGCGTTAATCAGTTATTCAAGGTTGACCTTATGGTATTTGTATTTTAGTAATTAACATAATTTATGACCTTCATTGTTTTTTTTTATATTTTTTATATATATATGGAAAAATATATTTTTTTCTTCAACTAATCCCAAAATAGTCTTCTCCCTTGGCATGCATATAATTAAATGCTTTAACAGATGGCAACATGCTGTTGTTGCGTAAGGTTAGTTATATAAACTATGTCCTTTGATTCACCGCATTGTTAGCATTTTACTTTGTTTGTTTTGGTTTAGTATTTTCACGTCGTCATCGCTGCCACCACTGTTACATTCTGACACTTTTAGGTATTTCTGTGCTATATGTAACACGAACCACCTGTTAGTTTCACATGGTCTGCCATGTTCATTCTTAGAATCGGGGTGTTGTGTTTATTACATTGAAGCAGGAATTGACTAGGTTATTTGTTGTTTTTTTACAAAATTTTAATACATTTACTTTAAATTATGGTATTATTTCAGAGAAAAGAGTTTATATAATAAGTAATTTTAATACCTAAATTAATTTGACAGAAATAGTAAAATTACGACAGTTCAATTAATATTGCACTGGATTTAAGTTTGACAAGCCAATGGTCAAAAGATTTAACAGTTTTTTTTTTTGCAAAAATTAAATTTTTAGTGAAAAATTTAAATTTAAGTAAAAATTTAATTTTTATAGAAAAATTGATTTTTTTAGTAAAAAATTTAATTTTTAGTGATAAATTGATATTTTTTAGTGAAAAATTTAATTTTTAGTGAAAATTTGCATTTTTAGTGAAAAATTGAATTTTAAGTGAAAAATTGAATTTTTAGTGAAAAATTGAAAATTTGCATTTTTAGTGAAAAATTGAATTTTTAGTGAAAAATTGAAAATTTGCATTTTTAGTGAAAAATTGAATTTTTAGTGAAAAATTGAAAATTTGCATTTTTAGTGAAAAATTGAATTTTTAGTGAAAATTTGCATTTGTAGTGAAAATTTTAATTTTTTATTGAAAAATTGAATTTGTAATGAAAAATTGAATTTTTAGTGAAAAATTTAATTTGTAGTGAAAAATTGAATTTTTAGTGAAAATTTGAATTTTTAGTGATAAATTGAATTTTTAGTGAAAAATTGAATTTTTAGTGAAAATTTGAATTTTTAGTGAAAAATTTAATTTTTAGTGAATATTTGAATTTTTAGTGAAAAATTGAATTTTTAGTGAAAAATTGAATTTTTAGTGAAAAATTGAATTTTTAGTGAAAAATTGAATTTTTAGTAAAAAATTGAATTTTTAGTGAAAAATTGAATTTTTAGTGAAAAATTTAATTTATAGTGAAAAATTGAATTTTTAGTGAAAAATTGAATTTTTAGTGAAAAATTGAATTTTTTAGTAAAAAATTTAATTTTTGGTGAAAAATTGAATTTTTAGTGAAAAATTGAATTTTTAGTGAAAAATTGAATTTTTAGTGAAAAATTGAATTTTTAGTGAAAAATTGAATTTTTAGTGAAAAATTGAATTTTTAGTGAAAAATTGAATTTTTAGTGAAAAATTGAATTTTTAGTGAAAAATTGAATTTTTAGTGAAAAATTGAATTTTTAGTGAAAAATTGAATTTTTAGTGAAAAATTGAATTTTTAGTGAAAAATTGAATTTTTAGTGAAAAATTGAATTTTTAGTGAAAAATTGAATTTTTAGTGAAAAATTGAATTTTTAGTGAAAAATTGAATTTTTAGTGAAAAATTGAATTTTTAGTGAAAAATTGAATTTTTAGTGAAAAATTGAATTTTTAGTGAAAATTTTAATTTTTTAGTGAAGAATTCAATTTTTGTGAAAAATTGAATTATAGTAATTAATTAAATTTTTAATGAAATTTTGAAGTTTTTAACTTGTTCTAACTTGTTTTTAATTTTAGTAAAAAACATATATATTTTTATTATTATTTTTTCAAATATGAATTGTAAATTTAAATTTGTTTTGTTTAATATATATCCTCGGATTACTAAAACATAACAGTTTTTGAGTCACTAACACTCAACGCTGCATGTTCACATTCTGCACATTTTGTAATTAAATCAATTATAGTCCTTGCTGCATGTTTAGCTTGCCCAGCAGAAATTGTTAAAAGTAGAAAAAATTATATAAAATTGAATTATTTAATAAATTTCTCCAGTTCATAAAATATAAATAAAAATATTATATTAAAATTATAAAAACTATTTAAAATTTTAATGGTTTTTAAAATAATTTAAAAATTAATAGTTGCACCTGAATTAATGAAATTTGCGATGCTGCTGCACAGCAACAACATATTTTGAACGAATTACACATTTTGTCTGCATTCACAACATGTTATCTGTTGATGTTGCTATTTTGTGCGGTTGTCTGTAATTTTGTCGCATCAGCATCAGACGAAATTTAATTGGCAACCTGCAGCAAAATTGCACAAATTTAATTTTGCACAGAGGCTGTTGTGTGTGTGCAACACATGACGTATGAGTGACTTTTTAATTACTGATGAAATGCACCGCAACGACGCATTTACATAATACGCTGCTTTTAGGTGGCTGCTTTTGTTTTCTCTAAAATTTACTAAATTACAAAAACTAAACTAAATAACATTGTGACATTGAATTTAATGCAAAATCAAATTGTTATGCAGAGATTGAAATTTTATTTAAAAATTTTATTTTCATTAAATTTTTAGTGAAAAATTGAATTTTTAGTGAAAAATGGATTTATTAGTGAAAAATGTACTTTTTAGTGGAAAACTAATTTTCAGTTAAAAATGAATTTTCAGTTAAAAATTAAACTTTTAGTTAAAAATTGATTTTTTTTTAGTGTAAAATTGATTTATAGTGAATACTTGATTGATAGTGAAATATTGATATTTAAGTGAAATAAATGAATTTTTAGCGAAAATTTGTTTTTTTAGTTAAAAATTGAATTTTTACTAAATAGTTGAATTTTAGTGAAAACTTTAATTTTAATTAAAAATTTAACTTTTAGTAAAAATTGAATTTTTAGTTAAAAATTGAATTTTTAGATACAACAATTTTTTGAATTTTTGTTAATTTTCTAGTGAAAATATAATTTTTAGTTAAATATTAAAATTATACTTAATAGTTGAATTTTTAGTGCTTTTTTTAATTTAAATAAAAAATGTTGACTTTTCAGTGAAAATTAAAATTTTGGAAAATTGAAAAATTGAATATTTAGTAATTTATTGCAATATCAAATGATATAGTAGTGAAAGATTAAATTTTTTGATAAAAAATTTATATTTGGGAGAAAAATTAAATTTAATTTATATAATTGTTCTTTTTTAATACATAAAATTTTAAATTCAACCCTTTTATATTAAAGAATAAATTATATTTCACTGAAATTTCTGCCATGTAACAGTAACGTGATGCTCTGCGGCTAATGCCTTCATGGGTCATCATAATGAATTCTTCAATTTGTTTTGTGAAATATAAAGAATATCCAAACCCAAATAATAAAACAGAATAAAAACGACTCTAATCGGAAGGAAGTGCGTGCGAGGGTGCAGACTAAAAAAGGGTAAAATGTAGAAAATATAAAAAAATAAAACTAAAAAGGCAACAAATGTTAGATGGGAGGTAACCAAATAATGCAACAATCAGCAAAACAACTTTGACGCAGTTGTTAGGTTTTAATGTGAAGCAGAGCATAAAATAACTTAAGTGAATCTGTAGTTTTTTTGGCTGCACCCAGGACAATTTCGTGTCCAGCAGACTGCGTTAAATGTTAACGAAATTAGAGCGAATTGTGGATAGTACCAACGATGAGACGAGTCGAAAACAAAAAACCAACGAAAAGGTCAACTTTTAATTGGCTTAACTTGGCGCTAGTGTCTGGGTTACCACACACATACAAAACAATTAAAAACTAAATGAAAACGAAAATTTAAAACTAAATAAAATGTACAACAAAATAAAAAAAAAATCATAAATATATATAACGCAATAAAAGGCGCAAATAAACAACGTCCTTTTAAAGTTGCCACATCACAAATCTCGTTAATTCCCTCAATACCCAGCGCACAACTTGATAAACTTCATACAAGTGAAAATCAAGAGCCTCCACAAATAAACCAGAAACAAGTGCAAACGCACAAAAGTCCCAAATGTAAAGCCGCCATAAGCCAATGGCAAAAGAACGAACCCATGAACCACGTACCACGTACGCACAGACACCCCAGAGAAGTCGGCATAAATAGATTAGCTGAAGCTAAAGCTATAGAGCTGAAGCTGCGAGCGCACCAAACATTTAATAAATCTGGCTGCCAAGCCAGCAATGCAAAGAAAAAAATATGAAAACAGTAACAAAAATGGCGCAGCTTCATTTTGTTCATAATATATAATTCCCAAAATTATAATAAATCATGGCAGTCACCTGCTACAGATGTGGCGTAACGTTGGCAATATTAACCAAAACGGGAGTATGGACTGTAATGCACAGTGGATCAAATAAAAAGAACACTAAAATTTAACATTCTTCTCATATTAAAATTTAAATTAACAGTTGATCATTTTGTAAGTTTGTAAGAGAAATTGTATACTGATGATTTATGAATAAGACATGAATAAAACATATTTTTCTAATTTTTCTTATTTATGAGTTATATTCATGAATTATGTATAAACAAAATTGCAAATTCATGCATAAAAAACTGTAAATCTTTATGAATTTATTATGAATAGGGTTCATAAATTTTATTAATAATCATAACAGGCGAAATTATGAATATTTATTCATAACCAATGTTTTATATTGCATATTAATTTTCTTAGTTCGCAATATACGCAATTCACAATTGTGAAAAACCACGGCGTAGCTGCTGTCTAATAAAAATATAAGTGGGTGAATAAAATTTATTTTCAAATGTGTCATTTGTAAGTAAATGTGAAATTTAATAGACATAAGTTTAAGTTCGAGTTAAAGTTCCATTTTTTTTTAAGGTCGATCCTTACAAATGTTCATTTCCCATTGACGTATTATATTTTCAAATGCGATAGTTTTCACTTTATTCTGCATTATGAAAATTTGCTTTTGCATCTGTACGGCTACGACTATTTGTCACAATGTATGAAATTTTAATCATAAATTATGAATAATAAATCATTAAATGAGTCCCAGAACTTATACCAATTACTCATAACTTATAAATATCTTATACTTAAAACATTAGCAACATTATTATATGCAATTAATCATAATTATTGATTTTTACTTTTAACATATCGTCACTGTCATGCCAAAGGGGCGAATGTGCAAATATGTTGGGAAATCAAATTTTAAAGTTTGAAGTGCTTTAAAAATTAGCAAAATTTTGATTTTTTTTAAATTTTTTCTGTTATTTTGGTTTATTCATGAATTATTATAACGTATATAAAATATCTTTGGATTTGGACAACTTACTCAATTATAAATACGGATTTTGTGAGGCTATATCCTGACCAAAACGCAAATATTTTTTATGCTATAACTTTTTATTAGCGCAACATAAAATAGTGATGTAAAGGAATTAATATTTTGTTTTTAAAGCACCTATATATTGGCATCATTATTTAAAAATATTTTGCCAAACATTAATGCCACTTGTTGTTTGCAGGAAAAATGTTTGGCAAACAATTTTTAAATAATGATGCCAATCGCTAGGTGCTTTAAAAACAGACAATTATTACCTTTAAACTACTATTTTATATTGCACGAATAAAAGTTTATAGCAAAAAAACGAAGAAATTGGAAAAATTGAAAATCTTGTCATGCCAAAAGGGCGAAACTTTTCGTTATTTTGCTATAACTCTTTAATGGTACTAGATAAAATAGTGATGTAAAGGCAATTATTGTTTGTTTTCAAAGCACCTATCGACCTGCATCATTAATTAAAAATATTTTTTTGCAAATAACAAAAATTCGAAAAATTGAAAATCTTGTCATGCCAGAAGGGCGAATCTTTTCGTTTTTTTGATATAACTCTTTAATGGTACGAGATAAAATAGGGCTGTAAATGCATTTATTGTTTGTTTTTAAAGCACCTTTCGAGCTGCATCATTATTTAGAAACATTTTTTCCTGCAAATAACAAATGGCAAATTAAAGTTTGACAAACTATTTTTAATTAATGATGCAGATCGATAGGTGCTTAAAATAAATGCCTTTACATCACTATTTTATCTTGTACCATTAAAGAGTTATAGCATAAAAACGAAAAGATTCGCCCTTTTGTCATGACAAGATTTTCAATTTTTCCAATTTCTTCGTTTTTTTGCTATAATTTTTTATTGGTACAAGATAAAATAGTAACTGTTTATTTTTAAAGCACCTATCGATTTGCATCATTATTTAAAAATATTGTGCCAAACATTTTTTCCTGCAAATAACAAATGGCAAATTAATGTTTGGCAAAACATTTTTAATTAATAATGCAGATCGATAGGTGCTTTAAAAACAAACAATAAATGCCTTTACACCACTATTTTATCTCGTATCAATAAAAAGTTATGGCGATAAAGAGAAGATTCGCCATTTTGGCATGACAAGATTTTCAATTTTTCAAATTCGCGCTTTTGGTTTTGACTTTTGTGGCTAGAAATATCCAACAAAACGACACGCGATTTTAGCACAGTATACTTGAAGAAAAACTACATTCAAAAATGTAAAAAAAATCGCAAATGTCAAAAATTGCACATTCGCCCCTTTGGCATGATACTGACGATATATTGTGAATAAAAATCAAATCAGTATGATTACTAATTTTTGGCTGGATATCACGATTAGTTTTTCCAATTTTTTTGCATATGATATACATTATTTATGTGTACATTTTTCTCTGTCTTTTCTTTATGAAAAATTTAAAATCCATTTTTCAGAATATATCGAAATTTTTAATACTTAACTCAAAAACTTTAAATTTTTTTGGAAATAAACTAAAAAAAAACCTTTTTAGCGCCGAAAATTGTAATGCTAAAATATATTTAATATGTAATAATTAAATATCTGAAATTGAATACTATATTCCACTGTGCTGTGATTTAAACTGGTTCTGTGCGTTTTCACGCTATGGCCTGGGGTGGCAACCTTTATCATAATGAGTTGGCAGTTTTAGCTTTTTTTTATTTGTATAATATATCAAAAATTGTAATAACGAGCGTCATCTATTACTTAACTTTTGTTGGGTAAACAGTGTAACTACTATTTTTAGAAATAATTAAAAATATTATTTTTATCATTCTATTACAAAATGATTATCAATACTACAGAGTATTTGAATACTCGTTAGTTCAATATTAAACTTGGAGTAAATTATTCTGCGAATTTCTAATTACTTTTTGTGATTATTATGCTGTCATTGGGGAATGCTAAGTTAATAAAAAAAATATTGAAAGACTGTTAGAACATAATTTGCAGACCATAAAAAGTTGGATTTTATATTGTCTTGACACACGCTTGTCTATGCGTATCCAAACATGGCAGTCGGCTCAAAAACTACATCCATTAGCTTGATTAGACACAGAAACTTAAGCAAGAGATGTGAAAATTACAACACCTCGCATTCTTGCGCCCAACTTTTCCACGAAATGGAATTACTATAGAATTCTAGGCATTTCAGGGACAACGTTCTATGTAGTTGATGTAGAGAAATTGACGTAATGCTACGCTGAAGGCTGCTGCATGGTGTAGACGCTGTATACAGAATGAAGAATGGAATTAAATCGAAAAAATTTGCTTAAGACACACGACTGACAAGTCACGATTGGCGGTAGTGGCAGGTTGATGCTAGTTTTGCCATAGGTAGTAGAAGTTTTGTGGTTGAAAATATCGATTTATCAAGTTAGGCAAAAAGACTTTACCAACTATAGACTACATAGAGGGAAATAAACTTTTTAAAGTGAATAGGAATTCGCTTCGATGTAAAGGATCAAAAGATCATTAATATCAGAAAAAGCCTATTAACATTTAAGAAATTATCTTCTTAATATTAAGACCTTTAATTAATAATAATAGTTTGGCGCTACAGTCCTGTACAGAACTTCGGCCGAGCTCTCTCACCATTTTGAGCTGTGCGTGTTATATTTTTACTCAAAGTGGTGGGACCTACAGTTTATTGCCGAATCCGAACGGCGGGTGAGAGCTTTTCATAGGCAATGGTTTTACTCACGTAGGTTTGCCATTTACTGACGAGAGGTAGCGCGGTATAGAAATATGTTTCTATGAAAAGATATTGTTAGCCCCAGTCCAGGCTTTAACCGGGGACCGGCACTAACCACTGAGTTACCGCGGATACATTTAATTACCATTACCTATAAAATAACTTTGTACTTCTAGATTCACATAACTGTTATTCTTGGCTATCAAAACAAAATCTAGTTTTCTGTATTTGGGATATTTTTTTTTTAAACCAAAAATAAATATAAAATTGTGAAAGTATTCTCTGCAGAATTTTGAGAACACTTTCGTTGTTTCCATTAATTTGCTTAGACCGTAGAATTTTTTATTGCGCTTTAATTTGTTTATCAGTCTGCCAGTTCCATCGGTTTGTTATTGTATTTTTCTGTCATTTTATTCAACATATTGATTTGTATTTTTTTTTGTTTATAATCAATTGGCACTGTTTCATAAAATCGAGAAGTTTTAAATTTAACTGTCTATCACTCCATGTATTTCTTGATTCCTTCCGAGTTTTAGACATTTTACCTTGCGTGGACTATAAGCAGGAACTAAACCATTTCGATAGGTTCACGTTCCGGTTTCCATTTCGATTCTAACCAAAAAATGAGTTCCAATTCCGGTTACACAGATTTTCTAATAACGGTTTCGATTCCGATCCCAAAAATTGAAACGTTTTCGATTCCGGTTCTTTGCGGTTCCTGACAGGGACTAAAATTCTTTGAAACATTGTTTCCGATTCTGGTTCAAAGATTTTTAAAATAGCGGTTGCGGTTTTGACCTGTTGGCAACCTAAAAAATTAAAAGGGTTCTAAATCAAGTTTCACATATTTTCTAGATAACGGTTTCGAGCCCAGTTCCATAAATCAAAATACAAAAATTGGGAAATCACACGATTCATATTAAATTTATTTAAAAAAAGTTTTATTTCTCCATGTGCAGAGGGCTATAAAATAAGATGACTTTTAAAATCATCAAAAATGCTCTAGTTTATTTTTTGGAAAACCAAGTGGCACTGTTTCTTAAAATCAAGAATTTGTTCTTATCTATATATCGTCACTATCATGCCAAAGGGGCGAATGTGCAATTTCTGACATTTGCGTTTTTTTACATTTTTGAATGTAGTTTATCCTCAAGTATGCTGTGCCAAAATCGCGTGTAATTTTGTTGGGTATTTCTAGCCACAAAAGACAAAACCAAAAGGGCGAATTTGAAAAATTGAAAATCTTGTCATGCCAAAAGGGCGAATCTTTTCGTTTTTTCGCCATAACTTTTTATTGGTATAAGATAAAATAGCGGTGTTAAGGCATTTATTATTTGTTTTCAAAGCACCTATTGATCTGCATCATTATTTAAAAATTATTTTGCCAAACATTTTTTCCTGCAAATAACAAATGGCAAATAAATGTTTGACTACATATTTTTAATTAATGAAGCAGATCGATAGATGCTTTAAAAACAAACAATAAATGCGTTTACATCACTATATTATCTTGTACCATTAAAGAGTTATAGCAAAAAATGAAAAGATTCGCCCTTTTGGCATGACAAAATTTTCAATTTTTCCAATTTCTTCGTTTTTTTGCTATAATTTTTGGTGCAAGATATAATAGTGCTGTTGTGGTATTAATTGTTTGTTTTTAAAGCACCTATCGAACTGCATCATTATTAAAAAATATTTTGCCAGTCATTTTTTCCTGCAAATAACAAATGGTAAATTAATGTTTGACAAAATATTTTTAATTAATGATGCAGATCGATAGGTGCTTTAAAAACAAACAATAAATGCCTTTACATTACTATTTATCTTGCGCTAATAAAAAGTTATATCATAAAAAACAAAAATATTTGCGTTTTGATCAGAATATATCCTCACAAAATCCGTATTTATAATTCAGTAGGTTGTCCAAATCTAAGATATTTTATATACGTTATAATAATTGACCAATAAACTAAATTAACAGAAAAAATTAAATAAAATATAAATTTTTCTAGTTTTTAAAGCACTTCAAACTTTAAAATTTGATTTCCCAACATTTTTAAAAATGCACATTCGCCCCTTTGGCATGACAGTGACGATATATAAAACTCTTGGTCCATCTCTCGGTCTGTCTGTCTGTCTGTTTGTTCCAGCATCACGTCTAAACCGCTGAATCGATTCAACTGAAATTTTGTAACAGGATAATATGGAGTCCGGAGGGTGTGGTACCTCCCATACAACTTAAAAATTCCAAACGACATAACTCAGCACAAACACTAGCTAAAAAGATGAAACTAAACACTCAAATACAAACAAAAATATACAAAAGCAACCACACCACATTAAAACTCACCACACTAAAATTCACCACACTAAAATTCAACACACTAAAATTCACCACATTAAAACTCACCACACTAAAAATTCTACTGGGAAAAACTCTACGGGAAAGAATTCTACGGGAAAGAATTCTACCGGGAAAGAATTCTACCGGGAAGAATTCTATGGGAAAGCGTTTTACGGAGAAGATATAAATAATAAAATGTTCTTTATCTTAATAAAATCACTCCATATCCTTGCATTTAAAAAATCTTGGCACGAGTCGTGCACGGGTCCAGCTAGTAACTTTATAGTACTCTTTACACTTTAGAGACCTAAAACACAATATGACTTTTAAATGAAGAATAATAAAACTATTGAACAAATAGTAAATTCACTTTGGCAGCTCAAAAACTAGGAAAAATGTTCGTTTCTCGTTAAATTTTTTTTGTTTCGCATATAATGGGATGTAATTAGCACAGGCATGATACATTTGTAAAAGTTTTAGTTTTTATTGAGTTTTTATTTCCATCCTTTGTTGTATTTTTATTTATTTTAAATAAATAATTTTGCTGCACGGCATATTTTAAATTCCATTTTATGAATATATTTGCTACAACAAATTTCAGCAAAAAATACGTGGTATATTTAGCTGAAACCTGAAAAATGGCACAAAAATCAATACTGTCACATTTTAGCGCGTGAAACGTGAAGATTTTAATCTCTTACTTCGTTCGCACAGATACCAAAAATTGTTTATTTATTGTTTGCAATAAATTGCCACAACACAGCTTCAAAATAAATTTATCTATATTACCATGAAAATACGTTGCTCGATGAATTTCACAGCATCCTTACATCAGGCTACCTACCTTCCTATATTAGTATTTAACAGCATGGAATCGCTTATGGTACGCAAATTCTGTGGGTGAGTTTGAACATCAGCCGGCACTGAAGCGCGCCCAAAGTGGAAACCCTTGACCAAGGTTAAAAATAAATCATTGTAAATGGTGCCGCCTAACAAAATAAACAAAAAAGTAGAAAAAATGGTGTTGCTGCTATTTTGGAAAACCGTACTTTAGGCCTGTATAGTAATGAATGTCCTGTGTTAATATATGAGTATCATTTGTTAGATAAACAATAGATTTCGCTGTTTTGGCAACTCAAAATGAGAGCATCAAAGAATTTTACAAAGCCCATTTAAGAAATTGTATGATAACTAAAAAGCAACATCTTCTTTAAGTTTGATCAGAGCAAGATGAGGATGTAAAGAAGCACATAAAAAGCAGATAAAGGTGGGTATTAAGGTGAACCCATAGAAGGACACACACAAGAAAAGACACAAGAAATGACAGAGAGCAGGACACCTGATGCTGCTGCTGCCTCTAAGGCTTAAATTGTTGCTTTTCTGTCACAAATTGCGGTTAATTATTTACAATGTTCTAACAAATTGTGTTCAAAATTTTTCCTGCCACTGTATTTGCAATGTTCATAAATATTTTAGAGGTACAAATACCAACAACAACTAAAATATCAAGTTTCCCCATAGGCTTTGGCCTTGCAAAAGTTATTTGGTTTTCAGAGGGTTTCAAATGAAAAGCTTTAATATTTAAAGTGTGTTATTAAATTTGATGTAAGTTTTTGTAAAGTGCAGACGGGGACATATTTTGAAAAATTTTAAATTTTTCATATATAAAAGTTATGTTGTTTGAGCGCACTTCTTGTTCAATATTTGGAAGTATAGTAATCAAACCATTCAACTGTGAAATAACTTTTGAATCTTTGCCACTATCGTTGGATTTATGGTGTTATATATACGAAGAATATAAATGATAAATTCCGTTCTTCAAACCATGATTCATTGTATTGAAGAACCATTCATAATATTATTATGTCATTAAAGACATAAATGTTATGAATGCGATCATAAATATAATGAACGCATGGTAACTGTCGAAAAAGTATTCTTCAATATGATTAACTGTATGTGAAGAATACGTTTCATCATATTAATGAACAACAACATTAAATACATCATATATGTACATCATATTGAAGAATGCTGTTCACAAACCAAATTTCTATCAAAATAGTGGTTTTTCGTTCATTTTTTGCAGTACTTTTCAGTTCAGATATACGAATTCGAATTTCGGTAGTAAATTTTAATAATTTCGACTCGTTGTTGGCTCGTATATCTTTCCATCATGAAATGGCAAACCTTACTGAAGAAAAATGTCAAAAGAGCGGCAAGAAATATGGCGTCGTTTGCTGTCTCTGTCGCTCTACTTTTGTAGCGTCCCTGTTGAAAATCCTAGAAAAAAACTTTTGTAGCGCTCTTATTGAAAAACCCTTTATAATACTTGTTCGACATGCATAAATTAGTAAAATGTTTTGTAATATATATATTTATAATTTCAACTTTTTATTAATAAAAAGTTGGAATTATAAAAATGTGAAAATAAAAAAATGTATTTTCATTTGACGATTCAAATTCATTGTATTGGATATTCGTTATTTAATAGTATGAATACCCAGCAGGAAATGTCACCAATGATTCCTCAATGATTCCCCTATGTCAGGTCAGAAACATCGATGGCCGATAGCATTTTCGCCCTGCAAAGCATTGATGACATTTCCATACAAATATTGACTGATTCAAGAATAATGTAGCATTAACGATGTCATGCATCAATGAAGTCACAAATGATTGTCATACATTTTTTTTTATTTTGTAAAAATTATTATTTTTTTTTTTATTTATATTTTGTATATATATTTTTTTTATTTATCTTATTTTATTTATTATTTAAATTTTATTATTTTCTTCTGTTCTCAGTTAGAATAGTATGTGTAATTGCTAATGTCAATAACGTACTTCACTAACGGTCATCATCTATTACTATAGCTTATTATCTCGCTTTTATAAAAATTGGCCTTCAATTTGTGCCTATGAATTATATGACCGGGTGACATCGAACACAAATTTTTAGTTTTACGCGTAAATGCTGCCCTAGACGTATCTTGTATGCATTTCACATTGCATTTCACAACGTAAATGCTGCATACCTTTTGGGGCATGTGACGTAAATGTTTATTTTCAACAATGACATCATCAAAAACATTTCATCAATGACAGATTTTCGCAATGTCATTGATATATGTATATAT
This sequence comes from Dryomyza anilis, assembly GCA_951804985.1. NCBI lineage: Eukaryota > Metazoa > Arthropoda > Insecta > Diptera > Dryomyzidae > Dryomyza > Dryomyza anilis. The sequence continues at coordinate 98,732,009 of OX638132.1, forward strand.
GACATATGGTGTATGACGTCTTTAATGCCATGACATTTATGAAATTGTTGTAGACATATGCATCAATGATAAATGTTCTAATGTACTCGATACATCATTGATGATCTTGTCGTCAATGAGGCCATTTTCTGCTTGGTAAGTTCATACATATAATGAATACATTCATCAATATGTCATTGAATGAATAGTTGTATCAAAATAACAAATCTGATGGGTGAAGAAAACATTCATATTATTTATGAATAAATACATCATATTTATGAATTTTTTTTCTGTGTAGTGTTGAAAAGAATTTAATATAGGATGGCGTATTCATTACTGGATAGGATATTTATCTCCACTAAGATGGGATTTTGTTTTTTTGAAATTCGCCCCCTAAGGTGCAAAAATTGTCGTGGTAAAGCTCAACTTTTAATTCATAATATCTGTGCACTTAAGATAGCCACAGTCATAAAATTTAGTCAAGTAATGGTTGTTTATCTTTTTACCAAATAGAGGTAGATCTTCCATATAACAAAAACTTTAAAAATGCTTTAAAATGCATTACCAAATAAGAGTAGAGTAAAAAATATCAAATGTTCATTTAAAAAAAATAAATCGTTACGACGAATGTGTGCAGTGTTTAACAAAGGAGTGTCGCACATTTCAAATAACCAATCTTCCTGATATTATAATCTATACGGAAGATACTTTGAATCAAGTTTCATTTGTGCAAATACTAAAGCAAATTAAATAAATTAAAACATTCAAATCTATTTGCAAATAAAATGCAATATTGAACTGCATCAATTTGCTATAATTGCATAAAATGCTATTTCGAAAATCGTTTTACAATTGGCAATCATTTAATTTGCTAATATGCAATGTAATAAATAAAATATTAAGATATTTCTTATGAATCGCATTTACACCGAAACCTAAAAGACAACCAAAATTAAGCTGGCTTTTATGACAGCGCTTTGCGAAAAAATACATACAGATCTTTCCTTAGAACCTATTTTATGTAGATACGCTTTAATTCAACTGAAGCTATCAGGAGCAACTCATAAAATAAAGGCAAGCTTATATCGCACAAATCCATTAAATCGAGGATTTCTCTAGTATCAATCAGCGCGATAGGCGCACGGCACGTCTGAAAAATTTGTGTTGGAGGTTATGTTGGTGGGTAATTTCGATGATGTTTCTTGTTTTTGTAATTTTATGTTTATTTAATGTATTTTTCTGTTTGCACATGATGTGTTTAGTTATCGGTGCATTCACCTGTGCTACATTTTATCGAATACATGCAAAATAGTCGAATGAGTTTTACGACAAATTCCTAAGAGTTGTTTTTAAAGGTTTTTCTCGTGAATATTTCCTTTTATGTATATTTATGTTTTTGAATTACATTTGCAATGCTGAGGCCAATGTCAATTTTTAGCATGCTACATGACGTTATTTTCCCTTTAGTTTTACTTATTTCATCTGTTATTCTTATCTTCGCCGTTCCTTAAATTCCATACGTAAAGCATCTCTTTCCGTTTCTCAACATAAATTGCATTTGATCATATCAACTGGCATTCATTTCCATTGACATTTTGTTGATCTGAGATAAAATTACTAAATTTACCCCCTAAAGTTTTGATATTTATCTTTTTGGAAAATGGATTTTTGTTCGTAGTGAATATGTTATCGGATTGAATTCGTTTTACGGTCAATTGCTGATTATACTGGGTGTTTTGATTATTTTTTTTTCATTTTTTTTCTACTTAAACGAAATTACATCATTTAGAAAATGGTACAGCTGGTATAAAACTTAATTTATTGTTTATACTTTTCATAAACTATTAAATTTATTGTTATTTTTTTATATATAAAGTTTTCAATATATTTTTTTTATATTTTAAAACAATATTTTACTATACAATTCAATAGCAAAATTTGCATATTATTAAAATAAAATTGAACTGTCACTTGCAAGTTGCATGCATTCTCAGATTGCATTTTGCAAGATTGTAAGGTTTATATTTTACTGTCTTCGCTTCGAAGCTTGAGCATATGTTTGGTATGTAGTCCCAGCGGGAGAAAGTTCACAGAATTTCACTTATGTTTTTCTTTTTTTCAGCAAGTAACGATTTTTTATTTTCATGCATATAATTTTACAATATTTAAACTTTCGATAGAATTCCAATCGAATTTCATATCAAATATGTACGTAAAAAATGGTTTTGAATTCGAGGTTTCAGTACAACAAATAGTTTTTTCAATGAATTCAATTCTTCGCTTTGAATTTGTTTGATAAATACATATTTTGTATTGTGACATCAAATTCAAAACCGGTTGTTTACAAATTGTACATGAAATTCTATCGGAATTCATCAAAAGCCGGAAAATGGCTGTATATACAGACAAATTATAATGAGCTATGATGTTGATAAAATATAATACTGAAAATATTGTAATATACACTCATCAAATTAATCTAAATCTGTTCTAAGTTAGAAGTAGTCTAAACCATCACAATAAGTACCGACTTGGCAGTTGAGACAACACGAATAAGTTCTCAGTGGAAAATGTCATAACTTATTTATCTATGATTCACCTATGTCTGGTCAGGTCCCTCGATGACAGATAGCCCTGATTTTAGCCGTTGAATGCTGATTTTATATATAAATATTATATTCTGTTCTCGGTTGGTACTTCTTAATGTCAATTACGTGCTTTACTAACGGCCATCATCTATCAACATTACTACTGCTTATTATTCGATTTATAAAAATTGGTCCCTCATATTGGGCCTATGAATAATACAGTGACAGTGTGACATCAAACACAAAATTTTAGTTTTACGCATAAATGTTGACCCTAAACGTATGCATAGCCTTAGGGGCATGTCACTTGAATGTTAATTTTCAGCAATGACGGATTTTTCACAATGCCTTTAATAGATGTATATAAGACATATGGTGTATGACATCTTTAATGCAATGTCCTTTATGAAATTGTTGTAGTCATATTCATCAATGACTAATTTTCCAATGACCTCGATTCATCATTGATGACCTTGTCGTCCTGCTGGGATAATATCAGTAGAAATTGTGAATTTGCCCCAGCGAGATTTATGTCTTGCTCAAAAAGAAACTAAAGGCAAATTTCAAAAAAAAAAACATAGTTTTTTTACAGAGCTACCATTAATATTTTCTGAGAATGAACGTCTAACAATTATAAATAATTACTATTACTATTACTATTACTATTACTATTACTATTACTATTACTATTACTATTACTATTACTATTACTATTACTATTACTATTACTATTACTATTACTATTACTATTACTATTACTATTACTATTACTATTACTATTACTATTACTATTACTATTACTATTACTATTACTATTACTATTACTATTACTATTACTATTACTATTACTATTACTATTACTATTACTATTACTATTACTATTACTATTACTATTACTATTACTATTACTATTACTATTACTATTACTATTACTATTACTATTACTATTACTATTACTATTACTATTACTATTACTATTACTATTACTATTACTATTACTATTACTATTACTATTACTATTACTATTACTATTACTATTACTATTACTATTACTATTACTATTACTATTACTATTACTATTACTATTACTATTACTATTACTATTACTATTACTATTACTATTACTATTACTATTACTATTACTATTACTATTACTATTACTATTACTATTACTATTACTATTACTATTACTATTACTATTACTATTACTATTACTATTACTATTACTATTACTATTACTATTACTATTACTATTACTATTACTATTACTATTACTATTACTATTACTATTACTATTACTATTACTATTACTATTACTATTACTATTACTATTACTATTACTATTACTATTACTATTACTATTACTATTACTATTACTATTACTATTACTATTACTATTACTATTACTATTACTATTACTATTACTATTACTATTACTATTACTATTACTATTACTATTACTATTACTATTACTATTACTATTACTATTACTATTACTATTACTATTACTATTACTATTACTATTACTATTACTATTACTATTACTATTGCTATTACTATTACTATTACTATTACTATTACTATTACTATTACTATTACTATTACTATTACTATTACTATTACTATTACTATTACTATTACTATTACTATTACTATTACTATTACTATTACTATTACTATTACTATTACTATTACTATTACTATTACTATTACTATTACTATTACTATTACTATTACTATTACTATTACTATTACTATTACTATTACTATTACTATTACTATTACTATTACTATTACTATTACTATTACTATTACTATTACTATTACTATTACTATTACTATTACTATTACTATTACTATTAAAATATTTATTTATTGAAGAGGTGTCAATACAAATAAAATCTTTTTTTTACAAATATTCCGTGGAAATAAGTGATTGCTATAAGCTCAGTTGATATGTCGCATTATCAGCATGCGCACGAGCTATCTTCGTTCGGGTTGAACCAAAGACATATCATAGAGGGTATAAAATAATAAATGTTCATTCAACACCAACAACAAGTGCCTTTGAGCGAGTGAGATTTCGATTTAATGCATGGTCTTCGTAGTGTTGATGGCAATGGTTTCTTTACCATATGTTATTGCAACAAAGGTTATAGAAAAGGAAGCGCGGCGGTACCTATTCTTGTTTTTAGTGGTACGAGTAGTAGTTACGCTAGAAGCAGGTTAAATTTCACACGGTTTTATCGTTGCAGATACTAGCAAAAACAAAAACAAAAAACTTTCTTTCTCATACACACACTTACAAGTATATAATTTTCACCTTGCAAGGATATCGAATATAGTGCTTATCTCAAGGGTTTGCATGAGTTTGTGCACAAAGAGATTTGCGCGTATATTCAAGTCAATTTTTATAATGACTGCAAGATTATATTCGCATTTATAATCAAGTCAGTGAGTGCATAAAGTGATGGATTTTTTTTTCAAGAAAATAGATAATTAATGAAGGTAAAAATGAAAGAGATTTGCATGGAAATTATGTATGTGAAGTATAATTATGGAGAGAAACATAGTATTATATTTTTTTTAAGTAAAGACATTTTGAGTGTACCCACAATGATTAAATTATAATTTAGGTAATTATAACTTATGACTGATATAATTATACTATATAATTAAATTATAATTTAGGTATAATTATAGTTTATGCACACACAACTTACCTACTTAACACTGAATATAAATGTGATTTATAATAACCAACTGGCAATTCTAGAGCTAATTGAAATCTGTCACGTTCTTAACTTTAAGTACCAAAAGCATATTTTTTTTTTTTTCACAAAAAATGAATAAATATATAAAGGGTTTTTCAATAAGAGCGCTACAAAAATCCATATTTCTTGCCGTTCTTTTGACATTTCTCTTCGGTAAGGTTTGCCATTTCATGATGGAAAAATATACGAGCCAACAACGAGTCGAAATTATTAAAATTTACTACCGAAATTCGAATTCGTGTATCTTTCCATCATGAAATGGCAAACCTTAGTGAAGAGCAATGTCAAAAGAGCGGCAAGAAATATGGCGTCGTTTGCTGTCCCTATCGCTCTACTTTTGTAGCGTCCCTGTTGAAAAATCCTTTACTTAAACCTTTAAAAAACCTCTAGATAAAACTATCTAGATATTCGATTCGTACATTACTTTTTATTTCGTAATAATGATTATTAATTAATATAAATTATATAAAATTATTTTTTAGCAAAAAATCGTAGTGCACATTTTTATATAGAACGCCTAGAATTATTCTGTGATTTAATGCGAAAAATCTATAAACTTTAGGAACAATGTGTACATATACAAAATAAAGTAAATAATCTCAGCTATCTTTCTAAATTATAAAAAAATTGAATTTGTATGCAAAAAGTATTTTTAGAAAAATAAAAAACAATTGTCCCATTCGAATTTTGTCTGTAATTTATTATGAAAAAAACTACAAAATTTGGAAACAATTTGTAAATATATCGATACCTTCCAGGCAGAACATCGTAACCAACATTTCGGGAAATTTTGTTTTATTACAGTTTTATTACAATTACTGTACACAATAAATTATTATTTATATTCGATTTCGGTTATGGTGTTGGTTTTATGTTTTATAACGAAACTATTTCAGTATACTGGTTTCAAGATCAGTTATCGATTTCGCTTTTTAATAAAGGTTAGTGTGTTGAAAAAATAACTAATTATCTAATTATAAGAACTAATAAACCTTAAAATACATGTGTGTATTCTAGTACATCCATCCAACTGGCAACAAAAACTGCTTGTATAACAACATACACGAGTTTTGATTGTTCTACAAACATATTTCTCCGAAAAACTCGTTCACAAGCTTTGATGTTGTGTAGTTAGATTCATATATGTTTGTATATGTTTGTTGTTGCACTTAAGAAAGGGATGAAGTACTCAGCAGAAGAAATGCGAAACCTGTGTGTTTGTAGTAATGTTTGATTAACCGGTGCACAATTCATCGAAGAACACACAAACACAAAGTCCGTCCTTCTGCGAAATTCGGTTTAAAAAATGAAATGATTTTTATTGGATACCGGTTTCGGATAAGGTTTAACGGAATAATAATTATAATACTTATATAACTTGATAACAAATTAAGTTGATATGACTTAACATATTATCTGGCATAATTTTGACATAACTGAAATATCGAATTAATTTAAAATAAACTAATTCCTTTAACAACTACTTAGATTATAGAGTACATTATTTAGATATTGTCAATTCAATTCAAGTTTAGCTTTTATAATTAATTTAACTCTCTGTCTGTCTGTCTTTCTATGTCTGTTTTCATTAACATTTACTGAAGTCCTTGTTGTGTACACAGCAACTTAGTCATTCATGCGGGTCCACCAGCTCTTTTATACACCCTACACAGCATGACTTGTGAGCACAACTAGGCGTCTAAAATCCACTGGCAAATAATCACAATTCTGAAATGCACAGATACAGACAAATACGCACAGCTATATATACAGACAGACAAATAGACAGACACAATCACACAAATACTACTAGGCTGTGGAACAGTCAACCATCCAACGAACCAACGACCAGTTAGTCAGACAGTCGACCCACGAGACAGCCAACTATGCAGATATTTTAATTGGTATTCATGAGGCCACAAAAGCATTTCCCAATCGCCTTATGCGCTGAGTGCCTTTATTTTATTCCATATCTGGCCCACAGTTGCCATTAACACAACAGCTGTTGGATGTCCCACTAAAATTTCATGAACTTTACGCAATTCCTTGCATCAGCACACAAAGGACACCAGCACAATTTTGAATTATTATTTATTTTTTGTATATATTTGCAGTTTGTATTTTGATTTAAATGAACAATTAGTGTAAATGTAATCTTTTAATGATGACAAATGTTAACGGCAAAGTTTTGAGTTTTTTTTTAATTTTGTCCACTAAATACTAAATTAATATGAATTAAAAAATGAATTTTTTATGTTCGTAGTAAATGCTACAAAATTATGAAACATTTCATTTGTGGGACGTAATTTGAATTCAATTATAAAATTGTCGATTTAGGTATCATTTGAGGTGCCGGCGGGTCCATTTCCCATATTCGGATTTCGCTTAAAATGTTCCACATAAATGTTCTCTTCCAATAGAGCATTTTTTGACGATTTCTCCATTTGAAATCATGAAAATTTATTTTTAAATCAGTACTTTTTTTTAATAATAAATTGTTACAACTGTTGTATCTTTAACTTCACATTGTTCGCTAACGATATCTACCCATGTATTTCATACTTTCAGACGCGCCGCTCTTATATACTACAGATCGGATTCTAGAAGTTTCCAGAAACTTCTACAAAGCATTTAAACACGTAATGCTTGCAACCTAATACGTCTCTTTTACACTCGTGCGCATAGCAGTATTCTAGAAGCTTCCATTAATAACTACACCTAACGAGAATTCAAAATAATCATGAGATTTTATTGCATTTATCGAATCATAAAATTAACGAATTTTTTTCAGTCATACATCGCATTGATGAATAAATAATTAAAAACATGTTTATATTATGATTTCTTCTTATTTTGATGATAAAAATGAGGTATATTTTTCTACACATTTTTATTTTTTTCCCTTAAAGTCGCATATGGTTTATAGGCCATTAAAGCACATATAAACGAATGGATTTCCAAAGATCCAATGGCAGCAGCTGTGCGTAACTGGCCTCGTAAACCACAACAATTTAATAAAAAACCAACATTTATATAGTAAAAATATTAAAGGGTATAAAATGGGTCATTTATTACCATTCTAAAATATAATTTTCAGCAACATCAGTGCCAAATAATATTTTATTATTTCAAAATGTTTTCTTCTGTATGATGATGTTATCAAAATAAAGCGTACTCAATTATTCCAGATTTGTGTGTGCATTTGTTTAACGACTTCCTCTTCATTTAATTTAAATTCTTTGAGTTGATACAATTTTTTATTGTTTGTCCTGCTGGCACAGTCCTGGCGCACAGCTGTGTTATGCTTCCTGGGTAGGAAACTTTTGGCGACATTATGCGTCAGAATACGATGTACTTCTTCGACTACTACTACTACTACGGACGATGAAAAGACGGACGGACGGACAGACAGACGACAAACGTGTGTGCGTGTCAATGAAGAAATACAAATGCGCTCTAAAAATAGACATAAAATCTTGGTTTGTACAATTCTGTTTACACATTTTATTCTCCTTCACGTCGTCTACTTTTAGGAAGGCGGACACGTAAAGCCAAACACATGTCGATGACGTTCGCAAAGGAAACTAAAAAAGCACTTAAAAAGCAATAGAAACGTGCTTAATATGGGTGTCTGACAAATAATTAAAATTAAATTCAAGTTTTATTTTAAGAAAAAATTCACTTTACTTTCAAACATCTTTCTAGAAAAAAATGATACAAGGATTTCTTAATTTAATGCTTTGGTTTCCGAACTAAGACTAATTCAAATTCAGTCCGGTTCGTTTGGTATAAAGCTTTAAAGTGTGAGCCTTGAGTGTACGGCACGGTTGAAATGTCACCGCGTCAAAATGGAACCGTCCTACGCATGAATCCTCAAACAAATTTTCCTTAATATTTTGTTGTCCTTTTATATTTCTTTTTTTCACTCCTGATTTTCTTTAAGCTTGACGAAAGAATGTCTCTTCGTCTTTCATTTGAATTTTTCGTTGGCATTTGCTTATTACTTATGCTAAGCATGCGATATGCATTCATCAACATAATCACCAACGGCGTTGATGGTAAAGTGGGTAAAGTGCGTAAATTTATTAGAGTGGGTTTCCTGTTAGGTAGCTTAAGCAGTAACAGTGTTGGAATATTGAATTATCTACGTAGCTGTGTAGAAATTGTATACATCATACATATAAACTGTACATCATATAGAAAAATTTCCCACTTCAAATCATGATAATGACTCATTCAATACAATGCCAGTGCATAACAATGCATAGCATTTATGATTACACAATATAATGAATTTATTCATAAATATTATGAATTTTTTTTCCAACTACCATATTCATCATATTGATACCACCGTTCATTAAATGACATATTATTGAATGTATTCACAATATATAAAAACGTATTCATACTATTGAAGAACAAAATATTCAGTATAATGAATTTCAATCATCATATTTAGAAATATATATTTTTTTAATTTTTCAAAAAAAAAAAAAAATTATTAAAAAAATAACATTTTTTTTTTGTCCTTTAAACAAATGTTTTTAAAAAATATTTATTAAAAAATAAATCGATACATTTTTCCGGAAAAAAAATTATACAAATGAAATCGTTTTTTCTAAAAAAAAAAAAATTATTTTCAACAAAAATTTTTGTTTACAATTTTTTTTTCAAAACATTATTTTTTAATTACAACTTTTTATTAATAAATATATTACAAAACATTTTACTAACATATGCATGTCGAGCAAGCATTATATAAGAAATAACATTCAAGAACTACTTGAGAACTGAGAAGTATGCCAAAAAAAATGAACGAAAAATAAATATTTTTATTGAAATTTGCATAGATGAACAGCATTCTTTAATATGATGTACATAAATGTTGTATTTTATGTATTTGTTCATTAATATGATGAAACATATTCTTTACATACAATTCATCATATTAAAGAACAATTTTTCGACACTTACCAAGCGTTCATCATATTTATAATCGCAATTATAACATTGATGTCGTTTGTCATTAATATTATAAATGGTTCTTCAATACAATGAATCATGGTTTGAAGAACGGCATTCATCAATATGAAGTACATTATTTCTGTGCAATACATCAATGGAATGAAATCATTCATCAATTTTATGAATGATTGAACCCAATTCATTAATTTGACGGACTTAATGCGAATATAACGATTGAACACTTTAATGAATTCAGACATTACAATTTGACACTTACAAATTGATGAACTTTGTTTTGAACTCTGATTAATTCATTTTCAAAACATAAATATTATGAAATCATTTATTAAATTTAATCATACATTTTTTCTTCATTTTCTGTCATATTTTTTTACTCTACACTAAAAAGAAAGGGTATGTTTACTTCGATGATTCAATTACACCTACATAGAAAAAAAAATAATCGACGTTAATACAACAATAAATATTAATTACATTTCATTCATTGATATACATACGAAAAAACTTCTGTTAGCATAAGGTTAAACGAACAACCGAAATATGTTTGATGTAACCTTATGTAATTAAAATGAAAGAAACTTATTTTACTATAACCGAAATGTTAGTCTGCGCAACGGCATATTCGGTTGCCGTACCTCATTATTGCATTTTTCATTCTACCAAAATTGACCTTCGTGCATTTGTTGCGGCAACGAAGTACGTTGTTGCATCAACAAAATAAGTGACAAAGAGTAACCTTATGTCAGAATCTTGCTAACTATTATGGATACATACAGAAATAAAGAGACGTCAACAATTTTCACTGGTCGAAAACAATATGTAATTCATTAATTAAGTAACTATACAATATAAATATATGAATATTAATAAAATAATAAACTAATTCAATACAAATTGTTCAGGTTCTAGCGAAATATAATATAGTGAATTATAAAATGAATAAAATATTATTATTTTTTGATTTATTTCTAATAAAAACTTTAGTTAAAAAAAAATTTCAATGTCATGAGGGTGCGACAACCTCATGCTTAACGATTTGAAAATTGTTACAATCTAATGCTTGCTAACTTGGAGGTTGCCACAACCTCATGCTCACAAACTAGAAGATTGCCACAACCGAATGAAGAGTTTATTGCAAATATTTTATCAGTTGTTGCTGGAACTAAATTATTCTGTAGGGCAATTTAGTTGGTTGCCGCAACAATAAAGCAACATGTCGGTAACATATTCTTAAAACACTTACGGTGTCCCACGATTTTTGGGTTGAATGTGATTCAGGCTAAACGTGCTTATGGTAACAGAATTCGGTACATTTACATCACTGTGTTTTATTAGTTTAACACATGTTTTCGTATTGTATACAACATTTCATAACTCTACGTTCACCCAAGTTCAGCACTGGTTGGGTATATTATTTCATTTCAAGGCGGAGCACATAAAAACGCAATGGCCTGGTCTGTTCTAAGTGAGATTAATAACAGCTGATGTAGAGTATTTTAATAAAATTCTTACATATTCATTTAAACAAAAAATGCCTGACAAATCGCGCAATTTATTAACATTTCTTAGTTTTTATAAATATGTTTCTTAAAATAAACAAGCAGTACAAATCTTGAATGAAGTCGTTGTCTTAACTATTTAAATAAATACATGAACATGAACTTAACATACGCGCCTTAATGCCTAATTCGGTATCTTAATTTTATATAATAAATAAACAAATTAGTCATATTATTTATGTGGAATACCTATGGAGTGCTGAGCCCCACTTGATGACATGCCCGTCGATGACGTCATCGATTGCATTTCTCTCGATTTGTCTTCCGCTTCTTTTTTAACTCTACCTGCACAAATCAAATTCAGCCACAAATTACGTGTTAACTCGTCTAGAAGTACAAAGTACACAAACAATACGAATCCCTGCATTGTTGCCGTAATACAGAAAAGATACGAGAATACGATACCGGCGCGCATAAAAGCAAAAATACCAAAGATCCACGACAAACCGAACAGAAAGAAGAGCAACACCGATAGACGTATTTGTTTCCTGATCAATTTCTGTTCAGATTTTTGAATCGATTGACGTAAAGTATGCGAAATACTATAGAACACATAAATGAATATAGTTAAATTAGCAATGACTATGAGTGAAATGGGCAGTATAACTCCAAAATGTAGTCCATGCCCGGAGGGATAACAAATGCCGCCCGCATTCTCAATCTGGTATTCGGACGGAATGTACGATTGTGGATCGATAAATGCTACCAGCAATGTGGGTATCAATGGAAAACCCCAGGCGGCAACTGCCGATTTTAGAATATAGTGTTTGGGTCGAGTAATGCCAATTACCGTGACATAACGTTGAAATTGCAAATAGGCAACAATCAGCATCCAGCTGAAGAGTACCAAAATCGAGTACTGCATTAGAGCACCCAGCACCACGCAATTCACATAGAAATGTTCTTCAACTAGTTGCTGTGAAATGTCGTCCGTATTGACAAAGACGAAAAGAATGATTTGGAAAGTGAGCGCAAAACAAAGATTCAAAAGGATCTTCGTGGAGGCAAGCACACGCCAACTACGGAAGAGCACTGCTGTCAGCCAAATTCCGAGCAATCCCAAAAGTGAGAGACTACAACCCAACAATGAGATAATATCCAAAGCATTTTGATGTACGGGATTGATGAGAATGCCACCGCTAGGATCGCTTTGTCGGTAACTGCCACCAACGAGATACGAAAACTGCGTCAAATGATAACTGCCACAAAGTAACACTGGTTCCGATCCTGTACTCTGCGTAGTTTGTACACCATCATTGACCCATGTGTCATAATTCCAGTAGCCGCAACCGGTACCATTGATGGGTCGAGCATTCGGTTGGTTCTTGAAGTGTTCGTTACGTAGTACAAATGGTAAAACCTCACTAAATACATCTGGAGAAAATAAATAGTTAGTTGAGACATGATTGAAAAACTAGGTTATGCCTAACTTACCCGTATATCCCGGTATCGATATCGATAGAATTTTGCTGAATGGTTTCTTGCTGGTCACAGTCACCTGCTCGACAAACAGACAGTCGGTGGCATAGACTTTAAGCACCACCATTGGTGTACGTCCCGCGAGGATTAATTTAGGTGTAACGCTCTGCCAGAGTTTGAACGGTACAAACGTGGCCAATTGCAAACCAGGCTCCTTCAACAGTTCCGTGGCCTGTTCATTCCAATGTATGAAGCGATAGAGAAAATCACCCCGTGTCTCACTAAAGAACTGATGACGTTCATTTTTGATGGTAGTCGGATCATATACTGCAATGCCGGTTACATTCGCGCATTCCGGATTTACAAAGAAAACACTTATATTCTGCGAAAGATGAGCACGTACCCCCCAATTGGGATAATCCACGGTTTCAATATCTGGATTGTTGGTATCACTATTCGCAGTAGTTTGGTTTGTATTCGCGGGTGTTGCTGTCAATGTGGTATTTACATTGAGCGCAAAAATACTACCTCCACTGCCACATTGATTACTCACGACCTGCAATGTCAGATCATCCATGTACTGTTCGAAAGTTTCCAGCAAATAGTTTGTGGCATTAATAGCGCCAGATAGACGCAGCACAGCTGGATCTTGGGACATCAACTGACTGCAAACACCAACCACATCATGTGACATTTCGGGATCTTTGGGTGAATTGGAAATTTCACGCAAAATCTTGCCAGTATAATGCACATCGGCGGGCAGTATTTTATAGTCCGGACTTTGCAGTATACCATCCAGGCGATGGAGCATCTGACGATGTGCTGTTCTATTCGCTGATGGCAGTTGTTGACTCTGCACTAATTCTTCGTGCATTTCGTTTAACGTTGATGTTGCTATACGTTGTCTGGGACGTAGAAGACACGAAACTGGCTGCCATTGCGTTATAGACTCCCATTCGGCTTCTCCGGTTTGCACATTGAATACGCAGGCTCTGGTCAGCGGTAAACCATTCGGCAGCAGACATAGTTGGCGTGTTGTAGCGCGTTCGCCTGCTCTAGCGCGCTGCCAGTTATTTGTTATCGGTTGTGTTATCGATTGTTTATCGTCACCCGTAATATAAGTGTGACGAAATATATCCGGTTCACAGTATTTGGGCTCTGGCGCTGGAATTAGGGGAATTACTGGATTTTTGTTTTTCTTTTGAGCATGCAACCATTCGTCATCAGTTAGATTTTCACTGCTCGCATCGGAATAATCAGAGCCCGACTGAGGTAAACTTAACTGATGCGAATTCTGTGGGTTTAACAGTATATTACGTGCTTTAAAATCATGACGCGTGCCGAAATAGTTTTTAGGTTTATTAAGAATGTCCTCATTTTTAATGATACTTTTGTTATTTAATCTCAGGAGGTCGGGAGGTTGCACTATAGCAATGCTGTAATCCAACGTCAATATAAGCAGAAAAAATGCGCTCAATTGCATTTTAAATACACGTTTTCCTTATAATTAAATTTATATTATAGAAATAGTTTCACGTTAATTATATTATATTCAAAATTCTTCACTTTATGTGTGCGCTTCACTTGTCTTTTGCGTTGACTTATCGCGCTCATTACTCAGTTTCAACTGAATCCATAACACAAATTATTAAATTCTATTCTGATACTCTTTTGCTCAGTAATCAACAAAGAGGTGTCAAAATACATACCACACTTATCTTTTGCTTGATAAATATTGCATAGTTTACACGGTGAAAAATGTGCGAATAATTTTTAATCTTAATTATTACGTTTTAAATTTGACCCTGAATATTTGCTTAATTTACAATTGAAAACTTGACAAGTTAAGTGTTTCAATTGTTGTAATTAATACCTGTTATGGTTTTTAAATTGCGATTTTTGCAGTTCAATTGTATTATTTAATTACAAATTATAAACTTAAGTGTTCCTGTAACTCTATAACACATTATGTTTGTTAACATACAGTCATCATTGCGTGGTGGGTTCAATACCCAATACTAAAAATAATGCGACAATCATAGCGTTTACTGAAAATATACGGTATCAGCAAAAGATAACGTAGATATAATGTTAAATGAAGTTAACTTCGTTAAATATAGGGTAATGCTTTAGCATTTAACAAGAATTTTAAACTAGAACACAGTAATAAATGATTATGACGTTATCGAACTTATAAATCGTTGTGTTAAATAAAAAGTCACGAACAACATTTGCAAAATTTCAATAATTGTTTTACACAAAACTTTGTATATCGTCGTTGTAGAACGAAAAGTCACCAAATACATTTTTATGAAAAACTTAAATTTCGTGTTTGTTGATTTATATTATAAAAAGTAATTGATGCATTTTTAAAGATGAAATATCAATTGGTAGATTTACATTTTCTTATCATGTGGTAAAAAAATTGAGATCATCGGTTAAAAATTGACAGATTTATAAAGATTTTTGTAAATGCATAATTGGCAATTTCAAAATGTATTTGGTGACTTTTCGTTCTACAACGATGATATGTCAAAATTACTATGTGATGAGAATAATATTTGCTTCACATGTTAAGAAAAATGTTTACCTATTAAAATGTTTTTTTTTTACATTTATCTTTAAACTATATATATAAATAAATATATAAATAAATATATAAATAAATCAGAAGGTACTTGATTTGTTTTAATGTTATAACGACGAAATAGTAACAAAATATGTAGACGGACCAGTTGAATTCTTCAAGTCTCACTGACTCAACGTTGATATACATATATTTTTTTTATTATTTTTTTGTTTTGCTTTATCAACGCTTATTGAGTAACATCTTTTCGAAGTTATATATAGTAAAACATAAAACAAAACAATCAAAATCACCACAACAGTAGCGAGCAGCATGTCAAATAGTAGCGTTCGTTGAAAAAAAAAATATTTATAAATGCTGAAGTATTTAATTACCACAAAACAAACAGATCAAGTGGCGTATTTTATTAATTTTTAATTTTTTGTAGATTTTTATGTTTTATATGCCTGCAGGTCATTTTAACTACATGCTTTTGGAATGATAGAAAAATAATTAAAAATTAAATGAATTTTTATTATTTATAGCTTAAATGTGACTTTAATGTAACTGAGAAAAAAAAAATACAGAGTCAAATACAAAAATGACGGCCTGGAACCTAGAAGTTCCTCTGTATGCATCAAAACACTGATTTTGGAAGTTGTTTTCACAGTCCTTGAGTAGTTTTCTACAGCGTTTCTGTATTTCCCGAGCAGCGCCTTCAGTTTTTGACCGTCCGTGTAATAATAGAATTGGTCCTACATATGCTACACTTTATGATCTTTTTAATTTGTTGCTTGTATTTCCATTTTTAAAATAATTTTAAAAATATTTAATTTTACTTCAAAACTGACAGCAAATGCGTTGCCATGCTGAAAATTGAGCTGTTCTCAGATTATTTTAATACGATTCGTTTCTCCAACTGAATCGTGTTAAGTTATTCGAATGTGAATATGCCTCATTATACCCTTTTTTTTTTTTGGAATATCTACTAAGATCCACAGCACTCAGACAGACTATATCCATTGTACTGTGAAATCTATTCCCTACAATTTTGTGGTTAATATCACCACGAGCGCCCATGCCCAAGCCGGGATCGAACCCGAGACCTTCAGAATGTACGTCCAGCGCGCTACCTCTGGACTGCTGAGGCCTCATTATACCCTACACTAAGAGTGAAAGGGTATATTCAGTTTGGTACGCCGTTTGTAACACCCAGAAAGAAGCATCTCCGTTATGGAAAAGTATATATATCCTTGATCAGCATGACCTTCTGAGTCGATTTAGCGATGTCCGTCTGACCGTCTGTCTGTCTGTTCAAATCACGATTGTCAGTGAAAATGGGCATGATCAGTCCATTATGACCTGTGAACCGACCACTTATGTTCAAATTTATCATATAAAACACATCTACTGGTGAATTTTACTGTATACGTGTTCAGGTAAACTTGCCTTGGTCACATATATATTGACTTCATGCTCAAATACATGAAAATAATGTTCTCCCGCGAAACAACTTGTGGTTCCCAAAAAAAAAAAAAATCACAATTCGGTGCACCTTCCCATATGTAAATATGGTTATCAAATGAATGGAAATTCTTCAGCGATTGAAAGAAAGTTATTTTCAGGATTCGTATACCCTGGTGATCTATATACAACTTTAAATGGTAACCACACATTTGTGTAGGGTATTTATTATCGGCTTAGAGCGACTATAATTTTGATAATCCTAACTATTATAATAACACCTACTATAAAATGTCCATACTTCAAAATTTTCCATGTGAACTAACCTTTCCAACTGGTTTTTAAATCGGGCTGAGCTTTAGCTTGGGCTAAACTCTTGCGGCATAAACGTAGTAATTGTCTTGACGTTCTTTTTCAACGAACATAAGATAAGTAGAAGATATAAGATATAGAGAAAGAATATATAAACCAAAGCAGAAATGCAGCAAAATTCATTAATTCTTTGTAGACATTTTAAAATTTGCACCCTTTCAAGTATTTGATACCATATCGTAACTGTTTTTCAAAAACATTTTTTAAATACTCTCTGCTATAATATTTTGACAGAAATAAGTTCACGAATAATTGATGATGTATTTTATGTGTAAATAAATTTATTTTTGATAAGAAGATATACTTATGAACTGTGAGGTGATATTTTGGGTAAAATAAGTAAAATTGAATATTCTAACACCTGAATCATTTAAATTATTTTTTATATTTATAATTAGTATTTTGTATTCGTGATTCGTATCGGCTTTTTTCTGTATTATTTTTGTGTTTTGTTTTTGATTTTTTTTTTATGTTTATATTTTTCTTTTGTTATTTTGATTTTATTCAGGGGTTTTTGTTTTTGCATTTCTCTTTTAGCTTTTGATTTCATTTTTATTTTGTGTTTTTGCTTTTATTTTGTATATTTCTTTCTTTTGGTTTTGGTTTTTTTTGTGTTTTTTGTTCTATTTTGCTTTTTTTTATTTTAGCTGTTGCGTTTTTGCTTTTTTTCTTTGGTTTTGCGATTTAGTTTTATTTTTCCGTCGTAGAGGGCCCAAAGTTGGCACATTTTATAGACATCGGAAATTGCAAAACTCTTTTCTTTAAATACTCATAACTTTTAAACGGAGTGTCGTAGTTAGCCCAAAGTTGGCACATTTTATAAAGATTTCAAACTAGATTTTGTTTGGTGAATTTTATTTCATTAGATTGAATGGATTTTGTGGTTTGTGTTTTTTCTTTGTTATTTTGTTTTTATTTTTGCGTCTTTGTTTTTGCTGATGTTTTCTTATTTTGGCTTTGGTTTTTGCAATTATTTTTGTGTTTTTGCTTTTGTGTATTATTCTTTAGTTTTGTGATTTTGAATTAGTGTTTATGCTTTTTCTTTTGTGCGTTTTCTTTGATTTGGTGTTTTTGCGTTTGCTTTTATTTTTGTATTTTTGCTTTTTTTTTTCTTAGCGTTTTTTGTTTTTGCTTTTTTTTACTTTTGTTTCTGTGTTTTTGATTTTGCTGTTGTGGTAATTTTTGTGTTTTTGCTTTTGTTTTCTACTACTGCTTTTGTATTTTTCTTTCATGTTTTTAGCTGGTCTAAATGCCGAGTTAAATCGTTTTGAAAGAATATATATATTGTATGTTAAGTGCCAGGTCCTTGTAAAATCCAGCGCATACATATCCTATGTCACCCTCCGGACTCCATAGTATCTTCGTTCAAAAGATAGATAGATAGATAGATAGATAGATAGATAGATAGATAGATAAATAGATAGATAGATAGATAGATAGATAGATAGATAGATAGATAGATAGATAGATAGATAGATAGATAGATAGATAGATAGATAGATAGATAGATAGATAGATATACAGATAGATAGATAGATAGATAGATAGATAGATAGATAGATAGATAGATAGATAGACAGATAGATAGATAGATAGATAGATAGATAGATAGATAGATAGATAGATAGATCGATAGATACATATGGTTATTTATACTTGTGTATTTTTTGTATTAAAGGATTAAAGTGTTGAAAGGATTAAATTTAATATTTATTTAAATTTAAAGAATTAAACTATTTTTTATTTTTTTTTATTAAAAACAAGCCACATTTCAAAACGTTAATTAATTGAATTTTTTTTAACTTAAAATGAATTTTTAGTATTAGGTTTAAAATGATCTCAAAAACCAACTTTTAGAATGTTTAAGGTTTAAAATAAAAAATGTTTATTTAAACGGTGAAAAAAAATTAAATTGTCTTTAATATTTTGCAATTAATTCAACAGTAAGAAACTTCATAATTCATTTAATTTAAATCAAAATTCAATGTCTACAAAATGCCTGCGTTATCATTTGTTTTCATTGTAATCATAAAACAAAATACGAAGAATATATTTTAAAAAACCTTGCAAACGATTTGTCAAGCAATAAACTTTTGCAAAGCGCTACGATTTAAATGTCAAAACTTTTAACTTTCTTTGTGCAATTTTTCATCTAGTATTGTCTGCTAAAAATATGAAAAAAAAGAACCAAAACAGTTTATAAAAGTTATTCAAAGTGTACAGCAATGAATGCTTTTAAAAAGGCTATGATAAATACGAGAAGTTTTCTAAGGTATTAAAAATATTTGGTAATATATAATGAGATTTTAAAAATGTTACCGACACAATGTATACTTTACTAAAAAAATAATGATTGTTTACTAAAAATACATTAAAAAAAAAAAAATGTTTTTACAAATAACACTAGACAATAAATGGAGTCATTTTTTATTTATCTACGAACTTAGTATGATTTGCCGATGGACTTTAAGATTCCAATCACGACTTCTTACTCAGTTTTTTCAGATTTCCTAAAGTTTTTAGGTTATTACATAAAATAAATAGCAATTCTCATGATTTCTACAACATTTTTCAGATATATTACCAATCAATCACGATTTTTTGTATGCTTTCTAATGCAATATTTCTGTAGAAATTAAAATTTTCATTAGAATTTTAATTTTTCACTACTTCACTAAATTAATTTTACTCGAAAATTTATATTTCACTAAAAAATTAATTTTTTTTTCAAAAATTAGTTGAAAATTGTTTTTTTAGTAACACATTAAAATTCCAAATACAAACACAATATGAAAAAATGTCCATATTTATTTGCTGCGCCTCGTGACTTTCGCACGAAACTTATTTATCACAGACAATATGTCACAGCATGTGTTTCTGTGACACACAGGCAGTTGCAAGTACCGACGACTCAATTACTGCTAAAAAAAACGGCAGTTGAAAAGTTAACAAATACATTTGAAGATAATGCTTGAAAAAACAAAAAAAAAGTCTGGAAAAAAGTGTCGTTGGAGTGGGTGACGGAGGGTTGTGCATATCTGCCCCAATGTTAAACCGTTACAATATGACTGTCATCGCAGTCAGAATCACATCACAGAATCACATACTTGGTACACAGAAAAAAAAATAATCGACGTAAATACAGCAATCAAAATTAATTGTACACCATTCATTGGTCTAGCAATGACATTCTTGCCATTGTCATGTATTGAGCAAACACATTCGCTAAAAATGTTATTTGCGTCCAAAAATATACCAATAAATGATTTTGCTTAAGTAGCAAATTATTTAATTGGTATGGTCGCCGTTTTAAAAGTATTTTTGCATTTTCACAGTATTCTTAAAAAAGAATTAGTTTATTAAAAAATAATAACATAAATTCTTGTGAAAGTATATAACAAATATACTTTTCTGATGATGAAGCATAATTAAATATGCAACGATTGCCATCATCATTTTCAACGACACCAATAGAGAATGATCAAACTCTATAAGCGTTTCTTTTGACATGAACCAAATGTGAACTGATATGCGCGCAAACCGCCAACTAAAAATTCTAATTCTAAGTGAATTCCACCAATTTCACCTATTCCATTAAATTCACCAGCGCTGTAAGCGAGTACACGAACACACTCCACGCACTGCTACAGCTACCACTCACTGCTATAGCGACACGAACTGCTATAACATCAACGCGGTATGCGAATACACGTAGCTGTTGGCTGCAAATGCGATTGCTAATATGATGAATGTGTACGCTAATACAATTAATAATTTAGTCGGCACAGTTTTAGCAATAATTTGATTGTGTTGATGTACCTTTTTGGCTATATTTACGATTTTTTTTTCTGTGTACTTATACGGTGTGCTTGTGTGCGTAAAATAACGCAGAATTAAGTTGTCTTTTGGATGGTGGAATTTTCGAGGGTAGTTCCTGCGGAGAGTTGTTCAAAAGTCAGCAGCAAAAATAACTGTTATTATGTTTGCTAATTTTTTTTGTTGTTCTTGTTTTTTTATTTGGTAAATGCAACACAAGAATTTAAATTTTTAAAATTTTATTATTTTTATTCTTTGGTATTTTAGTGCGATGTTACAAAGTTTCTGTTTTTGCAGATGACAAATTTGAATTTTATGGATTCTGTATTATTATTTTTAAACTTAAAAATATACCAGTTTTAGAATTTAAAAAGAATTTCAATTTAATATATATTCGTATTTCCCTGCACCTAATAACCCTCAACTCTCATTCGATGCTTAATGCTTTAATAAAGTAAAAGAATTTTAAATATTGAAATAGTCCCGGCATAAGTAACTCAATTGATAGCCAATTCAAAATCCCAACGTAATGCTACCATTATTGTCAGTTATAATAGGGTTCTGATCTCTGATCCCTTAACCAAAAATATGCTATAGAAAGCATATGGTAGCTTAAGGGTTTTGTATAAAATGTGTTGCTTCGCATTCAATGCCAATCTGTGGACTGATCCATTTCGTCTCTATTATGCAAAAGGGGATTTTCAAAAATGTAAATTGAAAGTTGGAAGTGCTGTCAAAATTAGTTATAAATTTATTTTTTCACTAATAATTCTGTTTTTAACTGTAAATTAAATTGTTCTCACTAAAAATTCAATTTTCACTAAAAATTCAATTTTCACTAAAAATTCAATTTATCACTAAAAATTCAATTTTTCACTAAAAATTCCATTTTTTTTAGTCAAAATTTAATTTTTCATTAAAAAATTCAATATTCAACTAAAAATTCAAATTTTCACTAAAGATTCAAATTTTCACTAAAAATTCAAATTGTTACTAAAAATTCAAATTTTAACTAAGAATTCAAATTTTCACTAAAAAAATCCCTTTTTCACTAAAAATTCAAATTTTCACTAAAAATTCAAATTTTCACTAAAAATTCAAATTTTCACTAAAAATTCAAATTTTCACTAAAAATTCAATTTTTCACTAAAAATTCAATTTTCACTAAAAATTCAATTTTTCACTAAAAATTCAATTTTTCACTAAAAATTCAATTTTTCACTAAAAATTCAATTTTTCACTAAAAATTCAATTTTCACTAAAAATTCAATTTTTCACTAAAAATTCAATTTTTCACTAAAAATTCAATTTTTCACTAAAAATTCAATTTTTCACTAAAAATTCAATTTTTCACTAAAAAATTCAATTTTTCACTAAAAATTCAAATTTTCACTAAAAATTCAATTTTTCACTAAAAAATTCAATTTTTCACTAAAAATTCAATTTTTCACTAAAAATTCAATTTTTCACTAAAAAATTCAATTTTTCACTAAAAATTCAATTTTTTACTAAAAATTCAATTTTTTACTAAAAATTCAATTTTCAACTAAAAATTCAATTTTCAATTAAAAATTCAATTTTCAACTAAAAATTCAAATTTTCACTAAAAATTCAATTTTTCAGTAAAAATTCAATTTTTCAGTAAAAATTCATTTTTTCACTAATAATTCAATTTTCCACTAATAATTCAATTTTCACTAAAAATTCAATTTTTCACTAAAAATTCAATTTTTCACTAAAAATTCAATTTTCACTAAAAATTCAATTTTCACTAAAAATTCAATTTTTTACTAAAAATTCAATTTTTCACTAAAAATTCAATTTTTCACTACAAATTCAATTTTTCACTAAAAATTCAATATTTTACTAAAAATTCAATATTTTACTAAAAATTCAATATTTTACTAAAAATTCAATTTTTCACTAAAAATTCAATTTTTCAATTAATTCAATTTTAACTAAAAATTCAATTTTTCACTAAACATTAAATTTTGCACTAAAATATATTAAATAGTTCAATAAAATGTAATTTTGAAAAGTGTTTTTTTTTTTTTTATATTTTTTATAATTTTTTCATCTATATTTTTAAAGTTTTACCTCGAAAACTAGGATTTATTTTTATGAACTACAATTGAGAAAAAATGAAAAACGTAAGGAAAACAATTGAAACCCTTATGAACGTCATACACCACAACATCAACGGTATCGTCAACAACATATATATGTTGTTGCGTATGCAGTCAACAATTGTTGCTGCTGCATCAGCAGCCACAGTCACAGCCACAACAGGAGCAGCAACATATGGCTGACTCTTCGGTTTATTGCTGTTGATTCCCATTGACACGTATTCAATTATTGCACAATACAGAATGAAAGAACGAACGTCATGCCACGAACTACCAAACACAATGGCAGCCATTCATCTTAAACGGGCCGAGTGAATGGTTGGCAGGCAGGCAGGATGTGATGTGCGCACAAAAGAAGGCAAAAGAAATCATGCAGCATGTGATGGACGAATACAGACATGGAAGCAAAACATGGATGGAGTTAACAACAGCAAAACGCTGGACGTCAGGCATTCAGGCATTCGTACTCTGACGTACCTCCGTCATGCACAGGACATTGTCAATAATAAAATTGATTTGAACACAATGCAAATGCAATTCGCAAATACATAAGCAACGAGTGTCATTGCGAAATAGACGGCTTCTTCTGATGAAATAAACTATAGAAAGCACCCACACATTTGAATAACACAAAATGGAGAAATTTATATTCAACTCTCCATATGCTGTATTTATTTATTTATTTATAGAATATGGCAGTTCCATCAACCAATTTGTAGAAATTTAGTTTTAACCGAATGAAGTTGGTTGTTTTAACTAACTTTATCGTTCCTCTAATCTCGTGTGTGTATTTAATATAGAAATATATTAAATACTTTTAAATGACTTCATTTTAAAAAAAAAAAAAATACTATGCTACTACTATTTATTTTATATTAAACGAATAGTTTTTCCTCTTAACTCAAAGGTTTTTATGAATTTTGACTCATTGTTTAGCCAATAAGGTGCTAAATATTCATTCAGTAGGATAAATTATTGATAAAAAACTAAATTTCCTGTTTATTTAATACTTATCTTGTTTGGAAAGTGTGCGAGTTGTTATAAATTAAAAGACTTAATTATGTTTGTCGGTAATGCAGTGTAAACTATAAATTTTTAAAATTTTAGAGCAAAGCAAACTTTACTCCACTTTACCAAAGAGCAAAACTTTACTTTAGTCTCATAATTTATACAAACTTGATTAAACCCTAAATACT
This sequence comes from Dryomyza anilis, assembly GCA_951804985.1. Lineage (NCBI taxonomy): Eukaryota > Metazoa > Arthropoda > Insecta > Diptera > Dryomyzidae > Dryomyza > Dryomyza anilis. The sequence goes on from OX638132.1 coordinate 98,756,860, forward strand.
ACAAACTATTAAATATTAATACATTCAGAAGAAAAATAATACGAACGGGATAATCCTACAAAATTCACCAGCATAAAATCAATGTGACACAATATCGACCTTTTCACAAAATTCTGAATTCTAAAAATCCACCTATACAAAATCCAACCGAACAAAATCTAATTTTATATATCCAATTGTTACAAAAATGCACCTTTTGGCACATAATATATCTTTTATTTGGTCCAACGAAAGGGCAAATTTGAAGCCCTTACAAATTTGATATTCCTGAAGGATGGAATTTCAACCATGTCGAATTATTGGTCTTTTCGACGAAACTTTCAATGCGAAGTGAAATATTATACTAGAATCAATATCTGAGCTAAAGATTTGGTCCGAGTCCTCATGTTGGATGATTGATGGTACTTTTTCTTGGTACCGACCATTCGTGGATATGTGAAAGGACAAGTAATTCTGTGAAATGTTTGCCTTATGAGTAATTCCACAAAGTTTTACAACCTGCTATACACTTCCCTAAACATTTCAATTATCTGTGTATTTGCCGGAAATATGACCGAAATATTCCTGAAAAATGGCAGAAATTCTGTCTCTGATATTGATTATAAATTAATATCGGTTACTAGGATAAAGTGAAAAATATTTATCTAATGTAATGGTAATATTAATTCTAGTAAAACAAAACTATTAAAATAATAGTATGAAGCCTATTGAATTAATAGGAAAAATCGTTTTAATTTTAATAGTTAAAACACAACATCAATACACTAATTTCTATTTATTTCTTATATTTTTTAAAAAATGTGTATTTTAATTGTGTATTTCCCCATGTAAACCACAAAATTCATACCATATGTTTTGCTTGTAACCCATTAAATAAATCCCCAACAATACATCCTTCTAATCACCCACCTCCACCCAATACATCGTAAATGAATATGCAAATTGGATTTTATATTGTAAAATACGGTTTATATTAAAAATAAATAATCGAAAACAAAACAGAAATAAACTCTCATTATTTTTACGACTGCGTAATTTTACATGATATTCGCATTATTTAATTTGTGTGGGTAGATTAATGAAAATATTATAATTTCAACATTACACGTATATCTTGTTCATCTTCTTTAAATGAAAAATGCTGTATTCAAATAATAAAGCAATTAAAATTCGTTATGATTATATGCGATTTATTAACTCAATTTTAATTGAAATGCTAGCAGAAATCAATTTATTGATCTTCATATGTTTTCAAACAATTACACACTACTTCGGAAAGCAAATATGCTGAAAATGCATTTTGTTTTCCCCACTACGGACAGTATCAGTTGTAAACTTGACTATGAAAAGCGTAGCAAAATCACGTAGTAGCAGATAAAAGAGTGGCAAATTAATTACATTTCCTTTTACTGTATGGTAGTTTTTTTTTGTTTCTTTTTTTGTTATTCACAGAATAAAACCACAAAAACCTCCTTGTAGAAAATGTCATTTCATGATGCTGCTGACGATGTCGAAACATACAGCATATACATAGAATAACAAAACATGTGACAATCAAACTTTGTAGACGTGTGATGGAGACGTCCTAGTGATGAAAATTTACGGCCATAAACTGTACGATGATATGTGTTGTGTACAACACTCAAAAACTAAATTATGACAATGATGCGAGTATGAGTGGCACTTGGTAATGTTTGCCTTTTAAGTATGTGACATTCGGACAGTTGAAATTTGTAATAACTGACTGTTTGTTATAGAGATCAATATTAACGAATTTTGCTAAGAAGAAATATTTTCCAAATAAAATGTTTAAACTAAATTTTTAATTTAAAAAAATACAAATTCAATTTAGTTTTGTCTAATAACAGTTTAGCTAATTAGTATTTTATTTATACAAGAATTCTAAAATAAAAACGAGTTGGGAAAGTTAGGTCACATGGGTAAGTTCGGTCACATGCGGCGGATTTTTATAGTCGGTCGGGCCCGACTATGGAATACCCTACACCTTTGGTGGGGATATTAACCCTCAGAATATTATTCATATATCAGAAATTTACGTCTTATATCCCCATAAATTAAAAAAATTATATAAAGTATAAAAAACTAAAAAAAAAATTTGAAAAATGTAATTGGGCGGACCACGCCTATATTTAAAATTTTGAAAGGCTAATATTTCATAGATTTGATTTTAATAATTTACGGATCAAATTTCCACTATGAAAACCCGGGAAATAATGAAAAAAAAAAGTGGGCGGATCACGCCCATTTTTGGACCACATATTTTTAGGTGAATTATAACAATACGTTTTAAATTTTATACCTATATCTTGAATACTTTTCGGGTTATTAGTTCCGAAAGAGTTATATAAAAGTGACTTGTATGGGAGGTGGGCGTGTCCGTCGACCGATTTGGCTCATTTTCAAACTCAGTTCCTACTTTTGGATAAAATATATTGAGACGAAATTTCATCGCATTCTGATCAGTATTTCTCAAGTTATTCTGTATTCGGACAGCAAGACAGCAAGACAGCAAGACAGCAAGACAGCAAGACAGCAAGACGGACAGACAGACAGACAGACAGACAGGCGGACATGGCTAAACGGACTCGGGTAGTGATGCTGATCAAGAATATATATACTTTTCCATACCGGACACGCCTCCTAAGGGGCGTTACAATATATGCACAAAGTTAATATACCCTGTACCTCATAGGTGTAGGGTATAACAATATACTAAAATATATATATCTTGAATATTATATATTATTTATTGTACAAATATGTGTAGAAAATGCTTTGAATACTTTGTCCTAATATTTAATTGAATTAGATTTATTACAAACTTAAAACAAAATTTCAACAGTATTTACTACAAAAGTATTATTACAAACCATTTATACAGAAATAATCTTGATGTCATATATATATATAAATATATATATATATATATATATATATATATATATATATATATATATATATATATATATATATATATATATATATATATATATATATATATATATATATATATATATATATATATATATATATATCACACCATTAACAGTTTTATACAACATTTATACAGTACTAAATGTTTACAAGATTATTGAACGTAAATATAGCAACTGAGATTAATAGAAAGAAAATAAATAATGCTATTATTTTTTTTATTATTTAGTAGTATAAATATAATTCTATCTGAGTTGGTTTATATGCTGAAATATGTATATACCATATACGCCAACCGACAGTTTTACAGGCAGTACACAGTTTTACATCCACCACACAGTTTTACATTTACTACACCGTATTGCAGGTACTGCTGTAACGATCTTAGTTTACATTGGTTCATCGCAATGCGAGCTTGCCTATTCGTTTCATCGGTTCGTTTTTCCGTTCATTGTGCGAATATCATGACTTTGATATTCATCTTCCTTATTTGTGACGTGAACGTGGTTCAAACTTCGAACAACATGTTGTAAAATAAATAAAAAATATAAATATTAAATAAATAATATTATTTTTTTCCAGACGTTTTAACTACCTTTGATTATTGTTCAATTAATTTATTAATTAATATAATTAAAATTTAATCAATACAATTAAATGGCGTATTGGTGACGAAACAATTATATATTTTTTAATATATTTTTTCCGTGTAATAACGATTTATTATTATAAAATTAAATAAATTTAATAGAATAAATATGTAAAAATAAGAAAAATTAATATGTGACAAAAATTAATTAATTGTTTACGTTTAATATTAAAAAAATTTGTACAAATGCTCTATAAATACTGTATAATTATATGTACTCTGTAAATAATGTAAAATGTATGAATGGAAAATGTATGCATGTTTTATAAATGATACAGAGTTTTTATTAACTGCTATATTCATTTTTCATGATTAGTTTTAGATAAATGTTTTGAAAATGTTGTAAACATGTTGTATACATTTCTCGGAAATGCAATTTCTTTTTTAATATTGAATAAATACAACACCATTTTTTTATAAATGGTGCAGAAATGTTGCAAAACATGCGTATAATCTTCCCCGTAAATTCTTCCATATAGAACGCTTCCCGGTAGAAATCTTTCCGGTAGAAATCTTCCCGGTGGAATTCTTTCCCGTAGAACTATTCCTCGTAGAGTTTTCCCAGTAGTTTCGGTGTGGTGAGTTTATGTGTGGTAAATGTTGGAGTGGTGAGTTTAAGTGTGGTGAATTTTATTGTGGTGAATTTTTGTATGGTGAATTTTAGTGTGGTGTATTTAAGTGTGGTGAATTTTGGTGTAGTGAGTTTCATGCGTATAAGAAATGTTTTAATAGTACATAAATATTCTATATAAATATTATATAAATGTTGAAAAAAATACGTATAAGCACTGCATTAATATTGTGTAAAACTATGAATGCTGTTAAATATTTTATTATATCAATATAAATATTTCTCTATTACCGTTTTGTGAATGTTGTAAATGTCTGTATAAATTCTGTTTAATACAGCATTTGTATTCATTAATATAGTTTTATACAATATTTATTGAGTTTTTCTTTGAATTTATACTGTATTTAAAACAATTTTTAAATCATTTATACACAAACTAATCATGTTGACATAATAAAGAAATTAAAAGTAGTTATGTGTCATTTATATAATATTTTTACTGTATTCATTCGATATTTATATAATATTTACACAGTTATTATTTTAAATTTATTTATTTGTATATTCAGTTAATTTTGAATTAATCGTTATTAATAGTATTTATACCATGTTTAAACAGCATTTATAGCGAAATTTGTGTTTCATATCCTTTTTTTGACATTATCTATGCAATTTATTATATTAATACAGTTTAACCAACATCAAAAAAGTATTTCGCACTGGGTTTTACAGCCAATTTAGAGATAGCGCTCAAAAATACTCGCCAGAAACAAAGATGCTCAACGTAGAAAAGGATCATGTTTTTATAAAATACTCAAAATTGTAATTTTATTTTAAAACGTACCACAAAATATCGTAATCAGCAAATGTTTATTAAACACTCTCAGCTATGGTATGGCAATAAAATGAAAATTAAATGAAAACAATATTATTTTTTATTATTGCGACTATAAGTATCTCAAGTATAAAATATTTATAACATTGCTTAAAACAAGTCCGTAAACCGCTTATATCAATTGCAAAGTAGAGACACAAACTTTGGCGACAAAGACGTATGACATACATTAATATCCAAGCACTTGATTGTGAATTGTGTTTGACATAATTCATGTAGAGTTCTTTTTGAGATGGTACAAATAAAAAATAAAATAAAATATTTTTATGTCAGTCGAATGTGTGGCACGAAAAGCAGACATGCAAGGACGTTGATCCAGTCAAGCAGCTACCTTGTACCTGTCTGGCTCTCAAGCTTTTCCACTGATTGTCTGCATGTCAAAGAGCAACATATTTAATATAACAATGAAAATACATAAAGGCTTCGAGGGAATTGTGCGCTAGTAGTCAAAAGTAAGAGGATCAGAATATTTAAAATAAATCAGAAAAAAATCTAAATCATTTCTTTGAGTTTTAAGCTTTAAATAAGCTGTGTATGCTGTCTGCAATTTTTATGTCTTTTCATATATTTTATGGCGATTAGGTTAATAGGTGAAAACCACATTTAATGATGTTGCCCGAGCACATAAAATACCAGCTGACATCAACTTCTAATTAATTGTGTTAATTACGAACACGAACACGAGCCAATAACACTGCCAAACGCAGTGAAATGTGGTACAGCACAAAATAATATAAAAACTTTTAATACCTAACGTCACTCGTTACTCGTAAACGCGTTGTTAAGTTGAGTTAATGATGTTAACGAAACCAAATGAAAAGACAGACATTGAATTCTGAGGCACTAAGATTTGGCGTATCCTACATAGTACATAGTATGATAAATATCCTGTTGCATGCAGTCCTTGAAGTTGTAAATGTGTGAGTGTGCATTTAATGTTGTTGCTGATGATGTTGTTAACTCTAATTATCTTAATTATGCTGCAGATGATGATGTTAATGACGAGGATGTGTAAATCAAGAGACTACATTTCCGCATGCACTAAAACAATCAGTCCCAACAGCAGCAGCAATAGCTCGAGCTCGAGCTCAATTGCAAACAGACGCTCGTAGAATCCCAAAAGGATGATGATGCTAATTAGTTAAATTTAATTTGCAGTAACAAAAGTTTATATTGAAACTAACCAACTCCCCACTGAGTTAGGGCAAGAGTTCATACTACACCGCAAAAAAAAAGTTACAATTTTTATAAATTACTAGCTGGACCCGTGCACGACTCGTGCCAAGATTTTGTGAATGCAATGATATGAAGTGATTTTATTAATATAAAGAACATTTTTATTATTTATCCCGTAGAATTCTTAACCGTAGAGTTCGTCCCAGTAGAAGTATTAATGTGGTGAGTTTTAGTGTGGTGAGTATTAGTGTGGTGAATTTTGTTTTGGTGAGTTTTAGTGTGGTGAGTTTTATTGTGGTAAGTTTTAGTGTGGTGAATTTCGGTGTGGTGAGTTTCGGTGTGGTGAACTGTGGTGTTGTTAATTGTGGTATGGTGAGTTTTGGTGTGGTGAGCTTAATGAATTTGGGGTGGTTGATACCTAGGTGTGAACAATCTTGATATCACCATAATAACTGTTGACATATACCATCTTGAAATTATGCCTTCTATGGGGGGTGCCCGGACCCAACATACATATTGTGTCGAAATTTGATACAATTCGGTTCAGTCTTTTAGACGGCTATTCGGAACATACATACATACATACATACATACATACATACATACATACATACATACATACATACATACATACACAAACACACACATACATGCATACATACATACATACTTACATTCACAAATATATAGTAGATTTACAATTTTGAAAAAAAAAAAATGAACAAGTATGCCTAAGTCCATAAAGACGAAATGTCTCATGCAAAACAAATTAAAAGACGGTTCCCTCTTTTACATAAAACATCTTAGCAGAACTGTCAGGTCTAGAATATTCCAGTCTAGCATTTGGTATGTCTAGAACATGTAAAGTTAGAACATGTCCTTAACTAAATTCATTCGATTGCTATCTTATTTGTGCTTAACATTTTCCTTTATTTATATATATTTATCTCTACTGGTGACGTGAACGTGGTTAAAAATTCAAACAATAAAAGTGGTAAAAAAACTGTAATAAAAAAAATTGGTTCGATGCCCGAGTAGAACGAGAGAATACACGACCTGGTGGAATCAGGCCATGTATTTCCCTCGAACACTTACCATTGTAATACCTATAAAACAGGCTTACACACCCTACGCGCCTTCAGTGCTCAAGAGAACCAATAGAGGATGAAATATTTCCATCCCCTATTAAATATATTGCACGTTGTTGGATTCGATCCAGGAACTCCAAGGAATATTTTGAAGCCCCTGCCCATATGTGCGAATTGTATTCCATCTTAGGCCGAATATAGGTGGTGTAGACAATGCGCAAGTCAGCGGGAGTGAAGTATGTCTTACAACGTTTCAAAAAACCGAGGCACTTGGCGCTTCTTTCGACACATCAAATATGTGATCATTCCAACGGAGGTCACATTGAATTGATATACCCAGAACGTCAAGAGCAGCTGACTGCGCAATATCCACAGAGATAACAGACAACACTTCTGTATGGTTGTTTATATTTAAATATCTCTAGAACGCTAGAAACTCAAATGATGGCTCGTTTTAAAGCTAAGAGAACAGGCTTTCAGAAAAATTAAGTTGTGACTTCTACACGTAAACATGTGGTCCGTTGTTATTATCCTTGCACTTCAAAATTGATGTCCTTAAAAATTTTTCGTCAATTTATTATAAATATTCATGCAAAATTTCAAGATGGTATATTTAGGGCATCATATTTTAAAAAATAATTTTATAAATTTTTATTTATTTTTTATATAGAAAAATTTTTTTTTTCTACAGTAAACGTTGTAATAATTCCTGAATATATATGTAACTCTGATTTCTAAAATGAAGTCAGTTTTATCATATCTATTTTTTGAGATACTAATTTTGGCAAATAGTTTTTACGATTTTCGAAAAATGGTATATATCTCAATAACTAGAGACAATTTGATGAAACTTATGCCATTTTCGAAATCAGAGTAACAAAATCATTGAAAAATTGTTGCAAATTTTACTTTTGAAAAAAATATATTTTTTTCAATATAAAAAATATGTATAAATTTAAAAATTAAATTTTTAAAATATGATGCCATCAAAATACCATCTTGAAATTTGGCATGAACATTTATATTAAATCAACCAAAATATGTGATTTTTTTCAGAATTTTAAAAAGGGTCCTTTTTAAGGACATCCATTTTGAAGTGCATGGGTTATTACCATGTTCAAGTTTAGAAGTTAGAACTTAATTGGTATAACAGCTTGTTCTATTAGCTTTAAAACGAGTCATCAGCGGAGTTTCTCGTATTTCAACTTTAAGAGATATTGAAATATGAACAACCATATAAAATTTATTTTCGGCCCATTTTTTGTAAATTTGAACCACTGTATCTCTGGAAGTAGTGGACGAAAAATAAAACAAAAATTGATTAGTGCATATTTCGGTACCCTTTATCAGTTGTGCAAATTTCATTGAAATCGAAGAAGTTGAGTTCCAACCGCTGGTCGATTTGGTGTGGAATGGCCCATATACAAAAACAAAATAGTAAATTTTTTATTTAATAATAACTTTTATTAGACAAGCAATTGATTTGCAAATTAAATTCATTACATTTACGCAAAAGCCGACAGACGCTAAAAAGAAAATTTGATTTGTTCTGTCTTATTTTCGTCTTGTTTTTTTATGTTTTCTGCTTCTTTTGCTTACGAATATCATAATGAAAAATATATGAATCTATGGTTAAATAAAAAATCGGAAAGAAGTTAGAAATGATGAATACTGAACAATAATTAGAATGAATCGTATATATTACAAAACTTAAATTTATTTCGTTAATTGTCGTATTAAATATTTTGAGTATAAATACAAAAAAATGACAAATAAAAAAACATATTTTCATCGGGTGTAAATTTCCTTTATTTTGTATTCAATCATTTTATTAGTTAATATAATAAAATATTTAATCAATACAATAAATGTCATATCGGCGATGTAATAATTATAAGTTAATTATATTAATACATTTTTTTGCTATATTTACATATGTATATTTTTTTTTTAAGTGTGGGGAAAGTGGTATATGGGGTAATATAGAAAATTAAAATTTTTTGATATGTTTTTGTATTAAAAAATAAATAATTGTCAAGTACATGATCAAATTAATACAATTTTAATGCATTTCGAGAATAAATAAAAAAAAAGTGTTTCTGAAAGATTTTATTTAGAGTGCTGGTGTTTGTTATAAAAAATCAATAATTCTTGTTGTTATACCCTACACCTATGAGGTACAGGGTATATTAACTTTGTGCATATATTGTAACGCCCCTTAGGAGGCGTGTCCGGTATGGAAAAGTATATATATTCTTGATCAGCATCACTACCCGAGTCCGTTTAGCCATGTCCGTCTGTCTGTCTGTCCGTCTTGCTGTCTTGCTGTCTTGCTGTCCGAATACAGAATAACTTGAGAAATACTGATCAGAATGCGATGAAATTTCGTCTCAATATATTTTATCCAAAAGTAGGAACTGAGTTTGAAAATGGGCCAAATCGGTCAACGGACACGCCCACCTCCCATACAAGTCACTTTTATATAACTCTTTCGGAACTAATAACTCGAAAAGTATTAAAGGTATAGTTATAAAATTTAAAACGTATTGTTAGAATTTACCTAAAAATATGTGGTCCAAAAATGGGCGTGATCCGCCCACTTTTTTTTTCATTATTTCCCGGGTTTTCATAGTGGAAATTTGATCTGTAAATTATTAAAATCAAATCTATGAAATATTAGCCTTTCAAAATTTTAAATATAGGCGTGGTCCGCCCAATTACATTTTTCAAATTTATTTTTTTTTAGTTTTTTATACTTTGTATAATTTTTTTAATTTTAATTTATGGGGATATAAGACGTAAATTTCTGATATATGAATAATATTCTGAGGGTTAATATCCCCATCAAAGGTGTAGGGTATTCCATAGTCGGGCCCGACCGACTATAAAAATCCGCCACATGTGACCGAACTTACCCATGTGACCTAAATTTCCCAACTCGTTTTTAATTATGAACGTTTTTTTAAAATGATCATATATTGTATACATTTTGAAATACAAATGGATTTAGCAAATATTTAAACAGATATTGGGGTAAAATGGGAAACGTAATTTTAGCGAAAATATTGTTTTAAATGATTTTTTTAATTGGTTTAGCCATAAAAAAACTTCAATCGTTGCCGCAAACCAATGAATAGCAAAATTTTTACTTTTGAAAATCGAGAAACGATCCGTTATCAAGTGCTTTATCAGAAGAAGTTTAATAATTGTGTACAATTTTTATGAATAAAATTCCGAGGAAATTAAATTTCAAAAATTCGCTGAACCGCAATATCTGCAAACGACCTCTATAATCTATGCAAATTTTACGAAAAGCAACCACACTCTGAAAAAAGATACCATAAAATTAATAGTTTAATAAACTACTAATTCAATCGGTAAATCCCATCAAATAGGTACTACAAAATACTATAAAATCATTTTTGAATTTGTATGAAAATGAATTTGAATTTGTATGAAAATGAATTTGAATTTGTATACTATTAAATCAATAACTGTCATATTGACAAATTTTAATGGAATTTTATGATATTCGCATATAATGCTCTTCATAATAAGGTATATTTCTGCAAGGGAAGAAATATGCTCGAATTATCTATGATAACATTAGGTGTATGACATCTGAAGACATACATACACACAGAATAGAGATTTGTTGCGCTAACCAACATATTGGGTTCTCTCAACCTCTTAGACGGTTGTTATTACGGTAGTTTTTTCTACAACCAACTTCGAACTGTTTTAGAATAAAGGGAAGTGTGTCCGCCAGCAAATTTGTAAACCACTAGATTTTACCGAATAAAGTTATTTGGTATAACTAAATTTTTCATTATTCCAACCTCATGCCAAAGCGGATTTTTCTGTGTGCACTATCTTACCTAAAAGATTAAAATTCTACTAAGATTTTTCTCTATCTGTAATTTTGAATTTATTCAACGTGTAGCATCTGCTTGCTGTTGTGCCAATGCAAATGCCGTACTTTATAAAATCCGCATAACCCATTAAAACGTATCCTCTTCGTCCGCTTGCGATACTTAAGAGCAACGTTATTTCGTGTACTTGTTAAATATAAATGCGTTTTTACTGCAGCTGAATAAATTTCCGAGACGCAGAGTCGTAAAACACTTAAGTAACCCATAACACGAATACTGCATTAAAGGGCAACATGGGCATACCCGAGCCACTTAATAATACAAGAAGGATCCAAGAAGACACTGTACGAAACCAAAAAAAAAATAAAAATATAACAAAATTGTTCACGTTTGTTTTCACACACACACAGATTAAATGATGCTGCATCAAATAAGTTGTAATCGATGATTGGCAAAATGGTTGCCTTCAATCAAAGTACATAAATAGTGGATTATTGCAGCCACCCTCTGAGCGTAGGACCATTTTGTTGATCCTAATCCGGAGGCAGCAGCTGGTCTGGTATTAATGAGCTTTGGTTTACGACAACTGACTGAAACGTTGATGAAATTTTCCGTTGATGCCAAAATTTCAGTAATTAGCGACTAATGAATTTAGTTTGTCACAGGATATATATATATAATATATATGTGCGGTATATGGTATGCGGCGACAGAAGGATCTATAGCAATTTGCAAGTTGTGGCGACAGCAGCTAAATTAAATCTCATCTCGGTTTAGTGGCAGGCATAATATTTGGTTTATGCTTTGTCGTGTGTTTTTAATGTTGTAACAAAGTTTACTAATTGGCAAATTTTGTATTTTTCGTTGGAATTTTTAGATATGCTGAACGTTGAAATTTTTTTTTCAAAATGAGAAATTATTATTAGCAATTTTATTATATTAATGCAGTTATTTCTGCTGGAGAAGCATTTGATATTCTATGTTTTAGTTCGGTTTTTATATTTATGTGGGTACTTAGTTCGAAATTGTGCCTCACATCTAATTGTATAATTTCCGGATACTAGGCAATACCATGAATCCCATTTAAAATACACCTAATAAAATAATATATCATGATATAATTATTGTGAAAGTAGAGAACATAATTGAAATTTAAAGAAAAATCGTATTAATCAAATAATTATTTTTATTACCATTTAAAAAACTTGAATTGGAATTTTACAAAATAGTCGGCAGCTCTGTGGTTAGTCTGTTGGACTGCGAGTCGAAAGGTCCCATGTTCAAATCTAGACTGAGACTAACAATAGGGAAAACAGGATGGTAAAATCTTCCAAAGTCAAGAAGGAATTAAGAAATATACGAAGTGATATACAGCTAAACGTCAACATTCTTGATTTTAAGAAACAGATCCACTTAGGTGTCAAAAAAGTAAATAAGAGCAATAATTCTTGAGATGCAGGGGTTAATATCTCAGACATCAAAAATGTTGTTGCTATTTTCTATTAAAATTTAAAGAACACGTGTTTGTTTAACTGCTGTTTTTCTTTGATCTGGCTTTGTCTCTCATATTCGATATTGTGTTTTGTTTTGCGTGGTCTATCTGTCATCGTTTTATGTTTGTTAGTGTGTCGTAAGTCGTTCAAGTTCAATGTTCAATGAAAACATGTTCAAAGTAAATAAGAGCAACTTCTCTTGATATGTAGATATTCATTTCTTATATATCAAAAAAGTAACTAAGAACAATTAAAGGGTTTGGTACAAAAAAGGGTTCACTTAGCTCAAAAATCAATAAAAACTGTTTAAAATTGCCAATTTTTGAATTAAAAAAAAATCTTGCGTATAAACTACGTATGTATTGTTGGGTTTTGCAAAGAAAACAAAAATTCCATGTAACTTCCCAGTCTACTATATCTCGGAAACCTTCGATGCCTCGAAGCTTTCTCGAATAACTTCGATAAAAAAGTTCGATCTCGTTGCTTTCTCGATTCTAATTTTTAAAAATGTTCGTACATTGAAATTCTATGAAAAGATACGATATTTAAACTTTTATCAAATCGATATCGGAATATTTTTCGCAGCAATCTCGAACTTTGATCATTTTTTTCTTCGATATCGTTCCGATTTTGAAAAATTTCTCGTTTCGCGAAAACTCCGACAGAACGTTCCGATATCTACCTACCATTTAGGTCCAACTTGACGCTCGATATCGTTACGACAACGGGTCCGATATCGTGTGATTTCTCTATCTACTCGCAATAATCTCGTAATGATATCGATACAAATGGCAATGTGGGTTGGCTTAAAAACGTAATTTAGACTGCTGGACTTGACCCTTTTTTTGCCCCACACAATTTTGTTTCATATAAAAATTCCATTTAATGTATGAATAATAAATTTATATTAAAATTCGTGGTTTTAAATTCAGATGCATTACCACCTATCGATGTCCTACTCATACCAATGATATTTGCGTGTTTTAGTAAGTGGTAACATCATAAATTCGTCATAAGTAAATATTTCTTTTTCAACGGTAAAACATTATCAACTTTATTTTTATTGATTGGTAATGATACATTTGTGTAACTCAACATTGATGGTATAATTTCGTGAAATGTATATTGATTCCATTAGTTTTTAATTCAGATATATTGCGTAATTTACTTTTTAAATCGTGGTATCTCAGAGTATATACCCCGGATATGGATGATTTTTGTACCAAACGATGCGAAATATAAAAAGCTATCATTATCATCCAAAACTCAATTTCAATAAAATGTGGACTTGACCCATGCACAGTCCGTCCCTGGAATACACTAGGGAGTAATATCATATTTTATAGATATAATGATAATTCCTATGAAATTGCCATCCTCGTTTTTAGGATAATAACCCATATATCGATACCTTACAGGCAAAATATCGTTACCAAAAAAAGGAAATTTCACAGCAGGCGAAAAAACGTTTAAAAATCGATTGAATCAATATTTTACTGATTAAAGTATCCTTTAAATGAGCTAACAATAATAATAATAGTGTGGAAAAATTTACAAATTATCCAATACATGCAGAAGTTTTTGATGAAAAATGTAGTTACGATGTTTTCCATGTTCCAATTTATTTCGAAAAATTGTTCAATTGTACTACTTACGATGCTAATGTAAAAAGGTTTTATACACAAACGGTTTGGTATTCCGCATTTCAGTAAACGGCAACAGGGAAATAACACGTATAGGAACATTTTGGCAAATTTTGAATGAAAATTGAGACTAGCTAGTGGTCAGTATGTTACTTTAATAAAAAAATGCATTGGAAGTATATAATAAATTTCAATTTTATTTAAATTTTTGTATGTTTGCCTTACTCTCTGCAAATACTCATATTTTAAGATCTTTCACCATTACCACAAAAGGAGTTAAAAATACTTAAAGTACACAGAAAAAAATAATTCGTAAATATAGCCAAAAAGGTACATCAACACAATCAAATTATTGCTAAAACTGCGCCAACTAAATTATAAATTGTATTAGCGTACACATTCTTCATATTAGCAATCGCATTTGCTGGCAACAGCTATGTCTATTCGGATACCGCGTTGATGATATAGCAGTGCGTGGTCGCTATAGCAGTGAGTAGTAGCTGTAGCAGTGCGTGGTCGCTATAACAGTGCGTGGTGTGTGTTCGTGTACTCGCTTACAGCGCTGGTGAATTTAATGGAATAGGTGAAATTGGTGGAATTCGCTTAGAATTAGAATTTATAGTTGGCGCGCATATCAGTTCACATTTGGTTCATGTCAAAAGAAACGCGATCATCATCAGAAAAGTATATTTGTTATATACTTTAACAAGAATTTATATTATTCTTTTTTAATAAACTAAAACAGAATTATAAGAATACTGTGAAAATACAAACATGCTTTTAAAACGTCCACCATACCAATTAAATAATTTGCTACTTAAGCAAAATCATTTATTGTAATATTTTTGGACGCAAATAACATTTTTAGCAAATGTGTTTGCTCAATACATGAAAATGGCAAAAATGTCATTGCTAGACCAATGAAAGGTGTACAATTAATTCGTCGGTTATTTTTTTCTGTGTAGTCACTAAAATAAATATTAAAATTTAGTGGCCATTCTGACGTGAAATGAAAATGTATTTACAAATATATGATGTGTCTAAAATATTGAGTTTATAGTTCGAATGCCTTCGCTAAGCCAGAATGCCTTAGCACAGAAATGGATTAAAAATAATTTAAAAATGCATCGTAACCAACATTATTTAAAAATGTAGTTAATAAGTATAATTTGGATTTATTTCAAATTTGGACTGCGTAATTCCAAAATATAACTTTGCAGGCCCAAGCTACTCATAAAGAGGTTTCCAAAAATGCAATGAAAGAAAATCCCGAAAGGTTGGTTATGATGTTCTGCCTGAAAGATATCGTGTGCAACACAAGAAAAACCAAATTATCAGTACTCTCGAATGAAATACTTTCGTTTTTAGGATTTTGTTTATAAACCACTTGAGGACTATATATATTGTTAGATGTCTTGCAAGATGCTTTTAATACAAACGGAAATTAAAGTAGAAATACCAGAAGTGTCATTAAATTATTCAATAGTTATTATATTCCTTAATTAAAAATGATTTTAATTGCAAGTAATTTTATTAAATTTTGCACTGTCACTTCCGTAATTTATGCTATACACCTTTGCCGACGCCCATGCAATATCTGCGCTTTTGCGCATTTATTTCCATTAATTTTCATTTATCAGAATATTTGCAATTTTCTCTTATGCATTTTACATCATTTGCCAGGGAAATTCCATATTTCCTTCCTGCCACCATTATTCACTTCCTATGCGCATCAACATTTTTTATATTTTTTATACTTTATGGCTGGCATTCATCGGGTATTTTATGCAGTGCAGCTCATTCATGTGGCTGCCGTGGGAAGGTTATCTTTTTGATGTGCAATTATAGTAGTTGATTTTCATCGTCATCGGTAAAATTATCGTCAACATCATTTAGCATTAAAGTCTGTTTGCGGTGAGCTTTTATGGCAAAATTGCAATATTGTTGAATATTAAATTTTATTAGCAATTTAAATTAATTAGTTGAATTAAGTAAATTAAGTAGCAAAACTGTTGAAACATTCAATAATTCAAAAAAAATTATATTAATATATAAATTAAATTTTTCATTAAAAAAATAAAATTTTTCACTAAAAATTCAATTTATCACTAAAAATTCAATTTACCACTAAAAATTCAATTTATCACTCGAAATTAAATTTTTCACTCAAAATTCAATTTTACACTCAAAATTCAATTTTTCATGCAAACTTCAATTTTTTACGCTAAATTCAATTTTTCACTCAAAATTCAATTTCAAATTTTAGTCAAATTAAATTTTCACTCAAAATTCAATTTTTCAATCAAAATTCAATTTTTCACTCAATTTTCAATTTTTCACTAAAAATTCAATTTTTCACTGTAAATACAATTTTCCACTCAAAATTAAATATTTCAAGCAAAATTCAATTTCAAATTTCAGTCAAAATTAAATTTTCACTCAAAATTCAATTTTTCACTTAAAATTCAATTTTTCACACAAAATTCAAATTTTCAATTAAAATTAAATTTTTCACTCAAAATTCAATTTTTCACTCAAAATTCAATTTTTCACTCAAAATTCAATTTTTCACTCAAAATTCAATTTTTCACTCAAAATTCAATTTTTCACTCTAAATTCAATTTTTCACTCAAAATTCAATTTTTCACTCAAAATTCAATTTTTCACTCAAAATTCAATTTTTCACTCAAAATTCAATTTTTCACTCAAAATTCAAGTTTTCACTCAAAAATTCAATTTTTCACTGTAAATTCAATTTTCCACTCAAAATTAAATTTTCAAGCAGAATTCAATTTCAATTTTCAGTCAAAATTAAATATTTACTCAAAATTCAATTTTCACTTAAAATTCAATTTTTCACTCAAAATTCAATTTTTTTTTATTATAAATTCAATTTTTCACTTAAAATTCAATTTTTCACACAAAATTCCAGTTTTCACTCAAAATTAAATTTTTCACTCAGAATTCAATTTTTCACTCAAAATTAAATTTTTCACTCAATTTTAAATTTTTCACTAAAAATTCAATTTTTCACTGTAAATTCAATTTTCCACTCAAAATTAAATTTTTCAAGCAAAATTCAATTTCAATTTTCAGTCAAAATTAAATTTTTACTAAAAATTCAATTTTTCACTTAAAATTCAAATTTTCACTCAAAATTCAAATTTTTTATTATAAATTGAATTTTTCACTCAAAATTCTATTTTTTACTCGAACATCAATTTTTCACTTAAAATTCAATTTTTCACTATAAATATAAGATTTATAAAAATGTGTTATATATTTTTATTAAATAATTTTTGTCTCAAAAATTTATTTGATTTTCAATATCTTTTAGCAGCTTTCCAAGGACTTGCAGCTACAGAAGTAGTTTTAGATTGCATGCTAAACTTTTATTCTCCAACATAATTGTATCTTGAGCACTTTAAACAGCCAAGAAAAGAATAAGTTGAATACGAATAAATCTTGTTATTGCTTCAGAAGTAAACAGCAAAGTTTTTATTTGCCATTAAAGAAGAAGACTTAGAAAAATGCCCGAAGACAAATAAAAGCAGTAAATAAAAAAAAGGGAACACTTTAGAATGTACATTAAAAAATGCCTTATCGTGCCATCGGTTTTATTAATAGTTTTATATTTTTATTTTTGTGTTTGACTTTTATTGGAAAAAATTTAGGTAAAATAAATAAAAGCGCATCCATCGCAGGTTGCTTTGAAATTTCAAAGGCACGCCTAACGCCCATCTGCACTGACAATAACAGCATTCACGTAAAATTCCTTTGGGGGCGATATTTTATATTTTTGCTCATTTTTACATTGTTGTCCTCGTGTTGCACTGTCAACTTTTATGCGCTAAAGCTGAAGTATGCCTGAAGAAACTGCAAAAAAGGCAACTTAACTCAAGGCACCTGAGCGCAATGCACAGAGAATAGAAAATGTCAGGAGGTTTGTATAGTTGGTCGACTTTTCTAGATGAAGGATTTAACGATAAATGTGCACTATAAAATTGTGTTTCAAAGACATTTTTTTAAATCTCTTAATTTAATTTAAAAATAAAACCTACCAGTATCAACACAATTTTTGCTATATCTGATATTTTATAAAATTTATTTTCGATCGATGTTTAAATATTTTATCATATAATTATTTTGAATTCGTTTGAAATAAGAAAATCGAATTATGGAACAGTAAAAAGGTTTTGTTTGAATTGAAAACATTTTTAAATTAAAGATTTAACAACAAACAACGAAATGAATTCGTTTTAAATACGAAAATTCGAATTCTGGAAAGGGAATAATCCATTTTTACTTTATCAGTTATTTATCACAATTCACTTTCGATCGATTTTTAAAGTTTGTAGTCTACATACTTCGAAAGAATTCGTTTGAAATACAAAAATTGAATTCTCGAGCATAATCCAAGGTTGGTAGAATTGAGAAAAGGTTTTGCCGTATCGTATAACACTTCAAATCTATATTTAATCACAAAAATCGAATTTAATTTGTTTAATATACGAAAACCTAATTCTAGAATAGCAAAAAAACAAAACAATCGAATTGAAATTTTATTATGTCAAAACATGTCGGTATATTCTTGAAAAATAGAATATTCTAAAATTAAATTTAATAATAAAAATAATTATAATTTCAAAAATTAGTATTGCAACATTAGTTGATGAAGATGTTTGGAACGTACCACATCTTCTTCAACTAATGCACCCTACTTCATAATATGTAGTACTCTAAAGTGGTACACTGTGAACAGCATTCTTCGAAGAAATGAAATATAAAAATCTCTTATATGCCAGACAACAAACACGAACTGCGAAATTCAACACTTTAGTTTGTGCATCAACTAACCTTTACAAACAGCCTTCATCGCAAGTACCAAACCCACCCATCTAAATCAAGCATGTACGATACAACAGACCCAGACCAGAACCTCCACACAGCCCATCAACCTAAGAAACCTCTTGAGACCAAAGCACTATCGCTTGCATCGCTCTTGCACAGGTTGGCAGGCTGCTTTATGAGTATCCGCAGGAAACTCATCTGCGAAAGTGTTTGTTCCGGTGTTTCTCTAGGTTGTTCTTCTTGTTCTTGGCCTTATCGTAGTTTTTTTTGGCTTTGTTTAAGTTATTCTATGATTCTATATTTTATTGTGCAACATACCACTATTCAACGCAGCAAATTAAATTCATGACATTTTTTGTTTAAAACTCTTGTGATTTCGAAACATTGCTGCATGTTACTTGAGAAATAAGTTTAGATAGATATTGTTGTACCACTGACTGTGTCACGCGTAAGAGGTATTACGAAACAACAATCTGAAGTAACAGATTTTGAGAAAAATAAACTACTAAAATCACTTAGGAGTTCTGCACACAAAAAACAGAATAATTATGATTTACTTACTTCAATTTTTACGACATTTTCCAAATTCATTAAAATCGGTCACGTCCGGAACATTGAGTACCAAAAGTGTAGATGAATAGTATAAAATTCAAAAATTGTAAAAATTACAAAACTTAAAAACCAATAGGGTTTTACATTTCGTAATATTGATTATTAATATTGTCAGATATAAAATTATTTTTAGAAAAAAAAATCGTAGTTCAAATTTTCATACAGAACGTCCGGAATTATTCTGTGATTTATTACGAAAAAACTATAAACTTTAGGAACAAAGTGAACATATACAAAAATAAAGTAAATTATCTCAGCTATATTTCTAAATTGTAAAAAAAAATTGTACGCAAAAAGTATTTTTTAGAAAAAGAAAAATGTTTTGTCCCGTACGGAATACCCCGTTCAGACTTTTTCTGTGATCGGAACGTTTTGTTGCGTCTTTAATTTTTCTGTCTTACGATATAACTACACAGAAAAAAAATTACATCATATTGATGAATTTCGTTCTTTAAACCATGATTCATTATATTGAAGAACCATTCATAATATTAATGACTAACGACATCAATGTTATGATTGCGATCATAAATATGATGAACGCTTGTTAACTGTCGAAAAAGTGTTCTTCATTATGATGAACTATTTGTGAAGAATACGTTCATCATATTTATGAAAAAATACATACAAAACAATATATATGTACATCATATTGAAGAATGCTGTTTATATTAAAAAAAAAATTGTAAAAAAACTATTTTTTTTAATAATTCATAATATTTATGAATAAATTCATCATATTGATTAATTCTTTTCTGAGCATAAACTTTAGGAACAAAGTGTACATATCCAAAATTATTTTACATTATCTCAGCTATTTTTTTTAATATTTCAAAAAAATAATATCTTCGCAAATTTCTTTACATAATTTTTTGTCCCGTCTGTGATTAAAGTGATTTATTATGTAA
Organism: Dryomyza anilis; assembly: GCA_951804985.1. Classification (NCBI taxonomy): domain Eukaryota; kingdom Metazoa; phylum Arthropoda; class Insecta; order Diptera; family Dryomyzidae; genus Dryomyza; species Dryomyza anilis. Next base: position 98,777,573 of record OX638132.1, read on the forward strand.
AAACTATAAACTTTATCCTGCAGTGAGACTAGCAGATTGGTCAAGTTTCTTAAAAGAGACCGAACTGCTCGACTGGACTCACTGCGGAGATCTGTTGGCCCGTATACTGAGTCTAAGACAGACGCACTCAGTGTCCTAGTTGAGACTCACTTTCAGGGAAATCAAATCCACATAGGGCCACTTTGTAATCCCAGCACTGGGGACTGCAATAACAACTCTAATGTGAAGCTATTCAATACGCAGTGGCCTCTTTTGATGGCTTCAAGTCACCTGGACCGGATGGCTTCTACCTCATGCTACATGCATCTAGTCATGCTACAGGAAGGTATAACCCAGTTGCTACCATGCCTAAAGAAGATCTTTAGAGCAAGTCTCGCATGGGCATACATTCCGACATCCTGCCGTTTAGTTAAAGTAGCCTTCATTCCTAAAGTTGGAAGAGAAGACTATTCCATAGCCAAGAGCTTCAGACCCATCAGTATGATGTCCTTCATACTAAAGTGTCTAGAAAGACTAGTTGAGCTGCACATCAGAAAAACATCGCTGTCAAGGTACCCACTATCATCAAGACAACATGCCTACCAACGTGGAAAATACTGTGAAACAGCATTGCAACATCTGGTTGGCCGGATCGAGCATGCTTTTCAGAGGAAGATGTACGTGATGGGCATATTTGTTGACATCGAGGGTGCTTTTGATAATAGGACTTTTAATGGAATGTGTGACGCAGCTAAAAGGCATGGAATAGATGAAACATTGGTCAAATGGCTAAGGTCAATGCTAATGTTTAGGACCATCACTTCTGAGGCGGAGTGCGGTCAGTATATTAGGGCAGGGGTGAATAGAGGTTGTCCTCAAGGAGGCGTTCTCTCCCCTCTGCTCTGGTGTATGCTGGTTGACTCTCTAGTCAACGATCTCGATGGACCAGGTGTCTATTCCCAGGCCTATGCAGATGATGTTGCCATTCTTGCCACAGGCTTTTCCCTCAATGAGGTCTGTGTTAAAACACAAAACTCATTGAACCGAATTGACAGCTGGTGTACTGCAAACGGACTTTCCGTCAACCCCCACAAAACAGGGATTGTTTTATTCACTAGGAAAAGAATAATGACAGGATTATCTCTACCAGTACTTAAGGGTGTCACTTTTCCTCTGTCTAACGAAGTAAAATATCTGGGCTTAACTAGGCTAGATAGTAAACTACTTTGGACAAAACATGTTGAAATGCGAGCATTGAATGCCTTCTGGCAATGCAGAGGAATTTTTGGGAAGACATGGGGACTATCGCCGAGCAAAACCTTATGTATTTACACGGCAATGATAAGACCGATGATATCATATGCATCGGTAGTCTGGTGGAACAAGCTGTCGTGAAAATGCGTGACAACTAGTCTTCCCAAGATTCAGAGAACCCTGTGTCTGGGTGTTACGGGTGCCTTTCCCACTACACCAGGTCCATCACTGAATGCAATCTTAAACCTACCACCACTTGACATCTTCATCAGAGTCTAAGCTATGAAAGGCTGCTGGAAACTAAAACGAGGTGGTTTCTGGTTTAATGTTCCCTGGAATATCTCAGACATTGCACTTGACACTCCATTGACACCTGTCTACTGGAGATGCCCTCTGATGCAATAATAACAGAAATATTACCAAGACGAAATTTTGAGGTCTGCCAACCTGATATTCAAGACTGGCTAACGGCTGACTGTGAGCCAGGTAGAGGGTCACACCGAATTTTCACAGACGGCACCAGAACCGATCAGGGATCTGGTGCTGGAGTGTTTGTGGAACCGGATGACCGCAGACTTCACTTCGCCTTAGGTGACAATGCCTCGGTATTTCAAGCCGAAGTCTATGCTATACTTATGGCTATGGACTACATTGCGGATAATAGATGGCAGAACAGTGCTATATCAGTTTGTAGCGATAGTCAGGCTGCTCTTATGGCTTTGAACAACCAGGTCATCATATCCAAAATTGTACGTCAATGCAGATCACGTCTCAATTGTGTTGGTAAATACAATACACTGAAACTGATTTGGGTGCCGGGCCATAAAGGAGTTTCGGGCAATGAAACATCTGACGAACTAGCACGTGCTGGATCTGAGGATAATCCATTTGGACCAGAACCTGTGCTTGGACTACCTGCATCTACGGGAAAATTCGTCATCAGCTCTTGGGTCGCCTCTGCACACAAGAGCAGATGGCTGAATGAGACGAAATGCAGATTCTCCAAGCTCATGACACCGACGATAACCAAAAGATCGGCCTCGTTTCTACTTTCCTTAAGTAGAAAGGAGTGCAGAAAACTGACGGGACTTCTAACGGGACACAACTCATGTGAAAAACACATGAACGCAATCGGCCTGGCCGAAAGCGCCTTATGTTCTGCCTGCTACGACGAAACTGGCACCACAGAGCACTATCTCTGTGACTGTCCAGCATTTTCTAGAATTAGAAGGCAGATCTTTGGCACAGACGTGATGAGAGAGGATCAGCTTCACTCTCTATCACACAATAGCCTTCTTAGATTCAATAATGAATCTAAGAAGTATCATTAAAAACCAGAGAACTGGGTCACAGCACAATGGATATAACCCTGTCTGAGTGCTGTGGCTCTAATTTTTTATCCCACATTAAAATAAAAAAAAAATAAACTTTACGAACAAAGTGTATATATAAAAGAAAAGCACATTATCCAAAATATTTTTTAAAATAATAAAAAATAATAAATTGTACGCATGGTATCCTTACCTATCAAAAAAAATTATCGAGAATATTCTTTTTGTTGCGAAGAAGTAAAAAAAACAAAAAATAACTTTTTGTAAATATTTGTAATAATTAAGTGAGATTTTATGTCATTAATACAATTACATTTATTTATAAATGTTAAAGAAAATATTAAAATAAAATTTATTCTAGTAAATTTGTATAACAATATTTCTAGTTAAAAAAACTGATGATATGATAGCATTAATCAAATGTTTCAATTACCGCTTTCTCAGAAATCTCAACCAACAACCAACCGTTGATTTTAAATAAATTGAATCCATCTCAAATACCCACAATCACACAGCAAAAGATAAAGTAGTTTAAAGTCGACAACAGCACAAAAACACTTTGCTACCCTTATTTTTTCCATTTCCGAATTCTATTTAATAAGTAACAATTTGTCACAATGATGTCGGAAAAACTGCAAAAGTTGCAAAAACTATAGAGAAAATTCTGCTTTCAACAGCGCGGTGTGGTCCAAAAACCTAATGTTTGGTTTTTGTGTGTATTGGAAACCATTAATCATTCCTTAAACGTTAAAAAAAATAATTTTAAAAGGATAACGCACTGAAAATATAGATTAAATCTGTGGAGTTAAGTGAAGAAGAAAAACGACGACGATGCGACCGACTATCATAGGAAACAAAATGGAAGAGATGTGTTATATTTATCTACAATGGTGGGTACAAACCCAGTAGGTTAAAGTACCTTTTTTGGATTTAAAATTTGTCTTTCAATTTTAAGTTGTTTTTTTTGTGTGCACTAAAAAAAGTATAATATTTTTTATAAAATGTACACATTTAAAATACAAATTTCAGAATTGTTGTTGTTATTAAATTTTGTAAAAATTTAAAAGCAGTTTTTCGAAATAATTTTTGCATGTGTAGAAGATAGACAGATTTAATACAAGAGTTTCTGCTCATACTTAATATGTTTCGGAAAATAAATGTTTAACTCTCCTGAGAATTTCCAAGAATTCAAACTCATAATCTATTTAAATTTCTAAAAAATGGGCCTGAAACTTAAAAAGTCACCTAAAAAATTCAAAAATTACATTTTAAAATCAAAATAAATGAAAAGGTATTCCAAACGAGTTGGGAAAGTTAGTTACCCATGTGAAGTTCGGTCACATGGGTCGGATTTTAATAGTCGGTCGGGCCCGACTATGGAATACCCTACACCTTTGGTGGGGATATTAATGTGGGATATTTAATTGCATACCTTAATTTTTAAAGTTTTTAATTAGGCTGAAACTCCCCACCCTCAGAATATAATTCACATATCAGATATTTACGTCTTATATCCCCATAAATTAAAAAATTGATATAAAAGTATAAAAACAAATAAAAAAAAATAGAAAATATAATTGGGCGGACCGTTGTTTTAAGTTGTATTTTTTGTGTGCACTAAAAAAAAGTATAATATTCTTTGCATATTGGACCTATATTTAAAATTTTGGAAGGCTAATATTTCATAGATTTGATTTTAATAATTTATGGATCAAATTTCCGATATGAAATCCGGGAAATAATGAAAAAAAAATGTTGGCGGATCACGCCCATTTTTGAACCACATATTTTGAGGTGATTTATAACTAGATGTTTTAAATTTTATAACTATATCTTGAATACTCCTCGAGTTATTAGTTCCGAAAGAGTTTTATAAAAGTGACTTGTATGGTAGGTGGGCGTGTTCGTTGACCGATTTGGCTCATTTTCAAACTCAGTTCCTAATTTTAGCTAATCAGTATTTCTCAAGTTTTTCTGTTTTCGGACAGCAAGGCAGCAAGACGGACAGACATAGCTAAACGCTCTCGGGTAGTGATGCTGATCAAAAATATATATACTTTTCCAAACCGGACACGCCTCCTAAGGGTCGTTACAATATATGCACAAAGTTAATATACCCTGTACCTCATAAGTGTAGGGTATAAATATCATTTGAAATTCAAAATATATCAAATATAATTCAAAAATTCTGAAAATCAAATATTAAATTTAAATTAGAGTTTATATTTTCAATTTAAAATTGAATTTCATTTGGTACCAATATTTTAAATGTCCACTGGAATTTTGAATTCAATTGATTTTTTATGAATTATGTTTGAAATTGGTGTAAATATTCAACTATGGAATATCATAGGAATTGCATTTCCTATAGGGTACTATGACAATCATCTTGATTGTAAATTTGTTCATACATAAATGTGTGTGTGTTCGTGTGTGTTGGAAGCTGTCATCCACCCAACTAACGAGCTAAACTTACGGCTTGACGCCAAGTCACTCAAGGTTAACTGAGCTTCCAGCTAAACTTTTGACAGCTTCGGCGTCTCGTCGCGTCGGCTGCAGGATACGCAGTAAATGTCAGCTAAACTTTTGTGCTTCAAAAACACTTTTCACGAGAGTCCTCCATTAAACGTATTGGATTTTTGGGCATCAAACTTAATCAACAACTAATGCTTAATTATGGCTGTCAATAACTCTATTAACTGCTGATTTCAAAAAGTACAACTTTTCCCAACAATTACTGCCAACATTGTTGACACATTGAGTTTTTCATATTTTCCCATTCTACGAAATTTACAATGTTTGAAATTTTATATTTATTGGTTTTCTTTTATTTGAGTTGCGCAGCGCTCTGGCGCAAATATTATGTCTGAGCCACTTTTGTGGTAACTCTATTTGTTTGCATAATGTTTTATTATTTTGTATTGTTGTTGCTACCACTGTAGAGATAACACGTACCTACACTCAAAATAAAACATTCAGAAAATACACGAAAAAAACTAGTGTGTTTGACAAACAAATTCGTAAATAGTACAAAGAAACTTTCGTAAATTACAAATATATTTATGCATAATATTATTGTATTTTACGAACGTCATTTTTGAAAATGAACGCCGAAGTAATTCGAATATAAAATTGTAGACTATACAAATTTATAATAAAATAAAAATTAGAACGATGTCAAAAATACGAATGTTGAGTTAAATGTACAATAAAAAGTCTATTTTACGAAATTAATATATTGATTATTTAGAGTGTACTACATGCTCTCAAGTGCTTTCGCAACATACCTACTAAATAGAAATATTTTCCAAAGTAAAAAAATACAAAAATTGTATTTGCCACAAGTGCTGTATATTCACAACTTTTCCAGACGGTATTGGTTTTGTAAAGTGTATTGAGTGTGGGTGAGTGTCGAGGGCATTGCTTTAATATAATTTTCTGTTTATCGAAGGAGCAAAAAAATAAATTGTACATCCACGTGTAACTTTTTGCCAACTCATGAATTTCTATTAATGCAGTCAGGCAGAAATAAGCATCAACTTTAACCCACCGCAATATGCCTTACCACTTAACCGTAAAAATAGCATGGAGTAAATTTACGTGGTTTTGTATTTGTGTTCGCTTTGCTATAAGTTTGTTGCAAAGTGAGTGCCTTTAAATTAAAGAACAATATTAATTAACGGAAAAACTTTTGTTGTTAATTAAATAGCTGAGTTTGCTAGCTCGAAATGACGTCGAAGTTAAACTCAATAATTATATATTAAAAATTTAATAGATAATTTGTCAGTGGCTTAAAATATGAAAGCTCGTGACAATACAGTGTACCACATATTTTTACTAGATTAATAGAAAATCCACTATCTAATGCATTTTTTTTATGTAAGTTATTTTTATTATTTTTTTTTTTTTTTATATGAAATATTCATAGCGAAAAAACAAATTTTTATAAAAAATTGAATATTTAGTAAAATTTAAAGATCTGGAAAAAAAATTAATTTCAAGTGAAAAATTAAATTTTTAGTAAAAATTGATTTTTTAGTGAAAAATTGAATTTTTAGTGAAAAATATAATTTTTAGTAAAAATTGTATTTTTAGTAAAAATTGTATTTTTAGTAAAAATTGTATTTTAGTGAAAAATTGAATTTTTAGTGAAAAATTGAATTTTTAGTAAAAATTGAATTTTTAGTAAAAATTGAATTTTTAGTAAAAATTGAATTTTTAGTAAAAATTGAATTTTTAGTGAAAAATTGAATTTTTAGTGAAAAATTGAAATTTTAGTAAAAAATTTATTTTTTAATTGAAAAATTTATTTTTTAGTGAAAAATTTAATTTTAAGATAAAAATGTTCACTGAAAAATTGGATTTTTTTTAGTGAAAAATTGAATTTTAAGATAAAAAATGAATTTTTAGTGGAAATTTGAACTTTTGTGAAATTGAATTTTTTAGTGAAAATTTTAATTTTTGGTGAAAAACTGAATTTTAAGTGAAAAATTGAATTCTAAGATAAAATTTTTTATTTTAATGAAAATTTGATTTTTTAGTGAAAAATTGAATTTTAGTGAAAAATTGAATTTTAGTGAAAAATTGAATTTTAGTGAAAAATTGAATTTTAGTGAAAAATTGAATTTTAGTGAAAAATTGAATTTTAGTGAAAAATTGAATTTTAGTAAACATTTTAATTTTTAGTGAAAGATTGAATTTTTAGTGAAAAATTGAATTTTTAGTGAAAAATTGAATTTTTAGTGAAAAATTGAATTTTTAGTGAAAAATTTAATGTTTAGTGAAAATTTGAATTTTTAGTGAAAATTTGAATTTTTAGTGAAAATTTGAATTTTTAGTGAAAATTCGAATTTTTAGTGAAAATTTGAATTTATAGTGAAAATTTGAATTTATAGTGAAAATTTGACTTTTTAGTGAAAATTTAATTTTTAGTGAAAAATTGAATTTTTAGTGATTTTTGAATAGTGAAATTGAATTTTTAGTGAAAAATTGAATTTTTAGTGTAAAATTGAATTTTTAGTGAAAAATTGAATTTTTAGTGAAAAATTGAATTTTTTAGTGAAAATTTAACTTTTTAGTGAAAATTTGAATTTTTAGAGATAATTTGAATTTTTGATATATTGAATTTTTAGTGAAAAATTGATTTTTTTTTAGTGAAAAATTGAATTTTTAGTGAAAAATTGAATTTTTAGTGAAAAATTGAATTTTTAGTGAAAAATTGAATTTTTAGTGAAAAATTGAATTTTTAGTGAAAAATTGAATTTTAAGATAACAAAAAAAATGTTCACTGAAAAATTGGATTTTTCTAGAGACAAATTTTATTTTTAGTGAAAAATTGAGTTTTTAGTGAAAAATTGAATTTTTAGTGAAAAATTAAATTTTTTATGATAAATTGAATTTTAAGAAATAAAAATGAATTTTTAGTGGAAATTTGAACTATTATGAAAATTGAATTTTTTAGTGAAAAATTTCAATTTTGTTGAAAAACTGAATTTTAAGTCAAAAATTGAATTTTAAAATAAAAAAAAAATGTTTAGTGAAAATTTGATTTTTTAGTGAAAAATTTTTATGAAATATTGAATTTTTCGGGAAAAATTGAATTTGTAGTTTTTAGTGAAAAATTTAATTTTTAATAAAAATTAAATTTTTAATGAAAAATTAAATTTTTAATGAAACATTTTAAGATAAAAAAATGAATTTTTGGTGAAAATTTGAACTTTTATGAAAACTGAACTTTTAGTGCAAAATGAATTATTAGTGAAAAATTTAATTTTAAGATAAAAAAATGTTTTGTGAAAATTTGATTTTTAGTGAAAAATTGAATTAATAGTGAATTGTTAGTAAAAATTTGAATTTTTAGTGAGAAATTTAATTTTTATTAAAAATTGAATTTTAAGGTAAAAATTTGAATTTTAATGTAAAAAAATTGAATTTTTAGTGCAAAATTGTACTTTTAGTGAAAAATTTAATTTTTAGTGAAAAATTTAATTTTTAGTGAAAAATTTAATTTTTAGTGAAAAATTAAATTTTTGTAAAATTCATTTTTCTATTGAAAGTTTTAATAGAACCATAACATAGGAATTATAACACAGAAAATAATAGTACATTAAAAATAAATAAAAATACCTTTAAAATAAATACATATGTATTTACATCCAAAAGCATATGTATTTGTTTTTACTACACTGATGTAGTTCTTTTTGTATGTAAACATTTGATGGATAAACATTTGACTGCATTTTCATAAACTTTGAATACATTTATATTAAAAGATCTACATTTTGTCTTTCGTTATACATCCTGTGGTTGTTATTAAAGAGTTCTGACGACTCAAAGGAATGCTACGTCCTTATTTTGTATTTCGTTTTAGTTGTACTCCATTAGAATAATATGCCTGCCAATATTACGCAGTAAGAAATTCTGTATTTTCTGCAGATACTTTTATTTTCGCGTTTTCAAAAAAAAAAAAAATAAAAAAGAGATTCATCTGGAAACACAATTAGTTGGCAACACGTTTCGGTCCGATGTTTGGATGTTTGGGTCTGCATGGGTTGGTGTTATACCTTCGTGTGAACTTTCTTTAAATAATTACAAAAATCAAATTCAAATCAAAAACATACAAATTGTAGTAGAACTAAATTTTTTAAAACAAAGACATAATTGTAGTATAATTTACTACATTAATTTTGTCGGTGTAGCCATTCTATGCTAGATTATTTTCACATTGAGTAGTTTGCTGTTACTTAACTAGAAATAATAATAGTTGCGGTAAATGCAATAATTACAATAATGGTACTGTTTCTATCATTAATCAATTTGATAACCAGGAATTGTTAAGGTCTACGTGTGTGATTTGTATAAATGATTATGTGCCTGAAATTCGAATGGAATACAAAATTTAGTAGATAAAATAGATAATGATATATATGTTTTTTAAGGAAATTATTACTTTATTTCTTTAAATTATGTTACAATGTGGAAAAAATAATATGATTTACGTCATATTTTTAAAAATCATACTAAATGCAACTATATATTAGACATATAAATAATTTAAATATTTCACAAAATTTCTAAATCCTTATTGCAACTTTTTGCAAATCAAATGGTATGCATTGTGGTTAAACTTTTATTCCAATTCAGCGCCATTGATGGAATGTCAAATAAAATTTCACAGAATATTAAAATGCAAAAATGCAAAATATGTATGGCATGCATGATATGTTTTAAAATTCATTTGGTTTGTTTGCTCTAAATGTTTGTATTTTGATAGTTTCCGGTAATAATATGTTGCAACCGGTTTAATTGTTTGGTTTTTAAAGTGACGCATTATAAATTTAATTGTTTTTTTTTAATTTTATTTTTATTTAATTTTTTTTTTGTGGAGCAGTTAAAGCACATTATGCAAAATATCATGTGACGCTTATGTTGCGACAAATATGTAAATCATATGCGAGATATGTTAATTTAAAAAATCAATTCTCCAATAATAAAATATATAATAGAGACGACTATTCGTGTTTTGTTTTATATTTCCATTGTTATTTCAAGTATAAAAACAACTGTGACGAGACCAGTAAAAAATAAAATATTAATAAAACAATGTATAGTTATTTTTATTACAAAAATAATATTTATTCACAGTCAATAAATCAGTTTTAGTCTGCTTAAACAACGATATGTGTGTCAACTGACATCTAGGTGTTATCCTATTTGTGGTTCAAATACATATAGATTTTATAGAAATTTGTGGTATTTGATAATAATTCGTAGATAATAGAACAAATGTTATGGCAAACATACTAAGATTTTATTGAAAATCCGTATATTTTTGTTGCAAACATTATTTTTGGCGAGTAATTATCATATTTTATATTTGATTTTTTTCAAAATTACGCATTCAATCTATGGATTATTTCCATTATTAAATAATTTTTTAAACAACATTGTGTTTGTGAAAATATGGCAATCGTTAACTGTAAACATATATAATATTTATCATCAACATAGTGTAAATAATATTATTTGTACCTATACAATAAATGTAATTTTTATAAAATAATGTTTACTACAAGTAACTTCATTAAAAATGAGAAATTCTGTATTTTATAGGAATCATACCATATTTACCGTACATATTCATCGCAGTGTTTAAAGTTATATATCTAATATTATAACTAAATTTCAATAACAAATTGCGTTGAGTTCAATTTCGTTTTCTGAATGTGCTAGTAATTTTTTGATAATAATAATAATAATAATAATTATAATAGTTTGGCACTACAGTCCTATAAGAACTTAGGCCGAGCTCTCTCACCATTTTGAGCTGTGCGTGTTATATTTGTACTCAAAGTGGTGGGACCTACAGTTTATTGCCGAATCCGAACGGCGGGTGAGAGCTTTTCATAGGCAATGTTTTACTCCCGTAGGTTTGCCATTTACTGCCGAGAGGTAGCGCGGTATAGAAAAATGTTTCTATGAAAAGATGTTGTTAGCCCCAGTCCAGGCTTGAACCGGGGACCTTTCGGCTCGCAGTCCAACGCACTAACCACTGAGCTATCGCGGCTACAATTTTTTGATACATTATATTATTTTTCCAATGATTTATGTTTACTATATAGGATATGTTCCAGTTTCCAAATCAATTTCGTCCTATACGCATAAAAATTTAAATTTAAACAATTTTGAAATGGTTATAAAATGATTTTCAAATTTTTGCAAACTGATTAAGTTAACTTGAATGATTTGAATTCGTTTGGAAATGAATTCGTCCAATATTTTAGTAAAATATCGAAACAGTAGTAGCGCCTATACAAAAAATGTCAATAAATATTAAAATTGGAAAATGTCCAAAAATTGGTTAACTTCAGATAGATAAAAATATATTTTTGAGTAAGGGAAAACAATTTCCAAATAAAATGAAGCAATTGCTGAATTATATAAACATGACCACAATATAAATAATTCAAAATGTACCGAAGTCATTAATTTGAACAACTATTTTTCGATATTGTGCGACATTTAAATTTACTTATTTTTTTATTTGACATTTGTAGATTTTTTAATACCCTATACTAAGCGTGAAAGGGTATATTCAGGTTTGTAGAACGTTTGTAATACTCATAAGAAATATGTCTGTTAAAATCGCGATTACAGAAAAACTACAAGAGCTCGAGCAATGAAACTCATAAGTTAGATTACTTATACAACTACGCTATCTGGTATCGATCACTCGAAAGATTTTGACCTGTAAAAGAGCCACTTATTTTTGTATACATCATATAAAACCTAAATCTACAGGTTAATTTTACTTGTGAACTTTTTTTTTTATCAAATATATGTTCAGTTTATGCTCAAATATTTAATAAATAATGTTTTCCCGCGTACTGACTTGTGGTTCAAAAAAAAAAAAAAGAAACGAAATTCGGTACATTTACCCATTTGTACATATGGGTACTCAAAGTAAAGAAAATTCTTTAGCGATTGCAAATTTGTAGTAATTTTCAGGATTTGTAAAACCTGGTGAATTTTGCGCCACTTTAAATGGTAACGGCACACATTATCCCATAAATGTAGGGTATTAATAATATACTCATCACACAAATTATCTCAATTTCCCTACTTCAAAATTTCCCATGCAATCTTTCGTGCTTCCTTTAATGGTTCTATCGGTTTTTGTTGGTATTTTTAGTTTCAAGATAAAAAAATTTGATTTATCGTACTAGACCCACATGGAAATCGATTTTTTTAAGTTTGTGCACATTTTCATATTAAGAACTATACCCAAATTCAGACATGTTACAGACCAATTTGAAAATTTATTTTTATATTGAAAAATACTTTGATTAATAATTATCATTCAACTTCATAAAGAAATGTTATTAAATTTTGATAAGGTTATATATTTATTATAAAGATAAGAATTATCTAAAAAAAAAAAACATTTTTTGTGATTTTTTAAATGTTCGGTTCTGGAACTATAGTCGGCAATGAATTGAACCAGTGCCATGAAATGTTTTTAACGATATTTTTAATTGCTTTTCACTTTTTTGCTATTTCTTTTCAGATATATAAAAGTACAGCAAAATGTAACAAAAAAATTGTATATTCTGTTGAAGAATATCATGTGTTACTTTTTCTGTTTTTTCATATGTGAATCGTTGCAGCTATTTTACTTTTTCTATATCTATTTTCCATTTCTCAACAAGAAGTTTCTCTACGACTTATAGAGGTAGCGCAAAAAATCAATATGCTGCAAGCAGCGCAAAACTTTGGCTAATTACGCCAAGGTGGAAAATTGTAGAAAAATGTAAGAATTAAAAAAATAATGATATTTCCAATTTTAGAAAAAAAAAAACCATTTTGCACCACGTCACAAGCAATAAAAATCAAAAAGTTTTGTACATTTAAACAACTAATGTTCAAGACGGACACCTACTTAAATTGCAAATGGTCTCTTACTAAAGTTACCACAAAACATTCACATAAATCTTTTTATAGCACCGCAAATGTGTTTTTTGTGAGCATTTAAAGACACCACACACACACAATAAGCCTCACAAAGGACCTTAATTGTGCTCAAGAGCCTAAAGGTTATGCATTATTGTTGCTGTTTCGCGTTGAGGTTGAAAATGAGTTTTGTCTTTTTACGACTCTGCTGCCATCATTTAGAAAAGTTTTGCTTGTAATTTTTGGTTCTTATTTTATTCTATTGAATTCTCATCAAAGTGCCAAAATACACCAACCATACACCCACCACCGGCACGCCGCCCAACCAATCGATTCAAGGTATAAATCTATGCAAATGTTTTTCGGCGTATTTTGGTGTGGATTTCCCTTTTATTTTTTTTATGGCGCATATAATGGCCCCCGATTTATGCTGTCTATAAAGTTGGCCTGACACAAAATACCAGGACGACACGTTGTTGGCACGTTTTACTCTTACGTGAGTTGTGCGCATAAAATAACAAACATAAATTTTGGAAATACAAAAAAAACTCACACAAAAAATCGGCTCCACCAAGTACAACAAACAAAGGCTTAGTAGATTCCCATAAAACGTCTAGAATAATTATTTTCCTTGGAGAATTGTTAAAATGTCTGCTTTTGTTGTTTTCCTTTTCTATCTTTTCATTGATTTCTTTTATTATTTTGCTCGTGTTCAATTTTGTGGCAAGTTCTGGCAATAACTGCGAGTACTACTTACTTTTGTTTGGTTAAAGCAAAAATTATACAGATTTGGAAATATTGCTTCGACCGCAAAGTGCAGTGGTTCACAACTATTAGCGACTTAGTAAAAAATATTTGCTCAGTACAGCTTAGAAACGTTTGATAGAATATTTCAATGGGAACCAGTAAGGAACATCACAATGGAAATTTCGAAGTTGAAAAATTGTCATAATTGGTGTGATAAAGTTAGTTAGACTTCTGAAAGTTATATTCAGTCTTAGCCGACTATAAATACCCTAAATTAGAAGTTTTCTTTATCTAGATCTTCTGTAATCGTGTTTTCAACAGACAGGCAGATGGAGGGATATCGCTAAATCAACTCATGCTGATCAAGAATATATATTTTTATCCATACCTAAAAAGCTTCCTTCTGGGTGTTAAAACGGCGTACCAAACTGAATATACCCTATCACTCTTAGTGTAGGGTTATAGAAAGTAGGAGTTTGAATCAAAAGCTGTTTGTTTTCTTTCCGTTGATAACCTACGCTTCTAAAAATCTAACAAAGTTGGTTGAAAATATGCACCAAATATTATAGAACATGTCAAAAATTTTGTCTTGTGATTTTTGGCATATTTCTGGCATATTTATGGCAAACGCACAGCTAAATGGAATATTTTGAGAAGTATGTAGCAGGTTGTAAATGTTTGTGGAATTTTTATGGCAGATTCACAACTTATTTGGGGAATGGACAGAAATAGACAGCTTTTGATACAAACTCCGCCTTTGTCCGTTTGAAATATGTCATGGAAATGTTTCTGAACTGACTCGACCCTGCCAATATTTTTTTCTGGTGTTATCAAATTTCGTAGAATTTTAAAAAGCAATTTTTCTGCATAGTTAAGGAATGGAATGAAAATGTAAAATTAATTTGGAATAAGTTTAAAGAAAAGGTTTTTATTATTCGAAAAGAAAGTGTTACAAATAAGTGTACACTGAAAAAAATATTTACTTAATGAAAGTAAAATGGCTCCATAGAAAAAAATTTTCTTTCACTTAAATACACATGTATATTAAAGGGTTTTTCAATAAGAGCGCTACAATACAAAAGTTTTTTTTTTAAATAAAAAATAACGGTTTTGGATATTAATGAAATTCTTTATTCCTGTAAAAGTACGTTCGATGCCATTATGTATGGAACTCGATTTCTTATGCATGGGCACCACGGGCACGCTTGCAGAAGTCCAGACGCTGAACCCAATTTTCGACAGTTTTCAAGCATAAATCGGCCGATGACGTTGCCCCACAGGAAATAGTCTAACGGCGTCAAATCGCACGACCGAGGAGGCCAATCGACTGGACCATTTCGTGACTTCGAATTTCGGTAGTAAATTTTAATAATTTCGACTCGTTGTTGGCTCGTATATCTTTCCATCATGAAATGGCAAACCTTACTGAAGAGAAATGTCAAAAGAGCGGCAAGAAATATGGCGTCGTTTGCTGTCCCTGTCGCTATACTTTTGTAGCGTCCCTGTTGAGAAACCCTTTATTTAAAGAAAAATCGTTTTTTGAGAAACATTTTCTTTAACTACAAAAAAAATGGGTATGATTTTATGAAATATATTCTATGAAGCTAAATCATTTTCATATTTATTTGAAATACTTAGATAAACTGTATGGTGGGTGTAGAATAGCATTTTTACCTAAAAGAGTAGTAATAGTTCAGAAATAATACCAAAATCAGCAAAAGAAAAAACCGCAAAATATTTTATCAATATTTTTGTTTTCTTTTAGTGTGAATAAATGAAAATAACCCCTAGAATTTTGGTAATAACTGCAAACTTGCAATCGTGAGATAAGTTCCCAGTCTGCCATTTTACTCGCTTCGAGACAGTTTCGAGATTTTGAGGAATTCATTCGATCTCGATTACGATTTCGTATCTCCATTATACTACAATTCATTCTAAGATATAGGCAGACATCGTAACAAAATAATGAAGTTTATTCGAAACGGGAAAAAACAATACTGGATCCACATCGCAGCAATATCGAGATTGATTCGAATATCAATGCGATATCGATGTGATAAATATTTAAATATCTTAGCTATTCCTTAAATTATATTGTTTTTAAAAATTAATAGTGATAAACCAACGAGAATGAATATTTTATCGCAGTTAGTTCGAGGAAATTTCGTGCTATTGGCGGAGCATAGGTTAAAGTTTAACCATTCAAGTCCAATACCTGAAATATATTTAACTAGCTCTGATTTTTTCTATATACTGACGGACATCGCGAAAAAGACCCAGGACATGAAGTTGATCAGAAATATATATACCTTTTCATACCCGTACGCCTACAAATCATTTCTATTTTAGTGTAGGGTATTAATGTCTCCTTAAGAGTATACAATACTTACATATTTTCTTATATTAAATGTTTCTTTTCGCAAGAATATTCTTTTAAAAGCTACTATATTTACCCTTTATTTATCTGTGATATACGTCGCTTAAATCACTTTAGCAGCCATATTAAAAAACGCTACTTTATGGCTGACAAGCATTTCGGTTATTGATGCCATAAATTTGATTAACATACAGACAGACAGATAGACTGCCTGACATTTGTTTAATACGAGTCTCGCACGCCATCTGTATTTATGTCATGGCTTTTAATGCAATTTTCTTTTCAATTACAGATAAATATGTGAAACGTCCACCGCGCAAGGCATATGGCCGTCTCAGCGTGGACTCCGACGATGCCGCCTCGATAAAACACAAAATCGATGATCCCTTTGAGGATCTGGATAATTTTGAAATGATTGCACCTGGCAGTGGCACGAGTAGCAGTGCAGCGGGTAATGGCGCGAATGGAATGGGAACAGCCACGGGTACGATGAATGGATGCCATGCGAATGGCGTAACCGATTGTCAGGGAAACTATGTGGATGCGGCAGATGTGTGCGACCTGAATCTGGAGGGGGTCTGTTTGGGTGCAGCCACCAATTCGGCACGTTCCACACAGAAGGAGCTTAACGAGAACACCATAAGCCGCTTACAAGCGATGGTGATGTCGGATGATGAAGATTATGGTGAGTATTTATGATTGGCGGCGGGAATCGCACTAACTTAGTTGAAGTAGTGCTAGTAGTAGTTATGGGGTAGTTCGATGGTGTGTAGTAAAGCATAGGGCCAGATAATGTTGAAACATATTGGATTTTATTGAAGTACTAAGTGCCGAATAGGATTTAGCGGATATACGAATATGAGTAAAGGAAATTAAATTGAGTATTATAGAGGAAACAGTTGCAATAAATGCATAAAAAAAGAACAAAGTCAAATAGTAGACGATTATTTAAAAAAAACTTTCGATTCCAAAGTAGTGGTAAAAACTTTCCATTCAGATCTTGAGTTCAGACAATTATTTAAATTCAGTTCTGAATTGAGTAAATAATTTCGATATTTAAGGACTTCATTCTGTACACAATTTGAATGTGTAACACAGAAAATTCATCAATATGATGAATTTACCATAAATATTATGAATTTTCCGAAAACTACCAGATTCATCATATTGATACCACCATTCATTAAATTACATATTTGATGAATGCATTCATTATATATATGAACTTATTCATACTATCGAAATACATAGTGAAGTACGAAATATTCAATATAATGAATTTGAATCGTCATATTGATGAATATAATCATAATATCTATGAATATTTTTTTTTTTTGGAAATTATTCATAATATTTATGAATATAATACTCAATATTATGAATATGCTGACATTATTTTTTTTAATGCATTAAGTTAATTTATGGATTTTTTTTTGAATTTTTCAAAAAAAAAAAAGGTGTTTAATAATAATTCGAAAAAATTTCCTTAAAAATGTTGGATACATTTTTTTTCGAAAAATCTATTATCAAAAAAATGTTTATCGAAAAAATAAATTTCTCCAAAAAAAACTGTTTAAAAAAAATTGTCGGAAAAAAAAATTATATTTTTGAAATATGTTTTTTATAACAATAACTATTTATTGATATTTTTTACGAATTTAAAAAAAAAAAAAAATCGTGTTTAAAAAATAATTCGAAAAAAAGTCCTTAATTTCAAAACATTTTTCTAATTTATGCATATCGAGCTAGCATTATATCAGAAATAACATACAAGAACTACTTGAGAACTGAGAATATGGCAAAAAATGAACGAAAAATAGATATTTTGGTTTGATGAACTGCATACTACAATATGATGAACATATATTTTGTATTTTATGTATTTGTTCATTAATATGATAAAACGTTTCTTCACATACAGTTCATCATATTGAAGCACACTTTTCCGACAGTTACCAAGCGTTCATCATATTTATGATCGTATTAATAACATTGATGTCGTTAGTCATTAATACAATGAATAGTTCTTCAATGCAATGAATCATGGTTTGAAGAAAGGAATTTATCAATATGATTTAAATTTTTTTTTATGAATAAATGTATAAAAAATATTTAAAAATAACTAATGGAATATTTCATTTTAAATCAGGGCCATTTCACACCAAATCGACCAGCGGTTGGAACCTTCGGTTGGAACCTTCTTCGATTTGAATGAAAAAAAAGGGTCCTTTTTAAGGATCACAATTTTGAAGTACAAGGATAATGACCACGGGCCACATGTTACCGTTTGGAAATTACAACTTAATTTTTATGAAAGCTTGTTCTATTAGCTTTAAAACGAGCCATTAACGGAGTTTCTAGCATTTCTAGTTCAAGAGATATTTAAATATGAACAACAGTACAAAAGTGATTTTTGGCACTTTTTAAAAAATTGCTTACATATGAGGTCAATTGAAGTATCGCTTGAAAGATATTGACATTACCTTTAATAAGACATATGTGTTTTCAATTTTGTCTCAAAATATTAAAGGCCATTATCACATTATCCAGAATTTGGGAAAATATATCTGAAACCACTTAGAAATTAAGAAATAAAAAATAATTATATTGTTGCAGATTTTCTTCTTAACATTCTGTCAAATTTCATTAGTTTTCATGGTAATAAATAAAAAAATATATATTATTAAAAATGATTTCAATACCTTTTTCACAATATTTTACTTAACCCACTATATAAACTTTTTAAAATACACGCAATTATATTAACCAAACCTTTATGATTTTTTTTTATTTTTTCAATTTTCAATCACAATATTTCGGGAACCATAAATTTTAGAGATTAAAAATTTTTAATTGCGTTTAGTTTGGCTTAGTTTAATAAAGTTCAATATTTATATCAAGTTTCAATTAATTCTTAGGGTTATACAGGGGGTTTGGTTCAACCATGTCAATAATTCAGAAAATATAAAGTGTCTAATTTAGCACCTAGTTTAAGATACAGGGTGTTTAAGAAATGGAAATTAATTATAAAGAATAAACTGTTGATAAATTAATATAAATTTCTTTATCAGACAATTAAATTACCATCTTCAACTTATAAAAGTATTAAAACGATAAGTAATATTTGATATAATCATTTGGTATTTACCACTAGGGTTACCTGCTCAAAATAAAACCAAATCTACCTACAATTCCAAATGTGAAAGTATATTGTCGCCGAGATTGGAGAAATGGTGGCTTTTATACAAAAATGTTAAATTACGATTTTATTTTTTGTATACTACATATGTTACATGCTTTTAACAACTAGTTTATTCAATTTATTTTATTGAAGCTTTTATTTGTGTTGACATTGAAAAGGCCTTAAGTGTTAAAATACATATTTTCTATCATTCTATATATGTGGAATTGCCAATACAACGCCATCATGAACATCATCAACATCATTATATCTTCCTGCATAATAGACGAATCCCTGACGTGCAATGTTTGCGACAGAGCCTTCCATTGTCATAGGCAATTGGCATCGCACCAGCAGAAGAAACGACATTTTGGGTAAGTTTAGTAGATAATATTAAATTTTGTTGTTGAGTGCCTTTTGCTTGCGACAGATAACATTAAGAAGAAAAAAAAAACGGAAAAACCTCGCTTTATTCAATTTATTCGCGTCTCAAAAAAAGAGGTCCCTACATTATGATTAAATGGAAATTGCTTTTTGAAAACATGTATTTGAAATGCTCAAGTGTAGGAGCTACCAACCGATAGATGGTGTTGCCTCAAAAGTAATTGATTTCTTTTGTTATCGGGTACATTGTGGATTTGTGTTGTGCATATGACGTAAGGGCTTTTAAGAGTACTCTAAGCCTAATGGACATGGTCACGTATGTGGCAGGAGGCACAAAAAGCATTAGTGGATTTTATTTTATAAAAAGGCTTAAGAGGATTTTTTTTTACATATTTATTAAAATATTTTTCACATTTTTAAATAAATGTGTTGATTTTTTATTAAGTATATGTCAGAAACAAATATTAAATGGAAAAAATGATCTTTTTGTTTTGAATAGGAATTTGTGTGAAAAATATCAAATATTTATTGCAAATGAATAACTACGCGAAAAACAAAATATTGCTTTTGTTTAATAATGAATAAACATTACAAATGTTAAATAAAAAAAAAATGCAAATATGAAATAAAACATTCGTCTAAAGGCATAATTCTGTGTAAATCTCACTCAGAAAAAATTACAAACAATATGAATATTTTGTGAAACTTTTATATATTTGTATTATTAAGAATGACCAATATGTTAAATTATTCCATTAACATTGAACCGAAGCATTATTTATTATTTGTAAATACAAATATTGTAATCCATATGTGATGGGCGCAATAATAAAAAATTCCATGAGTCCAACATGACAGAAAATATATTTTGATTAAGCTTTTAAAATAATTAATTAAATATCTGAACAATTTACAATGGTTTTTATGTGATTGTCAAAGCAGTTATATTGAAACAGAACAAAATGAAAACGTGAATCCTTTGTGTGACATTTGTATTAATTTGTATGAAATTAACGTTTCAATTCAAAAGTTAATTAAATTACGCGTCAGTAGCACAAAGCATAGCACATTCAATTGCATATATATTTAATTAATCAAATCAAAATTTATTAATTAAAATATTTATATTATATAAAAGTAAAGCATAAAATATAAATTATAAAAATTTGAATTCAAAGCTAATTCAGTTTAATAATAATAAATGCAAAATCAAAATATGGTAGTCTTGTTCTTGCACGTGTTCTTGCAGGGTCAGAAAATGATATTAATCAAACTTCAAACCATATTTCATTATATTAAAGAATGATTCATAATATTGATAACAACAAAACATCAATGCTATGAATTCATTATCAATACGATGAATGACCGAAAGTATTGCTCATTTACTACAAGAGTGTCATAACTTAAAATAAACGGTTTTGCAGAAAACGAGTTTAAGTTTTCAATTGACTCTCACCTTCATATGAAATGGGAAATATGAAATGAAATAACGACATATTCTCTTCAAAGGCAGAGAGTATACAAGATATGAATACTCAATTTTTTACACAAGATTTAAAGTTATTCTGCATCATTAACTTAAAAATCGATTTTTTTGAGTAAATGAGCGATATGTTTTTCAATATGATAAAATGTATGTGAAGAATACGTTTCATCACATTAATGAACAAATACATACAATACAATATATAAAAGGTTTTTTAACAGGGACGCTATAAAAGTAGAGCGACAGGGACAACAAACGACACCATATTTCTTGCCGCTCTTTTGACATTTCTCTTCAGGAAAGATATACGAGCCAACAACGAGTCAGAAAAACCCTTGAAAAAAAACCTTTGGAGGGCTCTTATTGAAAAACCCTTTATGTACATCATGATGAATGCTGTTCATTAAACCAAATTTCAATCAAAATATTTATTTTTTGTCACGTAGTTTTTGTATGTTATTTCTTATATAATGCTTGTTCGTCATGCATGAATTAGTAAAATGTTTTATAATATATTTATTTACTAGCTGGACCCGTGCACGACTCGTACCAAGATTTTCTGAATTCAAAGACATGGAGCGATTTTATTAATATAAAAAACATTTTATTATTTATATGAGGGGCCCGTGCTTAGCTGTTGAAGTTTTTTTACTGGTTTTATAAATGTGGTAACCAAATAATTCTCCGCCAAAACAACTTTTTTCAAAGACAATTCTTTCTCAGACTGCGCTTCTCCGCAGAATTATTCCCAGTAGAAATCTTCCCCGTAAAATCCACATAGAACGCTTTCCCGTAGTATTCTCCACGTAGAATTCATTCCGGTAGAATTGTTCCCGGTAGAATTCTTCCCCGTAGAATTTTTCCCCGTAGAGTTTTTCCCAGTAGAAGTTTTAGTGTGGTGGGTTTTAATGTAGTAAGTTTCGGTGTGGTGAGTTTAGATGTGGTGAATTTTGGAGTGGTGAGTTTAATTGTGGTGATTTTTAGTGTGGTGAGTTTTAGTGTGGTGAATTATAGTGTGGTGGGTTTTAGTGTGGTGAATTTAAATGTTGCGTGTTTTAGTGTGGCGTGTTTTAGTTTAGCGAGTTTAAGTGTGGTGAATTTTAGGGTGAATTTTATTGTGGTGAGTTTTAGTGTGGTTAATTATAGTGTGGTGAATTTTAGTGTGGTGAATTTTAGTGCGGTGAGTTTTAGTGTTTAATAAAATCTGATCCGAATTTCAAAAAATCGGATCAGCCGTTTAGAGGGAGAAGCGGAACAAACGTGATTGCTTTTGTTTTTGTATTTTTGCTTTTGTTTTGTGCTTTTGCTTTTTTGTTTTTAAATTTTTTTTTTGTATTTGAGTTTTTTGTTTCATGTTCGTAGCTGGTGAAAGTGCCGAGTTATATCGTATTGAAAGTTTAGGTTGTATGGGAGGTGCCACGCCTCTTTTTCCATCATTCCTTCCAGACCATACCGCATCTGTGGTCCAAATTTCAAGAAAATCGGATCAGCCGTTTAGACGGAGAAGCGGAACAAACGTAATTGCTTTTGTTTTTGTATTTTTGCTTTTATTTTGTTTTGTGCTTTTGATTTTTTGCTTTTAATTTTTTTTTTGTATTTGAGTTTTTTGTTTCATGTTCGTAGCTGGTGAAAGTGCCGAGTTATATCGTATTAAAAGTTTAGGTTGAATAGGAGGTGCCACGCCTCTTTGTCCAATCCCGCCCATATATAGCCTATCATTCCTCCAGACCATACCGCATATGTGGTCCAAATTTCAAGAAAATCGGATCAGCCGTTTAGACGGAGAAGCGGAACAAACAAACAAACAAAAGGACAAACCAACAAAGAGATTTATTATATTAATAGGATATTTACAAATTTTTACAACTTTTTATTAATAAAAGTTATATTTCGAAAAAAAATATTTTTTTTTTTTGAAATTTTTTTTTTTAATTTTTTTTTGAAAAAATTTATTTGAAAAAATTTTTTGTTCGGACAGATTTTTTTTTTTGAAAAAAAAATTTTTTTTTTGTTAAATTTTTCTTGTGAACAAATTCAAAAAAAAATGTCCATTAATTAACTTATCTTGAAAAAATAGTTCATATAGTTCATCTTATTGAATATTATATTCATAAATATTATGAACAATTTACAAAGAAATTTTAAATTATTTCATAGATATTATGATATATGACGATTCAAATTCATTGCATTGCGTATTTCGTTCTTAACTATAAATTTCGATAGTATGTATAATGAATGCCTTTATAAATATGTAATTTAATGAAAGGTGGTATCAATATGATGAATCTGGTAGTTGGTGAACAAATTCATAATATATATGAATTTGAAATATTGATGAATTTTTTTGTGCGTTTTTGCATTACTCAGTAAATCTAGTTTTTACAGGTTAAATTTTATTCCTGCTGCAAGAGCCATGTATTTCTTACAAATAAATTTTAAAATGTTATTATTATGAATGAAATAATCATAATTTTTCTTGCTTTTGTTCATCCAAGCTCGTTCTTGTATTGGCAGGTCGAATTTGTTCTTATCCTTGCTGCAAGAGTTTTTGAAAATGAACTTTGATATTTGAATATTTACTTCGGTTCGCATACTTGCGCATTTCATGCCATGTTCGTCTTGTTCTTGCATTTTATTCTAATCACAAAATCAGATATTTCAAAATATTTGTTCAGATTTTTATATACTGGTTTTAGAAATAGATATTTAAATGTTTCAAACGAATTTCTGTTACAATTTCAATCCCTTTTTTATATTTTTTGATATATAACTATACAAATTTTAAAAATATTTTTTTCGTATAAATTTATGAATATTTCCAAAATCACCGACACTGATTCAATAAAATCACATTGTACATTATTAATTGTTATCATATAATATAGTGCACGACAGCCTCTGCAAAATATGACATGTCATTTGTCACAGATGGTCAGTTGGTTGGTTGGCAATATGTGAAACGGATTGTGTGTCGTATTTTGATAAATCAATTTTGCTTGTCCACATTCCAATGATTGATTACTTTTGCACAAGAGATTTACATCTATGCAATATGATATTTATTTAGAAAATACATTTACATATTTTCATGCTAAAGGTAAAACTAACTAAAAACATAAAAATATATAAAAGTATATACAAAAAAAATCGAATAGAGTTTTTTTTATTTATTATTCGTCCTGAAATGTTTTGGTACCGGTCATTTTTTAATATGTTTTCATGTCTTATTGCACTATGAACAGAATCTTAGCAAATTTTAATTTGGTTTTGAGATTCTAATCATGACCTCATATTTAATTTTTTGATTATACCTAAAGTTTCTGAGTTAGTATGTAGCTCAAGTATTTGAAAATTCTCATGTCTTTCTATTTGTTTTCGATTTTCAAATTGAGTTTTCGATCTGATTTCTTTTGCGTTCGATTTTAAAAGAAATCATATAATTATAGATCTAGTTTTACATAATATAAATCAGTGAATGGTATATTTGTTTTACGTAATAATTGAAAATCTTTAGGCAATACCAAAGAACTCAGTATAGGGTATTGATTAGAATCTGTATATCCATCGAAAAATCATACAATGATTGCAGTTTTTTTTTGCTGTGCTATGTCATCAGAGTGGTATACATATTGGACATCTGCACATGTTCATTTGAAAACCACTTTTAAACATTCACTTTGTTTTAAAACGTTTATTGTCCATAACTCTATGCTTGAAAATCAAATGAATAAGTTGCTCACAACAACAAAGTAAAGGGTTTTTTAACAGGGACGCTACAAAAGTAGAGCGACAGGGACAGCAAACGACGTCATATTTCTTGCCGCTCTTTTGACATTTCTCTTCAGTAAGGTTTACCATTTCATGATGGAAAGATATACGAATTCGAATTTCGGTAATAAATTTTAATAATTTTGACTTATTGTTGGCTCGTATATCTTTCAATAATGAAATGGCAAACCTTACTGAAGAGAAATGCCAAAAGAGCGGCAAGAAATATGGCGTCGTTTGCTGTCCCTGCCGTTTTACTTTTGTAGCGTCTCTGTTGAAAAACCCTAGAAAAAACTTTTGTAGCGCTCTTATTGAAAAACCCTTTACCTAGTACTGTCAAACCAAAACACAAACAAAACAGCAGTGAAGAGGTCTATGATGATGTGCAATAAAAATTCAAATACTGAAATAAACTGCTTATGACACCGAGTACTTAGTGCATTTTAAATTTTTGTTTATAATTCTTACTCTAATGAATTTTCATTAAAATTAAAATATAAAAAAATCGAAAGGTATAAGAAAGTCATATAATATTTATACCCTACACTAAAAGTGAAAGGGTAAATTCAGTTTGGTACGCCGTGTGTAACACCCTGAAGAAAGCATCTCCGGTATGGAAAAGTATATATATTCTTGATCAGCATGACCTCCTGAGTCGATTTTGCGATGTCCGTCTGTCCGTCCGTCTGTCTGTCTGTCTGTCCGTCTGTCTGTCTGTCTGTCTGTCTGTCTGTCTGTCCGTCTGTCCTTCTGTCTGTCTGTTGAAATCACGATTACGGAAAAAGTAGAAGAGCTAGAGCAATGAAACTTTAGATTTAGATTACTTATATATCTAAGCTGTTGATCTATTGTGACCTGAGAACCGACCACTTATGTTCAAATACCTCATATAAAATTAACATATACAGAACAATTTTACTGTATACGTGCTTAGGTAAACTTTTTTGGTCAAATATATATTGACATCATTCTCAAATACATGAAAATAATGGTTTCCGGCTAAACAACTTGTGGTTTCCAAAAAAAAATCGAAATTCGGTACACCTAACCATTTTTAAATATGGGTATCAAATGAATGGAAATTCTTCAGCGATTGAAAGTTTGTAGTTATTTTCAGGATTCGTATTCTGGTGACCTATATACCAATGGAATGGTAACCACACGTATGTGTAGGGTATTTATAGTCGGCTTAGACCGACTATAATTTTGATAATCCTAACTATCATAATAACACCTACTTTAAAATTTCCCATGCGAAATCTAATCTTCCCAACTGGTTTATATTATGTTTTTTTTTATCGAACATTTTTTTCATCATTTAATTGTTTTTATTATATAATTAAAAAAAGCGTTGTTTTTGTCGTACACATTTTTGTTTAACAGTTTTTTTTTTTAAACCAAAATGTTTGTTGTATTTTTTATTAACACATAAATACCGACAACAACAGAACTGGCTTCGAACGTCGAGCCTCAGATTTGTTGTTGTTTTAATGTTCGTCTTCTCACTCGTTATAGTTGCACTCACTCGCAACACCCACTGTATTCGTTGCATGTTCAGCGACAGTATTGTCGATTGGTTTTGTTTTTCAAAACATTAAATGTCTTGAATGGCTTGAAGTTTTGACAGTACTTGACACCAATGAAACAAATACTGCAGTGATGTGAAGTCAGCCGAGAGACTTCACCATAATACTGGCGAATGTCATTTGCAAAATGCATTCAAAACTGCAGAGTGCAGTAGAAAAATTCAAAAATATTTGTGCATATACCATACCATTTCGATGAATTAAAAACTTTTGTATAACAATGTATTATATCTATGCAATGCATCCAGTTAGATAACAATGGGACGTTAAAAATGTATTCATATATTTTTTATTTTTTATTACTATAAATACATATATCCAATTACTATTACAATTATTTTTTCTATTTAATTAATAAAATATCTTTCCTTTTTTAAATTTTAATCTTATTACCTTGTTTGCTAGGCTCGACAATTTCTATCCACACAGCATCCCCAAATTTAGCACATTTTCAACACTCCAACCAACACACCAAAAACTTTCACACCCTCATGTTGTCAACCACAAAGATTTGGCTTTTCATGTCAAATGTATTTTGCAGTCCTTTGGCAAGTCCTTGTGACACTTATGACCTCACTTAAGTGTGCATTAAGTGGACCGCAATTATTGTCGTCAAACAAACTTCTCTGATATTTGACTCTTTATTATGTTTATTTTATAATTCATTATTATTGTGTTGATTTATTTTTGCAGTTATTTATTGCCAGATTTTAATATAATACCAATAATATAAACATTTTCTTTAAGTAAATTTTACTATAAAACAGCTGTAAAAATTAAGAACAAATGTTTAAAACTGAAATTAAACACAATGTTTTAAAATTAAACGTGCTTTAAAATGTTTGTTATTTGCAAGAAACTATTTTTAATTAATGATGCAGATCGATAGGTGCTTTAAAAACAATCAATAAATACCTTTACATCCGTATTTTATCTTGCACCAGTAAAGATTTATAGCAAAAAAACGAATGGATTCTCCCTTTCGGCATGACAAGATTTTTAATTTTTCGAATTTCTTCGTTTTTTTGCTATAATTTTTTATTGGTGCAAGATAAAATAGTGGTGTAAACGTATTAATTGTTTGTTTTTAAAACAAATAACAAATGGCAAATCAATGTTTGGCAAAATATTTTTAAATGATGATGTCAATCGATAGATGCTTTAAAAACAAACAATTAATGCCTTTACATTACATGCGATAGTAAAAAGTTATAGCTACATAAACAAAAATATATGCGTTTTGGTCAGAATATAGCCGAACAAAATCCGTATTTATAATTGAGTAAGTTGTCCAAATCCAAAGATATTTTATATACGTGATAATAATTGATGAACAGAGAAAATTAAAAAAAAAAACTATATTTTATTTATTTTTAAAGCACTTCAAACTTTAAAATTTGATTTCCTAACATATTTAAAAATGAACATTACCCCCTTTGGAAAAACAGTGACGATATTTAATTACATAATTTGTATGTTTACAATATATAATTGTATCATTTCATTCTGTATTACCTTATATGACCTCCAATCCACATGAAAACAAGTAGCTCTAGAGGCTTTATTAGTTTTGCTGTAAGTTCTATCCTTATGTTGACCTACATACGACTATATTATGTATCTGACAACGATCTAAAAAAATAGCTATTGTTCTTTTTATATAATTCTTTTTTTTTACTTTATCTGTACAGTACTTTTATCCTGCACATAGCTTGTTGGAGGTTATACCATCTATCATATTTATTCTATACACTGCGAATGAAAGAATACATTCAATTGTAATAATTGACAGTAGATAAATCTGTACAATACAGTGAATTTGGAAATGATTTTTAGAGCAGTTAATGAAATACTGAGAAAAAGAATACTATTAATATGTTTAAAACTGAAATTGAAATGTTTTAAATTAAACGAAATTGTTTTCAATTTAATCACATTGATTTTAAAATCGAGATTTCCTGCCATGCCCCTAAAGGTATGCAGTATTAAATGCAATGTGAAAACCATACAACTTAAATATAGGCGCAACATTTTTGCGTTAAACTGAAATTTTGTGTTCGATGTCACCCTGCCATATTATTCATAACCCCTTTTTGAGGGACTCAATTTTATAAAAAAGTGATATAAGCGGTAGTAAGATGATGTCCGCTAGTAAAATTACATTAGCAAGTACACATGTCATTCCAAACGAAAACAGATGAAAATAAAATTGAAATACTAAAAAAAAAAAATAAACACTAAAAAATATGTAAATTAAAAAACATAAAAAACAACGTATTTTTTTTACTGAAATTAAAAAAAATAACATTTAATAACAATTGTTTTAAATTTCAATAACATTGTTTTTCAATGACGTTTGTGTTTAATTTTAACACTATATCATTTAGTTATTATTCATTTTTTCTCTGTGAAGTTTTATTTGAAATAAATTTTTTTGTAATTTTTTGTAAATCTTATCTGAAAAAGTACAACTTTAATTTGAAACAGCCAAACTTATTAAAAACTGTTATATAAATCCCAGAGGGGGATGCACAGACAAGCATTTTGCTAACAGCCTTAAACAGCGAAATTACATAATAAGATCTGCATAATTCTATAACTAAAAATAAACATTTGAGCTGCATGAAATTCTGTGAATTAGAAGCGACCCAAATCCGCATAATTAACGTCATAAAAGAAAAAGAGAGCAAAAAAAAGGAAAATGAAATGAAAGATGGTGCCAAATGAAAGCAAATATTCCTGAAAGCTATAATTCGGAAATATCAACAATAAAAGTAGTACTCAGATGTATAATATTTTTGTTTATTTAGTAATGAGTTATATATTTTAACTACTACTAAAAGTGTTCCAAAGTATTAGAAACAACGGATAATTGATTTATATTACTGGTCGCACACATGCAAATCCTCTTTTGGCATGATGTTGGAGAACCAAAAAGTCAGTTGTACCAACTAACTTCATTCGATTAAATTGAATTGTCTACAAATATGTTGGCGGAACTGTCGTATTGTCTATAGACTTGAAATGTTAGTCTGTACACACTCCTAATGGTTCTAAATCTGTACTAAATTGTTTGGTTGTTATTGTTAGTTTTGACAATAACAACCGACTAAGCGGCTGAGAAAACCGAATATGTTGGTTGGGCAAAGAGTTGGTTGGCGCAACAAATCTCTATTCTGTGTGCGGGTATTTGGGAATAATTTATACTAGAATTGTAAGAAAATGTTTAAAATACATACAAAACATATATTTTTAAATAATGTAATAATAAATTTTAATATTATACACTTTTAAAAATATATATATAATAAATGCAATTTTTTTTAAATCTTTTCACAGCTGCAGTGGCTGCGACAGCCTTTTTCCATCGCTCATGCTGTTGGAACATCACAAGGAGGAGTTTGAGCATTGGAGCGATGATGAAATCAGTCGTCGCATCTGTTGCCGACGCAATCGAGGAGATGATTACTTTACCGACACCGATTCGTTTACCAGCGAAGCCGAGAGTGAGGATTTGGAAAGGTTGTTGTAAGAGCTCTAATTAAAAAAGGAACTCGATAGAAACTCTTGAAGAATTTAAATCAAAAGCAGACAAATTTTCTATAAATTCACAAAATATACTGCAACATTATTTTTATACTTGAAATATTAATTTGTCTATAAAAATATAATAAATATATAAAAAGTAGTAATAAAAAACAAAATTAATAAATGATTAAGAAAAATACAAATAAGAACAAAAATTAGCATATCAATTAATGAGTTACAATGATGCATACTCTTTTATTCGATGAACTTAATATGTTGCATATAATCATCAACGAAATTATCGTGTACAAAGTGCAAATGAACATATTCAAAATAAAAAGATACAAATTGTGTAATGCGAATATATCATTTTATTTAAAAATATATAAAATAACTATAGCGAAAAATGTAAAATATGTAAAAAAATAATTATAATAATAAAAAGCAAATATTTATTGTATGTACTTATAAAATGTAAGCCATATTATACAATACACTTAACACATAATATATATATAGTAATTAATTATATAAATTTAATATTATGCTAATAATTGTGTAAATGTATAAATGTATTTGTTTAAGCCCATGTATTTAGTAGGTCAAAATGCATTTGAACACAGCAAATAACTAATAAAGCATTGAACAATGCGTATATTTCAAATGTAATTAGTTTTATTTCATGTGTGGTTAATAATAGGCACTCAAAAATGCAGTTAAACAAATATAATAAACTCAATTATA
The DNA here is from genome assembly GCA_951804985.1 of Dryomyza anilis. Lineage (NCBI taxonomy): Eukaryota > Metazoa > Arthropoda > Insecta > Diptera > Dryomyzidae > Dryomyza > Dryomyza anilis. The sequence continues at coordinate 98,808,393 of OX638132.1, forward strand.
AAATATAGCGGCAACTGTAATATTTTTATTCATGTTTTAAATGAAATTTATTTAAAAATTCAAATTTATAAATTTTGGACCGCATAATTTATAGTATTACTTGAATTTCCAGTTTTAATGGTAAGTTACCGGTCAATCTTTTATTCACATTTTGCTAATCCATACCAAAATACCAAAAATACCAACACCAAGATACAGACCGTCAAAAATAAGAGGGACACGTCAAAAACCAACTGAATGAAAAATTATTAAAAAAACACCATCGAGATAACTCGAAACTTCCGCGAATGTCTTTATTTTAAATTTTCACAGAGTATTTATTTATTAGGTTTGCAATTATCAAAAAACGTATACGCTATTATCAAAATACGCATGCTTTATCGATATTAGCCACAATTTAGACTGCATAGCGATGCCAACTAATTGAGCTTACCACTGTAATTTTTTTGGTTTTGAAACTAAATACGCAAACATAAAAGTTATAAACTCTGCATCATTGAGTACAAATATAACACAAACAGCAAAACTATTATTATTAACTATGCAGCTACAGAAGAGTAGTGAGTAATATACAGTGGTTGCCAAAATAATAAGAGTGCGACGCCGCAGAGTGGGTCAGAAGGCAGATTTGCGTCTCATAAATGTGTAAATTTTGTTGTATAAGAGATAAATGGACAAGATTTAGGATACAGTTAGTTAATAGATGTATCTTGCTGTTGTGAAAAAATGTGCCACTCCCTTTATTCGGATTTGAAGTAAAGGGAGTGGCACTAATGAAAATTAAATGTTATTATATATGCCTGTAATTTATGTATTTTAAGAGATAAATAGATGAAGCTTCGGATTTATTTACTCTATATTTATATCTTGCGATAGTGTGAAAATGGGTGAAATCGGAAAAGATTGTGGCACTATTATATATGTATGTTATACAAATAAGCTAAAGCAGCTAAATGTGTCTATAATTCGTAGACTCTAATTCGACAACATGTTTATTTAAAAAGAGATTTTTATTTTACGTAATTATAATCCACGCAAGCAAGAGTGAAATAGTGAAATAAAGTTAAAATAAAAAAAGAGATAAATAAAATATAATAAAAAAATAATAATATAAAAAAGTAAAATGTAGTATATCAGAAATAAAAAAAATATTAAAATACAAAAAAAATATATATATGTATTTTTTATTTTCTTTTCTAAAAAAAAAAATGGGAAAAACAGCTAAAATTGTCCGCTCAAATGGCATAAAAAAGTTTACTGAAACAACAAACTTTCATTTGCTGTTTTTGCAAAATCCGGCGCTTTCCTCTTTTCAGCAAACATTTTTGCTATATTGGCAACCTTTTTTGCTACTGTTACAGACCTTTTAATTTTGAGTGTATATGAAATTATTATATGGATGTACCTTACACTATTATAAACAAGGGCGGAATTGGAATTCAGGGAGTACACTGAAAAAAATTTAGGTTGTTAAAACAAATACTTTTAGCTGTTGAAATACTGTTATATGAAAATATTTGCCACGACAATATTAATCTTCAAGCGAGAATGTATTCTTCTCTCAAATATTTTTTTCAATTTTTAAAGAAAAGTGGCACTTTTCAAACAACAATGACATCACTGTTGAATTATTTTTAACTACTGCATATAAAACATCTATCATCTGAAAAAGAGTCTATGAATTATTTAACAAGTAGTTGTTTGAATGTTACTGTTTTAACAGTTTTGCACTGTTGGGGATTTTTTTCACTGTTACCGCAAAAGTAAATCTTTACCCCAACAGTGCAAAACTGTTGAAAACCCGTAACATTCAAACGAATGCTTGTTATATAATTCATAGACTCTTTTTCAGATGATAGATGATTTATAAACACTTATAATAAGTGATAGTAATGTCGATACATCTTGTTGAAGTGAACAGTGATAAAAAGAGAAATGTGAGTAAGTGAGTAAAAAATAATAATTCAAAAATAAAGTTAAAAAACAAAAATAAATTTAAAAAAGAAAAATAAAGTTAAAAGAAAAAAAATTATAATCAAATTACACAAAATTAAAGAAAATATATATTTTTTTTATTTTAAAAATTTCATGCAAAAGAAAAAAACCAAGAGTTTCCACTGTTGAATCAACAGTAAAATTCATTTAATTTATCAACAGCGGTAGCATTTTTAAAACAAATATGTGGAGTTGTTGGGTACGAAATGAATATAAAAGTTGTTGTTATGAGGTACAAAATTGTTGACATAACGATTTATTTTTTTCAGTGTAGTACATTTCATATATTAAAGTTCAAATTAATTGGATGAATGTAAATTTTGTACACAAATTTTTCTGTAACTTTTGCATTTCATGTGAAATATGAGTAAATTGGTTTTAGTTAGATATAAATAGCATTTTACTATGTTCCAAAAATTGAAGTAATCGAACTAGGGGAAGTGAAACTTTTCATATATCAAAGTTCAGTGTCTAATCCTGGAGTTCAGATGAACGTAACAAATCACGTTCATTGAGACAAAACGAAATAAAACAATTATCCATTTTGATGATTTTGATATAAAATTATTTGTACTAATTCTAGTAGCCGCGGTAGCTCAGTGGTTAGTGCGTTGGACTGCGAGCCGAAAGGTCCCCAGTTCAAGCCTGGACTGGGGCTAACAACATCTTTTCATAGAAACATTTTTCTATATCGCGCTACCTCTCGGCAGTAAATGGCAAACCTACGAGAGTAAAACATTGCCTATGAAAAGCTCTCACTCGCCGTTCGGATTCGGCAATAAACTGTAGGTCCCACCACTTTGAGTACAAATATAACACGCACAGCTCAAATTGGTGAGAGAGCTCGGCCGAAGTTCTATACAGGACTGTAGCGCCAAACTATTATTATTATTAATTCTAGTTGTAATATTGCATATGTTTATTAATATAAATATTAGAATGAAGGGTATTATCGATGTTTTCGATGTTAATTTTTTTTTCATAATTCCTTTAATTTCTGAATGGCTCGACCAATGCTTATTTCATAAGCATTGGTCGAGCTTCAACTTCAACTTCAATATTATCATTAATAATAATCTATTAACCTTTTTAAGTTTGAAATAATTTTTTTTTGACAAAAATTAAATTTTTGTTTTTTGACCCGATTCACATTTTGGGCTCTGTCATATTTTGCGTAAATATACGCACTTTCTACTTCAGTTTTTTTTTTGAATAACCATTAAATTGTATATGCAAATTCATTAAAATTTCCTTCGGTGAGGAACAGCGAAAGAAAACTTTAACCAAATTCAAAATTCTTAAAAACAGAAATAAATCACTACATGATGTTCGTATATTGTATAATTATACCCTACCCAGTTTCTTTTAAGTTGTGTTTTAAAGTAATGCCGGAATTTTATGAAAAAACTGTATGAAAAATTGTGTGTAAAGAAAATGTCAAAAAATAATTTAATGAGAAAAAAGAACAAAGAAGGAAAATTTAAATAAGAGAAGGACAAAAGAAGAAAAATTTATTTAGAAGAACAAGGGGTCAAAAAGTAGGATTGCGCTTCCAAAAGGACGAAGGGTCACCGTATACATACACACAGAAAAATCCAGATTTGGAATGAGGTTGGAAGAATGAAGAGTTAGTTGTACCAACTGACTGCATTCGGTTAAATCGAATGGTTTTCAAATTTGCTGGCTAACTACCATATTAGCCTATATACACACCCTTAATGCTTCTAAATCTGTACTAAATTGATCTAAAACAGTTCGAAATTGGTTGCAGTACAAACTACATCTCATTTTGACAATAACAACTGACTAAGAGTTTGAGAGTAGCCGCGGTAGCTCAGTGGTTAGTGCGTTGGACTGCGAGCGGAAAGGTCCCCGGTTCAAGCCTGGACTGGGGCTAACAACATCTTTTCATAGAAACATTTTTCTATTGTAACGAAGTTTCTCTGGCTGAGGTATACTCGCTGTAGTGCCAAACTATTATTATTATTATAAGAGGTTGAGAGAACCGAATAAGTTGGTGGGCAAAGAGTTGGTTGGCACAACAAATCTCTATTCTGTATGATATGAATAGAAAATAAAAAACATTAAAGTTAGTCTTTTATTTTCATATTGAAAGTTATTTTATTATTTTTTTTTTTTAATGAAATAGTTATACATCAGTTTTAATTTAATTAGTTAAATAAAAAAAAAAAATATTTTCCTGTTTTGCTTCAATTATGTGATTTATCATAATAAATCCCAAACTAATTGGTCATAAATATTTATATAATTAAAGCCAATAAAAAAACATGACAAATAAATTAATATTAATGAGGATCTAATAAAATTAAATAAATATAAAAAAGAAACAATCTGCGTATCATACAAACGAATTTGCCGACACGCATGTCATTTATGCATTACCAAAACTGCTGCCTGATTCCAACATATATTATTACCTACTAAATGACAACAATATTAAGTATTACTAAATGACAACATTAAAAATATAAACCTATAAAGAAATTAGCATACAAAATAAATTAATTTTCAAAAATTCAAACATTGTGTAGTGTTATGTCATCAAACTGTGAAACATTTTAATCATTATGTCTAATCAATGAATTTACACACTTTTCAAATGATGATTCTTCGGTGATTTTGACAAGTTAAGAATATATATTCTCAAATATCTATGTTCGTTTATATTTCATTATTATAGTGAGTTTACTAAAACCTGTTTACCGACTCAAAGCATGTGATCAGCATTAATATTCATAATATCTACATAATAGTATCGCGTACCGGTCTCGAGATGATTTTAAGATGATTAGAGTTTATAGACAAATGTGAAACTATTAAAATTTGTGAATTTAAATTAAACAAAGTGATAGTTTTTTTTTTTTTGCCAATCGGGCTGTTGATCTGATGGGTAGACTTCAAAAGAGTGCCAAATTTTTAAATTTTATATATATAAACATGTTTAAAACTTTATATTAACATATTCAATTTTAAATATAGAATGTTTTTCAAACAACTATTCATATAATAATAATAAACTTAGCTTTAAATGGCCCTGAACTTGAGCATCTTTTGAGCATTCTATTCAACACCAAATTTAAAAAAAAATACCTCTTGAAAGTGTATAGAAATCTATGCATTAACCATGAATACGGCTGCTGACGATTCTCAGTAGATCGCCTCAAGTAGTGCAGTGCGGTACATGAAGAAACGCTGAAAGACGACACCGAAAAAGTCGCTAGTTTTTAAAGAGCGTCGTGCAACAAATTTAGAAATGATATATAATTTAATAGTGAGTGAAACTGATGAATATTTTGCTATAATGTGTATAAAATATATATAAAATTAAAAGTCAATAATGAAATACTATGCATAAAATAAAAATAAATTAAGTGAAAATAATAAAATTAAAACCCATAAACTTAAAAAAAATCATTATTTTCAATACCAAAATTTAAGTGCAACTCAACTATCTCAAATTTCAACATTAAAGAATTTTTAAATATAGGGAATTTTCACAGTTTTTGATAATAGTGAAATATAAATTTTGAATATATTTATTTGATTTATATTCAGAATTTGAAATGTCAATAAAAAAAAATCAATTTAAACTGTAAATGACACGAATTAAATTCGATTTATTTTTATTTCAATCGAAATTAGTATTAAAATATATCAAAAAAAAGTACTAAAGTGTGTGCAAAATATAAATTAAATTTTTAATCGGTATAACAAAAATTATTGTTGGTCGAAATGATATGGGCGAATTAATTTGATATTCCGTTGATAATACAAATATTTTCAGTAGGATTTTCAGTACTATTTTCATTTTATATTGAATTTTCATTTTATATTGAATAAATTTGTTGACATTTGAACAATTTTGAAGTCACTGAAGTCGACAGTTTTGTCGCTTGATTTACAGGCTCATCAGGCCTTTTACAAAAACTAACACCGGGAGCATATCCATTCCTCCACGACAATTGAAGCGGATAATCAAAAACTTTAAACGCAAATATCTCAAAACCTTCTTTTTCACATAACGCCCTTATTGGACCCAACGCTTCAATTCATATTTGAAAAAAATGTTCTCCGAGACAATTCTTACAAGAGACATTTGTATGAAATGCTATAGGTCCTCGATGATCCTGACCTGACATAGGTGAATCATTGAGGAATCATCGATTAGTTTCAATTTCAATTATATTGTTAACATGAAACTATTTTATAATATTGTAAAATTTTCATTTCGCAACAAATCTCTATGCTGTATGTGTAGATGAACTTGAAAAAGTAATTTTTTTCAACAAAAATTTTAATTAAAAATGCATATAAAAAACAGTTCGTAATATTAAAAAATTAGTCTGCAACTCTTATTGAAGAACACGAGGTATCAATGAAAAAATGATATTGGTTAAATTTGTAGAAAATTTGTGATGTTTGATAAAATAACTCGAATTCTTCGAAAAATTGCATACTAATTTTGAAATATTACAAACTAATTTTTGAATCTTGCATTTTCTTGCTTTTTTAATCAATTAGAATTCCTTAAATGCATTTTAAATTTAAGTTTTTGGCGAAAAATAACTACTTTGTTCGTATATCCCTATCGAGTTCTGAAACTAGTAAACCAACTTCAAAATGTGCTGAGAATTAATTGCTTTATTTAATATAATATATAGTATTTAGGGTGTGTGCGAGTTCGACTAAATTGCTGACTAAACTAAATTTTGTCGGTAATGCAGCGTTTTCTTTTCTATTTAGCAAATTTTTAAGCAAACTATATTGAACTAAATTGGAAGACAGCAAACATTCATATGATACTCAATTTATTAGGGACTTGAACAATTACCGGTTACCGAATGGCGATCGAATGAAAACCTGTACAATTTAGTTTAGTCAGCAATTTAGTCGAACTCGCACACACCCTTAATATAAATTTTATTGAATATAACACTTCAAACTCGAGATATTTGCAAATACTCACACACAGAATAGATAATTGTAGCGCCAACCAACTCTAGACCCAACAAACTTATTCGGTTCTCTCAGCTGCTTAGTCGGTTGTTATTGTCAAAACTAAAAAGAGTTGTAGTTTGTATTTCAACCAATTTCGAACTATTTTAAAACAATTTAGTACCACCAACCACTGGGAGTGTGTATAGACTAATATTTCAAGTGTAAAGGCTAATATTGCAATTTCGACAGCAAATTTGTAGACAATTCGATTTAACCGAATTAATTTAGTTAGTACAACTAACTTTTACGATTTTTCAACCTCATGCGTGTCATTTGCCATAATACAAAAATAGTTGCATTTTTCGCTCAACCATTTTTCTCAATTTCTTCTGTAGTGTAGAAATTTGAATTATTCATTAAATATTTCATTTTTTTAATGTACAGAAACAGAAACGAAATACGGTATGATGTGTAATATAATCAAGTGATTCATAATTTTGGAATTATTGTATTATATCTTTGTCATAATCCGACAAAATATTATGTCATGTATTTTCTTATACGTCAAATTTCTCATCGATTTCAAATCGATTTAAAAACAAAATCGAATAAAATTTATTTTTTTATTTGGCAAAAAAAAACTTTTGATTTTTTTTTCAAATCATTTTTTTACACAAAATATATACTTTTATATACAAAATATATATTATCTCTAAAATTAATATCAGTGTACTCAAAATAAACATGAGTATACTCAAATTTCAGCATTTCGAGACGAATGAATATTAAACGAAAGAGACCTAATTTAAATGAAATTTCAATATTTAAATAAACAAGTAATATTAAATACAAATTCATGTGACGAAATTTTGTCATCAAATTTTGATTTCGTCGTCAGTTTCAAAATGCAGAAAGTGGATATATGTTTTAAAAAATTATCAATAATTTCGAAATTTAAAAATTTATTTTTTTAATACAATTTTATTATTCATTTATAGTTGCTTTGCTGTCTTGGCAGTGGTGTAATTGCCGCCAACAATCACTTATCCAATACAGCAGTACCATGGTCACATCTGCTAAGCTCTGTCAATGCGAATAATCAAAATCGAGCAAGAACGTTATCACCTCGACCGCAAAATGCACCGTACCAAAAGGATTTCTTCTACTTTTCGGCGCCCACAGAACAACCCCATCACAGGAACATCAAACAATTCCAACAACCCAATCGAAATGAACTCAGAAATAGGCTGCAAGTGCTTTTTATAAGGATGCCCGAAAGACAGGGCTATGAAAATGCAGTGCTCCAAATGGCAAAATATGCCGTGGCACAGACGCCCCAGACACATATCTATGTGATGCACAAACAACCAGACATCTCGGGACTGGTACAAAAATTCAAAGCTATGCAGGCAGCCGCCAATGCTGCCCGCCGACCCGAAGTACATTTTGTCAAATATCGCAACGAGGCAGATGCTGTGCGTGCGCAGCAGCAGATACGACAGCAATATAATGCTCCAGGTGCCAACTCCAGATACACTACACAGGGCGGTGTGGCACCAGTTCTGAACTTTGTCACCATGTCGATTAATAGACTACCGTCGCTGCCAAGTGGCAATGGACAGACAAATCCAAATCGTTCCTATTTTATGCCCTCGACTGCGCATTTATTCGATGCACCACCGGTCCCAAAGAATTATGCTATGAATTTCTTGCCTAGCGGCGTCGATGTGGTGCCCGGAAGTTCTTATGTGCCGCTCAAAAAAATTAAAAAGTTAAAAAAATAAAATACAAATATTTATAATTCAGTGGAACGAGTTTTTATCGTTCTTTTATAGCATTAATGTACATAAGTAAACTAATAAAATATACTATTTTTATCTTTTATATATGTTCGATATGCATTATTTGCATATGTTTCGTTTTATTGTACAAAAGTGATTTAGTTGATGTCAACATTATACGAATATTTACTACTTAGGTAACGTCATTTTATTTAATTCATTAAAAAAAGAATTAGGTGAAAGCTGAAATATAAAAACTGCTTTTAAATCCGCTTTATAACTAGTTACTTTTTATAGGTTCGATTTTAGAATAAACATTTGTTTTTTGTTAATAGGAAAACATGATTTAATTCATTAGTCAGTACGCTTGACTTGATTAATCAATTATTTAGAATTTTTAAAAATTTTAAATTTAATTAATTTATGAATCATTTTGAAAATGTTGAAATGTCCAAAATGAAGCACCTCAAATAAGGTAATGTTCAGATTGACATATCACTGTCAGATTCAAAATGATTGATCAAACTTTCAGTTCTTTCTTACACTTTTCATTCGAGGCATATTTAAATTTCTCTGCCTTCGAACCATTTCAAACAACAAAATAAAGAAATGATTTTTGGACATAACATGTTTTCTCAGTGATAATTCATATTTTTTTAATGTCTGAGATATTTAATATGTTAAAAATGTAAAAATTGTACATTATTTCAACTTATTTTCATTTGTAAGAATATTAGATTTTATTAAAATAATGTTGTTTACCTAATTTTATTATCATAAAATATAATTAAGATATTTCTTAAAGTTTTGAATAAAACCGCGATCACATTACAATAACTGTCAGATCAAATGAGGAATTAATTTTCAAAACATGCTATCCACTTAAAAATAAAATGACTTTATTTTCCAATATAATGCCCAAAAAGGATTATTTAAAAAGTGAAGATAACAAGATAACGATTCAATTTGATTCTACCATTGAGTAACAGTAATTGAGGTTTTAATAAACCTATCTTCACATACACGGAGGGAAATAAAATTCTAAAACTCGAGTAGAATTCGATTAGAAAGAAAAATAGTAGAATTTGACTAAAATCAATAAAATACTACTAAAATTCAAGAATTTGTCATCTGGATATCAAGAAAGCAAATTACTTAGTTGTCAAAAAAAGTAAACAAACTTTATTCAGCTGGATTTTCAGTAGTTAACTTATTGATTATTAAAAACCAAAGAGAACACGCAAAATTTTTGCTGTATTCTTCGCAAAAAGAACACGTGCTCATGTATTGTTGTTGTTTTCATCGATATTGCTCTGTCTGTATGTTTTGTTTTGCGAGGTCGCCATCTGTTTGTTAGTCTGCCTGTCTGTCTTTTGAAAGTAACTAAGCCAAAATTTTCTAGATATTCAGACATTAAGTTCTTAGATATCAAAAAAGTAACGAAGAACAATTTGTCTGGATTGCAAATTGTTTTCTTCTTAGGTATCAGAAAACGACATGATATACAATGTTTGCATGTGTGTGTTTTCACGAATAGAACAACAAAGCACAGGCAGACAAGCAAGCGTCTGTGTATGTATGAATGTTAAAGATATAAATAGAAAAAACGATTTTGCATACGAATATTGGTATAGTTTCAGTTCGTAAACATAAATTTGGGTTCAATTTTGCATAAATACCAAGTAGATTTCATTCCATTGTTATCTAAATACACTATACAATGCATCCAGAAAAAAATTCCCTCAAATCCCATTAAAATTGGTCAATAGGACAATTATTGATTTAATAGTATACAAAAAATAAAAATTTTCATATAAACTCAATGGCAATGTCATGGTATTTTCTAGTATTTAATGGTATTTTCCGATTAAAATAATAATTTATCCTATTGACTATTTTTAATAGTAAAAAATTATTATGTATATAGTATTTTTTCTGGGTGTGCTTATGGGTAACGTGCGGAAGGTTTATACATAACCAACAGAAGAGGCAACAGAAGAGAAGAATGTGTATAAGGTAAGTAAACGGTTTCAGAATAATATATAGAGATTAAATTAAATAATAATAATAAAAATAAAATAAAATAAACAATTCAATTACATTAAGTATTCAAAGAAGTCATTTAATATACAAAAATGCATATAGGTAATAAAGTTCTAAATAAACAATAAATTAACGCGACTATATTTTATTTTTTGTTAGCTTCGAAATAATTGCTTTTAGTTATTTTCAACATATCGACAGACAGACACACGAACAAACAGATGTCGCTGACAGACGGACAAAGCAAAACAAAACATAATAGCGACAAAGCAAAATCGAAAAAACAACAACTATGCAAACCCGTGTTCATTAAATTTGAGACGAAAACAACAACAACATTTTTGAAACCTAAGAAATTAATAACTGAATTCAAGACTTATTCTACTTAGTTACTTTTTTGATACCTAAGAAAATAATAATTGAATCCAAGAATAATTCTACTTAGTTACTTTTTTGATACCCAAGAAATTAATAACTGAATCCAAGAATAATTCTACTTAGTTACTTTTTTGACAACTAAGTAAATCCATTTCTTGAAATTAAGAATTTTTCGGTTTAGCTGTATATCACTCCGTATACTTCTTGATTCCTTCTGGATTTTAGAACTTTTTTCCCTCCGTGTAGCACGTTTTGAAAATGAGCTCCTGAAATGTTCTTAAATAGGCTTTTTATAGAAGTAGTAAAGGATGGATCAGTGTGCTTTACGTATATTTGAAAGATGACTTACTCTACACTCAAATAAATAGTTATCTATTAATAGCAAACTCTGATTAATAATATTTAACAAATTTTAACTACTAATTACACCATAGAGCACAGTTTGCTAGAAAACTAGTGTGTACACGAACGAGTCGTGATCCTACTAAGCATATCGCTAGTGTAGCGAAATTGCACTTGATGGCGCCATAGGCATGAGACTTATTTGCACGTAAATGCGTTTATAATTCGTAGACTGTTTTTTGAAAAATAATTGATTTAAACCAATATTTCTGATATATAATAACAATACTCGCTTGCAAGGGCGCAATCGTTAGTGAAATGTGAATGCATGCAGAAGGAATGTGTAAAAGTAAAATAAAAAATTAAATAATAAGAAAGAAATAACAATAAAATAAAAATACTTAAATAAAAAAAAATATATACATACATTTTTTTTCATGAATTGGTGTTAACATCAAAAAATTAATTAAAACAGCTAAAATTGTGTACTCAAATAACAAAAATAAGTTGTTCAAAACTCTCGTTTGCTGTTTCAGTAAAATCCAGCGATTTCCTCAGCAAATATTTTTGCTATTTTAATAAATTTTTTGCTAATGTTGCGGACTTTTAATTGTAAGTGTCAGTTGGCGTATCGTCGCACAGTGGGGCAGGTGGTACCAAAAGTTGGCGAAAACCTCAAATAGTGTTACTTTTTGAAAAATAAGTATGAGGATTTACTAATATTAGCCGTGTTTTTTTTGGCATCGCTGCTGTGCACAGGTTCGCCAACGCGCAGGCTTTAAAATTTGTCCAAACGTTAGACACTGCTTCCTGATAGTACAAACTCTTGAAGATCCTACCAGGAAGCAGCGACAGTATCGTTTTACGACTGCATTTCATTCTGCAGAAAGATCTGCGCATCTAAACACATTTTTCACAAAATTTTATATTTTGATGTATATTTTGAAAAGTGGGCGTGGTACCTTCCATACAACTGAAACTATTTTATTAATATATGTTGGAATTTACGGGAGCTACAGTGATGCAATTTTATATTAAAATGCTGTTCGTTAATATAATGCAGTTCTCGAAAATTCATCTTGATTGCACAAGTGGGCGTGGTCCCATATAACCAAAAATTATTGAAATTATTAATATTAGTATAAATGGTCGGTTGATGAAATGTGAGTAGGCAAAAAAATGGCAACATTTTCGTTAGTGTTTTGAAAAATATAATATGTGTACTAAGAAACAATATAATCAGTTTTGCCGGAGCGTGCCCGAAACGTTTTTGTTTTGATTTTTGTAAATGAAAAATAATTAAAAAAAAAAAAAAAAAGTGAATTTACTCCAATATTTTTTCTATCTAAAGTATGAACATTTTCTAAAACAGTAATATTACAAACGCTTTACAGATATCATATGTAGATGGCTGCATTACAAAAAAATATATAGTTTTTATGGTTTTCAAAATAAACGTTTTCAAAAATTTATCACAAATTTGACAATATTTTTTCTTGAAATTGTTGCGAAAATTTGTCTGTGTTTGAGAGAGCGTGGGGAAAAGTTGTGTACTTATGACATAAATGGAGTGATACCACATTGTAGTCAATTTAATTTGCTATACAACGAAAAAAAAATTAGTGTCTGAGGTCAATTTGACTTTTGGGGTTTTCGCCAACTATAGGTACTGGTGCGTTGGTAATGTACGCCAACTGACACTAACACTTTATGGTTTTCAGATCACGGTCGAATGTTTTTAAATCAAATACAAATTGTCAATGCTTCCAAAACGTATAAATCTCAATTAATACCGAATAGCGGTTTTTTACTTAATTTTAAAATTTTCTAGTATCCTACAAATAAATATTATAAATATTTTGAAGGCTATTTCGTAAATATTTACAGATTTTTTCAATATTTGAAATACAAAAAAATATAAAAAATAAACTTAAATCGAATTACGAAATTAATTTGCAGTGTGTTTGTATATTTGAGTGAACAATCTGAGTTTTTAGTGCGTACTACCACCATGCGAAATTGCAGAACACAATGTTCACAATAAAAAATGGTATAATTATATCCGCGTATTTCAACTTATTTTAACACAAATTTTTACCCATAGCGCGTACTCAAACCACGTCAGAAGATATTCACAATAGATATATTTAGTGGTAGTCACAGTAGTTGTAGGTTTGTATACTTGCTTATTAAAGTGTGTGTATTTGCTCGAAGTAGATTTTTGACAGTTTACCGAATTTCGTAGTGGAATTTTTATAATTTTTCGAAATTCATTGAAAATATACACAATTGCGATTTCGCGTTCCGTTATACGTATTTTTTATTAATTCGAATTAGAGATGGGCGCGTGCCGTGCTTTTTTCGTGTCACGCCCGAAAATCCGAGTTCGTGCGAGCAAATCTCCGTGCGTGCTAGTTGCTGTCGTGCCCGTGCGTGTCCGTGCCTCCAAAATCAGGCACGCGCGCATTAAAGATTTTTTTTATAGTTTCTACCCCAATTCAAAAAAAACCCTTCCATCTCTTTTGCAAGCATTCCTTCACATATATTTCGCTATTAATTGTACCCGATGTCACGAATGAGCTGCTCCTTTTTCCACAACTGCAAATTGCCTGCCAAACAAGGAGTTTCTTTGGGAATTTTGTCATTTTTTTTTATTTGAATTTTTCAGCGACATTTCCTCGAGAATCGGCTGTATAAAATTCCTGCCCAGGTAGCTGAGAAAAGTCCGCTAAAACATAAGTTTCGTCGTCCATTATGCAGCAATCGAATTTTAAAAAAAAATCTTGGTTCAGCTTTTTAGCTCGTTGTTTTGCGGTTTCATTCTTGACGGCATTTCTATCCGGGACTTTTTGGACCTTGTACGTCTTCAGCCCAGCTTCTTTCTTAGTCATGCGCACGAAAGATTCTGAGCAATCCGCCTTTCTCGCCAATTTCATTCCGGATATGCTTGGATCTTTCTTTAAAATATTCACAACCTTCTTCGACTTTTCACGATCATGTGGGCCTTTTTTTTACAAGAACCTTTCTTCCGATCAATACTCAGGTCTTCCTTAAAGCGATTGATAACGCGAGAAATGGTCTTAGGGTTAGCCCCTACCTCCTTGGCAATTTTTTAAAAAGACCAACTAGGTTGTTTTTGAAAAATTTTAATTATATTTTCTCGCACTTCCACTTCGTTTGCCATTTTCGCGTTAAATAAATTTTGTATTGACTATAACTGACACAAATTATTTTCTGCCATTTAATTCAGAGCTACTATGATCAAATTTTTTAATTTGAATCTTGCAATAGCACATTATGGGAACATATGTAACGGACAATTTTATTCGACGCAGTCCTTAAAAAATAACTTTTACAGTAAAAATAACAAATAACATTTTTCACTATAAATTTAATTTGCCACTAAAAATTTAATTTATTCACTACAAATTCCATTTGTCACCAAAAATTAAATTTTTCACTAAAAAATCAATGTTTCACTAAACATTAAATGTTTATTAAAAATTTGATTTATAAAAAATATTTTTTAATATGAACAACCCAATAAATACGTATAAAAAATTGATTTAAATTCAAGATGTTCGTTTTTATCACTAAAAAAAAAATCGATTTTTCACAAAAAAAAAGAATGTTCACTAAAAAAACAAATCGTGATGCGTTTTGGATATCGGTTTGTATTTAATTTTATTTCGTAAGTTCAAAGATATTTACCAAAATAAGTTATTTATATTTTTGTTTTAAATTAATTTAATTGTGATTGAAAATTTAACATTTTTTTTACAATTATAAGGTATCCGTTCAATCATTTTTTTAGTTTGATAAAAATATTACCGATTACTTATTTCGATGCAACTTACCATAACATACTCATTTCAAATTCTTGAATAAAAATGTCCATAAGACAGACGTATTAGTTTTCGTTTCTATTTTCTAAATAATGTCACTTTCGTGAAATGAGTCTTTTTGTATTGGATATTTTGACTGTAGAGAAATGTTAATATTTAAATTTTTGTATAAACCAAATGCAGATTATGCAAAAAAATAAAAAATATAAATAAACGAATCCCACACACATTTAGCTAATTAAAGAACGCGACATAAAATTGGGACGTTCTTCGCACCATTGCAAAACCTTTTAAAAACGGCTGCTGGGAAAATTTGCATGTAAATTAAATAAAATAAACAAAAACAATGAGCAAGTACGTTATAGTTGGTGGTTTCCGACTCTGGTAATCATACAGCTGGAAGTTTAAACGATTTCCATTATTTAATATTTGGTTATTTGCGCAGAAAAAGTACCATAAATTTCAAGATTTCGTTTGAAATCATGTTGAAATTTCAAATCGATCAACTTTAATTTTGGATGTTCGGGAATTCAACATATCAGCACTATATATTTTAAATCGATTTCAAAAATTTGACGATGAATTCAATAGTGTCCTGAAGTTTGCTCAATCATAATAGCAAATATTATTGAAATATTTCTAGAATTTTTTTCCATCTTCTAAATGTTTTTGAAAGTGAACAACATGTAGGGTATAAAAAAAAGTAAAGTACTTATGCAAAAACATTAATGCATATATAAACTTCAAAACCGCGTACGCACAAAGCATTTATTATTTTTTTTTTAATTAACTGCTTTGTTTTTTGCCAAACATATGGAAAATTAAATATTGACTCATGCACTTTTTATTGTTCGCAGTCAAATATAAAAACTTTTCTGCGAATGTTTTGTTTTGTTTAGAAGGGATGGAAATTAGAAAGAATTTTCCATATAGTTCATTATATACTTTTTTAATACTGTTTTCAAGAGTGAAATTAGAGCAAAAATTGCATTTAAAGTTTTTGTTGTACTCCAACTTTTTTAAAAATGGAAAAAGACTTTCGATAATACTTTTTTAAGGTTTAAAAAGTGATAATAAAAATAAATTTGTTGAAGCGAAAAAAATTAAGTTCACTCATAAATATTATAAAAAATATGTGATGAATTAAAACATTTTCAAAAATCTTTAATCAATTTAAATCCAAATTATTAACGGACATCCCATACATATTTCAGCCACTTCTTTCAAGCGATTTTTCCAAAAAACTTCAAAACGTAAATTTCCTTTAAATTATCAAGACTAATCTCAGTTTATAAATAAGTACACACAGAAAAATCCTCTTCTGGCATGAGGTTGGAAGAATTAAAAAGTTAGTTGTACCAACTAACTTCATTCGGTTAAATCGAATGGTTTATAAATTTGCTGGCGGAACTGCCATATTAGCCTATACACTTGAAACATTAGTCGATACACATTCCTAATGATTTTAAATCTGTACTAAATTGTTCTAAAACTGTTCGAAATTGGTTGCAGTACAAACTAAAACTCTTTTTATTTTGACAATAACAACGGACTAAGCGGTGGAGAGAACCGAATAAGTTGGTTGGGCAAAAAATTGGTTGGCGCAACAATTCTCTATTCTGTGTGTAAGAATTTAACAAATCCGTTTTGCGTATTTTGATTGTTAAGCTTAGAATTCTAGAATTGGTTAATCATCGCTTCAGGCACTTTGAAACGCATATCTCAAAGGAACATTAATGAATTTACTTGATTGTTTTTGTGAAAGTAATATTTAAATATGACTAAAATTAGAGAATTCTATACGGTAGATAAAAAGATATAAATTAAATAGTGGTCGATCCGGACTGGACACAAATGGAAGTGCATGTCAAGGTTCATATGGAAATTCCTAATAGTAAATTTTGCGTATAAATATTTTGTTGAATTATTTGAAAAAATAGTAGAAATAACCCAAGACAAAAAAAAATCGGTAGGGAAGTGGTAGGAAACACGTAGACAAATCAGGAGTTTTCCATCTTGTTGGAAGGTTGCCAATGTCCAGCCAGTTCCGAAAAAGGGCGAGGTCACGAACCCTGCTAATCCGACCCATTGCAATATGCTCTGCGCTCTCTAAGGTAATGGAAAACGTAATAAATTTCCACCTTGTGAATTATAGAGCGAATCGAATTACTTTGTGACCGTCAATGTGGTTTCCGTAGGACCAGATCCACCGGTGACCTGATGGCGGTCCTCTCCGAAAAGTGGAAAATTTGTATTGACCTTTTCGGGGAGAGTAAGGCTGTTGCTCTCGATATTTCCAAGGCTTTTAATCGAGTGTGGCATAAAGCCCTCGTATCAAAACTAATTGCATTTGGTGTCGGTAATTCTTTTACTCGATGAATATCGAGTTTTCTTCAGGGTCGTTCAATACGAGTTGCGATGGATGGTGTTCTCTCAGAACAACATTCCATTAATTCTGGAGTTTCGGAGGGTTCCGTCCTATCCCCGTCCCTATTTCTGGTATTTATCAATGACCTTCTGTCATTGACTCAGAACTCAATCTATTCCTTTGCTGATGACAGCAACATTTGTCATTTATATTCGTTCAACAAGCGCCCAAACTCTTTGGAGATTGAAAATAAAAGACGCACTATGAATGACACACTCAATAATGACCTTAAAACAATCTCCGAGTGGGGTTTTGCAAGACTCAATGTTGTCTGTTATCTCACAATAGAATGAATTCACCACTCCCTCCCCTCAATATGGGCGCTGTGAATATTGCGGAGTCAGCTTGACTTTCTGACTTTCTGGGCATATCAATTCAATGTGATCTCCGGTGGAATGATCACATTTTTGATGTGTCGAAAGAAGCGGCCAAGTGCCTCGGTTTTTTAAAACGGTGTAAGGCATACTTCACTCCAGCTGACTTACGCACCCTATACACTACTTATATTCGGCCAATGATGGAATTCAATTCGCAAATTTGGGCAGGGGCCTCAAAATCTTCCTTGGAGTTCCTGGACCGAATTTAAATACGTGCGATATATTTAATATGGGATGAAAATATTTCATCATCTATTGGTTCTCTTGAGCACCGAAGGACCGTAGGGTGTGTAAGCCTGTTTTATAGAATGGTAAGTGTTCGAGGGAAATACATGGCCTGATTCCACCAGTTCGTGTGTTCTCTCGTTCTACTCGGGTAACGAACCAAGCCCACCCCTTCGTAGTCCACTCGGCTCTCAACCGAACCACGCATTACAGAGAGAATTCGTTCTTCAGTCGCACGATACGTTTGTGGAACAATCTCCCTGCGTCTGTTTTTCCCGACATTTTTGATATTGGCAAATTCAAAACAAACATTCACCGTCACTACTCTATATTTCCTCCCCCCTCTAACCTATACTCCTTTCCTACGATCAAAACTATGCATAGCATGAATAGGAGGCATCCCATGAGCGTTGGTCAATTTGTAAAAAAAATTTCTTTTCATTTTTACAATAACAACCGACTAAGCGGCTGAGAGAATTGAATAAGTTGGTTGGCGTAAAACTTTTAGCCCTGTGTGTAGTATTTAAATAGGACTAAATTTAGAGATGAAAAGATATAAATTAAATAGTGGTCGATCCGGACTGGATACAAACGGAAGTGCATGTCAAGGTTTATATGGAAATTCCTCATAGTAAATCTTGCGTACACACAGAAAAATCCTCTTTGGCATGAGGTTGGAAGAATGAAAATGTTAGTTGTACCAACTAACTTCATTTGGCAAAATCGAATGGTTTACAAATTTGCTGGCGGAACTGCCATATGAAATATTAGTCTATACACACTCCTAATTGTTCTAAATCTGTACTAAGTTATTCTAAAACAGTTCGGAATTGGTTGCAGAACAAACTACAACTATTTTTATTTTAACAATAACAACCGATTAAGAAGTTGAGAGAACCGAATATGTCGGTTGGGCAAAGAGTTGGTTGGCACAACAAATCTCTATTCTGAGTGTATAAATATTTTGTTGAATTATTTGAAAAAATAGTAGAAATAATGATTTTCATAATAAATCACAACAATTCCGAACAGGACAAAATGTATCGTATAGAAAATCACCTTATGATTTTTTTCTAAAAATACTTTTTGCCTTCAAATTATTTTTTTGAACAATTTACTTTATTTTTGTATATGTACACTTTCTTCCTAAAGTTTATTGTTATTTCGAAATAAATCACAGAATAAATCCAGACATTCTGTAATGAAATTTGCACTACGAATTTTTGCTAAAAATAATTTGTATTTCACAATATTAATAATCATTATTACGAAACGATGTTTCAGTCTATTATTTTTTTTTACTATTTTTTAGAACTCAATGTTTCGGACGGGACAGATTTCAATTAGCTGTCAAACATTTTTTAGAATTACTTGGAAATTTATGTTACATTTTTGAAAATGCCAAGTAAATTCACATTTAAAAACAGAGTATTCAACTCTTTGAAAAAATTGTTAGGCTAATATGATGAATAAATGTTTCTTTTTGGTTCCGGAATGGGCAATAGGACACCCTTATACAAAAATCAAATTTTGTGGGTTATTTTAATTTCAATTATTATCTTTAAGCTTTTAATATTAAATAAGTTTGTAAGAAAAATAGAAACGTAGGCAAAAGGGCTGCCCCACAAGTGACAACTTCGTTTAGCGGTATTACCAATTCAAATTTAGCCGATTTACTAAATTTTAATAGTTAACAAACTTGTATGGTATATGTTTCTGAGCGTTATTAAAAATTATTAAACTCAAAATTTGTATTTGCAAAAAAAAAAAAAAAATGTTGTAAGTAAAATATTTTAATTTAAACAAATTATTTTTTGCCCACAATATTTATTTGAAATAAAGATTAGGCTGATTACAACTATTATGTGCATTACTAATATTTCTTCTAATATTTTAAATTAAATTTAATTAATAATTCATTTACTCTAATGGATCCATTTATGCTATGGTCGGAGCTTAAATGAGTTAAAGCAAAAATCACAAAATAAGTTATAGCTGCAAAAAAAAAAAAAAAACAAAATAACTACTGCTCTATAAATAAAAGTGAAATAAAAATGCATAACATGGTTGAAAACAAGATTTGGCTTTCTGTGACCGCATGAATGCTTTAGTATGTATTTAAACTTTATATGATCTGCATCCTTTTAAGAAAATACAACGCTATAAAATTCTGTAAAAAGCTTTCTATGACCTATAAATATACAATGGAGACTATAAACTATATAGATACTTTTTTATGCACATATTGAATAAAGTAGCTACAGGTTTTAATTAAATTATAAAATAACATTTATTATCATTAGATATCACAAAAATAAAACAGAAAACCTCGATAATGGCTTTTTTTATAAACTAAGATTACTCCGAATATTTAGGTTTTTTTTACCCCTTAATACCTGTGATGTGTGGTAAGTTCCCAAGTACGCATGCGCCTTCAATGAGGGGCAATTTCAATTACGGCGAATTGTTTTGTTTTGCGGCGAATAGTTGTCATTAAAGCGGCAGTGACTACAACAACTGACCTAGTTTAACATTTTCCGAATGGCTACAAAATCTGACATACACTATTTGTGCATATGTATTTAATATGTATAGTTTCCGGCACTGGTTTAGTATTTCTTAGTAAAAATGTAATTGTACCATAGTTGTTATACATGTCAAAACTGTGACTAACTAAAAGCAGGAATGGAATTTTTTTGTTTTTCATTTTTAAAAGGCACTCATAAATATTATAAATAATTTCGCAAAATGAGCCAAAAGCTAGAAATCAAAAATTAAAATGGTTATATTTTATTAGAACCCTGATGCCATTTAAATAGCGTAACCTAGAAGATTAAAACTTTAAAAAGTTGTTGAAAAATGTTAATCAAATTTAAATAAATTGATTCAGTATTTTGTGGAAATTAGTATAACCAAAACTCACTACATAGTGAAGAGAAAAATAAATAAAGAACGAATAGACAAAATAGTTTTGAACAAAATACAAAACAACGGAAATTTTGAAGTGTTGCAATAGTGATTGGCAGTTTTCCTGGGTTTTCGAAATTAATAGTGGTCAAATTTTGCAATTAATTTTCAGCGGATATTTTGCAAAATACAAATTTAAATGATTTATTACACTGAAGAAAAATTTTCATTATATATTTTTGCACTAAAAATTCATTCAATGTTTCACTATAAATTTAAGTATTCAAATAAATTCAAATTTTCAATAAAAATTAAATTTTTCCATAAAAATTCAATTTTTCACTAAAAATTCAATTTTTCACTAAAAATTCAATTTTTCTCTAAAAATTCTATTTGTCAGTAAAAATTCCAATTTTCACTAAAAAAAAATTCATTTTTTCACTAAAAATTAAATTTTTTCACTAAAAATTTAATTTTTCACTAAAAATCCATTTTTCACAAAAAATTCAATTTTTCACTAAAAATTCAATTTTTCACTAAAAAATTCAATTTTTCACTTAAAATTCAATTTTTCACTTAAAATTCAATTTTTCACTTAAAATTCAATTTTTCACTAAAAATTCAATTTTCCACTAAAAATTCAATTTTTCACTAAAAATTCTATTTGTCACTTAAAATTCCATTTTTCACTAAAAAATCATTTTTTCACTAAAAATTCCATTTTTTCACTAAAAATTAAATTTTTTCACTAAAAATTTAATTTTTCACTAAAAATTCAATTTTTCACTAAAAATTCAATTTTTCACTAAAAAAAAAATCAAATTTTCACAAAAAATTCAATTTTTCACTAAAAATTCAATTTTTCACTAAAAGTTCAATTTTTCACTAAAAATTCAATTTTTCACAAATAATTCAAATTTTCACTAAAAATTCAATTTATAACTAAAAATTCAATATTTCACTAAAAATTCAAATTTTCACTAAAAATTCAATTTTTCACTAAAAATTCAATTTTTCACTAAAAATTCAATTTTTCACTAAAAATTCAATTTTTCACTAAAAATTCAATTTTTCACTAAAAATTCAATTTTTCACTAAAAATTCAATTTTTCACTAAAAATTCAATTTTTCACTAAAAATTCAATTTTTCACTAAAAATTCAATTTTTCACTAAAAATTCAATTTTTCACTAAAAATTCAATTTTTCACTAAAAATTCAATTTTTCACTAAAAATTCAATTTTTCACTAAAAATTCAATTTTTCACTAAAAATTCAATTTTTCACTAAAAATTCAATTTTTCACTAAAAATTCAATTTTTCATTAAAAATTAAATTTTTCACTAAAAATTAAATTTTTCACTAAAAATTAAATTTTTCACTAAAAATTAAATTTTTCACTAAAAATTAAATTTTTCACTAAAAATTAAATTTTTCACTAAAAATTAAATTTTTCACTAAAAATTAAATTTTTCACTAAAAATTAAATTTTTCACTAAAAATTAAATTTTTCACTAAAAATTAAATTTTTCACTAAAAATTAAATTTTTCACTAAAAATTAAATTTTTCACTAAAAATTAAATTTTTCACTAAAAATTAAATTTTTCTCTAAAAATGCCATTTTTCTTAAAAAAAATGTATTCTTCACTAGCAAATTCATTTTACACTATAATTAAAATTGTTTAGAAAAATGTAAATTTTTACAGTGTAGCCGTGTACAATGCAAGTACTGCTCTTGACTGACTTTGTCCCTGTTGCAAGCGAACAAGGCCAACGTACCGTTCCGACCACACAAAATAATTTATAAACAAACTATGCTGCTTAAAGTACCATAAAGGACTTTGATGAAGCATGGGACGAGAGATGAAGGGGAGGGTAAAAGTTGCCAAGTATGCATAAGTAATTTTAATTTTGTTTAGTTGATGCTTTAACGGAAAATTTATTGAAAGTTTCAACAGTAGCAGCAGACAGGAGAGGACAGGACAGCAGCGATAGATGTCGCTGTTGCGCGAAGAGGTTAGTTTTGCATATTGTGTTTCGACAGAGAGACATAAAGATAGACAAGCAGACAGGCAGACAGTCGGTCCGACATAAAGACTCCGAGTTTATAAGGTGGTGCTGAACGCATTCGTTCTTTGATGTGAAAATGGCGCTGTCACTCACTGCGTGTAGCTCTCTTTCACACGCACTTTGCTATTTATTCACTCACTCATTGAGTAACTCTGTCATTTCTCTCAGTGCAGACCAAATGTCATCCAGTTCCTGTGCAGTAACAGCAACATGTTGGCTGAATGACTGTCAGTCGTTGCACGGAAATAAATGAGACGAACTCAAACCACAACAGCAACAACAATAATAACTTTGTTGCGAACAAAGTGAAAATTCAAACATTGCAAAATTAATTGAAATTGAAAATTTTGCAAAAGTGGTGCAAATGAGTGGTTGATGTTTTTTTTGTTGTCCCTCTTGCTGCTGTTGTGGCTCAAAACTGTCACTTGACAGTTCGTTCGGCATTGTGCCGGCGGAATTCAGTACAGTTCAACTTAATAATATTATGAAATTAAATTAAATATTAATTGGCATTGAGTAGTGGTAAAATGCGCTGGCATTTTCGCGTTTTATTCATAGAGCATAGTATATTTTAATTTCCCAGTGACAGATGTGACTCAGAGATAAAGTTTTATTTAAATACTTCTGATAGTCTGGGAACAACGGTTTTCAGTTATATGGAAGAAAAACTGAACACACGAATATGAATTTCATATTAGTTGACTTTTAAAACTTTGAAACTTGTTTAACATTACGTCACTCTCGGCCAATAGTCTTTCGTTTCGGAATACAGAAA
Source organism: Dryomyza anilis (assembly GCA_951804985.1). Classification (NCBI taxonomy): domain Eukaryota; kingdom Metazoa; phylum Arthropoda; class Insecta; order Diptera; family Dryomyzidae; genus Dryomyza; species Dryomyza anilis. Next base: position 98,832,517 of record OX638132.1, read on the forward strand.
GGGGCAGTTAATAAATTATCAAAATTCAAACTTTTTATGCATCTAGGTTGTTTTTTTAATTTTAGTTCTGTGCATTTTTTTTTACATTTAATGTTACATATTTTGAATTTTAATTCAGTTTTGCTATAAGCAATTTTTAGTTTGCATTGAATATCAATAAAAAAAATTGATTTTTTTAATTTTCTAGAGAAAATTTGTATATTTAGAGAAAATTTAAATTTGTATAGAAAATATAAATTTTTGGAGAAAATTTGATTTTTATGAGAAAATTTAAATTTTAAGCTAACTTTTTAATTTTTAGATAAAATTAGTTTTAGAGAAAATTTATAGTTTTAGAAGATATTTTATTTATTCTTTTTTATAAAATGTTGATTTTAAGTCATTTGAATTTTTATAGAAAATATGAATTTTATCTAAAATTTGAAATTTATCTAAAATTTGAATTTTATCTAAAATTTGAATTTTATCTAAAATTTGAAATTTATCTAAAATTTGAATTTTATCTAAAATTTGAATTTTATCTAAAATTTGAATTTTATCAAACTTTTATTTTTAGAATTTTCAGAGAAACCTTGAATTCTTAGAGAAAATTAAATTTTTATGAGAGAATTTGAATTTTATGTTAAAATTTGAATTTTTAGAGAAAATTTGAATAGAGATAATTGAGATAATTGGGGTTTTTTGAGATTTATTTTTTGTTGAGAAAAAAATATAATTTTTACAGGAAATTTCAATTTAAAATTTTGATTGATTTTAGTGAATATATTTTTTTTAATTAAATTTTTATTGAAATATTTAGTTATGTGGAATTTTAGGTAAAATGTTAAATTTTAAGTGATATATCAAATTTTTAGTTCAAATATTGAAATTTTTCAAATTTCTAGTTCAAATATTAAAGTTTGTTAAAAAAAAATGTCAGTAATTCAGTAATCAATAGTAGAAATTTACCATATTAGAGAAGACGTGATCATGTTGGTCATACAATGATCAATTTCCGATTATAAACATAGCATAAATTTTACTACTTACTCATAAAATCTTAAAAACTTTATATACTTATTTTAATAAGTATCCTAAAATAGGAGACTTAATTGGGATCCGGAAAATTCCTCCCTGATTATAACTTTCCGAATCAATTATTTCCAAAGGATAAAGAATTCCGAACTATTTTATACATATAGGGCATTCTTTTTTTTTAAATCGAATGCGTAATATTTTTGACACTCTGGATTTGCTTCAATTTTTTTATGAAAATACACCCACACCTATTTTTATTGTTACTTTTTGTAAATAGGTTTGAAAACACGGGGTGTTTAAAAACTGAAAATATGACACATAGACCTTTTTGGTCGTTTTTTTTCTAAAAGAAGAAGAATTGCCAAGAAGAAGATTAAACTCGGAGAAAAAAATGTCTCGGTGAAAAATTGTCTCGGGAAATAATTGGAGTGTACGAAATTTCATTATGACCTGTGAACCGACCACTTATGTTCAAATTTATCATATAAAACATATCTACTGGTGAATTTTACTGTATATGAGTTCAGGTAAACTTTTTTTGTTCAAATATATATTGACTTCATGCTCAAATACATGAAAATAATGTTCTCCCGCCAAACGACTTTTGGTTCCAAAAAAAAAAAAATCGAAATTCGGTACACCTAACCATTTGTAAATATGGGTATCAAATGAATTGAAATTCTTCAGCGATTGAAAGTTTTTTTTAGTTATTTTCAGGATTCGTATACCCTGGTGACCTATATACAACTTTAAATGGTAACCACACATATGTGTAGGGTATTTATATAATAAACTATAATTTTGATAATCCTAACTATTATAGTAACACCTACTATAAAATTTAAAATTTCCCATGTGATATAACCTTCCCAACTGGTTTTGGCATGAAGTCGAAAGAACGAAAAAGTTAGTTGTAACAACCAACTTCATTTAGTCAAAACGAATTGTCTACAAATTTGTTGTCCAACTACAACTGTTTTAGTTTTGACAGTAAAAACCGACAAAGCAGTTGAGAGAACCGAATAAGTTGTTTGGGCAAAGAGTTGGTTGGCGCACAATTCTCTATTATCTGCACACAGAATAGTGATTTGTTGCGCCAATCAACTCTTTGCCCAACCAACTATTCGATTCTCTTAACCACTTTTTTTTTTTTTTTTTTTTTTTTTTTTTTTGGAATATCTACTAAGATCCACAGCACTCAGACAGACTATATCCATTGTACTGTGAAATCTATTCCCTACAATTTTGTGGTTAATATCACCACGAGCGCCCATGCCCAAGCCGGGATTCGAACCCGAGACCTTCAGAATGCAAGTCCAGCGCGCTACCTCTGGACTGCTGAGTTCCGGCAGCAAGTTTGTAAACCATACGATTTAACCGAATGCAGTTAGTTGGTTCAACTAACTTTTTCATTCTTCCAACCTCATGCCAAAAGAGGATTTTTCTGCGTGTGTGTATTAATTTCCTCTCATTTCGAAGTTCAAGTTTGGATATGGCGTTAATGATTCGTAATTATATACATATCAATCCAGATAATTTATGATATAATCATAAAATTCTTTAACAATAGACCTTAAACTTGAACCTATTAATTAAATATTTATGAAGTACGTGTTCAAATATCATTTAACACCATATACACAATAATAAAACGATTTGTGTTCTTACATATATGATTAATTTTCCATCAATTTATAGAATTTACTACTCGTATGTATATTAAATAAGAATCACAAACCAAAGACAAGACAAGACGTCGACAGGCAAAGAACAACCACAACAACAACAATGCTAGTCTACCAGCAAGGATAGATATCATTATGCTTGATTGGAAGTGTGCCATTTAAGGCACTTATCAATAACATCCTTTAACCCAATCTAATTGGCAAATTGATTGTTTTCCAAGAACTTTAAATGCTTGCAAAATTTCCAAGAAAGTGGTTATTGCAGTCATTTTGTGGTTTCCTCAAACGTTACCAATTTCCGCCAAGGAGTTTCACACACACACAGGGACTTCGTTGTCGTAGTCATCGTCGCAGGAGACGACCAACTGTCTGCGCGTCGAGGACTCAATAAAGGAAGGAGGACAACGTAATACGAAGTAGGTATGTGTGGCGCACATGGTAAAGTTTTGCAGTTATTGTAGTTAGGACACGATTTTCGCTGTGAATTCTTTGAAATTTCAATTATCCACATTGTGTGTTGAAAATTACAAAACTCTATTTTGTGGCCACTTAGTGAAAGTGCATAGAATATGATTATTATTTTTTGTTTTCAGTGTAATATATTTTGTATTGATGACCAGGCCAAAGTTATATTTTATGCACAATTCCATTGAAAAATCAATCGTGAACATGCTCGTTTCGTAGGCTCTTGCAAAAGGTCCCTACTTTGTTTTCTGCACCTGCTGCTTTCGTGCTAAACGCAATAAATAAAATTCTTAAAATAGCCATTGTACTTAGAGGCAGCACTTTCAAACGGTAAGCCATCAAATGCATGAATAACTAAGGAGTTTATAGGGAACACATAATAATGAAGAAGTTCTTGTTAAGTAGGTAATATGATTTCTTCAAAGTTTATGCACACAGAATAGAGATTGTTGCGTCAATCAACTCTTTGCCCAAGCAACATAGTCGGTTCTCTTAAACGCTTAGTCGGTTCTTACAATCAAAACTAAAGAATTGTAGTTTAGACTCCAACCAATTTTCAACAGAACTAGAACAATTTCGAAACGTTTTAGAACAATAAGGGGTGTGTATATGCTAATATTTCAATCGACAATCGAATATGGCAATTTCGCCAACAAATTTGTAGAAAATGCAGTTTAACTGAACGATGTTGGTTCTTTCAACTAACTTCTTGTTCTGCCAACCTCATGCCAAAAGAACATTTTTTGTCTGTGGAAATTTAATAAAAGTTTATATTTAAAAAATCAAATTTAAATTAAATAATGTTACTTTTTATGAATATTAATAATTGCCACAAAATTAACTCAATGATAAAAAATATTAATCAATTTATGTGTTCTTCTCTAGTAGTATAGTAGAAATTTTCAAGTAGTAAAGTAGAAATATATAGTATTTTTATTACTTATGAATTATAAAATTTTAATATTCAAAGAAAAAAAAAATCTGTTATTGAAGAATTTTGTTCTTCCCCAGGCAGGCTTGTCCTGGAGACCTCCGAAACCTCGAAGCTTTCTCTAATAACTTCGAAAATAATTGAGCTCCTTGCTTTATCGATTCTAATTCTTTAAATGTCTCATATAATCAATTTCTTTATATATTTCTATATAAATATTCATCGCATTGAAATTCGAATATTTTTCGAAGCAGTATCGAACTTTGCATTGTGTAATATCGTTCCGATTTCAAAAAACTATCCTACACGAACATTTCCGACAGAATACGTCGATTTCTTATTACTATGTAGGTCCAATTTGACCCTCGATATCGCTATGAGAATGTTTCCGACATCGTGTGAATTCTCCATCTACATGATCTCGAAACGAATGGTATACTAAGTCATAGCATGATTTATTGTATGTAAGTATATTAATCACATGTTATGAATTCATCATCAAATTGATGAATGACTGAAAAAGTGTTCTTCAATTTGAGGAATTGTTTGCTAAGTAGAAATTTCATCACATTTATGATCAAATACATAATATGTGTATCATATTGAAGAATTTTGCTAAAAAACAAAATATCTATGCACACAGAAAAAAAAATCTGCTGGCATGAGTTTGGAACAACGGAAAATTCAACTTATTTGACTCGGTTAAATAGAATAGTCTACAAATTTAATGGTGAAACTGCCATATTTTCCTGTACACTTGAAATATATAGACTAACCCACTCCCAGTGGTTCTAAATGTGTACTAAATTGTTCTAAAAAATCGAAATTGGTTGCAGTCAAAACTGGAACTCTTTAAGTTTTGACAATAACTACCGACTAAGCGATTGAAAGAACCGAATAAGTTGGTTGGGTAAAGAGTTGGTTGGCGCAACAAATCATTAAATGGTTTTAATTTCACTCGAATATAATTTGAGTGTAGTCAAACATAATACCACTTTTAAGTAATTTGTGCTTAATTTATACCCAAAATAATAGGCGGTGTGCTTAATTTGGTTAAATTAAATTTTTAATGATTTCAAAATATGCTTCTTTTCAACATTTATAAACAACCTTTTTTTAGCAGATGCGTATTTTCGACAAACCCTGAAATCGCTACGAATTCTCTCAAGTAAGTCATAAATTCTACAAAATACAGTTAAAATGCGGCAATAATTATGGCCATAAAAATTGTGGTAATTTTGCAATAAAATGTTCATTTGATAACTGCAATTAAACAAACAACAAACAAACCATAAAATCAACACCAAGTAATACAAGAAAAAAAACGGAAAAAAATATAAATTTTGTTTCTTCTTTATGAACCGAAGCAATTAAAACAAAGAACGATGGATTCTAAGTGATATGAAAAAAGGTTGGTGGGGTGGACAGTAGTTGGTGCTGACCCACCCAAAATGGACAAAGGAATTATGAAAAACATGACATTTGACATGTGGTTGTAAAGTTATGAACAACCTGAGTTACAATAACAACAAGCACCACTGAAGCTATAAAGGCCAAACCCTGCTGCCGACAACACGTTGCATGTTTCACAAAAATGTGAAACTGAAATAAAATATGTTCAGACGCAATTTTTGGACAGTAACAGGATAGAACTTGGCAAACAAAAAAAAAAAAAATACAAAACCCAACAACATCACGCATATTTAATTAGCTGTAGGCGGCTGTCGAGCAGCAACTACGTGCCAACAACAAGTTATGGCAACGCTTAAGCTAAGCAAGCTAAGCGCAGCACTTAATGACCGAACACAAAACATGGTCAACCGTCACCCATAACCCGTCGGAACCTGTCACAACTTTTGCCCCAGTCATGCATAAAACAACCCTTTGCGAATGTGCGACAAATACATGCAAAATTCTAACCTTCCGGTTGAGAAATACACGGTGGGAAAAACACAGATGGAATCAACACGCAATACTTCTTGTTTTTAAGAAAAAAGAGTCACTTACTTGGTTATCGAAATAGTAAACAATATATATTATTCTTGATTTGAAGAGGTTCATTTTTTGAATTCACCACGTTATTATTGATTTTTAAGTACATAAGAAATTTCTTAATATCCAGAAAGAATTATGCAGTATACAAAATGATATAAAGCTAAACATAATACTTCTTGTTTTTTCAGAAAAAAAACCGCTTACTTGGGTATCGAAAAAATAAACAAGATTTATTAGTCTTGAATGGATGCATAAATAAGAAATGTATTTTCCTAATATCAAGAAGGCATAATAAAGTATACAAAGTGATATAGAGTTAAACGTAATACTTCTTGATTTAAAGAATAAAAGACACTTAATTGGATATCGAACCATAAACAAAATTTACTATTATTGATATGGAGAGCTTTTTTTTCTTAGGTTTATCAAGTTCGTTTTGATCTTAAGGTTAATAAGAAATTTAGTTTCTTAACATTCGAAAGAAATCATGAAGTATCCAAAGTGATATAAAGCTTAATGTAATACTTCTTGATTTTAAGAAAAAGATACATTAACTTATATGGAAAAGGTAAACGAGATTCATTATCATTGATATGTAGAGGTTAATTTAATGGGTTTATTAAGTTATTACTAATTTTTAAGTAAATAAAAAAATTATTTTCTTAATATCCAGAGTGATTTTATACAGAGTTATATATAGCTAAATATAAAACTTATTGATTTACAGAAAAATAACAACTTACATGGATATCGAAAAAGAAAACATGATTTAATATTTATGATGTGCCGAGGTAAATTTATTGTATTTATCAAGTTATTAATGATTTTTCATGATTAAGATATTAATTTTCTAAAAAATCATCATTTTAATGAAATTTCTAAAATTCTGCTGTTTGCATTCGAGACGATTTCCTCTTCAGTTGTAGCAGTTGATTTCTCTCCGTGTAGGTAGGCATTTTCAGGTGTGTGTTGAGGTTGCCTACAGGGCTGCTGAAATGTGGGCGTGAATGCTGGCTAATTGCGAAGCAGAGCAACTATTAAAAAGCTCGCACACAGCAGGTGGTTTTGTCGGAAGGCTGTTTGGAGCAGAGTCTCCAGTTGTGGGTTAGGAGGTTGGCTCTAGGTAGGCTCTAGTTGAAATTATATGCTAATCAAGCTCACTTATCTTAATTAGCAATTCACATAAAAACCACGAAGGAAATATAAAAAAATGAATACAGAACTGAACTGAAAAAAAAACACAACGTATGTGATTCACCCTAGTTGTGGTCCCGACTCGCTTGTTGTAATTAAAATAACAGCAAAAATAACTAAACTTTAGATTAGATAGTGGAAACGCTAAAAATAATAATATAATTTTTTATTTTTTTTTTACCACGTGTGGTGAGTGGGCGGTCTAGTAGTTGCAAAGTGTTGCCACAGTTGTTTAGAGAATGTGACCCAAAAGGGCGGAATAACGTCATTTTATGAAGTGTGGAGTGAAATAAGTGAAAAGTGTAAATTTAGTTATAAACAGAAGATTTTCTATAAAAAAAGTAATATTAAAAAAAATAATAAAAAATTAAAAAATTATATATAAAGTATTTGATAATAATTTAATAAATTGACAAGTTATTCAAATGTTTTATATATTACACTAAATTCTAGTAGTGATCGAGATATATTTCCTTGGCATAATCCAACCAGTTACCAAACCAACATGATCACGTCATGATCTTGTATTGATAATGTCCACCATAGTAGCGTCATTTTTGACTAGCGAAGTGGTTACTCATTTCAGATTTATTGATTAGAAATTTCAGATATCTTCGTAGTATAAGTCAAACTCCCGAAAATTTGAAAACTTTGAACAGTAAGAAAGATTAGGGAATGGGAAATTTTGAGTATAGAATTTAGTTAGTTGGTATGAAAAAAATTGTAAGAATTATAAAAGTTATAATCGGTCTAAGTCGGTCATGCCCATTTTCTTGCTTATACAGCGTACAGAATACATATAACAGAAAATAGTTTAGGATGTTGGTTAAGTTTATATGGTATATGATACGGTATTGGATACGCCCAGAAAAAAAATGTTCCTCATATTGATGAATTCCGTTCTTCAAACCATGATTCATTGTATTCATAATATTCATAATATTAATGACTAACGACATCAATGTTATTAATGCGATCATTAATATGATGAACGCTTCGTAACTGTCGAAAAAGTGTTCTTCAATATGATGAAATGTATGTGAAGAATATATTTCATCTTTAATGAACAAATACATAAAATACAACATATATATACATCATTTTGAAAAATACTGCTTATCAAACCAAATTTCAATCGAAATATTTATTTGTCGAAAAAGTGTTCTTCAATATGATGAAATGTATGTGAAGAATATATTTCATCTTTAATGAACAAATACATAAAATACAACATATATATACATCATTTTGAAAAATACTGCTTATCAAACCAAATTTCAATCGAAATATTTATTTTTCGTTCAATTTTTGCGTTACTTCTTAAGTAGTTCTTGTATGTTATTTCCTTTATAATGCTTGCTTGACATGTAAAATGTTTTTTAATGTACTTATTTATTTATAAAAAAAACATATTTAATAAAAAAAATTAGTTTTTGAAAAAAAAACATTTTTATGAATTTTTTTTTTAATTTATTTTGTTCTAATTTTGTATTAAAAAACAAATTCTCGGAGAATTTTTATTTCTTTTATTTTTCTCCAACAACCATTTTTTTTAGGACTTTTTCTTCAAAATATTTTCTAAAAAAAATTCCTTAACAAATTCGAATAATTAATTTTTATTTTGCAAAAGTTCAATAGTTCAACAATATTCATTATATTGAAATTTATATTTATAAATATTATAAACAATTTACAAATATTTTTAAAATTATTCATAAAAATTATGATTATATTCATCAATTGACGATGCAAATTTACTGTATTGAATATTTCGTTCTTCACTATGATGTACGATAATATGAATAAGTTCATATATACTATAATGAATGCATTTATCAATATATCATTTAATGAACGGTGGTATCCATATGATAAATCTTGTAGTTGTTAGAAAAATTCATAAAATTTATGAATAAATTAATCATATTGATGATTCAGTGTAGTAGAAATGGTCATGTTCATGATCAGATAATCGGATCCTGACAAGACCCAAAAGAGGTAACAAACCGGGTATACGGTTAACATAAAATGTCCAGGAGTAGATTCCGGTCGGGCAGTATCTCATTGCTTTATTTATCCTTACTTACAATTTTTTTATGAAGATGAAAAAATTGGCTTTTTTTAGATAATGAACTGTATTAGATAATGAAATAGAATGCGAAATATGATGCGAATGATAAGGACTGATAAAGACAGACAAGACAATGTTTAGGTTGCCCGATGAAACCCCGATAAATTCCTGATGAAGCAAAGAGCTGGACGATTGGATGAGGCAAAATATTCATGGAATTCCATTTTGGACATAACTAAAATATACACAAAAAAAATTGTACCAACAACCAGTATTCATCATATTGATGGTTTCATTCATTGAACTAAAATCGTATATTTTCAATATCTACTATATATTTGTGAATGTAAGTATGTATGTCTGTATGTTCCGAATAGGCGTCAAAACGGCTGAACCGAATTGAATAACATTTTGACACAATATGTATATAGAGTATAGGTTATATCTCGGTGAGATTGGTGGACTGGGCGTGGCACCTCCCATATAACCCAAAAATTAAAATCACGTTACATCAACAATTAGGATAGCAAATTTAATTAAATTTTGGTCAGCGTTAATATAACCATTCTAAACGGCCTCGCGGAATGTGGGCGGGATTGGACCACTGGGCGAGCACCCCCCATATAAGGTACATTTTCCAGATGGTGTATGTCAACTGTTATTATAGTGATATCAAATTATTTCACACCACCCCAAATTTTATAAATTTCAAAATTCGCCAAAACGAAACTCACCACACCAAAACTCACCACACTAAAATTTATCACACTAAAACTTCTACTGGAAAAAACTCTACGGGGAAGAATTCTACGGGAAAGAATTCAACCGGGAAGAATTCTACGAAAAGCGTTCTACGGGGAATAATTGTAAGGGGAAGATATAAATAATAAAAATGTTCTTTATATTAATAAAATAACTCGATATCCTTGCATTCACAAAATCTTGGCACGAGTCGTGCACGGGTCCAGCTAATTTTTTATAACATCAAACTTCAAACTAAAATTTGTCTTCTTTCACACATTTATGTATTTATAATTGTGATAAGATTTATGATATTTAAATAAAAATGGTTTGATGAAGAAAATTCATCAATATAATGTACACTTGTTCATTAATATGATGAAATGGAGTCTTGGCATACATAGATATTAAATATTATAGAACTTAGAAGAATTATAAATACATAAATGTGTTAATAGAGGCACATTTTAGTTTGAAATTTGATATTACAAAAATATTGAAAATGAAAAACATTAAAAAAACGATTTTAATTCAATAAATGAATTCAACAATATGATGAATACTGGTAGTAGATTTTTTTTGTGTATACGGCTTTAATTCAACAATTTAATTAATATAAATCATTCCCAATTTAGTACAGATTTGCTTTAGAATTGAGTTTTTTTTTGTATTTCCAGGAAACATGGGGGCGATTACCATCAATTTAAACTATAAAAAAGTGATGTTATGTTTAAATTGTATATAATAAATGTTTATTTCAGTACTTAAAACATATTCAAAAAATATATAAAAAAATAAATATTAATTTATTATTTAATTGATATCGCAAAGTGATAGCCACTCATTCACGTTGATTTCATAAAATTCTACGGCATACAATACTTAAAATTAACGCATCTGCAGCAATCGTTAAGCCTACCTATTTAGTTGGCTGCTCAAACAAACGGCATGAATGGCAGCTTAAAATGACAATCAAGACAATACAAGACTCCGGGCTACCACATGTTCGAATAGATCCCCCACCCAGCAGACAATGGCGCCCAATCGACGAGTAATCGATGTAAAAACTGCTTTAACTGCCTGTTGTCTTCGATGTCCTCGTCCTGTTTCTGGTCCTCGTCCTCGTCATTGTCGTCACCATCACCGCCTACCACCAGCCTTTGACTTTGTGCAGCACCGTTTTGAAAACGGGCACCTTTACCGGAAAGGGGCGTGGTATCTTAACAGGCACATACTTCACCACTTCGTACGGCACCCGCTTCTCCACCGGGACGGGCACATGTTTCTCCACCGGATATGGCACAACACGTTCGACAGGTATTTTCAGCTCTCGCTCGACGGGTACCTGCACCTGCTGAGTGACGGGTACATGAATCGGCACTGGTTTGCGCACGGGCACGATGATGGTGTGCGGCACGGGTATCTGTACGGGCTCGTGGACGGGTACATGCTGCTTCTTGACAACCGGGTAGGGTATATAGTTGATGACGTCGGGTTGAGGCGGAGATTGTGCGTCGACAGCGCCATGACCCAAAGAGGATGGGTTGTAGTTGTCGTGTGCATCGGCAGAGGCATCGTAGTGCTCTTGATGGTCGAAACTGTTGGCTGCATCTGCATCCGCCGGATATGATGAGGATGCGTGGGAGGCCGAAGAGGAGGAGAAGAGGGCGGAGGGTGTAAAGAATTGCTGCAGATGTTGCTCAGACGGCGTTGCCAGATCGTCATTGTCATAAGCGGAATTATGCTCGTAATGATGCAGAAAATTCTCATCAGAGATTTTATCACTTGAATGCGGTTGGAACGACGATGACGATGAGGACGGCGGTGATTGTGTTGCGGCGGCGGCAAACGTGTGGCTGGGATATGTTAACGAAGGATAGAATTGTTGCAGATTGCTTTTGTAGTTATTGTTGTTGTTGTTGTTGTTGTTGTTGTTGTAGTGATAGTTGTTGTTGTTGTGTGTGCCGGCTGACTGAAGATTGTAAATGGCATCGCTTAGATGATGTGCGCTACCTGCACCACCACCGCCTGAACTCTGTGGAAATGCGTAGCCAGCAGTAGCAGCACCGGAAGCTGCTCCATAATCATTTTCTTGCTGCTCCTCATAAATTGGTATCTGCTGTTGTTTCTGATATGTGTTGTATGTTGCTGCTGTTGCTGTTGTTGGTAGCCCAGACCCATAACCACTGCTAATGTGTTGCAAGCCCGACAGATTTGTGAGTCCATTAGATGTGGCAGCACTGGCGCCACTGCTGCCACTATGGCTGCTGTAGCTGCGGCGCACATTCGCATCGACACTGGCAACAGCAGCTGCTGCAGCAGCCGCCGCCGATGAGGCAGCAACATAATGATTGCCGTTGTCATAATGATATCGTTGCTGTGGTTGCGATGATGGCGGTAGCGGCGGCGGCAGCATTTGCTGTTGCACTGCCAAGAAATTTGCATAAGCGGCCATGTTTTTGTGGGCGGCAAGGTTGCCAGGCGATGTGCCGATGTCGGTCGCTGTTGCCGACAATGATGTCGATGATGAGGATGTTGCTGCTGGTGCTGATGCTGATGCTACTGGTGTTGCTGTCGTCAGTCCACAGACAATTGACATCAGTGCTAGTGTTGAAAATAGCGTCTGCTGTGGCAGCAGGCAACATGCAAAAGAAAAATTATTCGGAGTGAGTTGTTGCTTGTGTATATGTGTATGTTGTTGCTGCTGACGTTCTATCAGTTGCCAATGCATGTTGTTATTATCAATGGGGTATGTGTGCTAAAAACGAGATATTTTTTGGGCACTAAACTATTTAGTAGCATCTCAGAATGGGTTTGAGACTTTATGAATTTTGGAAAAACTATTTTTGTTTTTTTTTGTTGTATTTTTACTTAATTTATTTTAAATATTAAAAATGTATCTTAATATTTGGATTACTTTTTTATTTTGTAATTTTAAAAATTATAATTTATATATTTTAAGATATATATTTAAGATATATATTTAAAATTTGGTTGGAATAGAAAACTAATATCTATATATATATAAAACTCTTGGTCCGTCTGTCAGTCTGTCGGTCTGTCTGTCTGTCTGTATGTTCCAACATCACGTCTAAACCGCTGAACCGATTTAACTGATGCCACAGGATACTAAGGAGTCCGGAGAGTGTCATAGGCTATATATGGGCGGGATTGGACAAAGGGGCGTGGTACCTCCCATACAACCTAAATTTTCAAAACGACATAACACAGCACATACACAATCTGAAAAGATTAAACAAAAAAACTAAAATTCACCACACTAAAACTCACCACACTAAAAATTCACCATACTAAAACTCACCACACCAAAACTCACCACACTAAAACTCACCACACCAAAATTCACCACACTAAAACTCAACACAATAAAGCTCACCACACTAAAACCCACCACACTAAAAATTCACCACACTAAAACTCACCACACTAAAAACTCACCACACCGAAACTCACCACACTAAAACTCACCACACTAAAACTCACCACAATAAAACTCACCACACTAAAAATCACTACTATAAAAATTCACCACACTAAAACTCACCACACTAAAACTCACCACACCAAAACTCACCACACTAAAACACACCACACTAAAACTCACCACACTAAAAATTCACTAAACTAAAAATTCAACACACTAAAACTCACCACGTTAAAACTAACTACACTAAAACTTCTACCGGGAAGAGTTCCAACCGGGAAGAATTCTACGGTAAAGCGTTCTATGGAGAAGAACTTTACGGCGAAGATTTCTACTGGGAAGAATTCTACGGCGAAATATTCTACTGTCTAAATTGTCTTTGCGAAAAGTTGTTTTGGCGGAGAATTATTATTTGGTTACTACATTTATAAAACCAATAAAAACTTCAAGAGCGAAGCACGGGCCCCTGATATAAAAAATAATAATAATGTTTTTTTATATTAATAAAATCGCTTTATATCTATGAATTCACAAAATCTTGGCACGAGTCGTGCACGGGTCCAGCTAGTTTAAATAAAACCTGTGCACCCAGAGTAGAACTAAGTATACACGGAAAATGTAAAATATTTGTTGATTAATATTATAAAATGTAATTGTTGCATTTTTAAAGTTGAAATATCAATTGGTAGATTAACATTTTCTTATCATATGGTAAAAAAATTGAGATCATCGATTAAAAATTGACAGATATATAAAGATTTTTGTAAATGAATATTTGACATTTTGAAAATGTATTTGGTGACTTTTCGTTCTACAACGACGATATAACTTTTTATTAATAAAAAGTTGAAATTATTAATAAATATATTACAAAACATTTTACTAATGTATGCATGTCTAGCAAGCATTATATAGGAAATAATAAATAAGAACTATTTGAGAACTCTAAATATGTCAAAAAATGAACGAAAAAATAAACATTTGAATTTGGTTTGATGAACAGCATTCTTTAATATGATGTACATACATTTTGTACTTTTTCAGCCATTCAGCATAACGTTATTGTTTTGTAATGATCAATATTATGAATTGATATTCAGTTCAATGAATCACAATTTGAAGAACAAAATAAAAAAAAGTTTAAAAACCGAAAAAAAAAAATTTAAAACCGATACAGCATAGAAAAAACGTTTTGTTAAAAATGAAAAATATTTCCGCAAACAAATAAGCATTTTCTAAGAAAGCATTTTACATAAGAAATAATATAGAACCAGTTGGGAAGGTTAGATCACATGGGAAATTTTAAAGTAGGTGTAATTATGATAGTTAGGATTATCAAAATTATAGTCGGTCTAAGCCGACTATAAATACCCTACACATATAAGTGGTTACCATTAAAAGTGATATATAGGTCACCAGGGTATACGAATCCTGAAAATAACTACAAACATTCAATCGCTGAAGAATTTCCATTCATTTGATATCCATATTTACAAATGGGTAGGTGTACCGAATTTCGATTTTTTTTTTGTGAACCACAAGTCTTTTCGCCGGAAAACATTATTATCATGTATTTGAGCATGATGTCAATATATATTTGACCAAAAAAGTTTACCTAAGCACGTATACATAAAAATTGATCTTTATATGTACATTTTATATGAGGTATTTGAACATAAGTGGTCGGATCATAGGTCACAATGGACCGATCACGCCAATTTTTGCGCACATACAGCGTAGGTATATTAGTAATCTAGCTCTTATTAGCTCTTATTATTATCTAGCTCTTCAATTTTAAAAGTAGTAGGGGTTTCAACAGATAGACAGACGGACAGACAGACGGACAGACGGACAGACAGACGGACATCGCTAAATCGACTCAGGAGGTCATGCTGATCAAGAATATATATACTTTTCCATACCGGAGATGCTTCCTTCTGGGTGTTACAAACGGCGTACCAAACTGAATATACCCTTTCACTCTTAGTGTAGGGTATAAAAATAGTTGTATTGAAATTTGGTTTGATGAACACATTTTTAATAATATGACGTACAATGTACATATCTTATGTACTTTGTTGTTCATTAATGTGATGAAACGTAATTTTCACATACTTCATCAAATTCAAAAACACTTTTTCTGTCATTCATAAAATTGATACTGATTTCATAACATTGATCTTTTGCATTGATGAATATTGGGAATTGTTCATCAATATAATTTGATGAATTTCTTCAAACGAAATTCATCAATATGAAGAAGTTTTTTTTCTTTGGGTAAAGAAACCGTTATAGAAAAATCGTATATGGATTTTATACCTAAACCCGACACGTCTAGCCTGAAACACTTTCAACCCAAAAGTCGCGGGAGAACTTAAATGTTTTAAGAATATGTTTCGGACATCCCCCGAGTATTTTAAGACTAAAATAAATAAAAAATCGTAGGCAGGATTTTTTAAATATCGCGGTTTCAATTTTTATTGAGCAGTTTTTTGAAAATATTTTTTTTAAAACTACTTTTTTTTTTTTTTTTTGCTCAAACTATTAACTTTAGCCACTAAAATAACCCATAAAAATTTCACATAATTTTTCCACCGTTATGAAAACATAAGTTTTTTTTTCAAAAATAGTCCTTTTTTGAGCATTATATCCTTAAATATCATTAAATGGTCTATAGACGGATTAATGTGCACAAAAGTATGTACCAAACAATCATAAACCAATCCGCTATCTTTAATAGTTGAGAATATATTAAAAATCAAAGTCAACTTTTCTTGAAATTATGGTGGACAAATTATGTAAAATTTGTATGGGTTATTTTTGTTGCTAAAGTTAATAGTTTGAGTTATTATCAAAAAAAAATCAAAAAATTTAAACCGCAATATTTTAAAAAACCTGCCTTCGATTTTTTTTTATTTTAGTCTTAAAATACTCGGTGGGATGTCCGAAACATATTCTTAAGACATTTAAGTTCTCCCATGACTTTTGGGTTCAAAGGGTTGCCAAATTTAAAAAAAATGAATGAAATAAAAATTTCGAAAATAATTTTAGTCATAAAAATTATTTTTTATTTTTTATTTAATATTTTATTTATTCAAATTTTTTGTTAAATTCATTTTTTTTATTTAATAATTGAAAATATGAATAATGCTTAACCTCAAAACCGAAGCCGCTTGTTTTAGTTTTTAGTCCTTGTGTACAAAAAAAAAATAACTTCTAATGTATTTTCTGCAATTTGAGTTTAGTAAGAAATATTAGCATTTTACGATTATTAATTATTATTATACTAGTTTTAAAATCTACTTTTACGCGAAATTCAAATCTTTTACAACAAAAATCGAAATGAATTCCTGCAAGAGAACTTGGAGCGTTTAATTTCCAATGAAGTACATTAATTTTGTATTGGACAATCTAATTATGGAAGAACAAAAAAACATCGAACAAATTTAAATACTATACGCAACCACAGTTGTCCCTTATGGAAAGATTCAAAAATCAAATATACGAATGTATTAATCAAAATGATACCGTTTAGATTGTTCCAATATTAGAATAGAAATTGATTATACCAGTTGAAATCGTATTTAATTTTGTATTTTTCCTGCACATTACGACTGACTCCATATTCGAGATTATCTTTTAAATCGATATTGTAAAACAGCCGTTGAATTGGAAAAACACTGTATTATCACTTAGATTTTATATTTTAAATAATCACAAATAATTCAGTTCATAGAGAAAAAGAAACTGTGTATGTTATTTTTCTATAATTAAGCTAGAAATTATTTTTATATATGAACATTTAGATTTTTTTGTTTTTCACAATATCCAAAAAAGCACTTTTTCGATTCGTATACACACGGTATAGTTGGTATGTTGTTGTATTTACCCAATTAACTACAGCCATGCTGTTCTTCATATTCGCCAACAGCAAATATTAAACTTTACGTCGAAACTTTATTTTTTCCCTCCGACTCCCAAAGGTATAGTAAAAGAAACTATGTCTATTGAGTACGGTAACGTAATGAGTTATTTTCGCAGCTATCATAGGATTTTATAGGATTTTTCGATTCAATTCATTTTTTTCTGTCCATGTTGCCGAGACGAATGAAGTGTTATAAAATCTAAGGCAGCCCATGCCAATGGCATTATCTCATGGCGCCATAGGATAAGACTTTCATGCTGCAAAAATCGAAATATAAAACAACAAAAACATCATCAGTAACAATAATAAAAAAAAAATAATAATAATAAACAAAAATTACGATTTGCGTTGTTTTATTTGTAATGAAAAGGAGAGCAAACCCAGTGGACAATTTTGCAAATATTGAGAGAAATCTAAAATTGTATTTTAAATTCTTAAGTTTAGTTTTTTTAAAATTTTTGCAATATAAGAATACCATAAAGAGAATTGAATATTTGGTATTACACAAAAATATCTATTCAAATAATAACAACCAGAAAAAAATACCATATAAATAATAGTTTTTTACTATTAAATATATTCAATAGGATAAATTATTATTTTAATCGGAAAATACCATTAAATACTAGAAAATATCATAACATTGCTATTGAGTTTATATAAAAATTTTTATTTTTTGTATACTATTAAATCAATAATTGTCCTATTGACCAATTTTAATGGGATTTAAGGGAATTTTTTTTCTGGGTGAATGTATAAATACAAAAATACATCCCAAGAAAAATTTATTTATGATCTGTTACAATAAAAGCTGTTTAGAATATCAACAGATTCGGAAACCGAATTTTGAGAAATTCGCTCTAGTTTAGAAATAGTCATATCCCTAGTAGAAATTTTGGTAGGGCCATGATCATGAAGTGATCATGTCATTATTTGAGATGATCGCGATATGACGGGGCCCATAATGTCCTTGTAACGCAGTGTCCTGATCATGTACTGACCTCAGGCCATGATCATGTACTGATCGGGCAATTCCCCATTTTATTATTTACCCGACAATTGCCTTGTCAGAGCCCGAGCATAATAGGGTTTCTCTCATTAAAGCTCGATCATTGTCTGATGCTAATTTCGTTATGAGGAACAAATAATGTAGCTATGATCGGGAACATTGACTATTTAGATAATGTAAACACTGGTATGGTAAGCATGATAAGGGCATGCAAAGGCAATGATCATATTTTCTGTAATAGGGCTTACCCAACGAAAACCCGATCATTTCCCGATGGTGCATCGGGCAAATTTCTACTAGGGATTTCAATTTCGCAATATTTTGCTCTTATTTTATTTTTAGTGTTACTTAAAAGAAAAAAAATAAAACTATCTTTTCATAAATAAACACAGAAAACCTATAATAAAAATCTTTTAGTACATGCGCAATGAATTTCACACGGAATTATTATGTTCTCATAAATCATGATATCCAGAATAAGTTCATAATGATTTGGTCTATGATTTAAGTAAAAATAAATTATTATGATTATTTGAATAAAATTAGCATATTTTTTATGTATAATATATTCATAAGTCATGAGTAATTGGAATTGAATACATTTCATGATTTATTATTCATAATTCATGTTTCAAATTTCATATATTGTGCCTCTAGATGGAATATTAAAACCAAATTATGCAGAACAATGTGAATAATGTTGCATTTGAAAATATATTAAATCAGTAGACAAAGGACATCAACATTGAAAAAAAAAAAAAATGAAAAATACTTCACTTTAAAAAAAAGTCTAAGTTTCTCAATTCTTTGCAAATGACACATTTTTCACTTGCTTATAAGATTTTCTGACTGGAGCTACGCTGTGGATATTTTTAAATTGACGTGAATTATGTATGTAGAAAATGAATATACAATAATTTCGATTTTTGTGGTTAATAAGTATATTTGTAAAATTTATGAATACCATTCATAATAAGTACATAGTGATTTACAGTTTTTTATGAATGAACTTTGCATTTTTTTTGGTATTACACATAACTCATAAATAAGAAAATTAGAAAAAAATATGTTTTATGAAAGTCTTATTCATAAATCATCAGTACAAATTTTCACCGTGCATTTTCGAGGTAAAATTCTGAAACTGGGACCTATAAGACTAAGTACAAGGAAGCAATTAAAATGAATTTATCTTGTGATGTGGCGCAAATAACTTTTAGAAACTTACTGTACTTTTAACGACCATTTTCAATTTATTTATTAAAGTATTAAAAAAAATATATTTTTTTCATATTCATTTCAATATTATTACTGAAAATATGGTTACATATTCATAAATTTAAAGTCAATTTTTAAATTCGAATTAGATTTAAATATTTCTGAAAATTGTCAAAAAAAGGAGACCCTTATTTTAAAGTTGATTTAAATTATTACTTTTTACAGTTTACTTTTATTACTGTACAGTTTGACGGCTTAACAAACATAAACAGTTTATACTTTTTCGCACTTCTGTAATTTTAAATGTCGAAAAATTTACAATTTTATTGTAACGAATTTTAAATAACATTTTCGCACAAACAACTATCTTAAACATAAGTATATATTTTAAATTTTTATTTTGGTATTAAAATTATTGAAATAAATATTGTTAAAATCAAAAAAATGGTTCAAACTAATACTTTTCCTGTGCGATATTTGTCATTTTTATTTTTATTTTTAGAATAATTTTTAAAATTACTTCCAAAATATATTTTATGTACTAAACATTAAAAAAATTTATTTCAAAAACTAAAATAATATATATTTCGATTTTTTCAAAATAAATACAACAAGATATATAAAAAGTATGCAGCAAAATTGTTTGCTGGGTTTTAAGAGCTCGTAACTACTTCGCAAATTTGTTGTATTTATTTGTATGAGAAAGTGGAAGAAAGGGAATTTAGCTACTTCCACAGTATGACAGGAAGTTTGACGTATCCACAGGCGGTATTTAATGAAAATTTGTTTTAACTATGCGAAAAAAAGTTTGAATTCGGCTATAAATCAAAAAAGACATAAACGCCACTGGTTGCAGTCTTTCACCCAGAAATACACAAAATAAAAGTTACGCGATCACTTAAAAATCATAAGCCGAATGCATTGTAATCATTCGACGTGTTGCAAAATTGGAACCAGTTGCTATGAAGTTCAAAACCGAGCCTAAAGAGTGCTGCTGCCGCGGCTGCTGCTGCACGATGATGGCTCACTTTTGGATGGCAGCAATGGTTGAAGTTGCAGCATCTGCAATAGCAGCAGCACAAAAGGCAGCTGAGTGGCGCACTCCAAGCTACACATTTCGGGCACCGCATTTGCTTTACGGCTGGTTTCGCGGGCAGCTAGTTGTTGGTCACTCGGCTGGATGCGGCTTAATTGAGAGCACGCGTTGGTGAATGTTTTGTGCAATTGAGAGGCTCATTTTTGTTTTTCTTGTTTCTTATACTTTTCTTTTTTTATGCCTTCGTAACGAGAGCTGTGGCCTGCAACAAGGCCGTACGTGCACGCAGAGAAAAAACAAGTTTCTCACAAATATAATAATGATAAATAGATTCGTTGTTGTGGCAGAATATGGTTCATATTTTTACATATATTGAAAGGTTTGGGAAATTTATTAACAGAATCGACGAAGCCATTTATAATCTGAAATAATTATTCAAATTGAATTAATAATTGAATTTAACCATTTAAATGATAAGCATAATTTAACTTTTTGTTAATCTTTATAAGTTTTGAAAACCATTGAAATGAATAACAGAATGAATGAAGTTATTTACAAATTTAAGCCAATCATTCACAAGATTGACATGTTTGTGGTAATCACTCAAACGATTATATAAAGCTATTCACATACTTCAGACAATCGTTTATATTTAACAAATACTCGAGACAATGATTAGAAAAACACAGAATATTGAAAAAAAAAATACATAGTATTGAAAATAACTAACAAGATTAAGGCAATAATGAAAACGATTAATTAAATGATAAATCTAATTATACATATATTTTAAAATGCCTTTTAAAATTACCTTTGCTTCTAACTCGTTCAATAGTTTACTAGATTTGGCAATAATTTAAATATTTGTTATTTAATAACAAACCATTCACAGCAATCACATGTTTGTGGTAATCATAGAGAAGATTAAATAAGTTGTTCACTTTGTTCAGAGAATACTTTTTATTTAATAAATACTTGAGACAATTTCTTATTAAAAAAACGCATACAAATTAATATGCATAACGTGGGCAATAATTGAAACAAACATTTAAATGATAATCACATGATTGATGAAACCATTTACATGATAGAGGCCAAGCATTTAAATGAAACATATGTTTAATTGATTAAGTGTCACATTATATAATAGCACCTAGCACTGTAAGTTTTGTTTCATTATGATTGTTACAATCATTATAAATGCAGCAAATATAATAAAAAAAGAATAACTTGTTTTCACAGTCATTAAAGTAGTATATTAAACATTTAACGATTTCTGAACCGACTATGTTTATAGATCAGTTTACAATTTATGTGTTTGTTAAGATTATGTTTGGAGCAATCATATTTTTTTTTGCGTGTGGTTGCAGCTGTTGCCTTTAAGTGCTTTACCTGCTACAAAGGTTAAGTTTACTTTTAAATGCCCCGTTCCATTTCGCCTATTATGGACATATTGCAGCACCTCAAAATTAGATGTAATTTATTTTAGCTTTTTTTTTTCGTTATTTTGTTTGTTCAATGCTGCAAAGAAAAAGTGAACGCCTTTTAATGCACCTGCAGCCTTCCTTAATTCATTCAGTGATTTGCAAACGAAGGGTATTCGAAAGTACAAGTTGCATTTTTTATTTTTTTGATTAGGTTAAAACACAGATTTAGCAATAAGGAAGCTATTTAATTGGATTTAAATAATATGCTCTTTATTTCAATCGCTCATAATTTGAGTGTATTATATAAAAATATTATTTGCACTTTTTTTATATTTTACCTTTTTTATGATTTAATCTTAATGCTGTTATTATATTAGCCGAACGAGGCACTTAAAGTCAAAGTGAACAGCAGCTTTTGTTATTCTTTCATATATAATATTTTTCTTCCTTTTTTTTTTTTTGAAGGTTCTAAAAGTCTTTCGGGGAAATTGTCCTCGTCGTACAGCTCCTTTGCTCACTGTCAGTGACAACAAAATCAAATCTAACGTAATATTATTATATTACATGGCAACGTATGATGATGACGACAATAATATCAGGCATAACGTGCCATAAGGATGTGGACGAGTGTCGAGACTCTGTTCGCCATTCGCCACACAAAAAGGATCAACGTAAGTGGTTGGCTTAAATGTAAGTGCCCTGAGTTATGAATATAGTGTGTGTTCACATCTCGTTGAATGCAAGTTCCACAATTCTAAGATGATGCCAGACAAGGACACGTGGTCATCTTAAATAGTTATATAGATGAATACTTTAATGAACTTGCCTAATTTAATTTAACACTTTTATAATAGAATTTTGATATGCCTTTCGTATATTTCCCAAAATTGTATGAATTTTGCTCAACAATTTAAATAAGAAATCGGAGAAATGTATTAACATTTATTTTCATTTGGTTTTTCACTGAGGGATCTTATTTTTCCAAAAATATGAAGTTCTTCGGTGAAGATATACTTTTTATAAAAAAAAAAAATTAAAGGTCTTTGGTTGAGAGTTATATGAAAAGTTGTATATTAAAGACTTTGTTAATAATAATAATAGTTTGGCATTTCAGTCCTGTATAGAACTTCGGCTGAGCTCTCTCACCATTTTGAGCTGTGCGTGTTATATTTGTACTCAAAGTGGTGGGACCTACAGTTTATTGCCGAATCCGAACGGCGGGTGAGAGCTTTTCATAGGCAATGTTTTACTCTCGTAGTTTTGCCATTTACTGACTAGAGGTAGCGCTGTATAGACAAATGTATCTATGAAAAGATGTTGTTAGCCCCAGTCCAGGCTTGAACCGGGGACCTTTCGGCTCGCTGTCCAACGCACTAACCACTGAGCTACCGCGGCTAGTTGACAGAAAACTCAATTGGTCTCATGTGTATGAAATTTTTGTTGTTGTTGCAGAAATTGTTATTGTCGTCCAAAAAATGGTTGTAGAATTTTTTTTCGAACATTGCTGTTTTGTCGAATATTTTTTTAATGAGTGGTGATTTTGACCCTTGCATTGTTTTTGCCATCCAAAAATTTTTTCGAAATTTTTTAACATTTTTGTTTTTGTCGAATATTTTATTTATTTGGAAAATGGTGATTTCTATTATGTTTTGTTTCCGAAAATATTCGCACATTGTTGTTTTTTTTTTTTATATATATTGTATTTTTTTGAAAAATAGTGATTTCGAACATTGTTGTGTTTTTCGACTCATTATACCCTACACCTATGAGGTACAGGGTATATTAACTTTGTGCATATATTGTAACGCCCCTTAGGAGGCGTGTCCGGTATGGAAAAGTATATATATTCTTGATCAGCATCACTACCCGAGTCCGTTTAGCCATGTCCGTCTGTCTGTCTGTCTTGCTGTCTTGCTGTCTTGCTGTCCGAATACAGAAAATCTTGAGAAATACTGATCAGAATACGATGAAATTTCGTCTCAATATATTTTAGCCAAAAGTAGGAACTAAGTTTGAAAATGAGCCAAATCGGTCAACGGACACGCCCACCTCCCATACAACTCACTTTTATATAACTCCTTAGGAACTAATAACTCGAAAAGTATTCAAAATATAGTTATAAAATTTAAAACATATTGTTATAATTCAACTAAAAATATGTGGTCCAAAAATGGGCGTGATCCGCCCACTTTTTTTTTTCATTATTTCCCGGGTTTTCATAGTGGAAGTTTGATCCGTAAATTATTAAAATCAAATCTGTGAAATATTTGCCTTACAAAATATTAAATATAGGCGTGGTCCGCCCACTTTTATTTTTAAAATTTTTTTATTAGATATTTTATACTTTTATATCAATTTTTTAAATTATATGAGACGTAAATTTCTGATATGTGAATAATATTATGAGGTATACAATTAAATATCTCACATTAAGGTGAGGGTATTCCATAGTCGGGCCCGATCGACTATAACAGTCCGTCCCATATGACCGAACTTATCCATGTGACCTAACTTTCCCAACTCGTTTTTTATTTGAAAAATGCTAATTTCGAAAATTACGTTGTTTTCAAATATGCGTTGTTTTTATCGCCCAACATTTTTTTTTTAAATATTTTTTTCGAAAATTTTCAAAATCTGTTGTTTTGTCGAATCTTTTATTTGTTTGAAAAAAGGTGATGTCTACCATTGCGTTTTTTGTTCGTCCAACATTTATTTTCGAACATTCTTGTTTTTGTAGATTTTTTTTGTTTGAAAATGGTGATTTATATATATATATATATATTTTGTGTTTTTAACTGATTTATTTAATAAATGTTATTGGTGAGATTTATTCAGGAACATCCGAAAAGTTTAAACTTTATAAATGACCTCTGATTCAAATTATTTCCTGAGACAATTTATACCAATTCTTAACAATTCTTCCATAAGACAATTTTTACCCAAAATATATATTAAAAAATTATGTTTTACTGATATTTATTTGATGAGTTAACAACTCTTAGGGCCGTTTTTACAGTGCTAGTTTAAACCTAGTTTAACCTTTGTTTAATTAACGTCTCATAAATTTAAGCGACGTTTAACTTTGATTTGATGTAAGTCGGATAAATATGGCAACACTGGCAAATTTCAACAAATTATCGATTATTTCTCTCATTTGGAACAGCTGTTAATTTTATGCAAACATTTTGTAAATCAAGACATTAAAAATAGATTTTAGATTAATAAAATAACTTTACATGTGAGGACAGAAGTTTGATTTATACAGTGCTGAAATACAAGAAATCAAACAGAACACAAACATGCCGACAGACAATGCGGAAACAAGAAACATAGAGCGTGGACGGATAGTTCAAAAAGAGTGCAACTCTCATTTTTGTGGATAGTATCTGTCAAATACATTAAGATTTTAAACGTAGTTTAAAAGGCCAACGTAAGACGTTTAAAGTGAATTTAAACGACGATTTAAAGTCACTGAAAAACTGAATACTGAGATTAAACTACGTTTAACCCACAAATCTAGTTAAACTATCACTGTAAAACCGGCCCTTAATTTTAGTTCCATAATTTAAACAGTTCTAAAATTTC
This sequence comes from Dryomyza anilis, assembly GCA_951804985.1. Taxonomy (NCBI): domain Eukaryota; kingdom Metazoa; phylum Arthropoda; class Insecta; order Diptera; family Dryomyzidae; genus Dryomyza; species Dryomyza anilis. The sequence continues at coordinate 98,858,258 of OX638132.1, forward strand.
AATTCTACCTCACAATTTTTACTCGAGAATTTCATCCCGGATATTTTGCACTTAAAAAAATCCGTCGGGAAAATAATTGTTACCCACATTTCTTCCGCAGAGAATTCTAATCCGAAAAAAATGTTGTTCTAGACAAATCTTCCCCGAAAACAAATTTCCAACAAATAATTTTCACCCATAAATTACTTTAAAATAATGTTTTAATAATATTTATATTATTGCGATAATAGCTCTTATGCTTGTGACCACAATTCAGAAAAATCCTCTTTTGGCATGAGGTTGGAAGAAAGATAAAGTTAGTTGTACCAACTGACTTCGTTCGGTTAAATCGAACGGTTTACAAATTTGCTGGCGGAACTGCCATATTAGCCTATACAAATGAAATATTAGTCTATACACACTCCTAATGATTTAAATCTGTACTAAATTGTTCTAAAACATTTCGAAATTAGTTGCAGTATAAACTAAAACTCTTTTTATTTTGACAATAACAACCGACTAAGCGGTTGAGAGAACATAATAAGTTGGCTAGACAAATATTTGGTTGGCGCAACAAATCTCTACTATGTGTGTTATTCGTTTGTTATTGTCAAAATAAAAAGTGTTATAGTTTGTTCTGCAACCAATTTCGAATTGCTTTAGAACAATTTAGTTTTAGAACCATTAGGTTTGTGTATACACTTTTATTTCAATTGCATAGGCTAATATGGCAGTTCTGACAGTAAATTTGTAAACCAATCGATTTAACCGAATGCAGTTAGTTGGTACAACTAACTTTTTCATTCTTCCAACCTCATGTCAAAAGATGATTTTTCTGTGTTTATAACTAATTTGTAAAAATTACGTTACTTGCCACAACCATAACAAATTATAAAATTTATAATTAAATCCCAAGAAAAATATTGTTGCTGTCAGAACGATAAGAACAATTTTACTTATATTTTTATCTCCCTGCTTCTTTAATATGTTTGACAATAATTTAAAAACTTTTATTCAGCTAAAAATATACTCATAACTGAGTTGTTTCATTTGATTTGATGAATTCGTATGACTGAGTTGCTCACATTTCATTAGCAAAATATACTTGTACGAAATCACTTAAAGTGTCTCAAAGTAAAAGGAAACAAAACAAAAATCAAAACAAAATAAATTTGCATTATAAACGAAATTTATAACCAGCACCACAGCCAGCAGCGAGCACAAGAACAATAACTAGAACAGCCGGCGAAACAAACATATTGTGGTATAAAGGCACACACACATACGGACTGATATCTAACTTGGAGAAGCTGATGTATGATGTACGATAACCCAGTGAGCAATATTGTCGAACATATTTCAAATTAAAAAAAAATCGATGTTAATGAACAAATTACTATATGTAAGAACTGTTTCTTGAAATATAAAATATTCAACAAAATGATATAGATATTTGTCACACACAGAATAGAGATTTGTTGCGCCAGTCAACTCTTTGTCCAACCTTCTTATTCGGTTCTCTCAACCGCTTAGTCATTTGTTTATTGTCGAAACTAAAAGAGCATCAATTTTCGAACAGTTCGAGATAATTTTTAGAACAACTCGACTGTGTATAGGGTATTATTGCAAGTGTCAACCAAATATGTCAGATTCCCCAACAATTTTGTAGAAAATTTGTTTTAATTTTTAATTGCTTGAAGTTGGTTGTTGCAACTAACTTTTTTGTTCTTCCTACCTCATGCCAAAAGAGATTTCTTTCTGTGTACATCATTCAACTTATTGTCTTTTTTCTGTGTTGAATCGCTAAATAATGCTAAATCTTATAAACTTGCTAAACTTAAAAAATACACATTTGGCATGAGTTAAATTAACCAATGTTTCATATTGACAACCAAAATACATTACTTTAAACGAAATGTTAGTCCGCACAACTGCAAATTCGGTTGAAGTAACCTCATATCCGTGTAATAAAAAAATTGTACTACTCGAAAATTCTAGAGAATGCAAGTATTACAAGTATTAAATCCAGAGGTCACAAATAACTATTAATATTTATTTCAAGTGGTTTTTAACTGTAAGATATTATTTTCCAAAAATATAAATCTCTTCCTCAGATAAACCAACTAGTCCCTGGTTGAGTGTTATTTTTTATTTCAAAAAAATAACATTTCTTTGTTTAATAGATATATTTTATTTCTAAAAATAAAACTCTCTGGTTAAGAGTTATATAAAAACCTTTTTTTATAGGAAATCTTTGATGTTGTTGCAGAAATTGATAGGACACATAAAAAATGTTTGAAGAAATTAATACTTTCGAACAGTACACATTTTTTTTTATTTTTTTATTATTTTTAACTAAATTTTGTTTTAGTAGGAAAATGTGGTTTTCGAACATTACGTTGTTTGGTTTTCACACATTTTTTCGAACATTGTTGTTTTTTTCGAATAAAAAGTTATTATTGTAAATTGTTGTTTTTTGTAGTCCAAACATTTCTTTTAACAATTTTTGTTTTTCAAACATTTTTGAACATTGTTGTATTTGTCATATACAATTTTAGTTGAAAAATATTTTTTCGAACATTGCGTTGGGATTGTCGCAGACTTTTTTTTACAATTTTTTTTTTACAATATTAACAAGGAACTTCCGATAAGATTACTATTTATATCTGATTAAATCATATTATAATTAATGAAACTTATGGTCTCTAAATTAGTAAATCAGTTATTACCACTAACTTGGAGGTTCCCACAAACTCATGATCACTGTTTTTGATGTTGCTACTAATGCTCATCGACTTGAACATTATGAACACATAATTAGAGGTTGCCACAACTGAATTAAGAGATTATTGCATGCCATCCAAAAAACCTTTTTAATCCAATCCTTTCAAAGGCGGATTTGAATCAAGAGCTTGGGGATATCGTTCAGTGATATAATTATTATATTATATCTGTACATATTAAATTTTAATTGAATGTCGAAAAAACCCTTTGTAAATCAGCGATATTCGAAGTCAAAGTGATGTCTGGAGGATAAGTATGAGCAATAAATTAGTCTTTACTTCGACTCACAATTAAATACTTTAGTACTTCAAAGAACTATTGCTTTGTTTGCTGGGTGCGCGAGAAAACGCGTCGAATAAAATGCAATTTAGTCATCACGCGCGTAAAAACGGCGCAACGTCGCTCAACAACAAAAACAACAAGAACATCTCACAAATTCAGACAGCTGAACAGACAGACAGCAGATATTTAGTTACAAGTGCAGCAAAAGAAAAAAGTAGGACTTGCAAGTAAATGGCAGACAAATGCAACCGCCGCCGCCTGCCAGGACGACAGCCAACAGTACAAAAACAAGATATGGGATTTTGTTAAAAGAGAGTGAGAGCACGAGTTGCGTTGACGAGTTGCGTGGATGGATGGTTGGCTGAGTGACACGACGTGTACGACTCAGTGAGTGTGTTGGGCTGTGTGAGATGTGAGAGGTTCATCAGTACCACTCATATGCTTCAGTGCACCAACCACCCAGACCCCGGCACAGACCGAAAAGGTCCTACGAGCCGCAAATAAATGAGTCTAATTTAATGATATTCTATAAGTTTTTTTTGTGTGTCTTCTTATTTTTATTTTTTTTTAAAGTTATTTTGTACATTTTTTCTGTTGTGATACAAGTGGAAATAAAATGTATGCAAAATTGCAGAAAAAGCGCTGAAAATATTTTCTTCGCATTTTGCATATAAATTTTATTCAAATGATTTGCATTTGATGGTGCGCGAGTTGCAAGTGCGTTGTGTGTCATCAGAAGATATAAATCATGGGTATTAGCGCGCTACACAGTGGTTTAAGGGGATTGCGTTGGAATGGATTTTATGCCACTGATGATGGGAATGTGTTAAAAAATTCCGTTTTTTTTTGTTTTTTGACAGCACATACTTGTGAAGATTTTATTTCAATTTACTTGGGACTTTTTTTGGAGTATACTGCACACTGACACTTTAACTAATTTGATGTAATTGATTAATTTTATACGTCATATGATTTAAACTTAGTTTTAAAAAAGCTGCTGATGTTAGTTTAAGAATTAATGAGTCATATTTATATATACAATATATGGGACATTCCATCTCAGAATGGGCACCTTTCCGAATATCAATGATATAAGTTTTGCTAAGATTTTTAATTAATTTTGTAGTTATATTACAAAACATTAAATTTGGGTATTTTTACAGATTTTGTCATGTTTTCAAAAGAAAATGTGCATTTTTATGTAATTTTCAATGCAAATATTTTTTAAATGAAATAATGTTTGATACTTACCACAGGCCACAAATAGGAAACTAAACAAGCCAGTCTCAATTTTGACAAAATATATGTCAAAATGTAGCTAAAAACATTATCTTTAGAATCCCGTTTATCGCATCGTGGACCATGAAGCCATTGGTAAATAAGAACCGCCTATGTTGGCTTCCGACAAGAAGAAAAAAATGTATCGCCGTTAGACTGACAATGATTTTGTATTAAACTTTCTTTTATAGAATTTGATTGAAATAGTCAACCCCTAAAAATTGTCTAATTGATGAGAAAATCGATGTGGAGATTTTTCAGCTAATTCAGCATATGAGAAATGAACCCCCGAAACCTCAAAGTTCGCGTTTTCGACCATTTTAAAATTGAATTGAAATGACATCTGCCGCAATTAACTAAAAAAGTGGATATGTGATTTATTAGGCAATTTAATTAATGTTTCAGATCGCGAAAATTGTCAGTCTAATCGCCATCACTAAACGACGTCTGAAACTAAATACATTTTTGCATATATATTTTTATACCCTACACTAAGAGTGAAAGGGTATATTCAGTTTGGTACGCCGTTTGTAAAACCCAGAAGGAAGCATCTCCGGTATGGAAAAGTATATATATTCTTGATCAGCATGACCTCCTGAGCCGATTTAGCGATGTCCGTCTGTCTGTCCGTCTGTATGTCCGTCCGTCTGTCTGTCCGTCTGTCTGTCCGTCTGTCTGTCCGTCTGTCTGTCCGTCTGTCTGTCTGTTGAAATCCCTACTACTTTTAAAATTGAAGAGCTAGATAAATGAAACTTATAACTTTGATTACTAATATACCTACGCTGTATGGGCGAAAAAATTGGCGAGATTGGTTCATTGTGACCTATGATCCGACCATTTATGTTCAACTACCTCATATAAAATGTACATATAAAGATCAATATTTATGTATACGTGCTTAGGTAAACTTTTTTGGTCAAATATATATTGATATCATGCTCAAATACATTATAATAATGTTTTCCGGTAAAAAGACTTGTGGTTCACAAAAAAAAATCGAAATTCGGTACACCTACCCATTTGTAAATATGGGTATCAAATGAATGGAAATTCTTCAGCGATTGAATGTTTGTAGTTATTTTCAGGATTCGTATACCCTGGTGACCTCTATATCACTTTGAATGGTAACCACACATATGTGTAGGGTATTTATAGTCGGCTTAGACCGACTATAATTTTGATAATCCTAACTATCATAATTACACCTACTTTAAAATTTCCCATGTGATCTAACCTTCCCAACTGGTTTAAATTTGGACAGGCCTGTCGTTAGTGTTATATTTTTAACTTTTTAAGGAAAACAGGCATTCATTGATTCGCGAATACCATGCACAAAAAATATATTTTCATTTCAAAGTTTCATGAAATCTCTACATATTCTAATATATTTGTTGTTTTACCATAACAACTAAATTAGTTAAAAATCATAGAAATTGTGCATACATTAAAGAAGTATGAAATCTATTTCTACGAAAACATATGAAATCAAATATTTTTAATATATTTTATAAATGTATCTAAAGGTACACTTCTGTGGTAAGATTTTCTATGTATATACAATTCTTTGTATGCCTTGTTATTTAAGAGTTATGAAAGTTTAAAATGGTTTGCTACGTTTCATCATTTTGAAAGTAGGTTTTAAAGTGGCCTTACATTGTCTTAAAAGTCTTCTGGTGGACTATTTTGAACATGAAGTGCATAATTTCTAAGCTCTAGAATATAAGTAACATATTACATTTTAATTATGTCAAATATTTTATTTTTTAGTTCCTTATTAGCAAAAATGTTGTGTTTGTTACGTTACACGAAATATCTATTACGCTTCCTCTACGATCTACGTTAGCGCAAAAAGTAAAATTAAGCAAATGGATTTAATTGTTTATTTTAAGAAAAGATAATATGAATTCAGTGGTCATACGATTGGACATTCAAGAAGTTCCAAAAAATTCGTATGCACTTAAAGTGTACTTAATTTTTTTTTTGAAACAAGTGGGGAAAATTAAGTCACATGGGCAGGACTTAAAGTCGGTCGGACCCGACTATTGAATACCCTACACCTTGGTGGGGATAGTAATGTGACATATTTATTTGAATACCTAACTTTTAAAGTTAATGATTATGATCATCGCTCTCACATATATTACAAAGTGTGGGCGTGTCACGCCCATTTTTGTAACATATATTTTTATGTAAATTATATCCATTATTTTTAAATTTTAGAACTATATCTTAAATACTTTTCGAGTTATTGGTTCCTCAGTATTCTGACCAGTATTTCTCAATTTATCGGACAGACAGACGAACATGGCTAAACGGACTCGGGTCGTAATGCTGACCAAGAATATATATACTTTTCAATACCGGCCACGCCTGTACCTCATATGTGTAGGGTATAATTAATTACAAAGTGGATTGCGGTACAAATTATAAATCGTGTCCTTGGTATTATGTGCTAATAGTGACGATTGCTCCATCAATCACTTGAATTTGGTAGAGTGACGCAATATCACGGACACTTTTCGCACTATCCCTACTTCTTTTTCTTTCGCTGCTCCTTCTAGGCAGATGCTCTCTGTTTCTTGAAATCATCAAATTTTTCAATTTGTCGATGTAATTCTTGTTTTTCTGAGCCTTGCTCAGGTTTTCCTAAACATCAAATGTATGCTTAAGGTTTAAAAATCAAAATTGTAATTATATTTGATTATCAATAAAAAATGTTTGCTACGTTACAAATCCTTTTTGGCTCTGTACACAGACATTAATAATTACACTGCTAATTTTTTATTATCTTTAGAAAATAGACTGAAATTACTCGAAGAAAATTAGGTCTCTCACTTATATTGACGTGCTAGATTTTTTGGTAAAAGACTTTTTGGAATTTCTGTTTGTTACGTTACTTTAAAAAATGCGGTCAAATTCTTTTTCGTTTAAAATACTGTTAAGATTTTTTTCTTCTTCAATTATTTAATTTAGTTATTTTCAGTTTTATTAACTCTATCTAAAAAAAGTGGATAACATGAAAAAAATACTATTAATTGAATACAACACTCCTTTTTGTTGGGCGTTGTATTTTTCTTAATTTTTATTTTTCAGGAGGAAACCAATAAACTATGCTTAATTCACGATGCAAAGAAATAATTTCGCGTTGATATTTGTGTCGATTGTTACTTTGGGATGTGTACAAACTACAAGTAATAAAAAAACATGCGAAATTTGAAAAATCAAATTTTTTCTGTGATTTCGTTTTTTGCGTTTTGAGCCATATACAAATTAAATGAGATGAATTAAAAACAATGGAGCATTGAAAGTCAACTTTAAAATTAAAATGAGCTTTTTGACATTTTAGTCTATGCGAAAATTGTCAAAAAAGCTCGTCATCAAGTACTGGGGTTGCCGGGTTTACTTCTCTATCGGTGGAATTGCGGTCATCATCACCGGTCAGCAGTTTAGAGAAGTGATCCCTCCATATCTTCAGTGTGCTCTGGATATCTGTGACTAGATTCCCGTTTTCATCTTTACAAGAAGAGGCTCCGGATTTTGAACCTCCGGTCTAAGCCGACTATAAATACCCTACACGTATGTGTGGTTATCATTCAAAGTGGTATATAGGTCACCAGGGTATGAGAATCATTAAAATAACTACAAACTTTCAATCGCTGAAGAATTTCCATTCATTTGATACCCATATTTACATATGGGTAGGTGTACCGAATTTCAATATTTTTTTTGGGAACCACAAGTTGTTTCGCCGGAAAACATTATTTTCATGTATTTGAACATAAAGTCAATATATATTTGACCAAAATAGTTTACCTAAGCACGTATACAGTAAAATTGATCTGTAGATGTAAATTTTATATGAGTTATCTGAATATAAATGGTCAGATCACAGGTCACAATGGACCAATATGCCCAATTTTTCCGTACATACAGCGTAGATATATAAGTAATCTAAATTATAAGCTTCCTTTATCTAACTCTTCAATTGTTTAAGTAGTAGTGATTTCAACAGACAGACGGACAGACGGACATCGCTAAATCGACTCAGGAGGTCATGCTGATCAAGAATATATTACTTTTCCATACCGGAGAGGGTATAAAAATAGTAAACTTACTTACAAAAATAATTTTTTGAATTCTGCAATAAAAAGTATCAATAATATGTGCTATCATATACTTTTTTATATAATAAAGATTATATAATAAAGAATATTGTTTCACTAAAACTACTTAAGAAACATATTTCATGAATAATTTTTGATGTATTTGTAACGAAAACAACTACTTTAAATCCTGCAATAAAATGTGTCAAAAATGAAATGTTTAATTATTAGGTAAAATAGATTTAAGCTTTCTTAATATCATGAATTATATTCTGAAATTTTAGTAGAATTTTGTTGATATTAATGAAACTATTATTTTACATTCTTTAATAAGCTTTTGTTTTAGTATCAAATTAAATCGGAATATGTTGATATATTTGAAATACAATTAAATAATTAAATAATTTTTATAGTTAAATAATTTATTTCTTTTTAAAATTTTTGAAATAATTAATTTGCAATTAATTCAGTATAGTCTAGAACATAAAATTTACGAACATTGCATTTTTTATTTACATTTATTTAATCTCTTAGTGTACGCTTAAAATCTAGTGTACTTCTTTTTAGTAGATGCCTGTAGTTAAAACTATTCTTTGACGCTGTGTGCTGCATGTCAAGCTACAGATTTAATTAAATTAAAAATGGTGCATTTGCTAAATTAATGAATGAATAAATGTATGAATGAATGAATGAATGAATGAATGAAGAAAAAGACAAAAAAAAACAAAACATTTGTATGCAAAGTGTTAACATTTTTCAAAAGGTTTGTATTAATTAAAATGTTTGAAAGACAGCATTAGTTTTAACTCGTTTCGTTTATTTTAAATTGAGTTATGGTATTAATGGTGTGTGCGAATTCGACTTAATTGCCTACTATTAAAATTACTCTACTACGAAATTTAGAATGCGACTTAAACTTTCGTTTCTGCTCAATAATTCAATAATTATATTTGTGATTAGATGATTTTAAAATTACATAACGAAGACGTACAATGGGATTAGGTTTATTGCTTCCCTAGTAAAAATGTCATCTAGTCAAGTCCCTACACAGAAAAAAATTATCGACGTATATATTGCAATCGATAGTAATTGCATTCACTAATTTAATGAAAACATTTCTATTCATTTTTATTCATCGTTAAATCAGCAATTTTGTTTGCTAATATGAATATTTGTACGTCAATGCAGCAAATTATTTAGGCGTCGCAGTTTCAGAAAATTAAATTTCTGGTACTTCGCCGACTAATACAAATATTTATATTAGCAACAAGCATAATTGCTGATTTAACTACACAAAGAAAAATCCTCTTTTGGCAGAAGATTGGACGAATAAAAATGGTAGTTGTACCAACTAACTTCATTCGGTTAAATTAAATGGTTTAAAAATTTACTGGCGAAACTGCCATATGAGCCTATACACTTGAAATATTAGTCTATACACAAAAATAATGGTTCTAAATCTGCACTAAATAGTTCTAAAACTGTTCGAAATTGGTTGCAGTACAAACAACAACTCTTTTCGTTTTGACTATGCGGTCGAGAGAACCGATTAATTTGATTGTGCAAAAAGTAGGTTGGCGCAACAAGCATAATTGCTGATTTAACTACACAAAGAAAAATCCTCGTTTGGCAGAAGATTGGAAGAATAAAAAAGTTAGTTGTACCAACTAACTTCATTCGGTTAAATTGAATGGTTTAAAAATTTACTGGCGGAACTGCCATATGAGCCTATACACTTGAAATATTAGTCTATACACACAAATAATGGTTCTAAATCTGTACTATATAGTTCTAAAACAGTTCGAAATTGGTAGCAGTACAAACAACAAATCCTTTCGTTTTGACTATGCGGTTGAGAGAACCGATTAATTTGATTGGGCAAAGAGTATGTTGGCGCAAGACATCTCTATTCTGTGTGTACAAATATCAAATGTTTTCATTAAATTACACAAATTAATTGCTGAACTGATTAATGTATGCTATTAATATCGGTTGCTGTTATTTTTTTTTCCCTGTAAATTTATAACATTTAAAGATTTTATTTAATGAATAAACAAAAACTATTTTTTGGATTATTTTCTATGTCATAGATATTAACAAAAACAGCATAAATAATAAAAAAAAAGAATTTGTACTATAAAAATGTCCAAATAAATTTTTAAATAATATTTTATAATAACTTTTTGTATAAAAGGGTTTGTCATCAACACGTCTCTGTTGTATGGAGTCAGATGTATTTTTTTTAATGGTGAGCCATAACTGTTTGTTGTTATGCACGCTGGTGGCTTATAAACTACAGCATTTCGACCGGAAGAGGATGTGGTTTTTTCTACACACAATACAACATACATTTTACAGCATTGTATTGCATTAAAACAGCGTGCTTTGGTTTTGTTTTCGCATCTGCTTTTTTTCACAATTTATGAGCTTTGTAAAATGTCTGCATACAAATTTTATGCAAAACACAGGGTATATTTTAGAAATGTTATTATTTAAAATTTTTAATTACATTTTTTTTACTGTATTTACTTTTGAAGTTATAATTGAATTTTCGCTGAAATTAGTTAAAAATATATTTTATGTTTTAATTAATCAATATTATACAATATATTAAATACATTTATGAAGCTGATTGATATAAATATTAAATAAAATGTGCTGTTATTAGATAGTTCAAAATGTTTTTGGTAGTTTTTTTTTATAAATAAATAAATTTTAATAATTTATTAAATACTATCTGGATCCATGCACGACTCGTGCAAAGATTTTATTAATATAAAAAACATTTGGACCCATGTTGTAAACAAAACAAAAATAATTCTCCGCTAAAACTGCTTTTCTCATAGACAATTCTTTCTCAGACTGTGCTTCCCCGTAGAATTTTCCCAGAAGAAATCTTCCCCGAAAATTCTTCCCTATAGAACGCTTTCCCGTAGAATTCTTCCCGGTAGAAATCTTCCCGGTGGAATTATTCCCGGTTGAAATCTTCCAGGTTGAATTCTTTCCCGTAGAATTCTTCCCCGTAGAGTTTTTCCAGTGGAAGTTTTAGTGTGCTGAGTTTCGGTGTGGTGATTTTAGGTGTGGTATATGTTGGTGTGATGAGTTTTAGTGTGGTGAATTTTTGTGTGGTGAGTTTTAGTGTGGTGAATTTTGGTGTGGTGAGTTTCATTGTGGTGGGTTTAGTGTGCTGAGTTTAAGTGTAGTGAATTTTAGTGTGGTGAATTTAATTGTGGTGAGTTTAAATGTAGTGAATTTGAGTGTGGTGTGTTTTAGTGTGGTGAATTTTAGTGTGGTGAGATTTTTTGTGATGAATTTTAGTGTGGTGATTTTTACTGTGGTGAGTTTAAGTGTGGTGAGTTTAAGTGTGGTGAACTTTAGAATGGATAGTTTTATTGTTGTGGGATTAGTGTGACGAATTTTTGTGTGGTGGTGAGTTTTAGTGTGGTGAATTTTTATATTTGAGTTTTTTGTTTCATGTTTGTAGCTGTTGTAAGTGCCAAATTATATTCTTTTGAAAGTTTAAGCTGTATCGGAGGTGCCACGCCCCTTTGTCTAATCTCGCCCATATATAGCCTATTCATTTCAGACCCTACCGTATATGTGGTAAAAATTTCAAGCAAATCGGATCAGTCGTTTAGACGGAGAAGCGGAACAAACAAAAAAACAAATCAACAAAGAGATTTATTATATTAATCCCAGTCTGCCATGTCTCGGAGACCTTCGATACATCGAAGCTTTCTCGAATAACTTCTATAAAAAAGTTCGATCTCATTGCTTTCTCGATTCTAATTTTTAAAAATGTTCGTACATTCAAATTATTTGACAAGATACGATATTTAAACATTTATCATATCGATATCGCAATATATTTCGCAGCAATCTCGAACTTTGATAATTTTTTTCTTCGATATCGTTCCGATTTCGATACATTTCTCGTATCGAGAAAACTCCGACAGAACGTTCCGCTATCTACCTACCATCTAGGTCCAATTTGACGCTCGATATCGTTACGAGAACGGGTTCGATATCGTGTGATTTCTCCATCTACTCGCAATGATCTCGTAACGATATCGATACGAATGGCATACTGGGATGAGATCAATATTTCTTTTGAAGTTATACGGGAAATAGTATTAATTAAGTATTAAAGAAATAACCATATATTTGAACGTACACATAAAATAATTTCTGGTACTTTTTATGAAATATTTTTTTGTAATTTTTTATTTCGTAAAATTCACGAATACTTCGAAGAACCACGAAACATTTGTAATATCTAATTTTTCAAAAATATTTTTTACGAACAATTCGTTTTTATTACGAATAAATATTAATAAAATTAAAATAACAACAAAATTACAAATGTTTCGTTTAAGTTACGATACTTTCGTAACTTAAACAATTTTATTTACGAAAGAATAATTAATTTTACGAATGAGCTGTACATTTTACGAATAAATTACAACAACTTTCGCAAATTTTGCGGCTATATGTGGAATTTTACAAAACACTCGTATTTTTAGTTAAACCAAAAATCCGTTGAGTCAAAAGCGACTGCATTTTGTTTTAATTGGTATTGCAGATAGTTATAAATTAAAAACAATTCTAAAATATGTTCTGTGTAAATTCTGTTTGTGTCAAAGGTGCAAAAGTATCAAATCAATGCATAATATTTAATATTTTAAGAATGAATACTCATTTTTTAAACACAGCATTCGTGTATTTTACGAAATAATCGTAAAATTCATACAAAACGTGCGAATATATTATATTTCGTATTATGTACGAATGACTTTCACATATAAAATATATTAATACACAAATACTATTAGTAATTTGATCATAAAATTACGAAATTCTCTCGTGTATTATACGAAATAATTCGGATATAATTTTTTTCATAAATTCACGAAAGTATTTTACGAAATATTTCGTTGAAAAAATTCACAAAATATTTCGTAAAATATGATATAAATGATTTCGTGCATTTTAAGCACATTTTATTATAATGAATTATTTTCCGAGAATGTTACAGTGCATAAATTTATTAAAATATTGAATATTGAAACCATTTCTTTTATCGAAGTTCTAACTTTCTTATGTTTGTTTACTCCATTTCAATCCAATGCTTTTAAATTTGGATTGATTGTCAATTATGTATCAAACATGGCTCTGTCTCCCCTTTGGATGCGTTGGTAATTTATTTTAATTGCAACTCAAGTTGTGCATCTTTAACTCTTCATCACAAGCATCATTGCCATGGGTTTGTTGCCCAAGAAACGCACTGCAAACATTTGGTTTGTGTGCACAACAAAATGGATTCCAAGGATGATGTACCATTTGCCTGGCAAAGGCAGACAACCTAAAGAAAGTAAGTACCAAGGCAGAGCAGGGACCGAATTGTAATGGAATAGAAATACGAGAAAGGAGAAACGAAAGGCAAAGAAAATGGAAGTAAGTCATGTACAAGCATTTTAATTCGTAGAAAGTATTTAACTTAATGGTGCACTTTGAAATAGCAGCTGGAAACTACGTATCGTATTTAAAAATACCTGATGAAAATTAGTTTTTTGTTCGCTCGATTGCAGCGACTCTCTAAGTGTATCAAAATAAAGAGACTGAAATGGAGAGGTAAGAAAATATTGTTTGATGCTTTGGAAAAATAAAGTTTTTTTTTTTTTGTTAAATATTTTTAGTTTTTAGAATGATTACAAAATATAGGTTGAAGAATTTTGATATATTAATGAGAATTTCTGAATTGTATAAAATGTATGCTTGGGATTTATAAAGTATTTATTTGTAATTTTTAGAATGATTAAATTTTAGAAAATATAGGTTGCTGAATTTTCAAATATTTCGAATATATACTGTTAGCTGTTGTTGCTGTATAAATTGTGACACCAACAATTAATTGCTAATGACAGTGATTAATATGCAGACATTTTCTAAATTCGTTGAACTCGATTTGTACGTGTTCGTATTTAAATAGAATAAGAGAACCGAATACCAAATACCGAAATGTGTGTTCGCTCGACCGCGTGCATTTGACACTTAAACATATACATATAGAACTCACACACACACACACATAGACACTAACACATGCAAATAGAACGTTCGGAAAATCTTTGCGTTTAGACAAGAACGTTTATAGTGTGAAATGCAATATATGAAGTCGTCACAAGCACAAAAGTATTTTAAGACAATTAGGTATTAGTTACTATAACTTAAATAGGGTGGATCGCTGATCACAGCCAACTGATCACACCCATTTTCAATACCCGATACCCTAGATATACAAGTAATCAAATTTTGAAGTTTGAGTGATTCAAATCTTCTGGTTTTCATTCGTATTCATGCTTTTAATAGACAGACGGGCAAACAGAAATCACTCAATCTACAAACCAGCTATGGCTCTATCTGGGTATTACAAACATATGAAAAAATTTGCCCTTTACTTTAAATGGAATCCGTTTAATATATTTAAAAGAAACAGGTATCCGAAACGTGAAGGAAAACTTTATTGAATTTCATTTATTAGTTGGTTTTATTATCCAAAATCTGGGCGTCTAGTTACGTCTAACAATATTCGAAGTGGATTCGATATAAGTATTCGGTCTCATTTAATTTTTTTAATTTTGTTCACAAATTGTTCGAAGTGATGACGAATTTCTATTTCTAAAGATTTCGATATAAAACTCTTGTCTAGAATTTGACGTACGAGAATTCGAGCATTTTCATTTTTATGTATGTCCGAATTAGTTTCCTCCATAACCAACGACTCCGAGAATAACGATAAGGTAAGTTTACTTGGTATTTATAGTATTTACCCAGTCTGCCATTCGTTACGATATCGCTTCGAGACTGTTTCAAGATATCGAGCAATTCATTTGATATCGATTACGATTTCGTATCGCATTATAAAGGGTTTTTTTTAACAGGGACGCTACAAAAGTAGAGCGACAGGGACAGCAAACTACGCCATATTTCTTGCCGCTCTTTTGACATTTCTCTTCATTAAGGTTTGCGATTTCATGATGGAAAGATATACGAATTCGAATTTCGGTAGTAAATTTTAATAATTTCGAGTCGTTGTTGGCTCGTATATCTTTCCATCACGAAATGGCAAACCTTACTGAAGAGAAATGTCGGTAAATGAGCGGCAAGAAATATGGCGTCATTGGGTGTCCCTGTCGATCTAATTTTGTAGCGTCCCTGTTGAAATACACTTGAAAAACTTTTGTAGCGCTCTTATTGAAAAACCCTTTACTACAATTCATACTATGATGTACGCAAATATCGTATCGATATAATAAAGTTTATACGAAACAAGAAAAAAAAGATTATGGATCGATTCGCATCGAATATCGAGATTGATATCGGTGTGATAAATATTTAAATATCGTATCTTTTTCTTAAATTTAATGGTACAAAAATATATATTATCAGTAGTGATAAGGAAACGAGATCAAACATTTTTATCGCAGTAAGTTCCAGAAAACTTCGATCATCGAAAAGTTCCGAGACATGGAGACTGGTTAAATTGACAGGTTGGTTATGACTGAAAAAAAAAAACAATGATCGATGAACTGACACGCATATCTTCTATAAAACTCCAAACTCCGATATGATATTTATGTTATAGTCTTAAACATTTTTTCGTTTAATCAAAAATAGGTGTTGTTCGCCCTCATTTATATTTTAGGATAATTAATTTAAGTGTTGAATATTTCTGATATGGTAGGATATAATGAAAAACGGTATTTGGAATTAGAAAGAAAATATTTAAGTCATATAAAAAGAATTCCAAATTTTGTCTGTTTGATATCTACCGATTGTAACTTCAGTTGTATTGATTGGTAGAACTGGCGTATATATCGTATAAATTATTCGACATAGCGCAACATATTCATTGCGATATCAAAACGAATAGAATTCTGGGTAAAATAAGATGAGAGATTGGTTGCACCGACTCATTCTCCGAACAACATATTCGGTTCTCTCAACTGCGCAAATCTGTTCTGTGTTTAGACAAAAACCATGTAGTATTGTACAGTTTTAGAACAATTTGGTGTGTACTTGATATTATTTGAAGTGTTAACCAAATAAAGATGCTTCATCAACCAAAGTGCAAAAACTTCATTGGTTATTATAACTAATTTTTTGTTCTTATAAACTATAAAATGTTTTTTTTTTTGGCTGAACATTTGCTTTCCAAAGAATAATAAAGGTATAAAGGATATTTTTTAGTAAGATATTAATAATATTTTACTAAAAAGACCATAATTATCTTTTAAATTTTCAAATTATTGTTCTTTTTTCATCATTAATAAAAAGGCCACTTATGTCTTTTCTGCTTAGTTCAGCAACATCACTGCACATGTGTGCGCAATTTGCGGTTAGAACGTCTGACGACGAATTGTTTGCATTTGACGGAAATCACATTCATTATAAGCTAAACATATTCTTTGACATATCAAAGCAGGGCTCATTTGTAAAACAAATCTAAACTCTTTGCCAAACCACAATGTTTTTGTAAGAGGTGGAGTAGATGTTGTTCGGTTGGTCAACATAATTTTTCAACTCCTACTACTACAAAGTCCCAGTAAAACCAAGTCTCGGTGCCTCCCGATGCCACGAAGTATTATTTAGTGCCCAGTTTTTCAGTATTTTTTTCCAATTAAACGTAGCTAAAACTAGATGTAGTCTCGTCTATTGTCAACATATCACAAATATTAAAACTGTCATAAGTATTAACGTCTTTATGTTTTTATATCGTTAAAATTTAACGACATTTGGCTAATTTTATTAGGAACTATAGAAGTTTTAAAACTATGGAAATGTTTAAACAAGGTTTAAACTAGCACTGAAAAACGGACCTAAGTGACTTCGAGATTAAAATTCGTATGTCAATTCGAATTTATAAGGATTTATGTATTGGTTGTTCCAAAGAATTTAAAAAATTACTACTATACTAAAGCATGATCTCGTTTTTACCCAGTATGCTATCCGTTTCGATATCAATGCGAGTACACTCAGAAGAAAATGTACCATTAAGTACTTTATTGTACGACCATTGATCTTATGGTTCATGTATTAATAGTTTTTTCTTTTTAAATCAAAAGTTTTCTAATTAATTCAATAGTATTTGAAAAATTCATAACCATAAATTTAAATATTTCAATTTTATTATTTTAAATAGAATAAATACTGTTGTTTTAATTCGACTTTACCATAAAATAAATAAAACTTATCATTAAATTTGTATAGGTCTTTCTTATTGTAATTAAAATATCACATTATAAAATTTAGGATACAACCACACATTGTATTAACAGTTTCAATAATACTGAACTAATGGGATGCAACCTATTGACCAATTTTAATGGTATAAATTATTGTTTTTCTATTGAAATACTATCAATTTGAGAAACCCCAAGATATCGGTTCCATTCTCGTAACGATATCGAGCGTCAAATTGGACCTACATGGTAGGTAGATATCGATACGTTCTGTCGGAGTTTTCTATATACGAGAAATGTTTCGAAATCGGAACGATATCGAAGACAAAAATGATCAAAGTTCGAGATTGCTGCGAAAAATATTGTGATATCAATTTGATAAATTTTTAATTTTCGTATTTTGTCAATGTATTTGAATGTACGAAATTTTTTAAAAAATATAATCAGAGAGCAACGAGATCGAACTTTTTTTATCGAAGTTATTTGAGAAAGCTTCGAGGCATCAAATTTATCCGAGTCATGGCATACTGGGTTTATTGATTTTCATTTATTAAGAATTTCGATATCGAATTTATTTTTGGTATTTTATGGTACTAGTTTCAAGCCATTCTCGTTTCGATATAACTTCGATTGGAATGTGCGATATATGGACAACAATTTTCTTCAATATCGAAAATTTTCTTCGAAATCTCGCAAAACCTCCGTTGCGATATTGAAACGAATTGTATACTGGGTTATATTTATACTTATTGATTTCTTGATACTATTTTTAATTTTCTCTTTCTTTTTTTACTTACGCTTATTTTTTACATCGGTGTTGGTCAAACATGTTTTAAGTCTCACGCCACATTTTAATCTCCAACATCTTGGTTAATACTTCTTCTAATCCTTATTTCTTATACACACAGAAAAATCATCTCTTGGCATGAATCGGTCCGGGAATATAATGGAAAAAATAGTGAAAAAAAGTAGTTGTAAAAACCAACTTCATTCGATTTAAAAGAAATTTCCGTAAATTGGTTGTTGGAACTACCATATTCAGTTGGTATTAAAATGATGAATTAAAAAACGTGTCAAATTGTTCTCAAACTGTTCTAATAAATCTAATAAATCTTTTAGTTTTGGTTATAAGAACCGACTAGACAGTTTAGAGAACTGAATAAGTGGTTTAGGCATTGCGTATGCTCTGTGTAGTTCTTAGTCCTCCGTACTATTTTCCTTCATATTACCGAGCAATATATTTATTTTGCACAAAATATTTGTTTTGCTTATTTATGCGGAACTATTGTAGATTTGAGTAGTTCTCTTATTTTCTGTGTGTTTGCCGGAACTAAGCATTTTATTTAGCGCCAAGAAATGTTTATATGCTCCGCACTTCCGCTGACGCGCTGCTGTCTTCAGTTAGTCAAAATGCGCATTGTGTGTGTGTGTCTGTATGTGTTTATTTATATATGTGTGTGTGTGTGTGAAAAGTATTGTATATTTGTATGGCTGTTGGCTGCATTTGCGACAACTCTTTGCAAGTTCATATATTTTGACTTGACTCGCAGGTTAAGTGCTTGCATCACGTACGCCGACCGCATTTATGCCACAAACGTGCCTGAATAGAAAGACACAAACACACACAGGTATACTCATACAAACATACGCATAATACCACCCATGCACCTAGTGAGACGGACATACATACATATAGACGAGCAGTCAGACGACGTTGCCACCTGCACACGCCCACCAGCAAAGAGTTAAATGTTTGTAATATGTTTTTTTTTTCATATTATGTATGCTTAGGGTTACCATATGAAATTTGAATAAAATAAAGGTTTTCAATTAATCCTCAACCGATTCGCTAATGATCACGTCCAAATATTTGGGTAAAAAGTCATCTTCATTGGAGTAATATAAATTTATTATATTTTCTAGAAACAAAATATCTCAAATATAAATTTACCATATTAATGTAGGCATGATCATGACCAAACTATTTTGTCAATTATGACCGTATACTACGGAAACATCCCAGCAGTGTTCACACTTTTCGCCAATGCAAATGGTGTCGATTTGGAAAATTTGGGAACTAGAAATGAGTAAAAAGGAGTAGAATTGAAGATATTGCGAAATGGAAGTTACTATAAAAATTATAATATCGACATTTAATTTTGAGTGCTAAGATTTTTTTCTTCACAAATAAAAAAAAATAGCATTTTTTGTAAAGGGAGTAGATTTATATATGTAAAAGGAAGTAGAGGAATAGAGAAATGACTTTTAAAAATACAAATGAAACGGAGTAGATCTACTACGATCGGAGCTTTTCGAAGTTTTCTCAAACTAATTTCAAAAAAATAAGTTAAATCTCATTGCTTTATCGCTACTATTTATGACAAAATGATCGCATTTTAATTTTTTTAAAATTTTTAAATATTTTCAGATTGATTTCGCAAATTTTTTCGAATCAATCTCGACAGCTTCACACAATTCGATATCAATTGAGAATAGTTTTTATTTTTTTTCGAGAAAAACTGCAATATGTCGTATCGATCTATCGTTGTAGTTTAGTACGTTTTGCCGTTCGATATTGGTATAATGTATAATACCAGACTGGAACAATGTTTATGAAAGTCTTGCTGCAACAATTAGTATAAAGAATGCCACAATTTTCGATGTCGTTACGATATCGATGCGAGATGCAGGAGAATTCACACGAAATCGAGACATTCTAGTTCCTACCCAGTCTGCCACGTCTCGGAGCACTTCGACACCTCGAAGCTTTCTCGTACTAACTTCGATAAAAACGTTCAATCTCGTTGCTTTATCGCAACTAATTTTAAAAATTTCTCTTACAAAAAAATGTTATGATAAGATTCGATATTTATACATTTTTCATATCGATATAGCAATATTTTTTCGAAGCAATATAGAACAATAATTTCAATAACAATTGCAGAATATTGCAAATGTCTTCAATATGGACTTTAGAAATTTTCCTTTGTACCAACAATTATAAAAAAGACGATATATTATGTTTATGGTGCATTTTTTCTGCATAAACCAACACTGGCTACCAAATATATTGTTTGCTCAAGAATTCTGTGCACCTACTTACAGGACATGAGGGTATTCGGCCGCTAGATTTAATTTTTGCAATGAAGTGAAGGAAAATTTAATTTTTTTCTTCTGTGGTAAGAAAATATTACAATAACATAGAAACAACTTTTATTTAACGTTATTATTAATAGACATTCTCTTGACAAGAACTTAAAAAACAGCTATGGATTAAGAAAATATTGTCATAATTTGATCTGCATTTATGCAATTGATTTGAAAATATATTTGATTTTATTTTACTTTATTTTATTTCAAATAAATATCAAAACGTAGTGTGCTTTCCGTTTGTTTTTATTTCATTTTATTTTTGATGTCAAAAAATTTGTATTCAAAAATTTAAAAATGAAAACAATGACTAAGTTCGTTGACTGCATTTCGAACATGTTTTTGTTTATATAAAACATTTCAGTATTCAGGAAAAGCCCAGTTAACAGTAGAAGCAAATGACAGCTGACTCTAATACTGAAAAGCAGGTTGTTAGGCGTTTTGTCGATGCAATCGATTCAGAAGATGGACTGATGAGGGCATGATGAGTGAGGGACAGATAAGAGAGATGCTTGGTAAAATATATTTAGTTTTTTATGATTTGTTTTATTTTGTCATTGCGAATGTCATATATTGATGACGCACTTATTTATGTTTATAATGTCAATGTGAAAATCTCGATATAATTGCATAATTCAATGCGATATCGATCCAGAATTGTTTTTATTCTCGTTTCGAAAAAAACTGCGATTTGTCGAAACGATCTATGCGTGCAATTTAGTACGTTTTGGCATGCGATAATAGACCGAAATCTGATTCGATATCGTACGAATTCTTCGACATATCGTATCGTTCTCGCATCAATATCGAAACGAATGGCAGACTGGGTATACCGACCTGCTTGATAGGTAGGGGCCATTCCACACCAAATCGACCAGCGGTTGGAACTCACCTTATTCGATTTCAATGACATTTTGGCAACTGATAAAGGGTATCGAGACATGCTTTAAAAATTTTTTCCGACCACTACTTCCAGAGATACAGTGGCTCAAAGTTGGAAAAAAAGTGCCAAAAATCACTTTTGTACTGTTGTTCATATTTAAATATCTCTTGAACTAGAAATGCTAGAAACTCCGTTAATGGCTCGTTTTAAAGCTAATAGAACAAGCTTTTATAAAAATTAAGTTGTAATTTCCAAACGGTAACATGTGGCCCGTGGTCATTATCCTTGCACTTCAAAATTGATGTCCTTAAAAAGGACCCTTTTTAAAATTCTGAAAAAATTCCAAGTTTTCGTCAATTTATTATAAATGTTCATACAAAATTTCAAGATGGTATTTTGATGGCATCATATCTTAAAAAATTATTTTCTAAAGTCGTTGTTTTTTAAGTAGTCCAGTTTCAGTTTCCAGTTTCAGTTTCCAGTTCGTTTCGATATTATTACGAGATCAATGCGAGATGAGAAATTACAGAAGATTTTTGGACTCACATGATAGGTAGATATCAACGGGAAGTGTATTAAAATCGAATCGAAATAGAACAAACAAAATAATATATGTTCGAGATTGCTTCGAAAAATATTGCGAATTCAATGCGATTAATATTTAAATACCGTATCTTGTCAAAGAACCATCCCAGTCTGCCATGTCTCGGAGCTCCTCAATGATTGAAGTTTTCTCAGAG
Organism: Dryomyza anilis; assembly: GCA_951804985.1. Taxonomy (NCBI): domain Eukaryota; kingdom Metazoa; phylum Arthropoda; class Insecta; order Diptera; family Dryomyzidae; genus Dryomyza; species Dryomyza anilis. The sequence continues at coordinate 98,880,699 of OX638132.1, forward strand.
TAACTGCGATTAAAAAAGTTCGATCTCGTTGCTTTATCACTACTACTTTTTATTTAAATATATATTTTTTAATAAAATTTAAGGAAAAATACGATATTTATCACAACGATACAGCAATGTTTTTTGAAACAATCTCGATATTCGATGCGATATCGATCCAGAATCGTTTTTTCTCGTTTCGAATGAAATTCATTATTTTGTTACGATATCTGCGTACATCATAGAACGAATGGTAGTATTATTTATATAAATATGAAATCGTAATCGAGATCAAATGAATTCCTCGACATCTCAAAACAGTCTTGAAGCGATAACGAATCGAATGGCAGACTGAGATGTGTTGGAGACCTTCGAAGCTTTCTCGAATAACTTCAATACAAAAGTTTGATCTCGTTTCTTTCTCGATTCTAATTTTTAAAATTTTTCGTATATTCAAATTCCTTTACAAAATACGATATTTAAACATTTATTACATCGATATCGCAATATTTTTTGGAGCAATATCGAATTTTGACCATATATTTCTTCGATATTGTTCAGATTTTGAAAAATTTCTCGTATCGAAAAATATATAAAAATAGGATCAATAAAGTAATCCCAGTCTGCCATGTCTCGGAGACCTTCGATACCTCGAAGCTTTCTCGAATAACTTAGATAAAAAAGTTCGACCTCACTGCTTTCTCGATTCTAATAATTAAAAATGTTCGTACATTCAAATTCTTTGACAAGATACATTATTTTTAGCATTTATCAAATCGATATCGCAATATTATTCGTAGAAATCTGGAACTTTGTTCATTTTTTTCTTCGATATCATTCCGATTTCGAAAAATTTCTCGTATCGAGAAAACTCCGATATAACGATCCGATATCTACGTACCTTGGTCCAATTTGACGCTCGATATCTTACTAGAACGGGTCCGATATAGTGTGATTTTTCCATCTACACGCAATGATTTCGAAACGATATCGATACGAATGGCATACTGGGATGAGATCAATATTTCTTTTGAAGTTATACGAGAAAGCTTCGAGGCATCGGAGGTCTCCGGCCATGGCAGACTGCGGAGTGAGAATTAGCGGATTTAACGAAATCGAAATGATATCGAAAACTATAAAAAAATAAAGTCGAGATTTATTTTAGAAAATATTATGATATCTTTCAACGATTTATCTGTGAATCTGAAAAATACACCAAAAATTAAAATGGTAGTGGTCAACGAAACATATATAGAGCGCCTCTGTAGGATGTCTGGGAAAATGAATTTTTTTTAGTGAAAAATTGAATTTTTAAGAAAAAAAAAATGAACTTTTAGTAAAAAGTTTCATTTTGAGTAAAAAATTTAATTTTGAGGGACATATTTAATTTTGAGTGAAAAATTGAATTTTTGATTAACATTTTAATTTTAGTGAAAAATCGGACTGTTAGTGGAAAACTGAATTTTTATTGAAAAATTTAACTTTTAGTAAACATTGAATTTTTAAGTGACAAATTTATATAACAAATTTTGAATAAATCCGTGCGTACATAATATTATTTTACGGAATATCATAACGATGAAAAATAAATATTTGGCAACCCTATGCAGAAATATATGTATATATATGATGTAGTGCCTGTTTCAGTATATGTGTGTGCGTTTGTCAAAGTTTTCCTCGGGTTACCTCTAAGTTCATAACTAAGCGCACGCGGTACCTTTTATTTGGTTTTGTAGCAACGGTTGCAGCAAATTTTGTACGAGTTTTTTTTTGCTGTAGCAGCAACAACTACTGCTGCTGCTGTTGGTACTGAATCAACTGCAGGCTTCCGTTACTATTTTAGCGCAATACACAGACAGACAGACACACAGAGAGACGCATATATAGTCAGATGCAGACACCAACTTGCATGCATTACACAGAGTTTCGCATGAAGCATGCATAAAATGCATGAGGCATAAAAATATAGCTTCATTTCCTGTTTTCCCTGGCACGGAAGGTGTTCTATACGCGGGGGTTACCTTGAATGGGGGCAAAGGCACTGGCTACAGGCTGCAATTGTAAGTGATTTTTTGATTTTATTTTTGTGGCAGTTGATCTAATATAAATTGTGTATAAAGTAAAAAAAGTAGAGTTTCGAATATGTTTTTTTTTTTAAATTTGTATAAATGATTTGTTTCATTTAGGCACAATTTTTCAGTGCAAGTTTAAACTTTTCCAAATTTTTAAAACGTGTATAATTCATAATCCAAACGGGCGAATGTCTTTAAATTTTATAAATACATCGACAATTAGTAATCAGTTAATATGGCGTTTTTAATTATTTGTGATATATTTATTATACATATACGTTTAATTTGAAAATGTAACTAAAAACTGGGCATAAGCATAATTTGAAAACAAGGAATATGTTTTCAATCTATAGATAACGCTTTTTGATATAGAGTTTTATATAATTCATATATATCGAAGTACATATATTATTATTGTGAAATTAGGGAAATGTCTATAGAATAGTTAAAATAGATCCCATTTCATATACCGACCCTTTTTTGAATTTTATTTTTTTGAATTTTATTAAAAAGAACAATTCAAAAAATGCTCTATTGAACGTGAAAATCGATGTGGAGAATTTTAAGCGATATTCGAATATCGAAAATGGACCCACCGAGATCACAAAGTTTGCTTTTTGTTACTCGAATCGACAATTTCAAAATTGAATTCAAATGATATCTCCAAAAGTTTACTCATCCCCAGCAGATTTTAAAAGCATTTTGCAACCACTTTGGAAATTTATAATGTATTAAGGGAGTCGCTCAACAAATGGTTCCAGAAGTCGTTATTTTCGCAGGCGATGTCTACACGAGCAAGTACTTTTCCGTCATTCGCTTCTACTGCAATGTGTTGTGGAACCACTTTAAGTACTCTTTTTAAATTTATCTTTACTAGTTGAACAACTTCTCTCTCGGTTCCAAAAGATGAAATGACTTTTGGAACTACTTCTTAAAATAGTTCCCATGGAATGACTTTTGGAACTACTTCCTAAAATGGTTCCCATGGAATTACTTTTGGAACTACTTCTTAAAATGGTTCCCATGGAATGACTTTTGGAACTACTTCTTAAAATGGTTCCCATGGAATGACTTTTGGAACTACTTCTTAAAATGGTTCCCATGGAATGCCTTTTGGAACACCTTCCACATACAGTTTCCATAGAATACAAATACAATAAATAAAATTGTTCATTTAATTTTTATAAAACAAGTATAATCAGAAATATTTAAACTTTAAGGTATATTAACAAATTAAATATTTTCATGGACATTTTGCTCCTGAACTTATTATATTTTTGAGGTTGATATTCTCCAGCTATTATATGGACTTCCTGCGCTCCAACCATCTGAGCCATCGTAGAGCCTGTAGTATTAACATGTTAAATTATATTTTTAATTTAAATAAAAAAGTACTTACTAAATATGTTTTATATCCTATAACACACATGTTTTTAATTGAATTGTTGATTTAGAATACGCAGCTAACTTTATTTTTTTTAAATAAAATATTTCAAAGAGGTTTGATACGTTTTTGTATATTCTCAATTACATTCTAAAAGAAGCGAACGTGGAATGACTTTTTATCGGAACCCAATGTGAAGTTGTTCTCGTTGGTTTACCGTCAGTACCAAGAGGGAAGTTATTCTAGAATCAGTTGTTGTAGAATTGGATAAAGAAACATATCTCCGTTTGCTTCTACGCTCTCATTAGATGCTCAAAAACTATATTCGCTTCTCGTATACGTTCCGCTAGAAGTGAACGTGGAATGACTTTTTATCGGAACCCAATGGGAAGTTGTTCTCGTTGTTGTACCGTCAGTACCAAGAGGGAAGTTATTCTAGAATCAGTTGTTGTAGAATTGAATAAAGAAACATATCTCCGATTGCTTCTACGCTCTCATTAGATGCTCAAAAACTGTATTCGCTTCTCGTATACGTTCCGCTAGAAGTGAACGTGGAATGACTTTTTATCGGAACCCAATGGGAAGTTGTTCTCGTTGTTGTACCGTCAGTACCAAGAGGGAAGTTATTCTAGAATCAGTTGTCTCGTTCTCCGCAAGAAGCGAACGTAGAATGACTTTTCATCTGAACCAATTGTGAAGTTGTTCTCCTTGCTGTGCCGTCAGTACCAATAGAGAAGTTATTCTAGAATAGCTTGCTATATAATTGGATGGATATACAGAACTTGGTTAAATTCTCTCTCATATTTCCATATTCAACCGATAAATTTAAATTTGTGTACTCTTTATAACTCTCGAATATAAAGTGATTCCTAAACTGATTTCACTAGAAGCGAACGTGGAACGACTTTTTATCTTTGCATTCCAAATAAATGTAGTTCTAGAAGTTGTTCTTTTCGGAACAACTTGCGATAAAATCTGCTGGGTAGAGGAACCAAATTATGAAAAATATATAAATTTGTAGACATTTTTGTCAAAAAATAATTTATTGGAACTTCTTAAATTTCTAATCGTAAAAATGTTGAATCTATTATGAAATTTAACAATTGAGGCATTTTTAATTTTTCTTTTACACTTTATTTGCATGATTTATGGCACGGGTAACGTAACAATACTTTTTGTAACATAACAGTTCGAACATTTTTGCATCTATAGACCTAAAAAAGAAACGTTTTACTGTAATTCAAATTTATTTTATTACTTTCATTCTAAAGCTTAAAAATTATGCATAGCTCATTAAAAATAGTCGACCATAATAGCCGACATATTCAAAAATGTAAGGTTACTTAAAATTTACTTCCAAATACTGTAACGTAAAAGTCCTTTCTGAAAACGTTCATAACTCCTAAACAACAAGGCATATAAATATTGTATATATGTAGAAAATGCTACAACAGAAGCATACATTAAAAGTACTCAATTTAATGTGTTTTAAAAAAAAGTGTATATTGAAAAGTTTGTATGAATGAACGCGTTTTGGTCCATATTGATTTAAATCAGAATTTGGTGTACTCCAACAACGATTTCGGTTTAAAAATGAACTGGTTTAAACGAATATCGGTTTGAATTTCGGTTATGATTTTATTTCCTGCTTGAAATTCTATACTTTTACTAAAAATTTCACTTTATAAAATAGACATACCCTGTACATACCATTCGCATACCATGAACTAACTAAAACTTTCTTGTATTTGAGTTATTTTATTTGCTCAAAAATAAATTCGCCTAGTAGCTGCGAGTGCCACATGCAGTATAGGTATCGACGTACTTGCAATATACTATATAGACTTCCGTTTCCTGTTTGTGCTGCACTTTAATGTTAGTTACGTGTTCCAGACAAAATGCACCAACCTCTTTGTCGCTCCAGCTACCTTGACCAATAACGACTGAAAAAAGAAAAAAATAAAAACCCCCACGATCAAAGCAATGACAGCAAATTGTGGCTTTATATGACACAACAAAAAAACAGAGCATATTAAATTGTAACCAATTCGAAGCTTATAACTTCCGTTTGCCAGTTCTTAGCGTTCTTTAACGATACAACATTGTCTTGTCTGCGTTATTGAAAAACAATCAGACAGTAACTGCAGCACCCAGCACCAGCATCACATGTAGCCTCCAGCAATAGTGTCGCGCACTTATTTTTCTACTCCGCAGATACAGTTACGGTGACTTTGTGGGGGGCCTTTTACCTTGGGTAGGTAGGTTTTATTGTATAGCTCCTGTATATTTGCCATATAAAAACCGTAGCATCATCCTCATCAACATTGAGTGTAGCTAAATGTAAGCCAATATTTGTGAAAATTCAAAATTGTAGTGGATTATTATGTTTTTATTGGGTAAACCTAAAACGAAATTGACGTAGTTTTATATATGTAGTACAAAGAACCGAATACCAGAAAATTAGAATACTAAGAGTTAAACCTTTTTTTAAATTCGAATCAAAATTTATATAAACTAAAATAATGCAAATGAGACCTGAGAAATTAAAAATTGTTGTATTATTGGGTTAATCTGAAACAAAATGTATATAGTTTTATATAGTTAAAAAACCGAATACCAAAATTCGTTTATTAACAGTTAAAACTTTTTCAAATTCGAATAAATCATAAACTGAAAAAATGTGACTTGAAATATTTTAAAATGTCATAGACTAATATGTTTTTTTTATTGGGTAACCCCGAAATGTATCAGAAATGCTCAACTCATAAAAATGTCATATTTGATGATAAAATTTATGTGAAGAATTTTAAGTCGGGACCTCAAAGTTGACTTGATGATAAAATGTATGTGAAGAATTTTGAGTAGGGACCTCAAAATTTACTAAAATATTTTTATTGGGTACCCCCAAATTTATCAGAAATGCTCAACCTATCAAAATGCCCTATTTGATGATAAAATCTATGTGAAGAATTTTGAGTCGGGACCTCAAAGTTCGCGATTTGATACCTATATCGAAAATTTCAATATTGAAGTCAAATGACGTGTCCCAAATGCCATAAACAAAAAAGTGGATATGTCATCTGTTAGAAAATGTTAGTACTGTGCGACAAACCAAAATCAGATAAGCAGTAATTATTAAAACAGGTATAGTAAGGACTGCGTCAAATAAAATTGTTAGCTACAGAAATGAAAAAATCTAGAAATCTAGTAATCGAATTTTTATAGAATAAAATATTTTATTTTGAAAATTATTTTTTGATTTAAAAAAAATATAAAAAACCAGAAATTAATATTTTTTAATAAAAAGTTTTAACTTTTTCGGAACCCCTTCCATAAATGTTGTAATGGTAGTGTCCGACATCCTCACAGCTGCTAAAGACCACTTTCTTTTAAAGTCTAGAAGGTCTTTGGCACTTTTTTTGTTGTCTCCATCTCCCTTTTTACTAAAGCCCAGTATCTCTCAATCGGCCTGAGTTCTGGACAGTTTGGTGGATTGGCTTCTTTCTCTAGGCACCAAAATCACTGCATTTTGTTGGATCCACTCTAAGGCCGTTTTGCTGTAGTGACATGAAGCGAGGTCAGGCCAAAAAATGTGGACACTTCATGTTGGCGTAAAAATGAAAGCATCTCTTTTGCAAGCATTCCTACATATATTTCGCTATTAATTGTACCCGATGTCCCGAATGAGCTGCTCCTTTTCCCACAACTGCAAATTGCCTGCCAAACAAGGAATTTCTTTGGGAATTTTGTCATTTTTTTTTATTTGAATTTTTCAGCGACATTTCCTCGAGAATCGGCTGTATAAAATTCCTGCCCAGGTAGCTGAGAAAAGTCCGCTAAAACATAAGTTTCGTCGTCCATTATGCAGCAATCGAATTTTTTAAAAAAATCTTGGTTCAGGTTTTTAGCTCGTTGTTTTGCGGTTTCATTCTTGACGGCATTTCTATCCGGAACTTTTTGGACCTTGTACGTCTTCAGCCCAGCATCTTTCTTAGTCCTGCGCACGAAAGATTCTGAGCAATCCGCCTTTCTCGCCAATTTCATTCCGGATATGCTTGGATCTTTCTTTAAAATATTCACATAATTCTTCGACTTTTCACGATCATGTGGGCCTTTTTTTTTACAAGAACCTTTCTTCCGATCAATACTCAGGTCTTCCTTAATGCGGTTGATAATGCGAGAAATGATCTTAGGGTTAGCCCCTACCTCCTTGGAAATTTTTTTAAATGACCAACTAGGTTGTTTTTGAAAAATTTTAATTATATTTTCTCGCACTTCCACTTCGTTTGCCATTTTCGCGTTAAATAAATTTTGTATTGACTATAACTGACACAAATTATTTTCTGCCATTTAATTCAGAGCTACTATGATCAAATTTTTTTAATTTGAATCTTGCAATAGCACATTATGGGAAGATATGTAACGGACAATTTTATTCGACGCAGTCCTTAGTATATTTTATTTTTATCATTTGTATTTAATAAATTGACAATATAGACAGGTACACACAGGGAAAAAATATGTTTGCAGCAAACATATTATGTTAGATCTAAGTTTCCTGAATTTGCAAATTTTTAAAACGTTTTTTTTAATATAGATATATAATCATACATTATGAAATGAACACCAAAATAATTTGAAAATTTTTAATTAAAGTCATTAAATTTATGATTGCAAATATATTATGTTTGCTGCAAACTAATTTTTTCTCTGCGTGTTTATAAATTATATGTTATTTCTATGCCTGCTCGACATGTATAAATTAGTAGAATGTTTTAATTATAATTGCAATTTTCATTAATAAAAAGTTATATAAAAAAATTTTTCGGACCATTTTCGTAAAAAAAATTTTTAAGCATCAACATTTTTTCTCGAATATTTTTTTTTAAGAAACCATTTTTTCTGTTTTTTTTTTGTAAATAACATTTTTATCTACAACATTTTTTTTCGAGTTAATTTCTAAAAAAAATATTTGTATTTAATAAATTTATTTAAAAAAAAAAATAGTTTAACAATATTCATAAATATTATGAACAAATTCATAGATATTATGGTTACAGTCATAAATACGACGATGTGAACTCATTCCATTGAATATTAGGTACTTCTCTATGATGTTTGATAGTATGAATAACTTTATATATGAATGCAATATATCAGCTAATGAACGGTGGTATCTATATGATGAATCTGGTAGTTCGTAGGAACATTCATAATATGTATTAATGAATAAATTCAATTTTTTTTCTGTGCTTATCAGAATGGCCACATAATTTTAATATTTCTTGTAGTTACTACTTTAAGTATTTTTAACTTTCCTTGTGGTAATTGTAGAAATTCTAAAAATTTTAGTATTTCTAGAGAATATGTCCACATTTAAAGCAAAAATATAAAATTTAAATTTATCATGTAATATTTCCAATGCATTTTTCTATCATTTTTAATAAAAATGTTCCTGTACCTGGTATTTTCCTATTGTCGTATAACGAAATTCGGAATACCAAACCGTTTGTGTATAGGACCTTTTAACACCTTAGCATCGTAAGAAGTGCAATTGAAAAAATGTTCGAAATATAGTGGGTGGACTGTAATGTATATTTTGGATACAAGATGGCATATTTACTTTTATTTTTTGGTTTTTGCGTTTGGGAAACATCATTTGAATTAAATTTTCAAATTGTTGAATTGGGTACCAAAACGAATAATTCGAGGTGCTTGCGGGTCCATTACGCATATTTAGTGTGGTTCTCATCCAATACAATCTGTTTTATGGATTAAATTTTTAAATCAAATTCTACAAATTGTTTTCAGTCAAAGGCGTATTTTATGAATTTTTTACTTTTTTGAAAACAATATCGTTCTATTTCTGTAAATACCCAGTACGAAAAGCGACTAGATCTGTACTAATACTGAACTACTTCTGTAGAACGCGAACTAGAGTAGTTTCTTTGAGAGGAAACGATTATTTTTAACAATGCTGGAGATCAATTGACTGTCTTATGCACTACTTTATGCTGGTTTAGTTTCAGAACTAGTAAATTTGGTTCTAGTTCAATTTGGACTAGTTTTGCTAATAGAATTTTTTATACGTTTACTGCCTTATCCAATATTGATTAAATAAATATTTTTTTTCTTATAACTCAATATTAATGCAATATTAGGTACATTCTAAAAAATCTTAAAACGTTGCTTTTAACCTTAAAAAAAATACCATTTTCAGTAGTAACCATTACAATATGTACAATATTTGCCAACACTAAAAAACAACTTTATAACCTTCTCTGCTCGCAAGGAAATTCTGACAAAGTCTTGCTTAAATTCTGATAAAATTTCTCTGCGGAAACGTGTTGTGGTTGGCAACAAAATAAACAAACAACAACAACAAAAAAAATCATAATGTACGGGTAAAATGCAAAAAGACCCCACGGCCTAAATACCCTACCATATGAGACGAGTTATACGTAGATATCCTATATATGTAGCTGTTGCTGATGCTGTCTGTCTGGCACTTTGTAGCTCCAGCAATTTTTATAGGCTGTCTCATAATAATAACACAAAATTAGGATTATATTAGGATATGAATAACCATAAAGACAAATAAAAATTTTATGATGATGCTACTACCTGAGCGCCACAAAAAATCACCCAACGGAAACATTGAGGGCCAACGGCATGCGGAGCAATATTTGAAATTTCAATTTCGAATGTGGTAGGGAAACTGCAACAAATTGATACTATTGAATGTGGGGAGTTTATATTTTTATGGCAGCTTATTGGATGGAAAACTTATCAGCCACGTAAAGAAAAATTTCAAGTGTAAAAAATGATTAGGTATTTATAGGGAAATATAAGCATTGAGACGTAGTTTGAAGCTGAACAAAAAGGGTTAATCTATTATGGGGTCTAAGTTTCAAAGTAGCTACAAATTGCAGTGTGCTGTGTCGGTGGTCGGTAGTGGTAACAAAGTGTTTGTGGCCCATATTACAGCAGTTTTATGCAAATCCCGTAACTGGGCATTTATTTCAGCGTGTCCACACAGAAAAAGGGGTTCACTACGGATTAATGTTATCTCTTGGCGTGCTTTGAAAAACTTTAAATTGTTATTCTTCATGGTCCTTTATTGTACTTAAAACAACAAGAGTAACAACAACTATAGCAACAAAAACAGTGAGCAGGAACAATGACCTAATAAATTTGCAACTTTTCCATTGTAATAAACTCTTGGAATTGAGCCAAATTGCTTTGGTGCTTAAAAGCAAAACTTGCTCTCAATAACAGTTACATCAAAAACAACTACGCCGACAACAAACCAACAACAAAAGCAACAGCACCACCCACCAACAACTACGTAGCAACATTTTAAGAAACTTAAAACCACCAGAAGCTGCACCACTACAACGGGAAAGCAACCACTTCAGAGCAATAATAATTGTTACCCCGTTCATAGACAACACCAACGATGTTCGTTGAAAGGTGTTTAAATCATTTAACGTTACAACGGTGCTCGTTTTACCCCGAGAGTTCATAATTTTCTAAGTGAGTTCACATTTTAAAAGTGGGTAACTCCAAAGCGTCGTACTATCAGACCCAGCACCCACCCAATTCGAAAGAACCCAGCCAAAACAATGATAAAAATTAAAAATTAATCAGCACTTTTGCTGGTTTCAAATTTTCGGTGTCGTTTCACAAAGATACCGACGCAGGTTCGAAGCAGTGGGGATGTAGAATCGACGAACGACCAGGAGGCTGGATAAAGTTTTGGTCATTCGGTGCGCTTAAAAGCCAGAATTAATGAAGAGTAACCCGTGCGTTGCTCTGCACCACGTAAGCGACCGTAGGCGACCGGAAGTATAGAATACCTGTCGTCGGTGAACAGCCCCAGGTTGGCAAAAGTTAAGAGTTAAAGTGTTTTTAGGTATTTTTGTTGTAGGGTGAGGTAAATGCATAAGAATGATTTGTATTGTTGGTGCTTTTGGCTATTATTCGACTTGATCTACCGTCGAACAGGTGTAAGTGAGCCGTGAGTAATGTTGTGTTTATGGTTATGGCAGACATTTTTGTTTTATTGCCGCATGGGTTTGTCGACAAAATGGAAATAAATGGAAAGTAAATGTTGTGCTTACTATATTGTGAACATTCTAAAAGTACAAAAGCAACTCGGGCTATAACTACTTAAGCAGCTGCCAAAATCTAAGGCACTCAAAATCGAGCATGAACATTTCTTAGCGATTATACAAATTAAAACCATTGATGATGGGCAGTGAATTACGAAACAATGGGGTTTTAAGTTGAGCTTAAATCATAATATTTTGGCGATAAAGACGTCGAACATTAAGCAAAATTACGTTGATATAATAAAGACAGGTTCGTATATTCAAGGGGCTCTTAAATATAAAGTTCAAAAGTTTTCGTATTTTTAAAACATTATTTTTAACTGCACAATAAGAATGAAAGCATATTTAATGCTCTTTCGAAAAGGCTACAGGTCTATGAAACTAATGGGGTAGAAATGTTTAAAAATTTGAATATTTTAAAATGTCGTTTTATGAACATTTATAGCTGTTTTATATGATGTTTTCTTTGTTTTTCGTACATTTAATTGTTAGCCCATGTAATTATACATGTTCTGTGCGGTACCATTGAAGTCGAAATTTAATTTCCCAAAAAATCGCGCGATTTTTTGTAAATAAAATTTCGTTCTTCTTATTATCAAATAAAACAAGGATTTAATTAGAATTTATGTAAAATTTTAATTCCCAAAAAAATCACGCATGATAACATATTATTTTGGGGTTTATGTCCGCACAGCAACGTGGGCTTAAGCCCCAAAATTGATTGGGTATAATGACCGAATTTTATTTGGGATTATATCCGCGGATCTCGGCGAACATAAACCCCAATTCGAATTTGGGGATTATGTCTGCATAGTATCGTGGACATAATCCCCAAATTCGAATTGGGAGTTATGTTTGTGGGTGTTATGTCCGGGCACCATTCTGAGTCCAGTCGTAGTGTAAATCAGTATCTTCGCTATTTTAGGATCCTTAACGGAGTTTCGAGTTTCACCACCACTTAATAGTCTTTGTCACATTTTTTATATTTTAACTGTATCTCAAATAGTGGTGTGTCTGGAAATAGTGGTCGGAAAGTATAAAAAAATAAAGCTAAATTTCAGTTGCCAACATTCCACTGAAATCACAGAGCGTGAGTTGCAACCCCTGGTTAATTTGTCGTGGATTGGCTCAAATACGATTTGAAATTTTCAACATTTCAACATTTTGATATTTCGACATTTTAATTTATCTATGAAAAGAAAAATGGTGTATTTATAATTTCATATTTGGTCCGACATTTTTTGTTTCGGCGAAATATTTTTTCGGCGTTCTAAGGATTTAAAAATTTCGACATTTCTTGATTTTGACATATCGTACGGATCCCGTTAGTAGAAAAAAAAGAGTTTTCAAAGAAAGATCTAGAATCAATACGAACATTCAATTTGTATAAGAACCACGATGTGCTTTCGCTATGGAACTCATGGGTCTACATGAGGGCTTAACCCAACTATAGTCCGAACAATTTAAATTTAACCCATAGAACTGTTTATTAAAGCCAAAAATAGCACGTGCCTTGAATAATTTTTATATGATTTCAAATTTATGATTTGAAAATACATACTCCATATACTCTGAAATGAATTTCTATAATTTTTTACAAAAATGTTTGCTGACTTATATAATAAATGCCCATTCGTGTGTGCTGAATCTGGAAATTTAAGTGTATAGTAACAAAATCTAGTACTGGAGTATTTGTGGAACCGGATGACCGCAGACTTCACTTCGCCTTAGGCGACAATACCTCGGTATTTCAAGCCGAAGTTCATTGTGATAGTTGGTGTGATGAAATTAGTAAGAATTATCAAAGTTATAGTTGATCTAAGCCGATTATAAATAGCCTACACAATGTGATAACTTGCAATCGCTGAAGAATTTCCTTTCATTTGATACCCAAATGTACAAATGGGTGGTATACCGTATTTCGATTTTTTTTAAACCACCAAACGGTTGGCGGGAAAACATTATTGTCATATATTTGAACATAAATTCAATATATATTTGACCAAAGAGATCACTTAAGTGCGTATAAAATAAAATGCATCTGTAGATGGAAGTTTTATATCAGGTATTTTTACATAAGTAGTCGGTTTACAGGTCACAATGAACCGATCATGCGCATTTTCAGGGCCAAACAGCGAAGGTATATAAGTAGTCCAAATTATGAGTTTAATTTATCTAGCTCTTCGTCTTTGTCTCTAATCGTGATTTCAATAGACAGACGGACCGACAAACAAGCATTTTTTGGAGTATGGGAATAGCAAAATTAAATTTAAAAAAATCTTAAAATCTCTTACATTTTCGTTAATACGGCTACAAACATTTTTTCAAAAAAGTCGTTACATTTTTTTTTTTTAATTATTTGTAATCTAAAGTTTCTTTTTATTTTTAGTGTATATTATAAAAATAATTTCGCTCAAATTTTTGTTCAAATAATTTGTCTTTGTATTTATATTGTAATAGTTACAGCAATGATAGAAGCGCCGCAGCCAAATTTTTTTGACAAAATTCATGGGACATTATTTGTTTTAATAATCAATTTCCTGAACAGTATTGATTCATTAATATTTTTTTTTCCGAAAAATGTCTACTCGTTTTTTTAATTGACCCTGATATTCCCAAACAAAATAACCCCTATGAAAGATTCACAAAATATATTAAAAAGAAATAACATACAAAACAATTTTGAAATAATACCCAACATGAGAGGGTATACCAAACTTTTAATAAAATTAGTAAAAATGTTATTTTAATTGCTGATTAAACTAAATTTTTCGGAACATTTAGTGGTTGGAACATCTTCTAATTATAAGGGAACCTTTCCCATAATGTTATTTCAAGGCAAATTTCTTAATATTCCAAATCTACCCAGATTATATTTATTTGTCAATTTTATGCTATATAAGAATTAATGTCAGTTTCCAAAACTTTTAACCTGCTTTTGAAAAAAATCCGATTGCATTCAATTATTTTTGAATTTGTCCGGATCGGATTTAAATTTGTGATATTTTTCCAATATAACCAACTCGAACTTCATATAGTGGTAATTTTATGCTATATAAGAATACTAGCTGGACCCGTGCACGACTCGTAGAACTCATCCCATCGACTCATCTAATCGACTCCCGTAGAACTCATCCCAGTAGAATTCTTCCCGGTAGATTTCTTTCTTTTCCGTTGAATTCTTCCTCGTAGAGTTTTTCACAGTACAAATTTTAGAGTGGTGAGTTTTAGTGTGGTGAGTTTCAGTGTGGTGAGTTTAGGTGAGGTGAATTTTGGTGTGGTGAGTTTTAGTGTGGTAAGTTTTAGTGTGGTGAGTTTTAGTGTGGTGAGTTTTAGTGTGGTGAATTTTATTGTGGTGAGTTTCAATGTGGTGAATTTTATTGTGGTGAGTTATAGTGTGTTAAGTTTTAGTGTGGTGAGATTTAGTGTGGTGAATTTTAGTGTGGTGAGTTTCATTATGGTGAGTTCTAATGTGGTGTGGTTGCTTTTGTATATATTTTTTTGTATTTGAGTTTTTTGTTTCATCTTTTTAGCTTGTGTATGTGCTGAGTTATGTCGTTTGGAATGTTTAGGTTGTATGGGAGGTACCACGCCCCTTTGTCCAACCGTGCCCATATATAGCCTATGACACCCTCTGGACTCCATAGTATCCTGTTACAAAATTTCAGTTAAATCGGTTTAGCGGTTTAGACGTGATGCTGGAACAAACAGACAGGTCTGTCTGTCAGACAGACTGACCAAGAGTTTTATATATATAGATATGAGAATACCTATATGTTTTTATTTTTTTAGAAAATTTCCGACTGATTTTAAATATTTTCGAATTTATTCGACTCGGATTTAATACATTACTTCGGTAAATTGTTCGTGGCAAATATTTGAAACTAGCTGGACCCGTGCACGACTCGTGCCAAGATTTTATTAATATAAAAAACATTTTTATTATTTATATCAGGGGCCCGGCTTGGCTGTGAAAGTTTTTTTAATGGTTTTATAAATGTAGTAGCCAAATAATAATTCTCCGCCAAAACAACTTTTCTCAAAGACAATTTTTCTCAGACTGCCCCGTAATATTCTTCCCCATAGAACGCTTTCCCGGTAGAAATCTTCCCATAGAACTCATCCCGGTAGAATTCTTCCCGGAAAAAATCTTTCCGTAGAACTCATCCCGGTAGAATTGTTCCCGGTAGAATTCTTTCCCGTAGAATTCTTCCCCGTAGAGTTTTTTACAGTAGACATTTTAATGTGGTGAGTTTCAGTGTGGTCAGTTTAGGTGATGTGAATTTTGGTGTGGTGAGTTTTAGTGTGGTAAGTTTTAGTGTGGTGAGTTTTAGTGTGGTGAGTTTCAATGTGGTGCAATGTGGAATTTTATTGTGGTGAGTTTTAGTGTGGTAAGTTTTGGTGTGGTGAGTTTTAGTGTGATGATTTTAGTGTGGTGAATTTTAGTGTGGTGAGTTTCATTGTGGTGAGTTCTAATGTGGTGTGGTTGCTTTAGTATATTTTTTTTTGTATTTGCGTTTTTTGTTTCATCTTTTTAGCTTGTGTTTGTGCTGAGTTATGTCGTTTGGAATGTTTAGGTTGTATGGGAGGTACCACGCCCCTTTGTCCAATCGAGCCCATATATAGCCTATGACACCCTCCGGACTAAATTTACAAAATTTCAGTTAAATCGGTTCAGTGGTTTAGACGTGATGCTGGAACAAACAGACAGACAGACCGTCAGACTGACAGACGGAGTTTTATATATATAGATAATTAGATTTTTTACCATTTTGTGATTTATTGCTTCTTAAAAAATTACGATAATGCCGAATATATAAAACCAATATTTCCGACTCGTATTTTTCCGAATAAGTCATATTGGCTGGGGGATGGGGTGTCTCACCCCCTTACACCCCTATAGGTCCGGCCCTGGATTCTACTTTCCTTAAGTAGAAAGGATTGCAGAAAACTGACGGGACACAACTCATGTGAAAACGAGTTGGGAAAGTTAGATCACATGTTCGTTCACATGTGACGGAATTTTATAGTCGGTCGGGCCCGACTAAAGAAAACCATACACCATTGGTGGGAATATTAATGAGGGATATTTAATTGTATACCTTAAATTAAGTTCTTAATTGGTATATTATTCACATATCAGAAATTTACGTCTTATATCCCCTTAATCTAAAAAAGTGATATAAAAGTATAAAAAACTAATAAAAAAATTATAAAGATTAAAGTGGGTGGACCACTTTAGGCTAAAGGCTAATATTTCATAGATTTGATTATAATTATTTACGACTCTGTTCACTATGAAAACCCGGAAAATATTAAAAAAAAAAATAGGGGCGGATCACGCCCATTTTTGTACCACATATTTTTAGGTAAATTGTACCAATACGTTTTAAATTTTATAACTATATCTTGAATACTTTTTTTGTTATTGGTTCTCAAAAAGTTATATAAAAGTGATTTGTTTGGAAGGTGGGAGTGTCCGTTGACCGATTTGGCTCATTTCCAAAGCACAGGCGTGATGAGAGAGGATCAGATTCATTCTTAATCTTATATTCAATAATGTATCTAAGAAATATCATTAAAAACTACGAAACTGGGTCACAGTATAATGGATATAACCATGTCTGAGTGCTGTGGCTCTATTTTTAATCCACAAAAAAAGAAACAAAATAAAACTTTTCTATGCATCGTAATTTTTAACAGCTCATTACTGAGTGTGAATGCGTTGCGTTGACAAAACTTTTAAATTTTCCAACCATTTAATTGCATAATTGCGGTGTTGACCATGTGGGAATTTTAACAGCTTTAGTCTTTTAGAACATTAATAATTCAGCAATGATGGTATTCCAACGAATGGCTAATGTGACTTTTAGTGATTCTACGCGTAGTCGTTCTAAAAAGTTTTAATTTCAATACTAGGAAAGCAATTTACATATGCACGTTGAAAATAAAGGCGTTTTCAGTTTGTTGGAAATTGTTTTATTATAAGATTTTAGAATTTACTTTGTGAGAATTATATAGAGTGTTGGTAATAGAAAAGTTCAAAGACAAATTGGAATAGCAATCAGTAATCAAGATGCAAACTAATCTACAATTAGTGTCAAACACTGAATTACTGAAGTGCTTTACCGCATATCAAACACCGCCGCAGTACCACATTATTTACTCATTGCAAATTCTAAACACACAGATATGAATTTTCAACTGAAATTTATTGTTAAAAGTTTGACCAACTCGTTAGCCTCGTCCAAAAATGCGCATGTGACCAGAAAGCAGTGCCAGTGTTGCCACGTTTCAAGGATTTTGCGAGGATTTGTGAGAAATTTTACTTCAAAAAACTTGGCTTTAGTTTTCGTTGTCATTTCGAAATGTCTCTCGACTCGATTCGAGTCCAACCAACCAACCAGTCACAAGCTCAAACGAAGTAGGTACTATGTACCAACAAACGTTGAAACTCAATTGCAATTCGTTGTGCGTAACTTTTAATTGGCCCAAAACAAATGCTTCCTTGTGTGCAGAAAGAAGTGCAGTCATCAGACCACAGTCACAGTAAATTGATAACTATTGAAGACCATGCACATTGCACAACTAACGAATTTTAATTACGCACGATGAGCACTGCGTTACTCACACAGAAAACAGTCAGCAAACGAAGAAGTTATAAGTTTTGTATGCAAGTTGTTCACCAGAAACAGACTGTTTCTTGAGGCAACTTTTTGCTTCATTAGTTACAGAGTTGCAAATATTGTTTTGCAAATAAAACCATCTAATAAGGAGACTATAATATTTTTTCCAATATTATCTAGTATAAGACATATCTATTTGTATGGGAACTAAACACGTTGGGATGTAAACTCAAAATAATGCAGTGGATATACGCGATGATGTTTCGACCTCTCATAATTTAGGAAATAGTAATATGATCGAAAAGATTAGATCTCTGTATGGCATAGAAGTCTTTGGATAATGTTCAAAGATTTGCCTAACAGGTGTCATGAGAACATGTACCTCTGTCGCATTGGATGCACTACTATCACCTCTTCACCTATTCCTAAAGGGGTGTAGTAAACGGGGCATTTTATCGCATGGTAAACGAATGCACTAAAAGCGCATGGGACTCTGGGAAGCTAGTCTTCCATTTGAAAACCTTCCACTGATCACAACCTTAAAGCAACATTAATCTAAAAGATTTTACTTTGTAAAGAAATTCGCATTTAAATCCAGTAATGAGCAGTAAGGAAGATTAGGTCACATAGAAAATTTTGAAATCACTACAAACATGCAATCGCGGAAAATTTTCCTTTGCTTTGAGTACCCAAATGGGTATTTCCAGAAAAACATCAACCATGATCGAAAAATTGAAAATGCCCAAATCATAGAAATAGCGGTAGATTTGGAATCTTAAATATGTGAATCTAAATATCTGAAAAGAAAATTGAATTTTTTTTTTTTTAATTGAAATGAAATACAGATACAAAATATTAATTTCTGTTTCTTCACAAAACATAATTTAATATATCTAAAGCTGGAAAATAAGTATTGAAATTAAAATAAGAGACAAATTTTTATTTTTTTATAAGGGTCACGTATTAACACGTACGAACCAAAAAGATACATTTATTATCATGTTAAACTAACAACATTTTTTAATGAGTTGAATCTTCTGGTTCTATAGCAGAATTTCCTGGGAATTTTCAAAAATGTAAACATCGATTTCATCGTAATTCTAGAAAATTTTTGAGAATTAATTGAAATCTGTCACGTCCGGAACTCTGAGTACCAAAAATATAAAAAATATAAAATAAAAAAATTAAAAAAAAACAGTTGAGAAGGTTAGATCACATGGAAAATATTAAAGCAGATGTTATTATGATAGTTAGTATTACCAAAATTATAGTCGATCTAAGCTGACTATAAATACCCTACACATATGAGTGGTTACCATTCAAAGTGGTATATAGGTTACCAGGGTATACGAATCCTGAAAATAACTACAAACTTTCAATCGCTGAAGAATTTCCATTCATTTGATACCCATATGTACAAATGGGTAGGTGTACCGAATTTCGATTTTTTTTTGGAAACCACATGAGCATGATGTCAATATATGTTTGACCAAAAAAGTTTACCTAAGCACATATACAGTAAAATTGATCTGTAGATGAAAATTTTATAAGAGGTATTTGAACATAAGTGGTCGGTTCTCAGGTCGCAATAGATCGATCATTTCAATTTTCTTGTTCAGACAGCTTAAATATATAATAATAATAATAGTTTGGCGCTACAGTCCTGTTTAGAACTTCGGCCGAGCTCTCTCACCATTTTGAGCTGTGCGTGTTATATTTGTACTCAAAGTGGTGGGACCTACAGTTTATTGCCGAATCCGAACGGCGGGTGAGAGCTTTTCATAGGCAATGGTTTTACTCTCGTAGGTTTGCCATTTACTGACGAGATATAGCGCGGTATAGAAAAATGTTTCTATGAAAAGATGTTGTTAGCCCCAGTCCAGGCTTGAACCGGGGGCCTTTCGGCTCGCAGTCCAACGCACTAACCACTGAGCTACCGCGGCTTAAATATATAAGTAATCTAAATCTAAAGTTTCATATATCAAGCTCTTCTACTTTTTCTGTAATCGTGATTTCAACAGACAGGCAAACGGACATCGCTAAATCGACTTAGGAGGTCATGCTGATCAAGAATGTATATACTTTTCCATACCGGAGATGCTTTCTTCAGGGTGTTACAAACGGCATACCAAACTGAATATACCCATTCATTCACACTCCTTCTGCAAATTCGAATCTTACATCACTTTTATTTCGTAATAACGATTATTAATATTGTCAGATATAAAATTATTTTTAGCAAAAATCGTAGTGCAAATTTTCATACAGAACGTCCGGAATTATTCTGTGATTTATTACGAAAAAACTATAAATTTTAAGTACAAAATGTGTATATAAAAAATAAATTAAATTATCTTTACAAATTATCTAAAAACGAGTTGGGAAAGTTCGGTCACATGGGGCGGATTTTTATAGTCGGTCGGGCCCGATTATGGAATACCCTACACCTTTGGTGGGGATATTAATGTGGGATATTTAATTGCATACCTTAATTTTAAAGTTTTTAATTATGCTGAACCTCCCCTCCCTCAGAATATTATTCACATATCAGAAATTTACGTCTTATATCCCCATAAATTAAAAAAATTATATAAAAGTATAAAAAACTAATAAAAAGAATAGAAGCATATAATTGGGCGGACAACGTCTATATTTAAAATGTTGAAAGGCTAATATTTCATAGATTTGATTTTAGTAATTTACGGATCAAATTTCCACTATGAAAACCCGGGAAATAATGAAAAATAAAATGTGGGCGGATCACGCCCATTTTTGGATCACATATTTTTAGGTGAATTATAACAATAAATTTTAAATTTTATACCTATATCTTGAATACTTTTCGAGTTATTAGTTCCGAAAGAGTTATATAAAAGTGACTTGTATGGGAGGTGGGCGTGTGCGTTGACCGATTTGGCTCATTTTCAAACACAGTTCCTACTTTTGGCTAAAATATAATAATACGAAATTTTATCGCATTCTGATCACTATTTCTCAAGTTATTCTGTATTCGGACAGCAAGACAGCAAGACGGACAGACAGACGGACATGGCTAAACGGACTCGGGTAGTGATGCTGATCAAGAATATATATACTTTTCCATAACGTACACGCCTCCTAAGGGGCGTTACAATATATGCACAAAGTTAATATACCCTGACATAGGTGTAGGGTATAATTAATCTAAAAGATTTTACTTTGTAAAGAAATTCGCATTTAAATCCAGTAATGAGCAGTAAGAAAGGTTAGGTCACATAGAAAATTTTGAAATCACTGCAAACATGCAATCGAGGAAAATTTTCCTTTGCTTTGAGTACCCAAATGGGCATTTCCAGAAAAACGTCAACCACGATCGAAAAATTGAAAATGCCCAAGGCTTAGAAATAACGGTGGATTTGGAATCTTAAATATGTGAATCTAAATATCTGAAAAGAAAATTTAAATCCGTTAACGATAACGTTAACGTAAAACTTGTAGATAATCAAGCCGACTATAAATACGCTACACATATGAGTGGTTACCATTCAAAGTGGTATATAGGTCATCAGGGTATACGAATCCTGAAAATAACTACAAACTTTCAATCGCTGAAGAATTTCCATTCATTTGATACCCATATCTACAAATGGGTAGGTGTACCGAATTTCGATTTTTTTTTTTTGGAAACTATGATGTCAATATATATTTGACCAAAAAAGTTTACCTAAGCACATATACAATAAAATTGATCTGTAAATGTAAATTTTATAAGAGGTATTTGAACATAAGTGGTCGGTTCTCAGGTCGCAATAGATCGATCATGTCAATTTTCTTGTTCGGACAGCTTAAATATATAAGTAATCTAAATCTAAAGTTTCATATATCAAGCTCTTCTACTTTTTCTGTAATCGTGATTTCAACAGACAGACAGACGGACATCGCTAAATCGACATGCTGATCAAGAATGTATATACTTTTCCATACCGGAGATGCTTTCTTCAGGGTGTTACAAACGGCTTACCAAACTGAATATACCCATTCACTCTTAGTGTAGGGTATAAAAATATAAAAATCCTTCTGGAAATTCGAATCTTACATAACTTTTTATTTCATAATAATGATTATTAATATTGTCAAATATAAAATTATTTTTAGCAAAAAATCGTAGTGCAAATTTTCATACACAACTTCCGGAAATATTCTGTGTTTTATTACGTAAAAAATATAAACTTTACGAACAAAGTGTACACAAAAATAAAGTAAATTATCTCAGCTATCTTTCTAAATTATCTAAAAAAAATAATTTGTACGCAAAAATAGTTTTTAGAAAAAGAAAAAAAATTGATCCTTTCCGGCATTTTTCTGTGATTTATTTTGAAAAACTATAAACTTTGGAAGCAATTTGTAAATAAATAAATAAAGTATGTGATTTCAGCTATTTTTTAAAATAATTCGAAAAAATAATTTGTACGCATAATTCGCTGACTTTTTGGAATATCCATATGAACCTCGACATTTACATCCGTTTTTGTACCCCTAGTAGAAATTTTGGTAGGGCCATGGTCATGAAGTGATCATGTCATTATTTGAGGTGATCGGGATATGACGAGGCCCATAATGTCCTTGTAACGCAGTGTCCTGATCATGTATTGACCTCGGGCCATGATCATGTACTGATCGGGCAATTCCCCATTTTAATATTTACCCGACAATTGCCTTGTCTGAGCCCGAGCATAATAGGGTTTCTCTCATTAATCTCGATCATTGCTTGATACTAATTTCGTTATGAGGAACAAATAATGTAGCTATGATCGGGAACATGGACTGTTTAGATAATCTGCTATGGTAAGCAGGATAAGGGCATGCAAGGGCAATGATCATATTTTCTCTAATAGGGCTTACCCAACGAAAACCCGATCATTTCCCGATGGCGCATCGGGCAAATTTCTACTAGGGTACCGTCCGGAACGACAACTATTTAATTTATATCTTTTGATCTACCATTTTTTTATACGTTTAGTTCTATTTAAATACTACTTGCACAAAAATCAAGTAAATTCATTAATTTTCCTTCGAGATACTAAAGTTTTAAGCGTACGAATGTCTCGTCCAGAACCCCAGGAACTGACCAGATGTGATTTATACAGGAATCAATGGTGAGCCTTACTATCCTCTTCTCAATAATAATTAAAATGCTTGCAAGAAACTATGTCAAGTTTTGCTCAGGCATTAGACATAATACGAAATAATAACAAAAACAGTTCTACACTTCTATGTAAATCCACTTCGGTATTAGTTTCGATTTATGGAAACAATTAAAAGTTGTATAAAACACAGTTCAACTTTATCACTAACACAAATTATACAATTTATAGTTACCTATATAGCACGTAGAACTATTTAGAGAAGTTTTAGTGCAAATCTAAGAAATATTTATGACACAAGAAAAAGGAAAATGCAACAACAGCAGAATAACAATTTGAAAAGTTTGCCAAATATTGTGGAAATTTCAGACAAATGACAAACACTTGACATTGATTTAATCTTCTGCAAAATTTATGCATATTTAATATGAACTTGATGAATATGAAGTTGATGGCTACTTATCAATGGACGGTTGAAGAATAAACCTTTTCGAAAGCAAAGTAAATTAAGAAAAACATTTTAAATTGATGAGTTGTAACGATGTTTCGAATTTTTAGAAAGAAGTGTAGAATTCTCTTCGACTGCAATATTTATTTCTAAACTTTTGGGATAGCAAAGCAACAATTTATTGTAGCCTTTGATTTATACTCGAAATGCCCACGACTGTCGGAAATTAGCAAAACAAGAAAATACATTAAAATTTATTAATAACGTAATTTGGCAATCAAACGGAGCAGTAACCAATAAAAACAAAGAACCACACTAAGCGGCAAAAGGACATCAAAAGTTGTGTAATTTGATGGTCTTGGCAGCGCAGGCTGGGATTGTATTTTCGGCATTCAAATATTTTATTTTTCGCAGCTTTTGTCTTTTGCATACTTTGGTCAATAGCTGTTATTAATGGGATTAATATAAATTTTTTGTGGCTTGGTTGGTAGTTAAAGGAATGAGTGGGATTCGTAATTATAGTAACTGTTTTGATTTGATTTTGATAATGCATTCAGCATCAGCCTTGATGATGACAATGCCAAAAAGTTAGACAGCAATGAATTCTGGTATTTTTGTGGAATTTTTGATGAATTTTTGAAATTGCAAAATAATTCATTATTAATTAAAAGTCATTATGTTAAATAAATTGTGGTTGAAGTTGAAATGGGCTTTTTGTGTTTTGGTTTTTGTACAATTATCTGCTGATAAATATGCATGCTATGCCGTGGCGGCACTCCAGCTGTTCAACTGACCAATTTGGATATTTGCCAAAGGTTTCAAATGCCACTAATATCGGATTTTATTACACTTTGGGCAACTGCGATAAAACGAGCGGTGTGGAGAGCGAGAGAAAAAGTGAAACTTTTTCATTGACTACTGTGGCACAAAGTGAAATTCAAATTCACCACATGGAATTTAGAGCAGTGGCCACTTGGAAGTTTTCCTCAGGGTGGAACAGGCAGCATATACTCTGAATGCAGTTGGTGAGCATGTAAAATTATCAAATGAATTTCAACTGTTTTGTCCCCAATTGGGGATGGCAATGGGCGCCATAAGAACCACAACTAATTCAATGTAAATTTATGCATTGCTAGCTAGTTAGGGACTTGTGTGAGTAACTGTGTGACTCGAGTGAATCTTTATTTTCAAGCTATATTTTTGAAAATAGTTTTTATATCCTATCAATCATTGGATCTTATGCTAAATTTCTGCATATGCTAAGTTGCGGCAACCAACTTTTCGGTTCTCTCAACAGTTAAATCGTTTATTTAAGGTAACACTTAAAGGGTTGTACACTCAAAATCAGAACTGCTTAAAATATACGAAATCGTTTCTGTATTTCACGAATAAATTCGTGAAATTTAGCCTCGAAATATTTCTTAAAATACAAGAGAGAAATATATGATAAATTTACGAATATTAACTGTTTATTTAACGAAACTATTCGTAGATTTTATCTACGAAAGCCATTCATATATATTACGAAAGATTTGTAATTTATTGAACATTTTTGTACTGTTTTACGAATATATTCGTACGTTTTACAAAATTATTCGTACTTTTGACGATAGCGTTCGTACATTTATGACACATGTAAAACATTTTACGAATCTTTCGTAAAATACAGGAACACTTTCTTTAAAAAAAACTGACGATAAAAATGAGGATTCATTCATTAAAAAAACGAGTTGGGAAAGTCAGGTCACATGGGTAAGTTCGGTCACATGGGGCGGATTTTTATAGTCGGTCGGGCCCGACTATGGAATACCCTACACTTTTGGTGGAGATATTAATGAGGAATATTTAATTGTATACCTTAATTTTAAATTTTTAATTATGCTGAACCTCCCCACCCTCAGAATATTATTCATATATCAGAAATTTACGTCTTATATCCCCATAAATTAAAAAATGTATATAAAGTATAAAAAACTAAAAAAAAATTTGAAAAATATAATTGGGCGGACCACGCCTATATTTAAAATTTTGAAAAGCTAATATTTGATAGATTTGATTTTAATAATTTACGGATCAAATTTCCACTATGAAAACCCGGGAAATAATGGAAAAAAAAAGTGGGCGGATCACGCCCATTTTCATTTTTGGACCACATATTTTTAGGTAAATTCTAACAATACGTTTTAAATTTTATAACTATACCTTGAATACTTTTCGAGTTATTAGTTCGGAAAGAGTTATATAAAAGTGACTTGTATGGGAGGTGGGCGTGTCCGTTGACCGATTTGGCTCATTTTCAAACTCAGTTCCTACTTTTGGCTAAAATATATTGAGACGATTTCATCGCATTCCGATCAGTATTTCTCAAGTTATTCTGTATTCGGACAGCAAGACAGCAAGACGGACAGACAGACAGACGGACATGGCTAAACGGACTCGGGTAGTGATGCTGATCAAGAATATATATACTTTTCCATACCGGACACGCCTCCTAAGGGGCGTTACAATATATGCACAAAGTTAATATACCCTGTACCTCATAGGTGTAGGGTATAAATATGAAATATTATGCACTTATTTGATACTTTTAAAACAAACAGAACTCACATAGAACAAAGTTTTAAACTGTCTGTCTTTTTAACTATCTGGGCAATACCAATTAAAATACATTTTCAAGTTGCTATTTAATGCAACAAATTTCTGTTTTTACTAATTATTAGTAAACAAAAGGGATTTTTCGTAAAATTATACATAAAGCCTCAAAATTTACGAAAGTTTAGTTATTTATATTATTCGTAAAATATATTATTCCTTCGTAAAAAAAATGAAATAGAAAATGTTGTAACGGAAGTTTCATAGTATTAACGAAATATTCGTAATTTTGTTGTTGTTTAAATTTTATTAATGTTATTGATTCGTAATATATACGAATCGTTCGTAAAAAATATATTAAATATAAAATATGTAAATATAAAATAGAAATTACCAATGTTTCGTGTATTCTACGAATTATTATATATTTTACGAAATTAAAAATTACAAACAAATATTTCGTGAAATGTCCTAGAAATTATTTTGAGTGTAGTTTGGACTATAACTCATTTAAAACTTTTTTTAATATAAAGTGGTGCTTTTTTAATTAGTACCAACAAAGTACACAGAAAAAAATCTTTAATATGATGACTTTATTCATAAATATTATGAATTTTTTCACCAACTACCAGATTCATCATATTGATACCACCGTTCAATAAATGACATATTAAAAAAAATTTTGTTCGAAAAAAAAAATTTCGAAAACAAAAATTTGTTCGAAAAAAAAATTGCTCTAAACAAATTTCTTGGACAATTTTTTTTTTCGAAATTTTTTTTTTTTTAAATATATTTTTGGAAAAATTTTTTTTTTTTTCAAAAATATATTTTAAAAATATATAAATTTCTATTAATAAAAAGGTGTTAATAAAATAAATATATTATAAAACATTTTACTAATTTATGCATGTCGAGCAAGCATTATATAAGAAAGAACTACTTAAGAACTGAGAAGTACGGCAAAAAATAAACGAAAAAAAAATATTTTTATAGAAATTTCGTTTAATGAACAGCGTTCTTCAATATGAAGAACATATATGTTGTATTTTATATTTTGGTTTATTAATATGATGAAACGTATTCTTCACATACAGTTCATCATATTGAAGAACACTTTTACGACAGTTACCAAGCGTTCTTAATATTTCTGATAGCACTCATAACAATAATGGCGTTAGTCATTAATATTAGAAATGGTTCTTTAATACAATGAATCATGGTTTGAAGAACGGAATTCATATTTTGTACATTGTACATTTTTTTCTGTGTACCAAGGCAGTTTCATCAAACAAATTTGTATAAATTTCGTTTTTACCGTATGAAATTGGTTGTGGCATTTAACATGATCAATTTTCCAACCTCAGGCCAGAGAATTCTGCTGTGTAAAGATTCCTGTTCTGTAACATTACTAAAATATAAACACTAATTTAATTTACAATATTATCTAAGGTAAGTTTGTCTTTTATAAATGACTGTAAATTGTCCGAAAGATAAACAGAAAGTTAACTGAACAATGCAATGTATTTATAATTGTTTATAGTGCTTTTAACTTCTCATAATCAAACCAGTTTTTCCATAATTTTCTACTATCTCAGTCACTAATTTGAAAATGTAGTTATTTTTATTACACAATGTACTAAAATAATGCATTTTATAGTAATTTCAAAGTAAATTATTTATTACAAATTCGCTCCAGGGATTCCAGAGAAATCAGTTGTTGAAGTAAGTTTTTTCCTAAAACTTTCATAACTTCTAAACGGATGAACTTAAATTCTCACTAAGTCACTGATTCCAAAATATAGTTATTTTCATTACACAATGTACTGAAATGAAGTCTTTATGATGTATTCAGAAGATTTTTGGTTATTTGATTCTAGATTTTTCATGGTCGTTTTCTACCGACTAATTCTAAAAATGTACTCTGTATGCACATTGCTTCAATATGCATTTCCCTAAGATTGACTGACGTCAAGATATCTTTTAATTACTTGCAATAAAATTCACACAAAACTTTACATCAACCCCTAGATGCATACAGATACTTCGACCCTCTACTCTGTTCTGGAGTTAACACTTTAAAACGTTTTTAATTAAATGAAGCCGAAGGTGTTGCTCATTAAGCCAGCGAAATTACCACATTATGGCAACACTTCCCTAAGACGTCGTTCCGTCAATGGTAGTGATTTTTAAGTGCTCTTTTAAATGAACACTACAAAAAATTCAAAAAAAAATACATAAAATGCGCAACTACTCTAAAGTTGAAGTGCTTTTTAAAAACTCCAACAATGACTCCCACTTTCGACCATTAACTAATTAAAAAGGTGAACGTTACAAAAACATCGTTCGCTCGAACTTAAGCAAATTACAATTTCACAACAAAAATAACACAAAAAAACAAAAATACTGTTCGTTTGCTGGTGCTTTTTTTTGCGTTTAGTTCATCAAATTGTTTCGTATTTCGTTTAAACATTCAGCCCAAATAAAGCGTTTTTCGTAGCCAAAAATTTTCACTATGTGGCGCTGTGCTTTAGCGGCACGTGCAAATAAAGTCCATACCACCATGGAAAAAACAGGGAAAACAAAAATATTTCCACAAATAGTGAGAACATTTTGTAAAATTAAAGTGCTGTCGACAACATATGTACATAGTGCAACGAACAAATAAGAATAGTGATACAATAAAAATTAGAGCAAACATTTAGAATAAATTTTTAGAAGGTTTGCGACGATTTATTAAAGCTTATTTCTTTGAAATTAATGAAGTAAAAGTTAATATATGTTGCATTTTCTTACATTTAAAAGGAACTTGTATTAAGGACTGCGTCGAATAAAATTGTCCGCTACAAAAATGAAAAAATCTAGAAATCTAGTAACCGAATTTTTATAGAATAAAATATTTTATTTGGCAAATTATTTTTAGAATTAAAAAAAATATATAAAAACCAGAAATTAATATTTTTTAATAAAAAGTTTTAATTTTTCCGGAACCCCTTCCATTAATGTTGTAATGGTACTGTCCGACACCCTCACAGCTGCTGAAGATCACTTTCTTTTAAAGTCTAGAAGGTCTTTGGCCACTTTTTTTGTTGTCTCCATCTCCCTTTTTACTAAAGCCCAGTACCTCTCATTCGGCCTGAGTTCTGGACAGTTTGGTGGATTGGCTTCTTTCTCTAGGCACCAAAATCACTGCATTTTGTTGGATCCACTATTAGGCCGTTTTGCTGTAGTGACATGAAGCGAGGTCAGGCCAAAAAAAATGTGGACACTTCATGTTGGCGTAAAAATGGAAGCAATCTCTTTTGCAAGCATTTCTTCACATATATTTCGCTATTAATTGTACCCGATGTCACGAATGAGCTGCTCCTTTTTCCACAACTACAAATTGCCTGCCAAACAAGGAATTTCTTTGGGAATTTTGTCATTTTTTTGACTTGAATTTTTCAGCGACATTTCCTCCAGAATCGGCTGTATAAAATTCGTGCCCAGGTAGCTGAGAAAAGTCCGCTAAATCATAAGTTTCGTCGTCCATTATGCAGCAATCGAATTTTTTAAAAAAATCTTGGTTCAGGTTTTTAGCTCGTTGTTTTGCGGTTTCATTCTTGACGGCATTTCTATCCGGAACTTTTTGGACCTTGTACGTCTTCAGCCCAGCTTCTTCCTTAGTCCTGCGCACGAAAGATTCTGAGCAATCCGCCTTTCTCGCCAATTTCCTTCCGGATATGCTTGGATCTTTCTTTAAAATATTCACAACCATGTTCGACTTTTCACGATCATGTGGGCCTTTTTTTTACCAGAACCTTTCTTCCGATCAATACTCAGGCCTTCCTTAAAGCGGTTGATAACGCCAGAAATGGTCTTAGGGTAAGCCCCTACCTCCTTGGCAATTTTTTTAAAAACCAACTACGTTGTTTTTGAAAAATTTTAATTATATTTTCTCGCACTTCCACTTCGTTTGCAATTTTCGCGTTAAATAAATATATAGTAACATTATCTTAGTTTTAGTAGAAACACATTTTAGTATTAACATATATGTAGTTGTTTTCCATACAAAAACTACATGCAATCCATACAACAACTACTTCAATGTAGTAAAAACAAATAAATAAACAAATACAATAAACAAATATATATTGAAACCTTAATCGTTTCCATATTCCAAATGGTTTAGGCCCTGAATCGAATACAGAAGAATTTGATTTTTTCATAGGTTTTTATATTTTTTGGGAGTAATCAAAATGAATTTAGTTTGTTGACAATTACAAAACAAAGCAATACCATTTCATTTTTTTTTAAATATAGGTGCCAATTTAAATCTCTAAAGTCAATTAAGAACTTTAGGTAGTTTTAAAATAAAAAAATTGATGTTTATTTGACCACACATTTCCAATAGAAAATACAAAGATTCATATGGTCCGTGTGATAGACATTCCGAACACTCTTTGATAACCTAATTTGGATTGATACGTAGGAAAAGTAAAATAATACACCTTTATGTAATTGAAATTTCCTTTCTAGTTCTACAATCATCGAAAAATATTGGAATATGAAAAAAAAAAAAATTGAATTTTTATGTATTTTTTTTTTTTTTTGTTTGTAACATTGTAACATGTTTGTAAATTTGTAACATAGCAAATCTGGCGCTGAGCGCAAAAAATGGTAAATGAATTGCTGTAGATGGAACACAATAAAATTAGAAACTAGAATAGAAAACACGCAACGGAGCATTACTTGCATAGTTGTTTTGAAAGAAGGGTGCATGTGGTTTTTTTTTGTGGCAGTAATCGACTGACTTGCTGAGAACCTATTTAGTTCGAGCTGCAATTGTTGAAAGCCTTTTAAACCGCTATTTTTTTTTGCAATACTTAAAACGGCTTTTAACTATTCTACGCGCTCTATCAACGACGAAAAAAATATGTATCAGAAAAAAATAAAAAAGATGAAAGCGACGAACAGCAGCAACTTTTCAGTCCCCACATAACTTTTTAACTGTTGTAATACGAGATGATGGATGAGCTGCGCAAAGGTAGAACCAGACGGAATGGGGGACTTGTACGAAATTACTGCCGACTCAAGGTAGAGTCTGACTCAGGGAAGGGCAGCTGACTCAAGGTAGGCACCAGATCATTTTGTAGACGAATACGAGGTAGCTTGAGTCATGTTGTGCTTTGCTAAAACGAGTCGAGTTGTGCGATGACAACATACAAACTTGTGGAAGTTTCATCATGCCACAATAAAACCGAGGTAGAAACCTCAAAGTGCTATGTAAATGCAACTTGTTGTAAGTGTTGCTTCAACATTTCGGCGGTTGAATATGTCGGCAGACAGACAGACAAACACAGATTCACAGCCAGGTGTATAAAAAGACAGGCAGCAGCACAGCTAGGCAGTTAGATGGCAGCACTTCTTTCTGTAAGAACCACCAGAACTGTGCCTCGGAAAATCGTTTCGGAAAGTTCGCTGAAGTCTTCTTTCAAGTGTAGCTACTATGTGTGCGGCACTTGCAACATCGAGTTTCACACAAAGTGTTGAGCGTAGATAAAATTTTGTTGCACCCACAAAATATTGCGGCGGCACATATAGCGGCAGTTCAGTCAGCAGCGCTGCATCACTATGTAGATGCAAAGTAACTCTAGTACTTGAGCAGTAGTGATGAGGATTTTTTTTACTTATAGTAAGAGTATCGAAAACAAAATGAATAACGGTTTTGATATTTTTTTTTTTACATTTCGATATCGCTTTTTCTATTTTCAATAAGTAAACATCGCAAAATTTTGAATCATTTTCTTAAAAAACAATTTGCATTCTACAAAGAAGATTTTGTGCCTTAACTGTAATTGACGGATGGATTTTAAAGGGGCATCGGGTTCATTCTCTGTTCTATAACTTCACTATTCGCCAAAGGGGCGAATGTATAATTTTTGACATTTTTGAATGTAGTTTTCCACAAGAATGCTGTGCCACAAAAGACAAAACATAACGGGCGAATTGTAAAAATTGTAAATCTTGTCATGACAAAACGGGCGAGTCTTTGCTTTTTTATAATTACTTTTTACTGGTGTAAGATTAATAGTGGTGTAAAGACAATAATTGTTTGTTTTTAACGCACCTATTGATTGACATCATTTTTTAAAAATTGTAAATCATTTTTCTTGCAAATAAAAAAAAATATTTTAAAATAATAATACCAATCGATAGGTGTTTTAAAAAGAAACAATTTATTATTGAACACCACTATTTTATTTTGTGCCATTAAAAAGTTATGTCGAAAAAACGAAAAGAATCTCCCTTTTGGGATGACAAGATTTACAGTATTTCGAATTTTTGTTATTTGCAAGAAAAATGTTTGTCAAATTACTTTTAAATAATGATGCCATATAGCTACATAAAATCCGTATTTTTAATTCAGAAAGTTGTCCAAATCAATTTTGTTTTATTTATGCTAATTGATGAATAAACCAAAATTAAAAATAAAATAATTAAACTTTAAACTTTATAATTTGATTTTCCAACATTTGTAAAAATTATTGAAAATACAATTTTTAAAGGTTACCAGGATTTTTCAAAAAAAAGTAGCTATATATGTACAAATTTCAGATCAAAAAACTAACTCTGCTAGACCATGTTTTTATTGGTTATTTTACTGGAAAATACAGTGTGGTTGTGATGTGATATTTTTTTAACTATGATCTTTAAAATATCCCTGTTCGGGATCCCTGTTTCGGAGTTTTCCATGTTTTATTTTATATATTTGATTTGGAATTTAAATGAACGTTTTTTATTTTTTTTTTTGCATCGCCCTAGTAGAAATTTTGGTAGGGCCATGGTCATGAAGTGATCATGTCATTATTTGAGATGTTCGGGATATGACGAGGCCCATAATGTCTTTGTAACGCAGTGTCCTGATCATGTATTGACCTCAGGCCATGATCATGTACTGAGCCTTGTCAGAGCACGAGCATAATAGGATTTCTCTCATTAAATTTCAATCATTGTCTGATGCTAATTCCGTTATGAGGAACAAATAATGTAGCTATGATCGGGAGCATTGACTATTTAGATAATGTATGGTAAGCATGATAAGGACATGCAAAGGCAATGATCATATTTTCTCTAATAGGGCTTACCCAACGAAAACCCCATCATTTCCCGATGGCGCATCGGGTAAATTTCTACTAGGGTCGTGCGATAAAATGCAGTTCTCTCCATTGTTGTGTTTTAACAAAATTCTTTTAATAAAATCT
The DNA here is from genome assembly GCA_951804985.1 of Dryomyza anilis. Taxonomy (NCBI): domain Eukaryota; kingdom Metazoa; phylum Arthropoda; class Insecta; order Diptera; family Dryomyzidae; genus Dryomyza; species Dryomyza anilis. The sequence continues at coordinate 98,914,278 of OX638132.1, forward strand.
GACTACACTTTTACGGGACACCAATAAATTCAATATATCTAGGGCAATATTAACTAAAGAAGTCTTAATTGCGAACGGGAAAATATTGAACGATAGTTGAATACTTTAACGAAAGTACTCGATATCAATTCTCAAGACACTAACGGTTATCGAGTTTACAGTACCCATAAAAATAGCATCAATATGTGTATGGAAACGACGTCTACGTCGTGATGTGTGCGGTAGAGCAACTTCTAACAATAAGTAAAATGAAGTTTTATTGCACTTGAATGAGTAACGGTGTTGCTGATTGTGATGGTGAACAGTATATGTGACGCTGCGTCATTTATTTGTTTGTTAGTGACACGGTCGTAATAATGGGGCAGGATGCAAATATGTAGAGGCCGATAAAGAACAATTTCTGAAAATATATTAATATCCTAATTAATTCAAAATTAACCCTAAAATTATTTTTATACATTCACAGGTCCAATGCGACCTTTGAACCGACCACCTATGTTCAAATACCTCATTTAAAATTTACATTGACAGATGCATTTTTCTTTACACGGGGTTATGTGAACTTTTTTTGTTCAAATATATATTGATTTTATGCCCAATTATATGTAAATAATATTTTCGCAAACAAAAAAAAAATCAGAATTCGGTTCACCTATCAATTTTTTTATATAGGTATCAAATAAAAGGAAATTCTTCACCGATAGCAAGTTTGTGGTTATTTTCAGGATTCGAATACCCTGGATACCTATGCACCACTTTAAATGGTAACCGCATACATTTTTATACCCTACACTAAGAGTGAAAGGGTATATTCAGTTTGGTACGCCGTTTGTAACACCCAGAAGAAAGCATCTCCGGTATGGAAAAGTATATATATTCTTGATCAGCATGACCTCCTGAGTCGATTTAGCGATGTCCGTCTGTCCGTCTGTCTGTCCGTCTGTCTGTCTGTCTGTCTGTCTGTCTGTCTGTCTGTCCGTCTGTCTGTCCGTCTGTCTGTCTGTTGAAATCCCTAAGACTTTTAAAATTGAAGAGCTAGATAAATGAAACTTATAACTTAGATTACTAATATACCTACGCTGTATGTGCGAAAAAATTGGCGAGATCGGTCCATGGTGACCTATGATCCGACCACTTATGTTTAAATACCACATATAAAATGTACATATAAAGATCAATTTTTATGTATACGTGCTTAGGTAAACTTTGTTGGTCAAATATATATTGACATCATGCTCAAATACATGATAATAATGTTTTCCGGCGAAAAGACTTGTGGTTCACAAAAAAAAAAATCGAAATTCGGTACACCTACCCATTTGTAAATATGGGTATCAAATGAATGGAAATTCTTCAGCGATTGAATGTTTGTAGTTATTTTCAGGATTCGTATACCCTGGTGACCTATATATCACTTTGAATGGTAACCACACATATGTGTAGGGTATTTATAGTCGGCTTAGACCGACTATAATTTTGATAATCCTAACTATCATAATTACACCTACTTTAAAATTTCCCATGTGATCTAACCTTCCCAACTGGTCACATATGTGTAGGGTATTTATAGACAAATTAGACCAACTATAACTTTCATAATAATAATAACTAACACCAACTATCACAATTTCTCTACATAAAAATTCCCCATGTGACCTAAACTTCCTTACTGGTTTATATTTGTATGTTGCAATCATAGAGGTTTGAACTAGCGCCCTTTCGCCTCGTTGACCAATGCACTTAACAACTGAGCCAACGATCCTTTATTATGGTATAGTATTTATTTAAATTACGAAATATTTGTAACGTCATGTTTTTAAAGTAAATCTATAGAAAATATATAAATATACAAAATTATATCAATTTACATATTTTTAATGTACCTTTTTAGGTATTACTCTATTACACAACATTATAGGCTTTGGCTATAAACATATTTTATATACGTTTTGTATTTTACTGTGTCATAATTTATGCCACAATCAACATACTAGCAATGTATATTAAAATAGTCTATATTTTAACTTTTTTTATTGATATTTAAATTCATCTCAACTTTATGACTTCATTAGGCTTTTACGACGGAGAGAGTAATGCGATACAGCATTGCAGCGCCGACAAAATGTCATTAACCTTAAGTGTAATTTATACATTTTACTTTCATTTAAACAATTTATACCTATGCCGTGATATGCATTGAAGATTAAATTTCAATTTGAAAGCCCTTACCAATGGTACATACAGCGTTACGGTAGCTGATTTACAATCGCTGAGATGTCGCTAACCTTGACTTTGATGGAGAGTTGATGGGTGACGTTTAATTATGATTGGGAATGATTTAAAAATAATTGAATTTTTTATCACAATCAATTAATAATCATACATTTGATTTTAGTGTTGAAGCCATACACTAAAAATAGAATATGTTAAAATTAAATGAAATTGTTTTAAAATTAATAGCAAACCACAATAAAACACATCTTAAAACAATTTAATTTAATTTTAAAACAGTTGTTATTAACACAAAATTTAAAACAATTTTATAACAATAAAACAACTGTTATTCAATTTTTATTTTATAAAAATAAAAATATATATATATATTTCTTTAAATTATTTTTTTTTTTAATTATAATTTATTTATTTAGTATTTTAGTTCAATTTTATTTTTTCTTTATCTAAGTTTTTCGCTTTGAATATTATCTTGTACTTGCTAAAGCCAATAACTAATTTTACTAACGGTCAATGGTTAACAAGGCTACTACTGTTTATCGTCATTTAAAAAAAAAAATTAAAATGCTGGGAAATCAAAATTTAAAGTTTGAAGTGATTTACAAATTTGCAAAATTTATATTTTTTTCAATTTTTTCTTTTATTTTGGTTTATTTGTCAATTAATATAACGTATATAAAATATCTTTAGATTTAGACAACGTATTGAATTATAAATACGGATTTTATGAGACTATATCCTGATCAAAACGAAAATATTTTTGTTTTTTATGCTATAACTTTTTATTAGCGCAAGATAAAATAGTAATGTAAAGGCATTAATTGTTTGATTTTAAAGCACCTATCTATTGGCATCATTAATTAAAAATATTTTGTCAAACATTAATTTGCCATTTGTTATTTGCCGGAAAAATGTTTAGAAAAATATTTTTAAATAATGATGCCAATCGATAGGTGCTTCAAAAACAAATAATTAGTACAACACTGTTTTATCTTACACCAATAAAAAATTATAGCAAAAAATCGAAGAAATTGGAAAAATTAAAAATCTTGTCATGCCAAAAGGGCGAATCTTTTCGTTTTTTTGCTATAACTCTTTAATGGTACAAGATAAAATAATGATGTAAAGGCAATTATTGTTGGTTTTCAAAGCACCTATCGATTTGCCATATTAATTAAAAATATTTTGTCAAACATTAATTTGCCATTTGTTATTTGCAGGAAAAAATGTTTGGCGCAATATTTTTAAATAATGATGCCAATCGATAGGTGCTTTACAAACAAACAATAAATATTTTATACCACTATTTTATCTTGTACCATTAAAGAGTTATAGCAAAAAAACGAAGAAATTTGAAAAATTGAAAATCTTGTCATGCCAAAAGTGCGAATATTTTCGTTATTTTGCTATAACTCTTTAATGGTACTAGATAAAATAGTGATGTTAAGGCAATTATTGTTTGTTTTCAAAGCACCTATCAATATGCTTTATTAATTACAAATATTTTGTTAAAATTTTTTCAAAATTCCAGCAAATAACAAATGTTTGGCAAAATAGCAGATCGGTGCTTTGAAAACAAACAATAAATGCCTTTACAGCACTATATTATCTTATACCAATAAAAAGTTATGGAGAAAAAACGAAAAGATTCGCATGACAAGATTTTCAATTTTTCAAATTCGTCCTTTTGGTTTTGTCTTTTGTGGCTAGAAATATCCAACAAAATGACACGCGATTTTGGCATAAACTACATTCAAAAATGTGAAAAAACCTAAATGTCAAAAATTGCACATTCACCCCTTTGGCATGATAGTGACGTTATTATACCTGTTTTATTAAATGTTGTTCTTCAAAAAGCAGCTATGAATAATATGGCAGGGTCACATCAAACACTAAATTTGAGTATAACGTATAAATTCGGCCCCTAGATGTATGTTGTATGCATTTCACATCGTAAATGCTGCATAGTTTTAGGGGCATGTCACGAATTCTCGATTTTTAAACGAATGCGATTTATCAAAAAATTGTAATTTTTATACTGAGAGAGAAAACTATGTTATTTTAACAGACGTAATTTTAATCACTTATGTATAAATTTTAACTATTCCACGTTGTAAATCTCACTTATTTTAGACTACACAATTACTTTCAGCCTCTCCAATGCTTCTTTCTTTTCTGCTTTGAATTCTTTTACAATTTAAGACTATACCACATTGGAAAGAAACACCGCCATATGCATGGCAGCATGATGCAGCGCATATTGTCGTCGGAGGTATATCATATAACCGCCAAAGACTTCATTTGAAGCGTCGACAATGAAAAATATATAAAAACGCATAATCACCATGAATTTGCATTTAAATAGGCGCACAACAAGTAACGCCAAGGTTGTGTCCAACAACAAAGAGTTGCTGGTGCTGCTGGTTACCACTACTGCTCCTGATACTGTATAAGGCATCTTTACAAAGCACATAAAAGGATTACGCGATACACAGAGAGACGCAGCGACATTACATTGACTGCAAACAAAGCCAGGACTTGCGAAAAGGATGATGTTCATGTGCGCGACGCCAAGTGGCAGAGGATATTGTCAATATAGTTGGCTCAAACGGCGGCAGGCAACTTCATTAATAAGCTGCGCGTTAATATTGATGATAACATTGCAGCAACAGCAGCATGTCGCAGCAACAAGACAGACTAACCGAGCAGCAGGGGTAGCAACAACAGGAGTTGCAGAATATGCGGATGTTGTTGCTAAATATGCTGCTGATGCTGAAACTACACACAATTATTATCGCAGCAACAGCAATGCACCAGCAACATTGTCAACATATGCAAATTATTTTGCCGCCTCACAACCAGAGGCGCTGCTTACACGTGATAATCGCGCGGAATTACGCGCCGCCACCAGGACAAGCGGATTTATGCCTACAACGCTGTCGGCGGCTGGGCAACACTATACAGCAGCAGGCGGCAACATGCTGCCAAGTAGCGCCTACTCCTCCTCATCCGCCGCCGCTGCTGCAGCTGCATCGTCCTTGCTGTTAGGCGAATCCTTTAAGCTACCTGCGGGTGACAAAATCGATTATGAAATCAATGCGGAAAATTATAATGATGCTGATGTTGCAACGCTGGAGGTACTAAAACACCCGCAACAGCAACAACAACAACGTTTTAATAGAGCTCAAGTGCCAGCGCAGCAACAAGAGGAAGAACAGCAACATTTCGATGAGCTTAGCGATTATTTGCACGCATATCCGGCGGAGAGTGCGCCATATTTGAACGACTATCATGTGGAGCCATTTTCCAATTATCAGCAACATGCGCGTGCCTACGGCGACGACAGCAATAGCGATATGTTTTTGCCGCAGTCTGTGACTTTTAAAATGCAGGACGTTGCGGTCGACAAAGCGCATTACAAGGATAATGCAGAGCACAAACTAAAATTGCAGCTAGCAACATACAAAGCGGCAGCAGCAGAAGCAGCAACACCAGCGGAAACTGATTACTTTGTCAAACAAGAGCAGCATCATCATTTTGAGACAGACGAGCAGCCACATAAGCGACAACAATATCACCATCATTTGCATCAGCCGCATCAGCACCATCATCACCATCATCGTCACCAACAAGAAGAGCAGCAACAACAATTGGCGCAACCTTCACAGCGCCAGTTACAAATTGCTGACAGCGAAGGACGCGCCATTGCCACGTCTCACCACGTTCACGACAACGAAAACCCTGATCGATCCGTTGATCCAACGAGTTACTACTATCACCAAGATCAAGAGAACCACATTGAGCAACATGCCCCGCAATACGCCAGCAATCTGCAGCTGTTGCAACAACAAATGCAACAGCAACAAGAACAATTCCACGAACTGCAACTACAACTACAACAACATGGTGTGCAATTGCAGCAACATCAACATCAGAAACAATTTACAATATCGCCTCAAATACATCAATTGCAACATGCACCACCACCGCCGCTGCCACCCATCACCAGCACCGTGCATCATACGCCAGCCAGTGCCGCCGCCATCCACGACATACCGCTGGGAAAACATGTGCACATCACCAAAAATGTACCCACTTTGGCGCAATACCAACAGCAACATGTACCTTTTAAACAGGCCGTACCCATTGAGATACCACATCCCGTGATCACAACCGTGCCACGCCCCTATCCCATACGCATACCCATGCCAAAGACTGTTGCCGTACCAGTGCTGAAAGAGGTAAAGATACCAATTGAAAAAATCAAACCATTCCCGGTGGAACGACGCATACCATATATTGTGGAACGACGTGTGCCGTATCGTGTGGAGAAACAAGTGGCCACACCAGTCTACTATCCGTACCCGATCAAGGTGCCGATTGTTAAGACAATTGTGCATCGTATTCCGGCGGCGCGACATCACGCTTCACCGCATCATCCTCACTATGCACAGCATCGTGTGGATTTAACGCGTCACCACAATTTGCTCGGACACAATTCGGAGGTCTTTTAGGCAATGCTGCATAAGACGATTGTTATTTTTAAATTTTGTTTTTTTTTTTACAAATTGTTATTAATTATTGTATCTCTTAAAGGCCATAAGCCTAAATTTATATCTTGATTAACCAATAATAAATCATGACATATTTCAGTAGTATCCTTAGGTCTGAACCTGCAACATCAAAAAATAGAACAAATTTTCTATGCGACGCTACCGCTCGGAAGACAATATCAAAACTTCCAGAGTTCAAGAGTTCAGAGTGGAAAATCTCGTATGGTTTCGGCATTAAACTGGATAAACTAGCACTATTCGAGTAAACATAAAATATGTCTAGCTCAAATGGTTCTTCACAACTGTTGCGCTATAATAATAATAATAGTTTGGCGCTACAGTCCTGTATAGAACTTCGGCCGAGCTCTCTCACCATTTTGAGCTGTGCGTGTTATATTTGTACTCAAAGTGGTGGGACCTACAGTTTATTGCCGATTCCGAATGGCGGGTGAGAGCTTTTCATAGGCAATGTTTTTACTCTCGGAGGTTTGCCATTTACTGCCGAGAGGTAGCGTGGTATAGAAAAATGTTTCTATGAAAAGATGTTGTTAGCCCCAGTCCAGTCTTGAACCGGGGACCTTTCGGCTCGCTGTCCAACGCACTAACCACTGAGCTACCGCGGCTACTGTTGCGCTATACTATTATATTAATACTATATATCATGATTGGAACTAAGTAATGTTTTTAATGAATATTTTTATTGTATGTTTTAAGTTTTGCATAAATTATCTTATGTTAATAATTTATTTTATCTTAAAAAGTTCGTGAAATATATTTTTATTAAAAATAATTTTTTTACAAAAAAGACTTATTGGTTATAGTTTGTAAAAATCAGTCCATCAATCAATTTAACTAGATTTGATTTTTATTTTAACTTATTACGAATGTTAATACCGGCAATTCGTATATATAACAAATTTATATTCGTAAATTTAAAACAAGATTGGAGTCTATATATAGAATTTTACGAAACATTCGTGTTATTTTTACGAATAATTAAAAATCGAAATCCTTTGCGTCAAATACCAACTTGGAGCTGCATTTTATTTTAATTAGTATCGCGCCCGCATCAGATACAACATATTTAAAAAAATACAAGCAGATTTGAAATGTATTCGGTGCGAATTCTGTTAGAGACAAAAGTGAAAAAGTATTCAATCACTGTATAATATTTCATATTTTTATAAAAGAATCGTAATTTTCATCGTCAGATTTTTTTCTAAACAAAGTATTCGTGTGTTTTAAGAAAAATTCGTGTATTTTACGAAAGAATCGTAAAATGTTTCATATGTTTCATAAAATGTACGAATATATTCGAAAATTGGTGCACAAATATTCAAAAAATTAAGAATCTTTCGTATTATGTACGTATGACTTTCATAGCTAAAATCTACGAATAGTTTTGTGAAATTAACAATTAATAATCACAATTTTATCATAAATTTACGAAAGCTCTTTCGAATATGTTACGAAATATTTCGTGGACACACTTCAAAATTTTTTTTTTTGTAAAATACACATATAATTTCGTGTATTTTAAGCAGATTTTATTTTTAGTGTACAAAACTAAAAACTTTTATACATAAAATTGATATAAAATTGAACTGTATGTAGTTACCCAAGCACAATCGGATCACTGATTTCGGGAACTGATCTTTGATTTTATTTTTGTCTTTATAAGAACCCGATCATTTATACGACTGCCATAATCAGGTCATGCGACTTTGCTACAAATCGTACTGTTTTTGGGAGCATAAGCCTCTTTTTCTAAAGGACTGCCATAATCAGGTCATGCGACTTTGCTACAAATCGTACTGTTTTTGGGAGCATAGGCCTCTTTTTCTAAAGGATGTCTTCCTAAAAATTATGCTATATTCAGATTGTTTGAATTATCTTTGTTTTATTTTAAGAAATCAAATTTATTCGCACTTTCTTGATAATGTTGCGAAAGAAATACCTAGTTAGGTTTAAGAAATCTCTAATAACAATTTCAGTAAGCCAATGCTCACGAACAGATCCTGTCAGTATTTCAGATTACAGACCCAAACGAGGTAACATATCGGGGGCACGATATCCTTGTAACGCAGTTGCATTAACGGGTACTTCTCAAGGGCCATGATTTGGTGCCGGTCGTGCAGTTTGTTATTGCCTTGTTTACCGTAACTTAGCCCGGTTAGGACCGGACAAAAAATAATTTATACATCTTAACCCGACACAAACTTTTTGACACCCCAGACAAAATTTTTGGCATGGTCGAGGCTGTTTAGAAATAAGTTTCCTACATATTTCAAACAGACAAAGGCGGATTGTGTATCACAAGCTGTCTATTTTCTGCCCGTTCTCAAAAATATGACGTGTATCTGCCAATGAAATTCCATTTGCTGGATATATTCCCAAAATATTCCTGAAAAATGTCAGAAATTTAGTCTCTGGACGCAAACGTAATACAAGAAATAGAAATAAATTTACTCACCTCGGACAAAATATTTTTCCGGAAATGTATAGCAAATTCACGGCATATTTTAGGAACGGGCAGAAAACTAACAGCTTGTGATACAAACTCCGCCTTTGTATGTTTGAAATATGTCCAAGAAATGTTTCTAAACTGCTTCGACCCTGCCAAAAATTTGGTCTGGGGTGATATACACATTCCAAAATATTTCATGCATCTGTGTGTATTCCCGAAATATTCCTGAAAAATGCCACACATTTTGTCTCGGGCAGCTTTTAAAAATAAATATTATTTTAGATATTATTAAAAAAATAGAAATCTATTGTATTTGTACTCACATATCATAAAAAATATCTATAATAGTTGTAAGTTAAATCTGCTAATTTTTCGTTTAGGATAAAACATTTTGGGGTCTCCTGTTTAGAATGAAATTTCCTTTTGGGATGAAATAAAGTAGCTCTAATCGGGTTCATTAACTGTTTAGTTAATATAAATCATTAAATGGAGAGATTGATAAGTTCTAGACAAGGACATGTTTTTGTTTATTCCAATAGAATTTACCAGAAGAAATCACGAGAATTACCATCGGGAAAATTTTTACTAGAGATATTATGTTCTTCCAACTACACAGAGAGAAGATAGTTTTGAATGTTACCGTTTTTTTTTTTATAAGCCAGATTTAATAATTTGTTTTATTTTGTATTTCGCATTGCAGGTGCTGTCTGGTCTGTTGGTTTGAGAAAATAATGATATTATAAACAGGGATCGCAAAGAACCGAAATCAGAAACGTTCCAATTTTTGGAACCACAATTGGAACTGTTATTAAAAAATGTGTGAAACTGAAATCTGAACCAATATAAGGACTGCGTCGAATAAAATTGTCCGCTACAAAAATGAAAAAATCTAGAAATCTAGTAATCGAATTTTTATAGAATAATATATTTTATTTTGCAAATTATTTTTAGATTTAAAAAAAATATAAAAAACCAGAAATTAATATTTTTTAATAAAAAGTTTTAATTTTTCCGGAACCCCTTTAATGTTGTAATGGTAGTGTCCGACACCCTCACAGCTGTTGAAGACCACTTTCTTTTAAAGTCTTGAAGGTCTCTGGCAACTTTTTTTGTTGTCTTCATCTCCATTTTTACTAAAGCCCAGTATCTCCCAATCGGCCTGAGTTCTGGACAGTTTGGTGGATTGGCTTCTCTAGGCACCAAAATCACTGCATTTTGTTGGATCTACTCTAAGGCCGTTTTGTGGACACTTCATGTTGGCGTAAAAATGGAAGCAATCTCTTTTGCAAGCATTCCTTCACATATATTTCGCTATTAATTGTACCCGATGTCACGAATGAGCTGCTCCTTTTTCCACAACACAAATTGCCTGCCAAACAAGGAATTTCTTTTGGAATTTTGTCATTTTTTTTGATTTGAATTTTTCAGCGACATTTCCTCGAGAATCGGCTGTATAAAATTCCTGCCCAGGTAGCTGAGAAAAGTCCGCTAAAACATAAGTTTCGTCGTCCATTATGTAGCAATCGAATTTTTTAAACAAATCTTGGTTCAGCTTTTTAGCTCGTTGTTTTGCGGATTCATTCTTGACGGCATTTCTATCCGGAACTTTTTGGACCTTGTACGTCATCAGCCCAGCTTCTTTCTTAGTCCTGCGCACGAAAGATTCTGAGCAATCCGCCTTTCTCGCCAATTTCCTTCCGGATATGCTTGGATCTTTCTTTAAAATATTCACAACCTTCTTCGACTTTTCACGAACATGTGGGCCTTTTTTTACCAGAACCTTTCTTCCGAGCAATACTCAGGTCTTCCTTAAAGCGGTTGATAACGCGAGAAATGGTCTTAGGGTTAGCCCCTACCTCCTTGGCAATTTTTTTAATTTGAATCTTGCAATAGCACATTATGGGAAGATATGTAACGGACAATTTTATTCGACGCAGTCCTTATTACCGGAATCGGAACCTCTATTTTTTAAATCTTGAAACCGGAACCGATATTTGGAAGAGTTTTAGTCCCTGATTATAAATATATGGAAAATCATGATGATGTCATTTTCATTTGAATATTATTGGAAGGAGACTTTATAATATCCCGATAATATCATTCCCAAAATTGATCATTCACACAACAAAAAAAAGAATTCTATCAACAACCTTATTGATGAATTCATTCATTTAATTAAAATCGTATTTTTTAAATATTTTTCATTTTCAATATTTTTAACATCTAATTTAAACTGAAATTTGTCTCTATTTACACATTTATGTATTAATAATTCTTATAAATTTTATAATATTTACTTTGTAATTATGCCGAGACTAAATTTCATCATATTAATGAACAAGTATACATCATATTGATGAATTTTGTTCATCAACCCATATTTATTTAAATATCATAAATTATATCAGAACTATAAATACATGAATGTCTAAATGGAGACAAATTTTAGTTTTAAATCATCAATATGATGAATACTAGTTGTTGGTAGAATTTTTTTTGTGTGTTGAATATTCGCCTAGTACTAACCAACTAAGACTTGCCTCAAACATGATCCTGTTATTCCTTATTTCTACTAGGAATTTTGAATATTCACTTTTGTATAGGATTATCTTCATCAGATAATGATTGTGTAGGAAAAGTATTTTCAAACATTGTATAAAGTTCAATAAACGGAAGAGTTAAAATAACTTGAGTTCACTGAATTTTAGCAAAGTTATTATTTGACAAACGATAAGTGAAGTAGAATTTACAACGGATATTAAAACTTCAACCAAAAAAAAAAAAACAATTTAAGGTAGCATCTTTTTGAGCAGTTTCATGTATGCATTTCCTCGATATGATTTTCCACCGCCCCCTAAATTTGCTACATCATTTATGCTATTTATGAGCATGAAACTTTTGCCGGCGCTTACTGGCTGGCTGAAGGAAACTTCAAAAGACGTTATCTTTCAAAAATGTTAGCAATACCACATGAGCAACAAAATCAAAAACAACATCAGCAACAACAAAATCAGGAAATGAAAATACGTAGCAATCAGCAACATTTGCTGTTGCTAGAAAACAAAATGCAAGAACAACATGAAGAAGAAGACGACTTTGTACCCGAGTAGTGGATTATGCAACAAGCATAATCGTGGTTAATTGTTGTTGGCTTTGTTGCTGCTGCTCTTGTTCCTGGTGTTTTCGTTTCGTTATTGCAAGGATATGGAGCAAAGTCAAGTTTTTCGTTACGTTAAAACATAAGTGAAATTAGAAATTCGTTGTTGTTGTTGATGTTACGTTACAGTTTTAATAATTTAACATTTTTTTTGTGCAATACCACGTCTCGAACTGTGTTGTTTCTCAAGTTGTTGAGGGTTGTGAGGATATTCTTGAGAGAACCGACAGAAATGTAAACATTTTGGTTTACGTTGCTGTTTTTCATACTTATCAACAATTTAGAGAGAGCGAGGAAGGAAACCAGATTTTATAGTCAGACGCTGTATGTAGGTAGGTAGGTACTATATGCACGAGTTTAAAATTGCTATTTTATATCAGTAGGGAACCGGAAAAAACACAATTTCCACACAAGCCATGCGAACGAAAATATCATCGAACGTGTCGGTTGTGTTCTTGGAAAGTTTTGCCTAAGAGGAAAACTATCGGAAAAGTATTAGTTTCCAAAGAAATAATTAATTTGTTTTCGATTTAATACAAATTTAAATATACACTTATTTAGTAAATGAGTATGTGTAAGCACAAGTCGCATGTGTTTGAAGAGCTTAACGGAAAAATTTTGTTTAAAGTTTCAGCTATTTAAATAAAGTTTATCAAAAGCATTTCTTTCAGATAATTGCATTTACTTTATGTATACTAATAGAGATGTATATAATAGGAATAATCAAAAGTAGGAAACATAAGTATTAAACCTTTTCATTCAAACCTATTATTTCATATTACATACCAATGGATTTGGCTGTAAAATTATTACAATCTTCACAAAGTGGTCAACTTCAAGTTGAAATGGCTGCAGAATCTAAACGGAGCTTCCTAGATTTGTCAAAATTTGCACTTTTGCTCCTAACTTCAAATGGCTGTAGAATCTAAACGAAGCGTCCTAGAGGGTCCAAATTTTCCACTTTTTGTCATATACTAAATCTGATTTGTTGGTATAAAAATCAGAGGGATCGACTTAGTAGATTTCTAGAAATCACAATTTTAACTTCAAATGGCTGTAGAATCTAAACGGAGCGTCCTAGAGGGATCAAAATTTGCACTTTTTCTTCTAACTTCAAATGGCTGTAGAATCTAAACGAAACGTCCTAGAGGGTCCAAAATTTGTACTTTTTGTCGTATACGAAATCAGATTTATTGGTATAAAAATCAGAGGGATCGACTTAGTGGATTTCTAGAAATCACAATTTTAACTTCAAATGGCCTTAGAATCTAAACGGAGCGTCCTAGAGGGATCAAAATTTGCACTTTTTCTTCTAACTTCAAATGGCTGTAGAATCTAAACGAAACGTCCTAGAGGGTCCAAAATTTGTACTTTTTGTCGTATACGAAATCAGATTTATTGGTATAAAAATCAGAGGGATCGACTTAGTGGATTTCTAGAAATCACAATTTTAACTTCAAATGGCTGTAGAATCTAAACGGTGCGTCCTAGAGGGGTCAAACTTTGCACTTTTCCTCCTAACTTCAAATCGCTGTAGAATCTAAACGAAGCGTCCTAGAGGGTCCAAACTTTGCACTTTTTGTCCTATAGTAAATCTGATTTATTGGTATACAAATCAGAGGTATCGCCTTAATAGATTTCTAGAAATCACAATTTTAATTTCAAATGGCTGTAGAATTTATACGGAGCGCCCTAGAGGAGTCAAACTTTGCACTTTTTCTCCCAACTTCAAATGGCTGTAGAATCTAAACGAAGCGTCCTAGAGGGTCCAAACTTTCCACTTTTTGTCCTATACTAAATCTGATTTGTTGGTATAAAAATCAGAGGGATCGACTAAGTAGATTTCTAGAAATTACAATTTTAACTTCAAATGGCTGCAGAATCTAAACGGAGCGTCCTAGAGGGGTCAAACTTTGCACTTTTTTTCCTAACTTCAAATGGCTGTAGAATCTAAACGAAGCGTCCTAGAGGGTCCAAACTTTCCATTTTTTGTCATATAATAAATCTGATTTGTTGGTATAAAAACAGAGGGATCGACTTAGTAGATTTCTAGAAATTACAATTTTAACTTCAAATGGCTGTAGAATCTAAACGGAGCGTCCTAGAGGGGTCAAACTTTGCACTTTTTCTCCTAACTTCAAATGGCTGTAGAATCTAAACGAAGCGTCCTAGAGGGTCCAAACTTTCCATTTTTTGTCATATAATAAATCTGATTTGTTGGTATACAAATCGGAGGGATCGACTTAGTAGATTTTTAGAAATCACAATTTTAACTTCAAATGGCTGTAGAATCTAAACGGAGCGTCCTAGAAGGGTCAAACTTTGCACTTTTTCTCCTAACTTCAAATGGCTGTTGAATCTAAACGAAGCGTCCTAGAGGGTCCAAACTTTCCACTTTTTGTGCTATACTAAATCTGATTTGTTGGTATAAAAAGCAGAGGGATCGACTAAGTAGATTTCTAGAAATTACAATTTTAACTTCAAATGGTTGTAGAATCTTAACGGAGCGTCCTAGAGGGGTCAAACTTTGCACTTTTTCTCCTAACTTCAAATGGCTGTAGAATCTAAACGAAGCGTCCTAGAGGGTCCAAACTTTCCACTTTTTGTCCTATAGTAAATCTGATTTGTTGGTATAAAAAGCAGAGGGATCGACTAAGTAGATTTCTAGAAATTACAATTTTAACTTCAAATGGCTGTAGAATCTAAACGGAGCGTCCTAGAGGGGTCAAACTTTGCACTTTTTCTCCTAACTTCAAATGGCTGTAGAATCTAAACGAAGCGTCCTAGAGGGTCCAAACTTTCCACTTTTTGTCCTATACTAAATCTGATTTGTTTGTATAAAAAGCAGAGGGATCGACTAAGTAGATTTCTAGAAATTACAATTTTAACTTCAAATGGCTGTAGAATCTAAACGGAGCGTCCCAGAGGGGTCAAACTTTGCACTTTTCTCCTAACTTAAAATGGCTGTAGAATCTAAACGAAGCGTCCTAGAGGGTCCAAACTTTCCACTTTTTGTCCTATACTAAATCTGATTTGTTGGGATGAAAATCAGAGGGATCGACTAAGTAGATTTCTAGAAATTACAATTTTAACTTCAAATGGCTGTAGAATCTAAACGGAGCGTCCTAGAGGGGTCAAACTTTGCACTTTTCTCCTAACTTCAAATGGCTGTAGAATCTAAACGAAGCGTCCTAGAGGGTCCAAACTTTCCACTTTTTGTCCTATACTAAATCTGATTTGTTGGTATGAAAATCAGAGGGATCGACTTTGTAGATTTCTAGAAATCACAATTTTAACTTCAAATGGCTGTAGAATCTAAACGGAGCGTCCTAGAGGGGTCAAACTTTGCACTTTTCCTTCTAACTTCAAATCGCTGTAGAATCTCTAACGAAGCGTCCTAGAGGGTCCAAACTTTCCACTTTTTGTCCTATACTAAATCTGATTTGTTGGTATAAAAAGCAGAGGGATCGACTAAGTAGATTTCTAGAAATTACAATTTTAACTTCAAATGGCTGTAGAATCTTAACGGAGAGTCCTAGAGGGGTCAAAATTTGCACTTTTTGTCCTAACTTCAAATGGCTGTAGAATCTAAACGGAGCGTCCTAGAGGGTCCAAACTTTCCACTTTTTGTCCTATACTAAATCTGATTTGTTGGTATAAAAATCAGAGGAATCGAATAAGTAGATTTCTAGAAATTACAATTTTAACTTCAAATGGCTGTAGAATCTAAACGGAGCGTCCTAGAGGGGTCAAACTTTGCACTTTTTCTCCTAACTTCAAATAGCTGTAGAATCTAAACGTAGCGTCCTAGAAGGTTCAAACTTTGCACTTTTTGTCCTATAGTAAATCTGATTTATTGGTATACAAATCAGAGGTATCGCCTTAATAGATTTCTAGAAATCACAATTTTAACTTCAAATGGCTGTAGAATCTAAACGGAGCGTCCTAGATGGTCCAAACTTTCCACTTTTTGTCCTATACTAAATCTGATTTGTTGGTATAAAAATCAGAGGGATCGACTAAGTAGATTTCTAGAAATTACAATTTTAACTTCAAATGGCTGTAGAATCTTAACGGAGCGTCCTAGAGAGGTCAAACTTTTCACTTTTTCTCCTAATTTCAAATGGCTGTAGAATCTAAACGAAGCGGCCTAGAGGGTCCAAACTTTCCACTTTTTGTCATATAATAAATCTGATTTGTTGGTATACAAATCGGAGGGATCGACTTAGTAGATTTTTAGAAATCACAATTTTAACTTCAAATGGCTGTAGAATCTAAACGGAGCGTCCTAGAGGGGTCAAACTTTGCACTTTTTCTCCTAACTTCAAATGGCTGTAGAATCTAAACGTAGCGTCCTAGAAGGTTCAAACTTTGCACTTTTTGTCCTATAGTAAATCTGATTTATTGGTATACAAATCAGAGGTATCGCCTTAATAGATTTCTAGAAATCACAATTTTAACTTCAAATGGCTGTAGAATCTAAACGGAGCGTCCTAGATGGTCCAAACTTTCCACTTTTTGTCCTATACTAAATCTGATTTGTTGGTATAAAAATCAGAGGGATCGACTAAGTAGATTTCTAGAAATTACAATTTTAACTTCAAATGGCTGTAGAATCTTAACGGAGCGTCCTAGAGAGGTCAAACTTTTCACTTTTTCTCCTAATTTCAAATGGCTGTAGAATCTAAACGAAGCGGCCTAGAGGGTCCAAACTTTCCACTTTTTGTCATATAATAAATCTGATTTGTTGGTATACAAATCGGAGGGATCGACTTAGTAGATTTTTAGAAATCACAATTTTAACTTCAAATGGCTGTAGAATCTAAACGGAGCGTCCTAGAAGGGTCAAACTTTGCACTTTTTCTCCTAACTTCAAATGGCTGTAGAATCTAAACGAAGCGTCCGAGAGGGTGCAAACTTAGCACTTTTTGTCCTATAGTAAATCTGATTTATTGGTATACAAATCAGAGGTATCGTCTTAATAGATTTCTAGAAATCACAATTTTAACTTCAAATGGCTGTAGAATCTAAACGAAGCGTCCTAGAGGGTCTAAACTTTCCACTTTTTGTCCTATACTAAATCTGATTTGTTGCTATAAAAATCAGAGGGATCGACTTTGTAGATTTCTAGAAATCACAATTTTAACTTCAAATGGCTGTAGAATCTAAACGGAGCGTCCTAGAGGGGTCAACCTTTGCACTTTTTCTCCTAACTTCAAATGGCTGTAGAATCTAAACGAAGCGTCCTAGAGGGTCCAAACTTTCCACTTTTTGTCCTATACTAAATCTGATTTATTGGTATACAAATCAGAGGTATCGCCTTAATAGATTTCTAGAAATTACAATTTTAACTTCAAATGGCTGTAGAATCTAAACGGAGCGTCCTAGAGGGGTCAAACTTTGCACTTTTTCTCCTAACTTCAAATCGCTGTAGAATCTAAACGAAGCGTCCTAGAGGGTCCAAACTTTCCACTTTTTGTCCCATACTAAATCTGATTTGTTGCTATAAAAATCTGAGGGATCGACTAATTAGAGAGGTCAAACTTTTCACTTTTTCTCCTAATTTCAAATGGCTGTAGAATCTAAACGAAGCGGCCTAGAGGGTCCAAACTTTCCACTTTTTGTCATATAATAAATCTGATTTGTTGGTATACAAATCGGAGGGATCGACTTAGTAGATTTTTAGAAATCACAATTTTAACTTCAAATGGCTGTAGAATCTAAACGGAGCGTCCTAGAAGGGTCAAACTTTGCACTTTTTCTCCTAACTTCAAATGGCTGTAGAATCTAAACGAAGCGTCCGAGAGGGTGCAAACTTAGCACTTTTTGTCCTATAGTAAATCTGATTTATTGGTATACAAATCAGAGGTATCGTCTTAATAGATTTCTAGAAATCACAATTTTAACTTCAAATGGCTGTAGAATCTAAACGAAGCGTCCTAGAGGGTCCAAACTTTCCACTTTTTGTCCTATACTAAATCTGATTTGTTGTTATAAAAATCAGAGGGATCGACTAATTAGATTTCTAGAAATTACAATTTTAACTTCAAATGGCTGTAGAATCTTAACGGAGAGTCCTAGAGGGGTCAAAATTTGCACTTTTTGTCCTAACTTCAAATGGCTGTAGAATCTAAACGGAGCGTCCTAGAGGGTCCAAACTTTCCACTTTTTGTCCTATACTAAATCTGATTTGTTGGTATAAAAATCAGAGGAATCGAATAAGTAGATTTCTAGAAATTACAATTTTAACTTCAAATGGCTGTAGAATCTAAACGGAGCGTCCTAGAGGGGTCAAACTTTGCACTTTTTCTCCTAACTTCAAATGGCTGTAGAATCTAAACGTAGCGTCCTAGAAGGTTCAAACTTTGCACTTTTTGTCCTATAGTAAATCTGATTTATTGGTATACAAATCAGAGGTATCGCCTTAATAGATTTCTAGAAATCACAATTTTAACTTCAAATGGCTGTAGAATCTAAACGGAGCGTCCTAGATGGTCCAAACTTTCCACTTTTTGTCCTATACTAAATCTGATTTGTTGGTATAAAAATCAGAGGGATCGACTTTGTAGATTTCTAGAAATCACAATTTTAACTTCAAATGGCTGTAGAATCTAAACGGAGCGTCCTAGAGGGATCAACCTTTGCACTTTTTCTCCTAACTTCAAATGGCTGTAGAATCTAAACGAAGCGTCCTAGAGGGTCCAAACTTTCCACTTTTTGTCCTATACTAAATCTGATTTATTGGTATACAAATCAGAGGTATCGTCTTAATAGACTTCTAGAAATCACAATTTTAACTTCAAATGGCTGTAGAATCTTAACGGAGCGTCCTAGAGAGGTCAAACTTTTCACTTTTTCTCCTAATTTCAAATGGCTGTAGAATCTAAACGAAGCGGCCTAGAGGGTCCAAACTTTCCACTTTTTGTCATATAATAAATCTGATTTGTTGGTATACAAATCGGAGGGATCGACTTAGTAGATTTTTAGAAATCACAATTTTAACTTCAAATGGCTGTAGAATCTAAACGGAGCGTCCTAGAAGGGTCAAACTTTGCACTTTTTCTCCTAACTTCAAATGGCTGTAGAATCTAAACGAAGCGTCCGAGAGGGTGCAAACTTAGCACTTTTTGTCCTATAGTAAATCTGATTTATTGGTATACAAATCAGAGGTATCGTCTTAATAGATTTCTAGAAATCACAATTTTAACTTCAAATGGCTGTAGAATCTAAACGAAGCGTCCAGAGGGTCCAAACTTTCCACTTTTTGTCCTATACTAAATCTGATTTGTTGGTATAAAAATCAGAGGGATCGACTAAGTAGATTTCTAGAAATTACAATTTTAACTTCAAATGGCTGTAGAATCTAAACGGAGCGTCCTAGAGGGGTCAAACTTTGCACTTTTCTCCTAACTTCAAATGGCCGTAGAATCTAAACGAAGCGTCCTAGAGGGTCCAAACTTTCCACTTTTTGTCCTATACTAAATCTGATTTGTTGCTATAAAAATCAGAGGGATCGACTAAGTAGATTTCTAGAAATTACAATTTTAACTTCAAATGGCTGTAGAATCTAAACGGAGCGTCCTAGAAGGGTCAAACCTTGCACTTTTTCTCCTAACTTCAAATGGCTGTAGAATCTAAACGAAGCGTCCTAGAGGGTCCAAACTTTCCACTTTTTGTCCTATACTAAATCTGATTTGTTGGTGTAAAAAGCAGAGGGATCGACTCAGTAGATTTCTAGAAATTACAATTTTAACTTCAAATGGCTGTAGAATCTAAACGGAGCGTCCTAGAGGGGTCAAACTTTGCACTTTTTCTGCTAACTTCAAATGGCTGTAGAATCTAAACGAAGCGTCCTAGAGGGTCCAAACTTTCCACTTTTTGTCCTATACTAAATCTGATTTGTTGGTATATAAAGCAGAGGGATCGACTAAGTAGATTTCTAGAAATTACAATTTTAACTTCAAATGGCTGTAGAATCTAAACGGAGCGTCCTAGAGGGGTCAAACTTTGCACTTTTCTCCTAACTTTAAATGGCCGTAGAATCTAAACGTAGAATCTAAACGAAACTTTCCACTTTTTGTCCTATACTAAATCTGATTTGTTGCTATAAAAATCAGAGGGATCGACTAAGTAGATTTCTAGAAATTACAATTGTATCTTCAAATGGCTGTAGAATCTAAACGGAGCGTCCTAGAGGGATCAACCTTTGCACTTTTTCTCCTAACTTCAAATGGCTGTAGAATCTAAACGAAGCGTCCTAGAGGGTCCAAACTTTCCACTTTTTGTCCTATACTAAATCTGATTTGTTGCTATAAAAATCAGAGGGATCGACTAAGTAGGTTTCTAGAAATTACAATTTTAACTTCAAATGGCTGTAGAATCTAAACAGAGCGTCCTAGAGGGGTCAAACTTTGCACTTTTTCTCCTAACTTCAAATGGCTGTAGAATCTAAACGAAGCGTCCAGAGGGTCCAAACTTTCCACTTTTTGTCCTATACTAAATCTGATTTGTTGGTATAAAAATCAGAGGGATCGACTAAGTAGATTTCTAGAAATTACAATTTTAACTTCAAATGGCTGTAGAATCTAAACGGAGCGTCCTAGAGGGGTCAAACTTTGCACTTTTCTCCTAACTTAAAATGGCTGTAAAATCTAAACGAAGCCTAGAGGGTCCTAACTTTCCATTTTTTGTCCTATACTAAATCTGATTTGTTGGTATAAAAATCAGAGGGATCGACTTTGTAGATTTCTAGAAATCACAATTTTAACTTCAAATGGCTGTAGAATCTAAACGGAGCGTCCTAGAGGGTCCAAACTTTCCACTTTTTGTCCTATACTAAATCTGATTTGTTGGTATATAAAGCAGAGGGATCGACTAAGTAGATTTCTAGAAATTACAATTTTAACTTCAAATGGCTGTAGAATCTAAACGGAGCATCCTAGAGGGTCCAAACTTTCCACTTTTTGTCCTATACTAAATCTGATTTGTTGGTATATAAAGCAGAGGGATCGACTAAGTAGATTTCTAGAAATTACAATTTTAACTTCAAATGGCTGTAGAATCTAAACGGAGCGTCCTAGAGGGGTCAAACTTTGCACTTTTTCTCCCAACTTCAAATGGCTGTAGAATCTAAACGAAGCGTCCTAGAGGGTCCAAACTTTCCACTTTTTGTCCTATACTAAATCTGATTTGTTGGTATATAAAGCAGAGGGATCGACTAAGTAGATTTCTAGAAATTACAATTTTAACTTCAAATGGCTGTAGAATCTAAACGGAGCGTCCTAGAGGGGTCAACCTTTGCACTTTTTCTCCTTACTTCAAATGGCTGTAGAATCTAAACGAAGCGTCCTAGAGGGTCCAAACTTTCCACTTTTTGTCCTATACTAAATCTGATTTGTTGCTATAAAAATCAGAGGGATCGACTAAGTAGGTTTCTAGAAATTACAATTTTAACTTCAAATGGCTGTAGAATCTAAACAGAGCGTCCTAGAGGGGTCAAACTTTGCACTTTTTCTCCTAACTTCAAATGGCTGTAGAATCTAAACGAAGCGTCCAGAGGGTCCAAACTTTCCACTTTTTGTCCTATACTAAATCTGATTTGTTGGTATAAAAATCAGAGGGATCGACTAAGTAGATTTCTTGAAATTACAAATTTAACTTCAAATGGCTGTAGAATCTATACGGAGCGCCCTAGATGGGTCAAACTTTGCACTTTTTCTCCCAACTTCAAATGGCTGTAGAATCTAAACGAAGCGTCCTAGAGGATCCAAACTTTCCACTTTTTGTCCTATACTAAATCTGGTTTGTTGGTATAAAAAGCAGAGGGATCGACTAAGTAGATTTCTAGAAATTACAATTTTACCTTCAAATGGCTGTAGAATCTAAACGGAGCGTCCTAGAGGGGTCAAACTTTGCACTTTTCTCCTAACTTCAAATGGCCGTAGAATCTAAACGAAGCGTCCTAGAGGGTCCAAACTTTCCACTTTTTGTCCTATACTAAATCTGATTTGTTGCTATAAAAATCAGAGGGATCGACTAAGTAGATTTCTAGAAATTACAATTTTATCTTCAAATGGCTGTAGAATCTAAACGGAGCGTCCTAGAGGGGTCAACCTTTGCACTTTTTCTCTTAACTTCAAATGGCTGTAGAATCTAAACGAAGCGTCCTAGAGGGTCCAAACTTTCCACTTTTTGTCCTATACTAAATCTGATTTGTTGGTATAAAAAGCAGAGGGATCGACTAATTAGATTTCTAGAAATTACAATTTTAACTTCAAATGGCTGTAGAATCTTAACGGAGAGTCCTAGAGGGGTCAAAATTTGCACTTTTTGTCCTAACTTCAAATGGCTGTAGAATCTAAACGGAGCGTCCTAGAGGGTCCAAACTTTCCACTTTTTGTCCTATAGTAAATCTGATTTGTTGGTATAAAAATCAGAGGGATCGACTAAGTAGATTTCTAGGAGGGGTCAAACTTTGCACTTTTCTCCTAACTTTAAATGGCTGTAGAATCTAAACGAAGCGTCCTAGAGGGTCTAAACTTTGCACTTTTTGTCCTATACTAAATCTGATTTGTTGGTATAAAAATCAGAGGGATCGACTTTGTAGATTTCTAGAAATCACAATTTTAACTTCAAATGGCTGTAGAATCTAAACGGAGCGTCCTAGAGGGGTCAAACTTTGCACTTTTCCTCCTAACTTCAAATCACTGTAGAATCTAAACGAAGCGTCCTAGAGGGTCCAAACTTAACACTTTTTGTCCTATAGTAAATCTGATTTATTGGTATACAAATCAGAGGTATCGCCTTAATAGATTTCTAGAAATCACAATTTTAATTTCAAATGGCTGTAGAATCTATACGGAGCGCCCTAGATGGGTCAAACTTTGCACTTTTTCTCCCAACTTCAAATGGCTGTAGAATCTAAACGAAGCGTCCTAGAGGGTCCAAACTTTCCACTTTTTGTCCTATACTAAATCTGATTTGTTGGTATAAAAAGCAGAGGGATCGACTAAGTAGATTTCTAGAAATTACAATTTTAACTTCAAATGGCTGTAAAATCTAAACGGAGCGTCCTAGATGGGTCAAACTTTGCACTTTTTCTCCCAACTTCAAATGGCTGTAGAATCTAAACGAAGCGTCCTAGAGGGTCCAAACTTTGCACTTTTTGTCCTATACTAAATCTGATTTGTTCGAATAAAAATCAGAAGGATCGACTTAGTAGATTTCTAGAAATCACAATTTTAACTCCAAATGGCTGGGGTCAAAATTTGCACTTTTTCTCCTAACTTTAAATGGCTGTAGACTCTAAATAGAGCGACGTAGAGCGTCCAGTCTTTGCACTTTTTGTCCTATACTAAATCTGATGCGTTGGTGTAAAAATCAGAGGGAACGGCTAAGTAGATTTCAAGAAATTACAACTTTAACTTCAAATGGCTTTAGAATCTAAACGGAGCGTCCTAGAGGGATCAAACTTAGCACTTTTTTCCTATACTAAATCAGATTTGTTAGTATAAAAATCTGATCGATCGACTTAGTAGATTTCTAGAAATTACAATTTTAACTTCAAATGGCTGTTGAATCTAAACGGAGCGTCCTAGAGGGGTTAAACATTGCACTTTTATTTCCTAACTTCAAATGGCTGTAGAATCTAAACGGAGCTTTCTAGAGGGGTAAAACTTTGAACTTTTTATTATATACTTACTTACTTAAATGGCCCTTACAACCGTGGGTCTGGTTTGGCCGCTGAGATGAAGCCGCGCCAGTCGGATCTTCTTTGCGCGCGCTGACGCCAGTTAGAAATACCAAGCGTTGCCAGGTAGTCATCAACTTGGTCTTTCCAACGCAGATTTGGACGCCCTCTTCTACGCTGTCCACCTTCGAGTTTCGATTCAAGCACCTTCTTGGCTGGAGTGTTTTCATCCATTCGTTCGACATGACGTAGCCAGCGAAGCCGCTGGATCTTGATGCGCTTGACTATGTCAATGTCGTCGAATAACTCATACAGCTCGTGGTTCATCCTGATTCGATACTCGTTAGCAAAGCAGATAGGGCCAAAGATTTTACGGAGAATCTTTCTCTCGAACGCTCCCAGTACTCTCTCATCGGTGGTGGCCAGCGTCCATGTTTCTGCACCATAAAGTAGGACGGGCATGATGAGTGACTTGTAGAGCGTTATTTTTGTCCGGCGAGAGAGGGCTCTGCTTCTCAATTGCCTACTGAGCCCAAAGAAGCACCTGTTGGCAAGAGTTATTCTCCGTTTGATCTCTAGGCTGACGTCGTTGTTGCTGTTTACGCTGGATCCCAGATAGACGAAGTCCTTCACAATGTCGAACTTGTGGGTGTCAAAATCAGCTTTTTGTCCAAGACGCACGGACTCTTTTTTGCTTGTTGACACAAGGAACTTCGTCTTGTCCTCGTTCACCGCTAGACCCATTCGACGCGACTCTTTCTCCAATCTGGAGAATGCTGCGCTGACTGCTCGTGTGCTCCTGCCAATGATATCAATATCGTCGGCATATGCGAGCAGCATGACACTTTTGTTGAGGATAGTGCCGCTTTGACGGAGTTCGGCAGCTCGAACTATTTTCTCCATCAATAAATTAAAAAAGTCGCACGATAGGGAGTCACCCTGTCTGAAACCTCTTTCGGTATGAAATGGCTCGGAGAGGTCTTTTCCTATTCTCACTGAGCAACGTGTGTTGCCCAGGGTCATCCTGCAAAGCCTTATAAGTTTCGCAGGTATACCGAACTCAGACATTGCGGCGTATAATCGTTCCCTTATCGGAGTGTCGAAGGCGGCTTTATAGTCGAATAATTGGTGGTAGGTGTCGATCTGTTTTTCTAGGGTCTTTTCCTGGATTAGGCGCAATGTGAAAATCTGGTCTATGGTGGACTTTCCAGGTCTGAAGCCGCACTGATAAGGTCCAATCAGTCTGTTGACGATGGTCTTTCACATAATACGCTCGATAGAACCTTGTATGCGATATTGAGTAGGCTGATCCCACGGTAGTTGGCGCAGATAGTGGGATCCCCTTTCTTAAGAATTGGGCAGAGTACACTGAGGTTCCAGTCACTTGGCATGCTTTCATCCGACCATATTCTGCTTACGAGCTCGTGCATGCTCTCTATTAGCTCTTCGCCTCCGGTCTCAAACAATTCAGCAGGCAGGCCATCAGCACCTGCGGCTTTGTTGTTTTTCAGCCGAGCAATGGCTGTTCTGACCTCTTCATGGTCGGGTGGCGGAATGTCAACGTCGTCATCAAGTACTGGGGTTGCCGGGTTTGCTTCTCTATCGGTGGAATTGAGGTCATCATCACCGGTCAGCAGTTTAGAGAAGTGATCCCTCCATATTTTCAGTGTGCTCTGGATATCTGTCACTAGATTTCCGTTCTCATCTTTACAGGAATTATATACTAATTCTAATTTGTTGGTATAGAAATTAGAGGGATCGACTTAGTAGATTTCTAGAAATCACAACTTTAAATTTAAATGGCTGTAGATTCTAAACGAAGCTTCCTATAGGGGTCAAAATTGGCAATTTTTTCCTAACTTCAAATGGCTCTAGATTCTAACTTCAAATGTCTCTAAATGGAGCGTCGTAGAGGATTCAAACTTTGCACTTTTTATCCCATACTAAATCTGATTTGTTGGTACAAAAATCAGAGGGATCGACTTAGTAGATTTTGATAAATCACAACTTAACTTCAAATGGCTGTATAATCTAAACGGAGCGTCTTAGAGTGGTTAGATTCGGTTCTAATTTTAAGTGTCTATAGACACGGCATGGTATGCGAATCTTTATATTCAGTAATACCATAAAACTCTATTTTACAGTACATTTTTTTTCTAATAATTTTTTTTCTTATAAATGTTGCATTCATTATGATATATTTCTTATTTTAAACACAACACAAAACACATTTTATGATTTATTACACTTATTTTTTAATATGTAGATATTAAATACCTTTTATTCGATTTTTTAATCAAAGCATTTTAATTTTGGAGCAAGCGAACACATCCCACCGCGTCTGTTACGAATTAACTAATGATGATGTGAAATAAATGCTTGTAAAAAAAGAAGAATTGAAGAATCAGGACGTTGTTATTGTTGTTGCTGTTGTTTATTGTCATTTTTGTTGTGGATTACTCTCAATCATCTCTCAATATTTCTCATTGATTTATTTGTATTTGTTTTTGCTGTTATTGTAGTTTGTTTAATCTCTTTGTTTTTGTGCTATGCAGAGAAATTGAAAGTGTGCAAAGTAAAAGTGTTTTTAATTAGAAGGACATGGTGAGTGACTCTGAGCGCATCTGACTGACGGGTACTGAATTTGATTTTAGGTATGGAATTGATTTATTTATTCAAGCAAATATTTTTAATTATAATATATGTTTTAACAAAATTAACAAAATATTCATATAATCAAAATTACTCAACTTTCGTAATTATTTCAAAATTTCAAATTCCGTGATCCCGGATTTCTTTTCCAAATCCGGAAAGATCTGCAAACTACTTCGGGATTGGAACCCCTAGTGAGCAAATAGTCTTTTGACGAAATCTCTTTTTGGCTAAGTGATATAAAATATTTGAAAGTTAAATGTCTTATCCAAAAACTAAATAAAATAATTTGTAAATTTAGTTCAAAAACACAAAATGTAGAAAAAATAAACAATTTCAAAACTTGTATTACAAATATTCAACATAAATATTATTTATTACCGACCCAGAATTTCGCATAACTTTGCAAACCAGAAGTTGGCCAAGCGAACTTAGAAAAAAACATTTTTTTTTTCAAAACAAATGGAGCGCATAGGCTCTCTAGCGGAAGTCCACAAAACAATCCTTGATTTGCAAACAACACTTAAATTGTGTTGATGCTCTACAGTTAAAAGAAGAAAAAAAGAAAATTACTCTAAACATGCCATGGCAACAGAACCGAAATAGTTTGGAACACAGAAACGTGCTGACAGAGAAGAAGATCAGCAGCAGGCTGACCGACCGACCGACCAACTTGGATAAAAGCCAGTGAATGACGACAACACAGTTTCCAACATAGAAAATAATCGACATATAAATGTGCAGTGCAGTAGGTACAGACAGACAGTCAGACAGATGGACAGATGAACAATTAGACAGCTTGCCAGACATGCGGACTGATTTTTTCGATGAATGTAGAGACAGACCGTGCAACATACAGAGAGACACACACAACAACAGACAGTTTGATGAACAACCGAGTTATTGCACTAGAATCAATGGCTCCGAACTGAAGAATGTTTATGTTGTTGACGTTGCAGTTGTTGCCGCAAATACTTAGTGCTGCTACACTGTTTAAGCCAGTAATTTATGCTGTTCACTGCAGAAATATTTTGCACTTGTTGCCGTATAGACTAACGATTCGCAAAAATCGTTGCAGCATTTTATATATTTAAAATAAAGAAAAACAGATTAAATTGTAGTATAATGAAATTATTTTAAACATTATCATATATAGTACATTAAAATAAACAAGTAAAGACGGTTAGGTCACATGGGAAATTTGAAAGTATAAACATAATAATTACATCAAGAATTGTAACAGTTTAAGAACAAACGTGCTTACTGTTAAAAGTTAAAAGTGCTTCAGAGGTCGCCAGGATTTTCGAATCCTGAAAATAATTGTAAATTAGAAGACTTGAAAAAATTGTCTGTAATTTGAGTACCTATTTGAACTTAAGGGTATCAAGAGTACACTAAGAGCATAAGATTATATTCAGTTCTTTGGGCCGTTTGTAACACCCAGAAAGAGGAATATCCGGTATCAAAAAGTTGATATATATTTTTGATCAGCATGACCCCCTAATTTTAGTATAAAGAAATTATTTTAAACATTATCATATAAGGGCCATTCCACAGCAAATAGACCAAAAAAAGGAGATTTTACCTTTTCGATTTTAATGAAATTTTGCCAACTGATAAAGGGTATCGAGACATGCACTACCCACGGGCCACATGTTAACGTTTAAAAGTTACAACTTAATTTTTCTAAAAGCTTGTTCTATTAGCTTTAATACGAGTTTTTAACTAAGTTTATAGCATTTCTAGTTCAAGAGATAATTAAATATGAACAACCATACAACAGTGATTTTAGGCCCTTTTTTCCAACTTTGAGCCACTGTATCTCTGGAAGTAGTGGTCGGAAAAAATAAAGAAAAAATGGTTAGTGCATGTCTCAATACTCTTTATCAATTCCCGCTGGTCGATTTGGTGTGGAATGGCCCATATATTACATTAATTAAAACCAGTAAAGATGTTTAGGTCACAAGGGAAATTTAGAAGTAACGACAGAATAATCACAACAAGAATTGAAAAAAAATTGGAACACTCTAAATATCCTACACATAATTATCAGATATGTGGGGTATTTGGTTATCGTGTGCAATATTGGAAAAATTCAAAATTTTGTCATGTCAAAAGGGCGAATCTTTTCATTTTTTTGCCATAACTTTTTATGGATACAAAAATTAATAGTGTTGTAAAGACATTAATTGTTTGTTTTTAAAGCACCTAACGATTGGCATTATTATTTCAAAATAATTTGCCAAACATTTTTCTTGCAAATAAAAAAAAATCGAAAAATTATTTTTAAATAATGATGCCAATCGATAGGTAATTTAAAAAAAAAAAACAAATCATGTCATTACATCACTATTTTATCTTGTAGCAGTAGAAAGTTATGAAAAAAACGAAAAAATTCGCCCTTTTGGCATGACAAGATTTTTAAATCAAAAATTACACGTTCGTCCCTTTGACATGATAGTGACGACATATCTTTCCATACATACCACGCCTGCTTCTAGGTATTACAATTGTATTAAAGCATTGAAACATTAAACATTGAAATACACTTATACTAATATTATATAGTTGGGACAAACAAACAAGAAATTATTGTATAAATAAAATGTTTTAAATCAAATTTGGTTTTCGAATTATACATTGATATCAACTCAGCAAATTAATCATTGAAATCGGATGTAATTATACTTGCAATATATCATGGAACCCGGTATAATATTCCAGTAATCGTTTAAATTCTTTATTATTATTATTGAATTTCCCGTATGAAATATATTATTGCGCATGAACATATAATGTTTGCAGCCAACATTTGAATGTAACTATAGTAATCGTTGAAGATCGTCAATGGTTCGCCTTTTTAATGCATCCAACGGAAATCACAGCGACTGCAACATCAGAAAATAGAAATATATTTGCCTATAGGACAAAATTATATTAATCGTTGAATGTTTACTGTAAACATAATGCAAAAGCACGTCATTGCATTTTCCATTTATCCTTAAGATTTTAGAAATTAATAAATTTAATATATAAACCCTATATACAAAGAACTATACGTAGATTCTTCATTATCCTCTGATCACTTGTTTCTGCTCCTTATCCTACAGTACCCCTCGTTAACAGTCACACACACCCAGCTCAGCTCACACACATATTTACTCACTCACATATATCTGCATATATTTGCGCATAATTCTGCAAAAACTTTTTCAATTTAACTCGAAATTCTTTACTCTGGAAAATTGTCGGAAAATTTATTGTTTGCATATGTGAGAATTTTCATTTGCTGCTAAATTACGCCTGGTGAAATTCGCAATTCGTTTAGAGTTTTCCAAACCATTTGCAATTCGGACATGGTAGCATTTTTACTGCGTTTAGCATTTGTGCCGCATGTTGCACTTGCCACTATGGGTTCTTGTAGGACCTTAACGGCCCCGCACATTTGAACCTCAACATATGCGTACTTGAGACGGCCGCCGACATGCTTGGGCAACACAAATCGTTCGTTGGCCAACGAACGCTTGCCATGAATAATTTCAAAACTATTCTCCAACTAATCCACTTAATGTAAGGTGATATGTTGAAGATAAAACATCAGAATGTAATGTGCTATAAATTAGTGAATTAATTTAAATTATTTAAAGACACATTTAAAACAAGGAAATATTTTGATCAAGCATGGAAACCCAATCTTATATCGAAACTATATCGGTTTCGCGTACGAGTTCGAATTCGATTTTGATTATTATATTTATGTCCATATTTTTGTCCATATTTTCCATATTTTCCATTTTGTCAATATTTTCAATATAATGAATCTGAAACAAATATATGAAACTACTAACTGAAAATTTAATTTATAATTTGAAAAAAATTAAAAATAAGTAAATATCTGAAATTAAAGATCTGCTTATTTTTCATAGGTACTTTAATTTAAAAACGAAATAAATCTGGTATAACACCGAACCGATAAAAAAGGTATCGATTTATTTTTGATTATTTTATAATTAATTCGGTTATGGTTTGGATTTTGAAAATTATACGGTTTAAAACGAATAACATTTTTATTTATAATCACAATCGCTGGTTCTTATTGGTGGTATTTATCATGACCATAATAAAAACCAGAGGGGAAATTTTAAAGTAGGTGTTATTGTGATAGTTGGGATTATCAAAATTATATTCGGTCTAAGCCGACTATAAATACCCTACACATATGTGTGGTTACCATTCAAAGTGATATATAGGTCACCAGGGTATACAAATCCTGAAAATACCTACAAACTTTCTATCGCTGAAGAATTTCCATTCATTTGATACCCATATTTACAAATGGGTAGGTGTACC
Source organism: Dryomyza anilis (assembly GCA_951804985.1). Taxonomy (NCBI): domain Eukaryota; kingdom Metazoa; phylum Arthropoda; class Insecta; order Diptera; family Dryomyzidae; genus Dryomyza; species Dryomyza anilis. The sequence continues at coordinate 98,945,378 of OX638132.1, forward strand.
GAATTTCGATTTTTTTTTTTTTGGGAACCACAAGTTGTTTAGCCGAAAATATTATTTTCTTCTATTTTAGCATGATGTCAATATATATTTGACCAAAAAAGTTTACCTAAGCACGTATAAAGTAAAATTGATCTATAGATGTAAAATTTTTATGAGGTATTTGGACATAAGTGTTCGGTTCTCAGATCACAATAGACCGATCATGCCAATTTTCTTGTTCAGATTGCTTAGATATATAAGTAATCTAAATATAAAGTTCATTGCTCCAGCTCATCTACTTTTTCTGTTGTCGTGATTTCAACAGACAGACAGAAGGACAGACTGACGGACAGACGGACTTACGGACGGACATCGCTAAATCGACTCAGGAGGTCATGCTGATCAAGAATATATAGGAGATGCTTCCTTCTGGGTGTTACAAACGGCGTACCCAACTGAATATACCCTTTCACTCTTAGTGTAGGGTATAGAAACTTAATATTTGCTATCTGAAGTATTGAAAATTATCCTCAAAATATTTCTATACATTTAATTCATCCCCGGGACTATTATTACCGTGAAGATTTGTATCGAAAAAATATTTAAGGGAAGGATTTCCCATTTTAGGTTACATTAAATATTTCTATGTTTGCGAAATAAAAAAAGGTCCTACAAGCTGAATTCTATATTACCCTAAAATTGTAAAATATATTTTTCGTTGTATTGCGTTTCAGTTATGTATATTAAAACAGAAACAAAATACTGTATTGTTTACTGGAGTTTTTTACAATTCTTATTATCATATAAAATTTGTAAACAAATGGTTTTGAATTCGACGTCATAATACAAAAAATGTGTGTTTTCAAACAAATTCAAATCGTTGAAGTCAAAGCAAACGGATTGAATTCATTGAAAAACAAATTTTTGTATTCGAATTCAAAACCATTTGTTTACATATTTTATAAGAAATTCGATTGGAATTCGATCGAAATTCGGAACATGACCGAATGTTTCAAATTTTAATTCGTTTTAAGTTAAAAAGATTCTGAGAATTTGTTAAAATAAGAATTTGATCTTGTATTAGTTTAGTTGAGAACATAATTGTGGATGAAGAATGGTCTGGTGAAGAATTTCTGAAAAAGAATCATCCGTGTCCTAAAATTATTTATAACAAATATTTATTTAAATAAATTATAAATTACATAAATTTTAAAAGTATGCCGGATTAATGAAAAAAGATCATATGATGACGAATGCAAAATTTCTCTGAAATTTGGAAATTTTATTTTTTAAGTAGGTATTACTTTTTATTTATATGAAATAGAAACGAATTTCTGTATACATTATAATTCTGTAAATAGTAGAAATTGTACTATACTAATGATCGGGTACGGTTCCTAGTAGTCTTACCTTGCCATAATCCGACCAGTTGCATGACAGACATGATCTGGCCTTATAGGAATATAAGATTGTTTCGTTTTTATTTATTTTTAAATTTTTCGGTTGAAAATGAGGATTAGATCTAGTATTGGATAGTTGTCAGGTAGAAATGTGTGGAAATGAATTTTCATTCATTGTTTCACTCAGAGTATATAAAATAATTGATTTAGAGAATTATGGAAAATAAAAATAAATTTTTATGTTACCCCATACAAAATTTTTAGCGGGGTCGAGGCATTTTAGACACATTTTTTCGATATATTTCAAATAGACAAAGGCGGAATTTGTATCACTAGCTGTTTGTTTTCTGTCAGTTCCTAAAATATGGCGTGAATCTGCCATTAATATTAAAAAAAATTAATGTGATTATCAGAAACAATAGACATACATACGAAAATTTACACTTCCCAAAAACTTTCATTTATCATTATGTTTGCCGGAAAAACTTGATGAAAAATGCCAGCAAAATTTGTCTTTTGGATTTATAAAATTGAAAACCTCTATGATTTAAATTTTGAGGAATTTTAAAGGCAGATTTACCGCATATTTTGGTTATGAGAAATAACAGACAGTTCAGAAATTGTATCATACAACACTCAGAAAAAATCGTATTTAAATTGGTCAATAGGACATTCGCAAAAAATAAATATTTTCAAATAAACACAAAAACATTTCAATAGTATTTAAGAGTATTTTGTAGTATTTAATGGTATTTACCTATAAAAAAAATAATTTATCCTATTGACTAATTGAAAAGCAAAATCCTATTAAAAATTTTGGAATTTTTCTGAGTGAATCTATGCCTTGTTTGGTTTAAATTAATCCGGTAAGTGGTTTATAACCGGAGACAAATTGAGAAATTGAAGTTTGTGATTGGTATGGCAGGTTATCAAATTTTATGGAATTTTAAAAGACATATTCCTGAAATATTTTGGAATATGTGCAAAAAAAACAACTTTTGATACAAACTCCGTCTATGTCTGCTTTAAATCATTAGAAATACTATTTCCAGACTGCCTTGACTGTGCTCAAAAATTTTGTCTAGGGTATATTTCACAAAATATTTTAGTAAACCTTCTATTTTTTATTTTTGTATAATTTTATATATCTACATATATATTTGAAAATAACATTCAATCGCTATTTTAATAAACAACCAGTTTTATTTGTATGTATTGCACATCGCCCCACCGGAAGTGGCCAGTATAAATAGTTTTATTGCTGTTTGCTACAATTATTCAATGATTTTGCTGATATTTCTAGTGCGGCATTGGTACCTCAAAGCGGAAGTCGGTTGTGATTCTGCAAAAACCAACACCCACCCACCACAGGCCGACCACACAGTACAACATCATGATATATATATTTTTTATATTGCATTATAGAACGCCACATAGGCAGTGACAGTCACTCGGACAAATAATCAAATGAAAAATACGCCATAAAACATTGCAGTTCTTTGTAAATTTTTATATTTTATAAAATTGCATTCAATTTATTTAATTGCAATGGGAGTAGTTCTAAACAAAATATAATAACAAGGATGTGTTTTTTTGCGAACTCAATACAGATGTGATATGGTTGACATTTTTAGTTTTAAAACAAATTTTTACTGCATTTCTTTAGAATTTTATACATGTGTTTTTATTTGATTTTAATAAATATACATTTCATTTAGTTAACTGTAATATTAAAATTTACATATTTTAATAGCACAATTTGAAAATTGTTATGATTGCATTTTGAGTATATTTTCAATTTCAAAGCATAGCAATTATGGTTGTACATTAATTTTATATTCAAAATTTGGTGGTTTCTTCTATTATACACAGGTTATTTGATAGATAGATATATATGCATTTAAACGTGCGTATAATTTAAATTTCACCACACACGCAATTATGCAAATGTGCTTGTGTTTGAGTTTAGTGTGCGTGGCTGTGTGTGCTGACTATAAATCAGGTCATCTACCGATGTACACCGATACTATAAAACCACAACAATAACCAGATTAAATTGATTTCACCCTTTTAATTAGACTTGTGGTCGGACATCTCGATGGGGTTATTACTACTGTGGCATCACATGATAAACATATTCGTATTGGAGTTCTATTATTTAGTATGATCAGGATAAAATGGTGTAGGATATAAATACTTTTTAGCAATAATTTCTAATTACAAATCAAAACATCTGTGTATATCATATTTTATTTCTTATTCCTGTAATATTTCGGAAAACATATATGAGTTTTGTGGAACACTTGGAATTATGTGAAAAGGTCAGCAAATGACTTCTATGCAAAATTATAAAATATTTCATAAAATATTTATAAACTATCATGCCAAATATTTTATCTAGTGCTATTTTAAAATGTTTTATCATTATTCAATTTTCAAAAGAAACATTTTATAAAATATAAAAATTTGTTTATTATTATAAAATATAATTTATTTTATTAATTAAGTATTTCAATGGTTTCAATCTGCAGTATTTGTGTTTTTCGTGAAAAGCCATTGATTATGAATATTTAATGTTTAAACACAACACTATGTGTTCATTTTATGGTTGATACAGTTATAATTACTTTGCTTTCATATTTTAAATATTCATAATTGTATCTATTATATATGTACATGAATAAGGCGGTAATTAAATGTATATCCGTTGACATACTTAAAATGATAGTCTTTAATGAGAAAACCATAAAATGTGTGACAACCTTTTGGGTAATTTTATACATTATGCAAATTTTTGTATTATAAACTCAAAACTAATTGATTGGCAACATTGGCTAACATTTAAATTCTAACAAATAGTTTTAAATATTAATATACGTTAGTAGTCAACAATTTTCAATTATATTCGCATATTTCATAACTCGTTATTATAACTTTTTAAATTAAATTTTTATTTACTATAATTACTTAAATTTTTTCAGTGCACACAAGTTTTTAAATACATATTTTTAATTAAAAATTTGTTCCATTATTTTCTCAGAGTAGTTTAATTAGCTTTTAGTTGTTAGAACCTGACCAGTAACATGATCAAAGTGATCCAAACAAAATAAATAATTTAACCGAAACTTAAATATGTTAAAAAAAAACATGATTTGGAAAGACCTGAATACTAATATTTTTCCAGAGAAACATATCAGTTGTTTCAGTTCAAAAAGTACCCAGTATGCCATTCGTATCGATATCGTTACGAGATCAATGCGAGTAGATGGAGAAATTACACGATATCGGACCCGTTCTCGTATCGATATCGAGCGTCAAATTGGACCTAGATGGTAGGTAGATAGCGGAACGTTCTGTCGGAGTTTTCTCGATACGAGAAATTTTTTGAAATCTGAACGATATCGAAGAAAAAAACGATCAAAGTTCGAGATTGCTGCGAAAAATATTGCGATATCGATTTGATAAATGTTTATATATCGTATCTTGTCAAAGAATTTGAATATATGAACATTTTTAAAAATTAGAATCGAGAATGCAACGAGATCGAACTTTTTTATCGAAGTTATTCGAGAAAGCTTCGAGGCATCGAAGGTCTCCGAGACATAGCAGACTGGGTAGTATGTTTGAATAAAAATATATCTAAATATTTTTGGAAAGAAATCCTGAAAATAAAATAAAAATAAATCATATATTTTTTTATTAAATTCACAGTACAGTATTATATATCGTCACTATCATGCCAAAGGGGCGAATGTGCAATTTTTGATATTTGCGTTTTTTTTTATATTTTTGAATGTAGTTTATCCTCAAGTACGCTGTGCCAAAATCGCGTGTCATTTTTTTGGACTTTTCTAGCCACAAAACCAAAAGGGCGAATTTGAAAAATTGAAAATATTGTCATGCCAAAAAGGCGAATCTTTTCGTTTTTTCGCCATAACTTTTTATTGGTATAAGATAAAATAGTGGTGTAAAGGCATTTATTGTTTGTTTTAAAAGCACCTATCGATCTGCATCATTAATTAAATAATTAAATAATTTTGCCAAACATTAAATTGTCATTTATTTGCAGAAAAAAATGTAAAGCAAATTATTTTTAATAATGCAGATCGATAGATACTTTAAAAACAAACAATAAATGCTTTTACATTACTATTTTATCATGTATCAATAAAAAGTAATGGGCGGTAATTCGCCCTTTTGATTTTCAATATCTCGAAATTTTGTTATGTGCAAGAAAATATTTTTAATTAATGATGCAGATCGATAGCTTCTTTAAAAACGAAAAATAAATTCTTTTACACCACTATGTTATCTCATATCAATAAAAAGTTGTGGCGAAAAAGAAAAGATTCTCTCTTTTGGCGTGACAAGATTTTCAATTTTTCGAATTTTTGTTATGTGCAAGAAAATATGTTTAATTAATGATGCAGATCGATAGGTGCTTTAAAAATAAACAATAAATGCCTTTACACTACTATTTTATCTCGTATCACTAAAAAGTTATGGCGAAAAAACTAAAAGATTTACCCTTTTGGTATGACAAGATTTTCAAATTTTACAATTTCTTTGTTTTTTTGCTATGACTTTTTATTGGTGCAAGATAAAATAGTAGTTTAAAGGTATTAATTGTCTGTTTTTAAAGCACCTGTCGATTGGCATCATTATTTAAAAATATTTGCCAAACATTTTTCCTGCAAATAACAAAATACAAATTGATGTTTGGCAAAATATTTGTAAATAATGATGCAAATAGATAGGTGCTTTAAAAAGAAACAATTAATGACTTTACATTACTATTTTATCTTGAGCTAAGAAAAAGTTATAGCATAAAAAACAAAAATATTTGCGTTTTGGTCAGGATATAGCCTCACAAAATCCGTATTTATAATTCAGTAAGTTGTCCAATTCCAAAAATATTTTATATACGTTATAATAATTCATGAATCGAAATATTAAAGTACTACATTAGGTAATTATTTATATCTCTGTAACTATTTAACATACTTTAACAAAATCAATGGTTTATAAATGCTTTATGATCACACATTCAAATATAAATAAAAATTAAAAAGAAAATATAATTAAAATTAAAAAAAATTAAATACATTTAATTTAAAAAAAAAGTTAAAAATATTTTTTAAATCACTGTTATGTATACTTCCCACCATTTTAAAAATCAGAAAAAAAATTTTGAAACTCTAGAATTTTCCCCGTCGATTAAAAAATAATTTCTATGGAGTCTTCCATAGTTTCTGAACTATCAAGTTTTAAAGTTCAATTGGCGATTTTTCTCCATACGAAATTGGTTTCTGGTAGGAAATTATAACAAGTGAAATATGAAATTAAAGCAATTTTGTTTGGAGAAAAATAGGCAATTGAACTTTAAAACTTGATAGTTATTCAAATAACTATCAAGTTTTAAAGTTCAATTGTCTATTTTTCTCCATACAAAATTGCTTTTATTTCATATTTTACTTGTTATAATTTCCTACCAGAAAACAATTTCACGTGGTCATGAAGCTCATAACCATTAATTTCATTAATATATGTTAATTTAATTAGTTGCAGAGATTGTAGGTTCGTTGTCAACTGAAGAACATTTTTAAGAAAATAATATAATAAAATATACGTTATTTCTTTATAAAAAGGCACGTTTAAGTTATGAATGATCAGTGTAATAAAAAGATTAAGAGAGATAGAAGTAGTGTGTACGCATCTCTGATTCTCGTTAAGTGTAGATGTTTGTGGAAAGTCTAAAATCCAGCTATGTGCTACAAATGAGTGTAAACGAGATGGTTTTAGCTTATTAGCATGACGGATTCTCGCGAAATGTAGAAAATTGTGGAATCTTTAAGAATCCGGCGTATTTAGTACAGTATTTAGAGATAGAAACTTGTAGAAAGTATATAAACGAAATTTTCGTAACCACCCCGAGTGGAATTTTTTTATGAAAACCTTATTTAGTATCAGGGTGATGTCAGGCTGACATAAATTTTTCCTACATACCCCAGACAAAATTTTTTGGCAGGGTCGAGGCAGTTCAGAAACATTTGCTTGACATATTTAAAACAGACAAAGGCGGAGTTCGGTATCACAAACTGTCTATTTGCAACATCAAGTGATTATAATTTAAAACCCAATTATGTTATTCTTTTTTCCAACTGTTTTTATTTCACAGCAGTTGGTAAAAAAAACTCATTTTCAATTTGTTTCGAACTTAGTATCAATAGTTTTTGTTTCTTGGGTTATGGGAATTGCTAAAATTTCGGTATGTTGCGGTCGCTCTATAAGTAACTGTAAACGGCTGTCGAAACTTTTTTACGTACTTTTGTATTAATTTTTCCAGTTTTTCTTGGCGTTTTGCATTTTGGACAAATATTATTTGGGAACTAGTTGAATTTTTCTATGCTTGCATGAGTGTGTGTGATGTGTATGTGTACTGGTGAGTCTGCATTTGTGGTAGAAAAGAATGCAAAAAAAAATCAGAAAAAAAAACAGTCAGCGAAGGAAAAGAAAATTCAATTTGTTAAATCGCTTCCAGCTTATTGAAGCATTGAAATTACTTTTTAAAAAGTTGCAGCAAAAACCAATTACATTCATCAATCTGTTACCCAGCTCAAACTACTAACAAGGTTTCCTACTTTATGGGGTGGTAGGGCGGTATGTGGTAGCTGCTGGCCTACGTAATGCAAAGTTTGCGCAAATCCGAGACTTTTTGCACCCACTGTGACGACTTGATCAATATTGAGCGCAAATGGCATCGGCTGATGAATGTAGATACTTTTTGAATTGTAGCATTTAATTTCATGAATTTGCAAAAACTTTGTGCCCGGCTACACATCTTGTACTTTTAGTTGCATTGTAGGATTTTCTTCTCGTTTGAGAAGTTTTATTGGCATCCAAAAGAAGAAAAAGAAATTCAGCATTCAAAAAATATCAATTTTAAATTCATTTTTTGCATCGACCGACAGTAGCTATGTACAATGCAATGCCTTTAGAACCTCTTTGTAACCTCTTTGCAACCTCTTTTGCGTTAATTTCTAATTATAGCGTTCGCTCTCGACTGACGTCTTTTAATTGCCAATTTAAAGCAATTTGTTAATGTTCTACATTAAGAAAGTTTTCTTTGCTTTGCACTGCACTGCATTCGCCGTATAATTAGTTCCTTTTTAGTTTTCAATTCCTGGTTTTGTTTTGTCTCGTTTCGTTTGACTGCATTTTCTGCAAGCAGCCTCTTATATTTCTATTTTTGCGTAATTATGAGCAATCATCACCTTGACTGCGCAACCACATCGACAAAAACAATGCCGTCGACTGCAAGAAATGTCAACACAAACATAAACATAAGGAAGCAGGACCTGCTTGCATGAAGCATTCCCATGGCGCGAAATTTCTTGAGGTAAAAGTTACCAGAAAACAAGCCAAATAAAACCAACAACTCTGGGTGCAGCGCCAAAAGAAGTGCAGCACTTCAAACAATCGCAATTAAAAGAGCAAATTAATGGAGTAACCTGTACAAAGGAAATATACTTGCTGTAATAATTTAAGGCTTTCTTGAAATGTAGAAACTAATTGCCTCATTCATGGCATGCAGTTCAAGGGTTTCAAAAATTCTTTTGTATATGATTTAAACGAATTTTTGAGTTTATGAATTTTTGAAGTAATGAAATCAAACGTTTCTATGTAGTTTACGAATTTTATGAATTTTATGAATTTTATGAATTTTATGAATTTTATGAATTTTATGAATTTTATGAATTTTATGAATTTTATGAATTTTATGAATTTTATGAATTTTATGAATTTTATGAATTTTATGAATTTTATGAATTTTATGAATTTTATGAATTTTATGAATTTTATGAATTTTATGAATTTTATGAATTTTATGAATTTTATGAATTTTATGAATTTTATGAATTTTATGAATTTTATGAATTTTATGAATTTTATGAATTTTATGAATTTTATGAATTTTATGAATTTTATGAATTTTATGAATTTTATGAATTTTATGAATTTTATGAATTTTATGATTTTTATGAATTTTATGATTTTTATGAATTTTATGAATTTTATGAATTTTATGAATTTTATGAATTTTATGAATTTTATGAATTTTATGAATTTTATGAATTTTATGAATTTTATGAATTTTATGAATTTTATGAATTTTATGAATTTTATGAATTTTATGAATTTTATGAATTTTATGAATTTTATGAATTTTATGAATTTTATGAATTTTATGAATTTTATGAATTTTATGAATTTTATGAATTTTATGAATTTTATGAATTTTATGAATTTTATGAATTTTATGAATTTTATGAATTTTATGAATTTTATGAATTTTATGAATTTTATGAATTTTATGAATTTTATGAATTTTATGAATTTTATGAATTTTATGAATTTTATGAATTTTATGAATTTTATGAATTTTATGAATTTTATGAATTTTATGAATTTTATGAATTTTATGAATTTTATGAATTTTATGAATTTTATGAATTTTATGAATTTTATGAATTTTATGAATGTTATGAATTTTATGAATTTTATGAATTTTATAAATTTTATGAATTTTATGAATTTTATGAATTTTATGAATTTTATGAATTTTATGAATTTTATGAATTTTATGAATTTTATGAATTTTATGAATTTTATGAATTTTATGAATTTTATGAATTTTATGAATTTTATGAATTTTATGAATTTTATGAATTTTATGAATTTTATGAATTTTATGAATTTTATGAATTTTATGAATTTTATGAATTTTATGAATTTTATGAATTTTATGAATTTTATGAATTTTATGAATTTTATGAATTTTATGAATTTTATGAATTTTATGAATTTTATGAATTTTATGAATTTTATAAATTTTATGAATTTTATGAATTTTATGAATTTTATGAATTTTATGAATTTTATGAATTTTATGAATTTTATGAATTTTATGAATTTTATGAATTTTATGAAATTTATGAAATTTATAAATTTTATAAATTTTATAAATTTTATAATTTTTATGAATTTTATGAATTTTATGAATTTTATGAATTTTATGAATTTTATGAATTTTATGAATTTTATGAATTTTATGAATTTTATGAATTTTATGAATTTTATGAATTTTATGAATTTTATGAATTTTATGAATTTTATGAATTTTATGAATTTTATGAATTTTATGAATTTTATGAATTTTATGAATTTTATGAATTTTATGAATTTTATGAATTTTATGAATTTTATGAATTTTATAAATTTTATGAATTTTATGAATTTTATGAATTTTATGAATTTTATGAATTTTATGAATTTTATGAATTTTATGAATTTTATGAATTTTATGAATTTTATGAAATTTATGAAATTTATAAATTTTATAAATTTTATAAATTTTATAATTTTTATGAATTTTATGAATTTTATGAATTTTATGAATTTTATGAATTTTATGAATTTTATGAATTTTATGAATTTTATGAATTTTATGAATTTTATGAATTTTATGAATTTTATGAATTTTATGAATTTTATGAATTTTATGAATTTTATGAATTTTATGAATTTTATGAATTTTATGAATTTTATGAATTTTATGAATTTTATGAATTTTATGAATTTTATGAATTTTATGAATTTTATGAATTTTATGAATTTTATGAATTTTATGAATTTTATGAATTTTATGAATTTTATGAATTTTATGAATTTTATGAATTTTATGAATTTTATGAATTTTATGAATTTTATGAATTTTATGAATTTTATGAATTTTATGAATTTTATGAATTTTATGAATTTTATGAATTTTATGAATTTTATGAATTTTATGAATTTTATGAATTTTATGAATTTTATGAATTTTATGAATTTTATGAATTTTATGAATTTTATGAATTTTATGAATTTTATGAATTTTATGAATTTTATGAATTTTATGAATTTTATGAATGTTATGAATTTTATGAATTTTATGAATTTTATAAATTTTATGAATTTTATGAATTTTATGAATTTTATGAATTTTATGAATTTTATGAATTTTATGAATTTTATGAATTTTATGAATTTTATGAATTTTATGAATTTTATGAATTTTATGAATTTTATGAATTTTATGAATTTTATGAATTTTATGAATTTTATGAATTTTATGAATTTTATGAATTTTATGAATTTTATGAATTTTATGAATTTTATGAATTTTATGAATTTTATGAATTTTATGAATTTTATGAATTTTATGAGTTTTATGAGTTTTATGAATTTTATGAATTTTATGAATTTTATGAGTTTTATGAATTTTATGAATTTTATGAATTTTATGAATTTTATGAATTTTATGAATTTTATGAATTTTATGAATTTTATGAATTTTATGAATTTTATGAATTTTATGAATTTTATGAATTTTATGAATTTTATGAATTTTATGAATTTTATGAATTTTATGAATTTTATGAATTTTATGAATTTTATGAATTTTATGAATTTTATGAATTTTATGAATTTTATGAATTTTATGAATTTTATGAATTTTATGAATTTTATGAATTTTATGAATTTTATGAATTTTATGAATTTTATGAATTTTATGAATTTTATGAATTTTATGAATTTTATGAATTTTATGAATTTTTTTGAATTTTATGAATTTTATGAATTTTATGAATTTTATGAATTTTATGAATTTTATGAAGTTTATGAAGTTTATGAATTTTATGAATTTTATGAATTTTATGAATTTTATGAATTTTATGAATTTTATGAATTTTATGAATTTTATGAATTTTATGAATTTTATGAATTTTATGAATTTTATGAATTTTATGAATTTTATGAATTTTATGAATTTTATGAATTTTATGAATTTTATGAATTTTATGAATTTTATGAATTTTATGAATTTTATGAATTTTATGAAGTTTATGAAGTTTATGAATTTTATGAATTTTATGAATTTTATGAATTTTATGAATTTTATGAATTTTATGAGTTTTATGAATTTTATGAATTTTAGTTTGATAAATTTTTCAATGAAAATTTTAAAACTGAATTAATTTCAAATGTTTGTACTAAGGCTAGACATCATGCGGACAGATTTACTAACCTGATATTTACATATAATTCAATCGGAATAATTAATTATGCAAATGCAATGAATTCAACGACACAATCACCTGACACATCTTCTTCGAAATAACAATTTAAACCACAACAGCAACAAGCTGTGAGTGATTTAATGAACTCATTAACATAATCTCCACATCTCATCAACATAATTGATGCTGACACAAACACGCATAGATATCAGCAGGACATCGCACAAAGTCGCACAAACACACCCACGTTAACGTCCTGACTGCCATGGCGACAGCAGCAACAACAGCCGCAGACATCATCTGATGTCCTGTGAATCATACAATTGAAATCAATGAGATTTACATATGAAATAAATGATGCAGTCAACACAATGAACACAAGACCATTGCAAAGCGATCGAAAGGATATACAGGACAACAGGACGACTATATGTGTATTTGAGAAAAGAATTTAAAAGAAAAGAATAAAAAAATGGCCGGATATACGAGCTATTGGATTTCTATAGATATTTCCAGACGCATGTTGCTGTCGAGAGGCATCGACGCCAACAAGTTGCCCGACCGGAAGTGGCTGCAAAAAGGATTTTGTGTTGCTGGTGTCGTCTGTGGTAGTTGTTTGAATGTTTGTCGGTCTGTCTGTGATGTGATGGCAATAATAATGATTAGTTGGGCGACAATTGTTGATCATTGCTGTTGAATTTCTTAGCCAAGTCTGCAAGAAGATTTGCAGCAAAGCGAAAGGATATATGCAAGGATACATATGTAATTGAAGCGGGAAGGAAATGTGTGTATGCGATTATCTGGCAGATGAAATATTATACTTAGGTTTATGGAAAATAATGAAGTGTTTCTTCTATAAATTTGGCACAAACGGAAATTTTCAGCAAACTTCAAAAATTTATCATATTCAGAAACATTAAATTATTTAGCGATTTAAATTTTGTATCTATTATATATTTTTTGTTATAAATATTTAATATTGGACGCATCATACAATTTAATAATATGATTTCTGGAGCTTTGAATGTCCAATATTTTATTTAAATTTGAAAAATACATATTTTAAAACGGTCATAGCTGTTTCCATTTCAATAAAACCAACCAGAAAATTTAATACGGCGTTGTCATAGGCGTGAACTAATAGATACCTAATAGATACCTTATGTACTCAAACACACACCAGACGAAAACACAATGACGACTGTCTTTTTCGTTGAAAAAACTATTATTTCTGCAAATTTTTTGAAATGCAAGATTGATAAGGAAGGATTACTGTGAAAGTCGTATAAAAAAAAACTCAAGCTGTCCCAAGCATCTGACCGAAACGAGTTTATAAGAGAACTACATAGTGCTGCCAACTAATTGAGTTTCCCGCTAAATCTTTTTGGTTTTAAAAATAAATACCCAATAATAAAAGTTGAGTACAAATATAAAGGAAGGTGTATATCCAGACTACACAGAAAAATCTTCCTCATATTGATGAATTTCATTCTACAAATCATGATTTATTGTATTGAAGAGCAATTTTCATCATAATGATCACTAAAAAACATCAATGTTATGAAGGACAGTAAATGTGTTTTTTAATTTGGGGAAGTATAACTAAATTTCATCACATTAATGAATAAATACATAAGACACAATATACTTAGATACATCATACTGAAGAATTTTGTTCGTCAAACCAAATATCAATCAAAAGTGGTTTGTGTTTATTATTTCTTATATAATGCTTGCTCGACATGCAAGTAACAAGTTTTGTAATATTTTTATTTATAATTTAAATTTTGTTTTATTAAAATGTTATACTTATAAAAAATATATTATATAAAAAAAAGTTACGGAATGTTAAAAATTATTTTTGGAATAAAAATTGTTGAGTACAATTTTTTTAATTCGAATTAAAAAAATAAAAATAAATTTTAAATTAATTTTTTAAACCTTTTTTTGTATCAAATAATCGAAGAAAAGTGATTATTTATTTAAATGTTCTTTATTCTTGATAAACATCATATTGAAGCTGAAAATCATTGAAAAAATACAATTTTAATGCAATAAATTAAAACTTCGAATGATGAATTTGGCAATTTATTATATTGATGAATAAAACCATTATATTGAAGAATATTATATTCTGAGTGAGTATGCAGAAAGATCAGTTGAAATATCTGTTGAAATATCTGTTGTAATATCTTTTGACAATATACTGCATTAAAAATTGTATGGGACATATTTCTATTAAAAAAGTATATTATTAAAAACATTTTTTTGATTTCATTTGACTTTTTTGTAATGATATTTCGCAATTCAAAATAATAAGATGGCATAAGGATAAACATGCTAAATTCCTAGACTTAACGTCGAAACGAAATCGAGTAAAAATGCAAAATTTTTGAAATTTATTTTTTCATAAAGTCACTGCATTGATTAAATCAGTCTAAGTCGGAAACCTCTACCACCCATCGTTCTTGGTGCACAATTTAACCTAATCTAAGACATTTTTATGCTATTTATGCTATTTGCTCACTTAAGGCAGGCTGGCAAGCAAGCCAAATAGGTACCGACTTATTTGATATTTTGCTCATATTTAATTTTATGTGAAGTGCAAAATAAGGTAACAACATTAGATTACATTATTTTGCACTGTAGTACAGAATATAAAACGCGCTCAAAATACAAAAAAAAAAAAATGCGCGCGCAAAGGACATTTAAGACTTACTTCAATTGGAACGCGTAGCTAAGCGCCAAGGACTCTAGAGAAGTAGTAGGGAAAAAAAATATTTGTAGCTACGAGCGTAATGCTGCACTGAGTTGAGTTATGAGTAGATGCTAAAAGATGAAAGTAGAAAAAAATAATATTAAAAAATAAAATAAATTTTAAAAGAGCAGCATATTCTGCGTCTCTACCTTATGTAGTAGCCTGAGAAACTCGGTCCGTTTACCGCTCAAGTGGCTGGCTGTATTCCGAGAAATCCTTAAGCATTTTCACACCAAATCACACCTTTATATTTCACACAAACACACACTGATATATAGCACTAGAAATACATTGCAGCGCGTACACCTTAAAGCGTTTGATTCTTGGTGGTAATCCTCAAAAGAATTGCTGCTTGTGGTTTTCCCAATACAAATCTTCAGACCTTATAGTCGGCAATACTTCTTTGAATTGAAAATGAAAATTCTCTGCTTCAACACCACACATTCAGGTTTCTTTCACGCACGGTATGACCTGATGTAGCGCATTCGTTCTCGACCATGCTACAGATAACCTTCTTGTATTTTATTATTTTATTAAGCTATATATATTATCTTTTCGAAATAAATTTTGCGTAAAAAATCCATTTTTTACTTTGTTCAAGTTTTGGCGGAACGTGTCGAAGATGCACACATTGCAAAGAAAATATTTATATTAATGAAAAATTCATAATAAATTTATAAATTTTATGAATTTATAAAATTCATAAACTTCATAACATACATAAAATTCATAAATTTTATGAATATATAAAATTCATAAAATTCATAAAATTCATAAAATTCATAAAATTCATAAAATTCATAAAATTCATAAAACTCATAAAATTCATAAAATTCATAAAATTCATAAAATTCATAAAATTCATAAAATTCATAAAATTCATAAAATTCATAAAATTCATAAAATTCATAAAATTCATAAAATTCATAAAATTCATAAAATTCATAAAATTCATAAAATTCATAAAATTCATAAAATTCATAAAATTCATAAAATTCATAAAATTCATAAAATTCATAAAATTCATAAAATTCATAAAATTCATAAAATTCATAAAATTCATAAAATTCATAAAATTCATAAAATTCATAAAATTCATAAAATTCATAAAATTCATAAAATTCATAAAATTCATAAAATTCATAAAATTCATAAAATTCATAAAATTCATAAAATTCATAAAATTCATAAAATTCATAAAATTCATAAAATTCATAAAATTCATAAAATTCATAAAATTCATAAAATTCATAAAATTCATAAAATTCATAAAATTCATAAAATTCATAAAATTCATAAAATTCATAAAATTCATAAAATTCATAAAATTCATAAAATTCATAAAATTCATAAAATTCATAAAATTCATAAAATTCATAAAATTCATAAAATTCATAAAATTCATAAAATTCATAAAATTCATAAAATTCATAAAATTCATAAAATTCATAAAATTCATAAAATTCATAAAATTCATAAAATTCATAAAATTTATAAAATTTATAAAATTCAGTGAAAACAGAAATTTCATAAAATTTATAAGTTTTACAATTTCCATTGACATGCGATACTTGTGAGAAAATCCTTTAAGTGCCAACCACTTTCGATCCGCATGGTGCAATATGGTGCTACCTTGATAGGATTAGATCCTCGCGGCGGTTTTTAGCACTAAACTGGCGTAGAGAAAAATTACATTTTAATGCCGCTTGAACTCTATTTTCAAGATGATAATTTACGGGTCTATAAATAATCCGTGTGCACTGAAGGGTTAGAATGCATGAAATATACAGCTTAGTAGTTGTGTCACTACACTTGGAATTGTTTAGAAATAGGAAGACATTTAGATTTTGGATTGACAATTAATGTATGTGTAGTTGCGACCGTAATAAATAAAGTTTTCTCAAATTAAAGCATTTTGGAAATAATATGGAAATAATTAAAATGCTTTTTTGCAACTTACTTTTAGTACTACCAAGTTAAACTTTGTTTTCATTTTCCCGAGAAATCAATTTCCGCTACTCTAAACCCCATCCACACTTTGCACCATGTGATAGGATTTTGTAAAATATATGCAACTCGATTTATCAAGAAAAGTAGTACACAAAATGTAGAAAAAATGCACGTATTGCGGTCGCCAGTCAGAACAACGAGCAGCACAAAGCTAAAAAGCTATCATATCCCTCAGAAACCATTTGGTCAAGTTACCCTTGTCACAGATCACATAACAGCGTGTGTGGGGTGGGTGGCTCTGGGGCTTTGTATGTTGTTAACATACGATGTACAAAATGCTTCAACGTGATCAACATGACCAACAACAAGGCAGGCAAAAGTCAAATTCAAAATCGCCTCAAAATCCCACGACCACCATGTACCAACACATAGAACCTGACCAAACTGCCCAACCGTCCAGAACGTTAAACAGAAAAGGTACAAAAAAATGTGCCAAAAATGAATTAAAATGAAAAATACAATGGCTGCTGCTGCTGTTTCGCGTATCCTATAAGATCCAAGTATTTTGTTTTAAGTTGGTCAGGTCTGCGCTGGTTAGGTTTGGAATGTCATGGCTAAGGGTTTAAGGCACACACTGACAGCACGCGACAAGGATTTATTTAGAATTGAAGTAGAGCAGCATTCGCATGTATTTTGTGTATTATTTCACTTTCCTTTTACTCGTTTATGTTACGCCAAAATTTCAACATAAGTGAAACAAATATAAAATTTGAGATGAAATTCTTACATAAAAATAAAATATTTTATTAAAAACAAAACATATGGGCATTTCCAGAAAAACGTCAACCACGATCGAAAAATTTAAAATGCTCAAATCTTTGAAATAACTACCGTCAACTGGGGTGAATTTGACCCGAAAAACTGTATATTCATCATAAATGTTTTACTGAAAATCCAGATCACTTGAAAGCCATATATTTCGAATAATAAGTATGGTAGCAAGGGTTAATATGAAAAAGATAAAAAAACATTTTGAATTTTTCATTAGAAATAAACTTTATTTAATGGAATTAATCACGTAAATTAGTCAACTAATATGTAGTATCAATTACAAAAAATACATTCTGACTATTTTACACTTCTTTTTTAGTAAATGGCTTATGTTGATGTATTTTTTCAATATTTCTAGACAAATAATGGCCACTTCAAAAGAATTGAAATCTGTAAGTCACTTAGATGCTGAGAAAATTTGATTGCAAACATTATTTTTTGTTTGGCCAAAGTCGATGTCCCGGCTTTTCGATGTCCCGTTTGGCACCCAAAAGATAGTAAACTGGAAAACAGTTGAATCCACTGTTTCCAAAGCAGAATTTCATCGTCATTTCCAAAAATGTAAATAACAATTTTGACAAATTTGACAAACAACAATTTTGACAGCTAATTGAAATCTGTCCTGTCCGGAACTTTCAGTATCAAAAGTGTAAAACTATAAAAAATATCAAAAAATAAAAAAAATCAAAAAAAATAAAAAATAAATGTAAAAACCTAAAAAAAAAACATCTGGAAATTTGAATAGTACATCACTTTTCATTTCATAATAATGACACAGTGCAGCAAAATCCCACTTTTTTATACCCTACACTAAGAGTGAAAGGGTATATTCAGTTTGGTACGCCGTTTGTAACACCCAGAAGGAAAAATATATATATATATTCATGATCAGCATGACCTCCTGAGTCGATTTAGCGATGTCCGTCTGTCCGCCTGTCCGCCTGTCCGTCTGTCTGTCCGTCGGCGAGATCGGTCCATTGAGACCTATGATCCGACCACTTATGTTCAAATACCTCATATAAAATGTACATATAAAGATCAATTTTTATGTATACGTGCTTAGGTAAACTTTTTTGGTCAAATATATATTGACATCATGCTCAAATACATGATAATAAAGTTTTCCGGCGAAAAGACTTGTGGTTCACAAAAAAAAAATCGAAATTCGGTACACCTACCCATTTGTAGATATGGGTATCAAATGAATGGAAATTCTTCAGCGATTGAATGTTTGTAGTTATTTTCAGGATTCGTATACCCTGGTGACCTTTATATCACTTTGAATGGTAACCACACATATGTGTAGGATATTTGTAGTCGGCTTAGACCGACTATAATTTTGATAATCCTAACTCTCATAATTACACCTACTTTAAAATTTCCCGTGTGATCAAACCTTCCCAACTGGATAATATCTTGAATGTGCGAAAAATGTTATCATACTATAAAATTATGTTCTATCACGTCTGGATTGCGAGGTATTGATCCCCAAATATATGGTAAATCCTAAATTTTTATAGTAACGTTTCTTGAAAACGGTATTATATGTGGATTTCTTGACTGAAAACCAAATGTAGGCATTCACCTAAGGATCTTTTCTGTAGTACATTTTATTTTTCTATCTCGTCCATAAACCATCAATATTAAGGATTTTCAAAAAATCTCTGCAGTTAATTGGCCAGATTTATATGAAGAATTAAAAAATGTATCAATATGTCTTTGGGACAAATATTAAGCACATGAAAACTGTAGTAATTGTCATAGAAGTCAAAGCCATGCGATTTATAGTTTATATTATATTAAGCACTGAATGTAATATTTCAAATTTTGATAAGTACAAAAACTAAAACGATTTGTTAGGTGAATGTCTACATTAGGTTTTCAGTCAAGAAATCCATATCTAATATCGTTTTGAAGAAATGTTACTATGAAAATTAAGGATTTACCAGATATTTGGAGGTCAATACCTCGAAATCTTGAAGTGATAGAACATAATTTTATAGTATGAATTTTCACACATTCAGTATATTAAAAATAAATCCAAATCCTTGGCACCGATGAAGATTCATTCGATTTTCAGCTTCGAACAACTTTAGTATTTTTCAGTTTCATATAAAATAATAAAAAATACTTCGCAGTGCTCAGTATTAGAGAAACTACAGCTCGTACGGCTTTAACCTGTTTGGCCATTTTTTATTTTTTTTTTATACCGAATATATTTTTCATGGACCATATGATACATTTGCAACTCCTTAATATGAAATTAGTCGATTATGTAGATTGATCTATTGAAAATCATTAATATTAGTATTAAAAGGATAAATTTAATATGTACTACACATATGAAGCCTTGGATAGTGTCTACATTTGGTTCTCAGACAACGAATCCATAACTACCCCAGTTTTCTCAGTAAACCAACGATAATATTGCGGTCACTTTAGGACCTTTATGGTCATATATCCCGTAAACCTGACGTGATGGGACATAAGTTTGTTTGGTGAAATTTTGTCAGGTTACTCAAGGATTCTAAAAAAAATTGTCAAATCTCCGTCACTAAGTTTAGTGTCGCACTGTGTGATTATTGATATTGTCATATACACTATTATTTATTATGAAATAACTGTAAGCTTTTGGAACAAAGTGCATATATACAAAAATAAAGTAAATTGTCTAAGCTATGTTCAAAGGTAATTAAAAAAAAAATATTGTATGAAAAAAGTATTTTTAGAATAAAAATCGTAGTGATAATTTCTTTACAGAATTTTTTGTCCCTTCCGGAATGTCCCGTCCGGAATTTTTCTGTGATTTATTATGAAAAAACTATTAACTTTAGTGTAAGTGTAAATATACAAAGAAAGCTCATGATTTCAGTTATTTTTTAAATATTTCGAAAAAATTATTTGTACGCAAAATTCGCTGACTTTTTGGAATATCCATATGAACCTCGAAATTTACTTCCGTTTTTGTCCTGTCCGGAACGCCCATTATTTTATTTATATCTTTTGATCTACCGTAAAAAATTGTATAATTTTTTGCACATATTAAGTCTTATTTAAATACTACATGCACAAAA
Source organism: Dryomyza anilis (assembly GCA_951804985.1). Taxonomy (NCBI): domain Eukaryota; kingdom Metazoa; phylum Arthropoda; class Insecta; order Diptera; family Dryomyzidae; genus Dryomyza; species Dryomyza anilis. The sequence continues at coordinate 98,966,493 of OX638132.1, forward strand.
AACTCAAGTAAATTCATTTATTTTGCTTCGAGATATGCAAGTTTTAAGCGTACCAATGTCCCGTCCGGAACCCCAGGAAATGCACATATGGAAAACAGCGGCATCAATATAAATTTGATATATCCTATGACGCAGAAACTTAGACCTATAGATTCTCTTTTTTTATTTTTAATAGTATTCCGAATACATTTATTATATAACTTAATTGTTTTTAACTGAATACTTGAAAATATGTTTAGCAGACTTAATGCATCTTTATTTTGTACCATGTCTTCTAATATCTGAAAATAAATTACTGTTCGTAGTTGCGACCCCTTTCATTACCGACGTTGACCCCTTTTCGAGAACATACGTACGCCCAACATGGCTGAAACTTTCAACATGGAAATCGAAGCTACACAAATAATTCATATTTCTATAATAATTCACTGTCATCTCGCCGACACTTACCTTTGTAGGGACCAATGCACAGTGGGTGATTTTTTGAGAAAGCGTTCAAACAAATCTATTTTTTACCAATTGGGAATAAATAAATTTTTAAAATAAAATCTACCACAATTCGAGAAAAAGATTAAAAGTAACCGAATCCGAAACTGATATCCATTTAATACAGTTTAAAACAATATCCATTTTTAAGTTCAAAACGTATCGGTTGTAAAGGGTTTTTCAATAAGAGCGCTACAAAAGTATTTTTCAACGGGTTTTAACAGAGACGCTACAAAAGTAGAGCGACAGGGACAGCAAACGACGCCTTTATACCTGTTTTAAAGCTAAACAAAAAGCACAAAGAGAAATATGTATCATAATTACTTGGTAAATGAAATTATAATTTTTAATTTGTCTCAACCCTAGCTGCGACCAAGCCATAGTCATTTCATTACTAATCGGTTAAATTTCTGCTTTATATTAATACAGATATTTAATCTAAACTGCAACTTATATTCCGATATCGTTTCGGTAAAAAACTAAAAATAAAATCGTAAAGATGTAAAAAACCCACACTGAAATCGGTATTTCCCTTCGATGATCGAATTTTTCTCGAAATAACTGCCTTATAAAAGTTTGAACTCTTTGTTTTATCACTACTTTTTTTTAATTTTTCGTTCAATAAAATTTAAAAAGTGATATGAAATTTAAATATTTATCACATCGCTATCGCAATATTTTAGAGAATCAATCTTGATATTCGATGCGATGTCGATCCAGAATCGTTTTTCTCGTTTCGAATATACTTCATTATCTCGTTACGATATCTGCGTACATCCTAAAACAAATTGTAGTATAATATAAATACGAAATCGTAATCGAGACCTCGATCTGTATTACTTGATATGCCCCTAAAACTATGCAGCATTTATGGTTATGAAATGCATACAGCATACATTTAGGGGCAGTATTTATGCGTTAAACCCAAATTTTGTGTTCGATGTCAGCTTGCCATATTATTCATAGCCCCTTTTTAAGGGACTACATTTTATAAAACAGGGATAACATGCAGTTGTAATCTTGATAGATGATGCTTGTTAGTAAAATAAGTTATTGGCTTTAGCAAGTACAATATACTACTCCAAACGTGATCCTGGATAAAGGATAAAATAAAATTGAAATAATATAAAATTATAAAAAATTATAAATAAAAAAAAAACAAAATTATACAAAGAATAATATTTTTTAAAATATTTTTATTAAAAATAATAAGGGTTTTCATTTCACTTCGTATCTACTGCGTATATCCGTATGTCGAAAAAATAATATAATAATATAATAATATAAATATAAGATTTATTGTGTAGAATTCTTAAGAAATACGGATATACGCTGGCGATACGAAGTGAAATGAATACCCATATTAATAATGGCAATTTTAATAAAATTATTTCAAATGTAGTGTTAATAACAATTGTTTTATATTTTAATGACATTGTTTTTAGATGTGTTTTAATGTCATTTGTTATTAATTTTAACACAATTATATTTCATGTTAACACATTTTCCCCCAGTGTATATGTTTTAATACGTGATTAAAACCATGATATTTATTGTTCCTTTTCACACAAATATTATTATCAAAGTTTAAAATCCAGTACTTATTTATAAAAACTGTGTTTAATGTTTTTTCAGCCTTATCCCACTATGAACCACTGTACAACGAACCGCATAACCTGCTGTTACTGTTGCTACTCCACGACTAGTTGGCCCAAAAATGGAGGACGACCGACCAGACCCCCAACAAAGACTACATAATTATTGCAATAATCGTAAATAATAGTCGGGCAGAATATATTGCTAGTCGGTGCATAGTTTGTACTGTTCCTAAAAGGTACTGACTGAACCGTCCAGGACATAGTATACTTTTAGGAGTTTAGTCACCCAAGCATATATTTTACTAGGTGTTTATGAATGCGTGTATGTACACACATCCTTCATGGGGTATGTGTGGCTGTGTGTATGGGCCGAAGTGCACTATGATCCTGTAAAACATTTGTTAAATAATAAACGGAGCTCAAAGAACATGGAAACCTTTAAGCAAAACCATTCATCGGGGAGCCCAACGGGCAACTGGCTGACCAACGCAGTGCACTTAAAACCTACTCTACCAAAAATATGCCACATGTACGAAATAGGCTACAATGCATGCAAAACAAAATGAAACGAAAAAAAGGAGGTCGACTAAAACACAACTGTAGCCAAATTCGGCCAAAATTGGTTGTATAGACTTTGTGGCAGTTTAAGCAACCATACAATTACGTAGTATATTCCTGTTCAGTTCTGAAACAAATAGTGAAAGAAGACGAGGGGGCTACAATATATATGTTTAAATGTTGTAAGAAATTATCACATATATATTCGTTTTTAACAAACAAAAACTAACAGAAAGTTTCGTTAGAGTATATAACATAGGATGTTTGGGATAATAACTGATAAGGTTAAGACAATTGCAATGCAGTGGTATTTAGATAATCATGAAATACATAGCAGGGGTACACGTAGAAAAGATAGTGGCACACAATAGTTTATGTTTGAATATAAACTGTTTGCAATAAAACCAGTTGGGAAGGTTAGATCACATGGGAAATTTTAAAGTAGCTGTTATTATGTTAGTTAGGATTACCAAATTATAGTCGGTCTAATCCGACTATACATACCCTATATACCCTATATGTGTGGTTACCATTAATAGTGGTATATAGGTCACCAGGGAATACGAATTCTGAAAATAACTACAAACTTTCAATCGCTGAAGAATTGCCATTCATTTGATACCCATATTTACAAATGGGTAGGTGTACCGAATTTCGATTTTTTTTTTTTGACCCACAAGTAGTTTCGCGGGAAAACATTATTTTCATGTATTTGTGCATGAAGTCAAATATATATTGGCCAAAAAAGTTTACCTAAACACGTAAACAGTAAAATTGAGCTGTAGATGTAAATTTTATATGAGGTATTTTACAGACGTATTTCAACAGACGGACATCGCGAAATCGACTCAGGAGGTCATGCTGATTAAGAATATATATACTCTTCCATACCGGAGATGCTTCCTTCTGGGTGTTACAAACGGCGTACCAAATTGAATATACCCTTTCACTCTTTGTGTAGGGTATAAAAAGTACGTCTGGGGTATAGGTATTATTAAAAAATAGGCAATTTATTTTGGAGCTTAATTTTAATTACAACCTTTATTAATTTTGTTGTACCATGAAAATAAATGTTGTACCTTGCTGATATAGGGTACATTGATATGTACTGAAAATTTTTTTTTTATTTCTTCGTCAACTACTTCCAGAGATACAGCTCAAAGTTACAAAAAACAACCCAAAAATCACTTTTGTATGGTGGTTCATATTTAGATATTTCTGAAACTTGAAATGCTGGAAACTTCACTCCGCTGATGGCTCGTTTTAAAGCTAATAGAACGAGAAAAAATAAGTTGTAACTTCTAAACTTGAACATGTGGCCCGTGGTCATTATCCTGGCACTTCAAAATAGGTATCCTTAAAAAGAACCTTTTTAAAAGTCTGAAAATAATCGTGTAATTTGGTTGATTTAATATAAATGCTCATGCCAAATTTCAAGATTGTTGCAATATTTCTTGAATCTATTTCTAACTCTGATTTCCAAAATGGCGTCAGTTTTATCATATTGATTCTACTTTTTGAGATATTGATTTTAGGATATAGTTTTTACGATTTTCGAAAAATGGTACATATCTCAAAAACTAGAGACAATTTGGTGAAACAGACGCTATTTTCGAAATAAAATTTTTTTCGATACAAAAAATATGTAAAAATTTAGAAATTAAATTTTTAAAATTTGATGCGATGAAAATATCATATTTAAATTTGTAATGCGCATTTACATTAATACAAGCATAATATGTAATTTCTTTTCAGAATTTTAAAAAGGGTCCTTTTTAAGGACATCAATTTTGAATTGCAAGGATAATTACCACGGGCCACATGTTCAAGTTTTGAAGTTACAACGTAATTGGTATAAAAGCTTGTTCTATTAGCTTTAAAACGAGCCATCAACGGAGTTTCTATCATTTCTACTTTAAGAGATATTGAAATATGAACAACCATAGAAAAGTGATTTCAGTCCCATTTTTTGCAACTTTGAACTACTGTATCTCTGAAATTAGTAGGCATAAAAAATAAAAAAAAAATGTGATCAATGCATATCTTGATACCCTTTATCAGATGCACAAATTTCATTGAAATCGAAGAAGGTGAGTTCCAACCGTTCGATTTGGTCGATTTGGTGGGGAATGTCTCATATACTATTGTTACGAAAGGAGGTACTTTGCCCCACTGTGCAAGCAATCAACAATAATAAATGAGACGCAAGACAATACAGCGCACTAAGCAATGTGTTAGAAAGAGAGGGAAGATCATTCAGCGTACTAAGCAATGTGCGAGAAAGAGAGGGAAGATCTACACATTAAAACACATGAGTGCGAATGAGATGCCAATAGCATGCGTCATTCAAGAAAGTTCTCGAAACAAGTCGAAGCTTGTCGAAACGTGTCGAACTGATGCATGCAGTACATAAGGGAGCCGCATCAGAGGTACAGCACTTCAGTAGTGATTGTAAAGTGGTCGAGTGCAACTCGTGTGATAATTGTCAATTTAAATTGTGGACATGCAGCAGTTGTTAGAATTTGTTAATAGTAAAGTTGTTTAATAAAGTGAATTAATAAAGTTAATTGTTATAATTTAAACCAAACATAAGAGTGTTTTTATTTTGTACACAATCCAGAGATACGAACTTTTAGTACAGTTTTCCGTAGACTGAATTTTCGTAATACTATTTTAAATATTTACCAAAATTGATATTAATTCCAGAAGAAGACATTTTTTCATGTCATTGAATGCTGCAGTATTTCAATTTTCAGGTGTTATATATCTGAGAAAATAAAAATTAATATACAACATTTTAAGAATGATTTCAATTTATTAATGAAATAACCGTTATTAAAAAGTTTATATTAAATATTATAAAATGTTAAAAAAAAACTTTAATTAAGTATTTTTATTTTTGTAAACATAAAAATTTATTATATAAATAAATTAATTACTAAGAATCTTTATATAATCAAAAATATAACATATTCTTTAATGGACATGTATGTAATTATTATCATTTTTATATGGAGTTTTTAAAACATTTTTTTCTTTTTGTTTTTTTGTACATTGTCGAACTCAAATTGCAGCAATAAAATTACATGTCGTACAAAAACAAGCCTTTAAACGGCTGCTAGCTTAACAATGGCAAAAACACCAGCATAAATGACGAAAAAAAGAAATACACATTCTACAAAAACAGCAGTAACAACGACATTGATAAATAATACATTTTAGAGCATATTTAACCCTATAAAGAACAAACAAAGTAACCGGTATAAAATGATTTGACTTATGTCCCGACCTACTGATTTTGACCTATGTCCCGCCACTTATGTTGAATTACCTCATATAACACTAGAATCCATGGGTGAATTGTATTTTATACAGGCCGAAGTGAACTTTGTTTGTTTATAAAAACACCATTACTTTATAATCAATAATATAAAAAATATGTGTTTTTCGAAAACCGACCTGAAAACGAAATTGAAATTCATATACATAAATCCATTTATAAGTATGGGTTCTCAAATGAATGGAAATTGTTTATTGATTAAAAGTCTGCATTTGTTTTCAGGATCAGTAGACTCTTGAGACCTCTGTTCCTGCATGTGCGGTTACCGTTTACACTATCACATACAAGTGTTGTCTTAGACCGATAATTATAGTCTTATCAACTTCATACTATCAGAATTTTTCACTTTAAAATTTCCCCTGATTTTTATCCTGCCTTATTGCTATATCCCAATCTTCCATTCTATTCGATATCGCTTCGAGACTGTTTCGAAATGTCGAGGAATTCATTCGATCTCGATTACGATTTCATATTCGAAACGAGAAACTATTCTGGATCAATATCGCATCGAATGTACAGATTGATTTAAAAAACATTATTTTCCTTAAATTTTAATGTACGAAAAATTTGAAAAATTAGTAGTAATAAAGTAACGAGATCCAACTTTTTATCGCAGTTAGTTCAAGAAAACGTCGGTCATCGAAGAGCTCCGAGGCATGGCAGACTGGGAATATAGAAATAGGTCTTGATTTTCATTCCATTTATTAATAATTTTTCTCTGGTGTCGTTGGCTCAGTTGATTAGTACGTTAAATACTATCCGAGAGGTTACGGGAACCGAACCCCCGCGACGACATAAAAAAAAATATATATAATATATTTTCTATATGATGCTAACTCTCGACAGATTATGACAAAAGAATAGTAAATACTTACAAATAACACACATGCTATTCTGAATGTGGCGAGATACCTATAAAATATAAAAAGTACCATCAAAACGGTTGACCGTTATCGAAGAGAAAAATCAAAATTATATCGAAACGAGAAATGTTCAAAAACTCTAAAAATATGTTCGATATATAAATTCTTTTAAAAATAGAATCAAAAATCTTCGAAAATTTTTTGAAAAAAATGGGCTATTTCACCAGTCGACCAATGGTTGGAATTCACCTTTTTCGATTTTATTAAAATTAAGACAATAGGGTTTCGAGGTATGCATTTAACATTTTTTTTTTCGACATCTACTACCAGAGACTTATTAAGAAAATTGGCCAAAAATCACTTTTGTAAGTAATACGCTTTAAGAATAATTAACAATTATCTTTTAAACATGAACATGTGTCCCGTGGTCATTATCCTTGCACTTCAAAATTGAGAATTGTATGGCCCTTTTTAAAATTCTGAAAGAAATCGTATATATTGGATTATCTATCTATCTATCTATCTATCTATCTATCTATATATATAAAAATGAAATGTCCTGTGTGTGCCAGAGCATCACGGGAGAACGATCTGACGGATTTGACTGATTCTTTTTGTATTTTGTTCGTGTCAATGCAAGAGTGGTTTAGGAAAAGTCGGAAAAACTCAAAGGAAAATCCGGAAAATCGAAAAAATCTAAATTTGACCCTAGGAACTTGATATTTGGACAGGGTGTTGATTTCCCGACGTGAGAGCGCACTACGAAGGGATTTTTGGAAATTTGCCTCCTAAGGTACAAAAATGGGCGTGGCAAAACTAAACTTTTATTTCAAAATAGCAGTATAAGATAGCCACAGTTATGAAATTGGGCTCAGTAATGTATTTTGTTGTTGTTTATATTTTTTCTAAATGTGAGCGGAATTTGATAAAGGGGAGTGGCACTTCCCATATAACCATAACTTTAAAAATGCTATAACTCCTGACATACTAAAAGTAGAGTTATAAAAATCAAATCGAATGTTCATATTTAATACTCCGATCATCACGCCGAATATGAACGGGATTGCGCAATGGATCGTGGCACCTCCCATACAAAAAAAAACTTTAAAATTTGCTATTACTCTTTACCTACTAAGTGCAGAGTTTAAAAAATCGAAACAAAAGATTATATTAAACATTGTAATTGTCACATAGAATCAGGGCTGGGAAAAATCCGGATACTTTGTGGAAAGAATTCACCTTCTTGGATCTGGAAGCCGTTTTCTTCAGATACTATTAGATTCAATCAATATCTACCGCTTCAAAAATTGTCATAGAATTGACTTGAATTAAATCCATGGTTTCGGCGACTACATCATTAAGTTATTTAGATCTACATGAAGTCCTATGTTGGGTAATATGTATGTTTGCTAATATAATATATGAATCATTTCATTACCATCTTCACCAGAGATTTGATCCAGCAGTGGTTCAAATAATTATTTTCGATTTGGTGATTTATATCAAATTCTTAAATTTTCAAAACATAAATTGTACCCTGAAAACCACAAATATATTTCCTTAGTTATAATTCGAAAAATGTTCAAAAATAAAAAAATCCAAAAATCTTGGAATTTTTAAGTGGATGAAATCCAAAAAAAATCGAATGGATTTTTTGGGAGTGTAGAGCCCTGTGTAGAATTTGTACGGAATTGAACAATGGGGAGAGACACCTCCCATATAACATTTTAAAAATGCTAAAACTCCTGACTTACTAAAAGCAGAGTTGTACAACTCGAAACAAACGATCATTTTTAAAAATGTTAATAGCCACGTGGAATGTGATCGAGATTGGAAATAGAGGCATGATCAATATGATCACTATGATCAATATGGGAGTGAAAAGGCGACGTAGACATGCCCTAAAAAGGGGCGTAAATGTATCCACACTTTATGAACGATATAGTTTTACAATTACAAAAACTTAGCACGGGCGAAGCTGTGAACGGGTCCAGCTAGTTTAATATAAATATTTGTGATAAATTTCAAGATGGTATTTTGATGGCATCACATATTTTAGAAAATAATTTTCGATATTTTGATATTTTGTATTAAAAAAAAAAATTTTTTTTTTCAACAAAAAAAAAAGTGCAATGTATATATAACGTATATATAACGTTGATTTCGAAAATTGCTATATCCCAAAATAAATATCTCTAAAACTATTTACAATATAATTAAACTGACGTGATTTTAGAAATTAGAGTTACAAATAAAGAGTTTTTAACAGGGACGCTATAAAAGTAGAGCGACAGGGACAGCAAACGACGCCATATTTATTGCCGCTCTTTTGACATTTCTCTTCAGTAAGGTTTGCTATTTCATGATGGAAAGATATACGAATTCGAATTTCGGTAGTAAATTTTAATAATTTCGACTCGTTGTTGGCTCGTATATCTTGAAAAAACATTTTGTAGCGCTCTTATTGAAAAACCCTTTATATTCAATAATTTTTACATTTTTTACTGTAAAATATATATTTTTTTTTTAAATACAAAAAATAAAAAAAATTTTAGACATTTATTTTCCTAAAATTATCAACAATAAATCAATCAAAATTTACTATTTTTTCACAATTCTAATTTTACATGATGTTTTTTGGTAGTGCTATTTCATTTTTTTTTACATGGTACACACTTTCCAGAGAATATCGTGTAACGCGAAGCTAGAAAGTTTGGTTCAACAACGGTAAAACATGTACACATTTTGTTTTTTAGTATATCATATCTTTTATAAATTTTAATAATTTGAATTTTTTTTTTATTCGTGTAAAAATAGAATAAGTTTATATTATCCTATCATATTATTTACAGATCATGTAAAAAATAGGGATCCGTACGAAATATCGAAAAAAAAAAATGTCGAAATTATAAAAACCTTAGAACGCCGAAACAATATTTGGCCGAATCACAAAATGTCGAAAAATATTTTAAAGCTAGAAAATGTCGACAAATTTTTTAAACTATAAATACAAAAACATTTTTTTATAGGTTCAAAAAATGTCGAAAATTAAAATGCCGAAATATCAAAATGTTGAAATACAAATTTCAAATCCTATATGAGCAAGTCCACACCAATTCTCGTAGAATTTGCAACTCACACTCTTCGATTTAAATGATATTTTGGCAACTGATAAAGGGTATCGGGATCTGCATTTTCCATTTTTTTTCCGACCACTATTTCCAAAGATATCACTTTTTCCAGAGATACAGTCCGAAGTTAAAAAATTGTCAATGATAACTTTGGTGGTTGAATATCCCTTGATTGAAATATCCCTTGATGCTAGAAACTTTGACAAGGTTTCGTTTTAAAACTAATAAAACAATCTTTTGGAAAATTCTTCTTAACATGAACATATGACCAATGGTCGTTATCCTTGAACTTCGAATTGCATGTCCTTAAAAAAAAGTATTTAAAAAAAAAATCGAAATTTTTGTTGATTTTTTATAAGTGTTGAAGCTAAATTCCAAGATGGTATTTTGAAGGCAGCATATTTAAAAATCTCCGCATGAATCCTAGAGTAGCTAAAAATCAGAATTCGTTCTCTTTTAATATCTTTATCTTCGAGTTTTTTCGACATTTTCCATCATGTTTTCGGCAAAAAATGATTTCGTCATTATAAATTTCGACATTTTTAGTTTTCGACATTTTGTTTTTCAACATTTTAGTTTTCAACATTTTTATCGACATTTTGGTTTTCGTCATTTTCAGGTTTCGGCATTTTTATTTTCTACATTTTTGTCTTCGGTATTTTTAGTTTCGATATTTTAAATTTCGACTTATCGTACCAGACCCTAAAAAATATCGTGTAACATCTGAATTAGAAGTGTATACTTTATATAAAAAAATGATTTGAAAACTTTAGAATATCTTTAAACTGTATGTGATGTTTCGATAAAATTTACTAAAAAAATCATAATAAGAATTAACCGGGTTCTCTTATTCTCACCAATAATTGCAAAATGCAAAACATAATGCATTGCAGCATACAGTGCGTTTTTTCTATAAACTTATCGCTGAATTGCATGCGAAAAAAATTTGAGTTTTTTTTTTTTAATTTTAAATCACAACAACGCTTAACTATCGCAGTAGCGAGTAGTTGTATTGATTGAATCGCGCGAAAAAATTCGTTCGAATGAACATTTTTGTGTTAAATGGATTGGAAAATTTTTGCAGTTAGTAGCCTTGCCTTGTTTACTACATCGCTGGTACTTGTTGTAGTTGTATTTGTTTTTGTTGGTTGAAGTATAAAGTGGTTGGGTAGTTGGAAGTATTACTGAGTCTGGGTCTGTGTTAAAAGTGGCCAAAGAAAATTACTGGAGCGGGCCGAGACGCATGGATGCCGCAAGAAACTCGAGCAGCATTGGCTGGCTGGCTGGCTGGTATGGATCGCACATCAACAACAACGATATGAGTTGACGTTCACATATTAGCCGGGTTCATAATTCAGCATCCGTGGGGAGTAAAAATCCACTTAGTGCAGCGCGTAAAAAGTAATGCTGTGTTTTGATGTTGTTTTTGTTGCTGTCGCTATTGTATTGAATGATGAACAACAAAAAAAAAACAATTTTCCACTGAATTGTAAGTGCTTCCGGTGCGCAGCCATTGGCAGCACTTGGATCATTAGTTATTAATGGTTTTAAATTAATTTAATTGATGCAAATAAATTAAACAAATTGAATTACAGCGAATAAAGTATTGATTAAACTATTAAAAAAAGCTATTTTTTTATGATTTAAAATTCCGAAAAAATAAAATTTCAACTCAAAATTTAGCGAAACGAATTTGAGATACTTAAATATAAATTTTTACTTTTACAGAAAATAATGAGGATATATTTTTTGAAAAACTTTTTCAGTATTTACTATTTAAATTATATACCGACGCCTCTTATGAAAACCCACACGTTTCAATTTGCTTACGAAAATCGGCACATGTTTCATTAAAACAAGCATAAGTTTATTTTATCCACAAAAGCATTAAATCATTTTAATCACGAAAAGAATCTCACTCTCCACAAACAGAAATATAACTTTAATTTTCCCACGAATAGATGCACATTTATATTTTATCTACGAACAAAAGCGCATTTTTAGTTTCACCACGAATAAAAGCATATATGTATTTTTGAGACAGATATTCCAATATATATTTTTGTTGTTAAGAAATCAAAAAATGTTAATGATGGAGGTGATAGTATTTTATGACAAAAATTGTTGATTTTTTATTGATGGCGTGGTTTACAGGTGTGTCAGTAGACATTTTTTGAGAAAACTGTTCCAATGAATAATAGTTTCACAACCAGATGAGACATTGAAACTCTTTTTTCAATGAAACTGTAATGGACATGTGCGATGTGTCCAAAACCTATTTGCGTCACTGGACATTTTATTGAAAAAATGTGTTCCTTTGGAATTTGACCAGAACACACTTGTGTCGTTGGACATTTTTATTTTTAGAAAAATTTGTTCTTTTTGGATTCGGAGGAACAAATTTTTTCAAAAAAATATAGTGGATTATAGCCAAATCCCAAAAGTAATAAATTTTTGCAAAAAATGTCAAATTACGCAATTGAGTTCTGGCCAAATCTCAAAGTAACAAATTTTTACAAAAAAAAAAAAAATCCAATGACGCATGGGGTTCTGGCTAATTCCAATGGAACAATTTTTTCAAAAAAAAATATCCAATGACGCAAGTGGGTTTTGACTAAATCCCAATGGCCTAAGTTTTCTTTTGTGCACAAACAGTCTACTGGGATAACTTTCTTGAAGAAATATATATGATTTTATTTTTGGCGAAATGAAATATGAACTTTTTTCGTAGCCAAATATAAAGTGTTTCTTTTCGTGGCGAAAATAGAGATATTTTTCGTTTCGTGGCTATAAAACGTATATGCTTCTTTTCTTGGGTAAATAAAAATGTGATTGTTTACGTGGAAAAACTGAACTTGCTGTTTTTCGTAAGCAAATTGAATCGTGTGCGTTTTCGTAAGATGCGTCGATACAATAATCAATAGTACCCCAGTCTTCGTAGCAGTTAAATTTTAAAACTCACTTTTATGAAGATTTTTAAATATCAAATGAGAAAATGAAAAAGTGCTCTCCAAGGTGTATTAAGGAAGGTGAGGAAAATTTGGAGAAGCTAAAAATTTGAGCGTAATTCTGTACACATATTTCAAATTTTGAAATATTTTCTGTATACAAAAGTCAGTGCGATATTTGTTTTTATTTAAGTTTTCTGTATATTAAAGTCAATTTATTTGTTTTTGTTTACATTTGAAATGATTTTTTTCTGATATTAAATAATTTAAATGACATAAAATTTCTCACGGCGTTTACTTAAATACACATGCTCGATATTTTTAAATATCCCTTCCCCTCGGCCAAGTGTGCAAGGGTTCATAATTAGTAAATCTTGGACAAGCTTGCCCACACTCTACTTGGCGATTAACATGATTTTTTCATCGATATTTGTAACTACTTCAGGTTCTTTTAATTTGAAAAATATTGGTTATATGGGATGTTCCACGCCACGGACGTATCTGTACCCCTACTTCAAAAGCTGAAGCAGTAGATGTCGTGGCAGTTGGGGGCATAAAAATGGGAGTTCCGGAACAGTTGACATCTCAACGATCATGTGGCTATTTTTGAGATACAACTTTACTGGTGCGGTAGATTTAACATTAATATATTTGAAACACGCGACAAAGAGGACAACATTTTGGTATACCATACGGATATAAATGCGAACTATTTTTCCAGGTGTTCGATAAATTCGCGATGATAGTGTGCAACCCATATTTCTTCATCTAGAAATTGCGGGAAACGTGAAATTTTCATTTACCGCAACTGGTCACAGGCAGAATAAGATGGTCTCGGCATTAGTTTGTACGCGATGTTCGTTTTTTAATTGTTTTCACAATTTTAATTTTAGTCACCAAATTTATTAACCGGAAACGAGGGAAATTAACAAACTAATGACAAAAAAAAATTAAAATTAAAAAATAAAAAAATGAGAAGAGTTTTATACTTTCCTCACCTTGTTAAATACACCTTGGTGCTCTCAATAGTCGATACTTTATCAAAGTCTTTTTAATTTGAACATAAAAAAGGTTAAAGTTCCTGTTTAAGAAGTTTATATCTTTTAGAATATTTCAAGGTTTTGTGATATATATGGAAAAAAAATTCGATGGAATCGAATCCCATGGCACGTAACTATACACGTGCTAATTATAGGGCTCTTCCAAACATAATTTTGCAGGCATTACATATCTTTGAAGCTTTATGCAAGTAAAAGTATTATTGCATTGCCAAACATTATTATAAAAACAGCCAAAACATATCTTTGTTTTCGTTCAAACATATTTATGTTTATAATGAATAATTTTAGACGTTTTTTTGAACATATATATGTTTGAATGTGAAAAACATTTTATTTACAAGTAAACATATTGATGTTTACATTTCATATTAATGTAAAAAATAATATTTTAGTGCTAATATTTTTTATACACAATATTCATTTTTTCCCTTTTTTTAAATTACATTTTATTTTTATTTATATAAATTAATAATAAACTTAAACTATTATTTGTTATTACACATCTTTTACTTTTACTTATACTTAATTTTTTTATTTCCAAAATTTTGAATTACAAAATAGAGTACATTTTATTTTAAATAAATTAAGAAATTGGGGGTTTAAAAATAGGTGCCGCTGTTCTTTAAGTCTCGTAATTAATTCATGTCAACAATGTAATATATCGGTTAATTTATGATTTGTGTAACCAGGCCGTGTAATTGATAATTCGTTCACAGTGTATAATTTTTCAATTCTAAAGGAGAATACCTTTGTTGTCGGCAGGGATTGGAATTAAATTAAATTTTGTTTAATTTGTAATTTCGACTACAGTTAATTATCAAAAATATTTTGTACTAGCTGGACCCGTGCACGACTCGTGCCAAGATTTTCTGAATTCAAAGATTGGAGCGATTTTATTAAAAATTTTTCTCAGACTGCTCTTCTCCGCAGAATTATTCCCAGTAGAAATCTTCCCCGTAAAGTCCACACGTAGAATTCATCCCGGTAGAATTGTTCCCGGTAGAATTCTTTTCCGTAGAATTCTTCCCCGTAGAGTTTTTCCCAGTAGAAGTTTTAGTGTGGTGGGTTTTAATGTAGTAAGTTTCGGTGTAGTGAGTTTAGATGTGGTGAATTTTGGAGTGGTGAGTTTAATTGTGGTTAGTTTTGGTGTGGTGAGTTTTAGTGTGGTGAATTTGAGTGTGGTGAGTTTAAGTGTGGTGTTTTTAAGTGTGGTGAGTTTTAGTGTGTTCAATTATAGTGTGGTGGGTTTTAGTGTGGTGAATTTTATAGTGGTGAGTTTTAGTGTGATGAATTTTAAAGTGATGAATTTTATTGTGGTGAGTTTTAGTGTAGTGAATTTTAGGGTGGTGAGTTTTAGTGTGGTTAATTATAGAGTGGTGGGTTTTAGTGTGGTGAATTTTAGTGCGGGGAGTTTTAGTGTGGTAAGTTTTAGTGTATCGAAATTTGAGTGCAGTGAGTTTTAATGTGGTGAGTTTAAAAGTGGTGAATTTTAATGTGGTGAAATTTTAGTGTAGTGAGTTTTAGTGTGGTGAGTTTTAGTGTGGTGAAATTTTAGTGTGGTGAGTTTTAGTGTGGTCAATTTTAGTGTGTTGAATTTTTGTGTGGTGAGTTTTAGTCTGGTGAGTTTTAGTGTGGTGAGTTTTGGTATAGTGAGTTTAAATGTGGTGAGTTTTAGTGTTGTGAATTTTAGTGCGGTGAGTTTTAGTGTGGCGACTTTTGGGTATAGTGAGTTTTAGTGTGGTGAGTTTTAGTGTGATGAGTTTTAATGTGGAGAAATTTTAGTGTGGTGAGTTTTAGTGCGGTGAAATTTTAGTGTGGTGGGTTTTAGTGTGGTGAGTTTAAGTGTGGTGAGTTTTAGTGTGGTGAGTTTTAGTGTGGTGAGTTTTAGTGTGGTGAGTTTTTGTGTGGTGAGTTTTAGTGTGGTGAGTTTTAGTGTGGTGAGTTTTAGTGTGGTGAGTTTAAGTGTGGTGAGTTTTAGTGTGGTGAGTTTTTGTGTGGTGAGTTTTAGTGTGGTGAGTTTTAGTGTGGTGAGTTTTTAAGTGGTGAGTTTTAGTGTGGTGAGTTTTAGTGCGGTGAGTTTTAGTGTGGTGAATTTTAGTGTGGTGAGTTTTAGTGTGGTGAGTTTTTGTGTGGTGAGTTTTAGTGTGGTGAGTTTTAGTGTGGTGAGTTTTAGTGTGGTGAGTTTAAGTGTGGTGAGTTTTAGTGTACTGAGTTTTTGTGTTGTGAGTTTTAGTGTGGTGAGTTTTAGTGTGGTGAGTTTTTAAGTGGTGAGTTTTAGTGTGGTGAGTTTTAGTGTGGTGAGTTTTAGTGTGGTGAGTTTTAGTGTGGTGAATTTTAGTGTGGTGGGTTTTAGTGTGGTTAATTTAAGGGTGAATTATAGTGTGGTGAGTTTTAGTTTGGTTAGTTTTAGTGTGGTGAGTTTGTTTTTCTTTTTCTTTCCTTTTTTTGTTTTTCATTTAGTTTGGATTGTGGTTTTATGTGATTGGTTTTGTTTTTGTATTTTTGCTTTTGTTTTGTGTTGTGCTTTTGCTTTTTTGTTTTTATTTTTTTTTTTGTATTTGAGTTTTTTGTTTCATGTTCGTTGCTGGTGAAAGTGCCGAGTTATATCGTATTGAAAGTTTAGGTTGTATGGGAGGTGCCACGCCTCTTTGCCCAATCCCGCCCATATATAGCCTATCATTCCTTCCAGACCATACCGCATCTGTGGTAAAAATTTCAAGACAATCGGATCAGCCGTTTAGACGGAGAAGCGGAACAAACGTGATTGCTTTTGTTTTTGTATTTTTGCTTTTGTTTTGTTTTGTGCTTTTGGTTTTTTGTTTTTAATTTTTTTTGTGTATTTGAGTTTTTTGTTTCATGTTCGTAGCTGATGAAAGTGCCGAGTTATATCGTATTGAATGTTTAGGTTGTATAGGAGGTGCCACGCCTCTTTGTCCAATCCCGCCCATATATAGCCTATCATTCCTCCAGACCATACCGCATCTGTGGTAAAAATTTCACGAAAATCGGATCAGCCGTTTAGACGGAGAAGCGGAACAAACGTGATTGCTTTTGTTTTTGTATTTTTGCTTTTGTTTTGTTTTGTGCCTTTGTTTTTTTGTTTTTAATTCTTTTTTTGTATTTGAGTTTTTTGTTTCATGTTCGTAGCTGGTGAAAGTGCCGAGTTATATCGTATTGAAAGTTTAGGTTGTATAGGAGGTGCCACGCCTCTTTGCCCAATCCCGCCCATATATAGCCTATCATTCCTTCCAGACCATACGGCATCTGTGGTAAAAATTTCAAGACAATCGGATCAGCCGTTTAGACGGAGAAGCGGAACAAACGTGATTGCTTTTGTTTTGTTTTGTGCTTTTGTTTTTTTGTTTTTAAATTTTTTTTGTATTTGAGTTTTTTGTTTCATGTTCGTAGCTGGTGAAAGTGCCGAGTTATATCGTATTGAAAGTTTAGGTTGTATGGGAGGTGCCACGCCTCTTTGTCCAATCCCGCCCATATACAGCCTATCATTCCTTCCAGACCATACCGCATCTTTGGTAAAAATTTCAAGGAAATCGGATCAGCCGTTTAGACGAAGAAGCGGAACAAACGTACAAACGTACAAACGAACAAACAGATTTATTATATTAATAGGATGCTAAATTAATTGATTACTAAATGCCTGTCAGTCTGTAATATTTAAACATATTCGACCGTTTTGATTTGAAACTTTGAACGTTTTAAAATGTCAAAAAAATTAAGCAAGTTTAAACTTGTACTGAAAGACTGTACATTAATTTGAAAATACAAATAATGTTTAAAACTTAAGTTAATAATAATATAATAGTTTGGCACTACAGTACTATAAGAACTTAGTCCGAGCTCTCTCACCATTTCGAGCTGTGCGTGTTATATTTGTACTCAAAGTGGTGGGACCTACAGTTTATTGCCGAATCCGAACGGCGGGTGAGAGCTTTTCATAGGCAATGTTTTACTCTCGTAGGTTTGCCATTTGCTGCCGAGAGGTAGCGCGGTATAGAAAATGTTTCTATGAAAAGATGTTGTTAGTCCCAGTCCAGGCTTGAACCGGGGACCTTTCAGCTCGCAGTCCAACGCACTAACCACTGAGCTACCGCGGCTACTTAAGTTAGAAAAACTAAAAATTGCCTAAAAAGTTGAAAAGTTTCTAACATGAATTCCCATATTAATATTCTCGAATTGTTTAAATATCTGAAAAAATCAAAATTTAAATTAAAATAAACTAAGATAAGCATTTGCATGTTATATGCAAAGTACGTACACACGGAAAAAAATTCCCTCAACTCCCATTAAAATTGGTCAATAGGACAATTATTGATTAATTAGTATACAAAAAATAAATCTTTTCATATAAACTCCATGAGAATGTCATGGTATTTTCTAGCATTTAATGGTATTTTCCGATTAAAATAATAATTTATCCTTTTGACTATTTTTAATAGCAAAAAAATATTATTTATATAGTATTTTTTTCTGGGTGTAGTTCACATTCATTCCAATATTTTAAACTCTAATCTGTGAAGAAAATTTGACGGCATATATTTTCCATGACAGACAACTAAAAACAAAATAGTTTTGAATTTTTTATTTTATTTTTTATTATTATATTCGTTTTATTTTCTCTATGTTAGTCTCAAGTTGCGAACCGTAGCGAACTGTGAAGTGCACTGAATTGAATGGAATTGAAGAAGATAAAGTAGCTGCCTGCAAATTGTGTAGAGTTCGAAAGTCAACAACAAATCAAAACTTTCTTCCTTTTTTCACTCATATTTTTCTTATTTTCCGGTTTTTTTTTTTTAGTTTTGTGTTGCCACATTTTGTATTTGGCCATGAGTTATGGATTTTTTGCGTTCCGCCATTTGGTTGGTGTTTATCGAAGTTCAATGGTAGAAGTTTGCCTTTCAGTTTGTTGATTGAAAACTATTTTATTAACTGCTACCGTGGTGGAGGGTTTATATATAAACGTATTTTTTCTATTTAAGAATGATGGCAATGTATATAATTGAATATGAAATAAATCTAATACACCAAGTACAAATCTATTAATATAGCTAAATAATTCAAAAGCCCTTATTAAAGTTTTCGATGATTTGAAAATAGGAGTTTTTTATTTAAAGTTTGTCTTTAAGAACTTCGTAAAAAAAAGTTGGATCTCATAGCATAATCGCTTCTATTTTAAAAATGATTCATATTTTATGACAAAAAAACGAAATCTTAAGATCAATTTCACATTATTTTTCGATACTAATACTGTTTTAAATAATTGGCAATATTTCAAATTTTGTAAAAAACAGAATTTATAAAAGCAAATTAAAGACTTTAAGTTTCATTTTTTGTTCAGTATTCATAAATATTGTCTTGCATTCAAAAAAAGTAAATTTCCGTAATATGTCGGTCATTTTTCCGTAAAAAATACAGTTAAATGGAAGATATTTTGAAGTGTATACCAGTTTTAAATTTATGGATACGGTGTATTTTGGATTAGGGCAGGAAACAGGCAGCTTTTCTTGTAAACTCTGATCTTGTTTGCTTAAAAGCATTCGAAAAAATATTCTTCACTGCGTCGACCCTACCAAGAATTTTATTTAGAGAGCAGTTTATCCATGTTCCATGTTTTAATATTTACGACATATGTTTGAACGCATTTTTTTTTTAATGCTCCAATATTTTCGAAATTGATTTTATTTAATGCGAAATGTTTTTAAACTGTTAAAAAATATTTGAGATGCATTTAATTGGTTGGAAAAACTGACACATAAAAAGCCGTCGAAATTTTTGACTTTAAAATAATTATTAATTATTTATTATTGTCTATGTTTTATAATATTAATGTTTTTCAAATTCTTTAAAACTTTTTCTATTTTAAAATAATTTCGAGGATATTGCACTCATCACTCGTATTCCAGCGCATTACATTCAACACCAACCAATTCAACCATAACTCGTGACAATTACAATAACTGAATAACGAGATAAAGCAATTACCAGGCGGCAAGTGAGCGCCCACACATCACAGCTCGCCATTTGGCTGAAATAAATGTGGTTAACACATTCGATTGTTGGCCGATAACAATTGGCAGTGGCCGTGCTTGTGGGCGACACATAGATGTTTAAATCCATGTATCCATACTATACCCAATAAACATACCCAATAAACAATTTGATCGGTGGAAAATAATTACTTTTTTTAGCAGACAACTAAAGAGAAATCACAAAATCAATCAACATTTTTGAGAATTTTCACATAGAATAAAATCTTAAAAAGGTGATTTCAATTTTAAAGTCGACTTTCACATGTTTTTGAATATGCAACATAGTTTTTATTCTATATTAAATAATTCTTAAACTTAAGGGACATATATGTTGCACTTGAGAATTGACTTGAGAACTGTATGTTCAAAACTATTGCATACGAAAAAAAACCCAATGCCCAACAGTAAAAAGATCTATAGTTTCATCAACTAAACATCATCAACTTTTCATCAACTAAGAGACTAAACAAAATAAAAATTTATAAAAAAAGGCTACAAAAAAGTTGTTAGAAAAACATATATGTTATGTAGTATTCAGTATTATTTAGTATTTGCTATTTAGTATTTATTTATATGTTATTTATTATTTAGTATGTATTTCTGACAAAAAAAATTATCAAATGATTTTTTTTATATAAAA
The DNA here is from genome assembly GCA_951804985.1 of Dryomyza anilis. Lineage (NCBI taxonomy): Eukaryota > Metazoa > Arthropoda > Insecta > Diptera > Dryomyzidae > Dryomyza > Dryomyza anilis. The sequence goes on from OX638132.1 coordinate 98,987,162, forward strand.
CTTTCTATCAATTAAAAGTTTTAATTATAAAGAAGTGTATAACAGAACTTTTCACTAATATATTGTTACGAAAATTCAGTCTACGGAAAACTGTTCTACAAGTTCGTATCTCTGGATTGTGTACAAAATAAAAACACTCTTATGTTTGGTTTAAATTATAACAATTAACTTTATTAATTCACTTTAATAAACAATTTTACTAATAACAAATTCTAACAACTGCTTCATGTCCACAATTCAACTTGACATTTATCACACGAGATGCACTCGACCACTTTACAATCACTACTGAAGTGCTGTGCCTCAGATGCGCGGCCTTATATACTGCAGGCATCAGTTCGACACGTTTCGACAATCTTCGACTTGTTTCGAGAACCTTCTACTCGTTTCGTGAATGATGCTAGCTATTGGCATCTCATTCGCCCTCATGTGTTTTAATGTGCTGATCTTCCATCTCTTTCTCACACATTGCTTAGTACGCTGAATGATCTTTCCTCTATTTCTAACACATTGCTTAGTGCGCTGAATTGTCTTGCGTCTCATTTATTATTGTTGATTGCTTGCACAGTGGAGCAAATTACCTCTTTTCGTAACAATATCCATATCGAGAAGAATAATACATGGTGATTGGTTTATAGATGTAAATAATTCATGGCGTTATTCTATGACTCAAAAAATAAGAAAATGAAAAATTTCTAATTTTGCATTCAGTTAAATAAACAGCGTGATAAAGAGATGCTTATTGCCAAGGTTCGGATTTTGATGACCTAAAAATACGTTAAAAATGACCATTAAAATAACCCCAAAAACGACAAAAAATGACTTTAAAAATGACCTAAAAATGATTTTTACAAAAGCATAAATAACCGAGTTTTAACTAATGGTCAGTTGTTACCGAAATTACACATTCTATGGAAAGCGATGCAGTAAAATAATTAGCCCGTTATTGATGGATGTAAATTATACCGGAAATCTTTCTACGTTCTCCAAGTGACTTTAAATTTAGTGGTTTCAGAAGATCTTCTTATGGAAGAAGATGTAAATTATCTACGAAATTAAAATCCTTGAGAGCGAATCGCATGCATTTTTTCTGTATTCAATACGTCAATATGTAGATACATTGAAGAAAGGAGACTTCAAGTATTTTCATATTTAATTTAACCAATGTTTAAATAATTTACTTTATTCAATTTAATTCTGAAGATTTACTTTAAATTTGATATAAATACAGTATGTAGTAAAAATTATTGTATATGTAGTAATATTTTAAAAATTACATAGTTTGAAGTTAAATATATAAAAACAATGTTTTTTTAGAGCATAATATTTTTGAATTTTAAATAAATGCAAAATGTAGTAAAATTAAATGAGTTTATAGTTATATTTTAACTTTAGCTTGATGTAAAATAAATATGTATAAAAATTGAAAACAGCTGTATTAATATAGCTACATATTTGAGGACGTATAAATGAAGACAAATTGTTGTTTTTTATTAAAAATGTATTTAAAATGTGCAGTAATGCAGTAAAATTATGTAGTTATTTTCCATACAAAAATGTTTTGCAAACATATCAATGTAGTAAAAACAAATAGATATAATGTATACATAAATTAAATAGAAATGTATTTATTTTAAAAGCTTTTTAATTAACTTTTAATACAGAATTTTTTTTCGTTCTAAGCCGACACTGACGAGAAACGCATATTCATATCTTTTATCACCGATTTTATTTCTTTATTTTAGATTAATCGAATGTATTCAAATAAGTGCTATTCATAAATCTGTTAATCTTCGATGCCATATTTTTGGTTTCAACTCCACTGCAAGAGTTTCAAGTAATAAAGACAAAAATAGTAATACAAAAATTTACCAAATATCCAAATTTTTGTTTCAAATCTACTTCAGGATTGCTAAATATCAAGAATCTAAAAGAAGCTAAATATCAAGTATCTAAATTCTACATATAATGACCTAAAATATAAAATAATTAAAAAAATGACCTAACGACTAAAAACGCTAAAAAATGACAAATGCATTAAAAAAACGAGTTGGGAAAGTTAGGTCACGTGGGTAAGTTCGGTCACATGGGGCGTATTTTTATAGTCGGTCGGGCCCGACTATGGAATACCCTACACCTTTGGTTATTAATGTGGGATATTTAATTGCATACCTTAATTTTAAAGTTTTAAATTATGCTGAACCTCCCCACCCTCAGAATATTATTCATATATCAGAAATTTACGTCTTATATCCCCATAAATTAAAAAAATTATATAAAAGTATAAAAACTAAAAAAAAAAATTGAAAAATATAATTGGGCGGACCGCGCCTATATTTAAAATTTTGTAAGGCTAATATTTCATAGATTTGATTTTAATAATTTACGGATCAAATTTCCACTATGAAAACCCGGGAAATAATGAAAAAAAAGGTGGGCGGATAACGCCCATTTTTGGACCACATATTTTTAGGTGAAATCTAACAATACATTTTAAATTTTATAACTATACCTTGAATACTTTTCGAGTTATTAGTTCCGAAAGAGTTATATAAAAGTGACTTGTATGGGAGGTGGGCGTGTCCGTTGACCGATTTAGCTCATTTTTAAACTCAGTTCCTACTTTTGGCTAAAATATATTGAGTCGAAATTTCATCGCATTCTGATCAGTATTTCTCAAGTTATTCTGTATTCGGACAGCAAGACGGACAGACAGACAGACGGACATGGCTAAACGGACTCGGGTAGTGATTCTGATCGAGAATATATAAACTTTTCCATACCGGACACGCCTACTAAGGGACGTTATAATATAAGCACAAAGTTAATATGCCCTGTACCTCATAGGTGTAGGGTATAATGACATGTCATCAAAATCCGAGACCTGCTCATTACTGACATATTCTTTGTATTCTTATTCTTTTTCTAAAGTGTACGTAAAGTGGAAATTTACAAAAATAAAAATACAAATTTTGATCTTGTCATTGATTTTCTCAAAATATCGTTACGTAATGGGGTAACCATTTTTAGAATTTATAATGATAGACCAGTTTATTTCCAGTATAGTCTTACACACTCACTCTGCTATTTTAATTTATTAAGAAATGCTGCAGAAATAATTAAATAGGTTTGAAATAACTGAACAAATTATTATGTTTGGGTATATGATCAGAAAATATGTTCTGTGAAGTAATATGATATTGATTAATGTTTTAATAAATGCCTAAAATTATTTCACGATTATTTCATTTTTTAAAAATTTAATCTGCAGCATAACTTAACAGTTTAAAATCTCTGAAATTTGTTATAAAGTATTGGGAATGAACTGGTCTACCATTACAACAAAGAAAGAGCTTGGGTGATCCGTAACAAAATTTTGAGAAAATCAATGATAAAGTAAAATTTTTAATTTTTATTTAATTTTTTAAATTTTAAGTTGGTGTACCTTTTAAAAAAGGAAGCGATTATAAAGTTCAAAGATGTGATTTATCATTGAAAAGGTAATTTTATTTTCTAAAACATGATATCTGTTTATTAAACGATTATACTTTATAACAAATTTTCTCGACTAGGTTATGTCAGTATCTCCTAAAAATCCTGTATCTTAAACTGAGTGCCAAATTAGACATTTTTATACCCTACAACTATGAGGTACAGGGTATATTAACTTTGTGCATATATTGTAACGCCCCTTAGGAGGCGTGTCAGGTATGGAAAAGTATATATATTCTTGGTCAGCATCACTACCCGAGTCCGTTTGACATGTCCGTCTGTCTGTCCGTCTTGCTGCCCGAACACAGAAAAACTTGAGAAATACTGATCAGAATGCGATGAAATTTCGTCTCAATAAATTTTAGCCAAAAGTAGGAACTGAGTTTGAAAATGAGCCAAATCGGTCAACGGACACGCCCATCTCCCTTACAAGTCACTTTTATATCACTCTTTCGGAACTAATAACTCGAAAAGTATTCAAGATATAGTTATAAAATTTAAAACGTATTGTTAGAATTCATACAAAAATATGTGGTCCAAAAATGGGCGTGATCCGCTCACATTTTTTTTTTATTATTTCCCGGGTTTTCATAGTGGAAATTTGAACCGTAATTATTAAAATCAAATCTATGAAATATTATCCTTACAAAATTTTTGAATATAGGCGTGGTCCGCCCATTTACATTTTTCTAATTATTTTTTGTATTAGTTTTTTATACTTTTATATCAATTTTTTAAATTATGGGGATATAAGATGTAAATTTCTGATATGTGAATAATATTCTGAGGGTGGGGAGGTTCAGTATAATTAAAAACTTTAAAATTAAGATATACAATTAAATATCCCACCAATGGTGTAGGGTATTCCATAGTCGGGCCCGACCGACTATAAAAATCCGCCCCATGTGACCGAACTTACCCATGTGACCTTACTTTCCCAACTCGTTTTATTTAACATTTTCTTATATTTTTGAGGCATAGAATACCCCCTGAATTATTGACATGGATGAACCAAACACTCTGCATAAGAAATATTAAGTAAACCGCTAGAATTCAAAGCCAAATTTTGATTTAAATTTGGCTGGATGAACAAAATTCTGCAATATGATATGTTGTATATTATGTATTTGTGCTTTAATGCATCGCATACACTTCTTCAAATTAAATAACACTTTTCAGTAATTCATTAATTTGAAGATGAATTCATAACATTGATGTTTTGTAGTGATCAACATTATGAAATGTTATTGAATACAAAGAATCATAGTATTTAGAAAGAAATTTATAAATATGAAGTAAATTTATGTTTCTATGTACGTTGATGTTGAAATATACGGCATTTCTGTAGAAAATTTGAAAACATAAAAAACAGCAATATTTTGAATTTATTTAATCTTACAGAAAAATTTACAAAAAGTACTACATGTGCATTTAATTTTACTGCATTCTGTATCTTTTTAAAAGACAAACAAACTGTTCTTTTCTCTCAAAAAAGGTTTTTTATAAATACTTGTTATAGTCTGTATAACAAATATATTTTAGTAATGACAAAGATAAAAGCATTACAAAATATGCAACCTTTGTCAACATCGGTTCTGAAAACTCCATGAAATTACAACTATTTTTCCACTAAAAAAGAATACATTTAATATCAATTTTTAGTAGAAACTTAAGAAATAATACATATTGGCAAACAATGCTTTGTTCATAAATACATATATGGCAAGCGCTTTTGGTTTATTGGGTAGTTATTACTGTGCTCTGTAGTATGTGCGAACATACAATTAAATGTTTGACGAACGTAGCAATGTAATTAAATTAAACGCAGACAGTTGGAATTTCATGCTAATATGGCTAAAAGGATAATCACTGATTTCGAACGAAACGGATACGGATACGACTCGCACAGCGACGTTAGCATGCTGAAGTTTATCGGCAAATCTACTACTTGTTTTTATTCTTTTGCATTTGAATGCAAATTGAAAGCGATTAAGATAGCAAACAGCGATTGGAATTTGCATTTAAGTGTCCCTAATGATTTCTCCATCAAGTTCACTGGCTAGTGAAGTGCAATCGAAATAAAAAAAAGGATTTAAAGACGCAACGCAATTCAAAGGAATTTGTGTGAAATAATAAAATTTCGATTTTTTTACGTACTATCCTCATTTTATGCTATACTCTGACATTGCGAATAGCAAAACGTTTGTTAGATTATAAAAATAAAAATTAAAAATAATAAAAATAAAATGAAATAAAATTGAATGAGGAATAAAAAAGAAAACGTTGCTGTTAAAAGCGCGAAAATTCATTCGTTGCTCCTTTAAACATTGAAATCAATAAAAAAAGAAGAGCAACGGCTATAGAAAATCATAGTAAAAGGATATAAATTCTATGTACTTTTTGTTGCTGCCGGTACTGCTGCTGTTACTGCGCTGCGTGTTATGTTGTCTGTGCTGTGCAAAAATATAAAAGAAATAAATTTTGCAACAGCAATAAACGCAAAAAATCCTTCCGCTTCTGCTTGGCTTGGAATAAGCAGAGCCTTTTAATCCTTCGCGAGCTACGGTTGCGCTTAAGAAAGAATCCTTTTGTATAGAGACAGACAATGATTACAGGTGGACGAAGCGGCATTGCCGCAGGGATGCAGTACAGCAGCTACATTGAGCACTGCGCTTTTATTTTCTTTAATCTTTTGCACTTTTCTTGAAGTATGTGAAAGTATATCGTTCTTTCTATTCATTGATATATCAATGCGTTTACTATATAATTGCTTTTAAAAATCACAATCTTTTTTAACTATGTCACTATAATTCAATGGAGGTATGTTCTTATGACAAATATATAAATTGAGTGAATGATTAAAAGAAAAGATAATTTTACGACAAGATTAAGTATACATTTTGGTTATATTTTATTATCAATATCAGTCAAGTTTTATTAATAAATAACTTTCAGATATCGAACTTACTTATTTCAGTTTCCCAATTGATTTAGCATACCACGAATTTGACGTAATATTGAATTTTTGGTATTTCAATTTGAAAGTTAACATTCCGATAGAGTTCAGACACAACTGTTGGTGTATGTTAACATTTTGTTAAGAAAATATAGATACATTTTGGTATGTACTTCGCAAAGTCAATAGTCTGAGAGTGTTTAAGTTAACTTTCAGACAAGATAAAGTATACATTTCGGATATTTTTATTTTATTATCTAAATGACTTTTTTATTTAAGTTATCCATATCTCTTAGCGTACTAAAGGGTTTTTCAATAAGAGCGCTACAAAAGTTTTTGGATATCAATGAAATTCGTTATTCCTGTAAAAGTACGTTCGATGACATTATGTATGAAACTCGATTTCTTTTGCATGGCCACCACGGGCACGCTTGCAGAAGTCCAGACGCTGAACCAAATTTACGACAGTTTTCAAGCATAAATCGGCCGATACTGCTGCAATTTCACGTTCGATATTCGTACGAAGTTCCTCAATCGTCACTGGCTTGTTGGCATAGACCATAGACTTGACGTAGCCCCACAGGAAATAGTCTAACGGCGTCAAATCGCACTACCGAGGCGGCCAATCGACTGGACCATTTCGTGAGATAACACGTTCTCCAAACTTGGTTTCCAATAAATTGATTGTGGCATTCGCTGTGTGGCTTATGGCGCCGTCCTGTTGGAACCACATGTCCTCCAAGTACATATCATCCAATTGGGGCCAAAAATATTCGGTTATCATTGAACGGTAGCGATTCCCATTCACAGTAACGTGCCGGTCTTGATCATCACGGAAGAAGTACGGCCCAATGACGCTGCCGGCCCATAAACCGCACCAAACCGTAATTTTTTCGGGATGCAATGATGACTCATGAAGTACATGTGGATTGCTGTCTGATCAATAACGCATATTTTGTTTATTGACGAAGCCATTCAGCCAGAAATGAGCCTCAACGCTGAAGATGATTTTTCGATGAAAATCCGAATCATTTTCAAGTTGTTGTTCAGCCCAATTCACGAACATACGACGCTTCTGGTGGTCAAGCGGCTTCAGTACTTGCGTCAATTTGATTTTGTAAGGATGTAGGCCAAGATCTTTTCGCAAAATTCGCCACAAGGACGTCACAGAGATGCTCAACGCTTGAAAACGACGTGTGAGAGACACATTTGGGCTTTCTGCAACTGAAGCCTCTGCGGTAGCAATATTCTCGACACTACGGGCACTTCTTTGTCTCACTGGCACGGGAACATTTTGTACTGTGTCTGTGGATTCAAATTTTTCCACTACACGCTCAATTGTTGATCTGCTTGGACGTTTATGACGAACATAAATTGGACGTAGCGCTCTTAACGTTATGGCCACTGACTCCGAATTTCGGTAGTAAATTTTAATAATTTCCACTCGTTGTTGGCTCGTATGTCTTTCCATTATGAAATGGCAAACCTTACTGAAGATAAATGTCGAAAGAGCGGTAAGAAATATGGCGTCGGTTGCTGTCTCTGTTGCTCTACTTTTGTAGCGTCCCGTTTGAAAAACCCTGTACGTACACTTAATTAATTGGGCGCAGTTTTGGATTTGTGATACTTCATTTTGTAAGTTTTGTAAGTTCTATATATAGTTTAGGGATAGGTATAACTTAAAAATACTGCAAATAGAATTTAAATATTTTGATAAGTATTTGTTGAAGTTTTTAGTTAACTTCTAGACAGCATTAAGTATACCTTTTGGACATATTTAGTCTTGTCATTATCGTTTATAGTTAGATATATGAAATAACTAAGACATATGTATTACGTAATAAACATAATTTAGTATACTCCGATGTTCGAACTATTGTGAAATTGGGCGTATATTTGAATTTTTGGTATTTACTTTTGAAATATGCATTTTCGTAGAGAATTTAGACAAAACACAAATCAGTAGTACGTTTTATTAGATATAAATTAACGATTCTGTGAAAAAAATTCAAATTTGTTTTGGTAAGTACTATTCGAAGTCAACTGTCAGACAGTATTTAAGTTAACTTCCAGAAAGATTGTGTATATATTTTAAAGCTAATTTTAGTATATATGAAAACAAAGTAAATGTAGTCTAATTTTAAAATATTTTTTGAAAAAACCATAAATTATATTTTTTTAACACATTAATGTAACTGGAACTAAAATTTGATATTTCTGTCTACCTTTCGATATTAACATCATTTCAAAGATGGCTGTAAGATAACTTTCAGACATATAATGTCTAGTCTAAAGATTACAAAGTTTTTAAAGTTTGCAACAACCGAAGTAAACAATAATTTCTTATCAGATTTTTTAGTTATTTACAGGTTTTACACTTTCAACACTAATTTTTACAGATTGTTGTTAAGGCCAACAGAATGCAGAATACGTTCAAAGACGTAAACTAGAAAAATAATATAAAAAGTAAGAAAAATATACAGAGAAGAATGCATAAAGAGCAGAGATAAAGAAAAGTTTCTAATAAAAGAGCTTAAACTGTAGCATAAGAAAACGAAGGGTAAAGTGTGAAAACTAACGGTAAAGACAAAAGCATGAATAATGTTGTGAAATGGAAAATTAATGCCATTAACAGTTACGAACTGCATAAACTTTAAGACGTTCCTAATGATAAAGGAAAATACCAAAAAGTACAACAGCATAAATAATAAGAAAAAAAAACATTAAATTTAAATATTCTTATTCTTTTGCTAAATTTGCTCTACCGCAATTTATATTTCACTTTGAGTATTTTATAAAATTTAATTTTTCTCAGACAGCATAATCTAGACTCTTTCACGGCTTACAAACCATGGTAATCCCCTGATTGCAGTACTCATTCATACACGCACATATAGTACTCAGATAAATTCTTCATGTGCTCAAAGATGCGAAATTCTTCTTTAGTCTTGATTTCTGCCTTCCTTGAATGCCGCTGCCGCTGCCGGCGCTTGTGTCAGCAGTCAGCAGGATCTACGCGTCACCCAGTTATGCTCCTTAAGCTCTGACACCTTACAAGGAGGCTTTGACATCTAATCTCGTTGGCCTTAGAATATAATGTAACTTTTGAGTGTGTATGTTTGTGTGCGTTTGTATGTGAAAGTGAATGCATTTGTGTGGGTATTTGGTTCTGAAAGTCGTCTGTTTGAAATCAGTTTTGAAATTTCCTTTGTGATTGCTAAAGATTTATGTGCTTTAGAAAATTCTTTTTTTTTTTTATTTGGTATGTTTATTGTATCCGTTTTGAAAAGAAGTTATTTTCAATGTTCATACTTTGTGGAATTTTTGGTGTGCTACATTTGTAAATGTGACCATTGTGTGTGATGTCTTTGGTGCGGTGGTTTTTAAGTATTTTGCAACTTTTTTAAAGATACTTTATTGCTTTTTATTACAGAAGAGCCTAAGTATATAAAAAATATATATTTTATTAAAATTAAGTTAAACATATTTATAAAACAATCTTTTTAGAAAAACGGAAGGTAGTAAATTAATGATTCTGACCAGAAAAAAAGATCGTAAACTGAACCAGTCTGAAAAAGTTTCTTGAAGTAGTAAAATTCAGTATGTCACTCCATTATTTTACTATGTTTTGATTAACTATTTCACCTTCTCCTAGTTAAAATTGTTTTAGGTTCATCGAATATTTTGCATGTGATACCCCGAACAGTTATATGAACAAAATGATTGATTCGTATTCATATCTTAGCATATTTTTAATATATTAGAAATTGAAACTCACCTTCTGTGATTTCAATGTAATTTTGCTATCGAGATAGCATTTTTTTTTTTTTTTTAGTTTTTGTTCATATTTTTAAAACTCCTAAACAAGAAATGATAGAATCTAATAACACAGTGTTTTTTTTAATTTATGTCGTAACTTCTAAACCACTTAAATTTGATGTTCTTAAAAAAACCATTTTTCAAATTCTGAAAAAATCATAAATGCCACCTATATTCTACCACCTATATTCGGCCTAAGATGGAATACAATTCGCACATATGGGCAGGGGCTTCAAAATCTTCTTTGGAGTTCCTGGATCGAATCCAACAACGTGCAATATATTTAATGGGGGATGAAAATATTTCATCCTCTATTGGTTCTCTTGAGCACCGAAGGACCGTAGGGTGTGTAAGCCTGTTTTATAGGTATTACAATGGTAAGTGTTCGAGGGAAATACATGGCCTGATTCCACCAGGTCGTGTGTTCCCTCGTACTACTAGGGCATCGAACCAAGCCTACCCCTTCGTAGTCCACACGGTTCCCAACAGAACCACGCATTACAGAGAGAATTCGTTCTTCAGTCGCACGATTCGTTTGTGGAACAATCTCCCTGCTTCTGTTTTTCCCGACATTTTTAATATTGGGAAATTTAAAGCAAACATCCACCGACACTACTCCATCTTTCCTCCTCCTTTGAACCTATAATCCTTCCTTGCGATCAACACTGTGCATTGCACGAATAGGGGGCATCCCCTGAGCGTTGGTTAATTTGTAAAAAAAAAAGTATTTATATTATACATGAATTTTTAGTTAAAACTAAAAATGCCTCTATAAATTTAGTTTTAGTTAATACTAGCTGGACCTGTGCACGACTCGTGCAAAGATTTTGTGAATGCAAGGATATGGAGCAATTTTATTTATATAAAAAAAAAACATTTTTGTTATTTATATCAGACATTTTTGGCTTTATAAATGTAGTAACCAAAACAAAAATAATTCTCCGCCAAAACAACTTTTCTCAAAGATTATTTTTTCTCGGACTGCGCTTCCCCTTTGAATATTTCGCCTTTGAATTCTTCCCAGTAGAAATCTTCCCGTAAAATACTTCCCCATAGAACGCTTTCCCGTAGAATACTTCCCGGTAGAATTCTTCGCCGTAGAGTTTTTCCCAGTATAATTTTCAGTGTGGTGAGTTTCGGTGTAGTGAGTTTAGGTCAGGTAAATTTTGCTGTGGTGACTTTTAGTGTGGAGAGTTTAAGTGTGCTGAGTTTTAGTGTGGTGAATTTTTGTCTGGTGAGTTTTAGTGTGGGAAGTTTCAGTGTGATGAGTTTTAGTGTGGTGAGTTTTAGTGTGGTGAGTTTTAGTGTGGTGAATTTTAGTGAGGTGAATTTTATTGTGGTGAGTTTTAGTGTGATGATTTTTAGTGTGGTAAGTTTTAGTGTGGTGAATTTTCGTGTGTTGAGTTTTAGTGTGGTGAATTTTGGTGTGGGGAGTTTAAAGAATTTGGGCTGGTTGTTACCCTGGTGTGAAGAATTTCGAAAACAAAATTTTTTGGACCTCAAAAACAATGCAAAAAAAAATTTCGCCAAAAACAAAGTCGAAAAAAAAATTGTTTTTGATTTTGATTTGTTTTTCTTTTCTGTTTTTCCTTTAGTTTGGCTTTGAGTTTAATGTTATTGCTTTTGTATTTTTGCTTTTGTTTAGTGATTTTGCTTTTAATTAATTTTAATTTAATTTTTTCGTATTTGAGTTTTTTGTTTCATGTTCGTAGCTGGTGAAAGTGCCTAGTTATATCGTTTTGAAATTTTTGGTTGTATGGGAGGTGCCACGCCTCCAATCCCGTGCATATATCCTATCATTCCTTCCAGACCATACCGCATCTGTGGTAAAGATTTGATGAAAATCGGATCAGCCGTTTAGACGGAGAAGTGGAACAAACGTACAACCGAACAAACAGATTTATTATATTAATAGGATAGGATTATTAATGTCTCAAGAATCAAATTTTCCTAAGAACTATTAAAGGTTCATTAACAAAAATATTAATAAAACTCTTTTATTAATAACAATATTTAAACATTTTAAAAAATACACTCCTTGATTTCTTCATTATTCATGTCACAACTTAAGAATAATTGTATCGTTACATGTTTATGATAAACGAATTCATTGCATTATCATCTGAACACGGTTAATGCAAATATCAAAATATACAACGAGATAAACGAATTTATTCAAATTTACACATATCTGTTGACAAATCAAAATACGTAAGTACAACTCTATCTAAAAATGTAACACAATTTGAATATTTATGCAATAAATGCCAATATAAACAATAGAAGAATGAAAAAAAAAACCCTTCAAAAAAATTATATTTAAATCATAAAATCAAGCAAATTCAAGTGTGATATAGCTTGCAGCATTGAAGTTGACACTTGCTTTGAATTACGAAGAGTCTGGATACTGCCTGAGGTCGTGCGAAATAAAACAAAATATGAAAAATAACCACAAAATACAATCAGAAATGTAAACATTTCGAAATATGTTTTGTGTGAAAATATGCGCATATCTATCTGGTTGGAAGCATACGTAGTATTGGATAAGTAATGCAAATTTTGCATAAAAATATAGCAAAAAAAAATGCTAAGGGCATAATTTTTTATCAGCAAGCAATTTTTTGTAGCAAGCAAGAAAATTTAAAATAATATTCACATAATTTATAAAGTTCCCTTTTTTGAATATCAATACAGTGGCAATATTTAAATCAATTTGTTCAATTGTGTAATATTGAAAATAAAATCTTATATGCTTCATGATTGTAAAAAATCACTATGTGACTGGTTTTTAAAATTATAATTAAAATTGTAATCATTTACAAACGTAAGCACAAAATGAACATAGTTGAACCAAATGTTTAAAAAAATTATTTGCGATTATGTAAAAATCATTAATATTGTTGGCACAATCAAAGTGTTGATTGTAAAATTTTAATTATAAATATTTATTGTATCCAACAATGATGATCTATAACAATTTAATACAAAAAAAAAACATTATTTTAAAGCTTTTATATCATCGCCTAATAAGTGTTTTTGAAAATCTTTTCTATGATTGGGAAAATCATTAAACTTCTTTATTTGAATTATTAAAATAACTATCATTCAAATGTATAAGAACAAGACAATCATTTCTTATGATGTATAAATCATTATAATAATTGACAGTCTTATTATATTCAACAATGAATATCTATCGCTTTATTAATTTGCAAATAGAACAATATTTACAAAGACCACATATGATTGTATGATATATGTTTTTGAAAATCATTTATATGCTTGAAAAAGTCATTTTAATTTTTTATTAAAATTGTTATAAAGATTATCATTTTCCTATAGAACCATGCAATATGCGAAAACAATTAATAAAGTTGGAGCAATCAAGAATTATATTGAAAAACTATTATTTGCAAAAGATAACACTTTATGACAGTGAAATTATACTTGTTATAATCATTATTTTTTTTTTTTTTTTTTTGACGAAACTAATATTTTTATCAGTGTGTTATTTCGTTCCCCCTAACTTTTCATTCTCCAAATGTCATTGATTTGTCACATATTTGAATGTTGGCGCTGTTGTTTTGTTTTTGTCATTGTATCATCATCGTCATCAACACGATTGCTGTTTTGTTGACTTTTCTAAACTGTAAATGCCGAGGTGTTTGCGAGGCTGACGCATTTTAAACATTTTCGCCTAAAGGGTTAACAGAGTGTAAAGTGAGTGTTTTTCACGTTTATTTGCATTTTATTCAATTTTTTATTCGTATTCGTATGTTTATCCCTTTTGTGCGATTGGTGTTGTTTGAGTTAGTAGATGAGGTGAGATGTCTGGTTACGCGTGCATATGATGTGTTTGTGGTACGTGAAGTCAAACAAGTGTGAAGGTGTTCAATTGAGCTGTGATTTACGCACACATTTGTTTAGATATTTTGTCAATTTAAAATAATGTTAAAGTATTAAAACATTTCATTTGATAAAATACATTTATTAGAGACAGTTAAAAAAAATAATTTATAACAAGAAGATGTACATATAAAAGAAAATTCTTCAATATGATGATTTTATTCATAGATATTATGAATGGTTTTATGTTTGTTTTAAGATTTACATATGTCGAAACGGTTTGGATTTTTATTTCGTTTATTGTATAAAATTAGTTTTTATACATATTTTCAAAATATTAAATAAAAAGAGTTTAGTTATTCAGTCGTGTCATTCAGGCTTGAGTTTAATTTTCAAAATTCAACTGTTCGGCGTGAACCCTTAACTATCATTTATCAAATACTATTATTATTTGATTTGTGTACGCAAAGCAACATATCATTATTTATCATCACTGGTATACATGTCCCAAAAGTAAGCAATGTTCTAGAATGTTTGAAAATATTAACGTTGTATGGGAATAATAACATCGTAACCACTCATTAGACTCAGCGGTACGCTAGACACCCCATAGTACACGCGGTATACAATACTTTGCCGATGTCACTGTGATTTTAATCACAAAATTGTCCGAAAAGAAGGAGTCACTAAGAGACTTCAGATTGTACTCTTGTACTCGTTATTTTAGAGTACTGTTCGTTCCTGCCATTAGTGGTGAAGCGTTATACCACAGGGACTCTCTGATAAGTGTACAATACACAGTGGGGGGTGGTACAAAATGCAACATTATTAGGAGACAAATATTAAAGTGAAAAAAAAAAATGTTTAAAGTACAACAACTGTTATGATATTGAAAGAGCAACATTTTAATGAGTTAGCTGATAAATCTATGAAACACAGAATAAAAAGAAAAATAATTACGGCGAACTACGTACGAAAATACTACTACAATAAATAAAAAACATATATTTTTTTTAGTGAAAAATTTAATTTTTAGTTGAAAATTGAATTTCGTGGAAAATTAAATTTTAATTAGAAAATTTCAATTTAATTTTTAGTGAAAAATTTAACTTTTAGCTAAATTTGAATTTTTAATAAAAATTTGACTTTTGAAAACTTGAATTTTCAATAAAAAATTAAGTATTAAGTGAAAAATTAAATTTTTAATGTGTATTTTGAATTTTTAGTGAAAATTTGAATTTTTAATGGGAAATTGAATTTTTAATGAATAATTGAATTTTTAATGAAAAATTAAATTTTAAGTGAGAAATTAAATTTTTAGTTAAAAATAAAATTTTTAGTTAAAAACTAAATTCTTAGTGGAAAATTTAATTTTAAGTGAAACATTGAATTTTTAGTGAAACCTTAAATTTTTATTGAATATTTCAATTTTTAATGAAAAATATTATTTTTAACTAAAAATTTTATTTTTAACTAAAAAAATTTGAACTTTTAGTGAAAATTAGAATTTTTAGTGAAAATTTGAATTTTTAGTGAAAATTTGAATTTTTAGTGAAAATTTGAATTTTTAGTGAAAATTTGAATTTTTAGTGAAAATTTGAATTTTTAATGCAAAATTGAATTTTTAAGTGAAACATTGAATTTTTAGTGAAACATCAAATTTTAATGAAAAATTTAATTTTGAATGAAAAATAAAATTTTAAGTGAGAAATTAAATTTTTAGTTAAAAATAAAATTTTTAGTTAAAAATAAAATTTTTAGTTAAAAATAAAATTTTTAGTTAAAAATAAAATTCTTAGTGGAAAATTATATTTTAAGTGAAACATTGAATTTTTAGTGAAACATTAAATTTTTATTGTATAATTTAATTTTTAATGAAAAATTGAACAATTAAATACTTCGTTTATATTTCAATCAGCACATCAGATTTTAGATTTTGTTTCACCATTGTCAAAAGTTTTATAGTTATACAGGATACGACTTCGTTATGTCCCATTTAAGTGAAAGTTCAAAAAACTTTGACTTCTCTTGGGTATAATGACCTATTAGTAATGGCAGGTATCAATCTATCAATCGAGATATCATTAACTGCAATACGAAACCTATACCAAAATTACCACCTTGATCATAGACAATGATAACAGCATTAATTGGCTGTTGATTTTACTGAAATGTCCACATAATGACCAGTTGGTATGGCGACCATACAACCAACAGAAACTAGTTGAACGTACTAATGTTTTGCACAGTGGATGAATGATGCGAAATTGCAAAGTTTTCATTGAAAATTCAAACTTTTATGTAATTTTAGTTTTTTGGTGTAACTATCAAGGTTCAATATGCAATATTGTTACCGAAGTAATAATATTGAAATTATACCTTTACCGATATAAAATGTTACCGATGTAAATATTTCATACAATTTTAAACTTAAATCCCTAAACTTGTATTTTAGTGTGAAAATACACATTTTAATAATCATAAGGTATAATATACAATATTATTTCATGTTATTATATTAGGTTGTTGATATATAGGTTGTTGATAAATCGAGCGTAAGAAAAAAGTACGCCATTTTCCTTTGTATTGTAGTCAAATGTAAAAATAGGCCAACACTTTTGTTGCAAATGTCCAAGAACTCAGAATGTTTGCTATCAGTTAACTGTAAATATCTCAATTTTCATTGCTGTTGTGGCAAACATCTCGTAACTATCTGCATATATGTCATATTTAAATAATACTAAGAGTTTTGTTGCAAGTTTGTTTAAACTTATGGGATGTTTGAATATTTGCTACAATGCGTAAATTTAAACAGATAGTTGCAGCAAGGCTTTCATAAACAACTTTTTTTCTTAGTGTATGACTGTTTCTTCCTATTCCTCAAGAAGGGACGTGGCTTGCAACTTTTGAATATTTTTGGCATTGACTTTTTTGGGAGAGACAGTATTCTGAAAAGTCAGTTTTTCATATTTAGATGCAAATGTAGTGATTTTGGTTGGGTGGTTTGTTATAATTAAAATTAGAAAAAAAAATGTATGAGAAAAAAGGAACAAAGAAGAACAATTTAAAGAGGGGTTAAAAAGAAGAACTGTATTTTGAAAAGAAGAACGAATGTTCAATGTAATGGTAGGGAACTGATTATTGTACACGGAAGGAAATAAACTTCTCCAATAAAAATAGTAGAATCAAATTCTACCATCGATAAAATACTACTAAAATTCTAGAATATATTATCTGAATATAAAGAAAGCATATTACTTAGTTATCAATAAAGTAAAAAAGCTATATTCTATTAGATTTTGAGAAGTTAATTTATTGATTATAATTAAAAACCAAAAATAACAAGCATTCAATAAGTTTTAAGAAGAAAACCACAACAATATTTTTGATTATAATCTGCATATCAAGAATAATTCCTCTTAGTTAGTTTTTTGATATCTAAGAAATTAATTTCTGCATAGTAAGAATAATTACACTATAATAAATATAATAATTAGGTATATTTTTACCTTATCAAACTCCAACAGTTGCATGACCTACATGATAATGCAATTTTGAGGTCTTCCCTATTCGGGTAAATTTCTGTTAGAATATTTCAAAATTTCCTATGTGACCTAAACTTTCTCATTGTTTATTTGTTTTCAAGTACAGTTAAAGGAGCATTTAATATTGATTAAGAACTTTATTTTTTTTTTAAATACAGATATTTCGGATGATATTAAGATATTCAGCGATGTGTGTAACACTTCGCCCACTGTACTTTAATGTGTACTAGTGTGCAATGCAAATAACAAACATGCAAAGCAACATTGCGAATTTGTGAAGTGTGTCTGTTGGCACAACACCAACATCTCCTCTGTTGCTGTTGCTGCTGCTGGTGTTGTTGTTCTAGGTACTCGTTAATTGCATTTTCATGTACAGCACATGGTTACCGCGCCATCTCTTCGCATGCACGAAAAGGCAAATGCGTTCGTTGTCCATCAAAGATCCGTCGTTGAATGACAGACACTTGTCTAGTGCCGCTGCTAATACCGCTGCCTTCACACATGTTGAATTTCGTCATCGGCCACACCGTGCGATGTCCAGGAAAACTTTGGTTTCAAATTTTTTTTTTTAGACTCTTCTAACGTTTGTGAGCTGACTAAGGTACTGACGAACTGTCAAACTGACTGCTTGGTTGGATGGCTGACTGGCTGGATGACTGGCTGGATGACTGGCTGGACGAATGGATGGATGCATGGATGGATGGCGTAATAGCTTTGATATGTCCTTCGTTGTGGTTGCTGCAATAATTAGTTTACTTTCAGCAACATGCCCGCATCTCCGTCATTAGTATATCTTTTGGCCAGTGGTTCATGTTGTTGCTGTTGTTGTCGTCGTCGTCGACATAATTACAGTTGGAATAACAACAACAATAATTATCTAATGAATCCCTCCGAATCGTAAGTGAATACGTAATGGATAAACAACACCTGCTGGATACCGTAATACCGGCGGTGATCGCCGAGAGTAGTCCGCAACATATGCGAAACACGGAATATGTGAAATATGTCTGGTCATCAAAATTTGATGATGTTGTTTGGTTATGTTTGTGCTTACAGCTACTCGACAATTAGTATTTGTATCTGTTGGGTTGTTTGTACATATTTAAATATATTTGGAATAATGCGAGAAAAAACTTCATTTGTATTTCTTGTGGAATATTAATTAAAAACCTTGTAATTAAATTATTTATATATTAAATTGTACACTCAGATAAAAAGCCATATCGTCACTATCATGCCAAAGGGGTGAATGTGCAATCATTGACATTTGCGTTTTTATATATTTTTGAACGTAGTTTATCCTCATGTATGCTGTGCCAAAATCGCCTGTCATTTTGTTGGATATTTCTAGCCACAAAAGAACGAATTTGAAAAATTGTAAATCTTGTCATGCCAAAAGGGCGAATCTTGTCGTTTTTTCGCCATAACTTTTTATTGGTATAAGATAAAATAGTGGCGTAGAGGCATTTATTCTTTATTTTTAAAGCCCCTATCGATCTGCATCATTATGTAAAAATATTTTGACAAACATTAATTTGCCATTTGTTATATGCAGGAAATTTTTGTTTGCAAAATATTTGTAATTAATAATGCAGATCGATCGGTGCTTTGAAAACCAACAATATTGCAACAATATATGCCTTTACATCACTATTTTATCTTGTACCATTAAAGAGTTATAGCAACAAAACGAAAAGATTCGCCCATTTGGCATGACAAGATTTTCAAATTTTCCAATTTCTTCGTTTTTTTGCTTCGTTTTTTTGCTATAATTTTTTATTGATGTAAGATAAAACAGTGTTGTACTAATTATTTGTTTTTAAAGCACCTATCGATTGGCATCATTATTTAAAAATATATTTCCAAACATTTTTTTCCTGAAATAACAAATGGCAAATTAATGTTTGACAAAATATTTTTAATTAATGATGCCAATAGATAGGTGCTTTAAAATCAAACAATTAATGCCTGCACATTACCATTTTATCTTGCGCTAATAAAGTTATAGCATAAAAAATAAAATTATTTGCGTTTTGATCAGGATATAGACTCACAAAATCCGTATTTATAATTCAGTAGGTTGTTCAAATCTAAAGATATTTTACATACGTTATAGTAATTGACAAATAAACCAAAATAACAAAAAAAATTGAACAAAAATATAAATTTTGCTAATTTTTAAAGCACTTCAAACTTTAAAATTTGATTTCGCAACATTTTTAAAAATGCACATTCGCTTCTTTGGCATGACATTGACAAAATTTAAATTAAGTAGGTGTACCGAATACCAATGTTTTTTCTCTAATACTGTAATAATAATAGATCTGAAAAACCTGTATGAAGAACCTGTCCAATTATAACACGATTTGTAATCAAAGTGGAGGGATAAATAGTTTAATACCAAATCCGGAGTGAGCACTTTTTCATGGGTGGTGTTTTTACTAGACATCTGCACAAATGTATTTAAAGTTCCTTCTGTAAAATATGCACTACTGCATTCTACAGTATTGAATGCATTTTACAATAGCAGTATACAGTATGATAGTGAAGTCTCCTCCAACGACTTCACTTCACTGCAGTATTTGTTTTATTGGTGTCAAGTACTGTCAACACATTGTCGTTTTCAAAACAATCAATTTTTTGAAAAACAAAACCACTTGACACCACTGTCGCTGAACATGCAACGAAAACAGTAAGTGAGCGCAACGAGTAAAGATTAAGAAGACGAACATTGAAAACAACAAATCTGCCGCTCGGCATTCCACGGCAATAATGTTGTGGTCGGTTTATAAAAAATACAACAAACATTATTCAAGAAAAATTATTCAAAAAAAAATGTGTACGACAAAAACAACGCATTGGGCAAAATTTGAAAAATAAAAAAAAAAAATAGAAAATGTTGCTCGATAAATAAAAAACATAATTATATGATTTATTTTTCTATATTAATATAAATTCCTTAGATTATGAATGATAAATAAAAAAATGTAAAATGCACTTATTGTCATGAGCAGTTTATTTCAGGTTTTGAATTTTTATATAGACCTCTTCACTACAGCTATATTTTGACAGTACTTGTTTTTGTGTGCAAGACATTATTATTTTTTTTATTTTTATAAATTAACCAACGCTCACGGGATTCCCCCTATTCATGCAATGCACAGTGTTGATCGTAAGAAGGGATGATAGGTTAAATGGAGGGTGGAAAGATGGAGTAGTGTCGGTGAATGTTTGTTTTGAACTTGCCAATATCAAAAATGTCGGGAAAAACAGACGCAGGGAGATTGTTCCACAAACGAATCATGCGACTGAAGAACGAATTCTCTCGGTAATGCGTGGTTCTATTGAGAGCCGAGTGAACTACGAAGGGGTGGGCTTGGTTCGATGACCGAGTAGAACGAGAGGACACACGACCTGGTGGAATCAGGCCATGTATTTCCCTCGAACACTTACCATTGTAATACCTATAGAACAGGCTTACACACCCTACGGTCCTTCGGTGCTCAAGAGAACCAATAGAGGATGAAATATTTTCATCCCCTATTATATATATTGCACGCTGTTGGATTCGATCCAGGAACTCCAAAGAAGATTTTGAAGCCCCTGCCCATATGTGCGAATTGTATTCCATCTTAGGCCGAATATAGGTGGTGTAGACAGTGCGCAAGTCAGCTGGAGTGAAGTACGTCTTACACCGTTTTAAAAAACCGAGGCACTTGGCCGCCTCTTTCGACACGTCAAACATGTGATCATTCCAACGGAGATCACATTGAATTGATATGCCCAGAACGTCAAGAGCAGCTGACTCTGCAATATCCACAGCACCCATATTAAGGGGAGGTAGGGTTGAATCCATTCTTTTGTGAGATAACAGACAACATTGGGTCTTGCGTGCATTAAAATCAACTCTATTTGCAAGACCCCAATTGGATATTGTTTTAAGGTCATTATTGAGTGTGTCATTCATAGTGCGTATTTTACTCTCAATCTCCAAAGAGGTTGGGCGCTTTTTGAATGAGTATGAATGACAAATGTTGCTATCATCTGCAAAGGAATGAATTGGGTTCTGGGTCAATGACAGAAGGTCATTGATAAATACCAGAAATAGGGTATAGGTATCACTACAGCTATATTTTGACAGTACTTGGTGATTTGTTTTTGTGTGCAAGACATTTGTGCAAGACATTTGAACGCATAGATTCGGCGAAAGTAAATGTTTTGAAACAAAATGAATGTCTTGAAGTGGTTTTCAAATGCATTTGTGCAGATGTCTAGTACTATCGGAGATTTGTTATTGTCTGCCGAGCGGTAGGATCGGATAGAAAAACTATTTATATTTTTTGATATTGCTGTCGTGAGGATTGAAACCAGCGATGACTGCGACTCGGCTCGTAGTCCAAAGCACTAACCATCTGAGCTACCGACGCTACTGTATTTTATATTAGGTAACAAATAATAAATGCCAATGATAATACATTTTTTACATTTTCTGTGTATATTTTGTAATAAAAGGATTTAGGACAAATTGAAAAGTTCACATAGAAAAATATAATATTAAAATACCAAAAATCATATATTGCTTGTTTTAGGAATGCTTACGCTATATTTCATTAAAATCTAATCTCCATCTAATGTCCACTCATAGTCTGTCTCACACATACATATATTTTTGAATGCATACCACCGACTATTTCATATAATAAAAATAATAGTAATAATAATAAAAATAATAATGCAGACGTGTGCAAGCATTTCTGCATCGTATTATTCTTTTAATATTGTAGTTGCATAAAAAAAGAAGGGACGCAATAAAATAATGCAAACATATACTTGGATGCGGCTTAAAAAAACTCTTTACGGAGCATTTAAAAAAAAAATTCATATATAGTTATACCTCATGGTTGGTGCTCTTGTCAGGATTATGAAAATATTCTATGTCGTCAGCATCTGCTGAAAAGACAGAAGCGCGGAGTAACAACCGAGTCATTGTTATGACCACGTAAATTCTCAAATTTGTTCAGGCTTTGAAAAAAAAGAGAACAAATTATTAAAAAAGGTATATTGAATTGAAAGTGACACAAATAAGGATTTTGTTAACCTAATTTCAGTCAAGAATAATTTTGAGCACCTTTTTGATTTTTTTTTATTTGTTACTAAGTATTTATAAAAATACTTGATTTAAACTAGAATTTTTTTTTTTCAAAATTATACAAAATATTTCTAAAAAAATGTGTGTGTATAAAATATATATTTCAAATTTGGATTTTTGACTTAACCATAAATTATAAAAATTTGTTTATAACTACATTTTCAACTTGAAAAAAACATAATATTCCATACAATAAATACACAACCCAACACAATTTTTGCCATGGACATCTTATAAATTAATTCTATATAATTCGCTGCTGCTGAGTTTGACTGCATACTCAGTTTATTTTTCTATAGGTAACGTTTTTGAGAAAATTGCAATAGTATTTTTAAGCCATTCTCAATCACTACTTTGAATAAAAATATGGTTCTGTGGAAAAATAGTTTAACAAAAAAACTTAAACGCAATTTTTCTTTAAATTGTCTATACTAATTTAAGTATATTAATAAATCCTCATATTCCAATAGGATTTTACTGTAAATGGATCTAAACTCGGATATTTTTTTTTAGAGATTTTTTTATCATTTAGGATTTTATGTATGGTTATCTGGAGCATAGTCCAAGCTAACTAGTAAAATTACTAACTTTTTTCTAATTGATCCACTTTTTGAAAAAAGGCATGAGAACTTATCCTTTGTACGCATATATAATCATTTTTCGTAACGTTTTTGAAATAATAATGCAATCACTACTTTGAATAAAAATATGGTTCTGTGGAAAAATAGTTTAACAAAAAAACTTAAACGCAATTTTTCTTTAAATTGTCTATACTAATTTAAGTATATTAATAAATCCTAATATTCCAATAGGATTTTACTATAAATGGATATAAACTCGGATATTTTTTTTTAGAGATTTTATTATCATTTAGGATTTTATATATGGTTATCTGGAGCATAGTCCAAGCTAACTAGTAAAATTACTAACTTTTTTCTAATTGATCCACTTTTTGAAAAAAGGCATGAGAACTTATCCTTTGTACGCATATATAATCATTTTTCGAAAATAATAGGTACTAATACCCGTAATCTGAAAATATCAGTATGAGACTTATTGCATACTCAGTTTTTTTCCTATTTTGAGAATAATTCGGATAAAAACGGCTTTTTTTAATATACAAATATTTTAAAATTAAACAATTTCTAATGGAAACTGTGTATCAACATAAGGAATATTTTACAAAATGAAAATCGAAACAAAAAATTAGTAATTTTTATAGTTAGCTTGAACTATGTACTATATAATTATAAATCATTGCATCGTATATGCTAAAAAAACCGTCCAAAAATATTCTTTAAAAATCAATATTTCTCGAGTTTATATTCAAATATCTTAAAAACTTATAGGATATCGATATATTGTAATTAGTATTGGCAATTGATAAAAAAATGCATTTTTAATGTTTTGGTAATCTAGTTGTGTGTGAAACTGTATTTTTTATACCCTACACCTATGAGGTACAGGGTATATTAACTTTGTGCATATATTGTAACGCCCCTTAGGAGGCGTGTCCGGTATGGAAAAGTATATATATTCTTGATCAGCATCACTACCGGAGTCCGTTTAGCCATGTCCGTCCGTCTGTCTGTCTGTCCGTCTTGCTGACTTGCTGTCTTGCTGTCCGAATACAGAATAACTTGAGAAATACTGATCAGAATGCGATGAAATTTCGTCTCAATATATTTTAGTCAAAAGTGGGCACTGAGTTTAAAAATGAGCCAAATCGGTCACCGGACACTCCCACCTCCCATACAAGTCACTTTTATATAACTTTTTCGGAACTAATAACTCGAAAAGTATTCAAGGTAGTTATAAAATTTAAAATGTATTATTAGAATTCACCTAAAAATATGTGGTCCAAAAATGGGCGTGATACGCCCACTTCTTTTTTCATTATTTCCCGGGTTCTCATAGTGGAAATTTGATCCGTAAATTATTAAAACCAAATCAATGAAATATTAGCCTTTCAAAATTTTAAATATAGGCGTGGTCCGCCCAATTATATTTAAAAAAATTTGTTTTTTAGTTTTTATACCCTACACTAAAAGTGAAAGGGTATATTCAGTTTGGTACGCCGTTTGTAACACCCAGAAGGAAGCATCTCCGGTATGGAAAAGTATATATATTCTTGATCAGCATGACCTCCTGAGTCGATTTAGCGATGTCCGTCTATCCGTCTGTCTGTCCGTCTGTCTGTCCGTCTGTCTGTCTGTCTGTCGGAATGTCTGTCTGTTGAAATCCCTAAGACTTTTAAAATTGAAGAGCTAGATAAATGAAACTTATAACTTAGATTACTAATATACCTACGCTGTATGTGCGAAAAAATTGGCGAGATCGATCCATTGTGACCTATGATCCGACCACTTATGTTCAAATACCTCATATAAAATGTACATATAAAGATCAATTTTTATGTATACGTGCTTAGGTAAACTTTTTTGGTCAAATATATATTGACATCATGCTCAAATACATGATAATAATGTTTTCCGGCGAAAAGACTTGTGGTTCACAAAAAAAAAAATCGAATTTCGGTACACCTACCCATTTGTAAATATGGGTATCAAATGAATGGAAATTCTTCAGCGATTAAATGTTTGTAGTTATTTTCAGGATTTGTATACCCTGGTGACCTATATACCACTTTGAATGGTAACCACACATCTGTGTAGGGTATTTATAGTCGGCTTAGACCGACTATAATTTTGATAATCCTAACTATCATAATTACACCTACTTTAAAATTTCCCATGTGATCTAACCTTCCCAACTGGTTTTATACTTTTAAATACATTTTTTAATTTATGGGGATTTAAGACGTAAATGTCTGATATGTGAATAATACTCTGAGGGTGGGGAAGTTCAGCATAATTAAAAACTTTAAAATTAAGGTATGCAATTAAATATCCCACATTAATATCCCCACGAAAGGTGTAGGGTATTTCATAGTCGGGCCCGACCGACTATAAAAATCCGTCCCATGTGACCTAACTTTCCCAACTCATTTAATTCTAATAAGTGGCTGAAAAGGGCCTAAAATATCGATTGCCATTTTTCTAAAAACGTTACGTAATAGAAAAAACTGAGTATGCAGTCAAAATCAGCAACCGCGTGTTTTATAGAATTGATGTATGGTCGATAGTAAAATTTATCTCATTTTGTTGATTAGTGTAATGAATGCAATTTTTGCTCGGCCAGGACTGTTCCCAAATGAATTTTTATATTTTAAGTATATGTGCGAGTTCGACTAAATTGCTAACCAAACAAAATTTTACGAGTTCGAATTCATTCGATCTCCATTCGATAAACAGTCTTGTCAAAGTCCGTAATCATGTCTGTTTGCTGTCATTCAATTTAGTTCCATTTATAGTTAGCTCAAAAATGTGCTAAATTGAATTAATAAAAACTGCATTACCGACCAAATTTAGTTTAGCAGCAATTTGGTCGAACTCGCTAACACACTAAATACATAATTTAAATGAAAGAGAATTTATTAAAATTTCAAATGTTGCTAACATTTTTTTTTTTAAATTTCTTTCACTTTTATTTTTGATCTTTGTTTTTAGAAAGATTTTTTTTATTCATTAATAAAAAAATACTAAATGAGCGATTAAAAATAAAACTTCTCACAGCAACATGACTTCCCTGTGTAGTAGACGCAGCAGGTGTGGCTTTCAAAAGACAAAAAAAAATATATATATAAAAACTAAGTCACCCATTGTAGCCGAGTAACTATCTGTAGTAT
Organism: Dryomyza anilis; assembly: GCA_951804985.1. Lineage (NCBI taxonomy): Eukaryota > Metazoa > Arthropoda > Insecta > Diptera > Dryomyzidae > Dryomyza > Dryomyza anilis. Next base: position 99,013,717 of record OX638132.1, read on the forward strand.
GCGACAAGAAAATGCTACATATGCTGAGTGCAGTCGCCTTCATACAGACTTTTAGTGTTTTATTAATATTTGTTGTGTTGGTTTTTTTTTAAATATTTTTTTCTCTCTGGTGATTATGAAATTATTATGTCCTACGCTTGCTGCAATCTGCCGACTCGTTGCGCTCGGTTGCAATTTGTATCCTGCGGTGTACCGTAGGACTGCTGCAGCCGAGGAATTGTGTTAAAACTCGATTTCTGAGATTTTGCAATTATGAGAAGATGCAACCGAACGACAAGCGACCGACGAAACGACCGAGCAAGCGACCGTCTCTCTAACCCAGAAGGACTCCCTGTTTATGACCATGTGTGCTTTCAGTGTGTGTGTGTGTGTCTGTCTGTCTGACTAGGTGAATTTATATTTGTGCCTTTGTTGGTGTGTGCCCGCAATAAACGTTTTTGTTCTCTGTCTGTGGCACTATTATTAAATATTCCTATATTTCCGAACGTCCTTTTGCCGCGCGTCCTTGCAGTCATCCTGCGGCAGCCTAGCTTTGGTGCTGGCGTCGACCGCCTGACCGCCCGCCCGCCCGCTCTCTCCCTCGTTCGTTCGCTGTGGATCTTAATTTCAGTTTTATTCTGGGTTAATGTCTTTGTTGAAGTAGGTAGTCGTTGTTGCAAAATGCACCACTGCGGATGATTTTTAAATGAGTTTTTGTTACCGCACACGGAAGTTTACTTGCAGCATAGTTCTATGCTGGTTTTAGTTATGTTTTTCTATTTTTTTTCCACTTTTTTTCATTTTTATTAAAAACTAGGTTTTTGCGCTTAATACTTGCTTAGTATATTCGTAAAATTTTTAATATGATGTTATTAAGTTTTTGCGCTGTACTGCTTAGCGGTCGTTACTAAATCAACAAAATGTGTTGTAACAGTTTTGCTGAATATTTTTTAATAATAATCATTTTTTTTTTAGATCTTTTCTCAAAAAATAATTTTTTCTATAATTTTTTTTTATTTCCAGCATCCAGTGACATTTTAACAGTAACTGCAATAAATTTGATAAACTGCCTCACCGCATTATCACTCACACATAAATTGACATTAACACTGTCATCATAACCATCATCATTATTGCTGCACAGCGGCATTCGATGCAGCGCACAGTGGGATAGCATTGGGAAACAATAAGGTTTGTTTTTTTTTGTTGACATTTTTACTAAACTAACAGAAGCAATACCAAACGGATAAAAATAATTCGTATTTTTACAACAAAAAAAAAAAAGAAAAATTTTCACGAACAAAAGAAACTACAAATAATAAATTTCATTATATCGTAATTACAGAACAATAACTACCCAGGACAATATTTTTGACAGAATAAAAACAGACATAATTTAAACAGACAAAGTTGGCATACTGCCAATAAATTTCCAAAAAATTTTATACATTTTCAAAAATATTACATTTATCTGATTGTTTGCCGGAAATATGCCAGAAATATTCCTAAAAAATACCAAAAAATGTTTCTCGGGACTTTCGATATTTCAATCAGAGCTTTATCAGCTGTCTGTTTTCTACTAATTCCTAAAATATTACGGGAATCTACATTTAAAATTTTATAAAATTTGACAATTTGCATAAAATCTGCCTATATTCTATCTGTTCACGAAATATGCCAGTAATCTGCATTTGAAATTCCACAAAATTTGAAATCCCGCTACATAAAGGGTTTTTCAATAAGAGCGCTACAAAAGTTTTTTTCAAGGGTTTTTCAACAGGGACGCTACAAAAGTAGATCGACAGGGACAGCAAACGACGCCATATTTCGTGAAGCTCTTTTGACATTTCTCTTTAGTAAGGTTTGCCATTTCATAATAAAAAGATAGACGAGCCAACAACGACTCGAAATTATTAAAATTCGAATTCATATATCTTTCCATCATGAAATGGCAAACCTTACTGAAGAGAAATGAGAAAAGAGCGGCAGGAAATATGGCGTCGTTTGCTGTCCCTGTCACTCTACTTTTGTAGCGTCCCTGTTGAAAAACCCTTTACTTCCCCGAATATACCATGTTATATTTTTCAAAAATTACAGGCATTTTATCTCAGCTGAATCCTAAACATAATCTCATATCCATTGCCGTGAAATGGCGTACAGTTTTCGAGTTAGTATGAAAAACTTTTATTAACAATTAAATGAAATTTCGATTACTGTTTATGTATACTGATTTCATTTACTTGTACGGTTTTAAGAATTTTAACGAAATAACAATATTATAACAGTTTCATGTTATGATTTCGGTTCTATATTAATTAGTAGACATTTTGATAGTTTCATGATTAGGATCTGTTCATTGGTTTTTAATCTTTATGTGACCATAAATTTCTAATAAATTGTGAACTGACGCACACTCAGAAGAAAAGGTCTTATTAAGTACATAATGGTACGACCATTGATTTTATGGTTCATATATTAATCATTTCTTCATACTGTTTCAAACGTTTTCTAATGAATTTCATAGTATTTGAAAAATTCAGTACCATTAATTGTTTAATTTTTTTTTGCTATAATAATAAACGTCTCACTATGTGACATATAAAAACTGAACACGAGTAGATACATGTTTGTTTTGTGCTTTATTCTGCGAGTTTATACAAAATCATGCATTTTTTGTGATAATCCACATTATTAAAGGCGACATTGAAAAGGACTCAATGTATTTAGTGAAAATTCTTTACATTTAATTAATCGTTTATTTGTTATAGAAAATAATTTCTATTACGGCAACGGACTCAAAAATGAATGCAGATTCAAGTATTACAATCAATTATTGAAAACTGAAGTGAACATTAAGTGTGTAATAACATTTTGCAACGAGAAGTGTCTTTTTATGTGTGTCATTTTTAAAAGAGAATTTCAATTTCGACATTTAAACAAATTAATTATATAATGAAATGCCTAAAATTCATTTTTGTTTTAATAAATTATAAATTATTATAAAAGTACGTTATTAAATGTATAGTACAATAACATATTGTATTCACAGTATTAATATTATTTAACTATCACATCCTATAGACCAATTTTAATAGAACATTAATTTACCTTCAGCAGCAGCGACAGAAAGAGTGCTGCGTGAAAAATTTCTGTCAAAAAAAATGAGAGTTTTAAAGACACCTAAGTTTAAACTAAGTTTATGGTTCACTAAAAAATTCGCTGTATTAAAATTTCCTGTCAAAAAAATAGAGTGTTTTACGACAGCCAAGTTTAAACTAAGTTTATGGTTCACTAAAAAAATCGATTCTTACTTAAAAAAAACATAGAAAATTGCAAAAAAAACTAAATTTAGTTTCACTGAAATAAATAAAATATCTGAGTACAAAAATTTTTATATTTTAAAAAATTACTAAAAATGTTATACTTCCTTAACCACTGTACCGTCTTCAGTGCCGCATACACTGGCGTTGAGTTGAATACCACAGACGTCATTGTGATATCTGCGAACATAATTCTTACTTACTTTTATTACACATAGTAAGTATACGTTATATGTAGTATACAAAAAAATACCCGTCGTAGTAGACGTTGGTACGTTTATTGTATTTCACGTGACGAAACCAGAATTCCGACTTTTTAGAATTTAGCTATACACCTCGCCATTCGCGGTGCTACATGTCAAGGCCATTTTGTGCCAAAGCGTGGCTAAGCACTTACTTTGTATGGGGCGGGTCGAAGAAATCTTAAAGATTTTGGTCACGAAATCAACATCAAGCAAACTAAAGTTCGTCTTAAGTCTGCGGCGCGTGCATCATGTATGAATGACGACTGTGTGGACGACATTCCAGCAGAACTTCATTTTCGCATAATTCCTACATGTTCGTTCATTGCTGTTTGGTATTTTCGAAAAGTATTTTTATTTTGAAAAAGCATAAACAAGGCGGTACAGTCAGTGTTATTGCACTACCCAAACAAATGCTAGAGCCAATAATAATGGTCCAGTGACAGAGTTGGTATATTTATCGAATAAATCAATTTGTTCTGCTGTGGGTGGCTTGGCATTATTATTTTTTATTACTCTAGACTACTACTCTGCTCACTGTTATGGCTACCTTTTGTACGGAAGTTGACAATTCGATATCATTGACTTGAGTTCCGTTTGCACATCCGTGCGTATATAGATTGCAGATATACTCAAAATACACAGCACAACAAAAACGAATTAATCGCAATCTTAGTATGATATGCCGTAGGACTTTTAATTAAGACCACTAAATAAATTTATAGATATTCCCTGGACAAGATTTTTGGCAGGTTCAAGTCAATTTAGAAATATAAGTTTGAAAAAATTAAAACAGACACAGGAAAAGTTTGTGGTAAAAGCAGCTTGTTTTCTGCCCGTTTCAAAATTATGCCGATAATATGCCTTTAAAATTCCATTAAATTTGATAATATTCCCCAGACAAAATTTTAGGCAGGGTCGAGGCATTTTTTTTTAACAACGAATTCCACGCTCTCTTACCCGCCCAACCGACTTAGAGGCACATCCACATTACGCGCGGATTGGTGACCGTAGAAACATTATTTCGAAATATTTCAAACAGACAAAAATGGAGTTTGTATCACAAGCTGTCTGTTTTCTGCCCCTTCCCAAAATATTCTGTGATTCTGATATTAAATTTATACAAAATTTTACAAACTCCTATACAATTCCCAAAATATTGCATTTGTCTGTGTGTCCGCCGGAAATACTCTCGAATAACAGACATTTTTTTCGGGTCCTCAGATAACATTTTTGTCAAGGATGAGGTATTTTAGAAACATTTTTTCGAACGATTTCAAGCAGATAAATACGTAGTTTGTATCATAAGCTACCCGTACCCAGAAAAAAATTCACTCACATCCCATTAAAATTGGTCAATAGGACAATTATTGATTTAATAGTATACAAAAAATAAATCTGTTCATATAAACTCAATGGCAATGTCATAGTATTTTCTAGTACTTAATGGTATTTTCCGATTAAAACAATAATTTATCCTATTGACTATTTTTAATAGTAAAAAACTTTTAATTATATAGTATTTTTTTCTGGGTGTGTATTCTGCACTTTCTCAAAATGTACTGTGAATTTCTCATTAAAATTCAACAAAGTTTTACAACCTGCAATTTTCTGTATGAAAAATTCCAGAAATTTTGTCTCGGCATGACTTATGCTTCCTACAAACTTCCATTTATCTGGGTGTTGGTCGGTGATAATCCAGAAAAATATCTGACATGTTGTCTCGGGTTGCCTAAATATTTGAGTTATAACGTGAATCAAATAAATGGTAATTTTCCTGCTTTTCTCCATATTTTGGACATTGACTTTTTACCAAAAAGAAATTTGTATTGCCTTATTTATTTTATATTACTGTGAGAACTCTTCAGATAATATTTTCAAATAAACCCAATAATATTCTAAATTAATTGACGATAAGTCGAACTCAAGAAATTTTAATTTTAATGTGTACCCATTATTTACTGGATGAGATATATAGTTTTCATAATTTAAAATTTTGAATTCTTAAAATCAGACGAATCTCAATAATCAAAAACTGTATTTGAAGTCTTGATTAGAACATTGCAGTACATCGGAATAACGAAAAATTATATCGTATAGTAAAAAAAAATATAGTCTTTGTTGTGTAGTGTAATTTATAGCTAGATTTTTGAAAAACATAACAATTATATGGATTTGTTTGCCGCTAAATTCGACTACGTGTTTATTAGCAATTCAGCCAAATCTTTATAAATCTTAATGTGCGCTCGTGGCTTTCAATATCGAGCAGGAGCTGCCGCGCTTCCGCTTTCCGGAAATGGGAATTTGTTAAATGGAGCAGCTGTGCAGTGGTAGTGGTAGCGGCACCACCCCTACTACCTCAACCCATAGCGCGTCGTCTCATTTCATTTTTTATCGTTTCTACGTTTACAACATTTCAATTAGATATTGACAAACAAAAACAACATCGACACTGGCATCTCGGCAGAGTATTCTCAAGATTCTTGCTGCTCTGGTATCTTGGTATCTGCTAGGATACTGCTGGCGTCCCGCCAATACGATTCGTTTGCGGCACCACCATCCCAATGCTGCAACCTACTGCGAAGTGATGAAGCGTGAATTGAAGGTAAATATTTGAAGAGCACAGACTGGAGTCGATTTTTCTTTCCTGCATTCGGTCGTTCGTTCGTTCGCTCTTCCTCGCATTGCGGGAAATTGAAGCAGCAGAAAGTTGAAATAATTTCGCGGTAAATCAGGAAGTGAAACCAATGCAAAGAAAGCAGCCAACGGCAATTGCAACATTTGAATTGAGTTGGCGTTGTGCGTGTATGTAACAGTGGAACCGGAAATTCAATTTTTTATATATCATCGTTGTAGAAGTTAAAAGACACTATAAAAAGTTCATTTAAGTAATTGAGTAATTAGTATATAATGTTAATAAATACTTTGTAAATTAAAAAGTTGCAAAACTTATTTTTTTTCCCAATTTCGAGTTTCTCTCGGTGTTCCATTTAATAAATGTACAATTTCTAAAAGAATCTGCTAAAGAGTTTAGCAGATTTCGAAATATGGCGAAGTTCCGTGTATTTTTTACTGATGATTTATGAATAAGCCATTTGTAAAACATATTTTTTATAATTTTTTTATTTATGTGTTATATTTATTAATTATGAATTATATTAATGTATGATATTCATGCATAAAATCTGTATATCACTATGCATTTACAATGAAAAGGATTCATAAATTTTATTATTAATCATAACAGGCCAAATTATGAATATTTATAAATAACTTGCATATTTTCATAATATGCAATTCCCGTCAATTGTGAAAAACCACGACGGAGCTGCAGTCTAATCTAATCTAAGTTATAAGTTTCAGCTCTAGCTCTTCATTTTTAAAAGTAGTAGGGATTTCAACAGACAGACAGACAGACAGACGGACATCGCTAAATCGACTCAGGAGGTCATGCTGATCAAGAATATATATACTTTTCCATACCGGAGATGCTTCCTTCTGGTTACAAACGGCGTACCAAACTGAATATACCCTTTCACTCTTAGTGTAGGGTATAAAAATCAATTCAACTTATTATACCCTACACTAAGAGTGAATAACTTAGAAAACTAATATACCTACGATGTATGTGCGAAATAATTGGCGAGATCGGTCCATTGTGACCTATGATCCGACCACTTATGTTTAAATACCTCATATAAAATGTACATATAAAGATCAATTTTTATGTATACGTGCTTAGGTAAACTTTTTTGGTAAAATATATATTGACATCAATGCTCAAATACATGATAATAATGTTTTCCGGCGAAAAGACTTGTGGTTCCCAAAAAAAAAAAAAATCGAAATTCGGTACACCTAACCATTTGTAAATATGGGTATCAAATGAATGGAAATTCTTCAGCGATTGAACGTTTGTAGTTATTTTCAGGATTAGTATACCCTGGTGACCTATATATAACTTTGAATGGTAACCACACATATGTGAAGGGTATTTATAGTCGGCTTAGTCCGACTATAATTTTGATAATCCTAACTATCATAATTACACCTACTTTAAAATTTCCCATGTGATCTAACCTTTCCAACTGGTTTTATGTTCCTTTCCGTCCTAATATTAATTTACTATTGACGTATTATATTTTTAAATGCGATATTTTTCATTTTATTCGACTTAATTAGGATTTGTTTTTCAATCTGCAGGCTACGGCTATTTTGCCAATGTATGAAATTTTAATCATGTGCTATAATTAATAACTCATAAAATGTGTTCTAGAATCTATTTCAATTACTCTGACTACACCCAGAAAAAAATACTATGTAAATAATAGTTTTTTACTATTAAAAATAGTCAATAGGATAAATTATTATTTTAATCGGAAAATACCATTAAATACTAGATAATACCATGACATTGCCATTGATTTTATATGAAAAGATTTATTTTTTGTATACTATTAAATCAATAATTGTCCCATTGACCAATTTTAATGGGATTTGAGGGAATTTTTTTCTGGGTGTACTGAATATATTATTATTAACTTGAGCAAACATATGCATGATTTTATTAAATTAATCATAATAATTAATTTTCACTATAATCATATATTATGATTAAAAATCATTATGATTACTTGGATGAATAACATGATTAATTGCGTATAATACATGATTTATGAGAAAATGTATCTCTGTGTATATTTAATGCGAGATTTAGATTTTCTTAAGAGGATCAAACCAAAAAAATTAGATTTCATCATCAATAACATATATAATAGGACGCCTGACTAAAAAAAACGGTGATCCAGTTTCAAGAGACTTCCTTCCGAAACTGATAAACAGTAATTTCGTGGGTTTGAAAGATTAATGTAAATAAAAACAATAGTATCAAGTGAACATTCGATTTAGTTTAAAACTGACCTGAATAAAACAGGATATATTTTAAGAACCATAAAAAATGTGACATTAAAATATATAAAACGAGTTGGGTAAGTTCGGTCACATGGGGCGGATTTTTATAGTCGGTCGGGCCCGACTATGAAATACCCTACACCTTTCGTGGGGATATTAATGTGGGATATTTAATTGCATACTAAAGGCTAATATTTCATAGATTTGATTTTAATAATTTACGAATCAAATTTCCACTATGAAAACCCGGGAAATAATGAAAAAAAAAAGTGGGCGGATCACGCCCATTTTTAGGCCACATATTTATAGGTGAATTCTAACAATACCATTTAAATTTCATAACTGTACCTTGAATACTTTTCGAGTTATTAGTTCCGAAAGAGTTATATAAAAGTGACTTGTAGGGGAGGTGGGCGTGCCCGTTGACCGATTTGGCTCATTTTCAAACTCAATTCCTACTTTTGGCTAAAATATATTGAAACAAAATTTCATCGCATTCTGATTAGTATTTCTCAAGTTATTCTGTATTCGGACAGCAAGACAGCAAGACGGACAGACAGACAGACAGACAGACAGACAGACGGACATGCCTAAACGGACTCGGGTAGTGATGCTGATCAAGAATATATATACTTTTCTTTACCGGACACGCCTCCTAAGGGGCGTTACAATATATGCACAAAGTTAATATACCCTGTACCTCATAGGTGTAGGGTATAAAAATCGGTGAAAATCGAGTACAATAATATGAACCGATGAAAAATGAAAAGTTCGATAAAATTGTTTGTCCCTTCCGAACACGGATTCAGAGGAACGATAAATATTTTATTCGTTTAAAAATACCCAGTGTGTCATTCGATTAGGTTTCGCTTCGAGAATGTTTTGAGATGTCGATGAATTCATTCGATCTCGATTACGATTTCGTATCTCTATTATACTACAATTCATTCTAAGATGTACGCAAATATCGTAAAGAGATAATGAAGTTTATTCGAAACGAGAAATTAAAAAAGATTCTGAATCGATATCGCCCCGAATATTGTGATTGATTTAAAAAACATTGCATTATCGTTGTGATAAATATTCAAATATCGTATCTTTTTCTTAAATGTTATGGTACGAAATATTAATAGTGATAAAGCAACGACATCGAACTTTTTCGAACTTTATTCGATCGTCGAAGAGCTCCGAGACATGACAGACTGGGTAGGAACATATTTAAGAGAATTGCATTTCAAATTCAGTATATTCATGAAAACGTATATCTAAACAAAAATAATAAATATATTTCATTATATAATTTTAAATACCGTCTATATATTGAAGCGAGAATTTGTACAAAATCGATTCAGATCTTGTACCGAATTGAACGCCAAAATGTACTAAACCGAAATGATAGTTTGTTCGAAACGACATATCGTATTTTTTGATCGATACGAGAATAAACCTGAATCTGGATATCGCATCGAATAGTGCAAAAATAAAGTGCTTGATTAGATAAACATTGCAATGTGATAAATATTTATATATCGTAATATTTCCTTCAATTTTTGATGTATTATCTGAAGTATTCTCAAAAGAATACTAAAGAAATTAGATCAAAAACTCAAATCTGTCAAGGTTAAAGTTCAAAATATGTAGACTGATAATTGTCATATAATTGTATTAAGTAATAATTCAAAAACTTGAAGCAATCTGAAAAAACTGAATATGAGGTCGTGATCAGAATCTTGAAGTTCATCGGATAATCATATTTAGATTGTGAACACTAATAAAGGGATCAAAAAGTCTTTCAATCTGCTTTAGAAATCCAAGTTAACAAAGAAAAACTTTAAAGCCGTCTCCAGCAAAATTTACTTTTTAGACTTAGCATGTTATGGCATGTGAGGCTCGATATGTGAATCAGTGCAAGTGCGATGTATCCTATTCTGTTATGGGAATATTTTTTCTTTTCACAACATGTATTCCACATACGATGGTTTAAGTTTTCCATTTTTTTTTTATTATTTTTTTTTTTAATTGAACAACATATAAACTAGTCTAACCGAGTTTAACCAAGTCAAAGTGTTGTCCTGGCGACTACTGAACTAAACAATTCTTTAGACTGTGTGGAGTGTAGCACAGCAGGAGTACAAGGACACGCCCCCCGCATCGCATATGTAGCTTCTATCCTGCGGATACGGTAATTGATTACGTGCTGAGTGATCGCGAAAGATTTATTTGCTGCGTTTAGCATAAAAAATGGCAGCCGTTGCTCATTCAGGCGAATGCACGAAAAAAAGGACCTAAAGGAAGCGACCCCCCGATAGCTGCTGCACTCAGCTACTGTTTCAGTTATATTTTTTACTTGTATCGTTTGTTGTTTTCCATTATGTTTTGGTTGGTTTCTGTTATTTTGAAGTTGGAATCAGGTGGAGCAGCGTGATTTGTTAGGATTCCGGGCATTTGGATTTATAATGGATTTTGCGTATCGATAAAAACGACTACAACAACAACAAAAACAACTTGTAGTCAGGATTTGTAGAGGGTTCTTTCGTGTTATTGATAGTTTGGGATATTCATAGGGTAAAAGTTGTTGACATTGTGGGTGGTTTTGCGGGTGCTCAGGGCTGTATGTGTCAGTCGAACAATGGCGCGCTTTATTTTGCTGTCAAAGCAATCGTCGTCGTCGTCGTCGCCACCTCAACCGTCTTCAGCATAGCTACGAGAAAACGATATTTTTCGCTATGCGCGAAGCAATGGAAAATTGAAAAATTGCAATTGAAATCCTGCTGCTACTTTTGCCGTTGCTGATGCTGCTGCAATTGAAGCGCAAGAAATATTCAAATGCACAAAGCAATGGAGGGAAGCAAACGAAGTTCTGGACTAAGGATCAATAGCAAAAAAAAAGGATAAATACAAGGTTAGCAAGTCGATGTTGTCGATATAGTGGTTGCCACAAGCGCTTGCTAACAGCATTTTACAGTAGATTGAGTCACCGTGGCAAAATTGCATCTGCTGCTACGACAGACCGAAGGACACCCTGCTCAATGTCCTTTTTTTTGGTACTGAGTTCTGCTAGCAGCAACAGTTAATGTGGTTTTGCGACGACTGGTTGCTTGAGCTTTAGATGAGCAGTCAAATCAAAGAGAAATTAAATCTCGGACGCTGACAATTTTGGTTATTAAGAAATAAATGGAGAAAATGCAAAATTTTTATTTTAACAATTGAAATTTTGACTGAAAATTATATATTTTTTTCAAATGCTAGTCTTCAATAAACATTAATTTTTAACTAAAAATTATTTTTTTTAACTAAAAATTAAATTTATAACTAAAAATTATTTTTTTTAACTAAAATTAAATTTATAACTAAAAATTCAATTCTTAACAAGAAATTCAATTTTTAACTAAAAATTCAATTTTAAACTAAAAATTCAATTTTTCACTAAAAATTCAGTTTTTCACTAAAAATTCACATTTTCACTAAAAATTCAATTTTTTACAAAAAATTCAATATTTTACTATAAATTCAAATTTTCACTAAAAATTCAATTTAGCACTAAAAATTCAATTTTTCACTAAAAATTCAATTTTTCATTAAAAATTAAATTTTTCACTAAAAATTAAATTTTTCACTAAAAATTAAATTTTTCATTAAAAATTAAATTTTTCACAAAAATTAAATTTTTCACTAAAAATTAAATTTTTAACTAAAAATTCAATTTTTCACTAAAAATTCAATTTTTAACTAAAAATTAAATTTTTAACTAAAAAATCAATTTTTAACAAAAAAATTCAATTTTTAACTAAAAATTCAATTTTTAACTAAAAATTCAATTTTTAACTAAAAATTCAATTTTTAACTAAAAATTCAATTTCTAACTAAAAATTCAATTTTTCAATAAAAATTCAATTTTTCACTAAAAATTCAATTTTTCACTAAAAATTCAATTTTTCACTAAAAATTCAATTTTTCACTAAAAATTCAATTTTTCACTAAAAATTCAATTTTTCACTAAAAATTCAATTTTTCACTAAAAATTCAATTTTTCACTAAAAATTCAAATTTTCACTAAAAATTCAATTTTTCACTAAAAATTCAATTTTTCACTAAAAATTTAATATTTAACTAAAAATTCAATTTTTCACTAAAAATTCAATTTTTAACTAAAAATTCAATTTTTAACTAAAAATTCAATTTTTAACTAAAAATTTAATTTCTAACTAAAAATTCAATATTTAACTAATTATTAAATTTTTAACTAAAAATTCAACTTTTAATTAAAATTTCTATAATTCAATTTTGCACTAAAAATTCAATTTTTTACTAAATATTCAATTTTCACTTACAATTCAAATTTTCACTAAATATTTTTAATAAATAATTTTTAACTAAAAATTAAATTTTCAATTAAAGAAGCAATTTTCACTAAAAATTCAAATTTTCACTAAAAAATTAAATTTTCACTAAAAAAAAAAATTCAATTATCACTAAAAGTTAAATATTTATTTGAAACTTCGTTTTATAACTAAAAATTTCATTTTTTTATAAATAAATTTTTGCTTTTCGTTATTGCAATGAATTTATTCACAGTTGCTTAAATTTAATTGATTTTTTTTCTTTAACATTTTTAATTACAAATCATGCATTATTGCGCTAATTAACAACACAAATGTTGCAATTTTTGTATATTTCACCCTGGGGCTTACTAAAAAAACAAACAAAACAATCACGAATGCCGGATATTTAAAAAATAGCCTCAAGCTATTTAAACAAAAAACAGAAAGTTTAAAATGAAGGCATCGATTACAAATACTCACACTTCGGCAACTATTTTTCACGCCAGCAGTGCTTAAATGGTTTGATAAAGGGGTCACAGCAAAACAGAGAAACGTACCGAATGGGCTTCACAAAGAGTGGGAGCAAACGAGCGCAACAATTTTCTACTAAATGAATCTCAAATGGGGTGCATTATTGGGTTCGAAGTTGCACACTCATTAGGAACACCTTTCAAGACCCTCTCGATTCGCACGTAATCTATTAACACTTAATACACTCGTTAAACACGCAAAAAGCGAACGCATAAAATATAGTAGTAGTGGTAGTAGAAATCGCAGTAGTATAGTGCAATACAAAAAGGAGTAAAAAAAAAATCAATGACAAAAATAAGTTCTATAAAAAGTAACGCGATACAATTTGCAATAAAGTGGGTGCAAAGACTTTTGTAGAGGGAGGAGTAAACAACGCCAGTTAAAAACACCAAGGGTTGTTATTCAAAAAACACTTTTTAAATCAGTGGAATTGGGTTCGAGTGTGTTTACAAAAACACGTCAAATACGTCATTAACAAACTGACAGCTGCAATAATGATGTCAAGACGTATTAAGAGATCTCCATCCTCTACCAACCCCGACCATCTGAATTCATGCGTATGTTGTGTCGTATTATATGGTTTGATCCCCCCAAGGCTAAGGAATAATTGTAATGTTATTGCTCTGCGATTTGTGATGTGGGTGTGATGTGTTATCCTGTTGTTAAGTGAGATTTTTCATTTATATACAATTTGCATATTAAATTTAGGCATTAATGAAAAGCAAAAAAAAAAAATAAAGGAAATTCTTTGGCTCTTCCGGAGTTTTCAATACAAGACGTGTCTTCACGTCACGTCAATATCAATCAGCGCAGCATTTTCGGAAAATATTTTTGTTTCTATTGCAAAGCATTTAAGTTGTTTGTATTGACATCAATCCGGATGCTGTCATTGCTAATTTGTTTCCTGACAACTGATGGCTGTTGTGAGAGACCCACAATATATGCAATTTAAAGGTGTTGGTTTTTGAAAGATCTGGATCTTTAGTTTTTATATTTACAAAATAGTATAATATTTTTTACAATAAAAACATAATGTTCATATTTAGGTTTTAAATTAAACAAATTTAAGATTTAATTTTTTTTGTCGACCTTGAAAACAGGATTTGAATATCTCAAGTATGAATAAAAAAATATAGCTTATGAAATTTTAACATCTAAGTTATATTTCTCTCTGCAAATTTTACGATGCTATTGTGAATATTGACTTTTTTTAACACAAAAACTTAACATTTTACTTAAATTGAAAACATTATTACTTATTTATGCAATGAACGAAAAAAATCGTTAATGTAAAAATATTGCTTATCATGTTACTGCAAAAATATTTTCAACACTAAATTCTGATAGACTATACTTTTTTATCTTACATACGATATATAAAAAAAAGTATTATGTTACAGATATTGTATACAAAAAAAAATCATATTACAGGAAGACTAAATTTTCTATACATTTTATCTTATTTCGAACAATACAAAAGAAAATGTTTGTAAGTAAAATTTCTTTTGCATTTTACTAAAATATGACGTGACAAGTTTGTCCATACCATTTTAAAATATCTGAAAATATAATGAGCTACCGCGGCTACAAGTGTGTCCATACCATTTTAAAATAAGTGAAATTATAGTACATTTAAATAATAGAAAAATTTATGGAAACATATTTTTAACTAAAATATTGTAGGAGAGCCTAGGGTAAAGTGGGACACGTAAGTAATTTTAATGTATTTTTTTATTTCTTTTGAAAGGTATGCTTCATTGACTGATTTATGATCTAAATTTTTGCATTAACACATTACTATTTTTATGGCTTTTAATTGATTTTTTCAAAACAGGTCAATTTTGGACTCATTGAAAAAAGTTGCGGTAATTTGGGGAATTTCAATATTTTTAACCAAATGTTGATTACAATAAGATAATAAAAAAGAACGGTAATACAAAAAATGAGTTGGGTAAGTTCGGTCACATGGGGGCGGAATTTTATAGTCGGTCGGGCCCGACTATGGAATACCCTACACCTTTGGTGGGGATATTAATGTTGCATATTTAATTGCATACCTTAATTTTAAAGTTTTTAATTATGCTGAACCTCCCCACCCTCAGAATATTATTCACATATCAGAAATTTACGTCTTATATCCCCATAAATTAAAAAATGTATATAAAAGTATAAAAAAAACTAAAAAAAAATTTTGAAAAATATAATTGGGCGAACCACGCCTATATTTAAAATTTTGAAAGGCTGGACCACATATTTTTAGGTGAATTATAACAATATGTTTTAAATTTTATAACTATACCTTGTATACTTTTCGAGTTATTAGTTCCGAAAAAGTTATATAATAGTGACTTGTATGGGAGGTGGGCGTGTCCGTTGACCGATTTGGCTCATTTTCAAACTCAGTTCCTTTTGGCTAAAATATATTGAGACGAAATTTCATAGCATTCTGATCAGTATATCTCAAGTTATTCTGTATTCGGACAGCAAGACAGCAAGACAGCAGGACAGCAAGACAGCAGGACAGCAAGACGGACAGACAGACGGACATGGCTAAACGGACTTGGGTAGTGATGCTGATCAAGAATATATATACTTTTCCATACCGGACACGCCTCCTAAGGGGCGTTACAATATATGCACAAAGTTAATATACCCTGTACCTCGTAGGTGTAGGGTATAATAAGAAGTAAAAGTTTAAATTCATAAAAAACTCAGTGACAAGAAAATACAAAAAAAACTGTGCATTTTGCTCTTGTTAAAGGTTTGCTTTTCTTCTGCAATTCAGATCTTCCCAAGTAGGAATTAACGACCGGCACAAGTCTGACACAGGCTTGTGCCAATGCTACTCAGGCCGGTGCCAGCGCTGTTATCCAAGCTCGTTTCAAGACTGTGTCAAGACTGGAATGATAACTATGTTACAAGCCTGTATCCCAGGTTTGTCTCAGGCTCGTTGACAAATGTTGTGCCAGACTTAAAACTCAGTCTAGTGCAAACACTGTGTTTTAGGCCTGTGCCAAGGCTGTGTCAAGGCTGGAATGATAACTATGTTACAAGCCTGTAATTTAGGATAGTACCAAGGCTTGTGTGCCAGGCTTGTACCAAGGCTTGTGTCTCAGTCTTGAAACCAGACCTATGCTTCAGACTTGCGACAATCCTTTAATACGCCTGAAGATTCAGGCTATTGGGCATAATTTGTCATGGGCATTGCATTCATTATTCATATCATTACACTTGAGAGTTGTATCTGTAGATAAATAAATATGTAAGAGGTTAACAACCAATTCGACTGTAATACTTACGTTAATTTGCAGACTTATTGTTCAGACAACTCCAAAGAGTTGAGTTTCTCCAATATATTTTTTGACGTTTAAAAATTCGTCAACAAAATTTTTTTTTTCATCAGATAAGTGTTCTTTAACATGGAAACAACACAAAAATGTCACCATAGTAAACTTTAATTTACTCAAGTCAAAGTCGGTACACACGCATAACTAGGCATGGGACGAAAAGTTGTCGAGACTGAATTTTGAATGTCCGTCAGCATATGGCGGTTTGGATAATTTGACAATTTTCATATGTGGCTCAATATTGTGTCAGCCTTGTGCCAATATTGGCATACCGTGGCCTGTGCGGAGTCCGAGAAAGAAAATTGTGCCAGGCTTGTGTCCAGCATAAACTTACGAGGCTTGTTTGAATTCTGGGAATGACAAATGTGCCAGGCTTGTGTCTAGCTTGATATATCATCAAGGCTTGTGTTGGGTCTGTGAGTGATGATTGTGCCAGGCTTTAGACACAAGCCAAGGCAACTAAACTAACAAGGCCTGTGTAAAGCCTGGGAGTGACGATTGTCCCAGGGTTGTGTCTAATGTAAACTAACGTGGCTTGTTTAAAATCTAAGAATGACGAATGTGCCAGGCATGTGTCTAGCTTGGTATATCAAGGCATGTGTGGAGTCTGTGAGTGACGATTGTGCCAGGCTTGTGTCTGGCCCGATATACCTTGGGTAGTCAAGCCTGTAACAAGCCTGGCACTTTTGTTGCACCCTGGAAATTCCTACCTGGGTTATTTCAAGTGTAGTCAAAATAGGGATTTTCATTGGTTTGTGCCCAATATTGACGCTTTCTATTCCCTAAACCAATTAAATAACACAATATTTCCACCAAAATTACAACAAACATTTCTTAAATTGTGTTTCTCACTTTAAAAATTCACATTTTACCCTAATATAGCAATTTGATCATAACTTAGCACGATTTAATGTTAATCATTTGCAAAACTCCGTTTGCATATCGAAAGATGTACAACATCCAATCATTTTAAACATACCTTCCTAATTAAAAACGTAAAATAATCACACTTTTTGATAACAAACAACAGCACTCAAAAAAACTTTTAAGAAAATTCTTTTTGTTCACTTGCTCTCGAAGTGCAATTAAAAGGTGTAAATTTAATTACAACAATGGATGAAAAAATTGATGCCATATTAAAAAGCACTTGACAATTGTTTTTATTTTTCACAAATTGCAATATCCCACATTACCCCATGTCCCACTTACCACAGGTTCCCCTATTTTTAGTTTTTAGATTTCTTATTAAATCATTTAAATTTAAATTCAACATAATTACAGGATTAATTTAAATATGTTGAATAGAAGAATATTATATATATATATATATATATATATATATATATATATATATATATATATATATATATATATATATATATTATATTTAGCGATCTTAAATGGTTCAAAATAAATTTTTCCTCATAAAATTCCAATGAAAAAAAAAATTAAAATTAAATCTGGACCCCTAAATCTTAATTTATTGAGCTGTACTTCTATAATATATATATATATATATATATATATATATATATATATATATATATATATATTATATTTAGCGATCTTAAATGGTTCAAAATAAATTTTTCCTCATAAAATTCCAATGAAAAAAAAAATTAAAATTAAATCTGGACCCCTAAATCTTAATTTATTGAGCTGTACTTCTATAATAATTTTAGATAAAAATCAATGAATAAACTAAAAATGCTCCAGAAAAGTATGCAAATTTTATGGTTCTCACCCACCATAATGTGTGCTATTTACTGTGAATAATATATATCTTAGAATGTACTGAAAATAAATAATTTGTATATTAAGATGCATGTTATAAAAGTCATGTACAAAGTTTCACGATACAACTTTCAATTCACAATATTGCTATAAAGTAACATAAGTCAATCAACGCCGCCTCCAGTTATGAAATTGTAGAGTTACGTAAATTAAATTCAAATTAAATCAAATATAATAGGGCGGGCTCCATACGATGCGACGTTGTTTTTGGCAAAGGACAGACGCCCACCGAAAGCAGCAACCACCAAGAGCCGCTAAAATTTTGTTGCCGCCAAGTTGGATGTTGACAACATAAGGGGGTCGAATGCAATAATAAACAAGATTGGCAATTAAATTGTTTGTTTGTTTCGTCTGTCTGTCTGACTGTTTGCACAGCATTTGCATATAAATCTGACATATGTCATTTGAATTATTATGTTTTTAGATAGACTGAAATGCAGACGGACAAAGCTAACGATAAACAGACAACGGAAACGGGAAGCAGACTGTCATGTGTCATTCTTTGGGGTACACAAGAAAAAATGCGTTGATATAATAATTAACACAATTAATTAACACTCCAAATATTAAAATTTGTTTAATAATAAAAAATTCTACCAAGAACCAGTATTCATCATATTGATGAATTCATTCATTGAATTAAAATCGTATTTTTAAAATGTTTTTCATTTTCAATATTTTTTTTAACATCAAATTTCATAATATAAATAAAAAAAGTGTTGAAATCCCTATTTATGTGATCTCCACTGTACAAAACTTTACATTTGAAATTCATAAAATATCAATTGAAACTTATTTTTTTCCTTTTAGAATTTAGAGATTATTATATTTGAAATTCATAACTTCCCGTTTGGAATTTAGCAATTGAAACTTATTCCAAATTGAAACTTATTAATTTGAATTTTTTGAATTTCAAATTGATACTAATAAAATCGGAGTTTTGAATTAAAATATTTATTTTCTAAATTTGAAATTTTACGGTTTCTCTGTGAAAAATCACGTTCGTGAATTATCGTGGAAACCGCACAAACGTGACTCATTTATCAAAATTATGACATATCACATTGAAAAACGGATCAGAAAAGAAACTTCCAGAGTTGCCAACTTGTCCATATTTTTACATCTTAACCCTTAAAGTTGCTGAATCTTGTCGTGTAATCGGTTTCTCTGTGAAAATTCACGTTCGTGAATTATCGTGAAAACCGCACAAACGTGACTCATTTATCAAAATTATGACATATCACCTCGAAAAACGTATCAAAAAAGGAAATTCCAGAGCTGCCAACTTGTCCATATTTTCACATCTTAACCCTTAAAGGTTGCTGAATCTTGTCGTGTAATCGGTTTCTCTGTGAAAAATGACGTTCGTGAATTATCGTGAAAACCGCACAAACGTGACTCATTTATCAAAATTATGACATATCACCTTGAAAAACGTATCAAAAAAGGAAATTCCAGAGCTGCCAACTTGTCCATATTTTTACATCTTAACCCTTAAAGGTTGCTGAATCTTGTCGTGTAATCGGTTTCTCTGTGAAAAATCACGTTCGTGAATTATCGTGAAAACCGCACAAACGTGACTCATTTATCAAAATTATGACATATCACCTTGAAAAACGGATCAAAAAAGGAACTTCCAGAGTTGCCAACTTGTCCATATTTTTACATCTTAACCCTTAAAGGTTGCTGAATCTTGTCGTGTAATCGGTTTCTCTGTGAAAAATCACGTTCGTGAATTATCGTGAAAACCGCACAAACGTGACTCATTTATCAAAATTATGACATATCACCTTGAAAAACGGATCAAAAAAGGAACTTCCAGAGTTGCCAACTTGTCCATATTTTTACATCTTAACCCTTAAAGGTTGCTGAATCTTGTCGTGTAATCAGTTTCTCTGTGAAAAATCACGTTCGTGAATTATCGTGAAAATCGCACAAACGTGACTCATTTATCAAAATTATGACATATCACCTTGAAAAACGGTTCAAAAAAGGAATTTCCAGAGTTGCCAACTTGTCCATATTTTTACATCATAACCCTTAAAGGTTGCTGAATCTTGTCGTGTAATCAGTTTCTCTGTGAAAAATCACGTTCGTGAATTATCGTGAAAATCGCACAAACGTGACTCATTTATCAAAATTATGACATATCACCTTGAAAAACGGTTCAAAAAAGGAATTTCCAGAGTTGCCAACTTGTCCATATTTTTACATCATAACCCTTAAAGGTTGCTGAATCTTGTCGTGTTATCGGTTTCTCTGTGAAAAATCACGTTCGTGCATTATCGTGAAAACCGCACAAACGTGACTCATTTATCAAAATTATGTCATATCACCTTGAAAAACGGATCAGAAAAGAACCTTCCAGAGTTGCTAACTTGTCCATATTTTCACATCTTAACCCTTAAAGGTTGCTGAATCTTGTCGTCTAATCAGTTTCTCTGTGAAAAATCACGTTCGTGAATTATCGTGAAAACCGCACAAACGTGACTCATTTATCAAAATTATGACATATCACCTTGAAAAACGGATCAAAAAAGGAACTTCCAGAGTTGCAAACTTGTCCATATTTTCACATCTTAACCCTTAAAGGTTGCTGAATCTTGTCGTGTAATTGGTTTCTCTGTGCAAAAACCACAAAATTGTATTAAAAAAAACATATATATAATTTTGTTCTGCCCATGTATATTTCTATGTTGTGCTGAATTCTCGCGAAAAATTTAATGTATGCAATTAATATCAGTTGCTATATTTAAGTTGATTTTTTCTGTGAAATGGTGTAGTACACATTTTTTGCATTGAATTTTATAGTTGTTAAAGGCGACCAGTTTATGACCAATATGACCTGCCCATATTTTACCCTAATATGATTCTACTAGCCCAAGTATAAATTGTACTAGGGTAAATCTGGAACTGATCATTGAATTTTAACTTTTTTATTACCTGGCCATTTACATGTCCAAAATGATCGGATCATAAATGTCTACTTCCAGAAAAAATATGTGTGTAAATATAGCAAAAAATACATCAATACAATTCATTTATAATTGTTTCATCGCCGATACAACATTTAATTGCATTTGTTAAATATTTAATCATATTAATTAATAATTTAACAGAAATAAAAACAGTAACAAATAGAAATATTATATTTTTCCTAGTGTATGCAATACAAACTACAATTCATTTGTACATGTTAGGAAAACGAACATTTTACCAAAGTCCATACTTTGCGAAATTCGCAGAACACTCGAATTGAAAACATGGTCTGTTATAAAATAACTGGCGGCACTTTGCGGGTGGCATGAGGTGCCTGGATTAGGTGTGCGTATATTCACTTTTATCTCTTCCATCACAGCAGCACCCCTCACAAAATGCAAAATCCTCTAAAGAAGTGACGACAAACCAAAAAAACGAAAAAGCGAGCATAACAAAAAAAGAAACTATAAAATTTCAACAATATTTGTTTTTGTTGCCGGTCGACAAAGTGGAAAAGTGGCATTTGAGAACATAATGAAAATATGGTAATGATTTATTTATCTTCAATATACAGACCCAACAACGACACCAACAACAAGCATAACTACGATGTCGAGGGTCGCCACATTACTCAAGACACAAAAGTCTGTCTGGCTGTGTGTGCATGTTATATATGGTGAGCGCAAAATCTGAATCTGAATTAGCGTGCATGGAGAATGAGTGTATTTTTGCCACTTCCTCACAGTCATCAGCAATACATCTATCCATCCAACCAGCCCAGTCGTCCATCTATGCGTCCATCCATCCATTTGAGAGCCATTGAGTGTTTTCCTAGTACACGCACTAGATTACTAAAGGGACCTCGATAAAGCAAAAAAGGACAAAAAAAACACTGTAACTGTGATGAAAGATTGTAAAATTTTGATGTTTGCAGTTTTTGCTTGATTTTCTAAGAGACTAAGCGCTTTGCATCAAAATACGTTGGGTGCCTTTTTTTATTTTCAGGGGGTTGTTGTCGTCGTCTAGCATTTTATGTTGTTGCCTTTAGGAATGACGTTTTAATTTGTCCTATGAAAATATTTGCACATCACTGTATGAAAATGTAATTGAATTAAATCACAGACGGGTGATTATTGTTTGTGAAACTTTAGATGGTTACTTTTAATAATATACAAATAAATAAAAAAAAAACACTTTAATTATAAGGAATATCAACAAAATTTGGATCGCTTGTATGCTTCAAAAAATGGTTAGGGCATCAGTTTTTTTATACTGCTTAAATTTAGCTTATTCGAATTCAGAATAGTTTCAATATTGCGAATTCAAACAAAATATATAAATCTAAGATTAAGTTTTCGAAAATTTAATAAAATTGCAGTAAGAAAACTGAGATCTAAATATGAAGAATATAAAATCAAATTTTCTTATGTCGATTTCGATGGCACTTGAGTTATTGCCCTATTCTTGCAGTTGATGCTTGAAAAACTTCCACAATTAAAAACTGCTAGAATATTTGTTGCTCTGAGTTTTTGGTTTTAGCCCTCGTTTTGAATTCAGTTTTTTACGTACACAAACACAATTTTTTGGAATCAAATTGTATCACGCTTTCAATAATGGGTAAAAACTCTCCCATTTTTTAGAATAGGATTCAATATTACTTTAGGCACAATAATTATAATAATAATAGTTTGACACTACAGTCCTATAAGAACTTAGGCCGAGCTCTCACCATTTTGAGCTGTGCGTGTTATATTTGTACTCAAAGTGGTGGGACCTACAGTTTATTGCCGAATCCGAACGGCGGGTGAGAGCTTTTCATAGGCAATGGTTTTACTCTCGTAGGTTTGTCATTTACTGACGAGAGGTAGCGCGGTATAGAAAAATGTTTCTATGAAAAGATGTTGTTAGCCCCAGTCCAGGCTTGAACCGGGGACCTTTTAGGTCGCATTCCAACGAAGATCAGTGTTACAGATAATCAAATATAGATTGAAATAAACTGAATCGTAATGAACAGACAAAATGAAAAGTCAATATATATTATTCACAAATACATACACCGAAAAAATTACTGTAGAAAATTATACTACATTTATGTCTTCGATTTGAAAAAATGCAGTTCTATTACATTTTGATCGTTTTTTAATACATTTGTATTAATTTGTCTTGATTTTACAACACAATGTATAAGAAATTCGTTTTCTACATATTGCAGAACATGTAGTATGTATTTGTTTTCTGTAGTTTTCATTTTTGAAATACGTTTACTACATAATACATAAAATGTATTATGCAATAATTTGGTTACATCTAAGTTTTGTTTATATTTTTAAAACTGTTATTTAATAAATTATCACAACAAAGTAAAATAACTACATATTGTTGTAAAATTAAAGGCATATGTAGTAATTTCTCTACATATTTCTGGACTTATAAATAAAGACAAAATGTAGGTTTTTTAATACATATGTATTGAAATTTTGTATAGAAAAGCGTTTAAATTATGTAGTAATTTTCCATATGAAAACAACAAGTTTAGTAAAAATAAATACATATGATTTTGGACGTAAATCAAATACATACGTATTTATTTTAAATACATTTTTAGATATTTTTAATACAGTATTTTTTTCAGTGTAGTAAAAAATTTAAAATGATTTCTATGGCTCGTGCAAGTTCTGACTTTTTTAAAATATGCAAGACCCCAGACTAATTTTTACTAGGAACTACCCTAATATGTCAAATTTATACTCGGGAATTAATTTAGGCAATTTCGAGATAACAAAAAGACATATTGAATTTAACTATTAAATATTTGCATTAATCGTTACAATTATTTAATATTTTCGCACCAGTTTACACCAGAGCGTATTAGTTCCTTCTGACCAAACATGATAAGCCCACTTCTTCACATCAACACACAATTTATATTTTAATCATATTATTGAATTATTCGTCTTTTGTGTCGTCTATCGTGCTATTTAACTTTGGCGCTGATGTGTAAAAATAAATCCTTATTAAGTCACTTCGTTTTCCTTTTTTTTTTTTTTGAGTTCACTTTCGAAATTTGTTCTGGTTTTTTGATTCTTTTTATTAACTATGAAAACTTTTCGTTTTCAATTTTATTTCCGCCCAGCCAATTGTTATTGACTTTATTTTCCTGTTGTTGCAATATTTGACATGTGTGCTACATCGGATAACTGATGCCCAATGCGTTATTCGGAGTATGACCACTTACTGCATGTGGGGACGTGGTCTTAAAGTGACTGGGGACCTCGTTGATATCGCCAACCGTCGCGTCGTTTTCTTTTATTATTTTCCATCTACATTTATTGCTGTTCATGTCAGCAATGCCTTGGGCGATTTTTCAGCTATTCGATTCGATTGTTTGCGAATTTCCCCGGGGAGTCGGTTGGGTTTCAAACATTTGCTGATTACACTTAATGCCGTAATCGAATGTTTTGCAGCATGCGCCTGTGCAAATATTAGTCGGTTCTTGGACTTTTGCAGCCGGAGGCCGACCGGTGACTTGAGACTTTGGATTTGGGTATTTGTAATTTTTAATCACTGAGTTGTTCCAATATTGCATTGTAATATAGAAAATGTGGTAAAGAGTCACCAGATAGGAATGATAGTTTTTCCAATTGTTATTTTTCCAACAGCTGTCAAAGTTACCAGTGGCATCCAGTTGTCAAAATATTTAGTAAGGTTTGCCACAGAACTCAATATGATACACGATGAACGGTCATTGATAAAAAATATGTTCATTAGATGATTAATAAAATTAAGTTTATTTTAAATAACACTGAAACATTGTAAGTAATGTAGCATTTTCTTGCTATTTTGATAAATAAACAGCTCAACATAATTTAAATTTTGTTCAAAACATTACTCAAGCGCCTCCATTTGGTATTTAAATGCTATTTGCCAGTCTTAATCTTATTCTTATCAACCTAGTAATAAAGTGTGTGTGTGTTTTGAAAGATATTTGACGTAAACACTTCCTCAGTTTGTCATGCCGAACACATTATTCCCAAGGCAAACGTTTGCGCGTCAGCTAAATTGCAGCTGTCAATTGTGATCATAATAAATACCAGGGGTATTAACTGAAAAATTGACTGTAATTCGCTAGTTGGCACGTCTGTAGGCAGGATTTGTTGGTTAATCCAATGCGAAAATGTGTG
The DNA here is from genome assembly GCA_951804985.1 of Dryomyza anilis. Taxonomy (NCBI): domain Eukaryota; kingdom Metazoa; phylum Arthropoda; class Insecta; order Diptera; family Dryomyzidae; genus Dryomyza; species Dryomyza anilis. The sequence goes on from OX638132.1 coordinate 99,039,323, forward strand.
ACGTCGACTTAGCAGTCATTAATTATTTGCAGACAGGCAAATTATTCAGCGACTTAGTGCTATATATTTTTAATATGTACGATTGTAATTCAGCGTTATCTACTAGGTAGGCTTTATCAAAGCCAAACATTTTTAAAATAAAGTATTAACAAATTTTAACTTTTTGTCTAACTTCTTATAAAATTTCCCATTTCAAAGATGATACCATTTACGAATTTACAAAGAATATATCACAAATAAGTACCAACATTTTATATATACCCCCATTTTAATTACCAAACTCAGCAAAAAGTTTTCTTATAATAAGGAAATTGAACATTAAAAGATGTTAGAAAAAAAAACGATACAAAAAAAAGATACAAAATCTTTGAGAAATGTATTTTTTTATGAAAATACTATAATGAAACAAGTAACATTTAACTGAACGCTATTTCATGTCGATTTTCCTTAATATTAGCAAACTGTTTTTTCAGTGCTCCCCATTTATAATAATAATATAATAGTTTGACACTACAGTCCTATAAGAACTTCGGCCGAGCTCTCTCACCATTTTAAGCTGTGCGTGTTATATTTGTACTCTAAGTGGTGGGACCTACAGTTTATTTCCGAATCCGAACGGCGGTTGAGAGCTTTTCATAGGCAATGGTTTTACTCTCTTAGGTTTGCCATTTACTGCCGAGAGATAGCGCGGTATAGAAAAATGTTTCTATGAAAGATGTTGTTAGCCCCTGTCCAGGCTTGAACCGGGGACCTTTCGGCTCGCAGTCCAACGCACTAACCACTGAGCTACCGCGGCTCCCCATTTATACCTATATTAAATAGTGAAACAATTGTTATACATACATTAAATTTTCCCAAAATGGTATAACTTAAAATTTATCTTGTCATAATTTAGTACTTTTCTACTGTGCCGTGACATAACTCCCAACAGACATTATTCACAATTTTCAATTTAGGGGTTAATCCGATGTTCCATCATAACAGAAAAGTTCGAAAAATTTGCGAAAAAAAATAATTTTTTGTTAAAAAAAATAAATTTAGACGATAAAAACAACGCAATGTTCGAAATCAACATTTTCCATAACAGATTTTTATGTTTCTCCCATAAATTTGTGCAAACACAAAAAATTACCTATAAATAAGACCATTAAGCAAAGACCTTTAAAATAAAGGTTTTCATAAAACTCTCAACCAAAAACCTTTACTTTTAAAATAAAAATTATTTCTCAACATAAGACCTCTAAAATGAATAAAAACTATTAGGAATTACTACATTAAGGTGAATTCACATTGCTCGTAAGATATCTTCATTTACGTAATACTCCTGTGTACTGAACATCTGGATTCTAGAAGTTTCCACAAAATTCTATATAGAGAATCCGTGATGTTTTAACGCTATTTCCATCGCTTTTACAAGCAGAGAAAAAACATGGTTGTGGTGATCATATTTGATGGGCATCATACTATGATTGGGGGTTATGGTGGTAGGCAATCATATAATTTGTCTAATATGATCCTCAGTGACAATATTGTGTACCATAATATGATCCTCAGTGACAGCAATTCTACAACCATACTATGGTGCTCAATGACCGCATTGCCATTTCATACTACCATACTATGATCCTTCTTAACCATTGATAATATTATGATTATGATCATTTTATATTACGATTATCCCTATATTCCTGCAAATTCAGATTGAAAGAAATTATAATAAAACATATAATGTTACATTTTTATTTTATTTTTTATAGATATATTTTTTTATACCCTACACCAGGGTATATTAACTTTGTGCATATATTGTAACGTCCCTTAGGAGGCGTGTCCGGTATGGAAAAGTATATATATTCTTGATCAGCATCACTACCCGAGTCCGTTTAGCCATGTCCGTCTGTCTGTCTGTTGTCTTGCTGTCCGAATACAGAATAACTTGAGAAATACTGATAAGAATGCGATGAAATTTCGTCTCAATATATTTTAGCCAAAAGTAGGAAATGAGTTTGAAAATGAGCTAAATCGGTCAACGGACACGCACACCTCCCATACAAGTCACTTTTATATAACATTTCGGAACTAATAACTCGAAAAGTATTCAAGGTATAGTTATAAAATTTAAAACGTATTGTTATAATTCACCTATAAATATGTGGTCCAAAAATGGGCGTGATCCGCCTACTTTTTTTTTCATTTTTTTTTTCATTCGCGGGTTTTCATAGTGGAAATTTGATCCGTAAATTATTAAAATCAAATCTATGAAATATTAGCCTTTCAAAATTTTAAATATAGGCGTGGTCCGCCCAATTATATTTTTCAATTTATTTTTTTAGTTGTTTATACTTTTATATAAATTTTTTATTTTATGGGGATAAAAGACATAAATTTCTGATATATGAATAATACATTAGAAAAACAATTCGTCACTACAAAAAAAAACTCGACTGCTTACCGGCATTGCCAACACCAAAGTGAGTAAGAGAGAGTAAACATGTCATTAAGTGAGAATTATATGGTTGTAAATAATAAATGACTGTATTATGATCAGTCAAATCATGGTATGATTGGTATTTACCATATTTTGTTTGTGGCAGTCTTTATGGTAATCATAACATGGTTCTTATCAACCATATTTTGGTATTTCAAAAATACAATCATATTATAATAAATTGTCTACTATAATATGAATTTAGCGACCTAATTATTGTTGATATAAAATTGAAAATTCTATACTTTGATTGAGTCAACCATGTATCATTGTAAAGACCATAGCATGATTTTCGCAATCATGTCGCAACCATCTTATTTCTCTGCGTGTATGCACATGTTTTATTGCAATTATCAACCATATCTTATTCTTTCTCACTGCGCTGAATGACTTATCGATTTATCGTATGATTTATCGTATATTTCTTACACATTTTCTCAGTATTATTAATATTTAATATTAAAAAAAAAAAAATTATAAATTTTGATTCGATTAGACTAGATAACGTATGCAAGACTTTTTTATTTATTCACGATGGAATTCAAGAATCTAATCAATACCTCATACTGAGTTTTTTGATATTGCCTTCATTTTTTGGGTTATGACGTAAAACAAATATATGCGATTTTCTGGTCTATTTTTTTTACAAATTTTCGATCTCATTTCTCATACCATCTAGAAAACTTCAGCTAATATTTTGATTTCAACTCAATGAAAGGAAAATAAATATAAATATTGAGGTCGCGATTGTTTGCCAATGGTCTGCACTATCGAGCCAACGTAACAAAGTTATAGACTCTATTTTCTTCCAGGAAAATACATTAATATCAAGAACAAACATTCGATAAAAATCAAAAAAACCATCAGCGCATCTGGATAGACGAAAATGTAAACTCGTCGATAAGATACCATATATGTAGATCAAACAATGGATCAACTCTGGTGTAAGTGGTCCACAATTCAACAAATAACGACATCTTAAAACATAACCTTTTTTGTTCAGCTGTGTTATTATGATATTAGTTGGATATTTTAGTTGGTTTTCATTTGAACTACAATATTCTACAAAATTCCATTCTATTTTGGACATATCCTCAATACTATCTACTATAAATTTGTGAATGTTTTTATGTATGTCTGTGCTTATGTTCCGTATAGACGTCAAAACGGCTGAACCGCATAAAATTTTGACACAGTATGTAGGGGAGACCGGGGCTAAGTCAACATCGGGGTAAAGTAAACTTTTGCTTTAAATCGCGAACGCGATGACAGATCAACTTCAAATTGATACTGTACACGTAACATTAGGTTTGATTATTAGTTTTGATTATTTATTTATTTTGTTGTGAGTTTTATGTAGTAAGGTGTTCACTTATCATGTCGTTTTGCTTTTTATTTTTTTTTTCCATTCAATTCGCATTTTTATGCCAATAATATTAGACAAAGTCTCGTGGGGTAAAGTCGACACATAAGCGTTTGGTCAAAGTAGATTTCGCGAAAATTTAATTTATGAAACTTTTTGTTCTATGAGTTTTACAAAATAGTCCATTCTTACATTAGAAGGCGACTTGTCAATCATTTGGCCATGATTTAAGAAGTTATTGCAAAAAATAGATAAAATGTGAATAATATAAATAATGGTCAAACAATTTCGCGGGACCAGAATAAAACAGCACGAATAGTTTTATCTTGGAATATATAATTCAATGAGTTTGAAAGATATCAACAAAAATGTGCATTCGCGAAAAAAGTGGGTAATGTCGACTTTACCCCAGCCTATGTTCAGAATCAGGTTTGAGGTTGGGTCGCATTTGCATTTGTTTCGTGGAAACTAAATATTGTAGATTTTTACAAGTTATGGAACATTTTTAGCTAATGAATCAATCTATCCAACTGTATTATTATTTTTGTCCTATGTCATTGATATGATGGTCAAAATTAGCATTGAAAAAAAAGGTCGACTTAGCCCCGGTCAGGTCCCCTATGCAGAATCTGGGCAGAGAATAGGCTAAATCTTGATGAAATTAATGGACTGGACGTGGCATCTCCCATATACATTTTTCAAGAGGGTGTATGTTGATAGTTATTATAGTTATGTTGATAGTTATTATAGTTATATACAGATATTTCACACCAGGGTATAACACCACCCCAAATTCTATAAATTCACCATACTGAAATACACCACTCTCAAACTCAACATAATAAACCTACCTTACAAAAACTTACCACATCAAAACTCACCACACTAAACTCACCACACTAAACTCACCACACTAAAACTTACCACACTCAAACCAACATTAAAACGTCTACGAAAACACACCAAAATTATACACATCGAAACTCACCACTCTGAAACTCACCATAATAAACCTACCTTACAAAACCTCACCACACTATATTCACCACACTAAATTCACCACACTAAACTTTCCACACTGAAACGTCTACGGGGAAAAACTCTACGGTGTTTTCCCGGGAAGAATTCTACGGGGAATTATTCTACGGCGAAGAACAGAGAAAGAATTGGCTTTAAGAAAAGCTGTTTTGGCGGAGAATTATTTTTGTTTTGATTAGTACATTTATAACTCTAGTAAAAAACGGTCACAGCGAAGCACGGTTCCCTGCTATTTTTCTATATTTCAAATATATTAACTTTAAGCCATATATATAGCAATCAAGCATTGCTTGGAGATATTCCAAATATTCCAAAAATCTGTACAGAAAAACATTGCTTTAATTACTCTATATTTTTATATCTTTGAAATGGCCGCAACACTAATTTTGCAGGTCACATGCCATGTCTGCTGTTTTTGTTATTTGTCAAAGAGATATATGTGAATACGATTAAATACTTTTTTGTGTAGGTAAAACAAACAAAAGCATATTATCTGCAAAATTGGTTAGCAAAAAAACAGAAACACAATGCGAACTTAATCAACAACGCGTGATTTCGACAGGTTTTCACTATTTTATGCTTGTTTATTTAAAGCAGCTACATTGGTAAAGTGGGAAATGGGATGCAAATGAAAACTGAAAATGATGTTGCTGATAATCGTGAACAAATAGTTAGCGCTTGGCTTGGCATAACATGTACACGTTAATAAATTGCGGCATATTTCTAGGCGCACAAACACAGAGTTTGCTGTGTACAGACTTTTGCACGTGTCATCAATTTGTACACGGACAAACATACACAAAGACGGACGGACGGGCAGACAGACAGACAGACAGACAACGTGCAATATATTCGCATAACAATTGCTGCTGTATTGGCTGCAATTCTATGTGAGTTTGTATTGTGGTGTGCGTTGCTTTGTCACACACCACACACACACATACACTCACACAAATAATAATCTTTTGCACACATTCAGACATTCAGTTGAATGAAGCCAGTCAGTGAGCGAAAATCCTGCTGCGTGTTTTTCTGACTTTTTGCAATGCTTTAGAAATTTTCACAATTTTCACTTCCGTTTATTTATTTTTTTAACTTTTGTGTGCATCGAACACACACCTCACACCGCGTGCTACACAAACACCTATCAAGATGCAATAAATACCAACAATAGAACGATTGTCGCTTTGTCGGCGACCTCTAAACGTGTCTGAAAAAATATTTTGATGCTAGGGTTAGCAATTTGTCACAAATTCATTTAGTATTTGAATTATAAATTTAAAAATCAGATGAAGTCATCACTTAAATTTAAATTTTCGTTAAAAAATTTATAATTAGTGAATAATTGAATTGTTAGTGAGAAAATGAATTTTTAGTGAGAAAATAAATTTTTAGTGAAAAATTGAATTTATAGTGAAAAATTGAATTTTAACTCAAAATTGAATTTTTAGTAAAAATTTGGTTTGTTTTAATTTTTAGATAAAAATTTAATTATTAGTAAAAATTGAATTTTTAGTGAAAAATTGACTTTTGAGTGAAAAATTGACTTTTTAGTGAAAAATTGAATTTTTAGTGAAAAATTGAATTTTTAGTGAAAAATTGAATTTTTAGTGAAAAATTGAATTTTTAGTGAAAAATTGAATTTTTAATGAAAAATTGAATTTTTAGTGAAAAATTGAATTTTTAGTGAAAAATTGAATTTTTAGTGAAAAATTGAATGATTAGTGAAAATTTGAATTTTTAGTGAAAAATTGAATTTTTAGTGAAAAATTGAATTTTTAGTGAAAAATTGAATTTTTAGTGAAAAATTGAATTTTTAGTGAAAAATTGAATTTTTAGTGAAAAATTGAATTTTTAGTGAAAAATTGAATTTTTAGTGAAAAATTGAATTTTTAGTGAAAAATTGAATTTTTAGTGAAAAATTGAATTTTTAGTGAAAAATTGAATTTTTAGTGAAAAATTGAATTTTTAGTGAAAAATTGAATTTTTAGTGAAAAATTGAATTTTTAGTGAAAAATTGAATTTTTAGTGAAAAATTGAATTTTTAGTGAAAAATTGAATTTTTAGTGAAAAATTGAATTTTTAGTGAAAAATTGAATTTTTAGTGAGAATTTGAATTTTTAGTGAAAAATTGAATTTTTAGTGAAAAATTGAATTTTTAGTGAAAAATTGAATTTTTAGTGAAAAATTGAATTTTTAGTGAAAAATTGAATTTTTAGTGAAAAATTGAATTTTAAGTGAAAAATTGAATTTTTAGTGAAAAATTGAATTTTTAGTGAAAAATTGAATTTTTAGTGAAAAATTGAATTTTTAGTGAAAAATTGAATTTTGAGTGAAAAATTGAATTTTTAGTGAAAAATTGAATTTTTAGTGAAAAATTGAATTTTTAGTGAAAAATTGAATTTTTAGTGAAAAATTGAATTTTTAGTGAAAAATTGAATTTTTAGTGAAAAATTGAATTTTTAGTGAAAAATTGAATTTTTAGTGAAAAATTGAATTTTTAGTGAAAAATTGAATTTTTAGTGAAAAATTGAATTTTTAGTGAAAAATTGAATTTTTAGTGAAAAATTGAATTTTTAGTGAAAAATTGAATTTTTAGTGAAAAATTGAATTTTTAGTGAAAAATTGAATTTTTAGTGAAAATTTGAATTTTTAGTGAAAATTTGAATTTTTAGTGAAAATTTGAATTTTTAGTGAAAAATTGAATTTTTAGTGAAAAATTGAATTTTTCACTAAAAATTGAACTTGGAGTGAAAATTGAATTTTAAGTGAAAAATTGAATTTTGAGTGAAAAATTGAACTTTTTAGTGAAAATTTAATTTTTTATTGAAAAATTGAAAAAAATGCCTTTTAGTGAAAATTAATTTTATAGTGATAAATTAAATTTTTAATGATAAATTGAACTTTTAGGAAGAAAGTGAGTTTTTAGTGAAAAATAGTATTTTGAATGAAAATTTGAATTTTTAGTGAAAAAAAATAATGTTTGTTGAATTTTTCAAGTAATGCTGAGTCGTAATTAAAATCAGAAATTATTTTTTTTTTTAAATCGAAAATTAAATTTTTTGCAATTTACATAAACTAGCAACCCTTAACAGCAAATTGATGATTGTTATGTAAGTATGCAAGATTTCTCAGTGATTATGCAAAATTTAAACCAAAAATATATTTTACTCCATAAAAAATAGAAAGGGTGGTTGGTACCACCCACCCACAAGCTGCATGTCAAAAACGCGATTGAACACAAAATCCCAGACACGTTTCAGTGCTTTGTGTTTAAACTGAAAAATCCGAAATAAATGCTTATCTAATAGATGAGAATATTATTTTTCAATGTAGCATGAAGTATAAATTTATTTTTGAATCAAGTCAAAAATAAAGGGAGTAAATTTTACAGCGCATTATAAAAATTGCTTACAGCGCAAAATCAGCAGATAAAAAGAAGTTAAAAAAAATATTGAAAAAATCGCGTTACAAAAACGAATGCACTTGAGACAATTATCGCCATATCTAAAGATCGCTAAAAATTTAACACATGTCGGGTATTAAGTGCTTAAAGGAGACAATGCGCAGACAGCAGATTGTAATCCATACAGTGCAGATACAGCTGAATAGTATTAGGGGAGAGATTTGTATTGACTGGTAGCATATTATCTGTGATCAAAAATTATAAATAAAAAAAAATCATGAAACAAATCCATGACAATACTTTGAACTTGCTTTTGCCAACAGTCTTTCGATAGTCCCTTCTACATTTAATAATTGGCTGAGGGGGATAATAATTTAGCAAACGCCTAAAAGCATCGGCCAAAGTGACAGACAGGCCTTATCTGTGCGCCCCGATATTATCAACGTCAAGGCGAATTTTCAACAAATTGCATCCACTTAAATTTACACAAAATTACAAAAGCAACAATACAAAGTAAGAGGATTGCATGTGCACTTCTCCACAATAGCTGTGGCATCTTTTTTATCTACTGAACCGTGAAAATTCGCACTGAAATCGCAACCAACCGCCCGCCAAGTACCTACCACATCGAACCGGAGGCATTCTATTGGAAAGCACTGTGGGTTAATGCGCACATAGAACGGTGGTAGTAATAAAAAATATGCTACTACTATTATTGCTGCTGCTACTACTACTGCTACTATTTAACAACAGCTATAACGAGAACAACAATGTGTTGTCTGCAACGTATTGTTCGTTCGCTGCTGTGCAATGTCGTGCAATTATTTACGCTCTTATGAATAACCAATAAAATGTTGTACACAAAAACCAGCAGTTTTTACTTAAAACTCTGTATATGTCCCTAAAAGTATGCAGTATTTTTTATTTTGGTTTTTGCCAGAATATGGCGCCATTATTGCGACAAAGTGTAGCAAGTGTAGCATGAAATTGTTGCATTTTCTTGCTACATCATTTATCCACGCATCTATCTAACCATATATCAATCCCGTCATTCATCCGTTCATCCATCCATGCATGCATCCTTCAACAGTCTTTAATGGCAGCCATACACATTGTTGCAGATTGATCTTTTGTTGTATCAAATTCAATTATTAATAAGTTTTCTTCTTTACATTTAACAATACTTTATAAATACATACAATATATACCATTTTTTTCGTATAGCATTTTTCTCTTAAAATCGCCATAACTTTAAAACTATTAAAGTTTTCTGTACAAAATTTAAAACTTAAGTTGCTGAAATATTTTAGAACATAATACTTAAAAATTACTGAAATCGTTGCGCTACTTCCAATGTTATTCAATTTCGTACTAGAACAGTATGTTGCACAATACTCTCAGTATTGCACATATGCTTAAACTTACTACGACCCCTGCATGTCGTGTTTGTTTTGACAGTTTTTGGGCGATGCATTTAAAATCGTAAATTTATGCTTTAATTTAATATGCGATGCACCCACATACCCACCAACTATATATTTTATGACTTTTCTTTACAAATTATTTTGACGGTTGCATTTTTCATTCATGGCTGAGGGTGGTAAATGCGTTATGCTCTTTGCGCAACCCTCTTTAAATTTATTATCATTATTTTATATATTTTTGTAGCGTTAAGACACAACGTATTAACTAATTGCATCGCACGCTACATTATTTAATTTGTACCTTTTTCTGTTTTCCATTACCGTTTTTAGTGCGTAATCGGTAATGGGCTTTGGCAAATATATTTCTAAGAAATATGTTGGTTTTTGTAGGAAAATTATATATAAACGTTAGATCAGTATTTAACACACGATTAGACAAGTACTTTAAATGTGCTATGTTAATCTTTTTGGTCTGGGACCAAAAAGGGATATTTTTTACTGGATTGTATTCTCTAAATATATTGTTCGATATGAAAACTAACAAAAAATGAAAAATTAAAATAAAAAAATTTAATTAAACTAAATAAAACCAGTTGGGAAGGTTAGATCACATGGGAAATTTTAAAGTAGGTGTAATTATGATAGTTAGGATTATCAAAATTATAGTCGGTCTAAGCCGACTATAAATACCCTACACATATGTGTGGTTACCATTCAAAGTGATATATAGGTCACTAGGGTATACGAATCCTGAAAATAACTACAAACATTCAATCGCTGAAGAATTTCCATTCATTTGATACCCATATTTACAAATGGGTAGGTGTACCGAATTTCGATTTTTTTTTTTGTGAACCACAAGTCTTTTCGCCGGAAAACATTATTATCATGTATTTGAGCATGATGTCAATATATATTTGACCAACAAAGTTTACCTAAGCACGTATACATAAAAATTGATCTTTATATGTACATTTTATATGTGGTATTTGAACATAAGTGGTCGGATCATAGGTCACCATGGACCGATTTTCGCACATACAGCGTAGGTATATTAGTAATCTAAGTTATAAGTTTCATTTATCTAGCTCTTCAATTTTAAAAGTCTTAGGGATTTCAACAGACAGACAGACAGACGGACAGACAGACGGACAGACGGACAAACAGACAGACGGACATCGCTAAATCGACTCAGGAGGTCATGCTGATCAAGAATATATATACTTTTCCATACCGGAGATGCTTTCTTCTGGGTGTTACAAACGGCGTACCAAACTGAATATACCCTTTCACTCTTAGTGTAGGGTATAAATATTATGCGTTTTCATGAGAGCTTTACCACTGCTCCAGGGAATCAAATTAGTTTGTGGAAAAAATGCTCAGATACTTCAACATTGTATTCGGGCAGTTAAATAGACCCTCTAAATTAGTTTATCAATTTGCAACTTTAACGAATAAATTACTAAACTAACTTAAATATTGAGGATATATTAAGAAACTTTCGTGTTTTTACGAATAATTAGTAAAAACAGAAATGCGAACGTGTTACCATAAATTTACAAAAGTTCTTTCGTGTATTTTACAAAATATTTCTTTATTAAATTTCACGAATTTTTCGTAATATACACGAACTATTTTGTATATTTTAAGCCGACTTTATTTTGGGTGTAGAGTTTTCAACAACAATTTTACTGTACCAATCCCTCCTATTATGTGCGACAAAGGGGCTTCATTCGACTCAGAATGCCTAATGTATTGCTTGTTTTTTCCATTTTTGTCGTCCGTCCTCTGCTTTGAATCCTTGTATGTTCCTGGTCAATCAATAATCCTTTTCCACAAACAGCCCTAAGCGACTAATATCAATAGCATTTGTTTTCTAGAGTTTTATACAAAATGTGTCTGAAAAAGAAGCTACGGATAATATTACGAGCATTTATTTGAGTGTTACAGTTTTAAATGCCACAGTTTACATATGACAGTTTGATAATTTTGATCAAAGAATTTAACAGTTTGAAAATGCCTGAAAATTGCACCCAGAAGTATGCAACATTTTAAGTGATTTTTCTTGTTTCACAAAAATAATTTTACGTTTAATAGTTATAAATGTATTTGTCACAAAAGTATTTTGACACACATTGAGTGCAAACGAATTTTTGTTCAAAATAAATAATTTATTTTTACAGCAAAAATGTAAACTTTTTTAAGCAAAGTTAGAGCACGTTGCAAAAGATATTCTTTTGTCACAAACCATCTGTAAATGTTTTTTTTGCATTGTTATTAATTAAAATAAAGAAGTAACCATGCCATGAATCTTTGGTAGTGCAAAATTGTATGGCATGGTATAGAATTAAGTTTAGAGTTCAGTATAGAATTTAGTATAGACTTAAGTACACAATTTAGTAAAGAATTTGTATAGAATTTAGTATAGAATTTTGTATGTAATTTAGACCAAAAAAAGTCAAATTTGAGATTTTACCTTTTCGATTTTAATGAAATTTTGCAACTGATAAAGGGTATCGAGACATGCACTACCCAATTTTCTTTATTTTTTCCGACCACTACTTCCAGAGATACAGTGGCTCAAAGTTGGAAAACAAGGGCCAAAAATTACTGTTGTATGGTTGTTCATATTAAATTATCTCTTGAACTAGAAACGCTAGAAACTCCGTCAATAACTCGTTTTAAAGCTAATGGAACAAGCTATTAGAAAAATTAAGTTATAACTTTACAACGTTAACATGTGGACTGTGGTCATTATCTCTGCACTTCAAAATTGTGTTCCTTAAAAAGGACCCTTTTTAAATTTCTGAAAAAATCTAAAATTTTAGAAAAATTAAGTTATAACTTTTAAACGTTAACATGTGGCCTGTGGTCATTATCTCTGCACTTCAAAATTGTGGTCCTTAAAAAGGACCCTTTTTAAATTTCTGAAAAAATCCAAAATTTTCGTCAATTTATTGTAAATGTTCATGCAAAATTTCAAGATGGTATTTTGATGGCATCATTTAAAAAAAAATAATTTTATAAATTTTTTCAATATTTTTTGTATTGAAAAAAAAAAAATATATTTATTAAAAAATTAAAATTTGCAATAATTTTTCGATGTATTTGTAACTCTTATTTCAAAAATGGCGTCAGTTTAATCCAATTGTCTCTAGTTTTTGAGATATCCCTAGTATAAATTTGCCCGATGCGCCATCGGGAAATGATCGGGTTTTCGTTGGGTAAGCCCTATTAGAGAAAATATGATCATTGCCTTTGCATGCCCTTATCATGCTTACCATACCAGGATTTACATTATCTAAACAGTCAATGATCCCGATCATAGCTACATTATTTGTTCCTCATAACGAAATTAGTATCAGGCAATGATCGAGATTAATGAGAGAAACCCTATTATGCTCGGGCTCAGACAAGACATTTGCCGGGTAAATATTAAAATGGTAAATTGCCCGATCAGTATATGATCATGGCCTGAGGTCAATACATGATCAGGAGACTGCGTTACAAGGACATTATAGGCCTCGTCATATCCCGATCATCTCAAATAATGCCAAGATCACTTCATGACCATGCCCTACCAAAATTTCTACTAGGGATATACCATTTTTCGAAAATCGTAAAAACTTTATCCCAAAATCAGTATCATAATATAAAATCAGTATATAAAATGAATTTTGCAGTAGAAACAAAACTATTTTCAGTCTCAATTCTGCACTTACTTCATACAAAATTAAGTAAGACATAACTTATAATGGCATTTATCTAATTTATCTGATCAACATATAATTAAAAATCCGTTTATAACACTAAATTAGGCGTAATTTTCACATATTTCACATATTTCACAGTTAGGCATTTTTGCAGTATCACCGACGATATATTAGAGAAAACGTATTTATCATGAATACATTAAAATATTAATATAAATAATATAAAAATAGAAAATTACATTGATAAATGTAGGTACATGACAAAATATTAGTTTCGCTAAAGTTATTTTTGTAAATGTTAATTTTCCAAATATTTTAAATGAGTGATTTTTCTGTGCTACTGAAATATTACCGAAATATGTAATACAATTGATATTACACTTTTATGCACTACTCTATAAAAAAAGCATTTCAAAAAAATATTTAAAAAAGAGATACATTTATTACTAATAAAAAATGTTTAAAAAATATATAAATTAAATAGCGACAATAAATTTCCACATAATACCAGTAAATATCACATTTAAATTTTAATTAATCTGAGTTTGTGCATATTTGGTGTTTTTGCCATTGAAACCAATAGCCACGGCTCATTAGTTAAACACTGAATTGCATTAATTTGCGCATTAAGCAATTATCAGATTTATTTATTTATTGTGTGCCAAATGATAACAATTGAATTGAATTTCGATGCAGACAAAATCTAAGTAAAGTTTGCTATAAATTTTGTGATTTCTTCAAATGGCCCGAGTGGTAGTTGGTAAGAATTCACAAATTCGCAATGAAAATTCATTAGCAACATGCAATAAATTTGGGACTTTGGTGAGGACGCACTGGTCTGCTGGCTGCCTGTCTGTGAGAATTATTGCGGCAAAGGCTGTCCACCTACTTAAAATTAATTTCCCAAAAACGACGCAGGGATGATAGAGCCAAATGTCAAAATATTGAAATATACGCGGAAGCGGAAGTGGACGAGGATGTGGCACCAGGCGCGTATGGCGGCCGGGCACGGCACGGCACGCATGAATAACGCAATGAATGGCGTATGAACGAACGAAGGGAGGTGGTAAGTTGGGTCATATATTGGTCACTAGCTACTGACATCGACGACGTCATGTGACGACTGCCGCGCATTTACGGCGTGCTACAAATGCAAAGGATAACAGTTAGTTTTAATTTAATGGATGTCCTTTGAGCATGACACTAACTGCCAAAATTAGTTAAGAGTTTTTCTGTTTTTTTGGTTTCATTTTCAGTGCAACAGTGGCAGGCAACAAGCACAACAGATTGTTGACGGCAGATAAAACAATGCGCGCGCGACAACCCATGAAACCCAGATACGTATCTCGCGAAGCACGCTGTAGGGGGTACGGGGGTGGGGTCGGCTCATTCAAGGACAGTTATATATGTGCGTCTGCGTTGCATGCAGATCCTTGTTGCTTTGTGTTGCGTTTCGAATGCGCCTAAGGATAGCCGTCGTAATAAAGGATCAAGGCAGGCTTAACAAAAGGCACAGGCGGCACCCTCAAAAGCGTATTAGGACATATTAGGCAGTCAGACAGACGACGCCAAATGCCACACAGCGTAATTCCGGCAACGGTTCAGGCCGAGTGCGCACAGTTTAAAGAGTTAAGGGTTGTTTAGAGCTTAGTTAGAGGTTACCCTAATAAACCCCTAAGAAAACAAATGAAAATTTATAGTTATTGATCTATTTGTTGGAATACACGTAACATTTTAATGAGTTCATTAACAACACAACTGTTAAGCACCTAAATGATGTATCTTTTTCAATACAATTTAAAATATTTGCTACGTCATAATAATATTCGAATTATTCTTTGCCTCTCCCTCAGTTTCAAGGGTATATTTTCTATTTAAAGCAAATTCGAAAATATCCCCAGTGCTTATGTTAGCCTGCCTCAAAGACCAGCACGTTTATGCAGACACAGTCATAAATTTCTGTAATATGATGTTATTATCTTGCAAATATTTCAGTCTATCCGTCTAGATTCGTCTGTCCTGTCTATGCATTACTTTGGACGTAGTGTGTCTGAGCTAAACTCCTTCGACTTTGTAAAATTTGAAACAATTTCCAATAGAAATAAAAACAAAATGCGAAAAAAATAAAACACAGAAATTGAAACCGACAAAATATGCAAAAGAAATGGCGCTAAACGAAGTGTGTAAAGTGTCTGTATCTCTGTCGATTTGTGTATGTGTGTGTGCGAAGCAAAGATTTATGAAATTTGCTGGCAAATATGTTTTTCCGTAAATGTCGTCGCTTAAAAATGGATTCGGGTTTTTCAAATGGTGATGTTGTCTCTCGACCTCTGAATAATATTTATACAGTCGCATGTTACACCGACAAATTTGACATTTGAGTGTTTTGAATATACTAAAATGTTTACATATAAAATACACGTAAACTATTAAAAATTTTGTACAAAATTTTGACATATTCTGTACGTTCTGTGCGCTCAAAGTATCAACACAAATAATTAAATAAATCCATTGTTGTTTAAAAGGCGTCAACTCAAATATTACATTTAGATGGTAAAAGTAAAAGTTCCTGCACGGAGGAAAAAACTTCTCAAATCCAGAAGGAATCAAGAAGTAAACGGAGTGATGTACAGCTAAACGGAAAACTCCTAATTTTAAGAAACAGATCTACTTAGTTGTCAAAAAATATTAGTTAAGTGGAATTATTCTTATTATGTGAACATTTATTTTTTGGTATCAACAAAGAAACTAAGTAGAATTATTCTTAATATGCAAATACTAATTTCTGAGGTATCAAAGAGCAACTAAATATTCTTGCTTTGCAGATAATAAATTCTTAGGTGTCAAAAATGTTTTTGCTGTTTTCTTTAGTTAGTAGTATTTTATTGATATTTACTATTTTACATTCGAGCCTAATTCTTCTTGAGTTTTAGAAATTTATTTCCCTCCATTTAGCATCGAAATTTTTAAACATGGTTTATTTTCAGAACACCTTGATGACAGCATTGCCACCGCACCTGATACATCCTTGAAAAAGTTTAAATTCTTTGTACATTTTGGCTTGGCAAAGACGATGCCGATGTAAAATAAATATACTGCATTAATTCTAAAATGCATTTGATTGATTTTATTCAATTCAATAAAAATAACTCGGAGATTTCTAATAAAGTACTTTTCCCAAATATTCTTCCAATATTTTCCTATTTGTTAGATGTTTGCTACACGTAATCGTACATTTGAAAGATGTTTGCCAGCAATATTTATTAGATACCTCTGCATAATATTCAGTACTACATTCGACAGTATTTAGTGCATTTTGCAATGACAGCCTCCGCAGAGACTACACTTCACTGCAGTATTTGTTTCATTGGTGTCAAGTAGTGTCAAGTACAGTGTCTTCAAAACAAAACCAAATGACACTACAGTCACTGAAAATGCAACAAGTGCAGTGAGTGAGCGCAATGAGTGTAAGACGAACATTGAAAACAACAACAAATATGCTACTCGGCCTTTGGTGACAGTAATATTGTTGTCGGTATTTATGTGTTTATAAAAAATAGAACAAACATTATTTAAAAAAAAAATATTTAAAATAATGTTTGGACGATGTTAAAAAAATGTTTGGACGATAGACGACAAGAAAGTTTGGTCGAAAAAAATATAAATATGCAACAAAAACAATTTTGTTTAAAAAAAAGACAAATATATTTCATTATATAAAAATGTTGTTCGATAAATAAAAGCATAATATAAAATATTATATGATTTTCTTATACCTTTTGAAATTTAACATAATAGAATAAAAATTATAAAAAAATTTAAAAGGCACTGAGTACACTATGTCAAAAGCAATCCATTTCAGTATTTTAATTTTTATTGCACATCATATTATATACGTCTTCACTACAACTATGTCTTGTTTGCGATTTGTTTTGACAGTACTTTTTGATAAACATCTTTGTTTTCATAGTGTAAAAATACGATTATTAGAACATGACACTACCCTAGTAGAAATTTTGGTGTGGCCATGGTCATGAAGTGATCATGTCATTATTTGAGGTGATCGGGATATGATGAGGCCCATAATGTCCTTGTAACGCAGTGTCCTGATCATGTATTGACCTCAGGCCATGATCATGTACTGATCATGGCCTTTTTAATATTTACCCGACAATTGCCTTGTCTGAGCCCGAGCATAATAGGGTTTCTCTCATTAATCTCGATCATTGCCTGATACTAATTTCTTTATGAGGTACAAATAATGTAGCTATGATCGGGAACATTGACTGTTTAGATAATGTAAACCCTGCTATGGTAAGCATGATAAGGGCATGTAAAGGCAATGATCATATTTTCTCCAATAGGGCTTACCCAACGAAAACCCCAACATTTTCCGATGGCGCATCGGGCAAATTTCTACTTTCAGACCAAGAGTTTTTCATTTTTTTGATCGTCCTTGCCCAAATAGGCATGAATATTGACCTGTATTGATTTTACCCAAATATTTCGCTAGATTTTTAATAAGAAAAACAAAATAATCCAAAATTTTCAAACATGGTACAAGGACTAAAATGCAATTCTCGCAGTGTTTGGCCAACCCACACTTATCGCAGCTCACTTTGCTTCATATTTTATTTGTTTTATGTGCGTTATTTATGTCGTTGTTACGTAAATTTTCTGCACATGCGAGGCGTACCTACTACGTACGAAACGCGTTCAGCTCACGCCAGCATCAGAAGCTCGTTGCAATGCAATACGTTACCGTTTTAGTTTGAACCCTCCTCGCTGGCTCTAAAAGGGTTCAGTGTATAAACGGGCCATAAGAAAAACAACAAATTTGAAATAATAATAATAATTTTACGCATGCAAACGCAAAATGCGAATAAAATAATTTGTTGCGAACAACAGTCAAAAAGTGCTACGTACGACTTTGAAATGGGAGGGCGGCAGGACTGATTCGGAGTATTGGGTCTGTTGTTGTGACCCACGCGCCCCCTGCCAGCATATGTAATAATTTGAAGTTTATGGAAATTGTTTTTCTTGTTATGTGAAAAATTTTGCGCGCTTGATTTCGCTGCTCATTCCCGGACTCCTGATGATCCTTGTTGCTGTTATTGTTGGATTATACAACTTGTTATCCTTGTGTTTAGGGCTCTCGCAAGATGGCGCTGAGTGTGTGCATTTGAGTGTGTAAAATTATTGCCAAATATTTCGTGTAGTCGTCGAGGACGATGAGGACGACGACGATGTCGGACTCTGATTTATTCGTTGCAAAATGCGTCTGAAGTTGAGCGAAAGTGGTGGCTGCCTCATTGGACTTTGGGCCCGTCGCTTGGGGGGAGTGGTGGCCAGAGTTTGAGTTCGTGTGCGGTTTGCATAGGTTGTAGGTTGTATAGTGGTGAGTGCCATGCGGTTGCTCTGTGTTGTGTTCAATTAAAGTGATGAAACTTTTGCAAAGTCATGCGAAAAGCACAGCACTTTTTGTTAGTGCGTTGCTTGGTTGTGCAAAAAATGCCCAAAATGTGTTGCTGCATTTTAAGTGATGTTTTTTTTTTTTGCAATGTCCATAAAAATTATCAATAAAAAACATAACTCTATTTTGAGTGTTTTTTATGGCACTTTGTGTGTACATTAAAAATATGTTTTTATTGAAAAGTTGGCGATTAAAAATATTATAACTTGTCGTAAATAAATGAAACAAATATACAAAAAACAAATTAATTGCAAATTTCAGTAATAGTTATTATTTTAACAAAAGAAAACACTAAAAACATAATTGGAGTTTGTACGGGCTAATTTTGTACAGATGGAATTTTTGAGTTGAGAATTTTGTGAATACTCCCTTTCAA
The DNA here is from genome assembly GCA_951804985.1 of Dryomyza anilis. Taxonomy (NCBI): domain Eukaryota; kingdom Metazoa; phylum Arthropoda; class Insecta; order Diptera; family Dryomyzidae; genus Dryomyza; species Dryomyza anilis. Next base: position 99,058,604 of record OX638132.1, read on the forward strand.
TACTGCCTACATTTTAAGAAATCATTTTGTTAAATCTTTATATAATTACAATTTATATGATCACTTTTATATCATACTAGCTGGACCCGTTCACAGCTTCGCCCGTGCTAAGATTTGTAATTGTAAAACTATATCGTTTATAAAGTGTGGATACATTTACGCCCTTTTTCCCTTTTTAATGCATGCCTACGTCGCTTTTATCCCGCCCACATTGATCATAGTGCCATGCTCCTTTTTCCAATCTCGATCACATTCCACGTGGTTATTAAAATTTTTAAAAATAATCCTTTGTTTCGATTTGTACAACTCTGCTCTTAGTAATTCAGGAGTTTTAGGATTTTTAAAATTTGTGTTATATTGGAGATGTCACGCCCCATTGTCCCATTCCGTCCAAGTTCTACGCAGGGCTCTGCTCCTTAAAAATCCAAGATTTTTGGATTATTTTATTGATATTTGAACATTTTTCGAATTATAACTTAGGAAATATATTTGTGGTTTTCAGAGTACAATTTATGTTTTGAAAATTTAAGAATTTGTTTTAAACCACCAAATCGAAAATAATTATTTGAACCACTGCTGGATGAAATCTCTAATGAAGATGGTAATGAAATGATTCATGTATTATACTAGCCAACATAGCCAACAAACATATTACCCAACATTGGCCTTTATGTAGATTCAAATAATTTATGATGTAGTCGCCGAAACCATTAATTTAACTCAATTCGATGCCAATTTTTGAAGCAGTAGATATTGATTGAATCTAATATGTTCTGAAGAGTTGTCATGTTATAAAGAGAACATTCAAAATAGATTTGATCAGGCACTTAGGCCGTTTCATTTTCTCGTCCATATGACTAATTCAGTATACAGAAGAAATCGGCTTCAAGGTCCAAGACGGTGAATTTTTTGCACAAAGTATCCTGATTCTACGTGTCCATTACAATGTTTAATACAATCTTTTGTTTCGATTTTTTTAACTCTGCTCTTAGTAGGTAAAGAATAATAGCAATTTTAAGGTTTTTTTCTGTATAGGAGGTGCCACGCCCCATTGTCCAATCCCGTCCATATTCATCGTGATGATCGGAGTTTTAAATATGAACATTTGATAGTTATATCTCTACTCTAAGTATGTCAGGAGTTATAGCATTTTTCATGTTTTTGATGTATGAAAGGTGACACACCCCTTTATACAATACCGCCCACATTCTACGTGACGATTCAACTTTTTAATATGAACCGTTGTTTCAATTTTCATAACTCTGGTCAGGAGTTACAGCATTTTTAAAGTTATGGTTATATGGGAAGTGACACACCCCTTTATCAAATTCCGCCAACATTTTGCAAAAATATAAACAACAAAAAAATACATTACTGAGCCCAATTTCATGACTGTGGCTATCTTATAAAGATATTTTGAATTTAAAGTTCAGTTTTTCCACGCCCATTTTTGTACCTTAGGAGGCAATTTTAAAAAAATCCCTTCTTAGTGCGCTCCCACGTCGAGAAATCAACACCCTTTCAAAATTTCAAGTTCCTAAGGTCAAATTTCGATTTTTTCAATATTCCGGTTTTTCCTTTGGGTTTTTCCGACTTTTCTTTTTTCCTAAACCACTCTTGAATTGACACGAACAAAATACAAAAAGAATCAGGTAAATCCATTGGTTCGTTCTTCCGTGATGCTCTGGCACACACAGGACATTTCCTTTTTATATATATAGATAGATATAAGTATATTTGGTATATTTATTTGAAACACAACAACCCAATGAATTCCGAGATATAACTTCGAAAATAACTATATAATAAAAAAAAGAGCCATTATTTTGGGACATACTTTCTTTCCTTATGTGCTGACATCTATTTTGTCTGTACGACTTTAATAATTTTCACCTACCTACCTACTCGACGCATACATTTATTTTAATATCAAAACCATTAAATTATTAATGTTAATCGGGTACTTATTTTCATTTTTCTTTTTTATTGCATTTTGTGGGTGTGTTTTAATGGTTTGCACTATAGAAGGAGATGCAATGAATTTTCTTGGATGCTGTGAATGCAAACATAACTTTCTTTAAAATGCAATTAAAATCAATGTTTTATGATTGCAAAAATGGCATATTATTAATTCATTATATAGGGGATGGCGTCATAATCCCGACGGCCAAAATCCCGAAATCGAAAATATTTTCTCGTAAAATCCTGACGGACAAAATCCCGACTACCCAAAATCCCGACGGCCAGAATACCGACGGCCAAAATCCCGAAAAAAAGTACTTAGAAAATTGAGGGTAATTTTTTTTTATGTTTTTCTAAGAGAATAGAAAGTTGGGAGTATAGAAATTTTCCAAATATTTATAAGAGAAAAGAAGGAGGAGATTATTGTTAAAAATTCGAAATGCATTTTGAAAAGCGTCGCAGGCGAAATTTTTTATTCCAAAAAATCGCGCGATTTTTTGTAAACATTTTTCATGTTTTTCAACGAGAAAAGAAAGAGGAGATTATATTATGTTATTTTTTACTAAATAATACATTTTTGTTAAAGTATTATTATAATTTTGGGTTTTATAATGAAATTGTTAAAAATGAGAAAAAAAAATAATATTATAGAAAATATTCGTCGGGATTATAAAAATCCCGACAGTCAGTACATTAAAATTTTGTCGGGATTTTGTCCGTCGGGTTTTTGGTCGTCGGGATTTTCAATTTTAAAAATTTCTACGTCGGGATTTTGTTCGGCGGGATTTTGGCCGTCGGGATTATGTCTTCCGGTATTTTAAATTTTGTCGGGATTTTGGGCAATCGGGATTTTAGCCATCGGGATTTTGTCCTGCTTCCATTATATAGTCAAACTAAAATTGTTTACAGTGAATTTGAAAATCTAAATTGGTTATTAAAACTTAATATTTATTATGTCAAGCTCTTGCATTTTCAAGTAAATATTTTCAATTATTCAGAAAAATTTAAAAGAATTTAAATTTAATTTTTTGTTAAAATTATAATTCAAATTTTTAGTTCTTGTAGATGTAGTATATATTTTATTGAAAATATGACCAAATTCTTACATTAATGTTGAACCAAAATGGGGGATAAACTCGAAACCGAAATGAGGGACCAAACCGTAACCATTGTTACTATAGTTTTTACGCCAATGCCTCAGTTGGAGCATTACGTTGTGAACCTAAAGTTACCGTATTCCAATTTTATATTCGGTTTAGAACTGCCTACTTTTTATAATACACGCAGATAAATAATATAGTTGCGACAACCATGCTATGCTCTTAACAATCAGAGATGGTTGTCACAATCAAAGTATAGTATTATCAATTTTATTACAACAATAACAAGGTCGCTAAAATCATAATCAGTTGCGACATGATCGCGACAACCATGTTATGCTCTTTACAATCAGAGATGGTTGTCACAATCAACGGATAGTATTTTCAATTTTATTACAACAATAACAAAGTCGCTAAAATCATATTATAGTAGACAATTATTATAATATGATTGTATTTCTGGAAAACCAAAATATGGTTGATAAGAAGCTGTTATGACGGTCGGTCCCGACTATGGAACCCCTACACCTTGGTGGGGATATTGATGTGCAAATCCTGATTTAGGTAAAAACAATGGTTCTGGTTCCAAAAATCCGATTCCGGTTCTTTGCGGTCCCTGCTTCTATAAAACTTTTATAAAATCATAAATTAGGATTTTGATTTTTTTTCACGTTTGCAATTAACTCCATTTTTAAAATTGTTATGATATGACATTATGTTCCTAGATTTCATGGAATGAAACTTTTCTTAAATGTTACCAGAACTCAACTGAGTCATTGAAAGTTTTTTGTAAATATGTATTCGAAAAGTCTCAAAAGGATCCAATTTACCAAAAAAAAAAAATATCCAATGACGCTACTTGAACATTAAAGTGATGATTTCATTTTCCATCTGTAAAAGTTATATATAAAAAATGTAAATTATTAGTTTCTATATTTTAAATGCATGAGAATGTACCATCCCATTCCATAACATGCTAATTCGACTAAGACTGTTTATAATGTTATTCCATTTTTAGATATCCAACAATTTTTTTGCGGATCTGTTATATATTATTATAAACAAAAATGTTCTAAGCATAAATGAATAATTTGAAAAACTTACAATCCAATTTGGACTTACAGCCGTTTACACTATATTCGGTTTAGCAGAAACTGCCACTTTAAGTTAGAGTTTCTCATAGAATATATGGAATTGAAACACTTAACTGTATATTGTAAAACGGCCCTTCGTATACTTACTTGAAAATTTTTGAATTTTGATGTATACTTTTCTATATATACTCTTCTTATAATAATATAAATGTTTGGCGCTACAGTCCTGTATAGAACTTCGGCCGAGCTCTCTCACCATTTGAGCTGTGCGTGTTATATTTGTACTCAACGTGGTGGGACCTACAGTTTATTGCCGAATCCGAATGGCGGGTGAGAGCTTTTCATAGGCAATGTTTTACTCTCGTAGGTTTCCATTTACTGACGAGAGGTAGCGCGGTATAGAAAGATGTTTCTATGAAAAGATGTTGTTAGCACCAGTCCAGGCTTCAACCGGGGACCTTTCGGCTCGCAGTTCAACACACTTACCACTGAGCTACCGCGGCTACTATACTCTTTTTAAGAGGCTAAATATCCGCAAAACTTATTATACCATGTACCTCATATGGGCATTTTTAGAAAAACGTCAACGACGACCGACAAATTCAAAATGTTCAAATCTTTAAAACAACGATGGATTTGGAATCTTAAATACCTGAATCTAAATATCTGAAAACAAATTTCTTTTCCGTTAACGGGAACGTATAAAAATACTCTTAAAGTTACGTTACTATGCAATGTGAAAATATACCAATTTTTATGTATTTTGAGTAACCAAATTAAATAAATTGAAAGACATACAGATATAAAAGATAATTTTCTGTTTTTTCAGGTAATATTAATAATTATTTCTAAAGCTTAAAAATAACTGAAAATTTTCGATTTTTGTATACGAGCTTTCGATGTCCATTCGGAACAAAGAAGATACATTTATTACCATAATAAACTGAAATTGTTTTTTTAAAGATTTTAATCCACTGTTTCTAAAGCAGAATTTCCGCGGCATTTCCAAAAATGCAAACATCATTTTCCTAGTAATTCTAAAAAAATTTTGACAGCTAATTAAAATCTGTCCCGCCCGGAACTTTGAGTACCATAAGTGTAAAACTACAGTATAAAAAATATAAAAAAAAAATTCAAAAAATCTAAAAAAAAAATTCAAAAACTTAAAAAAATCTGGAAATTTGTATAGTACATCACTTTTCGTTTCGTAATAATGATTATAAATATTGTGATATACAAAATTATTTTTAGCAAAAAATCGTAGTGCAAATTAACATACGGAACGTCCGGAATTATTCTGCGAATTATTACGAAATAACTGTAAACTTGAGGAACAAAGTGCATATAAACAAAAATAAAGTAAATTGTCTCAGCTATGTTCAGAGATAATTCAAAAAAATGTATATATTGTATTTAAAAAGTATTTTTAGAATAAAAATCGTACTGATAATTTTAATTCGGAATTTTTTTGTTCCGCCCGAAATTTTTCTGTGATTTATTATGAAAAAACTATAAACTTTAGAATAATAATAGTTTGGCACTACAGCTCTATAAGAACTTAGGCCGAGCTCTCTCACCATTTTGAGCTGTGCGTGTTATATTTGTACTCAAAGTGGTGGGACCTACAGTTTATTGCCGACTCCGAACGGCGGGTGAGAGCTTTTCATAGGCAATGGTTTTACTCTCGTAGGTTTGCCATTTACTGAAGAGAGGTAGCGCGGTATAGAAAAAATGTTTCTATGAAAAGATGTTGTTAGCCCCAGTCCAGTCTTGAACCGGGGACCTTTCGGCTCGCAGTCCAACGCACTAACCACTGAGCTACCGCGGCTACTTTAGAAACAAAGTTTAAATATACAAAGAAAGCTCATGATTTCAACTTTTTTAAAATATTTAAAAAAAAAAAAATATTCGTACGCAAAATACGCTGACTTTTTGGAATATCCATATGAACCTCGATATTTACTACCGTTTTTGTCTCGTCCGGAACGCCCACTATTTTATTTATATCTTATGATCTAGAATACAGAATTCTATAATATTTTACAGATGTTTATATTTAAAAACTATTAATAATAAGAAGAAAAAATAATTAATTTAATAAATGTAAATTAATTAATTTTTCTTCGAGATATTAAAGTTTTAAGCGTACGAATGTCCCATTCGGAACCCCAGGAAATACCCATATGTGTAGGGTATAAAAAAATACATTCCATATTTGCGCGATTCGAGGGTATTGAACCTAACTGCTGTTCAGTTTTTAAAAAAAATTAATGACATAGTTACATTGCATTAAAAAATTTTAATAACACGTGCAACATGTAAACGTGCTTTTCTGAGAAGTTATACATTATGAATTCCACCTATATAATTCCATATTTCGAAAACACCTCTTAATTAATTTTAATATCCACACAAAACGCATCATCTCTGCCACGCGTCGCTCATTATCTGCTTCAATTGAAATTAACAAAAAATAAAAAAAAAGTCGCTCAACTTCAGTTTAGGCACCAGGACTTCGACGACAACGATGAGTCGTCGTCAACGACAACTGCTGCGAGTGCTCAAGAGGATACTTAACGTTACTTTGAACGCGCTCGTAAATGACTCGCATTGAATTTCGGCACACACTTGAGTCGTATTGCTTCCCAGTCGGGAGACGCGACTCATTTATTCATTCAGTCGAATTCAACCATTCACCCATTGACTGCAGACTGATTCGACTGTCTCGTACCACCCTATGGCATCGTGGCATCAATTTAAGCAGGGTTCTTTTTTTTTGCATTTGTATTTTTCCGTCTAATTCCTTAACTTTCTTCAGATCGCACGGAGGCTGTGTATAAATGGTTCCTGAAGAGCGTCGAGCATAAATTAATTAGTCCAATTAAAAAGGCGTAATTAAGTTGTTGCGTGCCCGGTGACTGCCTTAATATCCTTCATTTGTCGTGCTGCGTCCTTCGGTCGCATCGGTGGCTCTTTTTCTTTTTGTGTGTGTCCTTTAAAGTGTTTATTCAACAGACCGAAGAGCGGAAGCCATCGCAGACGCTTTTGCATCGCGTGCTTGGTTGGTGTCCTGCGACCGATTAAGAGATTGTCGCGTTTTGACTAAAAATCCGTTGCTGATATTTGTTTGCTGCTCTGCTCTCATTATTTTCTACATCTTGAATGTGCTTCTAAGTCATTTCTCAATTAATTTCCTTTGGTTTTTTTCTTGTTTTACGTTATTTTTTCTTGTTTTACTTCAGAAATTTAACAATTCTTAAGTTTTGCTAACATTTTGTTTTGTTTCGCATAATTTTATCAATTTGTAAGTCGTTGGGTTTTCATGTAATCAGTGAAAATGTTTTGCCACACAACAGCAACTTTAGCCCTTCTTCCCTGCGATACTTAGTACTTCCCGCCACTACGTCCGTTCGTCCTGCTCTGTTTCCTGACTTGGTTGACTTTAGCGCTGACTGGTTCCCGTCATTCTCGTCGTCGCATTTTGGGCTAATTGCTGCGAATTTGTTCAGCTTGGTTTGTTTTTCTGTTTCCCAATTGTTGTTCTTGCTGAGCTTCGTCTCATCATCCGCTTTGCCCAACTCCACCCCATCCGCATACAGTACAAATTCTATGCGCGCTGTTTTGATTTTCAAAAATTTGACTTTACTGTAATACAAAAGCATTTGTTTTTGTTTTCTGTTTTAATTAACGAAATTTGTTTCGAACCTGCGAAAACATAAAATATTTATGGGTGCATAAATAAAGATTGTTTTAGACTGGATTGGAGTAAATGAAATGAAATGAAACGAAATGAAAGGCAAGAGTTATAAAAGATTTAAAACTGTTGAATTGATATTGGTACCTATCGAGTATATAGGCCTATAATTTTTTTAGGTTTTCAAAACAAATTTAAAATATTTAATCATCCTTCAAATTTAAATCAGTGATGTAAAACGTTACCATAACCGATGAATCCAGAAAACGTAATCGAAACTGTTATACAAAAATCAGAAAAAATCCGATATCCAAAACCGATATAAATGATGACAGGTAATACCGGTTATAAAATGGTCTTTAAAAAAGTATGAAAAACAATAAAATCGATTAAGAAAGGACATGTGGAAGTCACATGGGACATTTTAAAGTAGGAAAATTTACTTGATAGTTGAAGAGTTATTACAGGTCTAGTCACCTTTAAATACTTAATACAAATGTGATAATGTGTACGCTTTTAGTTTAATGTGGTCCCCAGGGTTTATTAATACTGAAAATAAGCGCAAATTTGTAATAGTGAAAGAATGTCCTTTAATTTGAGTACATATATGTCGAATGTGTAAATGAACCAAACTTAATTTTGTCTGTTAAGAATGATTATATCCCTGCCGGAAAAAGGTGTCAATTGCATTATCAAATGACCGGTACCATTTGTATCGACTAAGGACAGGATCTTGAAGACCAGTTCTGTGAGAAGTCTAAAGGTCTGCATGAGGAGACAGATCGTGTACATGCTAAACATCGCTAGTGAAGCAAAAAGGCACTAGGTGCGCCATAGTCACGAGATTTCGATACTGTATTGATTGAAATACAGTATATCTTTCAAATAATTATAATGCACGCATGCAATGGTGTAATCAATAGTGAAATGTGAATGCATGAAGGAGAAGGAAAACAAATATATATATACTAGGGATGTCGATCCCGGAACGTTTTCGCAATACCGGGATTTCGTGATTTCAAAATTACAATCCCGGGATACCGCGATTAGTCCCGGGATTTCCACAATCAGTATTCTTTAAAGCATTTAAAATAATATCTTTAAGGTTTTCAAACGTCTTTAAATATAAAATTACTTGTACTAAGGTGAACACCGCTGTGTATGTTAAACTTAGGGTGAAATTTTCTTCTGTTAACTGGATTTGATCGAATAGATATTTTACGTTATGTTCCATTATTACGCTGTCCAAAAAATCATTTCCACAAGTTATTCAAAAAATAACCAAAATTTAAAATTGTGATTATAAAACTTTCGAAATTTTAATACCCACTATTTGTATTACGAAACGAAAAACGAAACGAATATTTTCAATATTTGCTGTCCGGCAATTGCAAGCACAGCTTCGCACAGAGTACAGCTTCACGGAGTTTGCAAAATTGTGTATTTTATTTAAAAATATATACTTATATAATAAAAAATGTAGATATAATAATCCTTAATTAATCATTTGTATTATTTATAATTTCTTTTCAATCCGCTTTTTCAGGAATTTAGGATAATCATAATATAATAATACTAGTAAAAACCATCCAGCTAGATGAAAATTTCTTTCTTAATATAAAGGAAAAACATAGTTAATATGAACATTTTTTATATTTTTAAATTTTTTCGGTTCTCCACAAAAACTCCGTCTATAGTTTAAAAAATATGAGTCGTCAAAGAGATCACAAACATTGCAATCTATTTGGTTTTTTTTTACATTTTTATTAATTTTAGTTAAAATTGTTGTAATCGTTGTTGGTTATATTTATAGTTGTCGATATATGTTACAAATTATATGATTTCCTACAACCATAACCCCCAATCATAGTATGATGCACTTCAAATATGATCACCACAACCATGATTTTTCTCTGCGTGAGTCCTGTGATAGATCTAAAAGTCTGCAGGAGGTGTTATTTGACCAATGCCAAGGAAGACGCCATTTTAAAGATTGCCGGATGTTTTCATATAAAAGAGGCAGAACTAGGACAGTTTAACTATCTCCGAGAAACCAGTCACTTGCCTAGTTTAGGACCGGTTTTTTTCCCCGTAGGGTTCTTATATCACTCGGACTTGTTTGTGGATTTGCAAGTATTTTCATCCTGTACGCATAGACGATAGACATATTTCTAAAATATGTTCTGGATATTCTTCGTCTTATGTACCGAATCTACATGTTATGTCCATTTGCCCATTCTAGTCAGATGTTTGCCAAGCCCGCAGAGTCCTGTACTAGAACAGGTTAGAATTCTCAGGTTTTTCTTCGATAGCATGATAAAATTCTTTGAATCCTTCTCGGATGTGCATATGAAAAATCTTATAGATTTTTGTAATTTAATATTTGTTCTCGTATAAAACAACTGAAAAATTGTTAAATTTAAAATATGATAAATTTATTCATGAATATTATAAATATTTTCGCCAACTAAAGGATTCATCATATTGATACCACCTTTCATTAAAGGACATATTGATGAATGCATTCATTATATATATATATAAACTTATTCCTACACAGAAAAAAAAATCTTCAATATAATGAATTTATTCATACATATTATGAATTTTTTCACCAATACCAGATTCATCATATTGATACCACTGTTCATTAAATGACATCTTAATGAATGTATTCATTATATATATGTAGAAAATAGTCAATACAATGTATTTGAATTGTCATATTGATGAATTTGTTCATAAGAATTTAAAAAAAAAAAAAATTAAAGTAATTTGAAAAAAAATTGTTGTAAAAATTTTATTTAAGAAATATAAAATTTATAAATAAATTATCCGAAAAAAAATTTATTCGAAAAAAAAAAATTTTTTTTTCCAAACAAAAAAATGTTCAAAAAAAAAAAATTGTTCGAAAAATTTTTTTTTCGAAAAAACATTTTTTTAAAAATATATTTTTTATAAATATAACTTTTTATTAATAAAAAGTTGTAATTATAATAAATATATTATAAAACATTTTACTAATTTAAGCATGTCGAGAAAGCATTATCTAAGATATTTCACACAAGAACTACTTGAGAACTAAGAAGTACGGCAAACAATGAACGAAAAAAAAAACATTTTGATAGAAATTTGTTTTAATGAACAGAGTTCTTCAATATAAAGAACTAATATGTTGTATTTTATATTTTGGTTCATTAATATGATGAAACGTATTCTTCACATACAGTTCATCATATTGAAGAACACTTTTTCGACAGTTAACAAGCGTTCTTCATATTTATGATAGCATTCATAACATTGATGGCGTTAGTCATTAATATTTTGAATGGATCTGCAATACAATGAATCATGGTTTGAAGAATAGAATTCATCAATATGATGTACATTTTTTTTCTGTGTATTATCGAAGAACGAAATATTCAATACAATGAATTTGAATTGTCATATTGATGAATATAATCATACACCTAGAAAAAAAATCCATCAAATCCCATTAAAATTGGTCAATAAGACAATTATTGATTTAATAGTGTACAAAAAGAAAATCTTCATATAAACTCAATGGCAATGTCATGGTATTTTCTAGTATTTAATGGTATTTTCCGATTAAAATAATAATTTATCCTATTGACTATTTTTAATAGTAAAAAACTATTATATATATAGTATTTTTTTCTGGGTGTAATAGCAATGGATAATTTAAAATGTTTTGAAAATTATTCATAATATTTATGAATATAATATTTAATATGATGAATTGGTTCTTCAATGCAATGAATCACTGTTTGAAGAACGGTATTCATAAATATTATGTGTAGTTTTTTCGGTGACTGAAGTAACCAGAAAATGAAGAATATAAAGATTTAATAAAAAATATCTTAGCACTGATGTCGTTAGACATTAATATAATGAATGTTTCTTCAATGCAATGAATCACTGTTTTAAGAACGGAATTCATCAATATGTTGTACAGTTTTTTTCAGTGACGAAGTAACCAGAAAATGAAGCAAATAAAGATTAAAAATAAAAACTTATTCAGAAAAAAAATTCCACAACATACTCGCGTAGACCTTAAAAGTTTCGCCCGACTTTTCACTATCAATATCACAAATAACAAGTTTTCAAAGTTCTAAAGACAAGAAAGCAAGGAACAAAAAAGGAGTAAATTCCCCAAAGTCACATAAACTGCGACGGCGGCAGCGGCGTTGGCAAAAGAAAAATTACTTAAACAGCCTCGAACCTCAATAACATTCCGGCCATGGCCAACGTTATGGTCTATAAACAGTTTTCCCTCTCACTCTTACGAAATGCTGCGTCTCTTTTATGATTTTTTTGTGACTGTAACTTGGTGCGGAATATTTTTACACCATTATTTATACCTTATTGATGTGAATCTCGCAAGTCACAGCAAAAGGTTACTGACTGCCAACTGTAAAATGGCAAAACTTCATTTTGCAAAACCCGCACTCAACAAATATTAGGCGCCATCGATGAAACACCAAAACCAAACTCTTTCCTTCCATAAGCAGTAGAACGCAGTGCCATTTCTGATTTATATGCACTGGGGGAGTGCACACAACAACAGAATAAACTAATTTTACAAGACATTTTACAGTACACCAAGAGCAAAATATACAAGGGAAAAAAGAGCAAGTACCAAGTACTAGCCAGCGGTGAAATATAAACGTGAAATCGTGTGATGATGATGATGATGATGTCGAGAACCAGAAGGATGACGAGGTCGAGACCAACTTAACTATAGTCGCCACAACAACTCTTATCAACCTTCCGTGGTATGAAAGTCCACGAAGTGGTGGGAGAATGGTTTGCCGGGTACAGTGTTGAGCGATATTTGGGTACTTACCAAAGATTGAAACTCGAACGAGAAAAGGTTTCGATTTCAGTTTCAGTTTTCTCCCCTGTTTCGGTTTCGTTGTTATTCCCTAAACTAGGAGGTCATCCATTTGTAACACTCAGAAGGAGACGTGGACTGTAGGGAAAACTACATATATTCTTGATCAGCGTGACATTCTGAGTTAGATCTCCGCAGTTACATTAATTATATATCGGTCAATTGTGAATTGAAAATGTGAATTTTACTTTGTACCGGTCGAAGTAAACTTTTTTTTTAACTGCCCTTAAAAAAAATGTCAAGTAAGCAATATTTGTTGATAGAAAATATTCTGTCCTTATTTATTAAAAAATAGTTCTAACGTCACTACTGAGAACTGAGCTTTGTATTTTCTAGCAAGCATTATATAAGAAATATCGTACAAGAACTACTGGAGAACTGAAACTTGAAAACTGATGTCAAAAAATGAACGATAAATAAATATTTTGATTGAAATACAGCATTCTGCAGTATGATGTACATGCATGTTGTATTTTATGTATTTGTTCATTAATATGATGAAACGATTCATCACATACAGTTCATCATATTGAAGAACACTTTTTCGATATTTGATGTGTTTAGTCATTAATTTTATGAATGATTCTTCAATACAATGATTCATGGTTTGAAGAACGAAATTCATCAATATGATGAATTTTTTTTTCTGTGAGTTAAGCGGTTTTTCGGTTTCGTCGACGATATACTGCATTTCTAGTACAGAATGTAAACAATTTCAAAAGAATCATTATCGCTCAACACTGATGCCATCCTGCTGGAACATAAACTCTTTCGCTTTCTCATGATTGCGTTGCCATTTTTGTTTATGTAATTCAATAAATCAGTACCACATAAAAGACCAAAAGTCCTTTTTCTGAGACAGCAATATTTCTCAAGTATTTCACCAACAGTATCTGCAAGGGTAAAATAAAAATAATAATAATAAAAAAAGAAAAACAACTAAAAGGAAATGCACATGAAGATAGTAGCAAAAAAATATATATAAAATGAAAAAATATATTTCGAAATATGCAAAAGCAAGGCGTAAACAACACTGACTGGTACTGGTTGCGCGCCAGGACCACTACCGGTTGGCGCGCCATATCAATTTCAAATTTGCCGAGGGTACGGAAACGGAAGGGTTGTTGTGTCATCGATATATGGCTGAGAAGCGCCTCTGCCACTGTCATACCGGACACAGCAGTCGTTCTAAATGGCGAGGCAACAGCACCCGGACACGCGTCTAATGAACTACATAGTGGATTAAAATAAAAATAATCAAAAGTAATAAAAATAACAACAGAAAAAAGGAGAAACTACTCGAGGAGCACACAATACACAACAAATGCCACACAAAGATCGCAATAATTTGTTTAACCTTTCGCCTCTGATGGTTGGCAACAGTGTTGGTGGTCCCAAATAAATCTCAAGCGTTGCCACGTGACACACGCACACGTGTCATGGGTTGCCATATCGGCCGACGCTGATGCGTGGATAAAAACAATAAATAAATAGAAACGTATGCGATTTTTATGAAGCGTTGAGAATTTTTTCGTTTTTCGAAATGTGATAAACACTATAATCAGTTTCACATAAATTAAAATTAGTTGCAAAAGATTTATATCGGTCTTGAGAAGAGTGAAATAAGTAATACATGCTGTGCGAATAGAATATGTTGCAAGAACCACAGTGGAGTTAATTGAAAATTAGCAGTTTTTAATCTGTATGGGAAAAAATACAAGATGAAAAAAATAAATAAAATCCCAGCAAACCAAACAATATTTCAACGATATCGCTGAGAAAATTAATATACACTATGAAACACAACTTATGAGTAGTTACTCATAATTTCGGCTGTTATGAATATTAATAAATTTTGTGAATTAAATACATATTGATCTTCAGTTTTTTATGCATGACATATGGATTTTTTTGTTTAATATTATAAATATTTCATTTTAAGAGAAAAATAAGAGAATATGCTGTATCAGGAAGCAATTTGTAAACTAATTCATGCAATTTTGGCATTGCGACTGCGGACTTCTGCGACAGTGCATTGTCCTGGTGGAAGAAATATTTTTTCTACGTCAAATGCAGTCATTTTCGCTTCAAATCGGAGTCAAAATCGGAGTCCGAAAGCTCTGCAAAATATGCATTGGTGATCGTTTTAGCCATTTGCATATATTTATATATTGAATATAGATATTGTTCCGAAAAGATGTAATTTGCCCAATAGTGCAAGCAATCAACAATAATTAATGAGACGCAAGACAATTCAGCGCACTAAGCATGTGTTAGAAAGAGACGGAAGATCATTCAGCGCACTGATGCAGTGTGCGAGAGAGAGATGGAAGATCAGCGCATTAAAACACATGAGTGCGAATGAGATGCCAATAGCATGCGTCATTCAAGAAACGAGTAGAATGTTCTCGAAACAACTCGAAGCTTGTCGAAACGTGTCGAACTGATGCATGCAGTATATAAGGGAGCCGCATCAGAGGTAAAGTGGTCGAGTGCAGCTCGTGTGATAAATGTCAAGTTAAATTGTGGACATGCAGCAGTTGTTAGAATTTGTTATTAGTAAAGTTGTTTATTAAAGTGAATTAATAAAGTTAATTGTTATAATTTAAACCAAACATAAGGGTGTTTTTATTTTGTACACAATCCAGCGATACGAACTCGTAGAACAGTTTTCCATAGACTGAATTTTCGTAACAATATATTTAAAAAGGAAATATATGTTCAATAAATATGGTTAAGTTGTACTATTTGCCAAATATTACATCAAGGGCATAATTAATGACGACTACACGATTAACATGTACATTATATTGATGAATTCCGTTCTTCAAATCATGATTCATTGTATTGAAGAACCATTCATAATATTAATGACTATCGACATCAATGTTATGAATGCGATCATAAATTTGATGAATGCTTGGTAACTGTTGAAAAACTATTTTTCAATATGATGAACTGTATGTGAAGAATATGTTTCATCATATAATTAAACAAATATATAAAATACAACATATATGTACATCATATTGAAGAATGCTGTTCATCAAACAAAATTTCAATCAAAATAAGTAGTTCTTGTACGTTCTTTCTTATATAATAATTGGTCGACATGCATTAATTAGTAAAATGTTATAAAATGTTATATATAAAAGTTATATTCATAAAAAATATACTTCAAAAATTTTTTTTTTCGGATTATTTTTTTTTAATAAAATGTTTTTCCAACTTAATTTTTTAAGACATTTTTTTCGAATAACGAGTTGGGAAAGTTCGGTCACATGGGGCGGATTTGTATAGTCGATCGGGCCCGACTATGGAATACCCTACACCTTTGGTGGAGATATTAATGAGGAATATTTAATTGTATACCTTAATTTTAAATTTTTAATTATGCTGAACCTCCCCACCCTCAGAATATTATTCATAAATCAGAAATTTACGTCTTATATCCCCATAAATTAAAAAATTTATATAAAGTATAAAAAATAAAAAAAAAAATTGAAAAATATAATTGGGCGGACCACGCCTATATTTAAAATTTTGAAAGGCTAATATTTCATAGATTTGATTTTAATAATTTACGGATCAAATTTCCACTATGGAAACCCGGGAAATAATGAAAAAAAAGTGGGCGGATCACGCTCATTTTTGGACCACATATTCTTAGGTAAATTCTAATAATACGTTTTAAATTTTATACCTATATCTTGAATCCTTTTCGAGTTATTAGTTCCTATAGAGTTATATAAAAGTGACTTGTGGGCGTGTCCGTTGACCGATTTTTCTCATTTTTAAACTCAGTTCCTACTTTTGGCTAAAATATATTGAGACGAAATTTCATCGCATTCTGATCAGTATTTCTCAAGTTATTCTGTATTCGGACAGCAAGACAGCAAGACAGCAAGACAGCAAGACGGACAGACAGACAGACAGACTGACGGACATGGCTAAACGGACTCGGGTAGTGATGCTGATCAAGAATATATATACTTTTCCATACCAGACACGCCTCCTAAGGGGCGTTACAATATATGCACAAAGTTAATATACCCTGTTCCTCATAGGTGTAGGGTATAAAAAATGTCCAACAATTAATATATTTTTATGAAAAACTTAAATTTCGAGTTTGTTGATTAATATTATAAAAAGTAATTGCTGCAATTATAAAATTGAAAACTCAATTGATAGATTAACATTTTCTTATCATGTGGTTAAAAAATTGAGATCATAGATTAAAAATTGACAGATATTTTAAGTTTTTTGTAAATGAATATTTGGCATTTTGAAAATGTATTTGGTGACTTTTTGTTCTACAACGATGTCATCATAATGAATATTATATTCTTAACTATTATGAACAGTTTACCGAAAGATTATTCATTATTATTCATAGATATGAGGATTCAAATTCGTTGTATTCAATAATTCGTTCTTCACTATGATGTTCGATAGTTCATATATATAATGAATGCATTCAACAAAATGTCATTTATTGAACGGTGGTTGATGAATCTGGTAGTAATATTAATGAAAAAAATTCATTATATTCATGAATTTTATCTATTAAATCGTCAAATCATATACGAAATTATTCAAATGATATTCAACAAAATGAATAATTTTAAAATTTAGCAGTATACAAAATTATTTAAAGTATCTACCTAAGTGCAGGTTATTCTACAGTCGGATTCGACCAACTATAACTTCTACCAATTGGTCACATGTGACTTAACTTTCTTTACTCGTTTCTATTGGAAAAACAAAATCAAAATAGTTTGGATGAACATTTTTATAAAATAGTTACCCTATTCTTTAGACTAATTGTTGTGATGCCGTTATTTTAGTTAATTTGAATTATGATTTTTTAGCAAATATTTTCAGCCTAATTTTCTAAATGCACTAAAAAAACAAAATCTATTAAAGAGAATTGCAAATTTTAATAATTAAAGAAAGAAAAAAAAAATATTTATGGGAAATTTATAAAACAAAATGGTTAGTGTTATTAGTTAGTGTAATTTTTTATATATTTCTACTGGAATTAGATTAGATTCACAATATTTTATTTAAATTTCCACAAATCATTGCACTGTATACCATGCCCCTCTGCTCATTCACAACAAATTCCTACCCATTGTTAAATGAAGATAGTCTACGAAAATAATTCTGGCTGCCAGACAAATAATACTTGTGTGCAACCAGACCAGACCAGACCAAACCAGCCAACCCAACCGCAGCTCATTTCAATAAAGCGCAGATAAAGAACTTCAGATAAAGGATGCATGATTTATAATTCTTGGAAGGGTTCCAAATTTAATTACAATAACGACGAGTAAGCATCCTCATGATTGAAAATGAGCATAAAATTGATAAACAATGAAAACTTGTGGCGACCGACGAGTCGCTGTCTCTGTCTGTCCGATAGCAAGGGTGAGATGAGGGAAATATTTGAGTTATTGCTTTGGCATGCTGTGTATTCGCTTTGCAGACTGGTTGAGTGAAGTTCATAAATATTGATTGTAATTTTTAATATTTTAATTTAATCAAAAAACAATCTGCATTATTTTGAAAGGCGTATTGAATGGTGGTTGCTTTCTTAATTTTTTTTTTTTTTAATATATAAAAAGTTTTCTCACATGCAGCTTGTTGCTTTTAAGTTGTGTACGCAATATGTTGTCACGTCATAAATGTTGCTGCGTGCGCGACACGCGTGTGATTTTTATTTGATTTTATTTATTTAACGGTTTTTAAAATTTACGACTTTTCTTTTACATCACAGCGCGCTTGAGTGAGATGTCCTGCTGGCATTTTTATGTTTTTCCAGTTATTTGCGAAACGCAGCAGGAGTTATTCAAATGAAATTCAAATAATTTATGATATTTTCCACATGGCTGTTGGATTTGTGTGTTAACAGTTTAGTCTGTGACATTTAAGTATTCTTAACTATAAAATAAACACCTACATTTAGTCTTTTTTAACATTTAATAAAATAATGTTAACATGAAATATTTTTATATAATTATGAAAATAAAGATTTGTACAATATGTAGAGAATTAATTTTCAATACATGGTGTAGTAAAAAATAAGACAAATATAAGCAAATGTATTTAAAAACCAACAAAATGTAGTAGAAATATATTTTTTCAAAACAAAGACATAAAATGTGTATAATTTGCTACAGTAATTTTTTCGGTGTACAGCTTTAACAAAGTCTTCCATATACATTCGAATATTATTTTAAATTTGATATTATTTTTTATTATTGGAAACGCTAAACATTTGGTTTTAAATATATAAACAAAACTAAGCTGTTTTTGAAAGTAAATTATGTTTTCATATTTAGAGACATTTTAATAGAGCTGTTAATTTTAATATTTTATATTATAAATTCTATTTTAATCAAATTTTTATAAAAACAATTAAATTTAAGTGATTCATATTTTTGTATACAGGGAAATTTATAGTAAATTTATAGAATATAATTTTAGAAGAATTTATAATAATATGTTAATAATTTATAATTTAATATTAAACTATAATACACAAAATAATTGCATAATACATTTTATGTATTATTTATACGTGTAGTATTTCAAAAATAAAAACTACAGAAAACAAATACGTAGTACATATTCTGCAATATGTAGAAAACGAATTACTAATACATTGTGTTGTAAAATCCAGACAAATTAATACAAATGTATTAAAAAACGATCAAAATGTAGTAGAACTGAATTTTTTCAAAACAAAGACATAAATGTAGTATAATTTACTACAGTAATTTTTTCGGTGTTTTTTAAAAATAATCAATTCATGTCTTTAAACCACTATTTTATCTTGCACCAATAAAAAGTTCTGGTAAAAAATCACTTTCTTGTCATGATAAGATATTAAATTTTTCAAAGAAATATCCAACAAACCATTGATGATTTTGGCACAGTATACTTGAGGAAAAATTACATTAAAAAATGTCAAAAATTACACATTCGCCCCTTTGGCATGATATGTGTTATAAACAACAATATAATCAGTTTTCCCAGAGCGTGCAGAGAACGTATTTGTTTTCATCTTTACTTTATAAATAAAGGGTTTTTCAACAGGGACGCTACAAAAGTAGAGCGACAGGGACAGCAAACGACGCCATATTTTTTGCCATTCTTTTGACATTTCTCTTCAGTAAGGTTTGCCATTTCATGATGGAAAGATATAAGAATTCGAATTTCGGTAGTAAATTTCGACTCGTTGTTGGCTCGTATATCTTTTCAACATGAAATGGCAAACCTTACTGAAGAGAAATGTCAAAAGAGCGGCAAGAAATATGGCGTCGTTTGCTGTCACTGTCGCTCTACTTTTGAAGTGTCCCTCTTGAAAAACCCTTGAAAAAACTTTTGTAGCGCTCTTATTGAAATACCCTTTACCAATTGTATATGGCTGCATTACAAAAAAAAATATATAATTTTTGGTTTTTGAAATAAATTTTAAAAAATCATCACAAATTTGACAATATTTTTTTTGCATTTGTTGCGAAAATTTTTCAGTATGCTAAGAAAAAAAATGAGTGGTTAGGTCAATTTGACTTTTGAGGTGTTCGCCAACTTTAGGTAATCGCATTATGTGAAATTTCGAAATTTTAATTTTTGGTATTAACTTGAAACGGTTTTAAGAGTGATAAACGTAGGGAAGTCTACGTTGTTTTTATCATATTAAGACAGTAAGATAGAAATGGAAATGGATTTGTGACATGTTACAACTACAATGATCACTTTCTGATCTAGGACACATTTTTTACGAGGGTAATATGACAATATCCAAGAAAATTTCTTTCGATCGATGTACTAATCAACTGAACCAACGACGCATTTAATAATAGTCTGTTCAAATTATTTACAAATAAAATTTCTACTTATTATTCAATATTGAATATAAAATGTGAGCAATATTGCAATTTAATATACTATTGCAATTTAATATACGGCATCACTGGCACATAAATATACAAAAAAATAAACAAATTATATTGAAGGCAAACAAATTTAATTCATTGCGCAAACAACGCACGATCTCCGAATTAAAATTATGATTTATAAACAACGTGCTGGAACACAACATAATCCACTTGCAGGAAGTGGCAATGATTTTTGTGCATTGGCCTGACTGGGCCCCGTTCTGTTCTGTTCCATTCTGTCCTGGTCCCCGATAAATATTCAACGTCAGTGTGGTTATCAATACAGTGCGCACACAGAGTAGGGCAAGGTAATATTTAAGTGGATCAATTTCAATATTGTTTGAAAAAAAAGTGCCAACGTCCGCTAAGAATGGCGCAGAATACACAAAATGATGGAGGGTAAAATGGCCTGCATAAATTTGCAACTCAAGATGAATATGAAGAAACCGCACAGAAAAGCACAGGTATATAGGGTAGCACCGGGTATGTTTTAGTTAAGTACGTAGAAAACTCTTTATAGAAAGGGTAAAAGATTGAAGTCGTTAAATTTATTCTAAATGGCTTCGTAAATTTGTTAAAGATTGAAGTTAAACTTTTTTTTTTTACTCTACTTCAATTGGAAAATGTTTTTTTTATATTAGCAGCAAATCTTAAAAGGCAACGCCATACTCGACTACCCTAGCTTTTACGGTCGTATTCACCGGAAAGGCAGAAAATTATTGAACATCCTTAAAAAACAAGAACAAAATTAAGCAATAGAAGGTGATGCTTTCTAAAACATGGGGATGCTGAGGTGAATGTCAGATCATACGAAGAATATTAAGATAATAACATGCAAAACGGTGTGACTCGCAGTATAATAATGAAGGCAAATGCGATGGATAACATTGAGAGGAGCGAAAATATAGAAAATATAAAAATAAAAAATAGGGAACCACCGTGTACGTACACTGAATAATAAATGTGTTGAAACCAAAACCGCGATAATATTTAATGCTGTTGAAATCAAGCGTGCAAGCCTGATGAAAGCAAGAGTGAAGTCGATGAAGTTTTATTTTTTTTTTTAGTTTTGTACATCCTTTTTATGGTGCGGCGCACATTCAAAGTCAGTAAAGTTGTTATTAGTACTGAAGAGTTACTGTTAGGCTATACTTTGTTAGCAGTAATTTGTAATTCTAGTTATGCAAGTTGTTAGAAAATTATTAACAGCTGTTTACGACGCGCCGGCAAACTTATGGTAAAGTTTTAATTAATGCGAACAAGTTGTATGCATAATTAGAGTGCAATTCTAAGATAAAATATGGGAAATTAAACTCATTACTTTAGGTAAATAAACGAAGAAATTGTTTTTAAGATACAATATCGAAATACCGAAAGTAATGTATGTAGTAAAAATAACGTCATTAGTGTATTTGTTTTTGGTAAATGATATTGGACAATGAATTGAAAATCAGTATTTTACACACAGATTAAAATATGGTAATTTTCGTAAGTTTACTATATAAATTAGTCAAAACTACAAAAAATACTATTTAAATACTAATACTTTTGATGCGGTAAATAGCTTCAAAAGTCGCTTCAAAAAGATAATATAGACAAAAGAACGTTGTTTCTCTTTTCTTTTTTGTTTTACATTCATACATAGTTTTTTTGTAAATTGTAAAATCATGAAGTTTTTCTTTGGTTGTGTAGTATATATATTCCTCTTAATCAATTTCGTCCTGTCCATCCGTGGGTCTAGTTCATCCTAACTCACAAAGAATCGACTCAATTTGTATGAAAAAGGGTATAAAATCTATGTAAAAACTATGAAATCGGTTAACGAAGGATGGCGTCACATTTTCTCAATGGATATACAATATCATAGAAGCTATAGGAGCTATTAAAAGTATTTTTCGTATACGGAAAACTAACTTTTCAAAGATTTTTCCTATTCTTATATGAAGCCTTAAAGGACGAAATTTGAATTTAGTCAGTACTGAGGAAATATAGCTTGCACCATTGCGTTTATGGTATTTCCAGACAAGATGTTTAGTGTTATTTTTAAAGAAAGTTTTCCGATATGTAGGATTCGTATGATATTTACGAGGTCAATACACCCATATCCTGCGAAATAAGATATTAGTTTAAATATTTAGGATAACATTCATGATTTTAAAATAGCGATACAGAGTTAACTAGTTTTTTTTATTTTAATCTTTAAAAAATGTTCGGTTAGATTACGGAATATTAACTCCTTTAACCATCACATACCTCGTGAACCGAAAATGGTAGAACAAAAATTAGTCGGTGAATTTTGTATAGGTTACACCAGGATATAAAAAAATTAACAAATCGCTGATTCCAAGAATATTTTCTGATCTATCTCCACTACAATAATGTGCAATATGCTCTATCTGCTCGTTTTTTCATAGACATTGATCACATTTGAATAGCAATAATCTCTATCTACCATAGTACGACGAATAGCGCGAAATTGCTGAATTTTTTTTAATTGTATCAATTAAAGACCATTTTTATTAATTATTGTAGAAGAAAAATTGATCGCCACTTTCATGGTTTGTGATTTAATCAGTTTTATCGCTCTCCTGAAAAACTGTGTTTTTGTAGATAGACTGTATTGAATATAAGCCCTCGATATGAGCATTTTTACAGTGTACCTCATTTAGCTGATATCGCTTTTTGTGTTTTTGTTTTTTTTTTTTACAAATCCGCTGATTCGTTTGAAAGTGCAACAACAACAAAAATGCGCATAAAGCAGCATCTAAGCTTTTGATAGAATTTTTAACGGGAAATTTTTTATACCACAAAGAAAACTCGTTGTTGTTGCCAACTAGTTAGCTGTACATACATGTATCTAACATACATGTAGTGTTGTCTGTCTGTTATCATGCATCTGTCTGCTGTCATGCGTCTGTTTGTTGCCATGCGATGATACAGGATAACAACGAAGAGTTGTCGATGTGAAAATGTGTGTATACGCATCGTAATTCGTTATTGTTGCATTCTCTTCTTTCTGTTAGTGTTCGCTATGTAGCGTTTGACTTTGTGTTCGCAAAGATAAATGTTAACCTGCAAGATATTATTTGTGTTCTCTTGACATACGGTACGTGTAGCATACGGATTTTTTTATTTCTGACGAACACAGAAATATGCCTTAACGAAATATTCCTCATATTTATTATGAATGTATATGTTCATTTTATTATGGTCATGAGATTTTGAATTGTCTCCTTAACATCACTTGATTTTTACAATTATTTTTATTAATTAATGCATGTTAAAATATAATTCAAATTTTTATGCTATTGGATTTTTTTAGTCATATAATTTATTTTTAGTTGAAGATATTGAAAATATGGAAAATAAGTAACTTGAAACAATTAATGTTCAAATTCTATTCGTTTTCATAATTAATATGCAGTTTAAGATATTTGTCGTCGATCTTTTATTTAAACTTTAAAAAGTAAAATTTTGCAAGATTCTTTCAATTTTTCGACAGTTACCAAATTCGCATTCTTAACATTCTTAACATTGATGTCGTTTTTCATTATTATTATGAATGGTTCTTCAATACAATGAACCATGATTTGAAGAACGGAATTCATCAAAAATGGTCATTACTTTTCATTATTAAGACAATCATAGTTATGATAAATATAAATATTAACTGAACACAAGTAATCCTATTATTTAATCGTCATAATGAAGTGTTTGATGCGACCATTATTAGATGATAAATATTTGAATTATTTATATGTTTGCGACAACCATTCATTTCAGTTCAATATAAATATGTGTCATAAGCCAACACAATTTTCAAAACAAAGGTCCTATTTTTACATTTCGCGATTAAATTTCGCCTTATTATTGTATTTAAAATCTAAAACATATTATTTAGCAACCTACAAATGACCTTAGCCGACGTTTTAAATTAAAAATTTTCTAAACGAAAATAAAATGTTGGTGCCATGTTTTCTATTCTCTATTGTGCGCTGGAATAACAAAAAAAAAAAAAAAAACAACAGCACTCTAGTCTAAATTTAGCAACACATAAATCGTGCCGTTTCCGTCGACGGAACCGGAAGTGAGTCTGTTGTCAGCCATTTATTCACATTATGTTAATTTTTACGCTCAAGTCGAGTGCCATTCGTTTTAAATACAACGACAGGATTTCACGCCATTACAGCCGAAGCGCATCCAGTTATACTACACATCGCAGCGCATCGTATCGCCTCACGTCACAAACTAAGACGGAAGATGGCAGCATTCGCGCATTGTTCGCGTTTTCAAGGATTCAGCGTTAAATAAGCTCTGGCGCACACACACGCAAAGACAGACAAGACACAAGTGACGTTGCTAATTCCTTCAAATGCACACAAACACATGTGCACAATGTGAGTACACTCACCCACACCAATATGCTCGTCCATGCATGTCTGACTCTCCAAATATTAGCCTCTGAATTGAGAACTCGAATCCCACGCGTCTGTCCCGGCAACTGCTGAACCTGCCGGATGCCTACGCAAATGAATTCCAAGTTGTTATGTGTGAAGTATGTAGAACCGGTCGCTTTATTTTTGTGCGACGGATTGTAATTCACTCAGATGATGGCGGTGCAACCGTGTGTGTCTCTCTCACTTCACTACGGTTAATATAAATTCATCCCGAGGTGACATTTGCCAGATAAATACCTCACAGAATGCAGAATTCCCAAAGATTGTATGTACAACAAAATAATAAAAATATACGGAATAAAATTATTTTTTTATTTGTGCATGTGTCGGACGAGACACAGCGAAAAACACATAATAATTGTTCAAATGACATTATATAAAATGTTTGTAACAATCAAATAAATGTTTGAAACAATCATCAAAATATTTGAAACAACCTTTAAAAATGTATGAAACAATAATAGAAATATTTATTAATTTAATTTATTTTTACAGACTTGGTACAATTACGCATTATTTATTTTATAATAATTACTAGCTGGACCCGTGCACGACTCGTGCGAAGATTTTGTGAATTCATAGATATAAAGCGATTTTATTAATATAAAAAAACATTATTATTATTTTTTATATCAGGGGCCCGTGCTTCGCTGTGGAACTTTTTATTGGTTTTATAAATGTAGTAACCAAATAATAATTCTCCGCCAAAACAACTTTTCTCAAAGACAATTCAGACAGTAGAATATTTCGCCGTAGAATTCTTCCCCATAGAAATCTTCGCCGTAAAATTCTTCCCCATAGAACGCTTTACCGTAGAATTCTTCCCGGTAGAACTCTTCCCGGTAGAATTCTTCCCGTAGAGTTTTTCCCAGTAGAAGTTTTAGTGTAGTTAGTTTTAGTTTAGTTTAGTGAATTTTTAGTGTGGTGAGTTTTAGTGTGGTGAGTTTTACTGTGGTGAGTTTTAGTGCGGTGAGTTTTAGTGTGGTGAGTTTAAGAGTGGTGAGTTTCGGTGTGGTGAGTTTTTAGTATGGTTAGTTTTAGTGTGGTGAGTTTTAGTGTGGTGAATTTTTAGTGTGGTGAATTTTTAGTGTGGTGAGTTTTAGTGTGGGGAGTTTATTGTGTTGAGTTTTAGTGTGGTGAGTTTTAGTGTGGTGAATTTTGGTATGGTGAGTTTTAGTGTGATGAGTTTTGGTGTGTTTTAGTGTGGTGAATTTATAGTGTGGTGAGTTTTAATGTGGTGAGCTTTATTGTGTTAAGTTTTAGTGTGGTGAGTTTTAGTGTGGTGAATTTTGGTGTGGTGAGTTTTAGTGTGATGAGTTTTGGTGTGTCTTAGTATGGTGAATTTTTAGTGTGGTGAGTTTTAGTGTGGTGAGTTTTAAAGTGGTGAATTTTAGTTTTTTGTTTCATCTTTTTAGATTGTGTATGTGCTGAATTATGTCGTTTTGAAAGTTTAGTTTGTATGGGAGGTACCAAGGAGGTGTCCAATCCCGCCCATATATAGCCTATGACACCCTCCGGACTCCTTTGTATCCTGTGGCAAAATTTCAGTTAAATCGCTTCAGCGGTTTAGACGTGATGCTGGAACAAACAGACAGACAGACAGACAGACAGACAGACTGACAGACGGACTAAGAGTTTTATATATATAGATGAGTTTTACATTACTTGAAGTAACTGATTAATTTTTATTATAAAATGTTTCAATGCTTACAATAAAATTTTGGATACTTGACTATGTCCTAATAAAATATAAACAAAAAATCAGAAAATAATGATTAATTCATTTATTTTAAATTGTTGTTTGCTATTATTGTCATTATATTTATGAGAATCAACAACAAGAAGAATAACATGAAACTTTTATTAAATTTATACCAAAATATGATTACGACAATCATTCGGTAAACAATTAATTTGCATTTTGATAGTGCTGACATTAATTCTCATAGTTTTCTTAGTAATTCATATAATTGACACAAACATTACATTTTGATTGCTGTCAAAATCACATTAAAAATAATATATTTCCCCCACAATTTCCCTTTTAATAGTATCATTAGAAACAAATAAATTTAATATGATTTCAGCCATATTAAACATTTGAAAAACAATGTAAAACCAACACTGCTCATAACAAACATTATGTTATTGCTGTAATTATTTTTTGCACAATCATTATTATTTTTTGTCATGTACGTGTGCTTAAGCGTGTGTGTGTGCTTAAGCGTGTGTGTGTGCATGTCTGTGTTATATTGTGCGTGTGTGTGCATCAAGTGTGAAAATTATCCTTTGCTAAGAACATAGATTTAAACTTGAATTATTTCGTAATGAGTTGAATAAATGAATTGTTTATTACGCTACAGCGCAACGCAGCATCGTGCTTATTAGACGACGCATAGGTTGTTAGTAGCTCTAAACATCTGGGAATTTCTTGTGTTTATTATTTAGGTAAATTGTGCGCAGGTGGTAGTACTTGTCAGGTCTTATAAACCCGACTAATAATTTTCAACGCTATTTTAGACCTAGGAAAAAAATTGTTAAGACTTCAAAATAAGTTTTAGTGGAAAGGTAAGAGGTGTGCTTATATTTTAAGTAGTAGGATTTACATGGCATACATTATAATAATGTAGATATGAACTCTGTGGAGAATTTGGTTTAGGTTTGATATACATTTCATTGAACAGTTGTTGAAAAATATTTTAGTAATAATTTAAGCACAATTTTATATTTGCGGAAAATCCATACGGGTAATTTTATCTTAAAAAAAGGAATAATTCGGAATAATTTCGTCCCAAGTTAAACTCGCCAATTGTTATGCTATTTTGTTTGCGGATGGAACCTTTATTTTCTAACAAAAATACAAAATTTGTCTACCCTACGTTTGGTATTTTCTGACTAATGTGAAGAAAACTTCTAAACAAAACCGAAACGCGGATTCAAATAAATCGATCAGGAATCAAACGATTATAAAAACTTAAAAGTTTTTCTAAAAGCTCAAATATATCTCTTTGATGACTTTCATGGATTTTGGAAAAAAATGACCTTAAATATTTTTGGGGACAATGCAAAATAACGCATTCTTTAAACTTTCGTAAAATACGGATTTAAATAATTCGGTAATGACCTGGTAGATTTTAAGAATTCAAGAGTATTCTAAGAGGCTAACAAAACATCTTGATGACTTTTTTTGGATATTTTAACAAAATCATTGAAAAATTTTGGAGTCAATTTAAAATGCATTTAATGAAATTTCGTAAAACCAAATAATAAATAATTTCTTAATAATAAAAATAGTTTGCCACTCATTCCTGTAAGAACTTAGGCTGAGCTCTCTCACTATTTTGAGCTGTGCGTACTACATTTGTACTCAAAGTGGTGGGACCTACAGTTTATTGCCGAATCTGAACGGCGGGTGAGAGCTTTTCATAGGCAGTGTTTTACTCTCCAATGGTTGCCATTTACTGCCGAGAGGTAGCGCGGCATAAAACAAGGTTTTCTATGAAAAGATAATGTTAGCCCCATCCTTAGTCCAACGCACTAATCTCTGAGGTACCGACGCTATATCTTATTTATCACTAAATGCAAATTGCTAAAATATATCGGAATATTAGCATTTAATCATATATCATAATTAGTCTTGGCAGAAGGTCTCTTCAGACATGAATTCTTGCCTAAAAACCCTTGCACAAGCCTCCCAGCAGAAAATGTATGGTTTTTTCAGACTTGAATTCTTCTCTGAAAACACTGATCTGAAATCATCAGGTGAAAGCAAGTATTCAGATCTGAAATTTCAAACGAATTGTTAAAATTCCTTTACAGATTCAGCCCTGAATTCAATTCTCAGTTTTCAGATCTGAAAAACTAACTTTAGTATTGAAGAATACATATAATTCAAGCGTAATTTCTGGTCTCAGTCCTGAATATGTATTCAGACCTGAATATGTATTCTTCAGTGCTGAGCAATTTTCTGCTGTGTGATAATTTCTGCCCATGCCTGAAATCAACTGAACTATTTCCTTCCAATTTTCTTAGAAATGTCCACCAATTCATACATACATGAAATTTCCTAATACCTTTTCAAAATATCATCGAAGTATTCAGATCTGAAATTTCAAACGAATCCGACATGAATTATTAAAATTCAAACCTGAATTGAGTTTTCAGATTCAGGAATGACTCTTCAGTACTGAATTCAGTTCTGAAGTGTTGGAATTATTCGGGCCTGAATTCATTACTGAAGAGTCATTCCTGAATAATAGGCATGAATTATGTTCTAAATTGTTCAGTCCAGAATATTCAGAATTGAATTGAACCATGAATTCTTCATTGCTGATCGATTGCTGATCTAAATGAATAGAAATCTTATAGTTATATCGTGAGTTAAAACACACAAAAAATTTCACCAACTACCAGTATTCATCATATTGAATTAAATTGAATTAAAATCGTATTTTTTAAATGTTTTTCATTTTCAATATTTTTTTAACATCAAATTTCAAACACAAATTTGTCTGCATTTACACATTTATGTATTTATAATTCTTATACGAGTTATAATATTTAATAGCTAATTATGCGAAAACATCATATTAATGAATAATTGTACATCATATTGATGAATTTTGTTCATCAAACTATATTGATTTAAATATCATAAATCATATATGAATTATAAATACGTAAATGTGTAAATGAAGATGCATTTTTTTTTATGAAATGGTTTCAAAAATATTGAAAGCAATAAACATTAAAAAATACGATTTTAGTCCAATGAATAAAATCATTAATATGATGAATACTGGTTGTTAGTGAAATGTTGTTGTGTCATAGTCCCAATACCGCATTGACGAAAATTCATTTATCATGACTTCAGTTTTATCCCAAATTATTCAGATATTTAACCCACCCCTATTAGGCATATTATAACACAAATATTACACCAAGGTATATTAATGATATTTGATAATTTGACTCCTTGCCCTGACGCCATGGTATAAAATATATAATTAGTTTTTTTTTACCCTCACGCAGTTATTTTTTTTTTTCATAAATCCACCCCCGCAATTGTTATGATTTTGTGCGTAGTCACTGCTTCCTGTTGGTGTGGATTTATCCTGTCACCGTTACACCTTTGCACCTTTCGTGTATTTTCTGCGTTTTCATCATTAATTGTTTAAATGTTGATTTGTAAACCGATTAGGTGTGGAAAGTCCGCAGTCCGCCGCCGACTTTATGTAATACGTTGACTGTTTGAACTGACTTTCGGCAGGATTGTGTCAAAAACTTCAATAGGATCTGTGTTTTGCTCTTCGACGTTTTGTTTTAGTGCGAGGCGTCCTTAATTCGGGGAACTGCATGACATGCCGTGTCACGCGTTTCAACATGAGGGTTTGCGGTGACATGGCGTTGTTTATGGGGCACAAAAACATGCAATCGTAATTTGTTTGTATTAATTTCAACATTTGTATGAAATTACTTTTCGCTTTTTTTTCACTTTTTCTTCTTTTGTTTTACGCTAGGCACACCGTCGAATGGTGTGGGGGTCTCATAAATGTCAGTCGGTCTGAATGTTTTAATTAATTATACGAAACCATATTTTTGCTGCTCGGCAATGTCTGCAACAGAGTGTTAAACATTGCGTGATATATCGACAAATGCATGTGAAACAAAATAAGTATTTTTTGTTAATTTTTTTTTATTATAGTTATTAATTGTTAACGGCTTTTAAGATAGGTGATGACTAAACAGTCTAGAAATGGGACAAAAAAATAATTGTTTATGAAAATAAAAAATAAATATTTTTTTTTTTTGAAACTTACTGAATTTAAAAAAATAACTGGATTTTTAATGAAAATTTAAATTTTATAGTGAACAATTGAATTCTTAGTAAAATTTTGAATTTTTATTTGAAATTTTCACTTTTAGTGATAAATTTAATTTCTGGTGAATATAAATTGAATTTCTAATGAAAAATTGAATTTTTATTGAAATTTACTAAAAAATCAATTTTTCAATTTATCACAAAAAATTTAATTTTTAGTGAAAAATTGGATTTTATGGTAATAAATTTAATTTTGAGTAACTTTTTGAATTTTTAGTGATATATTAAATTTTTAGTGACAAGAAATTTTTAGTAAAAAATTAATTTTAAGTGAAAATATTTTTTTAATTTTTGAAATTATTACCATGGTAGCCAAATTGCAGGTTTTATGTGATAAACGAAAATTTTAAAAATTTATGCACTAAGTTTTCTATCTGA
Source organism: Dryomyza anilis (assembly GCA_951804985.1). Taxonomy (NCBI): domain Eukaryota; kingdom Metazoa; phylum Arthropoda; class Insecta; order Diptera; family Dryomyzidae; genus Dryomyza; species Dryomyza anilis. Next base: position 99,090,031 of record OX638132.1, read on the forward strand.
ATTTAGTCAACAACATGTTGTTTCAAAGCCACTTAATGTCAAGGTAAGAAAACAATTCTTAAAACTAACCAGACAAACTGCTTTAAATTATAACAATGTTTTCAGCATGTTTTCAGAAAATACTACCACTGAGTGAGGCTATAAACGGCAATCATAAACACCAATCATAACAAAAATAATGCAGACAGTAGCAAACTAACAATTTGCTTAAAGTGTAGAAACTCTCTCAATAAAAATAAAGTTTGCCAGCAGCATCACATGACAGAGAGAACTAAAATTGAAAACACAAGAAAATATTCTGCAAAGTTTTTCACATTTGAATAAAGTGGAAACACGGCCAAGAAATATGATCAAGCCAAACGGAAATAAGAAAAACAATTCAAAGTTGCCAAGCACTATGTCGACATGCGGAAGTGTGAAATAAGAAATACAATAAAATATATTTTTATATAACAATATGTTGTTTCATAAAAACTATATAAATTATTTTTATATAACTGTAAGGAAATACAATAAAAATATATATCAACTTTTCAAAATGGTGAAAGAAAATAGTTGAATAATAGCAATAAATAAATTAAAAATTTATTTTGAAAACAATCATAATTAGGAGTAAAAAAAAAAACAAACCAAAATTTAGGATTCAGAGTAAATTGTAGAAAAATCCGGTAAGATACAACCCCCAATGAAATAGTACCCAATCAGAGATTGAAAGCTTAACCGAAACTGATAACTATATCCGTTTAAAACTGTTTATGTGTTAAAACCGAATTCGTAACTAAAACCTTTAAACAGAAAAACCGATATTCAAAACCGATACAAACAGTTTCCGTTTTATATTTGTTCCTGTGTGAGACAAGTAGTGTTGTTCAAGACATTGACAGAATGGACTAAAAGTAACCTTTAAACAAAAAGCTAATCCGGTGCCAAGCTAGCTATATGATTGGCACCGGTTTACCGAAACCGTTTGATTATACAAATGAAAACCGTAATCGAAACCAAAATATCGTTTGGTTTGCAGTCTTTGTAACAAATTTTATTGTTTTAAATTCCAAAAATATGCTGTACGAAATAACCAGAAATATTGAATAAACATTTCAATTTCATAATATTCTGAGATTGACCTCCCGATCATTTATTCTCCGGTGACAACGATATCGGCTACAATTCGTTTTTAAATCGGTTGCATATCATACACCTATGAGGTACAGGGTATATTAACTTTGTGCATATATTGTGACGCCCTTAGGAGGCGTGTCCGGTATGGAAAAGTATATATATTCTTGATCAGCATCACTACCCGAGTCCGTTTAGCCATGTCCGTCTGTCTGTCTGTCTGTCTGTCCCTCTTGCTGTCTTGCTGTCCGAATACAGAATAACTTGAGAAATACTGAATGCGATGAAATTTCGTCTCAATATATTTTATCAAAAAGTAGGAACTGAGTTTGAAAATGAGCCAAATCGGTCAACGGACACGCCCACCTCCCATACAAGTCACTTTTATATAACTCTTTCGGAACTAATAACTCGAAAAGTATTAAAGGTATAGTTATAAAATTTAAAAGGTATTGTTAGAATTCACCTAAAAATATGTGGTCCAAAAATGGGCGTAATCCGCCCACTTTTTTTTTTCATTATTTCCCGGGTTTTCATAGTGGAAATTTGATCCGTAAATTATTAAAATCAAATCTATGAAATATTAGCCTTTCAAAGTTTTAAATATAGGCGTGGTCCGCCCAATTACATTTTTCAAATTTATTTTTTTTAGTTTTTTAAACTTTATATAATTTTTTTAATTTATGGGGATATAAGACGTAAATTTCTGATATATGAATAATATTCTGAGGGTTAATATCCCCACCAAAAGTGTAGGGTATTCCATAGTCGGGCCCGACCGACTATAAAAATCCGCCCCATGTGACCGAACTTACCCATGTGACCTAACTTTACCAACTCGTTGATTCATGTATTAAACGAAACCTTGAGTACGCTCGTTTTAAGAGTTTTATTGTTGCCAGCATTTAAACCCTACAAAAAAGTAAAAAAATTAAAATTTTTGAATATGAAAAATAGTTGGAAAAACAAAACAAATATTGAAGAAATGTTCGATTCATAGAGCGAAACGAATGAAACTTTTGAAATACGTTATACCAATTTTAAATGAAGGGGAATGAAAACGGATTACACGCAAATAAAAAACATGGTTGTGGTGATCATATTTGAAGGGCATCATACTATGATTGGGGGTTATGGTTGTAGGAAGCCATATAATTTGTCTAATATGATGCTCAGTGACAATATTGCGTACCATAATATGATCTTCATTGCCAATAGTACGATTTTCTACAACCATACCATGGTCCTCAGTGACCATACGCCAATCTTACACAACCATACTGTGGTTGTCAGTGACCATACTATGGTTGTCAGTGACCATACTATGGCTGTGAGTGACCATATTATGGTTGTGAGTGACCATAATATGGGTGTCAGTAACCATAGTATGATTGTTAGTGACCATACAATGGTTGTCAGTGATCATAGTATGATTCCACACAACAATACTAAGGTTGTCAGTAATCGTATTTCGATTGCCATTAAGTGAGAATTATATGGTTGTAAATAATAAATTATTATAGTATGATCAGTCTATATTATGGTATGATTGGTATTGACCATACTTTGTTCGTGGCGGTCTTTATCGTAATCATAACATGGTTCTTATCAACCATATTTTGGTTTTTCAGAAATACAATCATATTATAATAAATAGTCTACTATAATATGATTTTAGCGACCTTATTATTGTTTAAATAAAATGGAAAATACTATACTTTGATTGTGACAACCATGTAGGAAGGTAAAGACCATAGCATGGTTGTCGCGATCATGTCGCAACCATATTATTCTCTGCGTGTAGAGTCACACCATAATAAAAAGATACATGATTAGGGGGTAAATTGATAATTTATTTTTAATTTTTCGAAAAATGGACGTCAAATGATTTTTAGGGTAGTTCTATTAATACATTTAATAAAAAATTTAATGGTGCTCTAATGAAAAAAAATAATAAAAGAATCCCCGAATTATAAAAATTAAATAAACCTCAAACTTAATGAAATAATACCCAAAAACTATGCTCTGGATTTCATTTAAATCAATATTTAATAAAACCGTATGTAAAAATTGAAGAACCCCTAATATTAATTGAAATTACATCCGAAATGGTATGGAACATATTTGGGGCTGATTTAAAGGGCTATTAAAAAATGCTATTTTGTGGTTTAAAATAATTCTACATAAATCTATTCGTAAGGTTTACTATAGAATCTATCTATGAATAGATCAATCATGTATTTTATGATTTTTTTTAAAGTGACCATATTAAATAATTCAAATTCGGGTACTATATTTAGAGGGTGTACTGCAAGAAAATATTATAGGTAGAAAAAAGTTTGAAATTTTAGTACTTGATTCGAACTGTGTTCTACATAACAATAAATTATGTTGATGCTAATCATTGGATTTAAAATGTCAAAAAAAAAAAAAACAAAATAGTCTAAAAAATCAAAATTTTTCATATTTATACCCAAATGCCTTAAAAACATATCAGACTATTGATATTAGTCCTGAAAATAAAAAGAAAAATTGCGTTTTAAGTTTTTTGAAAAACTAGTTTCTAGTTTTATTCACAGTATTGAGTAAAGGCGTCTTATATTTCGAATCTAATATTCTAAAAAACGTAATAGAATTTAAGTAATTTTAGATATAATAGTTTGGCACTACAGTCCTGTATAGAACTTCGGCCGAGCTCTCTCACCATTTTGAGCTGTGCGTGTTATATTTGTACTCAAAGTGGTGGGACCTTCAGTTTATTGCCGAATCCGAACGGCGGGTGAGAGCTTTTCATAGGCAATGGTTTTACTCTCGTAGGTTTGCCATTTACTGACGAGCGGTAGCGGGGTATAGAAAAATGTTTCTATGAAAAGATGTTGTTAGCCCCAGTCCAGGCTTGAACCGGGGACCTTTCGGCTCGCAGTCCAACGCACTCAGCTTCCGCGGCTATGAAGTAAAATCAACAAAATCGTTTTATATTACTAAGATCCAGGTTTTCAGTCATATTTTGAAATTAAACTTAGTTTAAACTTGATATCTATTTGACAATAGCCAACATATCACAAATTTTCAAAGCGATATATTACTAATTGATTGTCTATTTACAATATTTAATATCATTCGATTGATGTAATTAGGAACTATGGATGTTTTAAAAAGTTCGAAAAGTTTAAACTAAGTTTAAACTAAGTTTAAACTTGCACTGAAAAACTGGACCTCAAAATTACTAATTGGCTGTCTTTCTACAAAATTTAATGACATTTGGTTGTTGTAATTAGGAACTATGGACGTTTTGAAAAGTTCGAAAAGTTTAAACTAAGTTTAACGTCGCACTGAAAGACTGGAACTAAAAATTACATTAACTTCAAAATTATAAATTTGTATTTGTTAAAAGTCTCTACGATATTTATTCAATTTATTACAAGTGCTACGCATATATTTTGACTCAAAGCTCAATTTAATGAAAATTCTTTTGACTCACTATTTGACTTTTGAAAAGGATTGTTCAAAGGAAAATGTGTCTATGCTGCCATAAGACTTTACAATGTGCTCCATTCAACCAATTGCAAATAAATGTCAGGCACTGTGTAGTATTAAACTCCTTGAATTCGGAAACATATTCTAGATCATAGTATTTTGTTTTTCGACACACAAAATAACCCCAACACAAAGAAAAAAAAAACAAAAATATATTTTCTGTTTTATTGTTTTGTCTCCTGTTGGGAGGGTCCGTTCTGCTGTTAGTAGAACCGACTCGACGTTAAGTTTTTGTGTTGGTCACACATATTTGCGGTACCGCAGCAGCCGCTCTGACATAACAATAAAAATAGCATCACATGAACTATTATTGCAATAATAATGGGTGTTTAAATGAATGCGAGAACGGTCAGCAGACCCACATGTCCTGCGGGCGGGCTACAAGTGCTGGCACAAAACTTCTTTGCGGGGAGATAGGGTTCCATAAGGAGCTCCATGCAATGGGTCACATTAATGTGGCAGCACGAAAAGCACAAAAGTACGGCTGTGCAAGTGTGCGTTATATGTTTTATAATAAGGACACACACAAATTATCGCCTCGTTATTTATGTTTGAGGCTTAAAGATGCTGCTATAAGGGCTCGTAATTTTTGTGCGGTTGCCGAAAGTGACCGCATTTAGAACCCAGGCACATGATGATTATATTGGGAGGTTCAAGGCATACTGTTTTGGGTAAACAATATCCTGCTGCTGCTGATAACTTCAAAAGTGTGAGTCGCATACATTAGCGGACACTTGCGCAAAAATAGAAATAAATCAGTTCATAAAATAGCATAGTGAAAAATAAAAAAAAAATAAATCATATGATATATGCGTCTTAATGCGCTTTAATCGGCTTATTGCAAAACCCCACAATGCTGCTTAAATTCCAATACCATTCTATACAAAATACAACGACGACATTGCATAATCTCCCTCCGTACAATTATTAGTTCTTATTTAAGTTTCGTTCGCATGACCAACATTTGTACTTTAGTATCCTGCATATTGGAACAAAGTGAGTCGACAAATTCTATGCAATGAATTGTGCTTGAATTTCATTGCAAATGCAGTCCGAGTGTCCATTTTATTAGGAAAAACTAAGCTTGTCAAATGCAGCAAATAAAACTAATACAAAAACAAAATTTATTTACTACAAACAACTGATTGAATGGAGCTCTACAAATATAGTAGGTACATGTTACGAAACACAGACAATATAAATGCTACAACTAAATGCTGACTGACTGACAGACAGACAGTCTACGACAAATATGTATTGTGTAGTATACAAAAAAAAAACCTGAATAGTTTTATAAAATTCTTTTGTAAAGATTTACATAAATGCTATGAAAGAAGCCAAAGAGGACATTTTTCCTTATGTATTACCGGTTCAGGTTTAAGTTTTATTGTTTGGGATTATGTTTTTTTTTCAGAATTCTGTTTTTCGTATACATGGTTCTTAAGGTTTAAAGCAGAAAATCCATAGTGACATCTAGTTATATTTGACGCTTTATTATTAGGTTTTATTTATAATATTTTTTTATATAAATACTTGTAGCCACGGTAGCTCAGTGGTTAGTGCGTTGGACTGCGAGCCGAAAGGTTCCCTGTTCAAGCCTGGACTGGGGCTAACAACATCTTTTCATAGAAACATTTTTCTATACCGCGCTACCTCTCGTCAGTAAATGGCAAACCTACGAGAGTAAAACATTGCCTATGAAAAGCTCTCACCCGCCGTTCGTATTCGGCAATAAACTGTAGGTCCCACCACTTTGAGTACAAACTTAACACGCACAGCTCAAAATGGTGAGAGAGCTCGGCCGAAGTTCTATACAGGACTGTAGCGCCAAACTATTATACTTGTTTAGACAATACTATTTTGAGAATGTACTAAATTCTAAATAATCTGTTTTTTGTATACAATACCTTTGAAATAGTGTCTAATGTATCTTAATTCGAATAATCTTGCTAATATTATTTATTATTAAAACCAAAATATTCAGCGGAAAACTCAATTAGTTGGCATCACTATAGTCTTCTCTCATTAACTTGTTTCGGTGAGATGCTTGGGACTGTTTGACTTTATTTTGTATACCTCTGCCACAGTCATTCGCTCTGTGTAAAAAAGAAAAAGTACAACAAAAAACCAGTTTCTGCTATATGTAACCAACGAATTCGTTTATTTCTGCGCGAGGAACGACCTGTCGTAATTCGTTCGTTGTGTTGTTCGTTTAAACCACAATATGTAGAGAACGAATTTTCAATACATGGTGTAGTAAAAATAAGACAAATGTATTTAAATCTCAACAAAATGAGGTAGATCGAAATTTTTTCAAAACAAAGACATAAAATGTATTAAATTTACTACAATAATTTGGTTGATGTATGAATTTGATTTGTTTTTACTACATTATTGCATGGAAAACAATTACATAAATTTACTGTGTTTCTGTTTACAGTTTTGAGTATATATATAGTCCAGAAAAATACATATGCTATTCATTTTACTACATTTTTATATTTCATAATAAATTTAAAAAATTACAATATTGCATTTATTTATTCTTCAATCATTTTTCATTCAATATTCATTTTTCATTCAAATTTCACACATATTTAGAAAACTTAAATTTCCGCATTTATTTTTACTGCATTCTACAATTATTTTATTAATTATGTGTTATTTTTATATACTCTTGTCAAAATGAATATAACAATTATATATTCCTGATGATAAAAATGAGCGCATAACTAAATATTACATTACGTAGTAAAAACAAATCAAATAAATGCAAATAAGTAAATACAGTAATAGTACATTAAAAAACAAATATAAAAAATCTAAGGTAGGTAACCTAGGGTAAAGTGGGAAATGGTGTAATGTGGAAAAATGCTATTTGTTGAAATGTCTTTGTATTTTTAGACAAAAGAAAGCTACTGCCATGTGTTACTTAATATGGTATCCACTTTTTCATCCATGATTTAATTCAAAAGTGTACCATATTATTTCTTTTTGAGAACAAGAAAATGTATTATAGAGTGTTTGTGATTGCTTTAAAAACGTATGCAATTTCGACGTTTTAAATTAAATAAGTTTATTTAAAATTAACCTCTTTTGTATTTCTTTAAAAATACAAAAAGGTTTTTCAAATAAATGGTACTAAACCAATTAGAAATTGTGATATAGCCCAGTCTGCCATGTCTCGGAGATTTTCGATACCTCGAAGCTTTCTCGAATAACTTAGATAAAAAATTCGATCACGTTGCTTTCTCGATTTTAATTTTTAAAAATGTTCATACATTCAAATTTTTTGACAAGATACGATATTTAAACATTTATCAAATCGATATCGAAATATTTTTCGCATCAATCTCGAACTTTGATCATTTTTTTCTCGATATCGTTCCGATTTCGAAAAATTTCTAGTATCGAGAAAACTCTGACAGAACGTTTCGATTTAGGCCCAATTTGACGTATGATATCGTTATGGGAACGGGTCCGATACCGTGTGATTTCTCCATCTACTCGCAATGATCTCGTAACGATATCGATACGAATGGCATACTGGGAGAAAGAGGATATATGGGAACCTTTTTTAGTTGTTGTGGGAAATGTTATTTAAGCAATTCTAACGGAGAACGAGTAATTGCAGGTTTTATTATATTTAAATATATTGTTTCTGGTAGCAATTATGAATATTCACTATTTTTTCGTTCAGATAATTTTTACCTTATTTTTTTTCGAAATTTTTTTTTATTGAAATTTTAATTTTTTTGAAATTGTTTTTTTTTTGTAAATTTTATTTTCCGAAAAAAAAAAATTTTTTTTCAATATTTTTTTTTTCGTAAATTTTTTTTTTCGAAAAAATGTTATTTCGGACGAATTTTTATATTCGGAACATTTTTTTTGTCCTAAAATTTTTTTTTCCGATAATTTTTTTTTTAACTTTTTACTGTTATTTTTTACAACACTTTTTTTTCGACTTATTTTATACATTTTTTTTTTTTAATATTATGAATAAATTCATTAATATGACAATTCAAATTCATTGTATTGAATATATTGTTCATATACATATATAATGAATGCATTCTTTTATATGTCATTTAATGAACGGTGGTATCAATATGATGAATCTGGTAGTTGGAGAAAAAATTCATAATATTTATGAATAAATTCATCATATTAAATATTTTTTTTTTGTGTATATACTTCAGAAGAATTTTAAAAAATATCTTTTTTAAAGGCAGATCAAAATGTTTCCCACTTTACCCTAGTCTTCCCTACTACATTAATTGAGATACCAATGTACGTCTTACTGATAGGGGACTAGAAACAATGGAGTTTTATGTAATTAACTGTGTACAATATAAAGAACTATTTTCATTTTTATTGAAATAATAATTATAGTGCCTATATATTTTTCTATTACAATAAATCACTCTTTATTACCACAACCTTATTATGCACTATGGAATGATGTGAATTGAATGCCGAATGATGTAATGTGAAAATTGATTTATCACTTAAAAACATACCTAAATATTTAATTTCATATTCACCATGATCATTACATCGTACATACATATTTAATTGAACACAGGCCGATTAGTCTTCATAATGAGATAAAACTTACTTGCCTAATATATGCAAATTGACAGTTTCTATCAAATAATTATATAATCAGTAGAATTAAATAGAATACATTCGAATACATTTAGCATATGCACAGAATTAATATACAATACAAATTGGGTGCCCTCAATTCAGAGAGACAGACAGACAGACCGAGAGACAGGCAAGGCAGACCGACCGACCGACAGTAGGATATACAGCCTCAATCCAGTAATATGTGGTATTTGGCTGTTTGGTTGGTGGCTGCTTGTTTGGTTGGATTTTCAATTAAATTTGCAAAACTAATTAATCGCATATCGTCGTGTCGCCTGATGAAATAATGAATTAGTTGCAGTATTGTTGACCTGCAGCGCACTTCATTGAATTACAATAAAACCGTAAAATTTGCTTATTAGATAAACGATTTAATTTGCATTAAGTGCGCACAATACAAATCCAATCATACAGAAACACATACATTTAGCTTTGGGAACCGCACTCGTACGTTCAGAATGACAGACAGACGGAGAAATACCGTCCGTCAGTACGTCTGACATGACTGGCTGACATGTGGTCTATGCACACGAATCAATTTGGCGTATTTAACGCATTCTTCGAGTATATCTGTTATATAGGTTGGCTGCTATAGAACCTCGAGTTCCCTAATCAATGTCCTGAATGGGCCTAGTACTGTGACCATCAATCAATCTGTGTAAATTGCGAGAAATTGGACATTCTTAACCCATTTTTACAGTGAAATATTGAATTTTTAGTGAATTTTTAGTGAACAATTGAATTTTGAGTGAAATATTAAATTTTGAGTACAATTCAATTATGAGTGAAAAAAGTTAATTTTGATTTTTTTTGAAAATTGAATTTTGAGTGAAATATTCAAATTTGAGTGAAAATTTGAATTTTTAGTGATATATTGAATTTTGAGTGAAAATTCAATATTGAGTGCAAAAATTTAATTTTGATTTAAATATTGAATTTTGAGTGAAAAATTAAATTTTAAGTGAAAAATTGAATTTTTAGTGACAAGTTGAATTTTAGTAAAAAAAATTTAATTTGCATTTAAAATGGAATTTTGAGTTTGCGATTGAATATTGATTTTTTAGTGAAAAATTGAATTTAAAGTGAAATAATTTTTTTTTAGTTATATATTGACTTTTTAGTTTGAGTGAAAATTTTTGTTATATATTGCATAATTGATTTGTGAGTGAAAAATTAAATTTGGAGTGAAAAATTGAATTTTGATTGAAAAATTGAATTTTGTGTGAAAAATTTAATTTTTATTGAAAATACTGCATTTTTTTTAGTAAAAATTTAGTTTTTATTGAACAGTTGAATTTTAAGTGAAAAATTAAACTTTGAGTGAAACATTTAATTTTGAGTGAAAAATAGAATTTTGAGTGAAATATTGAACTTTGAGTGAAAAATTTATTAAAAATAAAATTTATTTAGTGAAAAATTGAATGTTATTGAATAATTGATTTGTGAGTGAAAAAAAAAATTTTGTGTGAAAAATAAAAATTTGAGTGATAATTGAATTTTTAGTGAAAAATTGAATTTTTAGTGAAAAATTGAATTTTTAGTGAAAAATTGAATTTTTAGTGAAAAATTGAATTTTTAGTGAAAAATTGAATTTTTAGTGAAAAATTGAATTTTTAGTGAAAAATTGAATTTTTAGTGAAAAATTGAATTTTTAGTGAAAAAATGAATTTTTAGTGAAAAATTGAATTTTTAGTGAAAAATTGAATTTTTAGTGAAAAATTGAATTTTTAGTTTAAAATTGAATTTTTAGTGAAAAAATTAATTTTTAGTGAAAAATTGAATTTTTAGTGAAAAATTGAATTTTTAGTTTAAAATTGAATTTTTAGTGAAAAATTGAATTTTTAGTGAAAAATTGAATTTTTAGTGAAAAATTGAATTTTTAGTGAAAAATTGAATTTTTAGTGAAAAATTGAATTTTTAGTGAAAAATTGAATTTTTAGTGAAAAATTGAATTTTTAGTGAAAAATTGAATTTTTAGTGAAAAATTGAATTTTTAGTGAAAAATTGAATTTTTAGTGAAAAATTGAATTTTTAGTGAAAAATTGAATTTTTAGTGAAAAATTGAATTTTTAGTGAAAAAATGAATTTTTAGTGAAAAATTGAATTTTTAGTGAAAAATTGAATTTTTAGTGAAAAATTGAATTTTTAGTGAAAAATTGAATTTTTAGTGAAAAATTGAATTTTTAGTTTAAAATTGAATTTTTAGTGAAAAAATTAATTTTTAGTGAAAAATTGAATTTTTAGTGAAAAATTGAATTTTTAGTGAAAAATTGAATTTTTAGTGAAAAATAGAATTTTTAGTGAAAAATTGAATTTTTAGTTTAAAATTGAATTTTTGTGAAAAATTGAATTTTTAGTGAAAAATTGAATTTTTAGTGAAAAATTGAATTTTTAGTGAAAAATTGAATTTTTAGTGAAAAATTGAATTTTTAGTGAAAAATTGAATTTTTAGTGAAAAATTGAATTTTTAGTGAAAAATTAAATTTTTAGTGAAAAATTGAATTTGTAGTGAAAAAATGAATTTTTAGTGAAAAATTGAATTTTTAGTGAAAAATTGAATTTTTAGTGAAAAATTGAATTTTTAGTGAAAAATTGAATATTTAGTGAAAAATTGAATTTTTAGTGAAAAATTGAATTTTTAGTGAAAAATTGAATTTTTAGTGAAAAATTGAATTTTTAGTGAAAAATTGAATTTTTAGTGAAAAATTGAATTTTTAGTGAAAAATTGAATTTTTAGTGAAAATTTGAATATTGAGTGAAAAATTGAATATTGAGTGAAAAATTGAGTTTAGATTGAGAAATTGAATTTTTAGTGAACAATTTTATTTTGAGTTAAATTAAAATTTTATTAAAAAATTTAAAGGATTCAGTAAGGGTTAACTAAATTACTGCGAAATTCTCCTGCACATCGGCTTTTAAGTAACAGTGAATGAGAATTAATTTTAGATGCTCTCTCACACGCACATCAGCCAGCCATCCGCACTTTGTCTTGTTCTTGTTATCCATCTCAACGCATCCGTTTGGCAAATTGTATGGCGCTCGAATCGGATAGAATCGGGTCGCCTCTTCCCGGGAATGGCAGTTCCTGACTCTGCTGATTTGTATTAATGTTTTAATGTTGTTGTGTGAGCTACACAACGAGGTGATTGTTGTGTAGTTGCGACGCGTTAATATCTTCGAAATTCAACGGTTGCTCAGCAACTCGTATGTCTTAAGGACTTGTTTTTGATAATTAAATTAGTTGTATGCCTTCGTGTTAGTTAGTGTGGCTCTTTGTCTGTGTGCATACTATGTAAGTATATGTGTGAGTGGACTGTGTGTGTGTGTCTTAATATCCTTCGCTCATGGGCACCCGACTCTCGTCATTGGCCCCCCCCCCCCCCCCCCATTCGACCGACACTCAGGTCCGTTGTTATTTTGTGCAGCTAAGCCTTTCGTAAATTGATTAATAATATTAATGTTTACACATCAAATTAGCTAACATATACGTTAACATATTTCAATGTGTGTGAGTATGTGTGTCTGAATGTGTGTAGTCCTGTGTGTGTTTCTATTGGCATGTCCACTAAATGTCTCTATAGTGGATGCTATATCTAGGCTATATCTAGGCATTATGTGAGAATTATCGCCGTGTGTTTATAATAATAATTATTTGTAGATTCAATTAGCATAAACTTAATTAATGTGAACTGAATACTAGCCCTGATTTATACTCTTTATGCTTTATAGATGTTCATAAATTATATTGATCCATAGTCTATATTTACAGACACAAATTAAAAAGTTGAAAAAATATGCCTGTGTTGAAAGGGTAGTTCAAACAATTCCGGATTTAAGAAAAATAACAACATATTATATATTACTTCGATTTCGTAATTCGAAAACCTATATACACAATTTTAAAATTGTGGGTATCAAACAATTTTAAAATTGTGTATGCCTTTTTACACAGTGCCAACAAATTCAAAGCACATTTAGAAGTTACACGTTGCAAAAAAGGGGCTCTCCCAAACATTATTTTGCAGGCATGTTTCTAATTTTATGCAAACATAATTTATAATTGACTGATAAATCATTTGTAAACATTTCTAATGAGACTTGAACAGTGTTGTAATGAGCTCTGACTTACTTTATAATATCCCGGAAACATTTTAATGTTGCTGCTTAAAATGGAGTATGTTCTAATGGAAACATAATAATTACTACATCCAAATAAAATAAATATTGGAACCGAAATATAAATATGTTCAAAATAAAACATGATTTTGAACGACCTGAATATAAATATGTTTCCAGTGAAACATATCAGTTGTTTCAGTACAAAAAGTAGTATGTTTGCATAGAAACATATTTTAATATTTTTGAAAAGAAATCCTGAAAATAAAATAAAAATAAAATGTTGTTTTTTTATAAATTTTTATTAAAAATCTTTAAACATGCACAATGGGAATTTATAATAATTAAATTCATATTCAATTTTTAAATGCATAAATAAATAATTCGTTTAAAATTGCAAGTACAAGTGACAATGACAATGTCAATCAATGAATGCACAATTGCACCAGCAGACGCATTTACAGTTGATCTCAGTACAGCACATATCGTAGGCAAGGAATTTACGGAGGCTTTTTTAAAAAATCATGCCAAATTCTGTTTGAAAATCGAAACACAGATTTTTATTTGTGGTTTTCACTCTGTTACTATTTGCACTTTTTGTACCACAATTTAAATATTAATTTAATTTACAAATAACAAAATTATTACCAACGCGAACATGTTTTCTCAACGAACAACAAAAGACACGTACGCAGAAAATGCCGAGTTGACACTCGGTGACCGTAGGTTGAAAATTCTGCTCAACGAGTGCCAACTTCGTATACAAGAAGAATGTTGCAAGAATACACTTATTTAAATCCAATTTCTTTTTCGTTTGTTTGTAAACGTCAATATGATTAAACGATGGCGTCGGTAGAAAATGCTGCACAACGTTGCGAACTTCGTCAGTCGATAAATTATCGAATTAAGACGTGCGTTGCGAACATAGGTTGTATTTAGATTTGATTAGCATTTTTTGTGTTTCGAAACATAGTTTTAAACAAGTAAATTGCCAAGAAATAGTTTATTCAAATGGAATTAAAATTTTATGTTGATATTGTAACATATTTATGGTAAATTTGACAAATTCTGCTGGACAATATAATAATGTTTACACGTGAACAAAAATAAATTCAATTTCGAATATAATTTAATTACACTTCATTCCTAATACATGTATGGTAATTTCGTTTAACTTTTTAATTACATTCAAACATATTCAAAAAAATATTTACTATCCGTGTATAAATGTAGCCATTTAATGACAAAATCGATATTTTTGTTTATTTAATTTAAAACCGATCTGAAATAACAATAGGGATATTCATTAATTCAATTCACGGTCAGACAAAATTAAAATTTGATGTAGTAATTGTTGAAAAAATTATTGGATACATCGATATAGTAATGTTTAATCAATTATTTGAGAAATGGCCTATTTTTAAATTTTTTTTATAATTTTTTTCTTTTTTTTTATCCTTTTTATACCCTACACCTATGAGGTACAGGGTATATTAACTTTGTGCATATATTGTAACGCCCCTTAGGAGGCGTGTCCGGTATGGAAAAGTATATATATTCTTGATCAGCATCACTACCCGAGTCCGTTTAGCCATGTCCGTCTGTCTGTCTGTCTGTCTGTCCGTCTTGCTGTCTTGCTGTCCGAATACAGAATAACTTGAGAAATGCTGATCAGAATGCGATGAAATTTTGTCTCAATATATTTTATTTAAAAGTACGAACTGTGTTTGAAAATGAGCCAAATCGGTCAACGGACACGCCCACCTCCCATACAAGTCACTTTTATATAACTATTTCGGAACTAATAACTCGAAAAGTATTCAAGGTATAGTTATAAAATTTAAAAGCTATTGTTAGAATTCAAATAAAAATATGTGGCCCAAAAATGGGCGTTATCCGCCCACTTTTTTTTCATTATTTCCCGGGTTTTCATAGTGGAAATTTGATCCGTAAATTATTAAAATTAAATCTATGAAATATTAGCCTTTCAAAATTTTAAATATAGGCGTGGTCCGCCCAATTACATTTTTCAAATTTATTTTTTTAGTTTTTTATACTTTATATAATTTTTTTTTAATTTATGGGGATATAAGACGTAAATTTCTGATATATGAATAATATTCTGAGGGTTAATATCCCATTCCAAAGGTGTAGGGTATTCCATAGTCGGGCCCGACCGACTATAAAAATCCGCCCCATGTGACCGAACTTACCCATGTGACCTAACTTTCCCAACTCGTTTTTAAGTTATTTTTTTCGAATTATTTTCTAAAAACATTTTTTGTTTTTGAAAAATTCGTAAAAAAGTGTTCATCAATGAATATATTAAAAAAAATATATTAGTTCAACAATATTCATAATATTTAATATTATATTCATATATATTATGGACAAATTCATAAATATTATGATTATATTCATCCATATGAGGATTCAAATTCATTTATTGATTATTTCGTTCTGATGATGTTCGATAGTATAAATAAATTCATTTATATAATGAATGCATTAATCATTATGTCGTTTAATGAATGGTAGTATCAATATGATGAATCTTATAGTTGGCGAAAAAATGCATAACAAATATGAATAATTCATCATATTAAAAATTCTTTTTCTCTGTGAGTGTACCAAGATAAATAACCTATATTTAAAACATTTGATTTTATAAATTCAACATCAGTCTAAATATAGAATAGTTCTATGTGTCAAGGTGTCAATTATGCGATACAATTACAAATGCATTCACCTGCATAGATATTCATTTATTTCCGTTCGATTTGCCACAAATGTTCTTCCCTGTCACTTTTCAATTTGCAACAGCATCTTTGAAGCAAGAAATTTGAAATGCATAGGATAGACAAAAATGTGCAACGTAGCCTAATATTTGGCACATAAATATGTGAAACATTTCACAATGAAACGAGAATCTGATAGAATTCGTATAGTTTAGGCAAATGGCAAATTTCACAATTTATAAATTACAATACTAGGTGGTACTAGGTGTTGTACACAAATAGAAACAGAGCAAGCAAATGTAGTAAATGGAGAAACTTGAAATTAAATAAAATGACACAGAAATTGAAATTAGAACGTAAACCTACCTGAGCGCATACATATTATATGACACATGAAACCATTATGCAAAACCAGTCAAGAACAACAAGAACACATGCCATGCCGTACATTTCAAATGCAAATGCACCGACACCGGCACCTGCACCAACAACGCCAAGCCCAACACAAAATAAAACACATTTAAACAAACAAAAATTAAATATTCAGGATAAATGCATCTAAGCCTATACCAAAAAATATAGTAATCATAGGGAATACATGAATTATATAAAATGTACATAAAGTTCCGAAAATTTTATATAATCACATAAAATATTATAATATTTATAAAATATTAATTTAATTTAAGAATTATATGTCGTTGTAGAACTAAAAGTCACCAAATACATTTTTATGAAAATCATAAATTCCAAATTTGTCTGTTATTATTATAAAAAAGTTATTGATACATTTTTAATTTTGAAATAACAATTGATAGATTCACATTTTCTTAGACAAATTTTGAGACCATCGATCAGAAATTGACAAATGATATATAAATATATTTGTAAATGGATAATTGGCATTTTGAAAATGTTGTTGGTGACTTTTACATCTACAAAAACAATATATTTTTTAAATCTATTTGTGGTATAGAGAATGCTATAAATATGAATTACATAAATAAATTTTTATTTTTTTTGAAGTAGTCTTCCGGAGTCACAATCTCTGTCATATCTCAGAAATATTTCGGTCATATTTACAAAAACACACACAGGTAAATAGAAGTTTGTTGGAAATATTTTGTAGTTTATGAAATTTAGGAGAATTATAAAGGCAGATTAAAGTCATATTTGGGAAACGGCCAGAAAATTTGCATCATTTGCTACAGACTCCACCTTTTGTTTGCAGGAAATATTTCGAAAGAATATTTCTAAGCTAAATAACAATAAATTTTTTTTGTTTTGTATGTTATATTTGGACATATCTCCGGCAAACCACAGTTAAATGAAATTTTCTAAAAGCATATAATATAATATCGTCACTATCATGCCAAAGGGGCGAATGTGTAATTTTTGACATTTGCATTTTTTTACATTTTTGAATGTAGTTTTTCCTCAAGTATACTGTGCTAAAATCGCCTGTCGTTTTGTTGGATATATCTAGCCACAAAAGTCAAAACCAAAAGGGCGAATTAGAAAAATTAAAAATCTTGTCATGCCATAACTATTTATTGGTACGAGATAAAATAGTAGTGTGAAGGCATTTATTGTTTGTTTTTAAAGCACCTATCGATCTGCATCATTAATTAAAAATATTTTGTCAAACATTAATTTGCCATTTGTTATTTTTCAGGAAAAAATGTTTGGCAACATAATTTTTAAATAATGATGCACATCAATAG
This sequence comes from Dryomyza anilis, assembly GCA_951804985.1. Classification (NCBI taxonomy): domain Eukaryota; kingdom Metazoa; phylum Arthropoda; class Insecta; order Diptera; family Dryomyzidae; genus Dryomyza; species Dryomyza anilis. Next base: position 99,107,912 of record OX638132.1, read on the forward strand.
GTGCTTTGAAAACAAATAGTAAATGCCTTCACACGCCCTTTTGGCATGACAAGATTTTCAATTTTTACAATTTCTTCGTTTTTTGCTATAGCTTTTTATTCGTGCAAGATGAAATAGTAGTTTAGAGAAATAAGTTGTCTGTTTTTAAAGCACCTATCAATTGGCATCATTATTTAAATTTGCCAAACAAATTTTCCTTCAAATAACAAATGGCAAATTAATGTTTGGCAAAATATTTTTAAATAATGATGCCAATAGATAGGTGCTTTGAAAATACACAATTAATTCCTTTACATCACTATTTTATTTTGAGCTAATAAAAAGTAATAGCATAAAAAACAAAAATATTTCCGTTTTGGTCAGGATATAGCCTCACAAAATTCGTATTTATAATTCAGTAAATTGTCCGAATCCAAAGATATTTTATATACGTTATAATAATTCAAGAATAAACCAAAATAACAAAAAAAATTGAAAAAAAAAACTAAATTGTCTAATTTTTAAAGCACTTCAAACTATAAAATTTGATTTCCCAACATTTTGAAAAATTCACAATCGCCCCTTTGGCATGACAGTGACGATATAATAGTTTGGCGCTACAGTCCTGTATAGAACTTCGGCCGAGCTCTCTCACCATTTTGAGCTGTGCGTGTTATATTTGAACTCAAAGTGGTGGGACCTACAGTTTATTGCCGAATCCGAACGGCGGGTGAAAGCTTTTTCATAGGCAATGGTTTTATTCTCGTAGGTTTGCCATTTACTGACGAGAGGTAGCGCGGTATAGAAAAATGTATCTATGAAAAGATGTTGTTAGCTCCAGTCCAGGCTTGAACCGGGGACCTTTCGGCTCGCAGTCCAACGCACTAACCACTGAGCTACCGCGGATACAATTTTTTGAAATGACGAACCGGTTGAGAAACAAAAAATAAATATCGAAAAAGTGTTTTCTCTCACCCCATTCTTCTATTTATAAATCATTATCTATTGCCAATTAATTTTTTTGTTATCTTTGGAAACGAGCTGAAAATTATGCAGTTTTTGATATAAAAATATTCGCTTCTTCTGCTTAAAATCTCGAAGAAAATGTTTCTGAACTGTCAAACATTACTTCTAGGAAGAAATAAGAGTTGTATTATTGATTAAAAAAAAATCAAAACAATGTTTTTTAAATCATATAAATATTAAATCTTAAAAACATTTATATCCAAATTATGTGTACTCTTAAATGTTTCATAAGTCCTATTCTGGATTTGCGTTCGATGTATTTAAAAACAATTTTAAAAATACTATTAAATTGAAATCATTTTTACAAAATGCATTTAACTAGTACACATTTTAACATATCATAGACCTTACCAATATTTACGGCAAACACATATACAATTTTTGTTGTTGTTCTATGTCCAAAACACGAATAATAATTACGAGTACTACAGAAGTAGCATCAAATCAATGCAACAATGGAAACAACACATGAACAAACAAGCATGAAAATTGCACATAATGTTGGCACTAAAGTGTAAACAATAATTTTACAAAATAATATGAAACTCTAGTCCTAGAATACACAGTGAAAAATATGAGTTTGGCACGTTTCGACAACAACAAAATGGCAAATATTGTCAATACTATAATTGGATTTAAAATGGTTTTCGGATTACTAACAATTTAATTAACAAAAGTCTTTAATAATGATTAACTGAAGTACAATATCACATAAATAATTTTAATAATCAAATAAATTTACTTTACTTATTTTTATAGTAGACCTAGCATAGAGTTCAGATAAATTGTGTACCAATAATTTTTATAAAAATTGGATTTTATAAAGCAAATGCCGCTTTAGAATTGTGGGGCCTCATTACAAAATAATTTATCACAATTCATCAACTAGAAAATTTTCAATTCTTCACCGGACAATATATCTCCGAGTTTCCCTGAATCCAATTCTTCTCTAGTATTATTTTCACATAATATTAGTTTAGTATAGAAACTAAATATTTTTACTTAAAAATCATTATTTCATAAATCATTATCAAAATCGTTTTTGTATTTTTATTTATAACTCATATCTTCAAATCATAAAACCATTATTTGCAGAATTTTTTTTTATTCAAATTTAAAATTTAACTTCTTAGGAAAATTTTTCTTAGAATTGTCCTAAGAAGACTTATTTCCAAGAAGAAATATTTCATAAATGAATTCTCTTGGGGGATAAATTAGCAAAAAACCATTGTCCGTATTCAGAATTTAATTTCATCGCTAATTTAAAAATATTATTTAAAGTATTTGAAAAAAATTTAACGTACTAAATATTAATAAAATAATTAAACAAAAATTAAATTGTAAGATGAATTCTTCTCAGAACTCCATTCGACGATATTTTTTAAATTAGACAATATAGTCGATATAAAACTCAAAATATTTGAACATTTATTTGTGCGTTCCTCAGAATTTATGTTATGAAGTTATGTTTATCGAAAATAAAACCATTAATCTTCTTAATGTCTATAACGATAAAAACCACGATTTTATTCTTGATAGGTTCGCTTTTATCGACAACCCTATCGTTTTCGTATCATTATACATTATCGAAAACGACAACTTGAGCCTATTAACGATATCGTAAAAATAACGTTTGGTTTGCTGAGAATTGTAAAAGAGTTGTGTCCAAGAAGTATTGTTTCGAGAAATTTATCTCGGGGAAGAATTGTCCGTAGGTAGTATTGGGTAAAATTGTTGTGAAGTGTTTTCCGTAACCCCGAATTGTATTTCATCATCTACGTATAAATTCAATTCAAGTATTCCACATAAATGAAAATACAAAATAAGGACTGCGTCGAATAAAATTGTCCGCTACAAAAATGAAAAAATCTAGAAATCTAGTAATCGAATTTTTATAGAATAAAATATTTTATTTTGCAAATTATTTTTAGATTTAAAAAAAAATATAAAAAACCAGAAATTAATATTTTTTAATAAAAAGTTTTAATTTTTCCGGAACCCCTTCCATTAATGTTGTAATGGTAGTGTCCGACACCCTCACAGCTGCTGAATACCACTTTCTTTTAAAGTCTTGAAGGTCTTTGGCCACTTTTTTTGTTGTCTTCATCTCTCAATCGGCCTGACTTCTGGACAGTTTGGTGGATTGGCTTCTCTAGGCACCAAAATCACTGCATTTTGTGGGATCCACTCTAAGGCCGTTTTGCTGTAGTGACATGAAGCGAGGTCAGGCCAAAAAAATGTGGACACTTCATGTTGGCGTAAAAATGGAAGCAATCTCTTTTGCAAGTATTCCTTCACATATATTTCGCTATTAATTGTACCCGATGTCACGAATGAGATGCTCCTTTTTCCACAACTGCAAATTGCCTGCCAAACAAGGAATTTCTTTGGGAATTTTGTCATTTTTTTTGATTTGAATGAGAAAAGTCCGCTAAAACATAAGTTTCATCGACCATTGAACTCTAAATTTGTCCAGACTTCTGCTCGATTCATACCATTTCAGTAAATTATAAAGATGTATACAAATCAGAGTGTATTCCAGCACAAAGGAACCTTATACGGCCAGTTCCGAAATGTTCCACAAATGTTACCAGTTAGAAACTGGAGAAACTATAACACCTTCTACTATGTCTAACTCATGCCCAATGACTAAAGCGATTAAAGACCGTAAACAGTAGGTTGTGGTCTTACTAGCAGGAATCTTTGTACTGCAAACTAATCGAAAAATAGAGTCAAAATTGAAATTTCATTCAAGCAATAAATGACCTACAGCGTCATCGTCTGGCTGCATTGTAAGAAACTCAAAAGGCTTAAAACAAAGAACAACATGCAGCAACAATTAGAATATGTTGCCAACAATAAAATGCGTAGGTATGAACTGCAGGAGGCACGATGTCTCCTTAAGGCTCAAATGTAAATTTAACGTGACACAGTGTGTAAGTGTATCTGGTAAACAAACGCCTCAATGTGTGTGTGCGTCGTGCGTGCATGTGAGTCGTGTCACGAGTTTGGGTAGACTGTTAGGGTAGCTTGATTGCTGACCTATTACAGTTGATCACGTGCTACGTGTCTGTGTGTTTAATAGCTATTGAACGATACTTTCTATATTGTATGGGGGGTGTATGGCGAAATATCAGACCGTCTGTCCTGCCGTTTGTCTGTCTGGTTTTAAATATATGTAAACGAAAGTCAACTCTCTCTGTGTGTGTGTGTGATGTTGACCAACATGTCAATGTTTGGCTTTTCTGCACGTTTCGTTAATTGTCCAGCATTTTGTGGCAGGCACTGCACAGTAAATGAAAACCATAATTGAGCAGAAATTAAGTATTAGTTCGAATATGTTTGATATTTTGTCAAAGTGCAAAGTAAATCTTTAATTGGTATAAAATGAAAAATCTATAATTGGTATAAAATGAAAAATCAAAAGGCAACTGACCGTAATTAAAAGAGAAATTAATTTGATATGGCAACAATTTAATAATTGTGCTTATTTTCACAACACTACACAAATATATAATTTATATAACTTGGTAAAACATAATTGGATAGTACTGCAAAAATATAAAATGATAAACACAGATTTATGTTTTACATACAGCAATGAAATGGATGCCACAAACAAATTCGGCCATATTAGAGTTAAAAATGGTATTCTTTACTGTGACATAAAAAAAATTAACATTGTTTGTTTTTATATTAAAAATTTGGAGAACCCATGCCAAGCAACGATTCGAAACCGAAAGTCCACCTCTGGCCAGCTTCATATAGGTACTTCCAAATATACGAAAATAGGAAGTTTAAACAAAATTTTGTTATTTTAACTTTTGGTACAATGAAATATTTGCTAAATATTTGATGTAGCTATCAAAAATGATAATCGGTTATTATAGTCAAAATAGAAATCAATTAGTATTTTTACCGTACAAGGTACATGACCGTAAAAAATCTGCTAGCAATACACCCAGAAAAATATACTATATAAATAATAGTTTTTTACTATTAAAAATAATCAATAGGATAAATTATTATTTTAATCGGAAAATACCATTAAATACTAAAAAATACCTTGACATTGCCATTGGTTATATGAAAATATTTTTTTTTGTATACTATTAAATCAATAATTGTCCTATTGACCAATTTTAATGGGATTTGAGGGAATTTTTTCTGGGTGTACGAATATCTTATCTCGTTGGTTGGGCATTGTATTTTTAGCCAACAACCTTAATTAATATTTTTAAGGTGAAAAAGCATTGAAAATTAAATAAGAGACAAATTTTGATTTTTGTATATAATGTTCCATTTTGTCCTGTCCGAAACCAATGTATTATCATATAAAATTTAAAAAAATGTTTAAAGATTTTAATCCTCTGCAGAATTCCTATAATCTATGAAAATCAATAGATTTACTAGTAATTCTAGAAAAAAAATTACAGCAATTAAAATCTGCCCCATTCATAACATTACACCCAGAAAAAAATACTACATAAATAATAGTTTTTTACTATTAAAAATAGTCAATGGGATAAATTATTATTTTAGTCGGAAAATACCATTAAATACTAGAAAATACCATGACATTGTCATTGAATTTATATGAACAGATTTATTTTTTGTATACTTTTAAATCAATAATTGTCCTATTGAACAATTTTATTGGTATTTGAGGGAATTTTTTTCTGGGTGTAAGAACCAAAAGAGTAAAAACACAGTATACAAAATTAAAAAAAAATAATGTTTTCTCAAAAGTTTAAAACAAAATTAAACAAAAAAGTCTGGAAATTCGAATTGTACATCGCTTTTCATTTCTTAATAACGTATATTGGCCATTCCACGTCAAAATGACTTTATAAGCTCCGATCTTTTCGAAATTTTACAGACATGTTCTGTGCCAAAAAATATTTGACACGTATTTTTATTTTATTAAAAAAATGTTTTTTCTGGCAGTTCTACCCCTTAATAAATTGAAAAATTTCGCCGATATTTAACATTTTGAATTTAGTTAAAAACTACTATAGAATATGCAATTTTAATTTATTGACGCCATTCAAACGTCAGAAAAAAAAAAAAAAAAAAAAAGTTTTAAAATAGTAAGCGTTGAAGTCCTACTCTAAATTTTTCAGTGTTGGTGCATTATTTATGCAGTTTTGTGATGGTGTAAAAAAAATAAAAAAAATTATGTGCTGACCACCAGAATCGGTTTTAAAACTTTTGGATCAGCATTTCGTATTATTTTTGTATTAGATATTTTAAAAAAGAGTAAACCATTAGAAAAAGCTATCTATTACCTTTCAAACGAGACCAAATGGTTTATATTGAACATCCCTAGTAGAAATTTCCACATCGGGAAATGATCGGGTTTTCGTTAGGTAAGCCCTACTAGAGAAAATATGATCATTGCCTTTTCATGCCCTTATCATGCTTACCATAGCAGGGTTTACATTATCTAAACAGTCAATGTTCCCGATCATAGCTACATTATTTGTTCCCCATAACGAAATTAGTATCAGGCAATGATCGTGATTAATGAGAGAAACCCTATTATGCTCGGGCTCAGACAAGGCAATTGTCGGGTAAATATTAAAATGAGGAATTGCCCGATCAGTACATGATCATGGCCTGAGGTCAATACATGATCAGGACACTACGTTACAAGGACATTATGGGCCTCATCATATCCCGATCACCTCAAATAATGACATGATCACTTCATGACCATGGCCCTACCAAAATTTCTACTAGAGATATAGTTCTAAATGCAAAATGTTATATATCGACGAAAATTTTCCATTTAGTAAGGGGTAGAACTGCCAGATTTTTTTCTATAAAGCATGAAACACGTGTAAAAGATTTTTCGACATAGAAGATGAGTACAAAATTACGAAATCAAAAATACCCCTAAAGTACCCTGTTTGACGTGGAATGGCCGATATATAGAAATATTAAGAACAAGTTTAGAAAAAAAAAGATATAGTATGAAGTATAAATACTATTCCTTTTATTAGCAACCAACAACTGTTATCTAAAAACATTTTTAATCTCTTTTCATAAATATTGACAGAAAAAGCTTTTTAAAATTTCAAAACAGAAATTCGTATACAATGTGTTTGCCTGCTACTCGCAGGCTACCTTTCCCTTCCATATTCTAGCTATAAAGATACCTTTCAAAACTTCAAAACTTACAGAAAAATGCTTTTGCCAGCTAGAGGTAGGCTTGAACATACCAGTTCCTGCGTAAATGCTGCTATAGGGAGCCTGCTTATTTTCAAAAATTCAAAATGCCTGCTATGTAATGTCTATTTACGACCATATTCCTGCGAGTTTTCCTCAAAACTACTACTATAATACCAGTTTCCATGCATATTTTTTCTCTGGGGTCGTAGTGAAAATATCGATAAGTGAAAATCGATTCTCTCGTCCGAATTTTTTTTAATCATTATAAAAAAAATATTAACTTTAAAATTGTAAACGTAAAAAAAACACAGTAGCTCTACTTTATTTTAAAGTAATTCAGAATTACTCAAAGTTTATTGACTTTTTGGAATTTTTATATGAACTTCAACATGCATTCCCGTTTTTAGTCCTGTCCGTAAGACCACTATTTCGTTCTAATCTTTTGATCTAACGTATATAATTTTCACATTTTTGCAGTTGTTTAGTTGGGTTTAAATAATTTAAATCTGTTTGTTCATTAATTTTCCTACGATAAAATAATTTTTTAAGCGTATGATTGTCTCGTTCGGTAGCACAGGAAATGTCCATTCCTAGTAGAAATTTGCCCGATGCGCCATCGGGAAATGATCGGGTTTTCGTTGGGTAAGACCTATTAGAGAAAATATGATCATTGCCTTTGCATGCTCTTATCATGCTTACCATAGCAGGGTTTACATTATCTAAACAGTCAATGTTACCGATCATAGCTACATTATTTGGTCCTCATAACGAAATTAGCATCAGACAATGATCGAGATTTAACCCTAGAAACCCAATTGTGCTCGGGCTCTGACAATGTAATTGACGGTAAATAAAAAAAATGGGGAATTTCCTGATCAGTACATAATCATGGCCTGAGTTTAGTACATGATATGGACCCTGCGTTACAAGGACATTATGGGCCCCGTCATATCCCGATCATCTCAAATAATGACATGATCACTTCATAACCATGGCCCTACCGAAATTTCTGATAGGGATATGTCTCTTAGTCAAAATAATAACCGGATAATATTTGTTAAAAGATCATTTTTCAGATTCACATAGGTTATTTATGAATTAGATTAGTTTTTGCAACCAGTTTTATTTTCTACGTGTATGAGCCAGTGTGTTGTAAAATTGAGTTATGGGATTTGCTCACTTATGAGCGCCGGAATTGATTATATTAAATTTCGCAATTATCATTTGATTCCTCAGAGAACTGTTCAACTGTTCAAACCGAACAACAGCGACTTCTGAATTCAGACAGTATACAATATTTTCTGTCTAAAGAGTTTTCATGTATATTATAATTTCTTACGGAATATACTTAAGTAAATAATGCAAAAACTAATTTGTTAATTTATAACAAACAACATAATAAGTGGACATTTTAGTTTTATATTTAAACTATAAATAATTTCAATTATTTATATTTTAAATATACATTTTTAATGTTAATTATGGTTGTTTAAAAATCTCAATACGATTACAAAAATATTTCGCAGAATATATTAAGAATTAAATTGACGGAATTTTATTCGATACGGTTTGGATTTAACAAAAAATAGGCTTGAAATTGTTTGTCAGCATGGATTACTTTAAAATGTGTCCGTTAAATTCAAAGCTTTATATTTATAGCCCCCTTCAACTAAAACCGCAGACACAATTATAATAATTTAATAGTACTCGCAAGTGCAGAGTGAGCCGATTTTAAAAACATTTTCTTTATTTAAATTTTTTGTGTGTGTGTTTTTTTTTACATGAGTTTAATTTATAGCGCACTAGTTTGCAAATGTCTAAAACGTGCATTGAATACAATGATGACTGTAGGGGTCGTTCAGACGAGAAAAAATAAATATAGTAAAACCAAACAATTTTCAGTGTTTCGAGTGTCTGCTGGTCTCGTCTGACTCCCACTCCTCTGCTGCTTTTTGGCCAGAAAACGCGAATATTTCGTTTGGTACACTTTTAACTTCACATGCTATACGCTGCATAATTAATGCGTGCAGACAGCCATTAGAATAGAAGAATCAGGTTTAGTTGCTCCAAAATAAAAAAATAAAAAAATTTAAATTGCAAACAAAATTTAACAATAGAATAAAAAGCATCTAACATAGTTTAAATTATTTGAAAAATATTTGTCATAAAAAAATAGTTGTAGGTCCAAGTAAAGTTTATAATATTAAAACACTAGGTGGACCTGTACACATTTTGTGTGTTTTTTTTTCAGTGTTATAAAAGGTGAGGTTGTATGAAAATTTCCGCTTTGTCCAATCGTGCTCACATTCTACGTGAAATTTTAAATATAAAGCTATGTTTTCATTTTATAACTTTACACTTAGTAGACCAGGAGTTGTAATATAATTAAAGTTTTTATTATATAGGAGGTGCCAAGCCCCTCAGCCTAATTCAAAATAAAATAATTTGAATTAGTTCAGTTTAGTACGCACATTTTTGTACCTGGGGGGGGGTATTTCAAAAAATCCTGTCTTAGTGTACACACACAGAAAAAAATTACCCCAAATCCCATTCAAATTAGTCAATAGGACAATTATGGATTTAATAGTATGCAAAAAATAAATCTTTTCATATAAACTCAAAGGCAATGTCATGGTGTTTTCTAGTATTTAATGGTATTTTCCGATTAAAATAATAATTTATCCTATTGACTATTTTTAATAGTAAAAAACTATTATTTATATAGTATTTTTTTCTGGGTGTATAAAATTCGTCAATATGTTTACTCTCGTAGGTTTACCATTGACTGCCGGGAGGTAGCGTCGTAAAGAAAAATATGTTCAATGATAAAGATGTTGACAGTTGCTGGTATCGAACTCGGGATCTTTTGGTTCGTTGTCCAACGCACTAACCAATCGAGCTACCCACGTTTTTTTCGTTACCCCACAAAAATCTAAAATTAATAAAAAAACAAAGTGTGGAAATGTCTCCTCCGAACCAGAATCACTTCTGCATGTCCAGCAATACTTGAACTCAAAATAGGCTTGTGGAAAGCGAGGCATGCCACTTTTGGAAAAGTTAGTTTATCTTTTTTACTTTTTTACCCTACTGTACTAGAGGAGATTTTTTAACTAAGGGTATAAGCGTTTTTACACCTTTTAAAGTGATGTCGGATTTTCATGAAAAATTGTAGTGACGTAGAAATAAAGGTTATAAAAATGTTATATAAATAATTTTATGAGAATAAAAGTATAAAGAAAGACAATTTTAATAAAAGAAGAGCAAAATAAGGACAAGAAGTTAAAAAAAAATTATCCCTCAAAAAAAGGAGGGATAGGGATAGATATCCCTCAAATCGTAAAAATAACCAAGTGAGCGGTGTAAAAAATAAAAAAAGGTTACATAATTCAGAAAATCCGAGAAATACATTTTATTCCTTAACCAGTTGGGAAGGTTAGATCACATGGGAAATTTTAAAGTAGGTGTTATTATGATAGTTAGGATTTTCAAAATTATAGTCGGTCTAAGCCGACTATAAATACCCTACACATATGTGTGGTAACCATTCAAAGTGGTATATAGGTCACCAGGGTATACTAATCCTGAAAATAACTACAAACTTTCCATCCCTGAAGAATTGTCTTTCATTTGATACCCATATTTACAAATGGGTAGGTGTACCGAATTTCGATTTTTTTTTTTTGGGAACCACAAGTCGTTTCGTGGGAAAACATTATTTTCATGTATTTGAGCATAATTTCAATATATATTTGACCAAAAAAGTTTACCTAAGCACGTATACAGTAAAATTGATTTGCAGATGTAAATTTTATATGAGTTTTCAGGTCATAATAGACCGATCATGCCAATTTTCTTGTTCAGGCAGCTTAGATATAGGTAATCTAAATCTCAAGTTTCATTGCTCTAGCTCTTCAACTTTTTCTGTAATCGTGATTTCAACAGACACACAGAAGGACAGGCGGACAGACAGACAGATGTACATCGCTAAATCGGCTCAGGAGGTCATGCTGATCAAGAATATGTATACTTTTCCATACCGGAAATGCTTTTTTCAGGGTATTACAAACGGCGTACCAAACTGAATATACCCTTTCACTCTTAGTGTAGGGTATAATAATTCGCATAAACATTTTTGAAGGCCGGTGCATGTTGTAATTTGTAAACTTATTTTATAACCGCGGTTGAACAGGGTCGACTTAAGTTTAAATATATTATTGTGTGATCACAGTTCAACTTGGATAATTTTATTTTATTGTATTTTCCGAAACAGTAATTTCCACGTAAGACAATTCAAACTCATATTCAACAGCCACCACACACGCAATTTAAAATTGCCATGCCAAAGGCTAAGCGCGCTACTAACGCCTTCATCCTGGTGATTTTATCACCATCATCATCAACACCAGCAGCTTCCACTTAAAATTCTACAACTGTGAATTTTAAAAAATTAATTAAAAAATGTTAATGGAAAATGTTTAGTTGGCGAAAAGCTGAATAAGAAGCAGCAGCAGCTATACATATTATGGCCGCCGCACTGTGTGCCCAAACGCAGTTAAATCGGGCGAAATTCATTATTTTCGGAACCACTGAACCGATTTTAAAAATTTTAAAAGTGTTTTACAGCAAGAACTTTAGTACACTTAATTTTTAAAATTAAATGTTGTATCTTTAATGGTTATGTAGATAAAAATCAGTAAATTTGAGATTTTTCATGAAAAATCTTTCAAAAATTTTAAAAAATCCAAATTTTTTTTCGATTTTTAAAATTCTTTTGTTTTTTAAAGGCTTATATTGAGATCAAAATTAAATGTGCTTACCTGAGAAAATATCTTGCTTAGTTTTAAAAATATAGATTTGAACATGAAAAATCTTGTTTAGTTTTAAAGATATAGATTTTAACATGATTTCTTTTTTCATTTTTAAAGACTTTATTTTACATATTTATACATAGATTGTATATCTTGCCATAAATTCAAAATATTCGTATGAGACTTTTATAAACAATTAACACAATCATAAACTGAAAACTGTTTTTAAAAATCGGATAACTTTTGGATTTTTTTCAATTTTTGAAAGACTTTTCATGAAAAAAATCTCAACTTTACTGATTTTTATCTCCATAACCATTAAATATATATAAACTAAAGTTCTCTCTGTACTATACTTTTTAAATTTTTAAAATCGGTTGATTGGTTCCGAAAATACTGAATTTCACCCGATTTAAGAGCGTTTGGGCACACTGTGTACCGCACGCATTTGGCATAAATGTCAGCGAAAATGTGTAGTAAATGACGTTAAGGATGCGACCCCAATTTGCGGTTGCCACACTCACACATTCTACAACACGGATGGTTGGGATTCTTGGCTGTGTGATATTGATATATTAATTGTTTTCAGCCGATGCGATTTAAGTGGGAAAATTCACCAATTCGTTGGATGTAGTGGAAATCGGAGGGATTTTTGTGATTCGGAGAACGTACTTAACCACATTTGTAACCCTCATTAGGTGTGAAATGAAAAGTTTTAATTGCGGTAAATGTGTGTGAATGTGGCATATTTTAAGCAGCTTGTGTAATTTTCAAATTAAATTGTTGAGTATTTTCGAAATTCAACGATACTCTGGAAATATTTTTAGTGGTAAGATAAAGTTTTAATAAAATTGAATTACTATATTTCAATAATTTATTGAAAATATTGTAAAATATTTGTGCTTTGTATCAATCATGCATTAACATAAATTCCATTTCACCTGAAACTAAAGTTTTTAAAAAACCACACCCAGAAAAAAATACTATATAAATAATAGTTTTTTACTATTAAAAATAGTCAATAGGATAAATTATTATTTGAAACGGAAAATACGATTAAATACTAAACCAGTTGGGAAGGTTAGATAACATGGGAAATTTTAAAGTATGTGCTATTATGATGAGTTAGGATTATCAAAATTATAGTCAGTCTAAGCCGACTATAAATACCCTACACATTTGTGTGGTTACCATTCAAATTGGTATATAGGTCACCAGGGTATACGAATCCTGAAAATAACTACAAACTTTCCATCGCTGAAGAATTTTCATTCATTTGATACCCATATTTACAAATGGGTAGGTGTACCGAATTTCGAATTTTTTTTTTTGGGAACCACAACTCGTTTCGCAGGAAAACATTATTTTCATGTATTTCAGCATGACGTCAATATATATTTGTTAGAAACGGCGTACCAAACTGAATATACCCTTTCACTCTTAGTGTAGGGTATAAAAATAACATGACATTACCATTGAGTTTATTTTTTGTATACTATTAAATCAATAATTGTCCTATTGACCAATTTTAATCTGATTTGAGGGAATTTTTTTCTGGGTGCACATTTAGAAATTTTTGATTTCAACTGGATTTTAACTGGATTCCAAATACTAAGTGTTTTCTGAACATTTTAATTCTAGAACAGTGAAACACAAATTATTGTATTTCATTTGGGCATGGTTCTGACGAATAAATCAAATTCGAATCAAAAATATACTTTTCCATACCAGAAACGACTTCTAACGTACGTTATAATATATGCACAAACTTAATATCTCCTGAAACTTATAAGTGTAGGGTATAATGTGTACTTTAATCAATGGTCAAATACGAAATACGAAAAATTACTATGACTCTAATCCGCGGTAGCTCAGTGGTTAGTGCGTTGGACTGCGAGCCGAAAGGTCCCCGGTTCAAGCCTGGACTGGGGCTAACAACATCTTTTCATAGAAACATTTTTCTATACCGCGCTACCTCTCGGCAGTAAATTGCAAACCTCCGAGAGTAAAAACATTGCCTATGAAAAGCTCTCACCCGCCGTTCGGATTCGGCAATAAACTGTAGGTCCCACCACTTTGAGTACAAATATAACACGCACAGCTCAAAATGGTGAGAGAGCTCGGACTAAGTTCTTACAGAACTGTAGTGCCAAACTATTATTATTAATCCTAATTAATGATACAAGATCAGATCACAATGTTGTTTATTCAGAAATAATACTTTAATATCAAAAATAACTATTGATTTTAATTTTTTTTCTATTAAAATTAGTAAAAAAAGATAAATTATTATGTTAATAGGTCAATCCCATTAAATACTACAAAATACTATTAAATACTATTAAAATGTTTTGTGTTTATATGAAAATATTAATTTTTGTATACTATTCAATCAATAACTGTCCTATTGACCAATTTTAATTGGATTTTTTTCTGAGTGTATAATTGGGAAATTTTTTAGGATACATTTTTACTAGAGATGCTCGTTAGATGGAGTGTAATTCCTATATATGAAATTTTTATTCTAAAAAGATCAATTGAAAAATATGTAGTTGAAAGTTATAAAAATCAATTTCCATATTTTATGTATTATGTTTTGAATATAAAAACCAATTTCCTTCCGAATTATATTTGATAAATTTTTGAAAAAATTTTTAAGTTTTACTTCTTAATTATTCTTTACTTTGAATTTATTGTATTTATTTTGGGTCTGTAGTTGATTCTTTGTTCAAATTTAAGATTATTTCTCTTTCCAAAAATTTGATTTTTTCGTTCCAGAATAAGATTTTCAGTTTAAATTTCGATCGAAAGTGAATTTCAGTAATGTTCGTATATTTTATTTATATATTTGACTGTTATTGCTTAAGCGAGCCAGCACACAATTCTTGGCAACTTCCGTGGTTTTTAGCTCATTTCAGCCTTTTAATACTTTGCAGTCAGCAATTATTTTTCAGCAAGACAGACAGACAGACAAACACGCATTGTTGTCGACGCCTGCTTCCTGCCTGCAACACTTTGCCGCGTATCGCAATTCCGAAACATCAGCATCACCAACATCAGCGGATATAAAATGAATTTTCGCGGATTTACGGATAATAAAATGAAATTTTCTTCCTGTTTATTTCAACGGTGATTATGTCCTTGTGTCTGTACATACATCAAACTATATGTAGTACATGTGGCCTTTTGCCAAAAACAAAAAATAAATAATAATAATAAAACATACAAACAAAGGAAAATAAAAACAATCAAGGACGTTATACCCGCAGCAGCAAAATAACAGGACATTTGTTAAACTCTGACATCTCCGGCCACGCAATGGCGCGAAAAAATATTACAGACAAATTATTCAATGTGAAAATATCTGAGTTTATTGAAAAATAAAATACTTTCGTGTGTGGCTACCGCCATTTGCATAACTCAACTGGGTTGTTGAAACAGGTCGTTAATATCTTTAAGTCATCATTAACGAAATAGGAATGGCCATGAATAACTTTGTCTACCATCAGAAATGAATGTCAAGTTTTGGCAATGAGCAGGTTTTTATAATATACACTAAAAAAAATAATGCTGTATTAAAATCAACAAAAAAAATGTCTTTAAAATATTTGCATTTGTAGTTGTTTTAGTCAAATTAGTACATACTGCTTTTATTTTTACTACATGTCGTTTTAGTTGTCCATTGCATTGCAATAAATATCACGCATATTACATTAACTTTCCATTTCAATTCCAATTTGATTAAGAGATGAACCATCTACCATGGCTACATCTACTACCATATAAGCTATATACACTCACAAAAAATTAAAAACAATTGATAGTTTTTATTATTTGAATAAGTAGTAGAAATTATTATTTTAATTGGTAAATACCACTAATATCAGTAAATTACTATTATTTAAAAAGATTTTTTTTTAATTATATAATGTAAAATCGATACTGTTCTATTGACCAATTATAAAGGAAAGCGTAGGGGAAAGGTCCGCAGGTTGGACATAGTTTTGTATTTTGTCTATAACATATACAAAGAAATTAGTGGGATAATATATACCAATTTAAAGTGCTTTTAATGGACTATCTTTTATAGAAGAAATTTTAATTGTTACTTAAAGAGTTAATTGAAAAACAGCCTACTTTCTGAAGAACCAAAAAAAAAATGGTCCGTAGGTTGGGCCACCACGATAAATCGTTAAACACTTTTCAACCAATCTGTATTATTTTTCATTTAATGGAACACACAAAATCATGAACTAGTGATGTTTTTAAATTTTGATATTTTATACGAACCGAAAACTCTAAATTAAACGAGTTGGGAAAGTTAGGTCACATGGGTAAGTTCGGTTACATGGGGCGGATTTTTATAGTCGGTCGGGCCCGACTATGGAATACCCTACACCTTTGGTGGGGATATTAATATGGTATATTTATTTGCATACCTTAATTTTAAAGTTTTTAATTATGCTGAACCTCCCCACCATCAGAATATTATTCATATATCAGAAATTTACGTCTTATATCCCCATAAATTAAACAATTTATATAAAAGTATAAACAACTAAAAAAAAATTGAAAAATATAATTGGGCGGGCCACGCCTATATTTAAAATTTTGAAAGGCTAATATTTCATAGATTTAATAATTTACGGATCAAATTTCCACTATGAAAACCCGGGAAATAATGAAAAAAAAAGTGGGCGGATCACGCCCATTATAAGCTATATACACTCACAAAAAATTAAAAACAATTGATAGTTTTTATTATTTGAATAAGTAGTAGAAATTATTATTTTAATTGGTAAATACCACTAATATCAGTAAATTACTATTATTTAAAAAGATTTTTTTTTAATTATATAATGTAAAATCGATACTGTTCTATTGACCAATTATAAAGGAAAGCGTAGGGGAAAGGTCCGCAGGTTGGACATAGTTTTGTATTTTGTCTATAACATTTTATATATAAAGAAATTAGTGGAATAATATATACCAATTTAAAGTGATTTTAAGGGACAATCTTTCATAGAAGAAACTTTAATAGTTACTTAAAAATTTAAATAAAAAACTTTCTGAAGAACAAAAAAAAATGCAAAAAAAAATGGTCCGTAGGTTGGGCCACCACGATAAATCGTTAAACACTTTTCAACCAATCTGTATTATTTTTCATTTAATGGAACACACAAAATCATGAACTAGTGATGTTTTTAAATTTTGATATTTTATACGAACCGAAAACTCTAAATTAAACGAGTTGGGAAAGTTAGGTCACATGGGTAAGTTCGGTTACATGGGGCGGATTTTTATAGTCGGTCGGGCCCGACTATGGAATACCCTACACCTTTGGTGGGGATATTAATATGGTATATTTATTTGCATACCTTAATTTTAAAGTTTTTAATTATGCTGAACCTCCCCACCATCAGAATATTATTCATATATCAGAAATTTACGTCTTATATCCCCATAAATTAAACAATTTATATAAAAGTATAAACAACTAAAA
Source organism: Dryomyza anilis (assembly GCA_951804985.1). Lineage (NCBI taxonomy): Eukaryota > Metazoa > Arthropoda > Insecta > Diptera > Dryomyzidae > Dryomyza > Dryomyza anilis. The sequence goes on from OX638132.1 coordinate 99,125,402, forward strand.
AAAAATTGAAAAATATAATTGGGCGGGCCACGCCTATATTTAAAATTTTGAAAGGCTAATATTTCATAGATTTAATAATTTACGGATCAAATTTCCACTATGAAAACCCGGGAAATAATGAAAAAAAAAGTGGGCGGATCACGCCCATTTTTGGACCACATATTTATAGGTGAATTCTAACAATACCTTTTAAATTTTATAACTATACCTTGAATACTTTTCGAGTTATTAGTTCCTATAGAGTTACATAAAAGTGACTTGTATGGGAGGTGGGCGTGGCCGTTGACCGATTTTGCTCATTTTCAAACTCAGTTCTTACTTTTGGCTAAAATATATTGAGACGAAATTTCATCACATTCTGATCAATATTTCTCAAGTTATTCTGTATTCGGACAGCAAGACAGCAAGACGGACAGACAGACAGACGGACATGGCCAAACGGACACGGGTAGTGATGCTGATCAAGAATATATATATTTTTCCATACCGGACACGCCTCCTAAGGGGCGTTACAATATATGCACAAAGTTTATATACCCTGTACCTCATAGGTGTAGGGTATAAAAATCATTCAAAATGAATTAAAAATGTTTTGAGCATTTGAGAAATTATATGCTAGGAAAATCTGTGTTAGTTGGTTCTAATAATGAGAAAATGGGTGACCCAACTTACGTACTTTGAGTGACCCAACGTACGTTTTTATAAAAATTTTGAGAAAATTTCTACATATTTTTTCTGCATCAAATTGTGATAGAAAACTTGTTTTATGAGCGACATTTTAATGGATTTAACTTTGATTTTATACTGTAAATTGACCACCTAATCAACACTTGAAAAAATCAGCAAAAAAACATGTTTGAGTGCATTTTAGTATTCATCGGGATGAGTTATAAGCAACATGCCATTTCACTTCAAAGTTTTGCGAAAAGTTAGAGTGCAATGTTACTTGAGATGTACCATTAAAACTTTAAGATCGCCGGTGTATAAAAACAAAAAAAATAGCGGTAGCCCGGCCCAACCTAAGACCTTTCCCCTACAATAACACAGACATACAAAATTCAAAAAAATTCTTATACAAAAATTCCCACCTATAATTTTGGATAAGCATTTAAAGACAATTTTAATTTTGGAAAATTTCTATTTCACTTAATTTTTTTTTGTGTTCATTTATAAATGCAAATTCCCATTTTCGTATCAAGAGTTACTTTTGTAATAAATTTTTGAATTATTTAAATACGTTTCTTTGTGCAAATTCCCATTTTCATACTTTGAATTATCTCGGCGATGTTTTCTTCCTCGAAATATTTCCTCGTGTGATATATTGTCTCGAAGATTTTATTGTTTGAAGTATTGTCCCGGGGATGAATTGTTTGGGGGCAATTTTTTCGGGAAGAATGTTCTCCAAATTGTCATGCAAAAGTGGTCCGGTAAAAATTGTGTTGAAAAATTCATCTCGGTGAAATAAATGTACGTGTAAGAATTGCCTCCGTAATGTATTGTCTCGTATTGTAATATATAGACGAAGTATAATCGCGGGAAAAAATCATTTTTGTAATAAATTTTTTAAAACTCATTCAAGAATTGTCCGGGAAATAATTTTCTTGGGAATGTATTGTCACACGAAGTATTGCATCGCCGCGGCGAAGCATAATCTCGGGGAAAAATTGTACGTGGAATAAATATTTCTGGTCAAAGAAGAATTCTCCGGGGAAGAATAGTCCGGGGAATAATATTCCGGGGTAGAATTAACTCTGAAAGAATTTTCTCGAAGAAACGAAACATATTATATTACAAAACATTATTTTTTTTATTAGTAGTTTTTATAAGCAATAATATATTTGTGGTAAACAAATTTTCTAATTGTTTGTTATTAAGAAATTGTTTTGTTTTAATATATTATAAGTTTCTATGGGCCATTCCACACCAAATCGACCAGCGGTTGGAACTCACCTTCTTCGATTTAAATGAAATTTTGGCAACTGATAAAGGGTATCGAGACATGCACTAAACATTTTTTTTTTATTTTTTCCGACCACTACTTCCAAAATTATTTTCTAGTTCAACAGATATTTAAATATGAACAAAAGTAGTGGTCGGAAAAAATAAAAAAAATTGTTTAGTTCATGTCTCGATACCCTTTATCAGTTGCCAAAAGTTCATTAAGATCGAAAAGGTAAAATCTCAAATTTGACTTTTTTTTGGTCGATTTGGTGTGGAATGGCCCCTATAAGCTATAAATATATCAATAATACAAATTTTTATCTCGTAGGATTGACATTTTTTTCCGAAACTATTCAAATAATATGTTCTGCAAAAATGCAATATGCTGAATATTTATTTTTGCATTTTGAATAGCACATTAATATTTGCAATAGATTTCTTGTTCACACCCTCTACGAACTACCCTAAGTGACAAAAAAATAAATAAATAAAATCCAAATTAAGCAGCAGCTGTCGGTAGGCTTGTCTTTTGGTGTCTGGTATGTTGCTCCTCTGTTGTTTGGTCATTTTTATTTTATATTATTGTGGTTGTTGTCGTTTATTATTTATGATAATGTTTTTGCCATTTGTTTGGTTTATTTGTACTAATGTGCCACAATTAAGATTAAGAAGATGATTATATACGTCGCTGTTGTTGGTATTTTTGTTATTGTTGTTGTTGTCGCTAATGTTCGTCTGCCCTTAGTTATTTAAATACCCTACTCTATGAGGGGAGAACGCATCAGTTTCATATTGAACTTGAAGAAATTTATTTTGAAGATTTTTATTTTTTTTTTTTACAGAAAAATACAAATTTTTATTATTATAAAAATTAGGGAAAGTAGCATTTTTTAAGTAAATTTGATTTATTTAGAAATTGTATATATAATTTTAATATAAAGATTTATTTACATTTATAAATCTTTATATTAAAAAAATTATACACTCATAAATCAAATTTAATGAAATAATACTACTTTCCTTAATCTGTTCTTTATTTAAAAATAAACATGTTAGAATACAACTTTTGAATGCATTCTTATGAAAAACTTCAATTTTGAATATACCCTGTCGGTGGTACGTTTCGATATCGTAACGAAGTCAATGCGAGAGAGAATTCACGCGATGTCGTTCACTTTCTCGTATCGATATCTAGCGAAAATTGGACCTATCGATGCTTTCTATAGGGGTGTTTTCGGTACGACACATTTTACGATATCGAGCGAAAACTGGACCTATCGATGCTTTCTATCGGGGTGTTTTCGGTACGGCAGATTTTACGAAAATGAATCGATACCTAAAAGAAAAATAACCAAAGTTTGATATAGCTTCGAAATAAAATTGCGATATCAATGTGATAACTGTATCAATATCATATTTTCCCCTAAAATCTGAATATGAAATAAGTTTTTAAAAATTAGAAGCGATTATGTTACTAGATTTTTTACTGAAGTTAGTTAGACATAGCAAACTGCCCAGTATGCCATTCGTTTCGACATCATTACGAGATTAATGCGATTAGATGGAGAAATTGCACGATATCGGACCACTTCTCGTAACATCGGACTTTACTTGGTACGAGAAATCAATGTATGTGATTAACTATTATATCTATGCAGTACTTAAATTTGAATGTATGAGAAAGTTTAAAAATTAAAAGCGATAATGCTAAAGGGTTTTTCAATAAGAGCCGCTACAAAAGTTTTTTTAAATAAAACAAAAACGGTTTTGGATATCAATGAAATTCTTTATTCCTGTAAAAGTACGTTCGATGCCATTATGTATGGAACTCGATTTCTTTTGCATGGCCACCACGGGCACGCTTGCAGAAGTCCAGACGCTGAACACAATTTTCGACGATTTTCAAGCATAAATCGGCCGATACTGCTTCGATATTCACGTTCGATATTCGTACGAAGTTCATTAATCGTCGCTGGCTTGTTGGTATAGAACATAGACTTGACGTAGCCCCACAGGAAATAGTCTAACGGCGTCAAATCGCACGACCGAGGCGGTCAATCGACTGGACCATTTCGTGAGATAACACGTTCTCCAAACTTGGTTTCCAATAAATTGATTGTGGCATTCGCTGTGTGGCTTGTGGCGCCGTCCTGTAGGAACCACATGTCCTCCAAGTCCATATCATCCAATTGGGGCCAAAAATATTCGGTTATCATTGAACGGTAGCGATTCCCATTCACAGTAACGTACCGGTCTTGATCATCACGGAAGAAGTACGGCCCAATGACGCCGCCGGCCCATAAACCGCACCAAACCGTAATTTTTTCGGGATGCAATGATGACTCATGGAGTACGTATGGATTGCTGTCTGACCAATAACGCATATTTTGTTTATTGACGAAGCCATTCAGCCAGAAATGAGCCTCATCGCTGAAGAATTCCGAATTTCGGTAGTAAATTGTAATAATTTCGACTCGTTGTTGGCTCGTATATCTTTCCATCATGAAATGGCAAACCTTACTGAAGAGAAATGTCAAAAGAGAGGCAAGAAATATGGCGTCGTTTGCTGTCCCTGTCGCTCTACTTTTGTAGCGTCCCTGTTGAAAAACCCTTTACAAGATCGAACTTTTTTATCATAGTTATTTCAAGAATGCTTCGAAACATCGAAGGCCTCCGAGACATGGCAGACTGGGTGGGTATTAATTAGTATTTTAAAAACTGAATGAGAAATTTTTAAAAGTGAAATGTCGTTCGACTATAATCACTATTTGGTAGAGTATTGGTGAGGTATTATTTATGTACACTAATTATTAAAAAATGGAGATTTTCACTTCTACAACAACGATATATTAAATTTCAATTTGAAATATCAATGAAAACGGTATTTTTTAATAAATATCTACTGAAAAAGTGAACAAAATTTAAATTAACGTTATGTTCTAGTAAAGTCATGATCGAGAATGGATTAATGTATTTTTAACCGGACATAAACCGATTAGTATCATATATAAATCGATCTGATTATAATCATGCCTTTCCTAATATTGCACATTTCCGTTTCTATTTTATTTCAAAAATAAAAAAAAAATATAATTCTTTCGACTGATTCTCAGATAGTACGAGTATCCTGCGGTCGGTGGCGACCGCCACACGTCACTGAATGTAACATCATGCACTTTGAAAGATGGTGATGACGATAGTCACGGAAGTGCTTGGTATGGCGCTGAGCAAAATTAATGTCAAAATGCTCAAGAATATTACTTTTGGACTACACTACTGCAAGGACAACCCAACTGCAGAAAAATAAATATAAGGAATATATTATATTTTTATAAATCGTGTAATGATTACATTTACACATACGTGCGTGCGTGCGTGTATTTGTGCAGATGTGTTTACGTGAATTCGTGGCAATAATATTATGTAAATGGGAGAATAAAAGCCATGAAAGGACATGCGGTAAATGTACACGGAAATACCAAAGTAATGTTGATAAATGTTATTACTTAATATGGTCCGACTGGCAGTGGTAGATATTCTCGTATGTGAAAAGATGACCTGATATGAAGGGGACATTACACGAAAATGACTTAAATGTTTACAAAATACTTAGCAGCAAGTTAAACGTAATCAAACACGCACTTTTGCGGGGCTGTTAATATATATAATAATAGGATATCTGCAAAAAATAAATCTTGACTTTAAATTGACTTTAAAAGAGACCTTTTTAAAACTGTGCCTACTTGAAAAGCAAACAGTTCATTTTCAATATTAAGTCAATATTTTGCAAATAAGATTAATGAATGCTTCGAATATTGATAAGCACGACATTTTTACCGTGTTGTATTTTTGTATTTTTTTTGTATTTGGGACCAGTACCTCGCACATATGGACCTTCATATCACTTTATTTATGAGAATCCATTAATCACTCATACGGCTCAGAGTACGGCGCTGCCGCTTAAGCAGATCCATTAACCTTAATAATAAAAATAACATATACTACATAGTACGCATAAAGAAGTATATAAAAAAATATATATATATAACAAATAAAAACAAACCGACGTGATTGTGTATTGATTTAATTTTTTGCCGGCACATTGTATTCTTTTTGTAGTCTTGGCCCGGATCGCATATCTGTACGGTTCAAAGTCAACACTGACATCTGTCAATCAGTGCAACACGAGGCATAATCTTCGTTCGGCATGAACTCAAAGAAAAATTATGTTTGGCAGTTGTGCGCGTTTTACTTTTGTTATTTATTATTTTCAATTTTTTCAAAATTTATAAAAAATCCCTGCAGAAAATCTCACACACTTTTAAGTTAAATTAAGAATTAATTACACTACTCAACAAAACGATAAAATTTGTTTGCCATGGACATCCCATATATCCATTCTATATAATTAGCGGTTGCTGATTTTGACTGCTTACTTTTTGTATTATGTAACGTTTTTAAGAAAATTGATCTCGAAATTTATGGCAATTTTCAGCCACTTTTTGGTATTAAAAATACCGACCCTTACATAACTAGCTTTCCAAAAAACTGTAAACGCAATTTTTTTTTTCAATTGTCAAGACTAATTACAATATACTGACAAATACTATTATTCCGATAGGTTTTAAAGATATTCGAATCTAAATTCAAAAAATATTGATTTTTGAGACTTTTCGGACAATTTTTTAGCATTGTGAATCTTATAATAACTAAAATAATTATTTACGACTATGCAGAACATAATTCAAACTAACGACAAAAATTACCAAATTTTTCGTATCGGTTCAAATATGCCCTATCAACAGAGTTTCAGTCAAAAAAATGCTTGTATATTTTACATTCAAATTACTGAAAACTTTATTTTTCTCAAAAACTATAATTAATGGGAAAAAATGAGTACGCATTAATAATAAGCATACTTTAGATATAAAGTAATGATATTTTTATATTAGGAACATTAGTATTTTTATTGAAAATTTATTATATATAAAATAGTACCAAAATTAAGTTCTCAGGGAATATTTAAAAAGTGGATCAATTAGAAAAGAGTGGAATATTAAATCATATCTTTCTTATTTTAGCACAATCATATCTTAGTAATTGTAACAAACATTATTTATTTTTCAAGAATGTAATTTTTCCAGACTTTTTTAAATAAAACAGGGGCATGTTCAGGCTTCCGATTAAATTTCTATAGAATTCCATTTATTTCCATATTTTTTTTTTCATAATCTATGTCACGAGAATGGGATTTGTATTAATTTCAAACTCTTTAGTACGATAACGTTACTTTTTCCATCGTTATATACAGATAAAAAAATGTACATCATATTGATGAATACCGTTCTATAAACCATGATTCATTGTATTGAAGAACCATTCATAATATTAATGACTAACGACATCAATATTATAAATGCTATCATAAATATGATGAACGCTTGGTAATTGTCGAAAAAGTGTACTTCAATATGATGAATTGTACTTAAAGAATACGTTTCATCATATTAATGAACAAATACATAAAATGCCACATATATGTACATCATATTGAAGAATGTTGTTCATCAAAGAAATTTTCAATCAAAACCTTTATTTTTCGTTCATTTGCGTTCATTTTTACTTCTCAGTCATCAAGTAGTTCTTGCATGTTATTTCTTAATAATGCTTGCTCTACATTTATATATTTGTAAAATGTATAATAATATATTTATTTATAATTACAAATTTGTATTAATAAAAAATTTATATTTTTAAAAATTATATTTTTTGAATAACATTTTTTTTCGGACATTTTTTTATTTAAACAAATTTTGTTGGTTTAATTTATTTCGAAAAACAAAAATTTTTGATTTTTTTTTTAATAATATGTTTGCCAACAAAATATTTGTTAGAAATTTAAAAGTTTTTTTTTCGAAAAATCTTAATAAAAACGAGTTGGGAAAGTTAGATCACATGGGTAAGTTCGGTCACATGGGACGGATTTTTATAGTCGGTCGGGCCCAACTATGGAATACCCTACACCTTTGGTGGGGATATTAATGTGGGATATTTAATTGCATACCTTAATTTTAAAGTTTTTAATTATGCTAAACCACCTCACCCCCAGAATATTATTCACATATCAGAAATGTACGTCTTATATACCTATAAATTAAAAAATTGATATAAAAGTATAAAAACTAATAAAAAAAAAACTGGAAAAATATAATTGGGCGACTACGCCTATTTTTAAAATTTTGTAAGGCTAATATTTCATAGATTCGATTTTAATAATTTACGTATCAAATTTCCACTATGAAAACCCGGGATATAATGAAAAAACAAAAAACAAATTTGAATTATTTATCAATTTTTATTTTTGACAAACAATACTGTAGAATACACAATTTAATTTCAATATATATTAAGTTTCATACAAAAATATATCATAATTTAATAATAAATAAGAATTTTGAAAAAATACTTTGAACTAAGAAGTGTTGCAGGAAATGCATTTTTCCTATAATTCTATTTAATGAATTTAATATTACCGACTTTGAATATATTAGACATTAAAAATCACATTTCCTATTGGGACATACAACCGTCCTGTTTTTTCATGCGTGTGTTGGTGCATGTATGCGTGTGTAAGTGCTACTTTACATGAAAATAATATATATTTTTTTTTCTGTAAATTCGTTGTGACATTTTTTGCGATTTTTTGCGCTTGTTTTTCCATTGTACATTGTTGTACGCTCAACAACAAGCAATAAAATGGTATTTTATTTATACGATTGTTTTATATACCCTACATATGCAGAGATGCACTATTAAGTATTAATGTTCTTGAACATGGATGATAAATCAGTGAACAATGAGTACGAAGTGGGTACGATAAAATATTTGGATCACTATATATGGATGTTGGAATATAATATTATAAATCATTTCAAACGAATTTTAAATATATTCTCGATTAAAATATTTGAACATTAAAATAAAAAATAATGAGTATACCTTTAGCTCAAAACATAGTAATTTATAGAATAGAATTGTAATGCGGTACGACTCCATCACAATATTATTGAAATCCAGAATTTTTATCTCATACTTCTAAGAAATCTGCAGATTCAACTGAGAATCATCTCAATCACTTCGTTCACAGTCGAATTCGATCGACTATAACATATTTTTTACAGTCGTACCACGGTAGGTAGTTTCATGTCATGCTGGTATTGCTCTGATTGTTTTCGCTTCTTTGCATGAAACAATTTATTGAAAACTCTGAAAAGTTTACAGCATAAATACAGAACAGCAATAACGCGAAGGAAAATAATATTTATTGGTTTATGGATTGCATTTTAATTTCACTTTTATTGATGACGAGAGTGCGTGTGCTTCGTTCGATTCGAGTTGATGTTTGGCTCATGAAAAATGCAAAAAAAAAAAAAAAAAATCAGAACTTTTAAAATTCATGCGATGTTGATGTCGCGTCGCATATATAAATATTAATAACGCAGTCACAAATCAATGATGATGTAGTCTGTTTGACCTATAGACATATATAAGATACTGTTGTAAGAAATATAAAATACAATTTATATGGAATATTGACAAATTTAAGACTTTTATAATAAATGTGAAAAATGTTTTTAGAGTTTAAAGGTTGTCATAAATTTTTCGTTTTTTGAAAAACCTTTATTTGTTTTTTTTTTTGCTTAACCACTACATAATTTGGCTTAACAAAGCAAGCTATTTGCCAAAATTTTATTTTATTTGATTTCATTTTATTTTTTGTTGTGGTTCTAACTCGTTCTTCAAATAAACAATGCAATAACATAACAGAGAGGCGCACATATCAACATCAAAGCAAACAATCTGAATATCATCCCTCGTGCTGCACTTAATCCTGAACCAACAATCAGACGGAAAAACCAACAAAGCCTCATTGAAGACCACAAAGGCAAGTATTCCTACATGAAGTCCTTCCATTCACGTAACCATGTCCCTGATGTCATGCTCTGCTATATGCCTTCGGTAGCATTCGGTTACTTGTCATCCATGTCCATTTTCATCTGATGCGTGTAAAGTTTTGTGAAAAAGTTAAAATATTGTGCAAATATGAGATGGGCAACCAAAGCAAATTTGCTACGACAATAATGCCGGAAGAGGACCATGGGAAATGCAGACCACCGGCGCAGAATCACAACAGGTTCCGAAACATAAAAGCATTATTTATGGTGCTTTTATCACTTTGTAAATGTTGATTACACGGAGCAGATGAGAGTTTGCTGTAATTTTACGTGATACGCGGTATTTTTATTTTTGTGATTCATATTATATTCATTTGTTATACAAACAGCAACTTACAATAATCTTAAAAAAATAAGTAAAAAAATATATTAGAAAAATATATATCACATTAAAAATATAATTTACTCTAAAAATTCTCAATACACCATTTACGAATATCGTAAAAAATCAATTGAAATCAGAAATTCCACTCGAAATTTATAAATTCTATTTCAAATTCACAAATTCAATTGGAAATTCAAAAGTCATTAATTGATATTCAAAATTGATATTAAAATTAATTGCATTTCAAATGGACTTTCTGAATTTCAATTGATGTCTTTGAATTTCAATAGGTATTTCTGAATTTCTATTGAACCCTTTTGAATTACAGCAGGAATTTCTGAATATCAATTGATGCATTTTGACTTTCAACCCTAGTAGAAATTTTAGTAGGGCCATGGTCATTATTTGAGATGTTCGGGATATGACGAGGCCCATAATATCCTTGTACTGACCTCAGGCCATGATCATGTACTGATCGGGTAATTCCCCATTTTACTATTTACCCGACAATTGCCTTGTCAGAGCCCGAGCATATTAGGGTTTCTCTCATTAAATCTCGATCATTGTCTGATGTCATTTCCTTATGAGGAACAAATAATGTAACTATGATCGGGAACATTGACTATTTAGATAATGCAAACCCTGGTATGGTAAGCATGATAAGGGCATGCAAAGGCAATGATCATATTTTCTCTAATAGGACTTACCCAACGAAAACCCGATCATTTCCCGATGGCGCATCAGGCAAATGTCTACTAGGGAAATGAAATTTCTGAATTTCAAATGAAGTAATTAAAATTTCAAATGGAAATTCTGAATATTTTTTTCTGTTTTTTTGACTTCTAAATGGAATTTATGAATTTCAATTCATGTTCTTTACATTTCTCATGGTATTTCTGAATATGAATTAGTCTTTGAATTTCAAATGAAATTTCAGAATATCAACTGATGTCTTTAGAATTTCAATTGATTGATGTTATTTAATTTTTAATTGATATTTTCTTTTATTTAAATGTTTTTTTTTTAATTAAAATTAAAATTTTCACAAAAAATTTAATTTTTTACTAAAAATTAAATTTTCACTAAAAATTAAGTTTTTTACTAAAAATTCAATTTGCCACTCAAAATTAAATTTTCAGTAAAAATTCAATTTTTCACTAAAAATTCAATTTTTCACTAAAAATTCAATTTTTCACTAAAAATTCAATTTTTCACTAAAAATTCAATTTTTCACTAAAAATTCAATTTTTCACTAAAAAATACAATTTTTCACTAAAAAATACAATTTTTCACTAAAAATACAAATTTTCACTAAAAATTTAATTTTTCACTAAAATTAAATTTTTAATTAAATTAACAAAACAAAAATTCAAATTTTCAATTAAATTTCAAAATTTCACTTAAAACTAAATATTTCACTAAAAATTCAATTTTTCACTAAAAATTCAATTTATCACTAAAAATTAAAATTTTTAATAGAAATTCAAATTTTTAATAGAAATTCAAATTTTTAATAGAAATTCAAATTTTTAATAGAAATTCACATTTTTAATAGAAATTAAAATTTTTAATAGCAATTCACATTTTTAATAGAAATTAAAATTTTTAAAAAAAGATGAAAATGTTTTGTTATTTAAAAAATCTCTTACGTTTTATTTTTGGTTCGCACTTTCAATCACTGCTTTTGTAACCACTGATTGTGCTGCAAATTCGCTGATTTTCTTTGTCAACATTTGCAAAAAAAAAATTAAACATCGGAACAATAGCCGCAGGTCTACAACTGTGTGCAAAAATATTCAACAATCGGCAGCAGCTACATCAAAAACCAAAAAATGCACAAAATAAATAACACTCTACAGAACTCACACACAGTGCCAGCGAGGGTCAACTGCGACGACGCGTCATAGGGCTTTGTTCGTCCAGCGTTAGGCTCAGCATCGAACACGCAACATGCCCGGACGCACAGGCTGCAACATTAATCTACCGCTGCAGCACATACCTTTCGCCCGACATCATCGGACGGACGACCGGCGGGCACCATCATCTGCGCCATAGCCCGGTCCACCGGCAGTGACTTCAATGTGGTGTTGCGTATTTAATGCCTTCTTTTTGTGTTATTTTTGTTGATGCAGAAATGTCCTGCAGCTGCTGTTTGTTGTTTGCCATTGTTGTTTATTTGTTTACAGTGCACTTTGACCAATTCGTTACATCACCGAACACAACAATTACAAAAACAAAAGGCAAAAAACTGCACCGAAAGTAAATCTCGCTCGGCACATGCAACAAAAATAACCACCAGACAATTTACTACGTGCAACGTGTTTATTTCCGTTTTTTTTTATGTTTTGTTTTTCGAGAAAATCGCATTAAAACAATACAGTCCCCGTCCGGGGTTCTGTCCCTGTTCCAGACCGTTTCAAAGTCACAATGTTACAATTCATTTAAGCGCGGATAATCGTAAATCAATTAATTCGATTTTCTGCCCAATTGTTGCTCTTTAGTGCTCGCTGCGAATTCTAAGTATTGCAAGGGTTGACATTTTCACAGAAATTAATATCGTGTCACGGTTGATAAAATCAGAAACAACCGTATCGTTTGATATTCCACAGGTGTGCAAATTGAATTTGAATTTTTGAATTCTTAAAAGATTCTTAAATAGTCACATTTTCTATGGAATTAATATAATAAAGACACATTTAAATGTAAGACCAACTTTCAAAATATTCTCCATGTCATCATAGTTCATATGTTGAAAATTTCTTAGCCGTACTGTACTGTCCCCGGACTGTCCAACAAAACTTTGAACACATTAAAAATCGTTTGCGAATCTAGTGATCATTCTAAGAATCTGTGTGAACTCAGTTTTTTTAAATGAACTCGTTTATTGTATTTGAAATGAAAATGCATATCATATTTCCGTAACATATTTTGTAGCTCAGAGCACTCAGAGTATGTATATGTAATCAGTTTTTCAATATCAATTTATTTAAAGGTTTTATTCCCCTTTGCAATGCTACAAAGAGATATTAAAAATGTTTTTTTAACTTCTCGTGATGACTGTCTTAGTAATATTTGTCTCGTAATGATTTTTACGATAACAAATTGTCTAGAAAATAACTGTACCGGAAAAAACTTTAGAAATTGAAACGGTGGGGAATTTCACGGGAATTTTTGGTATCGGTTTTTTCTCGAATCTTAAGACCAGTCAAAGTAAGATTATTATCTTAATTATATAATATAATAATTATTTTTAAAAAGTAATTTGAATATTTATTAAACGAGATATATGCTTGATAGTCAAATTGTTAATTCTATAACATCTACACTCCGTCTATATATCACAATAGACAAATTTTCTATAAATTTATAATATGGCCTAAATTGTAAACGCTACAGAGAATTATTATCTTGAATTTAGAAAAAAATAACATTATTTAAGTCTGCTATACGAAAAAGTCAATTAATACTCTAATGAGCACGAAAATCAATTTGAATAAAAATGATATATTTCGGTGCAGTTTTTTTATGTAGAATAACGTGAAAATCACGAAAACGATGGCAGTTATGAACACATAAAAATATCTCAAAATTTAGAGAGTGCAGAGTAACATTACTTTAAAACACCGAATATAACCGTAACCCTCAATCATAAAGCACAACTAAAACTGACAATAGAAATGTTGCGATGTGCCCAAAAATTCCATTTCCAAATTTCAAAATCGTGGCAAAACTGCGTTTTAAAATCGCACAAAACACAAACCAATAAGTAATCCTATCAAGCAGGGCGATAGAGCAGGGTATTGCATTCGCAGCCACGTCTGTTGGCTGTCAATGGTGTTCAAGCTGCTGCTGCTCCTGCTGCTACTCCTGCTGCCAGGAACAACATCAGTTGAAGCAGCAGCAGCAGCATCATTGAAAATAACAACAAGGACGATGACAACGAGTTCGAAAGTCATCAACGCAAAACATGATTTGTGGCATTTATCCGATTTAAATGCCAACCGTTTTTGGCGGTATTTTCAATTTGCCCTCACTGTCTGTCTGTGACACTGTTTACCGATTTGAATACATTAGATGGGTTTCAATCCCGAAATAATGAATGTTCGCAAATACCCAAAAAATCAGTAGATAATTTCTGCATATTTCTGCGATATTTCGCGGTATTTCATTCCAAATTGTGTTAAGTATTGATTCTTTTAAAGTTTGTATTAAATATTATTACTGATTTGGAATTGTTTGTATTTGTCATAATCGCACACAAAAATATACTGCATTAAAAATAATTAAAAATGTTTTTAAAACAAATACATATTTTTTTACTAAACCGAAAATACCTACATAATTGGACAGTTTTTCTATGCCAAATTTCAATTTATTTGTTTAAAAAATCCTAAATATTGTCTTTGTTTATACGTTCTAAAATATGTAGAAGAATTACTACACACAAAAAAATCATGCTATATATAAGTCCGTACGGACTTAATATAAGTCTAAAAAATCTTAATATAGCACCTACCAAAGTAGGGCACAAAAAGAAAATTGATTGTGACTGGCGAATGTACCAGTTTGAATGTGGAACACATGTAATATGAAAAATCATATCCAACTTATATTATAATAATAATAGTTTGGCACCACAGTCCTATAAGAACTTAGGCCTAGCTCTCTCACCATTTTGAGCTGTGCGTGTTATATTTGTACTCAAAGTGGTGGGACCTACAGTTTATTGCCGAATCCGAACGGCGGGTGAGAGCTTTTCATAGGCAATGGTTTTACTCTCGTAGGTTTTCCATTTACTGACGAGAGGTAGCGCGGTATAGAAAAATGTTTCTATGAAAAGATGTTGTTAGTTAGCCCCAGTCCAGGCTTGAACCGGGGACCTTTCGGCTCGCAGTCCAACGCACTAACCACTGAGCTACCGCGGCTCAACTTATATTACAGTTGCAAAAATACAAAATATGTTTATTATTTAGAAGAAATATTATTTAGCGGGAATACTCTTTTTCAGCTGCAATATTCTGTTTTATTTTATTGTGCAAGCCTAAAGGTCCCATAAATTAAATTTGTAGTGATCATTTTATAAGGACCCTTTTCATATACTGGGGTATTTATAGATGCAGCGCTGATGTCACACAAAAAAAAACATTTTCGATGATCTAGTTGTCTTGCATTTGATAGTTGTATCAAGATTTTGAATAAATGCTCTGTGGCGATTGAGACTGACAGCGTAACGGTGAGAACTCAAGACTTGTATTCCGGTAATGCAGGTTCGAGTCCTGCGAGGTACATTTTTTTTAAATTAATTTTTATATTTTTTAAATAATCCTACTAAGTATATAAATATTACATTTTTATTTATTATACGGTCTAATAAGATTGCAGCCGGCCTCAGCAGTCCAGAGGTAGAGCGCTGGACTTGCATTCTGAAGGTCTCGGGTTCGAATCCCGGCTTGGGCACCACGAGCGTGGTGATATTAACCACAAAATTGTAGGGACTAGATTTCACAGTGCAATGGATATAGACTGTCTGAGTGCTGTGGATCTTAGTAGATATTCAAAAAAAAAAAAATAATAAGATTGAAAAAAATATGTTGAGCCCAATTGAAACCATAGCATTATAATTACTTCTATTTATTGAATATATATTTTTTAAAATTTATTAATTAATGATTTAAGAAATAAAATAAAATTTCAAAACGAATTAAAAAAAATAAAAAATTTCACCCTCGTGATTCGAATCTGCGATTCTGAAGAAAATTTTAGTCTGTACGGACTTAAATTCAATATAAATTTGAAGCGTTCTTATTTTGCACTATCTAGAATGCGTTTAAGTCTGAAATGCTTTAAAATGGAAATTAGAATGCACGGACTTAATATGTAGAACTCATTTTTTTTCTGTGTACATATGCTTTTTATTTTACTATAATTTGTATTTATTTTAATTGGTTGTAAGAATTAATAAAAAAAATCAGAGAGAAAGTCAATTAGTTGGCATCACTATGTAGTATTCTCTCATTAACTCGTTTTGGTCAGATGCTTGGGTTTATTTTTATTACTTTTTTGTAACAATACAACAATCAGGTTCTGCTATATTTAGCTAACGAATTCGTTTAAGTCTTCATGAGGAACAACCTTCCGAAATTCGTTCGTTGTGTGCCCACAGTTTGTGCAATATGTAGAGATCGAATATTTAATACATGGTGTAGTAAAATTATGTCAAATAAAGACAAATGTATTTAAAAATCACCAAAATGTAGTATAATTTAATTGTAGTATAATTTACTATAGTTATTTTATCGGTGCAAAAAATAACGCATTTCCCAAAATAAGTTTTGCCCGAAACCCTCAGAAATCTATACATTTCCAAAGATACTCAATAATTTATTTGTATGTTAATTTTAAATACGCATTGTCGCTCTCTTTTACGAATCGCTGAATTTTTATTGAATTTTAATTTATTTGACACATAGGCTTTACCTTTCGTATTCATTTTTTTTTTTGTCGTGAATTTCTAAATTGACAGACTAAATTCGTGAAATTGTTATTGCATGAATTGTGTTTTTTCTTCTTTGAGAATAGGTTTTTTTTTAAACACAGTTCTTGGTTTCTCCCACATTTCGGTATATTCATTAATTTATTATCCTACGCTTATCGGTAGCGCCCCAGTATCTGTTTCCATTTAAAATTAATTTATTTAAGCCTACTTTGCACTTTCCATTCATTTGTATTAAAATTCCCAACTACTATTTTTCTTTTTCGTTGTTGTGCGCAATTTTTTTCATTTTTTTTTTTATTTGTGGTTTAGCTTCTCATGGTAATTTTTCATATTTTATTATTTCATGTCCTTCGAAATATTCGTTTAGCTTGAAGCTTGGGTACTTTGTGTACTTGCTGCAACCATTGTACTGCGTTGCCATATTTGTTACGCTTTTCCGTTTGTCAATTAATTTTTTTCAAAGTCCTGCTTTTTTTTATTTTCATTAAAATAAAGCGTCGTTCATTTCGTTTCACTGCTGCTCTTGGTTGACTTTCCGTTGTCTGTCAGCCGGATTATGTCTTTATATTTGACATTTTATTATCGTTGACGCAATTTTATGTTTTTGTTTTTGTATATGATGGATTTTCTAGTATTTTGTTTCAGGTAAAACATATTTATGCAGCGCTAATGTTTTGACATTTTTTAGATTTGGTTGGCTGTTGGCAATCTAAGCTTGACTTATTCCTTTTTTTTTTGTATATGTCCTGCTCAGTGGTTTCGTAGGAATTAAAAATTGTACATTGTGTAGTAATATTTTTGTCATATGTTAAGGGTGGCTTTAAGGAAAATTGCAATTAATATACTTAGCATTTAAAAGTATTTCTAGGAAATAAAATTTGTTTATATCATTTTAATTTTCTTTTTTTTTTTTTGTTGTAAATTTGACTTTATTAGAGAAAATGAAAATTATGTTGAATTTTACGGTATAAAAAGGAAATAGTTTTTAGAAAAAAATGAGTTTTCACTAAAAAAAAATTGAATGTTTAGTGTAAAATTGAATTTATAGTGAAAAATTGAATTTTTAGGGAAAATTTGAATTTTTAGTGAAAAATTGAATTTATGGTGAAAAATTGAATTTTTAGTGAAAAATTGAATTTTTAGTGAAAAATTGAATATTTAGTGAAAAATTGAATTTTTAGTGAAAAATTGAATTTTTTAGTGAAAAATTGAATTTTTAGTGAAAAATTGAATTTTTAGTGAAAAATTGAATTTTTAGTGAAAAATTGAATTTTTAGTGAAAAATTGAATTTTTAGTGAAAAATTGAATTTTTAGTGAAAAATTGAATTTTTAGTGAAAAATTGAATTTTTAGTGAAAAATTGAATTTTTAGTGAAAAATTGAATTTGTAGTGAAAATTGAATTTTCAGTGAAAAATTGAATTTTCAGTGAAAAATTGAATTTTCAGTGAAAAATTGAATTTATAGTGAAAAATTTAATTTTTAGTGAAAAATTGAATTTTTAGTGAAAAATTGAATTTTTAGTGAAAAATTGAATTTTTATTGAAAAATTGAATTTTTAGTGAAAAATTGAATTTTTAGTGAAAAATTGAATTTTTAGTGAAAAATTTAATTTGTAGTGAAAAATTTAATTTTTAGTGAAAAATTGAATTTTTAGTGAAAAATTGAATTTTTAGTGAAAATTTAATTTTTATTGATAATTATTTTATTTTTTTTTTGTGAAAACTGAATTTTTGTTAAAAATTGATTTTTTTTTAGTGAAAATTGAATTTTTAGTGAAAAATTGAATTTTTAGTGAAAAATTGAATTTTTATTGAAAAATTGAATTTTTAGTGAAAATTTGAATTTTTAGTGAAAATTTGAATTTATAGTGAAAATTTGAATTTTTAGTGAAAAATTTAATTTTTAGTGAAAAATTGAATTTTTAGTGAAAAATTGAATTTATAGTGAAAAATTGAATTTTTAGTGAAAAATTGAATTTTTAGTGAAAAATTGAATTTTTAAGTGAAAAATTGAATTTTTAGTGAAAAATTTAATTTTGAGTGAAAATTTGAATTTTTTAATAATAAATTTTATTTTAGTGAAAATTACATTTTTAGCGCAAAATTTATTTAAATTTTAAGTTAACATTTATTTTAAAAATAATGAAAAATATATAGAAAAATATTTATTTTAATTTTAGTTAATTTTTGAATACGTCGTAAACTTGTCTCTATTTTTGTTTACAACACATCGACCTTATGACCTACGCATTCTACGAATGAATGACACACAAAAATTGTTCCCGAACTGAGAATGCAAAGAAATATTTTGGTAACGTCATAAAATGTGCCTGCATTATAAATCATACAAAAAGGTAACTGTACGCGGACATTTTCATTCACCACGTTTCGGAATCTCTTAAGGCGAATTCAAAATTTCCCTCCCCTGACAAGAGTGAGTCGGCGCACATGATAAAATTTATATTTGTGAGAATGGTACTTTTGTTACGGAGATAGAGAGAGAATCAGAGAAGAGAGATTAAATAATAAAAATGTACCACAAATAAGAGTATTTTTGAGAACAGTTTTAAGTAAAAGTAAAGTGTAAATATTAAAAAAATAAAAAAAAAACCTAACATTTTTTAGATTTAAATAAATATCATCAATTTTATTATATTTGAACAATTTTAATCAAATCTTAAAAAAATATTCTATCATTCGGACGTTTAAAAATCAAACATAATAATTTGGAAAATATAAAACTCTTTAGAAAAACTTATACAATTTGAATAACACGAAAAATTATTTATCAGGCTCTAATATTTAAATTTAGTTACTTTAATTAAAAATATATTACTAGCTATCATTAGTTGTTTTGTAGGAACACTTTAATATTCAGCAGAACCAAATGTTGCCAAACGAGAGTTCAAATTCTCTCTCGCATTTGTGCGACTCTCTTTACTCTACTCTCTTTACAAACATTTTATGTAGGACTCAACGAGCACACATTTCTAAGTAGAACACAATTCGGTGTTGCTCAATTGCTGTTGGACACGAACAACTTTCGTGCTCGCGAATTTCCCAAAATATCCTTTCTGGTTGGCCTGCTTGTTTTTGTGTCCTGGTGGTTGTTGCTTTTGCTTGTGTTGTTCTTGCTCTTATTGCCGGTTCTCTGGTCCGAGCCACACGAACGAATCCAATACGAATCGCGCGTACCACCGAAACAGTCAGGGTTAATTTGAACGGAGCAAAAACGTTTAGTTGAAAGTAGACTTTTCGGCTAAATTGACACGTTTTCGCGGGAGCGGTTAAACTCAATCGAAAAGTAGAAGTAGAGTTACAAAAGTAAAATTTTTGAAAAATACAAAAAAAAATAAACTGAATTAAAAATTATTATAAAATTTAATTATAAAAAATTCAACAAAATTCTTATTTAAAAAAATATATTAACATATTTAATAGCAGAAAATTAAAAATACTGTGCAAATAATAAAACATTGTGACTTAAAACCACAGCCTACTTTTCGGCTCTTAATATTGCGAATGCAAAAAGTGAATGCCTCATAACTGACACATTTGAAGTCTCAACAATTTCGTTATTTATTTTTATTTTTTGTCTGTACATTTGCGGAAAACAAAGCAATTTAATTTCGCAAAAGTCGCGCAGACGTTACTCAAAGGATTAAGGATTCAACATTGTAAATCCACGCTCATTCATAGCGGGCTTCAGCCGAACACAGTGTGAAAGAAACACTTTCCGCCTCAACCACAACGAAACAAAGTGTAGTGAAAACCGTCAACAACGAATACGAATTACTTTCAGCACAGCAAAAAAAAAAGTATATTTATATTATAAATATATCCTGCGTGTGTTTACAATAAGGATAAAGATTTTTTTGTGATAATACACAGATCCTTGAAGTGTCAAAGGCTGGCGGATGTTTTTGCGTTAAAAGTATCAGCACGCGTTGAACATTACGAAACGGCCTGATATTAAAACAACAGAAAAAATATACTTTTTTTGTTTGAGATTTTAAATCGAAAAAAGAAAGAATTGCCAAAAGCATTTCCACCGTGGTAAAATAAAAAAAAAACAACAAAAAGTTAAAAGAAGAAAAAACAAAAATCAACGAAAAGTAAAACGTGAAAATCTGTGAGAGGCAAATATTTCGTTTGGTTTACAATACAAAGTAATAAAGCTATACAAAAAATAATTTAAAAATACTGTGGTAAGTAGTATCGGCTAAGAGCTTAAATAATTTGGAAAATTACAAAAAAAAATAATTTTTATATTTAATTTAATTTATCAATTATTACATTAAAAATTTGTGATATTCATCAAATTCTTTTTATAGAAAGTGGGATTTTAAATATTGCATGTCTTGCATTATATTTTTGTATACCAAATAATATAGTCAATATTGGTTAAAGTTCTCCTTATTTGAAAACGGCTTTCGATCAGTCAATGAAAACGATAGCCGTTTCATTTTTAAAACCGATCATACAAAAATCACAAATAAACCTATATCCGAAAATAAAATAAACAGTTTATGCTATATATCGCTTAATTTAAAAAGTATGAACACTAATAGAAAACATATTATTTTAGTCTAAAATATATATTTCATTTCTCATTTATTTCATTATTCTTTATTAAAATTTTCCGATAAAATTCCGATCTTATTTCATATGAGAATTAGAAACAAACTCTTTTGATTTCGATGTCACAGAACAAAAATTCATTTTTCAAATTAATTACCTTTGATTTGAACGATTAGAATTGGTTTGGAAAACAAGTTTTTTTATTGATACTTAAAATTCAAAACTGTTTTTTTTACAAATTGTATATGGAATTCAATTGAAAGTTTGATATGACCCTATTATTCAAATTTTGTGGTAATTGGTTTTTAGTTATAGAGTGATTAAAAAATTCGTATTTTGCTTCAAGACATTAAAAATATGAACAAAAAGCAATCTTAATGCAGAAATCGATTTCGAAACCGTGTTCTTAACTTGGAAACTTAAGACTGAAACGAGGGAGATTACTAAATCGTTATTCGTTTAGAAACCCGAATCAGTTGCATGAACAATATTTTTCGACACTTAATTTGTCTACCATAATATTGTAAAATTGATATATTAATGCTATTTATCAGAAATATCGTTGCTCAATTTCAGATAATCAAATGGTATCATTTGCTATATATCATTTTCAATATCTCAAAAAAACCAAACGTTATCTTTATGTTATCAAAACGGCAACATTTATAGGTTTTACTTATTGTTTTCCAAATAAAATGATGAAAAACTAATTAGATTTCCAATAATTTCGAACTTATCTTTTGCTTTTTAGTCGAATCAATATCGAAAAATGTTTTTATTTCAGATAAACCAAATTTTTAAGTTTAGATTTTTCTAGAGTTTATATAGAGACTAGCATTATTTTAAATGGATTTTCGATTCGATATTTAAAAAGTTTTAATATTAACTTTTTTTTAATTATCATTGAAAAAATAATTTCATAAAAATTCCCAAATTTAAAACACAAAATAAAATCCGCACAACCTATACAAAATGTCAGTCTCTTTGAAATAATATTTGATTTCTTTATCATATTATTTATTTTGTCTTTGTTATTGAAACTGCGGACAGTTTCCATTGAACTATCGATTTTTTCTTGAATTGTTTTGGCATTTGTGTCAATCTTATTAGCAACATAAAGATTCAGTCTCAATTGAAATCTTTGGTTTCCATCCAACATTTTGCGATTTCCTACCACAACATCTTCGACTAGTGTCTTCTTGACCAGTTTAGCGCGCTGTCAAGCATTTAGCTGTTGTCATCTGATAGCGCATATTCATTACATTAGTTCTCATATCAATGTCCTTGCCATTCATCGCTATATTCTTTGGTTTTCTTTGCTTCTCTTATGGTCCTGATTGTTTTGCCATTTGATTGATATTCAATTGATAGGATTTTGTATGTTATTTGGAATGTTTGTTTGCAAACAATGCTTGATTCGACTTAATTTCATATCAATATCAATATTCTTCATAAGCTCTATAATATTAATGATGATTTTATTTATTTTACCATGGTTGTTTTTTTGGGTTTGACGCTTTTCATATTTTGTGGTTCTTTTTGATGTTTGGGTTTCATTATTTTTTTTAGTATTGACATTTTTTATATTATAAAACTATTTTTAAAACATGGTAATACATTATATGTATTTCCCAACAATTGTAATAGAAAATATTTTATAAATTTAAAATTTTCAGTAATACCGCTGTAGAATCTTTCAGCTATATTATACATTTTTTCATTAAAAACAAAAATATTTTTTTTCCATTGTACAGTACAGTAAAAGCCCACTTTTTTTTGGTGCCAGAGATTTAACAATTTTTTTTAGAATCCTTGAGTGATCTGACGAAATTTAACCTAACAAACTAATGTCCAATCACGTCAGGTTTACGAGATATATCCCCATAAAAGTCCTAAAGTGACCGCAATATTACCGTTTAGTTCTTAGTTTGGAAATATCAATGAAAAGTTTGGTAAAGAAGACAATATCAGGTTTCTCTCACAGTTGTTTTTAGTTCAAAATTTAAATAATGTTTTAAAGAATTTTGTTAGCATACTTTCGACGAAATATTGATACATTTTTCGATATACAACTCAAAATATTTAGAAATGAAATTTACTAGGCAGCTCAAAAAATGCTTAGTTTCTCCTAAGAATTTGAAGAATATGTACTCTCCAGTAAAAACTAGTTGAAACCTTGTCAGTTACTGGCAGAGATTTAAAGAGTATATCCCCGCCAGTAAAAGTACTCAAAAACTGGTAGGTTATTTGAAGAAAAACTAGTTGCTAGTAAAACTGGTTCTCGACTAGGTCGGTTAGATTCTGTTAGGAAAGTGCGCACGGTGCTCTAGAAGCAATCATAATTATGACTAAAATGGGTATAAAAAGTACAAATAGGGTTATATTTATCATCATTTCTAGTTTAAAAAATCCGTTTGAACCAAAATCCTACCAATTCCTTTTCTTAAGTTATCGTCATGTACATTTAATTTTAACCATTTTTTTCAATTTATCGCTTTTCTTATTAAAAATATAATAACTCCTTAACGAAATTGTTAAAAGAAAACATTAAAATAGCGGTTAATCGTTAAGATGCAAACTTTAAGAGTTCAGTGTAAATCATCCTTAGGATGTTCCCTATGTTCGCTCCTTAGACAATAGAAACGTACTATGCACCATTTCGCTACAAAATGACAAACTATATTTGTTATCCTTTGAACACTTTCGGAGCCCATAGCGCCTAACCCAGACGTGTAGGGGTATAAGAACATACTATACTTTTTTCAGTAGACCATATAAATAAAAAAAAAATCGAAGTTCAATTAAAAAAAAATTTGTCATTTTGCCGCACTGTGAAATATATGTGTAATAAGAAATAGGGATAAATTGTAAAAATCGTTAAAATTCAATGTAAATGACGATAACTTGAGAAAAGGAAACGGTAGGATTTTGGTTCAAACGGATTTTTAAACTAGAAATGATGATGAATATAACCCTATTTGTACTTTTTATACCCATTTTTGTCATACTTTTGATTGCATCTAGAGCAACGTGTGCGTGACATCGAGTTACTCGGCAAGTACTAGTAAAACTGACTGGATACTGTTAAGAATTGTTACTCCGGATCTGCCCTCTTTAGATTTTTGTTAAAAACAAAAATTTCTGAGCAAATAAAATTTATTTATTGAAAATGATAACTATTTCCATATGAACTCGATTGCTGAAATGAAAAAAATAACGATATCATTTTGGGAACTGTCTTCTTTAGATTTGTGTTAAAAACATAATTTTCTAAGCAAATAAAATTTATTTATTAAATATAATAACTATTTCGATATGAACTCGATAGCTGAAATGACAAAAAAACCATATCATTTTCAATACGCTCGTTTTAAGCTAAAACTTTAGCCAGTCTGCCATTCGATTCGATATCGCTTTTCGAGTGTATCGAGATGTCATGGAATTCATTCGATCTCGATTACAATTTCGTATCTCTATTGTACTACAATTCATTCTTAGGTGTACGCAGATATCGTTACGAGATAATGAAGTTTATTCGAAACGAGAAAAAAACGATTCTGCATCGAATTTGTAGTTTTATTCGAAAAACATCGCAGTATAGATGTGATAAATATTTAAATATCGATTTTTTATTTTTAAATTTATTGTACGGTAAAATTTAAAAAATAGTACTGATAAAGCAACAAAATCATACTTCTTATCGCAGTTAGTTTGAGAAAACTTCGAGCATCGAAGAGCTTTGAGATATGACAGACTGGGTATTATCTCCGTAACAATTTAAATGATCAAAAACAATAATTTGAGACTATATTTCGATATTGTGGTTTTCTGGAGTGATTTTTTAAAGGCTTCTAAAGGTCTAAGCCTCAGCAGTCCAGAGGTAGCGCGCTGGACTTGCATTCTGAAGGTCTCGGGTTCGAATCCCGGCTTGGGCAGGGACGCTCGTGGTGATATTAACCACAAAATTGTAGGGAATAGATTTCACAGTACAATGGATATAGTCTGTCTGAGTGCTGTGGATGTTAGTAGATATTCCAAAAAAAAAAAAAGGTCAAAGCAATACCGCCTAATACACAAATAATTATATATTTAACAAATCAAATAAATTGCTATCAAATTTCACAAAATGTTTCTTTACGACTCAATAAATTAAACCTAAATATCCCACAACAACAAGAAACAACAAAAAAAAAATAAACATGATAATTAATTGCAAAATGTTGAACCACAAGAATTCAATTGCTTCAATTTCAAGAAATTCCAATCTTTCATGTGCTAAGAGTTTTGTGGCACTACAAACAAATATTTCGTGTACACCGAAGTGAGGATGTGGCTACTGGCTGTGAATTCTGACCTCATTTAAAATGATATCATTTGTTCTGGTTGTCCGTTACGTTATGCTTTTAATTAATATTCAGTTTTAATATGCAGCACATCGGGCGCAGATCGTAAATTGAAAATTTACCATGAAGTAAAATAAGAAGAAGTAGCAGTAGCAGTGGTAGAAATAGCAAAATAGAGCCTTCCAACCGACAACAGTCCTACGACGGACGAACCCTTAGGCAAAGGAAGCGCCGCATCACAAACGGCGATAACTCGAAGTGTTTAATTTAAAATACTTTTATTATTGGTTAAGAAACACTCGACAAACGCACAGGACGAGCAAGTATCATATTCAACACATAGCACTCAACACTCGAAATAGGGACCCAAGAAGTAGTACCAACTGCTGCCTAAGCTGCTTAAATACGACCCATTTTCCGACTCATTTCTCGACCCACTCAATAATTTGCAGGCTGCTCCCTTCAAACAATTCTGCCATCCTTGGCATTGACTGCCTGAACTCGTTGCCTTTACACCAATCGATGCCTTGGCAAATTGGCTGCAAGCAGCAACCGCTGCAGGATTTCTAATTTTGCAAAAATATTTAGTTCAACAGACACACGTTCTAAAAGAGTAGTCGAAGAAGAAGTAGTATAAGAAAAAGTAGAGAAATAGATGGAGATTTAGACAATGTTTTACTTGTTTCTAGTTCTCATGAAACATAGCACAAAGTTACATGAATTTCATTTGAATGCGTAATTAGTTTTAAAAATTTGTAACCATTATAACATGAAGATCTGCCAATATCGTATATATTTTACTGTATGTTTGACTTTTGTTGCTTTTTCATTTCCCGCTGTTCAGTTCCCAATATTATTTACTACGTTTATTGCAAACTTTCGTATTTAAATTATTCTCTATATTAACTTTCGAACAATTTAATTATTTTTTAGACAGCACAACGGGGGAACATGCTGTTCTTTTGGTAAACTAATTTTGCATAGAGTTTGCAATTGTCTGTGGGTTGCTAGGGGCAAGACAGTCGTAAATTACTTGGGGATGTATGGTAATTTTGTAGTGAGTACGTGCAAAAGTTTGCGTAGAGTTTTTGTATTACTTAATTCTAAGAAAATTATAGTTTAAATTCAGGTATATTTAAATTACATCTGATATATTGAATAAATAAATAAAATAAACTATAAAGGGTTAAATTTGCGTAAAAGGTAAACGTAATATTTACTGAGAACTTGATTTTTTATGATCTAAGTTGTATCGGCAAAAAGTTTACAGTTTTTGTATTAATTAATTCTAAGAAAATAAATTGTGCGGACACAATTTTTTTTCGAAAAATATTTTTTTAAACAATTTTTTTTTGGAAAAATTTTTTTTTCGAACAAAAAAGGAATTTTTTCAACATCATCTTTTTTATTTTTTTAAGATATTTTTTCGAATAAATTTCTAAAAACAATTTTTCAGTTTGAATAATTCGTAAAAAAAATCCATATATTAATATATTTTGAAAAAAAAAATATTAATACAACAATTTTCATCATATTATATTCATTAATATTATGAACAATATACAAAAAAAAAAAATTATTCTTATATATAATGATATATACACATATATGGGGTCACAATAACCGAAGATTGAAATTTCAAAATTATATTTATATCTACGAATATAATAGGTTGGTTTCTATATATGATCGTTAAAGATGTTAAGGTCAACAAAGTTACGTTTCAAGAATGTTTAAGATTTTTTGAATAATCCTCATATATCCAATGGGTTATTATCGATCTGATCAATTTGACTTGACAATGAGAATATGTCTATGTCTGCTATTTGATGCGATATCGCTTCAAGTCTGTTTTGAGTTGTCGAGGAATTCATTTGATATCGGTTACATTTCTCGAATCTATATCATACTACAATTCGTTCTAAGATGTACGCAGATTCCATAACAAGATAATGATGAGTTTGTGTTACCAGAATTATTTCTAAATCGAACCGATAGAGAATATCGATTTGTATTAAACTCCACGGACAAATCGAATCTATACAACAAGAATGTTACTTAAAATACGCAATATCATGCAGAAATCTCCGCATGTTTGAGAACCAAATTTTGTTAACCAGATATAGACAATGAAAATTATAAACTTTACAAAACTTAAGAAAATTCATTACAAATGTTGAATAAAAACGTCTTTATTGTAATAAAAAAAAACACTTTTTTTTACATGTAAAATTAAAATTTTCTGATTATATATGTAGGTAATTTTTAAATTAACTTGTATAAAATGTTGCCTTTTTTTATATAAATTCGAAATAACAACGAAATTTTTTAGATTCTTGTTTTTTCATAATGAAAACATAAATTGAAAAAACAAAAAAAAATTGAACCGATATAACAACGATATAGCAAATTGTTTTCGGAGTGAGTTCGAGAAACATTTGAGGTATCGAAGAGCTTCGAGACAATGCAAACTGGGGTAAAATTTTGCCCTCAATAAAAATCTCATAGAATCACATTAAAATTTGTCAATAGCTCAGTTATTGATTTAATAGTATACAAAAATATAATGTTTTCATATAAACTCTAAAATTATGTATTTAATGGTATTAGTATTTAATAGTATTTATGGATTAAAATAATAGTTTATACTACGGACTAATTTAAATAGTAAATAAATAATAATTTTGTGATTTTTTTTGTGTATTGAAATTTTTATGTTTTTTTTTATATATATTCCCAAGTTGAAATTGTACTTTGGTTATGGTTTTCCTTGCCAAAACCCGCGGAGTTCCATGAACAACATGCTCTGGCCATGATTATGTCCATTCTACCAGTTTAAATTTCGAAAGAGTTAATCAATAAACTTAAAAAAAAATCTTTTTTGGTAAAAACATTGACAATCAATGAACTGATTTCTTCTACCCCTCAAAAATAACTGAATATTGATATAAGTATTGTACTTTCTTAAACTAATAATAATAATAGTTTGGCACTACAGTCCTATAAGAACTTAGGCCGAGCTCTCTCACCATTTTGAGGTGTGCGTTTTTATATTTGTACTCAAAGTGGTGGGACCTACAGTTTATTGCCGAATCCGAACGGCGAGTGAGAGCTTTTCATAGACAATGTTTTACTCTCGTAGGTTTGCCATTTACTGCCGAAAGGTAGCGCGGTATAGAAAACTGTTTCTATGAAAAGATGTTGTTAGCCCCAGTCCAAGCTTGAACGGGGGACCTTTCGGCTCGCAGTCCAACGCACTAACCACTGAGCTACCGCGGCTTTCTTACTCTAGGAAATAATATATCAGGAAGCAATATGAATACACCTATGAAATCAATCAGAAAATCAGCAATAACATATAATTTTTGAAAATTTAAAAATTATGAGTTTTTGAGAAAAATATTTCCAAAATCTAGATCATGTTATAATGACTTTAGACCTTAAAAAAAAATTAAATCATATATAATATTAAAGGTTATTTTAAACCGCCATATTTCAGTAACCATATAAGCTAGAGGTCAAAAATTTTTAATTTATCTTAGCTTAGTAAGCGAGAATATTCATCCAAAACTTTATCAATTTCAAGAAGATACGTCTAAAATGTTTATTTTGTCGTTGATTTAATATGGAATATTGCTTTTGGAAAAAACGTACTTTAGAATTTTTAGTTCTTCAATAATGAATTCAAATTTATAGAACAATTAGAAAAATTAACCTTTTAATAAATATTTGTTAAACACATAACTTACGAAAATAACTTTTAATTTAAAATAAAATCTTAATTCTGATCTTTTTTTGAAACATTTAACATTTTTCGAAAGATTTAAAACTCAAAGTAGTGTTCATATCATAAGCTGTCTAATCTTAAAATACGTGGAGAATTTGTCTTTAAAATTAAAAAGTAAATGAGAATCTAACGAGACATAATGTCGTTTGTGGAATGTGCATAGACTTTTTCAAATTATTCACTATCTTTTATTTTTTCACTATCTTTTGGAAATATTCTCGAAATATTCCTGAAAAACACTTTACTCTTTCTGAAAAACACTTCACAGGTATTTATCATAAAATGATACTAACTTCAAAACATTTTTTACTCATATTACACAATAAGAAGTTTAACAAATCTGTGCGAAAATTGATATAAATCGCTTTATTCGAGAAAGGTTTTACTCAACTAACAAAAGTGAATGTAAAGAGGAATCTTGGTTACAAAAGCTTAAAAGAATTCAGCATTTTGACTTTTCTATGTGTTCTATCCACATTTTCTTATTCGTAAGATTAAAATAAAATAGCCATAGTTTAATATTAAATATATGCATAACAGAATCCTTTGCTCGACATATTTAATATTACTGCAGATATCTAAGAAATACAAAAGAAAACAAGTTTTTAATGCAAATTTAGAACTAAAAATGAATATTTAGTTTTATTTTTATTTTCGTTATTGTTGTTATGGTTGCTGCAAACACATTAACAACATAATCACCGCTCATTAATATTACTTTACTTACACCAAACAACCAACGCATTTCCACTAATGATGATTACGATGCTGTTCTTTTCGTTGTAACTGTGTCGGGTTCTCAGGTCCGTGCCTGTTACCATTCCCAGCCATATAATGTTTGCATTTCTTCGAAGTAGTATACGAAAAAAATATACAAAAAAAAAAACTGTTTGAGGTAAGAAATTATAAAACTTTGTTAACAACAAATCATTGTAATCGCCTTTGTTTGTCTTTTTTTTGTTTTCTTTTGTTAAGCTGTTTATTTAGTGTTTTATTATTTATGCTTTAAAAGGTGATACTATTTAAGAAAAGTTTTGTACTTAATGTGCTTAATCTACAAATAGTCGGAAAGTAATGGAAGCCGTAGTAAAATTTTGCAAATTTAAAATAAATAAAATTGAATAAAACTAAAAATAAATAAAAAATAATAAAAAGAGATAAATGGAATAAAAAAATAGAATTGAAACTAATAATAAAAACAAATAGGAATAAAAAATGTTATTCGTGTTGAACAATATTACTATGATGAGTAGATATTATTTATTCCCAAGTATAAATTGCACCTCTTAGGATTATCCTTCTCATGTCCCAAACATTGTCTTGGTATGAACTTCGTATGAGGTGTCCATTGGTAAGCATTTCTCATCAAGATCATAGCACAGTTTTTAGTAGAGTCGATCAAGACAAAAGTCGATTTTTCAATTGAGGTTATCGGACAACATTTTAGGACAAAATACACATAATACACAACATACATTTCGGATGGAATATTGTGGAATAGGTCCTATAGAAAATTTTTCCTCATGGAACCTGGTAGTTTTGAGACATTTTGAAACAAAATTTATGCTAGAATTGAAAGTAGAACAGATTTTAAAATTCATATCCATTTATTTGCAAATTTTATATGAAATTCGAACGGAATTCAATAAAAAGCTCGAACATGGCCCAGCATAAGTTTTTGCGCAACCAGCCCAAAGTTTTGCTGTCTATAAACGTATTAAATACTTAAACATTTTGTTAAATTTTCGCACTAAAATGTATTTGTTAAGTGCAAACAAAACAAAAAAAGAATAACAAACCAAAGAGCGTATAATTTTTCTTTAGTCCTTTACCGCATAATCATAAATAAACCCCACAAAATGAGGCAAACCTCAATCACGCAAAACAATTTATTTAGGCTTAGGAAGACAATAAGCAGTTTTTGCTACCACTACATCTTTTGCTTATTTTCATCATCTTCTATTCTTCATTTTCTTCTAAGTCATCTGCGTCTTTTGCAACAGCAGCAAAGCCGGACCAGAACGTATAGAACCAAATACCAACTCTTGGGGTTGTATTGCATAAAAGGATTTCAAACACCTTCAGGGGCTGCCTTATGATTGTATTTTTCGACAAAGGTGTTTGTTTGTGAAATACTTTAATAGGCTACTTGATGGATTTTAACAAAATCTAATTTTTCTTTGGCAGCCTTTTTGAGCTTTATTTTGCCGAAAAAAAATGAGTTGCAAATGTAATCATTTTTGTCATTATAATTTTCGTCGTTTATAAAAGCAGATTTGACTTGTTGACGTGCAGCTTATTTAGGTACAGCATATATTTATACAGTGGTACTCAATGCCATATCTTTTGGAATAGGTTCTTTTTTCATTCTTATTAGGTTTTTTTTTTTAAATCAATAGCAGAAAAACATATTCCAGATAACATTTTATTGAATACATTAAATAGTAAATGTTTTGGACACCCCCATTTTAAATAGTTTAGTACATAATACAGCACATATTCTGAATTATGCCCTGAAAAACACTATATAAATAAAATTTTTTCACTAATAAAAATAGTCCATAGTATAAATTATTATTTTAATCGGAAAATACCATTATATAAAGGGTTTTTCAATAAGAGCGCTACAAAAGTTTTTTTCAAGGGTTTTTCAACAGGGACGCTACAAAAGTAGAGCGACAGGGACAGAAAACGACGCCATATTTCTTGCCGCTCTTTTGACATTTCTCTTCAGTAAGATTTGCCATTTTATAATGGAAAGACATACGAGTCAACAACGAGTCGAAATTATTAAAATTTACTACGAAATTTCAAATTCGTATATCTTTCCATCATGAAATGGCAAACATTACTGAAGAGAAATGTCAAAAGAGCGGCAAGAAATATGGCGTCGTATGCTGTCCCTGTCGCTCTACTTTTATAGCGTCCCTGTTGAGAAACTCTTTACTAGAAAATAACATGACATTGCCATTGAGTTTATATGAAAAGATTTATTTTTTGTATACTATTAAATCGATAATTGTCCCATTGACCAATTTTAATGGTATTTGAGCGAATTTTTTTCTGGGTGTAGGTTTCAGAGATAGGTTTTTCTTTTAATTTTACGAAAGACTATCATTCAGTTTTAGTATAATTCCAAAAAAAATCAACGTGATTATATAAAAAATAAAACCGAATAAAATGTGGTAACAAAAATTCAGCTGCGAAGTATTTGGTGTTATTTTTTGCATAATTTATGGAAATTATATTTGTTTTTGATCAAATAAATTTTGCTTGAAATCATAACTTAAACCTTGACTCAAACTTATTTCGATACGCACCTCAGCACCTTAGGGCTTATTGTATTATTTCGCAAAACAACTACAACTAGTTAAACTAATGGTTTATGCAAACAGTGCTTTTAATTTATGTGCACAAAGGCGGGATCTTTTCATGGATGCCGCACATGTAAAGTTAACAAATTAAAAATTTGTTTAAGGCTCAGATAACAGTTTACGTGCGTGCGCAAGAATAGCAAAAACATTTGAAACAAATTGTGCAGAAAGTCAAAAAGTCTGCAGCAACCAACTCAAACACATCCACACCAATATCGGATATCCTTGACACAAACACTCAGTTGTAGGTAGCGTCGCGTTTTATTTGCAAATGCGTAGGTGGCGCTGATGTAAAGCAACACTACCATCAAACGTTGTACACATAGAGAAATTTGTGAGATTTTTAAATTGTAATTTTTATATTTTAGATAATCTTAAAGGATATATCGTCGTTATAGAACTAAACGTAACCAAATACTTTTTTATGAAAATACTAAATTTTGGGTTTGTTCGTTATTATTATAAAAAGTAATTAACCCATTTGTAATATTAAAATACCAATTAGATCATACACATTTTCTTATCATTTGGTATAAATATTGAGCGAATCGTTTAGATATTGACTGATATATAAAGATTTTTGTAAATGAACAAAGTTTGTGACTTTTTCTGACTTCTACAACGTCGATATAAAGAAGCGACATTTATAGGTTTATCATCACTGGCCTAGATACGAATAATAATATAAGTTTGCCCCCTCTTTTAGAGCTGCACGTGTTCTACTTAAATGGTAGGCCCTACATTTTAATGCCCGAACCGAATGACTGCTTCATAGTCTTTTAAAAGCAATGTTTTACTTTCGAAAATTTAAGAATGTCTGTTGAAAGGTAACGCTACACTGTTTTGAACATAATTTTATAACTGCAAAGTTAATCAGTATTATTTCATTCATATTTTTTACAAAATAATAATATAATAAGGTACAGCTATGCATTATAAGACGTCTTTTATTGTTACTCAATAAATGTGTGAAAATATTTATATTTGGAGAAGTTTATGTAAATTTTTGACATGTGATTTGTCAAAATCAGAATTCGATATTAAGATGTTTTTGTTTTTATTGATGACCAGAAATACATTTGTGGAAATAAAAGTGCCATTGCTTCTAGTCCTTGGAATAAATTTACAAAATAATGAACAAATGAGTGAAATTAGAAAAAAATTGGTCGTATTTGACATGTCATTTCTCAAAATCCGGAGTCTATGTATAAAATATTTATTTTTTATTTTTGACCACACTGATATTCATTATAAATAAATTAGTACGAATACTAGATATCGCCAGGTTTAATTTATATTACATTATTTACAAAATATAATATTCCTCAAAGGAGAATTTTTGAAGTGATATTTTACGAAATATGTATTTATTAATAAAATTATGGTATATTATAATTTTTTGTACGCTAGTCTTTTTATTTTTTGTAATTATAAACATTAAATAGTGCATTTCTGTTAAGTTTTAATATGAAACAATAAACAAAATCCGTTTAAAACCGTTTCATTTTCAAAACCGAAACCGTAACCGAAACCGTTATACGAAAATCAGAAATAAACCGATATCCAAAACCGAAATAAATGGTTTCGGTTTTATACCGGTTTTTATAAAAGTATAAAAAGACACAGAAAAAATTATTTTATTTTATATAGAAGATCTTAAGAATAAGGCATGTTTAAATGTCATATAATAAAATTTGGATTTACCAAAATAAAAATGTTTGTTGTACAAAAATTCACATGAGGTTTTTTTGAGAAACAAACGGTCTTTGGTCTAAAATATGTTTTTTGTTTCATTAATTTGTGTAGCGGTTAGTGATGATCATTTGCAAAAACAAGACAAGAAATGGTAATCTTGTTTTTGCATAGGTACATATGATCTGGTTCTGGCATTACCTTTTTTGGTCTTGCATGCAAGAATCTTCCAATCATGCACCATACTACATGTATGTATCTAGAACAGCTATCTAGTTGGCAACAACAACGAGTTTTCTTTGTGGTACAAACAATTTCCCTCCAAAAATTATATCAAAAGCTTGGATGCTGCTTTCAGTAACATCAGCGGTGAAGAAAAATTCATGATTTTACAATTAACAAAAAAAAACTATGTATTAAAGTAAAACAAAAATAATAATTTGCATAGCACAGTGCATATGTACAATCGATGTATGAACTAGCGTAGCGAAAAAAAAGAGAAAAAACATTGTTTAGTCTATTTTATCTTTTTGAAGCGACTTTTGAAGCACTTTTGAAGGTATTTACCGCGTCAAAAGTGCTTCACAGACCTTATTTTTTAAGATGCTTAGCGAAAAAGAAATTTTATAGAAAAACCGAAATCAAAACCGAAACCGTAACTTGGAACCGGTATACCGAAGCCGTTTCGTTATAAAAACTTAAAACCGAAACCGTAACCGAAACCGAAATCGAAACCGTTATTCGTTTAGGTTTCAATCCTTGGTTATAACACATTTAATGTTTCCCTCACTTTACAATAATTGTTAATAATACTTAAATCTGCATTTATTTTTGAGGCCGTTGTCATAATAGAATATCGATATATTATTTATTATCTGTAATAAATAAAAAAATAAATATAATGAATTTGTATTAAATACATTTAGTTTTGCCAATGCATATTGGAAAAAAATTTGAAATTTACGGCCAAAAACCAACTATATTACATCGACATAAAATTATCGTCTAATGATAGGTAATGAATCATAGCAGATATGCATATAATTTTTTTTTTATATTTGGTTTGTACTTTTCTTATAATTCCTATTTAACCAAAGAAACATGAAAATTAAATTTTTGTGCCCCACCCCAAATATATCAAATAATTTATGTATATTTATAATGACAAAATTGTAACATATTCCATATCATTGATACTAAAGATAAGAACAGATACATTAAATAATAATTCAAATTAAATTGGGATCTGATGGATACGGGCATGTTGAAGTTAGGTATTTCGATTTAGATAAATTATGTTTCTCTTTAGAATACGATTAACACGAATTAACACGAGATATTTTATTTTCAAATACTGGGGAGCAATGATATATTAATTGTGAATAAACGTGATTTGCTCCATTTTGCACCTTTTTAGCGTAGCTCTTGTAAAATTGGAGTTTTGAAAAAAAGTCATATTTTTTAAAAATTGACTTTTTATATGGGGAACATAGGGATTTTCCCCATAAAATTAAATATATATATATATTTTACAATCTTCTTTCTAAAATCCAAGGAATCAGTCCATAAAGTATTTGCATCTTGAAGCCGACCACCCTATATCATTTTCTGTCAGCAATATAGTTCGCCTTTAAATAAGTTCGCCATTTTTCATTTTTTTTTTTTTATTTCTCATTTTAATATAAGAAACACATCTTCAAATACATTACAACAAAAAATAAAAAAATAATAATAATCTGAAAACTTTTTATAATTTTGGCCATAAAAATTGATTTTTTTCCCAAAGTGCAATGTCGCGTTTTAGTTATAATGTGGTTTATTAAAAAAAATGCATGCGACCATTTTGTGTTAAATACCAAATGACGTTTAAAGCAAACATGTTTTTATTCGTGTTTAAGTTTGTATATGCCATGTTTACAGACGTTTATTATTATAGGAGAAAAATCATTAAAACAATAGTAGTTATAACGTTATATTCCATAACATTGAAATTATTAAATTTACGGTACTTAATTTATCAAATACTATCAAATTCATTAGAAAACCTTTAAATCAATATGAACAAACAATTAATTGGAATACATTTCGTTTTAACGTTGAAAGCTGAAACTGCTTGTTTAAGAAAACGATATTTTAAAATCTTGATACATAGTTTTAATTGACATTTCATAAATTGCATAATTTAAGAATTTCCTGCTAACATATTTGAACTTAATATGTTATATTCATTTTTTTATTACAATCTGTATAAATTTCTCTCCCTGTACATGCTAATCACGTGTATGTGTGTGTGGTGGTTCCCCTCTAACATTGGCACGCATTCACGTACACTGTCAACGCTGCTGCGTAAATTTACACAACACGTGGTGTGAAAATTATGCAAAAACTTGGTTGAAATTAGTAGCTGCTTTTGCGGTGTGGCAAGCAAGGGTTAAGGGCGGACTTTGGCAACATGTGAGTGTTGTCAATTAAAAGTTTCACATACGGCAGCCAATTGGAAAATTTGCTGCTTCTTGACTTTGTCAGCGCAAAAATTTACGACTTAAGCAGACGCGTTGCTAATTTGCAAACTCTAATTGGTTTCTGGGCTACTGAGGCAGGACAATTTAAGAAATTCCTTTGCGTAGCAAATATTAACTAAAGCAACAACAACAGCACAAGGAACGTGTAAGAAGAATTAGGTGGATGCGTGTGTATTTTAACTGTTTTTCTAATTTTCATTGTTCTTTTTTTTTGTATATTTGCCTACAACATCAACAAATCAAGCTTAACTTGAAAACAGCAAACACTCCAAGATGTGGAAAACGTAGGTTGAGACCAAGTGTGACGCACGTAAACGTTGGAACGTGTCTTAGGCCGTTTGCCGCTTTCAGTATTGCAGCCACTTGGGCACAAGGACCCCCACCAGCAAAGTGTTTAAATTTAATTTGCCGGCAAAGTAATTACTATAATTAAGCAGGAAAAAAGTAGCAGGTAAAGAGTTACGGCTGCCTTCGTTTTGATTGTTCTTAGAGCCTAAGAGCTGCTTAAGCGCTGCACAGGAGCTGTTTTAGTAAAGTGCTCGTGCATGTGTTTGATGACTTGGAATGTTTAGAGTTTTTCTTTATTAGCTTGTGCTAAATTAACTCGGGATTTAATATTAAGCTCACAGTTTAGTAGGGTAGCAGGAAAATAATATATATAAATTTCAAAATACGACAAAGTTCAATGAATATTGGGTGTATAATGTAAAATATAAAATACCAATCAAATGTGCCGAATTATTTACGAATGTTTTTAGTAATGATGTTAATAATCGAATTAATTTTAATTATATTTTTTAAATAGCTTGGAGTTCTTTAAACAATTTCAGAAAATTCATTTTATATAAGTACTACACCCAGAAAAAAATTCCCTCAAATCCCATTAAAATTGGTCAATAGGACAATTATTGATTTAATAGTATACAAAAAATAAATCTTTTCATATAAACTCAATGGCAATGTCATGGTATTTTCTAGTATTTAATGGTATATTCCGATTAAAATAATAATTTATCCTATTTACTATTTTTAATAGTAAAAAAACTATTATTTATATAGTATTTTTTCTGGGTGTATACTGTTTTGTAAAATTTGGGTTTTTCAGCCCAGAGATGGGCGCGTGCCATGCTTTTTTCCTGTCACGCCCGAAAATCTTAGTTCGTGCGTGCAAATCTCCGTACGTTCTAATTGCTGTCGTGCCCGTACATCTAAAATCAGACACGCGCCCATTAAAGATTTTTTTTATAGTTTCTACCTCAATTTAAAAAAACTTCCAGCTTCAGAAAATAAAAATTTCATGGTATTTTAACCTTTTTTTAAAAATCTGCTTTTTTAGTTTTAGAATAAAACAGTATCAAACTTAATTTTTGAATTATTTATTACAGGAACTAAAAACCCATTGGAATATCGGTTCCAGTTCGGGTTCCAAGATTTTTAAACTTGTGGTTCCGGTTTCAACCAACAAATTAAATGGGTTTCGATTCCGGTTCCATACATTTTTAATAACGGTTCCGATATCGGTTCTTTGCGTTTCCTGACAGAGCCTATAATATCTGTTCCGGTTCTGGTTCCCATTATTTTAAAATAGCGGTACCGATTCCAACCAGAAAAAAAATATGTTCCGATATCAGTTCCGGTTCAACACATATTTAATAACGATTCTGTTTACAAAAATATAAACGATTCCGGTATTATTTTTCACGTTTCGCTTGCTTTTTCATGTTTTTCCGTGCTTTTTTCTAGTTTTGTTGTGTTTTTCCGTGTTTGGTTGTGTTTTTATCGTGTCTTTTAAAGTCCCGTGTTTTATCGTGCTTCTCGTGCGTGCGTGTAAATTTTCTCGTCGTGCTCGTGGGTGTCACCAATCGGCGTGCACGTGCGTGTCCGTGCGATTAAAAATAGGCACGCGTCCATCTCTAGTTCAGACTATTTTAGGCGTAATTGTCCTGGAAAATGAAAAATATGTGAAACTAATAAGAAAATGTTTAAATGTAGCATATTTTATAAATTTAGGTAATTAATCTCTAACAAGATTTGAACTTTTTTATTTTTGTGTGTTTTCAAATTGTGTATCAGAAAATTTATTTGTACAAGGCTATTTTTTCATGTTGCAAAACTATGTTTTATATGGTGATTTGTTTAAAAAAAAGACGTTACAAAATCGAGTTGATATCGAAAAGAAAATAAATTTAATGAAAGTCCGATATTGCTTCAAACCAGACAGTGATACCCATTCTGGTATTCGTTTCGATATTGATGCGAGAACGATACGATAGGTCGGAGAATTCGTACGATATCGAATCAGATTGTGTGTCAGTATCGAACACCAAAATGTACTAATCTGCACGGATAGTTCAAAGCGAAAACTATTCTGGATTGATATCGAATCAGATATTGCAAAAATATCGAGATTGATTTGGGGAATTCCATTGTGACGGGCGTTACATTCGTACGATTAAAAACC
This sequence comes from Dryomyza anilis, assembly GCA_951804985.1. Classification (NCBI taxonomy): domain Eukaryota; kingdom Metazoa; phylum Arthropoda; class Insecta; order Diptera; family Dryomyzidae; genus Dryomyza; species Dryomyza anilis. The sequence continues at coordinate 99,164,940 of OX638132.1, forward strand.
TTCTCATTTCATAAATAAAAAAGGTTAGATATATTTGTAGCCGCGGCAGCTCAGTGGTTAGTGCGTTGGACTGCGAGTCGAAAGGTCCCCGGTTCAAGCCTGGACTGGGGCTAACAACATCTTTCCATAGAAACATTTTTCTATACCGCACTACCTCTCGTCAGTAAATGGCAAACCTACGAGAGTAAAACCATTGCCTATGAAAAGCTCTCACCCGCCGTTCGGATTCGGCAATAAACTGTAGGTCCCACCACTTTGAGTACAAATATAACCGCACAGCTCAAAATGGTGAGAGAGCTCGGCCGAAGTTCTATACAGGACTGTAGCGCCAAACTATTATTATTATTAGATATATTTTTAAAATAGAGAAATAGAAAATAGAAGATAGATCTTATGGTCCTTTATGCATGTATAATAAAAAATTTGCAATAGGTCCTACTTCTTTCTACAAATTTGAAATTAAATGCTGTGACGGGCGTTACACGTACTTTTTCAAAATACAGAGTTTACTCTACAAAGTATTAAATTTTAGCTAAACTAATCTTACTATGGAGATAAAGTATATCTGAATTACTTCATTAATAATGAGAGTTCTTCCCTCTAAAATAAAATACTGAAATGGTTACTTTGATCACTAACTTATAAAGTATCAAAACTTGTGACGGGTGTTACACATTTTGTGACGGGCGTTACCTGTACGAATTCTATACAAATATACATGAAAATCCAAATTATGAATTGAAATTTTTTGATGAAAAAGAGCAAATTTTAGTGGTAGGAATAGTAAACCGTGGAACCGGTAAATGTGGAAAACTAAATATTTCGTTTTGAAAAAAATATGTATTATATTACCATTCTTTTAAATAACTACACAGTCTGCATCATTTGTAGTCCGTTTCCTTCGTAAGCTTACATAAATATTTTTCGCATTACGGAAATAATGTTTTTTTTGGGATTTTTTATGATTTGTTTGTAAGGTTTGGAATTTCCCTCTTGTATCATTGCTTATTGAATATTTTGGAATATTTACTACTTTTTCTATGGTTAAATAATAATATAATTGATTATTGATGCATATATTAACAAATATATAATTTTCCAGTTTTTTTGTTTTGCGACGATTGTTAATTGTGACGGGCGTTACAATATTTTGGATGGATATAGCAACCATCTGGCATATCTATGAGACCAAAGACTATAATAAATGAATAGATACGACAAAATCTTTACTTTTACAAAGTTTCCCAGTTGTAGGTTTGCAAAATAGTTCGAAAAATAACTTTTACTATTTTTAATTTTTGAATTATTTATTAAAACTTTTTGGTTAATTGTCAGTACTTTGAATCATTTATCACCAATGCAATATGTGGCATACTTTCGTAAACAAATTACCTTTCAAATTGTACTATTCAATTTTCTTTCGGATTCAAAACAACGAAACTACAGTATTTTATATATTGCCTCAATTTTGTACTATAATAAATTTCAAACAAATATTTGACTTTAGTTGAGAAAAAAACATATTTGCCATGCATTTTGGAAAATTCTGATTACAGAATATGAAAATAAAAGTATTTCTTATCCTAAAAATTATTAAACGGAAACCATAGGTTTAACTTTAATATATCACACCTTGGTAACGTTTTCTGTGGAATGCGCCGTTTGAAAAACATTCCGATATCGAGGTGAAAAATGTTTAAATATCGATACGAACAATTTTAAAAATTAATATAATTATATCAAAATTTTTAATCGGAAGATGATATTTTAGAATTTGTTTTTAGAACTGAAATATGGTGTTTCAAAAGGAAATACGAAAGCTGTGAGCAGTTGAAATCCGTACAAGTATACACGCATAGAAAAAAAACGTTTATCGGCCGTTTGCGACAAAAGAATTTCTTTTACAAATCCTCTCAACAGTGCCTGTAAATGTTGACATGTTTGTTGCAAAAAAAAAAGAGTTTATGGTAAATATTGTTTTTATTGTTCTGAAAGGACTTTTCGTTTAACACAAAATTGCTCAGAATACTTTTGCGACAAATGTAAAGAACGACTTTATGAACATTGAAATGTATTTGCGAGAATCGAAAAACTTGTATAAGAACTGAAATTATTGTCTTTTGTTCATTTGCTTAGCATGCCTGCCTTCTATGCACGAGGACGCGGGTTCGAATCCTGCCTGGTGTAATACATTTTCTTTTATTTAATTTTATTTTTAACATTTATCATTATTAATAATATGTATTATTATCATATAATTCATCATTATGATATTTAAACATTATAATATGTATGTTGCAATTTAATAATCGTTGTTTATAATAATCGTTGGATTATTGTACATCAAAATGAATTGCACACTGTTAATGGACAGTGGTCGAATGGAAGTGTACTGGCTTTGCAATCTGAAGGAAGCGAGTTCAAGTCACCGCCCGGGCAAAGTAAAAATCATGTTTTCATGGTTTAAAACATTTGTGAGGCAGAAATCTCGGCCAAATTATTGCGCCTAATATTCTCCATAGAAATTCATCATATTTTTCATTTTTAATTCCATAAGATTAATAAAAGTATTGTTTCGGAAAAATTGTATTTGATTACTATATTTATAATTGAATCAAAAACATTTACGTGAACTACACATAAATAATACCACACAGTTTTTGTGTACCGATATTTAAAACAGACCTGAACAAAAAGTAATAAAAAATATTATATAAAATGAAACATTTTATAAAGCAACCAGTATTAAGGTGTTATGGAAATTTTGGTGATTGTGATTTTATGCTGAACTATTTTGCGATATGAATGCATTTTACCTAAAAACGCGAATACGTAAAGCCTTTTGTTGCGCTATAAGCTCATTCACAAAATAGCCGTAATACAATGAAACCACACACAGAAACACACACACACACACTAACACATATAAACACATACAAACATTTATCACAATTTGTCATTTCAATTTCCGTTTAAAAGCCATCAGCTGTGTCAGTGATAAAATCAATATCACAGTCGCACTTTTTTGTGTTCACTGTGTGTAGTTGTGACCGCACAACAACACGTACGTTAGTTTATGTGTATGTGTTCAATATATATGTGAGTGTGTGGGTGCACTGAAGGACATAAACGGACGCTGTTGGCATTGTTGGTGCTCGTAAACAAATATGTGCCTTTTTTTGTTGTTTTGTATTACACTAGAAACAATGTTTTATTTATCCTATATATTGAGCTTTTGTTTTTTCTGTCGGACAATGTTAAGGTTTTTTGTGACATTTTCCGGTTACCTATAGAGGGCACAAAAATAGACTATTTGATGGTTTAGCTTGACAAGAATAAAATGCAAATATGAAAATTTTTACAAATCGAAAAATGTCATAGCTAAAATGTCATAAACAAAAAAATTAATTAGTAATGAAAATTGAATTTTTTTAGTGAAAAATAGAAATTGTTATTTTTTGTTTTACTGAAAATTTAATTGTTTTAGTACAAATTTTAGGAAAAAAATTAATTTTAGTAAAATTTAATTTAATTTAATTTTTATTGAAAAATTTAATTTTTATTGAAAAATTTAATTTTCATTGAAAAATTTAATTTTTATTGAAAAATTCAATTTTTTTTGCAAACGTGTATTTTTAGTGAAAAATTGAACTTTAAGTGAAAAATAGAGTTTTTAGTGACAATTAAATTTTTATTAAAAACGTGTATTCTTAGTGAAAAATTGAATTTTTAGTAAAAAATTTAATTTTTAGTGAAAAATTGAATTTTTAGTGAAAAATTGAATTTTTAGTGAAAAATTGAATTTTTAGTGAAAAATTGAATTTTTAGTGAAAAATTTAATTTTTAGTGAAAAATTGAATTTTTAGTGAAAAATTTAATTTTTAGTGAAAAATTTAATTTTTAGTGAAAAATTTAATTTTTAGTGAAAAATTTAATTTTTAGTGAAAAATTTAATGTTTAGTGAAAAATTGAATTTTTAGTGAAAAATTGAATTTTTAGTGAAAAATTGAATTTTTAGTGAAAAATTGAATTTTAGTGAAAAATTGAATTTATAGTGAAAAATTGAATTTTTAGTGAAAAATTGAATTTTTAGTGAAAAATTGAATTTTTAGTGAAAAATTGAATTTATAGTGAAAAATTGAATTTTTAGTGAAAAATTGAATTTTTAGTGAAAAATTGATTTTTTAGTGAAAATTTGAATTTTTTTTTACATATATTATAAAATTTTGAAGGATGATGGAACTTCACAAAATTAGGCTAAGTTCAGAGTCCTCAAAAGCTATTTATGCTATTTTAGAAAGTTGTTTTTAATATTATTAGACTGTAAGTAATTTCCTCAAATTTACTAGAATATAAAAATAAAAAAAAAACTTTTGATCATTCTCCGAATGGTATGTACAAAGCTGCATAGAAAATTTATTACTTTCGTCATTTTAATCAAATAAAAACTTACAAACAGAGTAGAGCACATCATTTAATTTAATTCCATTTGTTTAGCTTCACTAACGCCGCAAGTTGCTTAATTAATTGTTTTACTTTGATTGTCAAACAGACCGCTGACAATCAAACAAAATGCTGACTGTCAGGCAGTCAAGCAAACAAATAAACAGCAGACTGTCAAACAACTGTCATCGTTATGTCAGCGACATCAGCAGCAGGAACTGCCGAAGGACTGTCATTAATATTGGCGCAAATATATTTCAATTTGAAGTATGCTGCCCTTGACAAAGTTACCGCCATGCTGTAGCTGTCATTAGCTACATTAATTCCGGTGACAAGTGACAACAAGTCCATCCAACAGCCGAAGGTCCTGCGAAGTTCACATGGTGTTGCGGTGCTTGGACAGCAGTGCGTAGCTAATGTTGATGTTTACACAAAATTTGTGCGCATGCAAGAAATGTGAAAAATTTTCGTTTTTTGTGTTGATTTGTTTACTTTGCAAAAACGTTTGTCAAATACCATATACAACATGACAAGTTTGACAGTTGAAATGACAACGCCTTCACCAGTGTACAGACAGCCACAAGAAGTACCACAGAATATGCCGCATATAGTCAAGGGCCAGGCGTACAGGACTGCAAGATAAATGATGACGTCTGCTGACAGGACAGTGCGCCAAGCACACACAGCAATATCATGAATAAATTATATAATATATCAGTAATGTGTTGCGAAAGCAATAAACCATGAAAAATTCCTAGAACAATACACAAATTGTTCTATGGTAAACAGTAAATTGTTTATACTAATATTGCCTAATGGTAGAATATTTAACTGCACCGAAAAAATAAAATTACTGCTGACAAAATAATTGCTACCCCCTAAAACAATAATAACAAAGAAAATAACTAAAATAAATAAACAACATTCGGAAAAACGCCGTATTTACGCTCGTAGCCTGCCATCAAATTCCGCGTAATTGTTGGCTCTACATTTCCGATACGATTACCGTGTACGAGTTTTTCATGCGCACTGTATTTTGCCTTCTATTTTCATTCGTCCGTCCCTCCTTCCTTCCTGACTGCATGCATAGCATGTCCATAACTTTATTTTGTATCAAACGTTTCTTCGGCCATCCTCGCATTTTGTACAACGACCTCAATTTGCTAAATGTTGTGTCCATCCTTAGTTTGCGTCATACAACATAGTATATATTTTAACCAACTCTAATTCTTTTTTTTTTTTTTTGTTTTCTTTTTGATATTTTTTGTGATTCTGATTTGAATTGTTCTTAACTTGTTGTATATTGTCCATGTCCTTGTTGTTCTGGTTATTAGCGTTAATTACTGGCTACAAATAGAGCTGTCAAATATTCAATTATATTGACACTGTGTCTATTTGTGCAAATGAGTTTGTTCAGTTAATGGGGTTGAACGGCATTGACATGCAAGAAACGTCAAAGAAAAACGAAGGTTGAAGCTACATTGTAATATATAAATTAGTAATAAATGTATATACAGTTTAGATTGAAATTTGAAATTTGCAAAATACTCGCGATTCTTAAAATTAAATTATTTACTTTGAAATAAAATTTTAAAAACTCGGAATAAGTTTGATATTGATAATAAAACAAATAGAAAATTTATGAAGGTTGGAATAATGATAAAATAATAAACTCTGGCAAAATATTTTTAAATAATGATGCCAATCGATAGGTGCTTTAAAAACAAACAATAAATACCTTTACACCATTATTTTATCTTGCACCAATAAAAAAATATAGCAAAAAACGAAGAAATTGGAAAAGATGAAAATCTTGTCATGCCAAAAGGGGCAAATCATTTCATTTTTTTGTTATAACTCTTTAATGGTACTATAAAGGCAATTATTGTTTGTTTTCAAAGCACCTATCATCTGCATTATTAATTACAAATATTATATTTTGCCAACAAAAATTTTATCAAATAACAAATGGCAAATTAATGTTTCGCAAAATATTTTGAATAGCCATAACCGCGGTAGCTCAGTGGTTAGTGCGTTGGACTGCGTGCCGAAAGGTCCCCGGTTCAAGCATGGACTGGGGCTAACAACATATTTTCATAGAAACATTTTTCTATACCGCGCTACCTCTCGGCAGTAAATGGCAAACCTACGAGAGTAAAACATTGCCTATGAAAAGCTCTCACCCGCAGTTCGGATTCGGCAATAAACTGTAGGTCCCACCACTTTGAGTACAAAAATAACACGCACAGCTCAAAATGGTGAGAGAGCTCGGCCGAAGTTCTATACAGAACTGTAGCGCCAAACTATTATTATTATTATAAAATATTTTTAATTAATAATGCAGATTTTACATAAATCTTTAACTAATTAAGTATGTTAATAGTTTGGTGAAACAATTATAATTTCGAGTAAAAGTGCAGGTATTATAATGCAGGAAAATATTATTTTGAAACAGGAACCGAAACCGATATCATTACATTTTTAAAATCGGAACTGAATCCGTAATAAGAAAATCAAATATTACATGATATCTAAATACGATATTAACGTCTTTAAATGACGAAATTAAATAAATGAAAAAAATATAAATATTAGTTAATAGTTAATATTTTTATACCCTACACTAAAAGTGAAAGCCTTTTGCCATCTGCACAAATGTATTTAAAGTTCCCTCTACAAAATATGCACTACTGCACTCTGCAGTTTTGATCGCTTTTTGCGATGGCAATCGATAATATTTTTATACCCTACACTAAAAGTGAAAGCCTTCTGCCATCTGCACAAATGTATTTAAAGTTCCCTCTACAAAATATGCACTACTACACTCTGCAGTTTTGATCGCTTTTTGCGATGGCAATCGACAGAATTATAGTGAAGTCTCTCCAGCGACTACATTTCACTGCAGTATTAGTTTCATTGGTGTCAAGTACTGTCAACACATTTTTTTTTTTTTTGCAAAACATTCAATGTTTTGAAAAATACCCTATAAAGTCGGTATAACCTCTGTCGCTAAGAATACAGTGAGTGCAACGAGTGTAAGCAACGAGTAATAAGACGAACATTGAAAACAACAACAAATCTGCCGGTCGGCGTTCGACGGTAATAATGTTGTTATCGGTTTATGTGTTTCCAAAAAAACAACAAACTTAATTTTTTCAACAAACAAAAAATTGTTAAAAATTTGTGTACGACAAAAACAACGCATTGGTCGAAAAGCAATATCTTCAACAAAAAAGAAAAGTTTTGAAGAAAATTAAATAATGAAAAAATGTTCGATAAATAAAAAGCATTTTATAAAATATTATGTGAGGTTCTCATACCTTTTGTTTTTTTTTTTATATTTTAATATTAATGAAAATTCCTTAAGCTCGAATCACACGATTGAATAAACAGTCAACTTTTGAATCAATTTTCAAATAATTTGAATATCAATCGTGTGATTACCAAAATTTTTGTATGGAAAATAAGGCAATCACACGATTGATATTTAAATTGTTTTGAAAATTGATTCAAAAGTTGACTGTTTATTCAATCGTATGATCTGAGCTTTAGAGTAAGAATAAATGAAAAATGCACTAAATACTCGGTGTCATTTCAGTATTATAATTTTTATTTCACATCATTATAGACCTCTTCACTACAACTATGTTTTGTTTGTATTTTGTTTTGACAGTACTAGGTGTTTTGTTGTTGTGAGCAACACATTCATTTGTTTTTCAAGCATAGAGTCGACGACAGTAAATGTTTTGAAACAAAATGAATGTATTGAAGTGGGCTTCAAATGCATTTGAGCAGATGTCTAATATTTACATTAATTAGTCATCCATTTGTAATATGCAAAATAAGTCATGGTGGCTATGGAAAGTTACAATTATCGATTTAGCTATGTCCGAGCTATGTTTGGTCATGATTATAGGAAAACTAGAAGAAATAGACCAATGATAATCCAAAGTTTGATTGCTTATATACCTAATTTATAGGGTATTCAAAATGTATGTATGTTGAAAAAAGAGCCATATCAATGAAACTACTATAATGTTCTCTCGTGAATTGACTTGTAGTGCGCTGAAAAAAAAAACAATTTCCGGTACAAATTCCCAATTTTGGTTTTAAATACTTATATTATGCAGCTTATTTCTGTTATTTTTTTATTATTTAAAAACTTATTTTATAAAGAATAGAAGCTCTTTGTATACCATGTACTTCAATTGTTCGCATTTTCACCTCTTTCTAAAGCCATTGAACTCTAAAGCATGTGGTTTAAACATTAGTGCTAAATTCCTGCTCCTTTGTGCCTCTCAAACATTTCTTATCAAAGTACTCGATGAAGGATTATTAAAATTTTCCATGTGACTTGCACTGCATCGATGTCGGAAATTATGAAAGAACAAAAAAACGAAGCAAAACACTAGAAAGCATTCACATACGTACACACATCAGGGGCAGGATCAAGACACACAAAAGCACCGAACACGATGTCATGCCATGGCATGGCATTCATCGTGTCTTTCAATAAAAGGGTTCCAAACTTTAACAAAGTTGCATAATTGTGTATGTTGCCACCAGGATAACAGAGAGACAGACAGCCACACAGACAGACAGACAGTGAGGCATCCTTGCGCTCCTCCTCCTCATGCTTTGCAGCTTCTTTTACCGGTTGCCACTGTTTCTCTTGTTCATCTTTCACTCAGTGTGAGACACAGAAGTGTGTTTGTGTGAGCGCTATTCAAAAATTTCCGACTCCTGTCTTCCAACAGTTTACTCTGAGTGAATAGATATGAATGAAAAGTGATTTATCTCAGTTTCTATGCATGTCAGTATATGTTTGTGTGACTGTGTGGGCAACTTACGAGCTCCTTTGAGCCAAACAACCGACGAATAATGCAACGCGTTCCTTCTCCCATCTCCGTTTGAAAATTCAGCATAAAAAGCCTTTTATGCGGTTTAGCAGCATTTTTGTTCGCATTAATTTCTGTTGACACAGCAATTAATGATGATTTTTATGATGTAATTTTTATAGTTTTAAAAATTTTTTTTTTTTATTTTATAATTTATACAGCAATTAATGTGAATAAAAATAAGATTTTTTTTTTAAAGAATAATTTATGATTATTGGAAAATTGACATTTTATTGAAAAATTGAATTTTTAGTGAAAATTGAATTTTTAGTGAAAAATTTAATTTCTAGTCAAATATTCAATATGTAGTGAAAAATTAAAATTATAATGAAAATTTGGATTTTAGTGAAAAATTGGATTTAGTAAAAAATTTAATAAACAGTGAAAAAATGGATTTTTAGTAAAAATTTAGATTTTAGTAAAAAATTGAATTAATGTGAAAAATTTTTAATTTTAATGAAAATTGAAATTTTATTGAAAAAAATAATTTTTAGTGAAAATTGAATTTTTAGTGAAAAATTTAATTTCTAGTCAAATATTCAATATATAGTGAAAAATTGAAATTTTAATTAAAATTCAATTTTTAGTGAAAAATTGGAAAATTAGTAAAAAATTTAATTTATAGTGAAAAATTTAATTTTTAATGAAAAAATGAATTTGTAGTGAAAAATTGATATTATAATGAAAATTTGGATTTTAGTGAAAAATTGGATTTAATAAAAAATTTAATTAACAGTGAAAAATTGGATTTTAGTAAAAATTTAGATTTAAGTAAAAAATTGAATTAATGTGAAAATTTGTAATTTTAGTGAAAAATTCAATTTTAAGCGAAAAATTAAATTTTTAGGGAAACTTTTAAATTTTAGTGAATAATTGAATATTCACAGTCCCACTAATTTTTTATTACTTGAAAATTTCTTTGAATAAATTTTTATAATATTTTTAAAATGAAGAACCAGCACTTGAAAAATGTTTTCAAGTACCTACATAAAGAAAATAAAAACTTTTAGAAGCTTCACATATTGTTGACAACAAATAAAAAGATTCAGATTTATATGTTTTCAAAAATGAAAAATAAAATAAAATCACTCAAAAGTAGAAAAGTAGATTTTTAGCAGCCTGCTTAAAGGATAATCCGTTTGGGCATATTAAATCTATATGTAAACTCGGCGAGTAAAATTCCAACAGTAGTTTTTAGTCGTTTGTAAAAGTGGAGCAACTTTGGCTAAAAGCAACACAACGTTTTTAGACAAACAAAAAAAGGCACGTTTTGCACTTGGAGCAGCGGCAGCATTGAAAAATCTGCATAGTCTGCTGCATATTCTCGTTTTCTAGGAAAATTTATTTAAATTATGCATACTTCAGCATAAAATTGAATATATAGCAAGATCCACTCTACATTTCAAGGATTTGCTTTTGCTGCTACCACTACTACTATTTTTACTACTACTACTACTCAAACTCATACTATGTATAGCTACTGCATCTTAGGCAGCCTGTTATGGCGTCTAAAAATATGCAATGCTTAAGCGTTGCATGCGGTCAGGCAAAGAGGCAGACATGCTGCAAATGCATGCATTCTTCTAGGCGCACAAACAAACAAACAAATCGGGCAATTGAACAAACAAACGAAAGATTTAATCGATAGTGAGATATTGTAGGGCAGAGCCTGAAGTGAATGGGCTCTGCAATTGTTGAAGATACGATGACGACGACGACGACGTTTCAGTGTAAGTGAAGCCACAATTTGATTTGATGTTCTTCTGCACTCAAGGACAATTTTAAAGTAGATAACAACAAACTGAATAAACATATCTGGGCATAGCTATTAGTTGATTTGGAAAATTTGCAATATGATCTTTGAAGAAGCGAACATGTTTACAAATACCTTTTGCAAACAATTGTAGAAATATTATTTATTAATACAAATAAAAAACATTTTTTATTTAATTTATACTTTAATCTGCATGATAAATTAAAAGAATTAAAAAGAACGAACAATAACACTTCTCAACAAGACGAGAAAAAATGTACTTACGAACATCCTATACATCAATTCAAAATCGTGTTTTTAAAGTTCGTCCGAAGAAAATTAATGAAGTAAATAATACTATATGTATAACTTTGTTTTGAAAAAATGAAGTTCTACTACATTTTGTTAATTTTTAAATACATATGTATTTATTTGAACTTATTTTGCTACACCACGTATTAGAAATTCGTTTTCTACATATAGCAGAGACTGTTTTGTGTTTGTATTAACTGAAATCGTTTGACAAAACTAATGTAGCTATCAAAGAAAAAATGAAATTAACTATCACAACAAAGTAAAATAAATACAGATTGTAGTAAACTTAAAAGCATATCGTCACTATGATGTCAAATGACATTTGCGTTTTTTTTAATATATTTTTGATTGTAGTTTTTCCTAAAGTATACTTTGCCAAGATAGTGCGTGATTTTGTTGTATATTTCTAGCCACGGAATTTGAAAAATATGAACATCTTGTTATGCGAAAAGGGCGAATCATTTTGTATTTTTGACATAAATTTGAACTTGTACAATATAAAATAATGGTGTAAAGGCATAAATTGTTTGTTTTTAATACACGTATCGATTCGCATCATTATTAAAAAATAATTACCAAATATATATCTAGCAAATAGCAAAAATTCGAAAAATAATTTTTAAATAATGATTCCAATCGAAAGGTGCTTTAAAAACAAACAACTAGTTGCTTTTCACCACTATTTTATGTTGTACCAATTAAAAGTTATGGCCAAAAAAATTAAAGATTCGCCCTTTTGGCATGACAAGATTTTCTGTTTTTCCCATTTAGCTATTTGCAAGCGTTAACTTATTATTAGTACAAGATAAAATAGTTATATTGAGGCATTTATTGCTTGTTTTTAAAGCATCTAACGATTGCATCTACATCACTTTTGAATATTGTAACCATGAAAAGTTATGGCAAAAAAATAAATAAAATTTCGTTGGGTGAGGATATAGAAATCGGTATTTATAATTCAGTAAGTTTTAGAAATATAGTTTTTACTCATTTTTAAAGTAATTCAAACTTCTTAATTTGATTTGCCAATATTTTTAAAAATGCACATTCGCCCCTTTGGCATATCAGTGACGATATGTATCAATTTCTCAAAATTTTTCAGGACGTAAAAATACAGACAAAATGTAGTTGTTTTAATAAAAATGTATTCAAATCAATCAAAGTAGTAAAACAAATACATTTGCTATTGGACGTAAATTAAATGCATATGTATTTATTTTGAAGCCATTTTTATTTTTAATGCAGCGATTCTTTCGGTGTTCATATATAAATAACTAGCTGGACCCGTGCACAACTCGTGCCAAGATTTAGTGAATTCATAGATATAAAGCGATTTTTTTAATATAAAAAAAACATTATTATTATTTTTTATATCAGGGGACCGTGTTTCGCTGTGGAAGTTTTTATTGGTTTTATAAATGTAGTAATCAAATAATAATTCTCTGCCAAAACAACTTTTCTCAAAGACAATTCAGACAGTAGAATATTTCGCCGCAGAATTCTTCCCAGTAGAAATCTTCGCCGTAAAATTCTTCCCCATAGAACGCTTTACCGTAGAATTCTTCCCGGTAGAACTCTTCCCGGTAGAATTCTTCCCCGTAGTGTTTTACCCAGTAGAAGATTTAGTGTAGTTAGTTTTAATGTGGTGAGTTTTAGTGTGTTGAATTTTTAGTTTAGTGAATTTTTAGTGTGGTGAGTTTTAGTGTGGTGAATTTTTAGTGCGGTGAGTTTTTAGTATGGTGAGTTTTAGTATGGTGAGTTTTAGTGCGGTGAGTTTTAGTGTGGTGAGTTTTAGTGTGGTGAGTTTTTAGTATTGTGAGTTTTAGTGCGGTGAGTTTTAGTGTGGTGAGTTTTAGTGTGGTGAGTTCTTAGTATGGTGAGTTTTAGTGTGGTGAGTTTTAGTGTGGTGAGTTTTAGTGTGGTGAATTTTGGTATGGTGAGTTTTAGTGTGGTGAGTTTTAGTGTGGAGAATTTTGTTGTGGTGAGTTTTAGTGTGGTGAGTTTTGGTGTGGTGATTTTTAGTATGGTGAATTTTTAGGGTGTGAGTATTAGCGTGGTGAGTTTTATTGTGGTGAGTTTTAGTGTGGTTAGTTTTAGTGTGATGAGTTTTAGTGTGGTGAGTTTTAGTGGTGAATTTTAGTTTTTTTGTTTAATCTTTTTAGATTGTGTATGTGCTGAGTTATGTCGTTTTGAAAGTTTAGGTTGTATGGGAGGTACTACGCCCCTTTGCCCATATATAGCCTATGACACCCTCCGGACTCCTTAGTATCCTGTGGCAACATTTCAGTTAAATCGGTTCAACGGTTTAGACGTGATGCTGGAACAAACAGACCGACCGACCGACAGACTGACAGACGGACCAAGAGTTTTATATATATAGATAGATGTAATGCTTGGTTTTTCAATATGTCATTTTGTTTGAGTATCATGTTCAAAAATGTCTCAAAAATGTTGTTTTGCGACATAGCAAAGTTTAAAAAATGCCAACATGTTGGAATTGGCTATATAAATTATAGATTAAATTCTATGCAATACCCATGAATTTATTAATAAAAATAAATTTTACTTTAGATCTAAAAATGTCTGTAAAATACAGCTTAAATACACTTTTCAACAATTTTAACCTAAATGGATTTTTATATATTTTTCAACGCTTTCATAAAACACTTTCGTTTAACTTTCTATGGAAATAAAATATTTTGCTATCTCTGCAGTTTACTGCATAGAACCACTCTCTCTTGTATATAAAGCACACAGACGCGAAAGCAGCTTCCGCGTAATAAAATCGTTTTAAAAAATACTCAATGAAAATCCATAAAAATTATAACAGCTACGATGCAACCAAAAACCGAAATAAAAATAGAAAATACCAAAAGAAAAAATATTTCTATTCAATGCGAATGCGTTGTAACTGTTGAGTAATTACTTTTGTACCAGATTTGTTGCCTTTGCCTTCCGTTTTCCTTCCCTCCATTGAAACGTTTATACCGTGCGACCACATCAAGGTCCTTTTCAGGCAACAGATAGCAGCATTTTATTGCTCCTGCAGGATATTATGTGCTGGCAAATACCAAAAAGTAATGATGTTGATAATTATTACGGACTACTTTCGGATGACTTTCGAAGTGACTTTTAATGGCAGTCAGCAGTGACCATGGGGCTGCCAGGCATCTATTAATATGTGCGAAAGAGACAGAGATTTTATAACTGAATTTGTCTGCGTACTTTTGTAGAGACTATACCAACCAACACCCTCTAGAACGAGGGTCACACAAATTATGCTGTGCTACCTAAATAAGCGCTATGATAATGAAATATAGCGCTTTTTTTATGAAGTTAATCCATACTTTGTACCCGGACTATGTTGGGTCTGTGTGTTTTTACTAAGTGCTTGTTTATTATTTTCGTAAATTGCATATTGCACGTCCTACAAAAAGGGGGATATTTCAGATTAATGTGCAAAATTCGATTCGTGACTGCAGACTGTGTAGCACACTTTGTCTGCATAGTTACCACATAGTATACTGCCCAAGTACCCTACGTTTTCGGGCGCATATTAAGTCAAAAGTTTTATAATTTAATATTTGCTAATTGCACGCTGTGGAGTCATTTTGTAGCTGTTATGTTCTGTGAACCCTAGAATGGTTACTGCAAACAAGTGGTAAACAAAACAGTACAGTAAAGTTTGGAAACTCAGTGGGCACCGTACGTGCAGACAGAAGTCATCTTTTTAATATGCAAAAAGGTCAAAGTTTAAATAATTATTTATATATTTTAATAAATATATTAATGCGTAAATAAATAAGTGCCAGTCTGCTGAATTTTGTTAAAGTTCAACTACATACTAAAATTACAATAAGAGTTCATTTCATTTCGTATCTACTGCGTATATGCGTATGTCGTAAAAATTATAAGCTTTGAAGTGTATAATTTTTACGAAATACGCATATACGCAGGCGTTACGCAGTGAAATGAATACCCTTAATATATTTGATTTCGTAAAAATCTGTAGCGCGTATTTTACTGCATTATTAGAATTATTTTAAGTTCGTGTGTACACACGATGAATGTATTGCAATACAGATAAGGTAAAAACGAAACATTGTACTTGAAGAAGCTTTAGTATGTTTTTGTTTTCTGCGTTTTTTTTTTTAATTTTTTGAAGCTGTTGCACACACGGCGGAAGAATGCGAAAGCAAGTAGAAAAGAAACACAAGCAGACCAACGAAAACGTTGAAGGCAGAATACAAAATTTAGTTATTTTTAGTACAAAATGTAGTTACTTTTAATACAAAATGTATTAAAATTGTTATTATATGTAATACCAAATTAATCCGCAATTCACTGGACTTACATATTCTCTCCAGTATAACAAAGATATAATCATACGTAGATTAAAAAATTGTTTGCAGCAAACATGATATATTTGCAATGGTAAATTTGATGTACTTAACTGGATTTTACTTTTAATTCTAATTTTTTTAATTATTTTGATATTCATTTCATGACTTATTTACTTTAAAATATTGGAAATTTTTGTATGTAACGTGTAACATAACATGTTTGCTGCAAAACATAATTTTTGCCTCTGTGCACAATAAGAGCTACAGACGGAAATAAAAAAATATTAAGTATACATAAAAGTTGTGTAATAAATAAATGCTCATCTTAACCGTTTAAAACTCGTATACAGAAAAAAATTAACAATTTCGTAATAAGTAGAATTTTACGCAAAATTTGTATGAGAATATTTTACGAATTGATTTAACCAAAATTTTTAATACATCAAAAGTTTTGCAAATACATCAAAAGTTTAGCAAATAAGATTACACTAAGAAAGTGCTAAGTGTGTTCAAGTCAAATTATGAGTATTTTTTTTGCAAGATTAGAAATTTACGCTGTTTATATGAATCCCCCTGATATAAATAAAAATATAAAAAAAATATTGGCATCATTTTTTTTTTGTTGATTTACATTAAAATGAAACTTAAACAACAATATGTTTACATGTAAATATAATGTTTTTCACATCCAAACATATATATGTTACCAATAACATCTAAAAATATTCATTCTAAACATAAATATTTTCGAACGAAAACAAAAATATGTTTAAACGAAAACAAAAGTACGTTTGAAAGAAAACAAAAACATTTTTGACTGTTATTATATTAATGTTTATAATGCAATCATAAATATGTATACATACAACACATTACAAATATATTATAACTGTAAAATTATTTTTGGTAGAACGATTTTTTGCAGCGTGTATATTTGTAGTAATCGTTTTTTTAGATACAATCAATTGGTTGTCTGTAATTTGTGCTTGACAATTATATAATGGCAATCGCATTTGTCAGTTATGTTTACATTTCTGTTCGTAAGATTTTGTAAATTCTTAAGAAAAATGTTTGTATAACAATACTACAAAATAGTAGTGCAAAATGTAAAACATACATAATTCAAGCGAATGAAATACTTATTATGAAAAAGCAATATATAATTTATATAATTGCTGCAATCATTGTTGCTTTGCCGCAATCCATATCTATACACTATATTTTAATTGAATTATTACAAATGATTAATAAACATTTATTTAATATTAATAACAACCGCTTTTTTTTAATTACTTTCATTACAGACTATGCATAAATTTGAGTGCGCACAATTACACAGCAATAAAAACAGCAATTGCGCCTAAATGCATGCAACAATCATCAACAGGCCAAAACTCAACCATATTTAATGCGTTTATTTATCGACTGCAGACAGACTGCATTGTTAGGATAATGATAAACGGAAGCGGCGCGCCGAACGTGTACAAATCACTTGTAAGCGGAAATTAATTTAATTTTTCGACCAAAAAAATAAAACAAACCAAACCAACCGAACTGAACTGAACCGAACCGAACCCTGCAGCGCCAACAAGTATGCAATGAAATATGCTGCTAGCACAAATCAAATTAATTAAAATCCAATTGTGGACAAACAATTGTCGCCGCTACTTACAAATGGCGCATATTTAATTTTTAACAAAATAAAAATATTAAAATAAACTAACATTGTAAACAAGTAAAATCAATAAAAAACTAAATTACAGAAATTCAAATTATCAGACAGCATTAATTAGCGTGGTTAAATAAAATGCACATGCAGCAGTTGCATTTTTAATGCGCCACATTTTTTCTTTTGCCGCATGTTGTGCGTTTTATTAGCATTTAACGGTATTGTTGCCCTTTTTTTTAAGTAATTCATTAAAAAGTCATAAAGGCAGCCATAATCATAACAATAATAATTAAAAAAAAAACAGAAAACCCAACAAGAACTGTTACAAAAATAAACAAATAGATAAATTGTTCTATTCTGCTATTTGGTTGGTTCGTAAAAAAGACGGAAATTCTTTTAATTTTCGCATATTTCCTTGTGGAAAAACCGCCTGAATGCATCGTAAAACGCTTTAAAAACTCAAAACAAAAGAAACCCCTAACAAAAGTGAAAAGCAGCAAAACCATATAATTAAACAAAAAATAAAATATAAAAAACAAAAAAAAAACACAAACGCAGTAAGTCAGCGAAATACAAAAAAAAAGAAAAAGTCGCTAAAAACTTTGTGAAAATAACGGAAGTAAAAATTCTACATTTTGCACAATGAAAATAATTTCACATCGCAGCAGCATACGTTGCGGCGCAAAACCAACGCCTGCAACCGCCGCCACCACCACCACCACCAGCACCACCGTCACCAGCGTAGCCACCGCATTACGGCGCAGAATGCATTGCCCGCTCTTCATTATAATTAGCTTCGGCTGCTTTTTGCACACGAGTCTGCTATGGAGCTCCGCGGAGTCTGCCATTTCGAACCGAGGTGAGTACATGATGCGCGCCGCGGTCTTTGGGCCTCTTGGGATATATACTAATGCAAGGCAGTACTTCTGACAGACCAAAGCTGCAATATCTGTTGTTTGCACAGAGCACCGCATTACATTGACACAGAGAGACAGAGTCTCGTGAATTGAAATGAAAGTAGCAGGATATGTTAGGGGATAATTGGAGTAAATGTGTTGCGCAATATTGTCGGTCCATATTTATGCAGTTACCACGTAAATTGTGTGGACAAGATATGAAAATTGGTGTAAATATTGTCAAAGAGCAGTTTGAATCCAGTATTATGGTAATTGTAACACTTGGAAAAGTAATATCCAGATAATAACAGATCGGGAATGGGCCATTCCACACCAAATCGACCAAAAAAAGTCAAATTTGAGATTTTACCTTTTCGATCTTAATGAACTTTTGGCAACTGTTAAAGGGTATCGAGACATGCACTAAACAATTTTTTTTTTATTTTTTCCGACCACTACTTCCAGAGATACAGTGGCTCAAAGTTGGAAAAAAGTGCCAAAAATCACTTTTGTACTGTTGTTCATATTCAAATATCTCTTGAACTCGAAATGCTAGAAACTCCGTTAATGGCTCGTTTTAAAGCTAATAGAACAAGCTTTTAGAAAAATTAAGTTGTAATTTCCAAACGGTAACATGTAGCCCGTGGTCATTATCCTTGCACTTCAAAATTGATGTCCTTAAAAAGGACCCTTTTTAAAATTCTGAAAAAAATCCTAAGTTTTCGTCAATTTATTATAAATAATCATACAAAATTTCAAGATGGTATTTTGATGGCATCATATTTTAAAAAATTATTTTCTAAATACCCTTTATCAGTTGCCAAAATTTCATTGAAATCGAAGAAGGTCAGTTCCAACCGCTGGTCGATTTGGTGTGGAATGGCCCGAATAGAAATTCAATATTGATTCATTTAGATTTTTAGATTAGTCGCGTAGGTAGCTCAAAATATCTTCCTGGCCGAACCAACATTATGACAGTTTTTTTTATAATGCATAAAATGCATACCCTCTGGGTTCGATCTCAGCACAGAAAAAAAAAGTTCATACTATTTATGAATTTTGCATTAGGACTCAACCAATGAACAAATTCATCCTATTTATGAATCGTTCATAACACTAATGAAAAAGTTCATAATATTGATGAACGCTAATATGTTTGACATTTTTGTATCGGTTTTCATGCAAGAAGAACACATTTTTAAAATAATCGAATATACCAGCACAAACCTAGCCTAACTTCATAATAAACAAGAACAAAATTACGAAATTATTATGTGGTATCCAATACCCTTTTTTTTTTGTAACAAATGTACTTCCAAAAACTGCAACAAAATAACAGAAATATGGAAAATAGATCAGTGATACATTTCAAAAGTAAACAGTTGTGTGATACATTTTAAAAGTATCACAACTATTTACACCAAATAATAATACATTTCTTCTGAATACTTGTAGTACTTATATATTTTCAACACGAACAATAAGTATTCCCCCTCATATGGCGCTGACAAAACGTTTAAAAAAATAGAAACGAAAACCAACTGTCCCAAATGACTAGTTTTTCGCACATGCGATGCAAATGTAAATAAAAGAATTCAGTTGAATTCGCAGAGCAGTGCAACACTGTCAAAACGCTAAAAATGCAGTAGAAAACCACAGAAAAATCATTTTTATTTTTTATTTTTGTTGATTCACTTTAAAATGTTGTATTTATTTATTTAGTTGTTTCTAGAAAAGCTCGTATACATTGTATACGTTAAGGTACCAACTGTTGAAATTTAAATAGTGAATTGTTAATGTTACAATTTTGCAAACCAAAACAACAACAAGAACAAAAAATACACCCTTTACTTTGTTGCAGTTTATGTGGCACAATTTTTTGCCGCTTTTGTTTCTTTTTTGTGTGCAAAATTTTACGGTTTGCAGCATTGCATGCAACCGCGTAAATCTCAGTCAGGGACACATTCTGCAAACTCAGTTAGTGGCTGGTAAAACTGGTAGTATGTAGTAGGATGCAGAAAAAGTAGAAGCTGAAGTTTGCTACCGACAAAAAGCGTACGCAAAAACAACGACAGTTGCGGGCGTGTGGTAGGTTCTGCTGTTTTTTTTCGGAAATCTCTTGGCGGTTAAATATTTAATTCTCCCTGCATTAAATTCTCTCAACAGGAAACGTGCGTGTGTATGTGTCCTTGAGCGGTTCACATACACACACAAACAGACTTGTCGCTTACAGCCGCACGTGGCGCTTGCATTTTATTTTTGCCCAGTTGACACCATTAAAAAACAAAAACTCTACTTTACTTTACTCGAACGATTTTGTATTTGGCTGAAAGTAATTGTTGGCGACTTTCAGGTCACATCGCCGAAAATATGAAAACATTTCTAAATGGTAAATATTTTTTAAATCACGATTTCAACACACAGACAGACAGGACACATCTCCTTCTGTATATTACAAACGGATGACCAGATTAAATATTAGACACCTACACAAATAAATACATTTGAAATCCACTTCAAGACATTAATTTTGTTTCAGAACATTTACTGTCGCCTACTCTATGCTTGAAAATCAAATAAATGTGTTTGCTCACAACAAACTGTCAAAACAAAACACAGAGAAAACGTAGCTGCAGTGAAGAGGTCTATAATGATGTGCAATAAAAATTCAAATACTGAAATTAACTGCTTATGACACCGAGTACTTAGTGCATTTTACATTTTCTATATCATTCTCACTCTAATGTATTTTCGATTGTCATACAAATTTTTATTATTTTTCTTTTTTTTTTTGAAAAAATAATTTTCGTTGTATTTTTTATAAACACATAAATACCGACAACAACTTTATTACCGTGGAACGCCGATCGGCAGAGTTGTTATTTTCAATGTTCGTCTTCTCACTCGTTTCTCGTTGTGCTTATTCACTGCACTCACTGTATTCGTTGCATGTTCAGCGACAGTGGTGTCAGGTGTTTTCAAAACTAAAATGTGTTGACAGTACTTGACATCAATGAAATAAAGGGAAGGGAAGTCGCTGGAGGAGACTTCACTATTATACAGTAGTACAGTTGCCATTGAAAATGCTATCAAAACTATAGAGTGCAGTAATGCATAGTTTTTACAGAGAGAACTTCAAATACATTTGTGCAAATGTCTATTAAATATACCCTTTATGTTAGTGTAGAATATACAATTGCGTAAAGAAAAATGATTGTTGTATTGTGATCTAAAATTTCAAAAAGTTTGATTTTGTATACTGTTTGAATTTCGAGGACAACTTAAATCCGTGTATATTTTGAATGAATTGCATTTCTGATAAATTCATCGGCACAATTGACTATTTCAAAATGGTTAGAATGTTTATAATTTTCTGTGATACTGTTTATGTCAAAAACTGCAGCAAATTCAATATTTACATAAGAAATATTAGTTTAGAAACTACTTTTAAATATTAAATTACCCCATGGAACTCGAAAAATCTTTTCGGTTCTACGCATTATTGAATGAGAACCAAGAAAAAAAGATATATGCACATTTTGCAAAACATTTTCTGTAAAAATTTTAAAATAGACAGTCGTGCCACATTCAAAATTTCAGAATTTAAGCCACAATCAATGGTATAACACAATCCACAATCAATGGTATGAAGTCCAGCATTATATAATGTTAGTTTATTTCGGCAGTTCTAAAATAGTTTCCGGGTCACTCTACGTCAGAAATATTCATCTTCCAATTTTGATAATATTGAGAAAAATATCTGTGTTTTAGTTTTTTTTTTGGGTTTATCAATAACAAAAAAGTTAGAATTTACATAAGACACACTAACAAACAGGTGGCGATGACAGAAGGACAACGCAAAACAAAGCACACTAGCGAATATTATAGACAAAGCAAGATAAAAAAAAAAAACAGTTAGTCTGTAAATTTTGGAAAGAAAACAGCAAAAACATTTTTCACACCTAAGACATTAACCTCTGCATTAACAAGAATAATTGCTCTTACTTTTATTACTTTTTTGATAACTAAGTGGATCTGTTTTTTTTTTTAAATCCAGAATGTTTCCTTTTAGCTTTATATCACTCCGTATATTTCTTAATTCCTTCTGCATATTAGATGTTTTTCCCTACGAGAATAAATTTCATATTTGAAATCGTTTCGAAAACGGGCATACGAAAATTTAAGTACGGAGTTTTGGAAAATTAATTTTAAAATTTAAACTATTAAGTTCTATGTCTCTGCATTAGTTCAAATAGATTTTCTATTTCTTTATTATTTCTTAAACTTTCATTGTGAGATAGCTAGCTTCTAAAGAATAATGTATCCACAAATCTAAGTGCTTATCAAGAATAAAAAAAAATATATATATAAATTCAATTTTGCCAAAAAGAACAATGTCAGCTTAAAGCAATAAACTCAATGGACAAATGTTGTCCGTTTGCTGCTAACTTAAGTGGACATTTTTTTTTTATTTGGGTGAAAATGAAGAATTTTATTGTGCGTAGCCACCTACGAAATCGTGCGAAACACCCATACAGACACGCAGCTATTTCGACAATTTATGACGACAAACAACGCCGAATGCAGAGAAGAAGCCCAAAGGATGACAACCGAAACTCAACTGCACTGAATTGAAAGAATTGAAAAAAATTGTGTAAAAGTGACACAAATGCATGGACTATAGAATTCGGAACAGGTCTAATATTCGAGTTGGGTTGCTATAACCGTTCGACAAATATTTATGTGGGTGGACATACGTCTCGTATGTCTAAATAAAACAGAAAACAAAAAAATAACAACAAAAAATATGAACTTTTGAACATTTTGTTCTGAAAATAAAAAAAAAAATAATAATAAAGTATGGGTTGTGCACAAAACTTTATTGCTGAGGTGCAAATGTGCTTTTGTCACTGATCATAAATTTTTGTTGCTTGCCATTTTTTATGCCATGTTTTCGTTTTGTTACCATTTACCATTTTAGTATTTTTTTTTCTGCTACAGCTCTTCTCAGTACCTTGATATATTCTATTTTTGTTGCTGTACAGAAAACTGTAGCTTAAAAGCAATAAAAAGTAGCAATTGTCGTACTTCTTGATGTACATATGTAGTTCTGTCACTGTGCGGTAATAGTAGGTAATCTACTACTATTTGTTGAAGTACTTGAAGTTTGGAAATGTGGTGTTGTAGTGTAATAAAAAATTCAGTTCTTCTTATAGATTTGTTTTATAGTGTTATGATTTGGTATAGGTTGGAAAGCTTTTAAGAACACAGTCGGAACATTCAAATCTGATTGATATTTATTTATTTGATAAGTTTTCATTATGGAAAACATCAGTTAAATATTTTTGAGTAATAGGTTAATAGATTCGTTTTGGAATAGGTTATTTAAAAAAAAAAAAGTATATGTTATAGAATGATGTCAGAGTCTATTGAAAATAAGGTACCTATCATTTTATATATCGTCGTTCTAGAACTAAAAGTCACCAAAACATTTTTATGAAAATCTTAAATTTTAACTTTGTTGGTATTTATTACAAAAAGTAATTGATATATTTTTAAAGTTGAAATACCAATTGATAGATTTACATTTTCTTAAGTATTGAGTTCATTGATCACAAATTGCCAGATATATACAGATTTTAGTAAATGAATTATTATTTTGAAAATGTAGTTGGTGACTTTTACTTCCACATTATCTATTTAAAGTAAGTTTTCAAATCATTTAAAAACCTTTTCATTATAAATTTAGGTAAAAATTTAAAATTAAACTTAGTTTAAACCAGATGTTATATTGTCTATAGTCAACTCAACACAAATATTTAAAATGTCGTATTACCTGTTTCATTATTGTGTTTTTTTCTGTAAAATTTTACAACAAATTGTTGTTTTTATTAAATACTATAGACCTATAAAAATGTGGAAACGTTTACACTAAGTTTAAACTTACACTAACTGATTTGAGAGTATATCCCGTGTAAATAATGGATTCTAAAGAGTGGTTGTTGAATTACTTAAACTAAACAAAACATAAACTGCAAACATATACTGATTCCATTACCGATCAATTGTTGAGATTACTGTGAAAACCTTAGTTTATATCACACAGAATCAGAATATATATTCCAGAGAAACTATTGCAGAATATATTGTAGTGTTACAAGTAGAAATTATTTCAATTTTCGGAAATAATCATTTATTAACTCCCTCGTCATAACCCAGTTACGTCTATTCTAATAGTTTAAATTTCCACTACACTCAGAAAAAATCCTATTAAAATTGATGTATATATATTAACTATACAAAAATAAATATTTTCATATAAATACAAAAACAATTTATTAGTATTTAATAACATTTTGTAGTATTTAATACAATTTACCTAAACAGATAATAATTTATCATATTGACTAATTTTAATAGTCAAAAAAACTATTAATTTTAAAGTACTTTTTCTGAGTGTAGGAAATAACATATATTTTGTATGAAAAAAGGTAAGATTTTGCTTTTTATTTTGCGATGCACGTGAGTAGCCAGTAATATTACAACAAAAAAAAACAAAATATACCTGAAATGATAAATTTCATTCCAGATCTAATTTCTTTGTATCTTTTCATGTTATTTTACGTTTTAAGAGCTTACATTTATACCGATCAATGGTTTCTGTGTCTTCCTAATACTCTGTAGAATGTCTTCTATAGTATTTTCTTCTATATTAAAGTCCCGTATAAGAATGACAAGGATACCAAGACATTTAAAGTTCAGAAAAACTGATGAAAACTGTGCCAGGAATGTTGTACATTTTTTGATTTAAGTGAGTTTTGTAGGGGGAAGCATTTAGAGAATTTTGTAAATATCGAAAGGCCGTTACCGGTTACCACAAAATTTTTATATCATTTTGATTAAAAATCAAAAACAAAGAATATAACAAGATTCAAAAATATACAAGTAAAAATTTGCTAACTGTACTATGTCCAATATGAATTGTAAGTTTTTAAAAGAAATATTTTTATTTATGTTAGATACGTTTTATTTATAAATTTAGATTGGATCTGCAATAAGTTAAGATATACAAAATCTAAAACTTGAAATACTCCAAAACACGATTAGTCAACATAGAATGTTATAGAATACACAAAATCATAAATATGATAAATTTGTTCATAAATATTATGAACTTTTCTAACAACTACCCAATTCATCATTATACCATCGTTCATTATTGATGAATGCATTCATTATATATGTGAAGTTATTCAATCCATCGAACATCATAGAACGACATGAAGAACGAAATATTCATAACAATGAATTTGAATCATCATATTGATGAATATAATCTATGAATTTGTTCATAATCTTTATGAATATAATATTCAATATGATGAATATTGACTAATAATAATAAATTGATGTACATTTGTTTTACGAATTTATCAAAAAGAAATAATTTTAAATAAAATGTTTTTGGAAAAAATTTTATTTAAAAAAAAACTGAAATAAAAAATCAAAATATCAATTCAATTCTTTATCAGCTCGGCACAGAGATAAAATTTTATTGAATAAGAGCAATAAAAATTCCTTTTGTTAGGTGTGACTTACCGTGGTACAGGTGAATAAGTGCATAGTAAGGATTCTTTTAAACGCATAATGGAAATGGAAAAGTATTTCCTACTTCATTTTATTACATTTCATTTCATTTTATTTATTTCAGTTTGTATGCTTGTCATGAATTGGAATGTGTGACAAATATTTTATTGTGACATTTTATTTCTACATAAATAACAGGCGAACAGCATACATTTTATTCTTTCGATACTATTTGCTATTTACTATTAAATATTTTAGCAGAAAAAAAAAGAAAAAATCTGTAAAATAAATAAATAAAAATTGCATGTTTTACGTCATTCGTTTTGTTTCATTGCGTTTTCATTTTCATTGCTAGCACTTTCGGGAATTGGCTCATCCTGATGCTCCAGTTTTTCGCCTTATCCTTGGTTGGTTGTATCTGCTATCGGAAAGTACATAAAATCTGTCCGTCCATATGAAACATTTTTGTGTGTCACATATAGAGTAGATACTTTGGAGCAGCATATGTTCGACTATGTGTGGGTTGTACCAACGCCATTATTGTTGTTTCGTTCTTGAGTCCCGCTGGAAATGCGCTGCAATAAATTTCCATCAGCTGTTTTTATTTTGTTTGCATCCTCTGCTGTTCTAGTATCACATCTACGAATACGTTATTCAATGCCATATGTCTCTGGTATCGTAGGACCTACCGTTCTACTTCTTCTTCTTATTCTGCTTCTTGTTCGTCTTCTTCCAGTGGTGCCCAGCGGCGACACCAACCAACGAAATCAAAGCTTTACGCTTGGAGCATTTAGAGCGTGCTGTTTTGGGGAAGTTGAAGCAAATCTGGTGACACAGCTGCTACTGAAATTGTGTTGTGGTCCTGATTGTTGTCATATTTTTTCTCTACTTTACATTATTCAGTTTTTAGCTGGAAACAAACGCATTTTACTTACACAAAATATTCACATAATACTACAAAACGTAAACAGTTTTGTGAAAGTAAAACAAAAACATGAAGATTTTTAAAATAAATTCTGATATTTTTCATATATTCCATAAATATATTAATGATCGTCGTTGACCGATAAAACTCACACAATTTAAACACTAAATTTAAAATATTCCTTAAATTATAATTAATTTTTTAAGAAATTGTATTTTGAAGCCTATGTTGAAGTTTTCCCTATAAAATCATTGCAGGGTATAAATTCAAAATTTCAGTTTCCGCTGAAATTCTACTTGATATCATACATGTTTTAATATGAGTAGAAATATTTCGTATTAGTGTAGATACGATATTGGTCAGGTCATGTAACTGGTCGGGAAAAAATTCAATAATCAGTTTCCTATCAGGACCCTATTACAATTTCCTCTAGGGAATTCCAGACAGCCATGTTTAGGAGACATAAGATGTCTTGAAGCTTTCTCGAAATAACCTCGATAACAAAGTTCAAACGCAAGAAAACCTTTTCTTAATTTTACTTCTTAAATTCAGAGTTTCTTTTATGATGATATTATTTTATATTGCTCTTTACTATTGAAAAACAAAATCTGCATCATATTCGTAGTGCCACAAACTATTTTTGCTTATATTATAAATCGACACAAAAAGAGCAACCACATCAAAAACAGCAATCGGTGTAGAAATTTAAAATATCATATTACCAGGAGATTTGCATTGACAACAACCAAATGCGAATCTGTATTGTATTTGCTTTGAAGTCTATCTATCTGTATGTATATCTTGTTATTTGTATGCCGTAGAAAATATCTGTCTGTCGGCCCATTGTCTGTCTTGAGTCGCATTAGAGAAATGTCAATACCATGAGTAATAAATAACATTTGTTGATGGTTTGTGGGATATGATTTTGAATTTTAATGAGAAAACGTGCTTTTCTGAACATTACAAAATTTTGAGCACATTTTAATAACGTCATTGGTCAGCATAACAAATCGAATATGTCATGGAATATTGAACGATTTTATTAAAATATGTATAACATATAAAATGTAATGTCAATGATATATAATAAATATGAATGTATCTATTTAATTTTAAAAACATTTTATTTGAGTGAAATATTGACTAATATAAGAAAAAAATTTGATAAAAAATATACATAATTTGTATACACTTAAACCACACTAAGCATATTCGGAAAAATTTAATATAGCACCACACAAAGTCGGACATCTCTGAAGTTTGCACAAACTTATAGTTCTTATTTCTTGTGTGTGCAGAAGAACTATTAATTGTACTATTCAAAGTGATAAATAAGATGCATACTATTAGAATAATAATTTTTAAACCGTTAAGAAAATATTTTGTTTTTTACAATGCGTCCTTTTAAATATATTACCAACCAGTATAAAGAAATTTTCTGCAAAAAAAATTTTTGTCAAAAAATTAAAATAATTCTCAAAATAAAAATATATAAAAAAATAATTTCCGAAAAAAAATATTTAAAAAAAAAAGTTCAGACTATTTTTTTTTTTTCAAATAAAATTTGAAAAAAAAATTGCTTAAAAAATACAATTTCAAAAAAGATAATTTTGTTCGAAAAAAAAAATTTTTTTTTTACTAATGTATTCATGTCGAGTATGTATTTATTATATAAGAACTACTTGAGCACTGATAACCCTAGTAGAAATTTGCCCGATGCGCCATCGTGAAATGATCGGGTTTTCGTTGGGTAAGCCCTATTAGAGGAAATATGATCATTGCCTTTGCATGCCCTTATCATGCTTACCATAGCAGGGTTTACATTATCTAAACAGTCAATGTTCCCGATCATAGCTACATTATTTGTTCCTCATATCGAAATTAGTATCAGGCAATGATCGAGATTAATGAGAGAAACCCTATTATGCTCGGGCTCAGACAAGGCAATTGTCGGGTAAATATTAAAATGGGGAATTGCCCGATCAGTACATGATCATGGCCTGAGGTCAACACATGATCAGGACACTGCGTTACAAGGACATTATGGGCCTCGTCATATCCCGATCACCTCAAATAATGACATGATCACTTCATGACCATGGCCCTACCAAAATTTCTACTAGGGAAGTATGGCAAAAAATGAATGAAAAATAAATATTTTGATTGGAATTTTGTTTGATGAACACATTCTTCAATATAATGTACATATATGTTGTATTTTATGTATTTATTCATTAATATGATAAAACGTATTCTTCACCTATACGTCATCATTTTAAAGAACACTTTTTCAGTCATTCATCACATTGATAATGAATTCATAATATTCATATTTTGTATATACTAATATAATGAATGGTTCTTCAATACAATGAATCATAGTTTGAAGAACGGAATTCATCAATATGATGTACTTTTTTTTCTGTGTATAGTCAAAATTAAAATCAACCTGTAGAAATTAACAATAGTAAAAGACAACAGCGAACATTCAAGTTTGTGCTTGAATTTTAATAGTATTTTTTTTTTACAATTTTGATAGTATACATTATAAAATAGTCAATAATATTCAAATGATTTAATTAATAGTACTGAATTTTGCAAATACTATCAAAACGACAGGAAAGGAAAAACCTATTAAAAATTTTAACATCAAATCACTCATTTCTAAATAAATACTATATTTAATGTAAATTTATAAAACGTAATATAAAATTTATTTCATTTTATGGAAAATTTTCAGCAAAATCATTTTAAATTAATATTTACCATGTTGTTAGTCCAAAGTACCAACATGGCATATTGGATACAATAAGTTGTATATACTCTGTATGTGTCTTAATTTAGCCCTTGGTTGCAAACTGTCTATTTGTATAACTCACACCCACAACTGTCATTACTGTGTACCGCATTTTAAACATTTCAAACAATTTAAACATTTCCAACTTTCGCAGTTTTCCCCATTTAATCGGACCCGCAAAACTTTAGCACTGAACATTTCCACTCAATTAACCGCAGCTACAAATAACACACAAAATTCAATAATTAGGCAGAACGAATTAACAACGCATAGAGTAGAGTTGGACAGAATCCGACAGCCTGCCATTTTCATGCTTTCCACTACCATGATATTTCAAAAAACATATTTTAAAGTGTGGCCGCGCGCACAGCATGCTTTGCGCGAATTTTCAATATGTCTGACGTTGCCATTTCGGTCAATGGTTTTTGATAAATAATATTCGAAAATAGCACAACCGTCCGTCTATCCGTTTGTTTGTACACAACCACGACACTAATCGTATAATTAACGCGCCGTAAGCATTTTCCACAGAAGAACAAAGCCGCGCTGCGAATGTGGCCTAAAAGTTGAACAAATGTCGTGTGCCGTTGTATTATGCAGCGGCGGGTATTTTGCCAATGCCAATAATATGCCCCATGGGTAAAACGTGCAAAAACTGTGTTTTAATCTCTGGCCTCTTATGTCATTTGTTCTCGGCTGCTGCTTCTAATGTAGGCATAAATTATGCGTTACCAAAATATGGCGCAGCTAATGGTTGTCGTTTTGTTTTTTTTTTTTTGCTTTTTTTACTGTAAGCCATATTGGTAAAAATCGTGTGAAATCAATTTCAGCTGTGGTACTTACAGAAGATCTCGCAAAAAGTTTATGTAATTTGGAAAATTGGTTTTTAGTGAATACAAATTTAAGTGAAAATTTGACTTTTAGGTAAAAATTCGAATTCTGAGTGAAAATTGATTCATTTTATTGAATTTGAATTTTTTTGTGTAGAATTTAATTTTGAGTGAAATGTTAGTTTTTGGTGAAAAATTGTATTTTCAAAGCAAAATTTTATGTAAGTGAAAAATTGAATTTTTAGTGAAAAATTGAATTCTTAGTGAAAAATTGAAATTTTAGTGAAAAATTAAATTTTTAGTGAAAATTTGAATTCTGAGTGAAAATTTGAATTTTTAGTGAAAGTATTATTTTTAGTGAAAATTTTAATTTTTAGTCAAAAATTTAAATTTTATTGAAAATTTAAATTTTTAGTGAAAATTTTAAATTTTAGTGAAAATTTTAATTTTTAGTGAAAATTTTATTTTTTTTGAAAAATTTAATTTTTATTGAAAAATTTAATTTTTAGTGATAATTTTAATTTTTAGTGAAAATTTAATTTTTAGTGAAAATTTTAATTTTTATTGAAATATTTAATTTTTAGTGATAATTTTAATTTTTAGTGAAAAATTTAAATTTTAGTGAAAATTTTAATTTTTAGTGAAAAATTTTATTTTTTGTGAAAAATTTAATTTTTAATGAAAAATTTAATTGTAGTGGAAAATTTAATTGAATGAAAAAAAAACTGAATTTTTAGTGAAAAATTGATTTTTTAGTGAAAAATTTAATTTTTAGTGAAAAATTTAATTTTTAGTGAAAAATTTAATTTTAGTGAAAAATTTAATTTTTAGTGAAAAATTGAATTTTTAGTGAAAAATTTATTTTTTAGTGAAAAATTGAATTTTTAGGGGAAAATTGAATTTTTAGTGAAAAATTGAATTTTTAGTGAAAAATTGAATTTTTAGTGAAAAATTGAATTTTTAGTGAAAAATTGAATTTTTAGTGAAAAATTGAATTTTTAGTGAAAAATTTAATTTTTAGTGAAAAATTGAATTTTTAGTGAAAAATTTAATTTTTAGTGAAAAAATGAATTTTTAGTGAAAAATTTAATTTTTAGTGAAAAATTGAATTTTTAGTGAAAAATTGAATTTTTAGTGAAAAGTTAAATGTTTAGTGAAAAATTGAATTTTTAGTGAAAAATTGAATTTTTAGTGAAAACTTGAATTTTTTGTTTAATATTGAACTTTAAGTGAAAATTTAATTATTTTAGTGAAAAATTTACCTTTGAGTGAAAATTTGAATTCAGAATAAACATTTTTTTTTGATAAATTTAATTTTCAGTGAAAAATTGAATTTTTAGTGAAAAATTGAATTTTTAGTGAAAAGTTAAATGTTTAGTGAAAAATTGAATTTTTAGTGAAAAATTGAATTTTTAGTGAAAACTTGAATTTTTTGTTTAATATTGAACTTTAAGTGAAAATTTAATTATTTTAGTGAAAAATTTACCTTTAGGTGAAAATTTGAATTCAGAATAAACATTTTTTTTTGATAAATTTAATTTTCAGTGAAAATTTGTATTTTCAATATAAATTTGAATTTTCAGTGAAAAGTTGAAATATTTTTAGATTATGCTTAACTTTTTACCAATGAATAGGAAAAATTCAAATTGAAATATTCATTGAAAATATTAAAAAGTTAACTTTTTTTTAATAAATTTAAACTCTGAAGAAAATATCATATTATGTATTTAATGGTATGACGACTATTGAATTTATGGTTTATTAAATTTTATACATATTTAAAAGTTTTCTAAAGCATTTTATAGTATTCTATTGATAGACGACTACTGATTTTATGGCTTATAAAATTGTATATATTTTCTAAAAGTTTTTTCTAATGCATTTGATAGTATTCTAAAAATTCAGTAACATTAATCTAAACATTTCAATATTAATGAAAGGTATAAATACTATTGTTTTAATGTGTTTCTCCTATTAAAATAAACTTCTCACTACGTGGCTTACAAAAACTTAAGCAAGTTCGTTTTTTACATCTTTCTGCGATTTTACACAAAATGGTTGCATACTTTTTATTTTGAACATCCACGTTATTAAATGCTTCATTGGTATTATTATACCTTTCTTATTTATTAAAGAAAATTTATTATACATCAAATCGCTCTTAAGGAAACGGACTGAAGATTCAATACAAACATTATTGGAAACTAAAGAAAAGCTATGCAAAGTGTGTGATTTTCTATATATGGATTTCAATTTTAATAATTGAATAAAATATTTATATAATGCTTTAAAGTATCTTATATTGTAATTTATTATCAGGAAAATATTGAAAAATAATAACCATTCCATAAAAATAATATTGCGCTTCATAAAATTAAGGTACAAACACACTATTTTATTAATTGTTTGTATATTATTAAACTAATAGTCTGCATCCTATTGATCAATTTAAATAGTAAAAATAATTGTTTTACTTTTAAAATATTATTAATTTACCACGTTTACTTCAAGGTGTACTACTTTTTATGGTAACTTACGGATGACGCTCTGAGGATGTTTGTGAAAGTCTTTTTTACATATTCCCCACAATTTAAATTAAGGTTTCATTGCAGTTTTGATACGTAGAAAAATTAGATTGCTTTCAAAATATAGTTTTTATTGCAAATTGTTTGTAAAAAACCGTATATTTTTAATATACTTAAAACATGAATTATCAAATGCATATAACCATGGCTCGTCAGTTATGTTAATTAAGCAATGGAAAAAAAACTACAATTTCCACAGAATGGCACCTATTATATAATAAAAGGACACCTTTACGATGCGTGCAAATTGAAGACATTTGTCGCAAATGAGCTGCAAAGTATGATGATTGCATACATTTAATAGAATTACATGCGACACAAGATATACACACAATACAAAGAACAGTGCACAACTTTCTTCAATTGTCCTTAGACAAGGATCGTTAAAATTTATGACTACGTTTATGCTGTAATTTTTAAATTTTGCACCAAAACAACAGCAACAACTACAAAATGGAATTTAAAAGCGACGCTTACAGGTTTTTTTAGGACTTCTGTTTTAGCGCATTTTTTTAATATCTATACAAAATGCTGTAAATTTGTCATTACTTTTTATTTTAGAGCAACGTTTCGCACCTCTTCACATTTAACGTCTTGTAAAAATTTCTTATTTTTATTTTTCTTTTTTATTATTTTTCTGTTTTTTTCTTGGCTTTTTTTTAAGTTCCCTCTAATAACAACAATATTTTTGTTCACGCGCTTCCTGTTTCCTATTTCGCCTTATTCCCGAGCTTATTTTGAAAAACAGCGTTAATGGCAACACTGGCGCCCTGCCGCGCTTCAACAGCGTTGCAGTGTTGCGTCAAGCATGGCCATTCGGTGTTTTTTCGTTTTGTGTTCCGTTGTTCCTTTTTTGAAATTTCCATTTGCTTTCAATTTCGCGCAACATATCCTTGACTGATATTGCGGCCATTTGGCCATATTCACGTATTTCCGTTTTGCATATTCAACGAAATGATTATCATTGGTGTTATTGTTATTGCGACAGGATACGGCTTGACATTCCCACTTGACACTGAGAGCGGCAGCTGTTGTCGTTGCCCCCACTTATTCGTCCAGTGATGAGGGTGACGGTGACGGGAGGTCATAAATGTTGCTGTCAACGTTAACTACAAACGAGAATCTTAAGCATGTTAAATGACTGAAACACTGAACAAAATTCCATTTTTGTATTTGTTTTATTTATTAACTAACTTTCCCGTAGAATTCTTCCCGGTAGAGCTTTTCCCAGTAGTAGTTTTATTGTTGTTAGTTTTAGTGAGGTGAGTTTTAGTGTTGTGAGTTTTAGAGTGATGAATTTTAGTGAGATTAGTTTAAGTGTAGTGAATTTTATTGTTGTGGGTTTTAGTGTGTTCAATCTTAGTGTGGTGAATTTTAGTGTAGTCAGTTTAAGTGGGTGAATTTGAGTGTGGTGAATTTGAGTGTGGTGAATTTTAGCGTGGTGATTTTTGGTGTGGTGATTTTTAGTGTGGTGAATTTTAGTGTGGTGAATTTTAGTATGTTGAATTTTGGTGTGGTGAGTTTTAATGTGGTGAATTTTAGTGTGGTGAGTTTAAGTGTGGTGAATTTGAGTGTAGTGAATTTTAGTGTGTTGAATTTGAGTGTGGTGAATTTTAGTATGGTGAGTTTTAGTGTGGTGAATTTTAGTGTGATGAGTTTTAATACGGTGAATTTTAGTGTGGTTGATTTTGTTTTTGTTTTCTATCCTTTTTTTATTTTTCTGTTGTTTTTGAGTTATTGTTTAAGTTTTGTGCTTTTACTTTTGTTTTTGTGTTTGATTTGTGCTTTTAATTTTGATTTTCTGTTTTTCTTTTTTTTTTTTTTTTTATTTGAGTTTTTTGTTTCATGTTCGTAGCTGGTGAAAGTGCCGAGTTATATCGTTTTGAAAGTTTAGGTTGTATGGGAGGTGCCACGCCCCATGTCCAATCCCGCCCATATATAGCCTATGACACCCTCCGGACTCTATAGTATCCTGGTGTAAAATTTCAATTAAATCGGTTCAGCGGTTAGTCGTGATGCTGGAGCAAACAGACAGACAGACCGACAGACTGACAGACGGACCAAGAGTTTTATATGTACAGATTGGTTTGATTTTCTTTTTATGAAAAAAATGTACTTTTAACATTTTGTTAAATTTTTCTTTTATGAAAATAAAATACTTAAATTTTAAATTAAATTTTTGTCAAAATTTGGTGTGTTTTGGATATTTAAATTTTTAGTATAAATTTAAAATTCGATTATTTGAGGATTTTTCAAGTTATTTTCAAGTTATACTTTTTTGTGTATTTTAGTTTTATTTGGATTTTTAAAATGTCTTTTCGATGCAGCACATTATATAAATTACCTCAAATATTTGGGAATAACTGATAGATTTAAATCCTGTTCCAAAAAATAATTATGATATACCAAATAATAGTTCTCATAGCCTCTTAAATTAAAAATAGTGTCGGGACAAAATGTCTATTCTGAAAATAAAACATATTAATGTTCCGCAATCAATGTATATCCCTCACAAAAAAAAATCATAATTGCTGATGAAAACCAAATTTTCGTCATGAGCGATATTTTTATTTTTATCATCGATGAGAATAATTATTACCGCTCTATGATCGAAATTAATTCTCATCTCAAAAGTACTCATCATTGAAGATGAAAATAATTTTTATCTTATATTTTTCTCATAATTGAAAACTGAGAAAAAACAGACTATCGCAAATTCTGATCATTTGAAGATGAAAATAAATGAAATACGATGATGAAAATTATGAGAAATGATGAGTACAAATTAGCGATTCGACACATCTAATTGGTACTGGATGATATGATAAAGAAAGGTGCCCATTGGAAGATGAGCTGCTCCTAGACATGTCCATGATTCCCTTGAGCAATTTTTTTTATTCGAACCTTGATGTTATTGTCGAATATTTTTTTTTTTGGAAAATAGTAAACGTAGCGTTTATTTTTGTCGTTCAAGTATTTTTTTTTTAATTTTTCGAACATTGTTGTTTTTGTTGAATATTTTTTTTTAACACTGCGTTTTCTGTCGTCGAAAAATTTTCTTTAACATTTTTTTTTTCAAAAATGTTCAAGCATTGTTGTTTTTGTCGAATATATTTATATTTTTTTTTTTTTTGAAAAATGGTGATTTACAATATTTGCCGTCCAAACATTTGTAATTAAATTCTTGTTTACGGCTTTCATTCTTGTGACAGATTTTTTTAATATGCTCGAACTCTGAATATCAAAATTTTCTGTATCGTCTCTCCGTGTAGTCAGCCCACGACTGTCGACCTCTCATAATCCACATTTCACATAGTGTCACATTTTTTGTGTCAGCCAGACATTTGCCATGACGATACATTTGTAATGTTATTAAATTTATTCAAATACATAGTACAAGGCAAACAAATAGCTGGAGTCTTTGGTATTTTGCTATTTGTTTTAGAATGTTTATATTTTTTCGAATTAAAAATATAATATTAGCGAAAATAACAGAACCAAAATGCAGACAACCTAAAATAATATAAAAAAAAACACAAATATAATAACAAAATATTATATTATATTTTGCAAATAATATCACTAAATAGATTTAAAATTGGTTTACGAAAGATTTATATTAAAGTAAATATTTACATACAGAAATACAATATTTACATACAGAAACCTTTGGCAAGACGTTGGACGAACGAAAATCTGAGTTGTGACAACTAACTTTATTCAAATAAAATTAAATTTCTAGAAAAAGGTTTACAGAACTTTCACTTACACACAGCAAATTATTGTAAAATTGTTCTAAATTTGTTAATGCTCCAATGGTAACCATTTTAGAATCGATTAAACTATCGACAGAACCGAATTGGGCAATAATTTGGTTGACGCAAACAATTTCGATTCTTCAAATAAAATTAAATTTCTAGAAAAAGGTTTATAGAACTTTCACTTACACATAGCAAATTATTGTAAAATTGTTCTAAATTTGTTATCGCTCCAATTGTAACCCTTTTAGAATCGATTAAACTATCGACAGAACCGAATTGGGAAATAATTTGGTTGACGCAAACAATTTCGATTCTTCAAATAAAATTAAATTTCTAGAAAAAGGTTTATAGAACTTTCACTTACACACAGCAAATTATTGTAAAATTGTTCTAAATTTGTTATTGAATATTAAATAAAATTGCAAATTTTTAAATTTATTAAATAATTTTTATTAAAGTATGTTATTAGTTTTCTTCTCTAAGGACAATACCTTAAATATTAATTGGTAAAATATAAAAAAAAACAATGCAATTTAAATTTAAAACATTAAAGCATAAATATGTTAAATAATGATATTTCCCTGAAAAATCAGAACAAGGTTGTAACATTGAACCTTGCAACTTACATTCCGCTTTGGTAAAGGAAATGATACCGAAGGTAATGAAAGGAGTAATGGCACATAGACAGGCGAACAACATGAATTTTTACTCTAATTCGGAAATATAAAGGCGCAATTTAAGCAATTAAAGAAAATAAATTTCATTTTTTTACAACATTTTACTGAAAATTAATTTATTTTAAAACACAAAGAAATATGTTCAAAGAACGGTTTCTTTCGTTCTTCTCACACAAAATTTAAAATCTTTTTGAATTGCAATTTTTTTTTTACACAGGATCTAAACGTTTTCACGTTTCGACAAATGTAAAATAGGAGTAGGTACATTCTTTGACAGCCATGCTGAGGCTCTGGAGTATAAGATGGCAGCCAGACAGACTAACAGAGGTTAAAGCAGCAGCCGATAAGTTGCTGTATCACCGTACAAAGGGCCCCCAAAAAACATCACTTTACTCGATTTAAATACATATTTCTCTGCATGAGAGACTTCTTTGAATTTACGTTGCCATCATTGATTTGCGTGTCGCTTTGTATGGACCGCCGAAATGTTTATTTTTTCGACTTCTACCAAAAAATTTCGACTTTTTTGCTTTTGTCAAAGAACTGCGAACGAGGAATGTCCTTAAAGTCAAATGCTGTCGAAGGCTGCTTGTCGGGCCCTATATCGTCGTTGGTATTTCGTTCATCGTTTCGTTCTTTCGTTTGTTCGTCTTTCGTTTCGCTCGAAAAAGTTTCACAACTTCTTATGGTTTGACAAAGTCAAAATTAAATTGTTGAATTGTTCGTGTATGAATTCGCTTTGCAGAATGGCAGTGAATTGAAATTGAATTGTGAGACTTTTGTGAATTTAAATTTTAACTAGAAAATGTACTTGTTGGTTTATGCGGTTCTCAGTACAGTTTATATATTTTTTTTAAACACATTTTGCGGTTTGTTGGGTTTCCTTGAAATTCGTCTAAGAAATATTTTCATTTAATTTTCTATGCAATAAAAACTTGCAACTAATTTTTGGCTACAATAACAATTAATTTCAGGCTCGGAAATGTACGTTGCTAGAGTGAAGCTGGTGAAGACACAAATTTATGAACATATTTCCAGACTGACATCTTCTCCTCGACTGCCTGCTCGTGCGCAGAAATAGTTGGAAACTTTTTTGTGGTTTACCTTCAAAATGCATACTGTGCGCTCTTGGTAAACGTGCTAAAGTTTGCCTAAAGTTTGGCAAGTCTGTGGAAGACATGCTGACACGGTTTTCAGCACTTTCATAGTATTTGTGAAAAAGTCCTGGTTCTTCAGAGTTTGCAGATTAAGTATAACCAAAAAAAAAAAATGTTTTCGTTTATGAAAGTATAAAATGTATTACATATAAAATTGATAGTCTACTGACAAAATTTTAGTGATATTTTGTTTTTTTTTTAATATGTTGATGTACATAAATTATTCCATTAAAATATCAAATTTTTGTTATAGTTTGTCGAGAAACTGTGACATTAGCATTATTGATCATCCTCCGACTATCGATAGAATTTGTATCGAATTTCATACAAATTATGCGAACAAACGTTTTCGAATTCGATGTCTGAGTACAATTTTTTTATTTTTCAATGAACTCAATCCGCTCGCTTGGACTATAATAATTTAAATTGGTTTGAAAACCACATTTTTTGAATTGTGATATCGAATTCAAAATACTTTAATGACAAATTTTATCTGAAATGCGATCTGAATTAAATCGATTCCTCAATTTTTAATTATTTGAAGCACTCGAAACATTTTTTCCATTATTCTTAAGGTCATATTTCCGGATGACACATAACTGAAATGCAAAATGTCTGAAATTTTATATGAATATTTCCGGCATATTTTCGGAAAACACAAGAGATACGTAGCAGTTTTTACGAACCATATTATAGAACTTAAAATTTAGTGGAATTATAAAGCTAGAGTCCTGACATATTTTGGATAGAGGTAGAAAATATGCTATATCATTGTCTTTGAAATTTTACAAAAATTGATACTAAAAAGCTTTGGTTCTGCTAAAAATATATGTCTACAGAAAACTATATTCTGAAGTAAACACATTTATAAAATCGAAATGTTTAAATCAGAACCAAGCTCGAAAAAACGAATCATTTGCAACTTCAGATTTTTACAATATATCGTCAATTACATGCCAAAGGGGTGAATGTGTAATTTTTGACATTTGCGTGTTTTTTTTGTAGTTTTTGAATGTAGTTTTTCCTCAAGTATACTGTGCCAAAATCATGAGGAGTTTTGTTGGATATTTGTAGCCACCTAAAGGTCGAATTTCAAAAGGCGAATATTTTTTTTTATATTTTTGCCATATCTTTTTACTGGTGCACGACAAAATAGTGGTGTAAAGGCATGAACTGTTTTTTTTTAAACAACTATCGATTGACTTCATTATTTTAAAATAATTTTCAAATTTTTGTTATTTTGCAAGAATTATTTGGCAAATTATTTTTAAATAATGATGCCAATCGATAGTTGTATTAAAAACAAACATTTAATAGCTTTACATTACTATTTTATTTTGTACGAATAAAAAGTTATGATAAAAATACGAATAGATTCGCCCTTTTGGCATAACAAGATTTTCAAATTTTTGGAATTTTACAATTTGCAAGTGATACATTTTTATAGGTACTTATAAAATAGTTATGTGAAGGCATTAATTGATTGTTTTTAGCACACCTATCAATTGTCACCATTATTTTAAAATATTTTTTGAATTTTTTGCAAATAATATTTTTTTTTCAAATTATTGTTAAAAAATTATGCCAATCGATAGGTGCGTTAAAAAAACAATTAATACCTTTACTTTACTATTTGATCTTGTACCTATGAACAATCAATGCAAAGAAAACAAAAATACTTGCATTTTGGTCAGAATAGACACAAAATATCCATATTCCCTAGTAGAAATTTTGGTAGGGCCATGGTCATGAAGTGATCATGTCATTATTTGAGGTGATCGGGATATGACGAGGCCCATAATGTCCTTGTAACGCAGTGTCCTGATCATGTATTGACCTCAGGCCATGATCATGTACTGATCGGGCAATTCCCCATTTTAATATTTACCCGACAATTGCCTTGTCTGAGCCCGAGCATAATAGGGTTTCTCTCCTTAATCTCGATCATTGCCTGATACTAATTTCGTTATGAGGAACAAATAATGTAGCTATGATCGGGAACATTGACTGTTTAGATAATGTAAACCCTGCTATGGTAAGCATGATAAGGGCATGCAAAGGCAATGATCATATTTTCTCTAATAGGGCTTACCCAACGAAAACCCGATCATTTCCCGATGGCGAATCGGG
This sequence comes from Dryomyza anilis, assembly GCA_951804985.1. Lineage (NCBI taxonomy): Eukaryota > Metazoa > Arthropoda > Insecta > Diptera > Dryomyzidae > Dryomyza > Dryomyza anilis. The sequence continues at coordinate 99,205,706 of OX638132.1, forward strand.
CAAATTTCTACTAGGGTTTATAATTCAGTAATTCAAAAGATATTTTACATATGTTATGCTATTTGATGAATAAACCAAAATAACAAACAACATTTAAATAAATAATTTTTACTTATTTTTAAAGCAATTCAAACTTTAAAATTTAATTTCCAAATATTTTTATAAAATATTATAGGTTATACAAACACCGAGAAAATATATGAATTAAATTTTACTACATTTATGTATTTGTATTCTACATTTTTATTTTTCAAATACATTTGTATTTATTTAATTTGGTTTTTGCTACACAATATATTAAAAGACGTAATGCAAACATTATTATAATGTTTTTTGAGGACAAAAAAAAAATAGGTTTAAGGCATTATAAATTTATATTTGGTGTAAGTAAAAAGAAAAACTATTTAGTAATTGCTTTGAGTCATCAGAGCAATCATCTTCATCAGCAGGAATTACATATGTATACATTTTTACAAATATATATATAACAATACTATTAAAGTGAATACTCAAGTTTTTTAATTAAATACGGTAAAATAAATTCAGTAAAATTAAATGCAGATGTAGTTATTTTTTAATTTTTAGTTGTTGACATTTGAATAAAAAAATATAGTACACATAATACATATGTTGTTATTTTTTACATTTTTAAATACAAAATGTACTTAACATAATTGCAGATATAGTACTTTATCTACATACTGCAAAATGTAGTTATTTTCATTAAAAATGTAGTAATTTTTTACAGAAATGTAGTAAATATATGCCGTTTTTTATATATAAAATATAACTTGTCTCTCGAAAAAATTCCACTTTGTCAGATTTAATTGAAAATTTAAGATTTGAAATCCAAGCATTTAAATATAGCAAAAATTGCAACCCTGTAAATTTAAAAACAGCAAAACTATAAATGTTGATATTACAGACAGAATATTTGCAATATTTTGCCTGCAGAAATTTTTGTTATCCATGCCATTTTTATTGTTGCTGGTGCGTCTGCGTCTGCTGCTGCTTTTATTGGCATTGCTGTTCCTAATGTTGCTGACATGCTGACTTGTGCTGCTGAATGTTAAATGTTGTTGATGTTATCTTTGACTCTGTCACTGTGTTGTTGTGTGCTAGCTGCATTTGTGTTTGGAGTTTCCTGCTGCTGCTGCTAAAACTTGGCTGCAAACATTTTCCTACATCTTGTCTTGGTTGTCGTTGTCATTGTCGTCATCATCATCATTATTATCGTCGTCGTAATCATCGTCTTCATCGCCATCGTCGTCATCATTTAAAGTTTAGAGCGTGATTTTCTTGCAGACTTCCTCACAGTTTCCGTTGCTGTCGTCTGTGCTCTGCATCTGCAGCGGAAAACTTCAAACTTCGAGGCAATGTTTTCGTAGAGTTTTTCCGCTGCATGGCTGCGTGTATAAAATAGCGTGAAAATAATGACCCCAAAAAAAAGATAACTTTAGATAAAATAAAATGTGTGCGACAATAATTTGTATAAATAACTTTTGCGCGTGTTGACATAGATGCCAGACTTTCAATGGTATTTTAATTTTTTTATATTTTAATATTTCTTTTAAAATATACAAAAGTTTTGCTAGTAAAATTTAATATTTAATTTAAAATTTTAATGATTTAAACAAGTTTTTGTACATAATCTATTTGCAGAAAATATATTTCAAACACAGCACATTATGCTGAAAAGTTGAAGCAGACAAAATATTTGCTGATTAATTGTTTTTAATTGCAATTACTATATTTATGTACGTGTTATAAATTATGATAAAACCGAAATAATACTATTAAATGTTTGAATAAAATATAATTTCGAGAGATAATCTATTTCATTCAAACTATAATTAGGCTACAACATAATTCATTATTGAAAAAGACAAAATATATGTTTGCAACTAATGATTAAATGTTTACAATGCAATTAATTAATAATATAATTGCTGTTACTATAATATTACTCAAGGCGTAAAATATGTAGTTACAAAAATAATTTATGTAATTAAATTATGTATTCTTTGGTAGCCGCGGTAGCTCAGTGGTTAGTGCGCTGGACTGCGAGCCGAAAGGTCCCCGGTTCAAGTCTGGACTGGGGCTAACAACATCTTTTCATAGAAACATTTTTCTATATCGCGCTACCTCTCGGCAGTAAATGGGAAACATAGGAGAGTAAAACATTGCCTATGAAAAGCTCTCACCAGCCGTTCGGATTCGGCAATAAACTGTAGGTCCCACCACCTTGAGTACAAATATAACACGCACAGCTCAATATGGTGAGAGAGCTCGGCCTAAATTCTTATAGGACTGCAGTGCCAAACTATTATTATTATTATTATTATTAATCTTTGGACAAACTGTAATCTTTGTTGCTGTGAATATAATTTGGTTAAACCATAACTTGAAATTGATAAAAAGAAACAGATAAAGGTATATGTTTGGAACTAATAATTAAATGTTTAGAATGCAATAAAATAATCATATAATTGCAGTTAATATATTTTAATTCAAGTTATTAATTGCGTAATTACATATATTATACAATATACATAATTCCATAAATAAAGCTGTTAATATTAAATGTTTGCGACGAATGATTAAATGTTTACAGTGTATTTAAAAAAATCATACTATTTTTGTTGAGTTAATTTATGTTGAGTCAACTTCATATTGTTTATGAGCTAGATTGATTGATAAAAAACAGTTTTGAGGAATATTTTATCTTTATTAAAAACTTTAAATTGAATAATGTATTGAATTCTATTTTCCTACAAAAAGGTTTATTAAATTTTGATACTTGAAATAAAAAAGAGTTCCACTGAAAAAATTCCACATCTACAATATGCATATATCTGAAAAACTAATCTGTGCATTTTTCCAACCGTGAAAATGTATTTTTCTCCACTCTGTTTTTTCTGAGCAATACGCGACGGCGCACTTTTTAAAAGAAAAATAAAACTTTCATTTTAACCTGACCAAAGTTCAGCTTTAGCCCATATCCTCATGGTTGCAATGGCTGGAATGGCAGCGGGCAGCTATAAACAATTTTTGCCCCTTGTTAGCTGCTCACGAGTCTGCTGACTATGATGTCCTTTGACTTTTGCCAACGCTGCTGGGACCAACTACCACATTGCAAATTTATAAAAGCGAAAACATGTGGGGAATGTTTGAGTGGCTGTGCATGCACTATGTGGAATAATAGGGATTGTGTTCTGTGGAGACCAGGCCGACAGGTGCAACTGATATTCAGAGCCAGAAGCAAAATTACGGTCAGCCATTTTGTATAGAATAGAAATACTTTTTTTAAATAAAATATGTTTTTAAGGCAGTCACTAAGCAAACACCAAAAATTTAAGTTTTCACTAAAAACTAAATTTTTGCAATAATAATTAAAATTTACACTAAAATTAATTTTTTGAGTTAAAATTAAAATTTTCGCCTAAAATTAAATTTTTCAAAATTATTCCAATTTTCACTAAAATTAATTTGTTCACTAAAAAAAATAAAATTTTTGATTAAAATTCTATTTTTAACTAAAAATTAAATTTTATATTAAAATTCAATTTTTGGAAAAATTTTATTTCAATACTAATTTTTCAATTTATCACTAAATATTAAATTTCCTATTAATAAACAATTTTTAAATTAAAAAAAATATATATATTTAGTAAAAATTAAAGTTTTACTAAAAATTTAAGTTTAACTAAAATTTTATTTTAATTTTATAAAGGTCACGGTATTCTATTTTCTACTCTTTCACTACGTGTTTTATTGTGAAATAATAAGAATATTTTACCAACGCATATAACTTGAAATTTTTCCTTTCTTGTGGCTGCTCTAGCCGAATATTAAAAAGTATTGTGCCATAAATTGCAAACGAAAAAAAAAAATGTGTAACAAATAAAAACGGGAGTCTACTTCGAAACCCTCACCCAAATCATGAAAATATTAACAAAACAAGCAACAAAATACGGTCGACAGCACATGTTTTGCATGCTTAACTTGGCACAAAACTTTTTTGGGCCGCAGAATTTTCGGAAGGACACCGGCACGTTATGAAGTATTAATAGGTTCGACAAAGTAATGAAATGAAACTTTGGCGAGTGAGGTTAAAATTTGCAAGACACGAAAAAAATATTATAGTAATAATGCTGGCTCTTGGCCACATGTCCATATTTTCACAATACTCATACAATATGTTTATGTATTTGTTCCAATTTATTGAATAAATATTGCTCAATATTGACCGAATTAATGGAAGGGTTACTCACTGTTTGCTTGAGGCATTTGTGGTATATTGTACAAAGAATATGGGTTCTAATAAATCAATAATGTATAAAATTTGTATTCACCTCTATAATATGGGGTATTATAAAACGAATATTGGAAATTAAAATAACTTTTATGGCAAATTTAAATAGTGGATTGTCAAGATGTATTAGGAATATTATAAGGTGTTTATTTCGTAGTTTAAAATAACTTTTTAAAGACTTGGTAGCACCACAAAACAAAATAAATCATTTATTGAATTTTTTAGTAATGCATATTCCCCATCATTTAATATAAATATTTGTATCATCGATTAAAAATGCTCAAACATAAAGAGATTGAAATTATTAAAATGTTTAAAATGTAATTGTTGAACCCGAGTACTCTGCCTCTATTATATTTTATTCAAAAATCTTTAAATAATTTCTGATTATTAAAATCACATTTTGTATATGGTGTTGTCCCTTTTGCCTAATAGTTTCCAAAGCTGCTTAAACCCTGTTTAATTTTTCATGTTAAAAATTTAACCTACCACTCAAATTTAATTGCATAGAACTTTTAGGCAGCCAGCCTATAACCTACTGCCATTCATGCCATTTAGCCAAAACTGAACTGTTGCAGGTGGACTGCTTGCTTGCCTGCTGCTCTAAGCCAGTCAGCAAATGATTTAACAGCTAATAGAGTGGAAAGTGCACAATTTAAATGGAGCCATAAAGTTGCTTACTTTTCATACAACGTATACTGCATATACAGAGCAATTTCACCAACCATCCATCCGTCCATAAGTGGGTAACTGGGAACCATATGTGTGCCATTTACTTTGCATCAACTTCGGCTTCAGTGTGTCTTGATGTCAAATGTATTTGCAAATTCCCTGAAGTGAGCACCCCAACTGACGCACATATTAAGTGTACACAGTGAAAAATATATGTTTGAATTTGCAATTATGAAATAAAGAAACATTTATTTTAAAAATATATTTCAATATATTTATTAATAATAATTTGTTTGGATTGATCTTAATATATTACATTTTATGATAAGAAATCAGTTGTCACGATAGCTAAATAATCTTATGTTTGGGATAAATATTATAATAATGTTTATGAACATAGCAAATGTTTGAAGTACTTTCAATGAAATTAAATATTTGCAGATTCACAATAATAATAATAATATGGTATTCGTATTAGAATTAGAATTAAATAAAACTTGCTAATTTGTTTTTATATTTTAAATATTTATTTTTTAATATATATGAAAATAGTTTTTGTATAAATATATATTAAATATCATATTAATATTTAGATAGTTTTATGATAAGAAATCAGTTGGAATGGCAATATTATGTTTGTGATAAAATAATAGTAATGTTTGGAAACATAACAAATGCTTGAAGTACTTTTAAACAATATTATTTTTGTGATAAAATCATAGTAATGTTTGGAAACATAACAAATGCTTGAAGTTTTTTTTAAACAATATTATGTTTGTGATAAAATAATAGTAATATTAATAATAATTTGTTTGGATTGATCTTAATATATTACATTTTATGATAAGAAATCAGTTGTCACGACAGCTAAATAATCTTATGTTTGGGATAAATATAATAATAATGTTTAGGAACATAGAAAATGTTTGAAGTACTTTCAATGAAATTCAATATTTGCAGATTCACAATAATAATAATAATATGGTATTCGTATTAGAATTAGAATTTAATAAAACTTGCTAATTTGTTTTTATATTTTCAATATTTATTTCTTAATAATATTATATTTGGGTTTGAATTGTAATATATTTGAAAATAGTTTTTGTATAAATATATATTAAATATCATATTAATATTTAGATAGTTTTATGATAAGAAATCAGTTGGAATGGCAATGTTATGATTGTGATAAAATCATAGTAATGTTTGGAAATATAACAAATGCTTAAAGTTTTTTTAAACAATATTATGTTTGTGATAAAATATTAGTAATGTTTGGAAACATAACAAATGCTTGAAGTTCTTTTAATGAAATGAAATATTTGAAGATTCTATTATAATTGTTAGAATTTTAATATAAATTACTGCTTTATATTTTCTGTTTATATTTGCGAATGATATTATATTTGTATTTCAATTATATATTTGCAAAGAATAAAATACAGCAAAAATCATGTTTGTCCTTTTCAGTATTTAATCTAGTTGACAGAATCATAAATATAATAAAAATATGAATCTGAATCTTTTTATTTATATTTAAATACAATTCTAAGAATGCTATATTATGTAAAATATAAAAAAAATAGTTTTGACCATAATTAAAATATGTGTGAATTTATTTTCTTTGCTTCTTTCATTCTAAAGAGTTTAATTTTATTGGCTAAAGAATTATTGACTTTTATATAAATTAAAATGTTTTGTTAACTGAATAATAAATAAGTATGTTAAAAAGTAAATTAACTTAAAAATCACTTTAGCTCTATTTTCATTTTCTCATTCATTTCATTATGTTTCTCTTCATTTAATTAAAAAAAACATTACATTTTTTTTTTTTTTTGTATTTATGAATGTATTATATTTCTGAACGTATAATGATTGTACCAACACATTTAATTTAATTGAAAATTTGATTTATAGATTTTTGTAAGAATTATATTGTTTTATAATCATTAATTTTTTTCTGTTTGTCATCATTTAATTAACAGAAACATCACATTGTTTTACAGCATTATGTTTATGAACATATTATGATTGTGTCTACATATAATTTAAACATGGTCAATGTTAGTATAATAGATTTATAGACTTTTGAAGGAATTATAATGTTTTACAACCTAAATTAAAATATAGTTTGTTCATAATGAACATACGTTTTGATTGTATATATATAGTTTTATTTGGACTATTTCTGACATATTTTTGGTTAGTGAACACAAACATAACATTTTTTCAACAGTATTCAAAACATTTACATTTAAAAACAATAATTTGTAATTGCTCTCAGTGCATTGTTTCTTTCTGTTATATATTTGTGACATTTTGAAGCTGCTGTGCTTGACGGCAACCTTGTGCAATTCATCATAACTTTTCAAAACAGAGTTTAAAAAAAAAAACTCAAAATGGAAGACGGCAAAGAAAAAGTTTTCTTACATTCAGCTAAAACATATTTAGGGGACCAGAGTTGCCCCGACTCTTGCATGTACTTTACATAACGATGTTTAATTCAAGCAGTCAAGTCACCGGTCGTTCCCAAAAAAAAAGAGATTTTAAGGCTGCCTTCACTCGACAAATAACACTTAAACTAACCTACTGACAATGCAGAGTTTTCACTGTCGCCTTAAAGATAAAAACATTTTTTTCTTTTTGTTAATTTTGACAAACTTTAGCCCTTTGTCATAATTACACAAATACCAATCCTTTTTATATAAATTACATTTCATCACTTAAAGAGCTCTTTGTGCCTACCAACTTAAAAGGTTGTCGAAGCAAACTTCCAGCTTTTGTTGTACATAAAATACTTTTAACCGCTGTCTGTGCTTAGAACGTAGTTTAGTTCATTTCAGGTCCTTAATAAAGCCGCAGGAATTCATTGCAAAATCAGGACTATTAAAACGTATGTGTGTTTAATAAAACAGTGCTCCATGTCGTAATAAACCCTCAACGATATAAACGATACACCCACCATCAGAGTTTAGCGCCATCAAAACAGCTTTAGCATCATCAACTCTGTTCGTATTTATGGTGGTTGGCAACATTGGCTGCTTTATTGGCTTCATTTTATTTTGCGTTTTCGCTCGACTGCCTCATGTATAACTTTATTATTAGAAAAGTTTTAATGTTTTGGCAAATAAAAACTCATATGTATTTTTTTTTATTTTTTTGTGTTATTTTACCTACTGCATATTTACATGATAATGCGATGCAAATATAAAAATATATAATACATTTTTTTGGTATAAAATAGAAACATTTTTTTTAGTGAAAATTGAATTTTTTAGTGAAAATTGAATTTTTAGTAAAAATTGAATTTTTAGTGAAAAATTGAATTTTTAGTGAAAATTTGAATTTTTAGTGAAAATTTGAATTTTTAGTGAAAAATTGATTTTTTAATGAAGAATTATTTTTTTTTTTACTGAAAAAAAAAATTTTTTTTTTTTGTGAAAATTGAATTTTTAGTGAAAAATTTGAAATGTTTGAGAAAAATTAAATTTCGAGAGAAAATTGAATTTTTAGCGAAAACATAATTTTTTTAGTAAAAAAAAATATTTTAGTGGAAAATTAAATTTATAGTGAAAAATTAAATTTTTAGTGAAAATTTGATTTTTTAGTGAAAAATTAAATTATAGTGAAAGATTGAATTTATAGTGAAAAATTGAATTTTTAGTGAAAAATTGAATTTTTAGTGAAAAATTGAATTTTTAGTGAAAAATTGAATTTTTAGTGAAAAATTGAATTTATAGTGAAAAATGGAATTTATAGTGAAAAAGTGAATTTTTAGTGAAAAATTAAATTTTAAGTGAAAAATTGAATTTTTAGTGAAAAATTAAATTTTTAGTGAAAAATAAAATGTTTGTGAAAAATAAAATGTTTGTGAAAAATAAAATTTTTAGTGAAAAATTAAATTTTTAGTGAAAAATTAAATTTTAAGTGAAAAATTAAATTTTTAGTTAAAAATTAAATTTTCAGTTAAAAAAAGAATTTTTATTGAAAAATTGAATTTTAAGTGAAAAATTGAATTTTAGTGAAAAATTAAATTTTAGTGAAATTGAATTTTTAGTGAAAAGTTGAATTTTAATGAAGAATTGAATTTTTCTTTAGTAAAAAATGAATTTTTATTGCATTTTTAGTGAAAATTAGAATTTTTAGTGAGTAGTGGAATTTACAGTGAGAAATTAAATTTTATTGAAAATTTGAATTCTTAGTGAAAAATTTTAAATTTTTAGTAAAAAAATTAATTTTATTTAAAAAACAGAATTTTTTTTTAAATTTATCTATTAGCGAAGTTTGAATTTTTAATGAGAAATTGAATTATTAAGTTAAAAATTTTTTATATTCGAAAATTTTACTTTTTTTTGTGAAAAATTAATTTTTAAATTTTTAGTTTCTTTTGTGGGAGTTTTAATTTTTATTCTAAATTTGTCCGCCAATTTGCCCACTCAAAGTGTTTTATGACTCAACAAATAATAAACACATTAAGACGCAAAAAATGTTTACCACAATATTCTGTGTCCTAAAGTTGTTTAAAAACATGTACGTGCCACGATTACACAAAGGACCCAAGTCTGCCCGCCATTTGAATTACACATTCTCACTGTACCAAATAAACCTACAAAAAAAAAAGAAACCCTTCGCAGACAAAATAAAATGTAAAAAAAGAGTAGAAAAAATATTGTAAGAAATTAAAGCAACCTCTTCCACTTTTAGTGCCACCATGCACTTCATCTTAAATCGAAATAAAACCCACAAAGATGAGTTGGATTTTTTTTTTAAACGTTACCTCTAATGAAAGCAGCTGTTTGGCAACACATGTTGTATTTATTACACAAACATAAAGCCCAACGACGAGAGTATCTAGAGTTGTGCAGATACTATCGGGAAGGACCTGCTTCTTCAACACATATTGCCTTTGATTTTTTATTTTTACTTTTTCGTTTTTGTTAGTTACCCTTTTGCTGTGCTATACAAACACTGAATTTCTTTTCAAGTCGACTTCAGTACTTGTTGGTTTCTTGAGTTCTTCTTGGGACGTGTGTGAGTCGATGTGTGCCACGCCACGATACCGTTGTTTGTTTTGTTGCAAAAAGGCTCAAATCAAATAAAAAGTAACTTTATTTAACTTAAGCATGTTTGTGGTTAGTCCGAGAACCTTTTCCAATTTCATTACATTTTAGTTTTTCTATCTGTTTTTTATTCACTGAAAAAACTTGAAAAATGTAGGGTTAGATTCTGTGAAATAAAAGTCGGTAGTGTAGGGGGAAACATTTGAATGTCTTGACAATCAAGAATAACTGAGTTTTAGTATATGTAATAATAGATATGAATCATTAGACTTTAAGATATTATAAACCAAGATTTGCAAGCATTACTGAAGCCTATATCCATTTTAAACCAAGAATTTGGAGTTTTAAAATAATCGTAAAATGTAATTATGAGTTTTTATTTATTTAATAAAATTATGAATAAAATGTATGTAATTTCCCCAGACAAAATTTTTGGAAGGTTCGAGACAGTTTAGAAACATTAATTTCGACATATTTTAAACGGACAAAGGCGGAGTTTGTATCACACGATGTCTGTTGTCTGCCCGTTCCCACAACATGCCGTGAATCTGCCTATATCATTCCACGAAATTTTACAACCTGCTATACACTTTCCAAAATATTCCATTTATCTGTATGTTTGCCGGAAATATGCCCAAAATAATCCTGAAAAAATACAGAAATTTAGTTGTTATTAGAAATCAAAACCGTCGACGACGTCATTTGGTACCTTTTACCGAGAGACCGACGGTTCTATTATAAAACTCGAACCGGAAACCCCTTTTGATTGGATTTCAATCATTCGTTACTTAAATCGTTTTAAGTGCATGTGTATTTAATTGATTTTACTACACAATGAATTAAATAATTTTAACTACATTTTGCTGAAACTGTTGAATGTTTTTGTTGTCTGACTTTTTTTTTTAATTTGTATCACGCACTGTGCTTTTTAGTATTTTTCCATACAATATTCACAACTTTGCTTTTCGAAGAAAATTAAACACATTTGTATTTATTTTAAAAATATTTAATATATATATTTTTTGAATTCTTTATTTGAATTTTTGTCTCAAAACCAAATTCTCACTCATTAATTCTCATTAAATTCATAACAAAATGTTTCAAAACAATAATATAATAATAATAGTTTGGCGCTACAGTCCTGTACAGAGCTCTCTCACCATTTTGAGCTGTGCGTGTTATACTTGTACTCAAAAAGGTGGGACCTACAGTTTATTGCCGAATCCGATCGCCGGGTGAGAGCTTTTCATAGGCAATGATTTACTCTCGTAGGTTTGCCATTTACTGCCGAGAGGTAGCGCGGTATAGAAAAATGTTTCTATTAAAAGATGTTGTTAGCCCCAGTCCAGGCTTGAACTGGGGACCTATCGGCTCGCAGTCCAACGCACTAACCACTGAGCTACCGCGGCTATGCTCAAGTATGCTGTGCCAAAATCGCGTGTCATTTTGTTGGATATTTCTAGCCACAAAAGACAAAACCAAAAGGGTGAATTTTAAAAATTGTAAATCTTGTCATGTCAAAAGGGCGAATATTTTTGTTTTTTCGCCATAATTTTTTATTGGTATAAGATAAAATAGTGGTGTAAAGGCATTTATTGTTTGTTTCAAAACAATATTAAATATAATATTTAAAATGATCTAGTTATATGCTTTATAAATTTGTAAAATTTGTTGTATAAAACTTCTGTTGAACAAATACCAAATGCTCACTAAAATGCATTTATTTAATATTTAATTACATTATAATGAACACATTTTAATATAAAATATTTCTTTTTGTTTCAGGTATGTTGCACAACAAATATTTTTTGGTTCAAAACCGTTGGTAAATATAAAAAGTTTGCATAATCGAATCATTTATGTGAATTAAGTGTACAACGTAATAATTCAATGCAATTTAATACAAAACAAGAACTATTAAAACTGTTTATTAAATTAAAAACATAATATTTAATTAATAACCAGTCGTTTAATGTATTTTTATTGCGTAATACCAGAATAAAGCCATACATTTTAAGTAATTAAAAACAGAGTTTATAATAAACAAATTTGTTTTTGGTGCATTTAATTGACAAACAATTAAACTTATTAAATTCTGAATTATTTAGTTTAGGCAAACAAAACAATACGATTATGGAGAAAATCAAATTTATCATAATTAAAACTATACAAACGATATAAATTAAATTAAATACTTGTATAATATAATCCAGTAAAACAAGAAAATTAACACGCGATGAAATTGTAGTTAGGTATGAGGTTTTGAATGGTCATATTTTAAAATAAATAAAATTCAAACGTGGTTTTTAATTTTCTACATTAATTAATATAGAACAAAATCTTATTAAATATCAAATTTCATATATTATTAAATTTGAGTTAAAAATTAACATTAATAATACTTTTCTATACTTCTAAAATCCAGAAGGTATCAAGAAATATACGAAGTGATATACTGCTAAACGAAAACATTCTGGATTTTAAGAAACAGATGCACTTAGTTATCAAAAAAGTAATTAAGAGCAATTATTCTTGATAATGCAGAGGTTTATGTCTTAGGCATTACAAATATTGTTGCTGTTTGCATCTCTAAATTTAAAGAACACGTGTTCGTATTCATATTTCCTGCTGTTTTTTCGGTTTTGCATTCGACTGTCATAATCGCTATTGTGCTTTGTTTTGCGTTATTCGTCTGTCATCGCTACTGGTTTGAGTCATGAGTGTCGGTATGTTGAAAGTAACAAGAGCAATTACCCTTGATATGCAGCAGTTCATTTCATAGGTATCAAAAAAAATACTAAGAACAATTATGCTTGTATGCAGATGTTAATTTAGAACAAATATTTATATGATAAGTTTTCGAATTTTAACAAAATTTTATTGATATTGGTGAAACTCTGTTATTTTTCATTCGAGCCGAATTACTTTTCAATTTTAAAGATTATTTCCCTCCGTTTACATTAACCAAAAATTAAAACATTTTTCGAAGAGCAAAATACAACAAACGAACAAAAAAATGAAACGCTACAAAATATTAATAATAAAAGTTCTCGAACTCAAAATGTGATTTGATTAATGAAGGCAGTGAAATATGAAATTCAAAACTCTGTGCAGAAAGAACCTACGGGCTAAGCAACGAAGCAGGTTACACGGTACGAGGTATATGGTATGAGAAAAATTAAAAACTTTCGGTTGACTTTTGCGCCAAACCTAGGCAACATAAAAAAAAACATATTATTTTTTGCTTTTCTGTAGAATTTGAAAACGGTAAAACCCAGCGTAATAAGTACTGAGATCACTGTTTAAAAGTGCATTAATGGGCCAGCTCAATACAGCACGGTACATTCTACAATAAAATAAAAAATAAAGGAAAAAAAATCAACTAAAGTAGCATTTAATGCCAAGTTTAGTAAAGAGTTGGCAAAAATCAATAATGGCATAATAAGTCGATAATGGCAACTCGGAGAGTTCGGAAAGTGCTTGAAAACGTCGAGGTAGACGGATCCTTAGCTAAAACTTTTACAAACAAAGTGAGTACGTCGTAGAACGCAACGTAGTATTTATTTTTTTTTATCTACCACGAATGAGGCGGTAATTAAAAAAGTTTAAAAGACTTAAACAAAAAAAAAAAAAAATAATACAAAATAATATGAATCCTTTTAATGGATTTAATGCGAAACATGGCAACTTCCTATAACTTTTACAGCACCGTTGTAGTATCACCTATTTAGCTGATGTTAGTCGTGGGGTGTATTAAATATGCCGAACATTTTGTGGATTTATTATGTTAATGAAGATTTAATATCAGCAACAATCAGTAATTAGTTTAATGTCGGTGTTAATGTGATATACACAAAATCCAAGTTCGGCGTTAATTACGAGTGAGAGAGATACTTGTTAATAGATGTATTATGATACGGACTATACTTAGAATCATGCTAATGTTTATGTAATAGGTATTTAAAACCATATTAAAAATAAATTCCAGTGGACTTGTTTATATTTCTGTTTTTATTCAGTTTTTGGGTACAATTTGTGCCATATTTCACATTCTATTCAATTCCTCAATAAACAACTAGTTGAAAAAGGAAAAACTGTGGTATTTTAGTGTACTACTATGAAACAGTACAATATTTTTGTAACACAAATAATAAAACAATTTGTTTTGCTAATGCTTGTCATATATTTGCAATATTTTTATTTCGATTTTTATATTTTTTTCATTTTTTCTATGTTTTACCCATTTTTGAAATTACCTTTTGTTGTTTTTTTTTCCCAATATACATAATTGTTTTTCATATTTATACCAATTTCTATGTAGTATTCCCTTTTTATGCTCTTATTACACATGTCAGTGCTTGAAATATTGCATAATATTGGCAACACTTGCACTGAATTTGTTGTGGTGTTGCTGTAAAACATTTTATTTGCTTATTTCTAAATTGGTATTTGATGCTTTATTTTAGCTCTTACATTTTATAAAATATTTCGGAACAATATTATTGACAATTTTATGAAAATGTTCTACGCCGATTGTTGGTGGCTCGAATTTGTTATTTCGATGTGTTTGATAAAATTGGTAAATACGAGTTATTGATTCAATAGTATACAAAAAATGAATGTTTTCAGATTAATACAAAAATAATTTAATAGTATTTAATAATATTTTGTAGTATTTAATAACATTTACTTATTAAAATAATAATTTATCCTATTAACTAATATTAAAAGTAAAATACTATTGATTTTATAGTATTTTTTGTGAGTGTATTTATTGTGGTATAGAGTAAAAAAAACAAGCAAAGTAGTGGAATGTATCAAGTAAATGTGGAATAAAATGATATCAGAGTGTTAGTAGTTTTAATCGTTATTTTGAGCTATATTCTATATACATGTTTTCTTCTTTTTATTACCACATTCAATTTGAAATACTAAAAAATAATTTAAAATTGTCTAAGGGCCTCTTTCTGTAATGCAAACGAATTAAATCAAGGATTAAATTGACTACTGACGTCAATTTAATCTTTGATTTAATTCATAATTTAAATTACATGCTTTGGGACTTTTAAATAGTGAAACGAGTTGGGAAAGTTAGGTCACATGGGTAAGTTCGGTCACATGGGGCGGATTTATAAAGTCGGTCGGGCCCGACTATGGAATACCCTACACCTTTGGTGGGGATATTAATGTGGGATATTTAATTGCATACCTTAATTTTAAAGTTTTTAATTATGCTGAACCTCCCCACCCTCAGAATATTATTCATAAATCAGAAATTTACGTCTTATATCCCCATAAATTAAAAAAATTATATAAAAGTATTAACAACTAAAAAAAAAAAAATTTAAAAATATAATTGGGCGGACCACGCCCAATTATATTTTTTTATTATTATATTTTGAAAGGCTAATATTTCATAGATTTCATTTTAATAATTTACGGATCAAATTTCCACTATGAAAACCCGGGAAATAATGAAAAAAAAGTGGGCGGATCACGAAAGAGTTATATAAAAGGGACTTGTATGGGAGGTGGGCGTGTCCGTTAACCGATTTGGCTCATTTTCAAACTCAGTTCCTACTTTTGGCGAAAATATATTGAGACAAAATTTCATCGCATTCTGATCAGTATTTCTCAAGTTATTCTGTATTCGGACAGCAAGACGGACAGACAGAAAGACAGACAGACGGTCATGGCTAAACGGACTCGGGTAGTGATGCTGATCAAGAATATATATACTTTGTCATACCGGACACGCCTCCTAAGAGGCGTTACAATATATGCTCAAAGTTAATATACCCTGTACCTCATAGGTACAGGGTATACAAGTTATTGACCCATATTCTGTACAAATAGGGTCAAATCCAATTTTTTTCGAAATTAAGTTTTTGCAGACATATGATAGATTTTTACGCGACGTTAGGTATCAAAATCAGCCATTCCCAAAGTTATACAGTGAATTACCTTGTTTTTAAAGGTATATTACGCAACTAGCTGGACCCGTGCACAGCTGCGCCCGTGCTAAGTTTTTGTATTGCAAAACTATATCGTTTATAAAGTGTGGATACATTTACGCCCCTTTTTCCATTTTTAGTGCCAGCCCAGTCACTATTTTTACCGCCCACATGGAACGTAGTGCCATGCCCATTTTTCCAATCCCGCTTACATTCTACTTTACTATTTAACATTTTAAAATGATCCTTCGTATCGATTTGTACAATTCTGCTCTTAGTAAGTCAGGAGTTATCACGCCTAGGGTAAAATTTAGATATTTTTGATTTTCCGGCTTTTCCTTTGGGTTTTTCTGACTTTTATTTTTTCCTAAACCACTCTTGCATTGATACGAATAAAATACAAAAAGAATTAGGCAAATCCGTCTGTTCGTTCTCTCGTGATGCTCTGGCACACACAGGACATTTCATTTTTATATATATAGATATATCTGAATTAAAAAAAAAGTATGGAATCAATATACACATCATCATCAATATGATGACTTCATTCATAAATATTATGATTTTTTTCACCTACTACCAGATCATAATATGAATAATTTCATTCATTGAAAAGCAATTTAATGATCTTAATTTTCAACTTGATGTTCTGAAACAAAAATGTTATAGAAGTACTAGGAAATCGATGTTTACACTTTTCAAAATGCCGAGGAAATTATGCTTCAGAAACAGCTTATTCAACTCTTTAAAAATTTTGTTAGATTAATATGATATTAAATGTATCTTTTTGGTTGCGTACGTGACAATAGGACATTCTTATTCACAAATCCAAATTTGTCCCTTCTTTTAATTTCAATACTTATTTTTAAGCTTTAGAAATATTAATTAAGGATGTGTAAAAGCACGTAAATAGTGGATAGTAATAATTTACGCAAAATTTGTATGAGAATAATTTACGCACAACTCATAAATTTATTTGACTATTTTTATGTATAACATTTTTCATAAACATTAGTTCTATCTTTTCGTTAGTTGTCAATACAACAATTTTGGAGCAAATATTTGTTTATTAAATTGTGTTGTGTAGAGATTATATTTGATTTAATTAAAAATTAATGTAAATTAAAAATTACGCGAAGTTAAAACAAAGTGCGTTCAAATCAATTTACGCGTAAATTTATTTTTTTACGAGAACAGAAATTTACGCGTGTGATCTGAATCCCCTTAATATTTTGTATCTGTATTTCTTTCAAATAATTTAATTTGTTTATTCAAAGTACATGAAAAATTGGGATATTTACAAGTTGTATGGTAACGTAACGCTATGAGTATTTTTTTAAACGTTATCATTAACAGAATAGAATTTTTTTTTCATATATTTAGATTCACATATTAAGATTCCAAAACTACCGTTATTGCATATATTTCAGCATTTTGCATTTTTCGGTCGTGGTTGACGTATTTCAGGAAATGCCCATATGGATGTACATATTTATAATTCGTTAGAAGTTTATGTTATTTAATAGTTATATACTGCTTGCTAGTTTTATAAAATATTTTTTGAAAAAAAAAAAAAATTTTTTTTTTTTCAAATAAATTAATTAATGGAAATTTCTATAAAATTTGAAAAAAAAGTTGCTTAAAAAATAAAATTTAAAAAAAATTCTGCGAATAAAAAATATTTCAAACGTCTGAATTTGTTCGAAAAAAAAAATTTTTGAAAAAAAAAATATTGTTAAAAAAAATTCAAACAAATTGTATCGAGTTAAAGGGAACTATGTTAAAACGTTTCTTTATTTTTTGTTTGTCGTAAAAAGTATTTTTGCGGACTATTGATCCATCCACTCGTTTTAAGAAATCTGTACCATTATTTTAAAAAAGTTAATTATGGAATAGAAATATAGAAACGCTATAAATGAAGCGAACATATTTTGTAATGTAAATATTTAAACACACAATTTTCTAACACAAAGTTGTTGCCAATTAAAATGCATAAGTTGCTGTTCATCTGACGCAATTAATGTTGCAGCTAATGAGCAACATTCTCAGCAACTGCGTAAATACACAAATAAATCTTTCAATAAGTTTGTAATAATTTTGAAACATAAGTAAATGAGTTGTTAGTTCACGGAACATTATGTGAATAATAACAATAGCAGCAATAATAACAGAGCAAAAGAAAAACAAAAGCACGAAGCACTCAGTGCATAAAACAAAGTTTCCGTCTGTGTGCCTTGACTTATGCAATGAAAACTAGCAAAACACCAAAATGCGCCAAAGTCAAAGATGATGCGCTGCAATTAGGCACGAACTGGAAACTCTTGATATTCATTTTTTAATTTCTTGCTCAAATTAGAGCATTAAATATGCATATTAAAGAATTTCGTACTTTAAACCATTGAAGAACAATTCATAATATGGATCACTATTGATCACAACATCAATGTAATGAATTCATCATCAATTTGATGAATGATTCAAAAAATGTTCTTCAATTAGAGTATTATGTTTCATCAGATTAATGAACAAATACATAAAACGCAATATATGTACATCATAGTGATGAATTTTGTTCATCACACCAACTTTTAATTTTTTTAAAACAATCAATTTAAAAAAAAAATTAAAAAATATACAGTATTAAATTTATAAAAAAAATTAAGACTCATTAGAAAAATACAGTCTAAATTATATTTATGAAATTTTTCTGCTATCATGAAACCTGGTAGTTCAGAAAAAAAAAATCATAATATTGATGAATAAAATCATTATATTGATTATTTTTTTTCACTGTAACCGCAAATATTTCATATTTTAAAGTCCATCGAAATTTAAATCAACTTAAAGTTGACACAATTTTTATTTTCTTTTTGTTTCTACAGCTTCTTTGTCTTGTTTTCTTAGTCCTTCCGCGTATTACCACCATTTTTAATTTTTCTTTTGGCTTGGTTGGCGCATTAACATAATGAGCAGCAACAGCAAAATAATGTCATTATTTGGCTCGTTGTATTTTTTTCGCCATCTCTCACACATTTCGCCGGACCTTTCTCGCTTTTGCGCGCTTCCTTTTCAAGCTCGCTATTCATCCTTTTACGAAGAGCAATGACGCCTCGTGCACGGTATCTAATATTTAGCACCTAAATGTCAAAATTTATGAAAACACATTTTTTTTCGTGAGACATTGCTGCTTAATTAAAAATATATGCCAACATTTGGCTTATTCTTTAGTAGTAAAAAAAAAGAAAATGCAAAAATAAAAAATGTTTGTATTTTAATTATAGAGTAAAAAATGGCAAAATATAAAATAAAAATATAAAGAGGCTCCCCAACAAATAGCGCAGTGTGGTAAAAGACAGCGGCGAAAAGTTAAATGATGTGAACCAAACGACACGCAATATAAACAGCAAAGAATCTTTGCAGTGCGCGAAAAAAAATATATAAAGGATTTAATGACGCAAATATTGGCACAGCGTAGTCAGTCTGACTTTTGTGACCACAAAAGTCGGGTTGCAGCCAACAGCAACGACAGCCAAAAAAACATTAAAAATAAAAAAAAACCAATAGAGTTGGGTTAAATGACGAATATTTGAGCTGAAGTTAAGAAAAAGTTGATGTAGGGTATCAGTTGGGCAGCTGCTGAGAATTGAGTCAATTTAAACAGAAAATATTTTAACAGCAATTCGTACTTTAACCAAATACCTAATTAAATTATTAATAAAAAATATAAATTTTATTTCAAATCAATTCAATATCAATAATGCAAGGGGTAATTCTATTATTCAAACAAATAAAAAAAATGTCAAATTGAATATGTCTAATTTTACACCCAATTAAAGATACAGGGTGTTTAAAAAAATACATATTACTGACATAACCCAGTCAATAAAATTGGTTATAAAGTAGTATCTGTTGATACATGAATATCAATTTTTACTCATGTTTTAAAGAATTAAATTACTTTTCTAATTGTGTATTACAAATCACAAGAGCCGGCATTGTTTAATTATTTCTGCAGTATAACTTACCAGTTTAAAATCACTGTAACTACCAATATTGATTTGGTCTATCAAATATAAATTAAAAAAAAAAATGAAAAATAACGAAATTTTGAGAAAATCAATAACAAAGTCAACATTTTTATTTATTCTAAAAATTTCATATTCATTACATTTAAGAAAAAAGAAGAAATGATGGGGTTTGAAGATGTCGTATAGCATTGGAAATGTAATTTAATTGTTTAAATAATAATAATAATAGTTTGGCGCTACAGTCCTGTATAGAACTTCGGCCGAGCTCTCTCACCATTTTGAGCTGTGCGTGTTATATTTGTATTCAAAGTGGTGGGACCTACAGTTTATTGCCGAATCCGAACGGCGGGTGAGAGCTTTTCATAGGCAATGGTTTTACTCTCGTAGGTTTGCCATTTACTGACGAGAGGTAGCGCGGTATAGAAAAATGTTTCTATGAAAAGATGTCGTTAGCCCCAGTCCAGGCTTGAACCGGGGACATTTCGACTCGCAGTCCAATGCACTAACCACTGAGCTACCGCAAAAACAAGAGTGAAAAAATTGATATTCATTTAATAACTTTATAACCAATTTTCTTGACTATGTTATGGTATTATGCTTTTCTTAAATACCCTATATCTTAAACTGTGCAAAATTTGATTTTTTTTATTTTACATTTTATTTTATTTTGACCCGCTGAATTATTGACAGCGATGTATCAAACACCCTGTATATCGTCACTATCATGCGAAAGGGGCGAATGTGCAATTTTTGACATTTGCGTTTTTTTACATTTTTGAATGTAGTTTATCCTCAAGTATGCTGTGCGAAAATCGCTTGTCATTTTGTTGGATTTTTATAGCTACAAAAGACAAAACCAAAAGGACGAATTTGAAAAATTGAAAATCTTGTCATGCTAAAAGGGCGAATCTTTTCGTTTTTTCCCCATAACTTTTTATTGGTATAAGATAAAATAGTAGTGTATAGGCATTTATTATTTGTTTTCAAAGCACCTATCGATCTGCATCATTAATTAAAAATATTTTGCCAAACATTAATTTGCCATTTGTTTTTTGCAGCAATTTTTTTTTTGGCAAAATATTTGAAATTAATAATGCAGATCAATAGGTGCTTTAAAAACAAATAACAATTGCCTTTAAAACACTATTTTATCTAGTACCATTAAGAGTTATAGCAAAAAAACGAAAAGATTCGCCCTTTTGGCATGACAAGATTTTCAATTTTTCCAATTTCTTCTTTTTTTTGCTATAATTTTTTATTGGTGCAAGATGAAATAGTGGCGTAAAGGTGTTAATTAATTGTTTTTAAAGTACCTATCGATTGCCATCATTATTTAAAAATATTTTTTCAAACATTTTTTCCTGCAAATAATAAATGGCAAATTAATGTTTAACAAAATATTTTTAAAAAATGATGCCAATAAATATGTGCTTTAAAATCAAACAATTAATGCCTTTACATTACTATTTTATCTTGCGCTAATAAAAAGTTATAGCATAAAAAATAAAAATATTTGCGTTTTGAACAGGATATAGTCTCACAAAATCCGTATTTATAATTCAGTAGGTAGTCCAAATCTCAAGATATTTTACGTACGTTATAATAATTGACAACTAAACCAAAATAACAGAAAAAATTTAAAAAATATAAATTTTGCAAATTTTTAAATCACTTCAAACTTTAAAATTTGATTTCCCAACATTTTTAAATGAATGTGCATTGGCATGACAGTGACGAAATATTTTTTTCATATCAGACACATTTTTGGAAAAATTTTGAAAAAATAATGTTTTTCTTCTAGCCTTTATCCATTGAATTCATAATATAAATTATAATGTTATTTTGATTTCATCATCAATTTTATTAATTAATTAAATTGTTTTTTTAATTTGAAGGAATATTTGCAAGACTACTATGAAAAGTTTTGATCTGCAAAACAACGTTTATTCACAGTGCTCACTTGTTTTTTGTTAATTCTTTCTTAAATAATTCTTGTTCGGCATGTACATAGTAAAGAAACTACGGTTCATTAATTGTACCCATAATATTCGTAAAGCGATCAATTATTCAAAATAACTTTTCAAATTTCATATTCTTCGCTTTAATAATCAAATACATGGGACATAAAAGAAATATGTTAGAATCTAAGGATGATTTTGGAGCTCCTGGTCAAAATTTCAAATTATATTTCGTCTTAGGCAAAATATAGGTGGTATAAACAGTGCGTAAATCAACAGATATGAGGTATGCTTACATCGTTTTAGAAAACGTAGACACTTGCTCGTTTCTTTAGACACCTCAAACATATTATCGTTCCCACGGAGGTCACATTGAATTGATATGTCCAGAACGTCAAGAGCAGCTGACTATGCAATATCCACAGCACCCATATTTAAGAGAGTGAGGTATGAATCAATCCTTCTGTGAGAAATAACATTGGGTTTTGCTCGCATTAAAATAAACTCTATTGGTAAGACACCACTCGGAGATTTTTCTCCAAAGAGTCTGGACGTTAGTTGAACGAATATGAATGACAAATGTTACTGTTATCTGAAAAGAAATGGATTGGGTAGTGAGTCAATGACAGAATTGATAAATACCAGAAATATAGACAGAGATAGGTCGGAATCTTGCGGAATTCCAGAATCGATGAAATGTTATTCTGAAAAACTCGTATTGAACGATCTAGGATAAAACTAATTATCCGGCGATTAAAATAATTACAGACACCATATGCAATTAAATTTGATACGAGGACTTCAAGTCACACTCGATCATAAGTCTTGGTTATATATAGAGCCGTAACCTTACTCACACCGAAAAGGCGAATACATTTATTCCACTTTTCGAAAAGGACTGTCATCAAATCACCAGTAGATGTCTGTCACTAAGTAATTCGTTGTGCTCCAGATATTTCAAAAGTACACTCAGAGAAAAAACTCATAAAATCCCATTAAAATTTGTCAATAGGACAGTTATTGATTTAACAGTATACAAATAATAAATATTTTCATACAAAACTCAAATAAATTTTATAGTATTTTATAGTATTTTATAGTATTTTATAGTATTTTATAGTATTTTATAGTATTTTATAGTATTTTATAGTATTTTATAGTATTTTATAGTATTTTATAGTATTTTATAGTATTTTATAGTATTTTATAGTATTTTATAGTATTTTATAGTATTTTATAGTATTTTATAGTATTTTATAGTAATTTATAGTATTTTATAGTATTTTATAGTATTTTATAGTATTTTATAGTATTTTATAGTATTTAATAGTATTTTATAGTATTTTATAGTATTTTATAGTATTTTATAGTATTTTATAGTATTTTATAGTATTTTATAGTATTTTATAGTATTTTATAGTATTTTATAGTATTTTATAGTATTTTATAGTATTTTATAGTATTTAATAGTATTTAATATACCGATTGAGTTAATCGTTTATCGGACATATATCCTATTGACTAATTTTAATAGTAAAAACTATTAATTTTATGGTTTGTTTTTTCTGAGTGTATGGTAAAATCCAACAAATATTTTGTATAAAAAAATATATATTTCGAAAAGCAAAAAAATGCTATATTTAGATACAACATATGCGCTAAATTCCACAAAACCTACGTCGTTTTGTTTCAATTCGATTTAATAATAAATGTATTCCATGAATTTTTGTTTTCATTTTCACACTACACCTACATGTGTACAATTGGCACCTTTGCGCAATATAAAACCTGAGGCATTTCAAGATTCTACTTACCCAACAACCCGACTCAAGTTCTTGCAAAAGTATCCTCGTAGAAGTACTCGCAAAATAAAAAGTAACTTTTGTTCATATGTTTACCGCGTTGAAAAGTGAAAGCAAATACACCTTCATTTAAATACTAAATGCTCTCACTTAATTGCCTGCTGCTTTTTACTTCCATTTGTTCTTGTGCTACTTTTAGTGCCTTTAGACATGGCCAATAAGCCACCCATTTAAGCCAAAGTTACATTTTATTATTGATTTTCATATCGACACCTGCGGCAAAGTTTTACTAAGGGTTTGGCTGCTTAATTGTTTACTTGGCGCGCTGTGCATCATAAAGGCGCAAAATAACAAAATAAAAACAAAAGAAGAAATTATTTCTAGTTGATTTTTGCCCATAGCAGCACAACAAAGAAATCACCTGCTTGTCGACAGACAACAACTTTCTTTTCGCCACTTTCAATCTGCTCCATTTTCTACTGCTCATTGTTTGTTTAAGCGCCGAAAACAAAAAAAGAGCAGTAACATTGAAAATGTTAAAAGTATTCATTAAGTAGATCCCAGCCAATCATGCTTCCAATCATTCTACTCTCATTCTACACCCCACGAAGAACAGACCATACACCAAACATGCATGTTGTTGCTTTCCATGTACAGGTTGTCTTGCCTACAGACGCTTGGAAATGTGCTTTTCTGTTGCTTTTTGTCATTATTTAAATTTGTGACATTTCGGGGGCCACCTCTTCTCTCAAACACTTCTCAAAAAAAAAAAAAATTTATCTTGCGTCTGTCGTCAGTTGCGGCGACGACACACACCAAGTCATCTTTTGTCACTGAACCATTCTGTCGTTCTTGTAGTCCTTGTTGTTAATCATAAAAGACACCTGATGAAAAATTCTTAATTGAAAACATAAACGGCAATAATTTAGGAAATTCAAATTTATGCCGCATCCTGATTTCAAAACTTTGTCAGTGTGGCAAATGAAATATTCGATGCTCACATTTGTAGCAGCTGTAGTTCCGTCGGTGATTTAGTTTTGACAAAACTTAAATGTTGCTGCCTATAATTAGGGTGTTCTGTTCAACTGGAACTGTAGTTTATAAGGTTTTTGGTGCTTTGTGTACAACTCACGTTTAATTTTTAGATTGCGTGATATTCGAACACATTAAATTTGTCATAAATAATTCTTATTCTATACAGTAATAATAAGAAAACTGTATATTTTATTTGTACATATGAGTGTGGTTTATTTAATGCGCACAATCCTACAATGCACATCATTCGTATTCTTAGTACTACACCGAGAAAATAAAACTTTAAAATCACTTTAAACTCCATTGCACAACACTTTATAATTAAAAGTGTGCATGTTTTATAGACAGCCATATTTGAAAACTTTAATATTCAAAGTGTTTACTTTAAATTTTAAATAAAACTTTAAAATCACTTTAAACTCCATTGCACAACACTTTATAATTAAAAGTGTGCATGTATCAAAGTCAGCCGTATTTGAAAACTTTAATATTCAAAGTGTTTACTTTAAATTTTAAATAAATTTTATATTTAAATGTGACACATTAAATTTTAAATTTGAAGTTTTACTTCTAAACTGTCACTTTTAATTTTTTGTAAGAGTACAAAAAATATACAAAAAAAAATATCTCTCTCTTTCTCATTATTGATCTTTGTTATAATTTTAATCATTCCTACATTCCTTATATTCGTACACATCATCAAAATGTGCCTATGGACTATGTTCTACCGGCATGAAGATAAATTGTGTTAAATGATATCATTGAAATTAAAGTGTTGCACTTCAAATTTTATCTCATCAAATCTTTAAATTGATAGCGTGACCTTTAAAATTTAAAATGCACTTTTTTCTCGGTGTACTAGTTATAAGAAAAACATGATCAGATCAGGGTCATGTCCTCTATAAAGGGTACAATTTCAACTACTCTAGTAGAAATGATTTTATAGGGAAAAAAATATGAAAATTTAAACAGAAATTAAACAGATTTCATGTTGTTTATTTTTTCAAACAGATTGATCATGTTAATGATTTTGTGATTCTAAATTTTAATAGTTGAAAATGAAAAGTTGACATGAATATTTGTTTAATTTATAGAATTGTCGTTGTTTTTCATAATTAAAAGTATCATGTAAAATTAACATGAGTCTGGACGAGGATAACTTGGAGTACGGAGAATGACATATACTATATATACGGGCAGGATTGGATAAAGGGGCGTGGCAACTCCCACACAACCTAAACGATTAACTCAGAAACGAACTTTAAATAAAAACTTAAATATAAAATATTTACAAAAGCACATATACAAAATCAAAAACACAAATACAAATACAAAAGCACAAAATAAATACAGAAAAATAACAGTAAAAACAAAAACACAAACAAAAGTAAAAACAAAAATCCAAAACCAAAAATAAAAATAAAAAATTAAAAACAAAACAAATTATAAAAAAAAAACAAATCAATAACAATTAAATCAAAATATTAAACACAAAAGCAAAAATCATAATACAGAAACAAAGGAAAACACAGAACCAAGGCAAACACAAAACAAATGAAAAAATACGCAATAACAACAGCAAAAACAAAAATAAAACCAAAAACACGAAACCAAAATCGCATAAACAAAAAACAAAAATTAATAACAAAAGAAAGTATTAATGCTAACAAAATCAAAAAAAAAACACAAAATTAACATGGTAAAATAGAAAAACACAAAAACGAAAGCAAAAACAAAATCAAATGCAAAAATAATAGCACAGAAAAATACCGATTTGAAGTCCGGGTACAAAATACTAGTTTCGAAATAAAATTTAAAATCTTTATCTAATTGGTATCAGGACTTACAATTAAAAATAATTTTCAAAAACAAAAAACCATTTAACAATATTTCCACCAATGCTATATCATTATAATTTTTTATTAGTCTTTTGAATTTTTTAATAAACAAGTTATTATTCTCCAAGGAGACCGTCAAAAACAAATGCATTTTTAAAATTTTAAGATTTATAAAAACAGAATAAAAACAGAAATATTTACAGCAATTACTGTACATAACAAAAGAAACACTCCAAACATCGTAATTTTGATTGACATACTTAATATATGAGCTGTGTGTGTTTTTTAAGTAGCGCCTTCAGACAACATAAAACTCTAAGGACCAGTGTTGCTCTTGGTATTATGAGAATGTTTAACGAACTGAGTAACGTCAATCAGTCAGGTACACGTCAAAATTCATATTAACTTTGACAACCTACATTTCATATATAAAAATTAAAACTTACTTAAAGAGATAAGAAATGAAAATTTAAATAAAAAGTAAGCTTATGGAAAAATGAAAGGAAACAAAAAGGATGGTCGCGCACACGTCAGTGATATGCGTTGAATTAATGAGAAATTTCACGTGAATCAAACTGTACGCTGACAGAGACAAAAGGCACAACGAAGCGACTTAATCTTTCCGCTGGGAAAATCCGCTACATCAGTATCAGTGTCTGCCATCAGCCACATCTAAGGAGTGGGTACTACTGGTGCTACTACTGCTGCTGATGATGGAGATAAGAAGAAGAAGCCATAGCTTAAAGTATCTATGTTAAGTAGCTTTGTGTGACTTACTTGCAGCAATTCAAACCCACTGACACTCTCTGTGTGGGTTCAAAATCAAGTAGGTCCGTAAGTTCGTTGGTTCGCTGGTACATCTCGTCTTGTTCCCTCCGGTTTCAATGACTTTGAGACAAAAGCAACGTGTATAAATTACAAACTGACATACAGAAGAAGCACAAGCAGTTGAGTAGTGTGGGAATATGGGCTAAAATTTGACTGAAATTTAATGGCATTCGGGGTGGATGGACCTGACTGAAGATTGTAGATTAAACGCGAATTTGTTGCAATAAAGAATTTCGAATTGAGATGTGAAAAAGACAAGTTCAGCCAAGTTTGCCGATGCAAAGGCACACAAAGACAGTGTGATATTGAGATTTAAAGCTGTCTGGCACATAATGAAACAAAGGTAAAATCAAATGTTGATAATAGGGTTCATATTCTATACAAGACGGGGTACATCTTTAAATTAGCTTTAGCACATATTTAACTTTTTAATGTGTTAGTAACGTGTTACACAACTTTTGAAATTTCTTGCTAAGTTTAGATGAAATCTGCAATCTTTTAATGATATCTTTATAACTCCTTTTTATTCCAATGAGGAGAAAATTTTAAAAGTCATACCCTAATGGAGAATTTACTAAGACTGATCATTGTTTTTTTTTTGTTCACTTTATCATAACCTTGCCTGTGCTATGACCATCTTAATATAGCAATTATGATATTCTTTATATGTCCCTTCTGGTAATTGAACTTATTAATATTTACTGTTTAGAATTCGATATTTTATCACGCCCCACTTCAAACAATAAACCATGCGATTAAATTCCTATCAACATTACTTCTTTCAAGTAATGTCTTAAGAAAATCTACACGAGACCAAGTTTCTGTAATTTTTCAGAAAAATTTCGGCCATATTTTCGGCAAACACACTGTTAAATTACAGTTTCTGGGAATCGGTATAGCAGTAAAATCTGCCATTATAAAATGGGCGGATTCCCGGAATACTTTCCCGGAATATTTTCTGCGTACCTTGAGCCTCGCTGCCATAGTAAATATATTTTCAAAAACAAAATAATTTCTATAGTAAACATTTAAAAAAATCCGAGTTCAGCAATAAGAAAAAATAAATTTAAATAAAGTACTTTTTAGTGATGTATGTTAGAACGTAATTGAAGAAATCGAATGAAAAAAAAAAAACTTTAAAAATAAAAAACAGATATACCTTCCACAACATGCAAAGAAACTTCACTCAATGACTGATATTTAGCTTTTTTAACCTCTGAATCCCCGCCCGTGCACTTTGTACAACTCTTGATTTGGTCTGGTTAGGTGGTCGGTCGGTCGGTTGGTCTCGGATTTAGATTGTGCAACCTGTTCAACATCATGTACAACAACTGCAGCAATTTGCCAAGGGTCACTGCAGAAAGCACGGCAACATCTTTGTACATAGTTCGTGCAGCCGGATTTGAACTTTATCTATGCCGTTGGCATGCAACGCAAACCTTTTCCTTGGGCGTACTTGGGCTTTGCCAAGTAAAACTTTCTACACAATATTTCGGCAAAATAGCTCGTTCATTCGTTTGCAAGACTTATCGACTAATGCACGTATGTGACGGAGTTTTCGATGTCAAATCACACATCAATTTCAGCAACTTTTCAGAAACCAACATCCAACTTCACTCTTCGAGCAGTTGCAATCAACATTTATTTTGTTTTTTTTTTCCTATATTATTTTTTTTTTTTAAGAATACTCTGTATAAATTGCAACAAAAAATGCAATAAAGTTGCTACTAATTTTATGTTGCTCTGCAGCACGTGTTTCTGTCTACCGATAATTTTCCGAATAACGTGTGTCATTTTGACCGGCTCTACATGTAGCGCAAAACTATTCTGAATTGAAGTCCCAATCAAAGTCCATTTCATAGTCCACATTGCAGCAGTTCGAACTTTATCCAATTCACATAAAATATGGGAATATTGTTGCTGTGGAAAGTTATTGCACGACTGATTTTTTTTTTTTTTGCCTAAATGATGTTGCTAAAGTTTTATTCCTAATTGCGGTGACAATTTATAAAATATAATTATTATTTTCAGTTTTTCTGTATGTTCCGTTTATATTAAGTGTACTGTTTAACTTACAGCATTTATTAAAATAACATTTATGAAATATAATTTGATGAAAAAAAAAATTATTCACGCATGAATTCAAATTTATTAACTACACAAAAATCTTGCTCCAATTAATATGCTAAATTGTAGAACCTTTAAAATTGCTGAAGGAAATATTAAAAATACCTAAAATAACATTGAACAATGGCAGAGTAGAGCGTGTTCCGCACATGTAGCTAATTAATGCTACTAGAACAACCTACCACAGTCACCGCACCACTGCTGAAAGGGTTTTAGTGGTATTACCCCCTTTGGCTTAATAAGGCTTTTTGTAAATTACGTTTTCTATGCATTATATTGTGATTTTATTAATGCGCGTGTCACTTATTAGCCGCAGGATTTTCTTTTTTTTTTGCACTCTCGGGGTAATTTTTAAACAAGTGCGTACTTAGAATTAAAAGGGCGCCTAATTTACTAAATAACCAGATTTGTAGCATATCAAATTTTAAAACTTTTAAAGGTATTTTAATGAAATTTATAGAATTTGAATATGCCATTCAAAATTCCACAACATTTCACAACCTCCTATACATTTCCCAAAATATTTCATTTATCTGTGTTTTTGCCGGAAATATGTCAAGATTATTCCTTAAAAAAATGCCAGACAGTTTGTAGGAAGAGTTTATCGAATTATGTGGAATTTTTAAAACATATTCTATCCAAATCTCTGGACCCTAGTGGAAATTTGCCCGATGCGCCATCGGGAAATGATCGGGGTTTCGTCAGGTAACCCCTATTAGAGCAAATATGATCATTGCCTTTTCATGCCCTTATCATGCTCACCATAGCAGGGTTTACATTATCTAAACAGCCAATGGTCCCGATCAAAGCTACATTAGTTGATCCTCGTAAAGAAATTTTCATCGGGCAATGATCAAGTTTCAGGTATGATATTTTATTTCATCGGGTATTTGTAGTGCTTTCGTATCCTCTTGTTTTAACAAGGCAATGGTCAGATGAATAATGATATGGAGAATTACCCGATCAGTACATGATCATTGCCTGAGGTGAGTACATGATCAGGACACTGCGTTACAAGTACATCGTGGGCCTCGTCATATCCCGATCATCTCAAATAATGACATGATCAGTTCATGAGCATGGCCCTACCAAAATTTCTACTAGGGGAAAGGCAGTTTTGATATATACTCGGTTTGAAAAATAATTTTGTTTCAGGACAAGTTATTATTTTTTTTTTCAGGTGAAATGTTTCATGACAGGTCTGATTAATTAAAATAAAAAAAAAATTATATCCATATTTTAATTTTTAGGATCGATATTTTAATTATTTGATTCATATTTGTATTTTATAACATACAACTTTTAAAATATTATCGGTCTGGAATTCTTTATTATCAAATACTAAATAAAAACAAGTAGTGGTTTATATTTTTATAGAAATTCCGTACCTGATATATTTTCTGCACAAAATACTCAAATTTTTTAACCCTTTAATGTACCTACGTCCAATTTTTTTTTTTTTTTTGGATTTGATAAATGGGACACTGGTTTTATTCTTGTTATATAAGTAGTTAAGTTTTGACATTTTGTGTGCTACACTCATTAGATTTGATTATAAAGTGTAACGTATTGTTGTATTCATGTTGTTGTTGTTGTGCGTATATATTATTCAGTGATATAAATCGCCATAATGAAGCGTGTAGTTTTTGTATTTGCTAGTGTTGCGGTGACATGCAAAATTTCATTTTTCAAATTAGTTTCGCATGTTTAGGGTTGATAATTTATACTGAAAAATAAAGACTAATAAAAAAACACAAAACGAGTTTAATAAAAGTGTTCTTAAAAAGTAGGCTTT
The DNA here is from genome assembly GCA_951804985.1 of Dryomyza anilis. NCBI lineage: Eukaryota > Metazoa > Arthropoda > Insecta > Diptera > Dryomyzidae > Dryomyza > Dryomyza anilis. The sequence goes on from OX638132.1 coordinate 99,237,118, forward strand.
CATGTTAAATAAAAATATTTTATTAGCCATAATATAATGGAACATGAGTAGAATGATTTTATTTAGAGAGGAGCTAATTAGCAACAGAAACCTAACAGAGATAGAACTTAAAATGTATATACACTAAAAATAGTACGCAAATATTTAGCGTTAAAAATTTGATAGTTGGTTTAGTTATCTGAAGAACGATAGATCAATTAGATGTGCTGTACTGCACCCAGAAAAAAATTCACTCAAATCCCTTTAAAATTTGTCAATAGGACAATTATTGATTTAATAGTATACAAAAAATAAATCTTCTCAGTATTTAATGGTATTTTCCGATTAAAATAATAATTTATCCTATTGACTATTTTTAATAGTAAAAAACTATTATTTATATATTATTTTTTTCTGGGTGTGCATACCGAAAGTTTCCGTAAGACATGTTCAAATCTGGACTGACAATATTTTTATATAGAAAACATGTTTCTATACCGCGTTAACTCCAGACAATACAAAATTCTTATAGTAAACATTATCCGCCATTTGGATTCGGCATTAAATTATATAACACGCACAACTTTAATAGTGGGAAAACTTTCGCACTATTAAAGCCTTCTTCAGAGTTCTTGAGTCAGTCTTTTTACAGTCGTTCTACAGTTATTAATTATCAGAAATTAAGAGATTGATATCAAATTACATAGAAGTCTAACTTACCAACTATATTCTGAATATTTCAATAAGTGGTTTACAATTTTTTTTATATTTCGGTCAATTTTAATCGACTAGGTTATTGCATATATAGAGTAGAATTTAAAATTTTAAAATTTATTAATTAAGTAGTTTTTTTTAATATTAATCAAAAGAGTTTCTGTTAAAAATGCATTTAATGAGTTTTACTTCCACAATGATATACAACATATTAATACAATTTCTTCATGTCTTTTGTGTTTTCTATCGTCTCAGTTGCTTGAGTATTTCGCGGTAAGCCTCGCAAATATGTCATCCGTCTTCGCACATTCTGTAAACATAATTGCTGCTCTATCCGCTACAATCCATTTCAATTCGCAGCGGTTTTTGGTGTCAGTATGGTGTCAGGTTGTTACACCAACACAAAAATGTTATAGAATATTTTAAATCTTGTTTTGAATTCTTACCCAGTCTACTGTGTCGCAGACCTTTGAGGCACGAAGTTTTCACGAACTAATTACGATCTATATTTATCGCTTTTAATTTAAAAAAAAACTCTCTTACATTCAAATTGTATGACACATCAAATTTTGTTTATTTTCTTTTACGCTATCGATTCGATTTCAAAAAAATGTCCCACTTTGACAGAAAACATCTAAGATATAAAAATCTTATTATCGCTTTACCATATGAAAACACTTTTATTTTAAAATATCGTCCAAATCTAAAATATTTCATCAACAATTCGATTTTAACAGATTTGTGGAATATACTTAATGTAAGCAACATTTGAAAGACTGAAAAAATTAAAATTTTGTTACATTTGAAAATTAATGAGAAAAAGTAAAGTATACATTCAAATACGATATTTTTCACTTTGCTCCTCATAATTTAATTCTGTTTGCACTAGACTACGGCTATTTTGCCCAACGTATGGCATTTTAATCATGAATTATGAATAATAAATTATAAAATGTATTCCAGAACCTATTCATGATTTATGAATATATTATACACAAAACTTGTAATCAAAACAAATAACCATAATAATTGATTTTTACTATAATCATATATTATGAATAAAAACCAAATCATTATTATTATTACTTATTCTTGCATTATTAATTTTTGCATAATTTATGCGTATAATACATACATGATTTATGAGTACATTTCTCTCCGTGTATTTATCTAGTTTTCAATGCTTGTTTTTAACAAACATTTTTGTTTAGGTGTCCCACCATTTAAATATGTACAAAGTGAATGCCGCGTATTTCGCACAATTTACACAACAAATTCCAGTGATGAAGACATTTGAAATTGAGCCACGAAGAAGCACGGTATGATAAGCCTATGTTTGTTGAGACATTATTATGATGTTGTATGTATTTTTTTATATAGTAGGATTAGTATATAGTAGGTAAAATATAAATGTATTTTTAAATTATACAAATATACCTCTTTCATTTAATAAATATTTTGTTGTATTTAAAATATTGATATTTTAAAATCAATATTTTAAATACAACAAAATATTTATTAAATAAAAGAGGTATATTTGTATAATTTAAAAATACATTTATATTTTACCCCTTAAAATGTTAAACAAATCGAAAACAAATACGTCAAAAAACGTCACAAATTCCAGTGACAGAATTTTTGCAAATAAAATAAACAAAAATGTCGACGAAATGAACAAGTAAATAAATTCTGTCACAGGAATTTCAGACTTTTTTTGACGAATTCGTTTTCGTTGTATGTTATAGGGGGCTTACAGTTGTATGAACATTTTCATATGTATATAATATTTATGATTTTCTCAATTTTCTTCAAAAATAGTCTTAATATTCTTTATTATTTAAATTTAAAAACGATTTTGATTATTTTCTGCAAAATTTTTGAATCTAAAAAGAGTAGTTTTTGATTGATAACTTAAAGAATTTGAAAATAATTTGCAATTCATCGAACTCCACATCTAATTTGTGCGTATTCCTGTGATTAAGTGTGCGATTTTATTAGTCAATGAATTCAATCTGTAGCTCTGACAAGTTATTGCCACATGAGGTAGTATAAAGTATACTTGAAATAAAATTACTAGGTACCCAACAAGCAACGAGTAACAATTCAGTAGAGAACAGCTACATTGTGACATGTGTATTTTTGCTGAATAACTCTGGGACGTTCTACAAGTTTTATGTAGACGACGAAGTACGCTATCATTATACGTTGCGTCTGTCTGAGTCTGAGTGCTCGTCGTCCACATCACTTGATATCAAATGAAACGCAATGTAATGAAGAAAATCAATAACGGTGTCATACACGCGCACAAACAATTCGGCACAGACACACAAATGCACTTGGGGTTCGTAGGTTAGGGTTTATTAATCCCAAGAAAAAAAATAAAATACAAATTATTTGCAAAAATTAAATTTGTATAAAATACATAACAGTCACAAATCTGCATAAATACTACAAATTAAATGATAAATCCTAATATTTTTTATATCTCATTTACCCTAGTAGAAAATAACCCTAAAAGGGTAAATACGGACATAACCTAATCATGTTGATCTTATAACTGTTCGGGTTCACTAGTATAAATTATGTCAGGAATGGTTATTGTATTAATTTTAATCTGATAATGTTTGCTCTAATAGAAAAAATGACAAAGATTGACAGGAAAGAATCCAGTGATTGGATAAAGTTTTACTAGAACAATACACAATAAGAATAAAGTGATCAGTTCCCGATTATGCACAATTTCTGCTAGGGATATTCAAGATCGATATAGGATTTGTCATCCAGAGATGATTAATCTCGCAAATAAGTTAGACATTTATATAATAAAAAAATATTATTTTGTGTTACTCAAATTCAAATATTAAATGATTCTATTGTAATCCCAAAAAAATATGCGATTTTTGCACTTCATCAAATTTTCAAACCTTTGAAATTTTGGGAATATTAAAAAAGTGTACAATATTTGATTTGAAATTTAGTTTCCTTGCTCTTTAGTCTCTTGATTTCAACACATCGCCATCACCATCATCATGCACATCAACATCATCTTTCCTATCAGCGCTATGCGCATCCTCTTCCTGTCGCAAGCAACCCAGTTGCCAGTCAATACAATGGCATGCGATTTGTTGCACATCTGATTTCGTTCAACTTCAAATTCAACTTCATTTCGAATGACTTCAACTAAGTTGCACAACGCTTCAATGCATCCAGACGTTGTGTCATTTCATGCGTTTGGCTTTGCAGGCAAAAGTCTGTCCACCAACCCTAACCTACTACGTAGCTAGTTGCTGTCGCACATTCCTTTCCCACATTGGTTTCATTTGAACATGGAGTAAAATTGAAATTTATTGCAAGTTTGCTTGCTGTTCGATGATACTTTATTGCAGTGCATATATTGCATATTGTGTACATAATCGGGGTTTCGATTCTGAAGTTCAGTTATGGGAATTCAGATATTTTTCGATATTTGACCCAAAATTGAAATTATAGAGAGTAGTTTAAGAAATTTAATATATTTATTGATGTTTTCTAGTTGACATCATCAGTATTAACATCATTTTAAGTTTCTAGCTATATGAAAGAAAGAACGTTCAGGAAATAATGAACATAACTAAAAAAAAAAATAACTTCTCAAAATTTGGGCTTTATTTCCTAATGCATTTCAGTTAAACCTCATTGAGGTGAAATGAAATTCCAACTTTGAAATGAATCAGAAATCCACAAATCTCTAAAATATTGTAAAATATAACCGTATTTTTATTTTTTGTTAATTATTTGGAGTCTTATTTCTTAACGAAATAAAGTACTTCCAAGTTTTTTTCCTGAAATATGTACCGTAATTTAATTTTTTTTTAAAATGAAACTACGCCGTAATAAAAACAACGACTCACATATAAACAACACTTCGATATAAAATTCTATCTCAATGTAATGCTAATCTTATTAAAGATTGTTTTCATTAGTTGACGGATATTTTTCCAATTGTCTACGAGAGCAAAAATGTAATACCGACAGTTTTGCTCTCGGTTTCAAATTTCGAATAATTTCGATGAGTTTCGAAAAATGTTCTTATCGATATAATTTCGATTTGTTGGTTCGTTAGCTGCTATCCGTTTTTATATAACACTGAAAAAAATGTACAACATATTGATGAATTCCGTTCTTCAAACAGTAATTCAGTGTATTGATGAACCATTCATAATTTTAAAGACTAACGACATCAATGTTATGAATGCGATCATAAATATTATGAACGCTTGGTAACAGTTGAAAAAGTGTTCTTCAAAATGATGAACTGTATGTGAAGAATACGTTTCATTATATTAATAAACAAATACATAAAATACAACAAATATATACATTGTATTGAAAAATGCTATTGATCAAACCAACTTTTAATCAAAATATTTATTTGTTGTTCATTTTTTGCCATCAGTTCTCAATATAGAAAATTCATAATATTTATGAATAAATCGATCATATTGATGATTTTTTTTCTCTGAAGATTCATATAATATTACGGTGAGACTGTCTTCGATATCGTCAAAATTCATCGGCATTTTGTAACATTTTCGTTGTAATATTTAAGAAATTGCATACTGGGTATGTATGTTTTAGTTCAACCTATGTTGTTGATTTGTGAATGATGTACATTTTGCTCATGCATGTTGTTTAGCCAATTAAGTTTTGCATTTTTATTGCTAATTTGTGTCAAAAGTAGGATGACATTATTAGGCCGTCAACTGCCATGAAATCACTACAGTTTAGAATTTTTGAACTGACAATTAAAAAAGTCTTTCCAACTTAATGAGACTAAATTTTAAATTATTTTAATTTATTTGAATTTTTAAAATATTATTTATGTCAAAATAGTGTACTGCATTATATGTAAAGTTTTTCTTATAATAAAATATTGCATGTATTTAAAATTCTTTAACTAGAAAAACACCCAAATTTGTATTTGTTCGTATGGATGTTTTTTTTTTTCGAAATCATTTGGCAAAATGAAATTTTACAAACAACACGCATGCATGAGACCGAAAACTTTCCGAATCATATAAATAAATACATATGCAGCAATAAACAGAGCAGCTGACGCAAATAAACAGGCATATAACAGAGTACTGTTAGCAATTAAAGTTTACTACTATACCCCAAAATATACAGACACACATATCACACATACACAAATATACAAACACACTAACAAACATTTCTGCACAACTACATTCACACTAACGCACCACATGTGCGACACTAAATTTCAATTTGAGTGCAAAATAAAGTGAATTTTTGTTGTCTGTTTCAGTTTTCAGCAAACGCACACCATAACAATATATCATAGTATATGTGTAAAATGTGTATAGAACTCTACTAAATTTACTGATCCATTATTTTGTTGTTGACCTTAATCAATACGACATAAACTTCAATGGGGAATGCGTTGAATTGAGTGCACCTGAAAAACTCGTAAAATGCGTTTTTAGTTTAGAAAAACAAATGAAATTGACAAAACTAAAATTATTTAAATTAGTCAATATGCGTATGTTTAATTATAATTGTTTATTTGCTTGATTCGCAGTTCATACAAATAATTAAAATAATTTAAACAAAGCAAAACTGGAGAAAACTGCGTATATTGCTTTAATTCATGGCAATATAAAAAGCAATTTTGCACAAACTACACTTCATCAAATTTATACATTTAGTACAAGCATACAGTCTCTATATAGCTATATTCTTGCCGAGTGTTATTTATTTTTTTATCACTTCTACATCTAAATATTTTTATAACATTTGTAGAATAAATTAAGTTGATATAAATTTAATGGACATTTCTATTTGTATGCGCATAACATACATAGACGTATAGCATAATCTGATAATTTAAGCATAAAATACTTAAATGCAACATAAGTGAATTTCAATGTTTTTGTATTTTCTTAAACATTTGCGTAGAATGTATATAATGTCATTGTTCAAGTAAACTAATCCATTTAATGTTTTCAATATAGTTAAAGGAGTTCTAAATGAGTAATATTTTATTATAGAATTTAACAAAATTAAATAATTTTATAAATTCATGTATAATGTCGAAAAAAAAACCATATACAAAATTTAATACATTAAAATATTAAAAAGTATAAAATAAAACTTGGGGAATAATGAGGAAACCTTAAACGTGCTGAGAACTATATATTTTTTTAGTTTTTTTAAACATCAATACCTGGTTTATCTAAACTAATATCTGTTAAAATTCTTTTCATTTAAAAACCAAAACAGTTATACAAATATCACAAATAAACCAAAATCCAAAATCTATGTAAACGGGTTTCATTTTTTTACCGGTTTAAGAACGATTTAAAAAAAAATTATTTTATATATTTTTTTTAATATTAATCCTTTTATTGTTTTTTTTTTTTAATAATTGGGGTTTAGTTCAAGATTTTTTTTTACATATTACCCAACGCTCAGGTGATGCCCCCTATTCATACAATGCACAGTGTTGATCGAATGAAAGAATTATAGGTTCATGGGTGGGAGGAAAGATGAAGTAGTATCGGTGAATGTTCGTTTTGAACTTGCCAATATCAAAGAGATCGGGGAAAAACAGACACAGGGAGATTGTTCCACAAACGTATCGTGCGACTAAAGAACGAATTCTCTCTGTAATTCGTTGTTCTATTGAGAGCCGAGTGGACTACGAAGGGGTGAGCTTTGTAGAACGAGAGAACACATGACCTGTTCGAATCAGGCCATGTTTTTCTCTCGAACACTTACCGTTGTAATACCTATAAAACAGGCTTTCACACCCAACGGTCCTTCGGTGCTCAAGAGAACCAATAGGCGATGAAATATTTTCATCAACTAATAATTGTATCGTATATTGTTGTATTCGGTCCAGGAACTCCAAGGAGGATTTTTAATTTAATTAACCATTTCTTTATAAAACTAAATACCGAAACCGAAATGAAAACCCGAAATTGAAACCGTTGTTCATTTTGGTATGAATTCTACATATTCATGTAAAACAGAGTTCGTAGAATATTTGAAATACAATTATTCTTCAAAGAAGTGAAATTCTAATAAAATCGGTTTGTCCAATAAAATCCAACGCATTTGGCTCCTAAAGGTATCAATTTGTTGAATAAAATATGCGGTTGGAATCTGGGAAAATCCGAAAAGAATCAATTTTTCTCAGATAATTTCGCTAAGTTATATACCAGAGAATGTCCACGATTCCGTTTCCTAAATTATTCTCGGTCGAGAATATTCTATAATGAATTAATGATCAATAAAAGAAATTATTTGAAAATTCTCTTGAACTTGAACAAATTTTACGTTTTATAAAAATTGGAAAACTTAATATTGAAATTTTGAAAATGTCAGATTAATGTTTTCAATATTATAAATTTGATTCTTCAGGCATTTTATATGTAAAATTGAATATAATCTTTAAAGTTAAAATATGTTCTAGTTCAATTTTTTCGATTTTCACTTTATAAATCATGTTGAAAAAGCGCATTTAGCATGTTTCTGCTCTGACACCAAATCGAAAGAGTTTGTCGTTATTTGCGAATTCTTCGGCAGCAACTCGAACAGCTTCAGTGCTTGTCAACCACTAAATATATATGTAGCTTTTGTATATATAGATATATATGTATATAGTATATCAAATGTATAACAGACAGTTCTTCTTGGCAGCATTATTTCCATTTGCATTTGAATTTGATTGATTTTGATTTGTTATTGAACAAAACGGATTTTAGTTTGAATGGATTCTGAGGTTTTGCGGTGAGATTTAATTGAATACAAATACATTAAAATAATTTACATATGTCGACAGTTTTCAGTAGGAAAAACAAAAATATTTTCTATTATTTCTCTTGATGATATTAGCAAAAAAAACAGCAACAAAAAAAATAAACATTTTATGTATTTGCATTGGTAACGATATCATAAATGTAAATTAAGTAAACTAATATTTGATAGCATTATTTTTCTCAGACTACAAACATCGTCATTGTCGTCATCGTCGTCGTCGTCATCACTTACCAGCAACCCATAAAATTTAAATCCTTTTTTCCGTCTTGTCGCCCATAAACAATTTTCATGCATATGACAATAAAACGAAAACAAAGAGTAACAATTTTTGAAATAAAATCGTCATCGTTGCTCAGCACAAACATAAATGCTTGAGGGACAGAAGGGGAGAACTATAAAAAAGGGTAAAAAGCAACGACATATAAAGCCTTTTCAAAGTTATGACAATTGGCTGGATCCATTTACACACACGTCTATATAAACAATTCAAAATGTAGAAAATTGTTTCAGTTTTATGCAAGGTACTCGTAGCAGGCAAAAAGGATTGGCAGGATTTGTACCGGATGCTTCCGTTAAGGAAGCCGCAGTTGAATACTTGAAATTCCTGCAAAAAAGTTATATAAAGACTTATAAAGCGTAGTACAGTCGTCACATGTTATAAAGAGAAGAAAAAAACAACAATAAAAAACATAATTTTTATGAAGTCAAAAAAACTTTGGAATTGTCTTTTCTTATAAGAAATTTTTTGCTTGTTACTTTTTATTTAAGACTTGATATAAGCATTGAATTCCATAATAATTATTTCGCCTACCACCCATTTTTATGACTACCACAATTGTTGACATTGTCGACAGCATTCTCGACATTGTCGACGTTAGTTTATTAGAGTAACATTTGTTGTACATAACTCAAGTTTGTGGGCGGCACACAGACATTGAATTACAACGACGTTGGCAAATACTTGTACACTGAGTCTATTGACAGCATATTTATTTATGTTGTCATATTTTTGATTTATAGCTAAATATATAAAAATTATAGCCAGCAGCAATGTGCACAAAAGTCAAATAAATGATTTATATTGAAGTGAAATAAAAATCGAAGGTACGAGTAAATTAAAGTGCCTATGCTGAGAAATATTTAAGAAAGATAAAGAAGGATTCAAACATTTTAATGAAGAGTGTCTTTGATCCAATTCGTAATAGAGTGATGGTCTCTAAACACTTTAAAAAACAACTAAACGAAGCATTTAAAATACTTTATGCCTCGCAATGATTACAAAGTAATCTATATAATTCATTATTAAATTGGTTTAAATGGGACAGATTTTACAAAATATCGTTTAAGAAATATTTGAATTGAAATTATATTTGAAGAAACACGAGTAATATTTTTTAATAATTTCCAGACTTATGTAGACATTGAGTAAACATTTTTTTATGTTATTTTATATATATATATTTTTGTTTGTTTTCGAAAAATATTTTTTATCTCACACATTTTTTTTCTCAATTTTTTGAATTATTTTGTAATTTTTTTTTTTTTGACAAATTCGTAAAAAAAATGTATCACTTCGACAAGTTTCGACAAGCTTCGAGATGTTTCGAGAAATTTCTACTCGTTTCGTGAATGGCGCATGCTAATAGGAGCTTATTCGCACGTGTTTTTAATGCGCTGATCTTCTATCTCTATCTCGCAAATTGCCTTAGTGCGCTGAATGATCTTCCGTCTCTTTCTAACACATTGCTTAGTGCGCTGAATTGTCTTACGTCTTATTTACTCTTGTACAGTGGAGCAAATTACGTCTTTTCGTAACAATATATTAAACTGCAAATTAGATTTGTAATGGTAGTGTGGTTCAGTAGCCTAGCACCTAGTATGCTCGTATCTGGCAACAATAGTTCGAATCCCAGCCACACTTTTCTCATAAATACGAAACATTTGAGGTAATCATTACGTCATCACACAAAGATCACTGATAAGGATACTTAGATGTATCCAAAACAGTCCGTATGATCATTGTCTGTAATGTGTATTTCATTTTGTTGTTGTTCTTTTCAAATTATTCAAAAACTAAATGTTCGATATCGGTTTCGGTTCCGGTTTTTGACACAGTCACAATCTAAATTTCCCCTTTTCCCTATTATTTTTATTCATAAAATTATAGTTCCAAATCTTTCAATGATTAATTTAGATCAAAATATTATATTATAATATTCAGAACTTAAACTACTAAAAGTTTAATTTTTCAACAAAATTTGATTTTTATCAATTTGACAATCCCTATCAACGAAATAGAATTTATGTAATTTCGTAAAAACCGTTCCATAATACAAAAAATATAAAAAATCCACATCATTTAATACAAATTTATAATGAATTCAAAATCACGCACCATATACCTCAATAACAGATAACAAGTTCTGCGAATCACCACACAATTTAAGACTTCCATGGGGTATTTTTCATTTTATTTTTGGCACTCTTCATCTTGTTGTGGTTCCACGAAGACTTGGCTTTTCTTAAGCTGCTTTCTGTCGAGCCTTGAAATCAGTGCATGGCATTTAATTGCCGCAGCAGGATTTAACACTAAGCTCTTTAATGGCGGTGAAACTTTAACTGAAGCGCAAATTTCGAATAATTGAAATGGTTTTAAAATACATTATACACACATAGTTCACTGGCCACTGTGGCTATATTAAAATAGTATTATCTGTGTAGCAGTTTTTTGTCTTTTTATTACATTTATTTAAGTCATTTTGTTCGACTGACTTTAATTAAATAATAATTCTGTCATTTTTTACGTTTTACTACATCTTTTTCTTATTATTTTTTTGTTCTCTCATTTATTTGCTGTCATGTAGAACACGACATATTGTCCGGCGCTGCCTATTTTTTTTTTTTGTATTATTTCTTTTTAACAATATTCTTTGAATTTCCTTAATGGCCTCATGGTTGCCTGCTTTCTTTGTTTTCGTTGTATACGACAAGGATGGAGCAGCCCAAAAAAACATAATGATTTTTTTCTTCATTCGATTTCCATTTTCCTCTCATTATTCTGTGGAATTTTTTTTTCTGCTCATACTTTTCTGCCTTTATTTATTGTAGTTGTTTTTTTTTTGAATTGTTCGTCTGCTTTTCTCCACTATTTTCTTCTTTTTTTTGTCGTTTTGACTATGCTGCTTCTTAACTTAAATTCCATGTCTACTGCACCAAAGTTCCTGCAAAATGTTCACTCGAACTAACTTTTAGTTGGTTCGTGTTTTTTTTTTTATTCTTTTGGGTCTCTGCACTGCAATTCTTTATTGTTCTTGCGTTCTCTTCCATTTCCGCCAAAAAAAAATATATAATTTTTCTTTCGTTCAACCACAAGAAATTAAGTCTGGAAATTCTTGTGTACGCAAAAAGTTCGCTGGCCCTTTACCAAACGAACACCAGAGCCCCTTCCCCCAGCACCATCAGCATCAGACCGCGTCAGACAAATGAGTTTCTTCTGGAATTGATAAAATAATTATGAGCCATTATGAACGAATTATCCTCGCATTATGCGCCATGCAGTTGGCATTCATTAGTGTCAGTGTTCGATTTAAATATTTATTTTTCGTTTAAATGTTGCTTTTTAAATGGATTATTTTTACAGAGACATTTTTTTGAAATAACTTTATTTTAAATGGATTTTTTTTTGTTGTCTTTCAATGACTTTTATTGTTCTTCCAAAGGCTTTTATTGGTCTTATTCTCAGACATGGTGTTTGAGAAATGAGCCTATCCAAATATGAAATATTCCAACCAAGTTGGAACGGTAAACTTTTTGTTTTAATCAATACATGCTCCACGAATTTCGTATTAGTTCATTTGTAATGTAGCAGTAATTGATGCAGTAATGACTAGTTTCATATTCCACTTGTGAAGTACATAATAATAATAGTTTGGCGCTACAGTCCTATAAGAAGTTAGGCCGAGCTCTCTCACCATTTTCAGCTGTGCCTGTTATATTTGTACTCAAAGTGGGGGGGACCTATAGTTTATAGAGAGCTTTTCATTTGTAATGTTTTACTCTCGTAGGTTTGACATTTACTGCCGAGAGGTAGCGCGGTATAGAAAATGTTTCTATGAAAAGATGTTGTTAGCCCCAGTACAGGCTTGAACTGGGGACCTTTCGGCTTGCAGTCCAACTTCAGCTACCGATGCTACGAAGTATATTATGAAGTATTCTGGAAATTAAACTATCCTCCCTTATCTACTGATTACTTAGTAATGTGGAAATGGAACAGGTACTTGTAAATTTTTTGTATTTATCTAATCTCAATTGATTTTTAAATTATGAAAATACTCTCCGCATTACTTCTGCGTACAAAATAATGTATAAAGGGAGCAGTTTTCATTACGATTGCGGGAAGAGTTATGTTGAAATCGAAGAACCCCCTCATTACTACTTCGTACAAAGTAATGTATAAAGCGAATAATCTTCATTACGATTGCGGGAAGAGTAATGCTGAAATCGAAAAACCCCCTCATTACTACTTCGTACAAAGTAATAGGCAATTGGAATCACCCCTCATTACTACTGCGTACAAACTAATGTATAAAGCGAGCAGTCTTCATTACGATTGCGAGAATAGTAATGCTGAAATCGAAGAACGCCTCATTACTACTTCGTACAAAGCAATATGCAATTGGAATCACCCCTCATTACCACTGCGTACAAAGTAATGTATAAAGTGAGCAGTCTTCATTACGATTGCGAGAAGAGTAATGCTGCAATCGAAGAACCCCTCATTACTACTTCGTACAAAGTAATATACAAATAAAACCATCCCTCATTACTACTGCGTACAAAATAATGTATATAACGAGCAATCTTCATTACGATTGCGGGAAGAGTAATGCCGAAAACGGAGCACTCCTCATTACTACTGTGTACGATGTAATGTATAAAGCGAAAAATCTTGATTACGATTGCGCAAAACATACCAAAAAAGTGAATCGTAGACGAAAATATTTTTTTCATATCTTTTAAGAACTTAAAGGAGTCATATTTTTGAATATAATAAAATATTATCACTTAAAAGAGTCCAAAAAGTCTCCCGAAATATGGGTAGAGGGAATGGCTTTATTTCTTTCATAAGATTAATATTTTTAAGTTTTCTTGAACTCCACAATTATTCAATTTTTGAAGAATTCACTTATAAAAATATCATAAATAGTGCGAACTTCGAAGAAAGTGTGTGAAATGATGAATATTTTTAAATAGTATCAATTCAAAATGTAGTATTCTTCAATAGAGCATCCAACGATTTGTTCCACTTTAGAATCACTCGATTTTAATGGTTTTCGGGAATTTCGTTTTCGACTGCAATCAGGACGCGTAATTGCTTCAGACTGTTGCGCTGCAGCTGTTGCCTCCATAAACCTTAGAGGACAACAAAAACAAAAATACTACCACCAACAACTAGAAGTACAACAATACTAATACCATAGACCAAGTTATGCTACCAGCGCAAATCATTTCGCCTGAACGCATCACTTCATTCTCGCTCGCATACAAAATGCTCTCTAATGCGTCTTTTGTTCTGCGGTTCCGCAGGATTCGCATCCAAGCATCCTGTTGCGGCACGTTATCCAACACCAACACCCAGCATCTAGCCAGAGTCCTTGCAGATTTCAGCCATATTCTATTTTGTTTTCTTCGCTCGTTCGTCCGACATCGTTCCACGTTCGTGTTACACGCTTTTTTAATTATCGCATAACATTGAGGTCATTCCTTGATCATGCTTGAGTGCCAGCTCCAAGTCTGCTCCAAGTTATTATCTGGACCCGGCCAGGGATGTAGTAGTTCCAACCAACAAAACAGCAGCAGAGGGCGTGCAATCTATTTGGCCCCCTTCCTAATTCGCCGCAAATAACGTAGCCAATGGTGTCGGACGGCTTTGCTTTGGTGTTCTATGCTGTGTTCTGCATTGAGTGGCAGTTGTTCAGGTTGTTGCTCGCGTAAAGTCTTGGCCATTCTAAGAATAACGTGCCAGACCAGGAGACATATGTAGCTGAGTGTGGCTGTGTGTGGCACGAACTCACAACAACAGACCGTGCGAAGTTTTCGCGCAATGAACGTCGCTCTGAGACGCGTCTCTGGTTCGTATATAATGGTGATAATAATACTGAAGCTGTGAAATATGGTAACACTTACATACTAAATACTCTTAAGTTCAAGTTTTAACTAATGAGCGATGCAATTTTAATGTTTAGTAAAATTTAATTTAAAATTTAACTGTTCACTAAAAATCGGTTTTTCACTAAAAATTCAATTTTTCATAAAACATTCAATTTATCACTTAAAATTCAATTTTTCACTAAAACTTTATTTTTTACTAAAAAAAAAAAACAATTTTTAACTTAAAATTAAGTTTTTCACTAAAAAAAAATCAATTTTTCTGTAAAAATTCAATTTTTCACTAACAATTAAATTTTTCACTCAAAATTAAAATTTTCACTAAAAATTAAATTTTTAACTAAAAATTTAAATTTTCACTCAAAATTAAAATTTTCACTAAAAATTAAAATTTTCACTATAAATTATATTTTCAATTAAAATTAAATTTTTCACTAAAATTAAAATTTTCACTAAAAATTAAAATTTTCACTAAAAATTTTAATTTTCACTAAAAATTAAAATTTTTACTTAAAAAAAAAAAAAAAACACTAAAAATTAAATTTTTCACTTTTCATTAAAATGTCAAATTTTCACAAAAAAGTAATATTGTCATTTAAAAATCATATTTTCACTAAAAATTTAATTTTTACTTAAAAACAAATTTTTATTCAAATTTTAGTGTTAAATTGGAAATTTTCACTAAGAATTCTATATTTCACTAAAAATGTAGTTTTTCACTATAAATTCAAATTTTCACTGAAAATTTAAAATAACTTTTTTCACTTTATCGATAAAAATTATACATATTTTTTAAATTTTTTCGTATTTAAAAAATATACTTTGGGACCAAATCAAAAATACAAAATGTCATTTGTAAAGCACTACTTGACTGCAGCACCTTTTACTCTATTTGATGTTTGCGTAAAACTTTAGATATTTATTTAATCCCGTCCGCATATCGAACTGCGCCAGGCGGCGTCGTCTGCGCTGCCTTTTGTCATCTCCAAACTCCCTCGAACGTAGCCGAAGCATACTTCGAACCCATTGGTATCCATAGACCATGGTATTCTGCTGGTTGTTTTACTAGTCACGGTGACAACATGCGTGAGTGTGAGTTTGAGTGTAGGTGTGACTGCAAGAGTGTTTGTGTGACAGGGTCCCTTTGCACTGTCACTTGCCTTCTACTCTTTCACACTTAATCCTATTATTTTATTATGGGTCGTTGCAAGAATTGAAAAAGTTACCTATAAAAGGATTTAAAAGTTTGCCACATCATTTCGTGATTACGACAAAAACTACAACAACATGAAATACAAACGGATGTCAGTATAAGTAGGGTTAACGTTGGCATATAGGGTGGCCACGTTGGCATATGAGGTGTTTGTGTGTGTCTGTGTCAGGCAGGAAGTGGTTTAAACATAGTTTTAATGTTCGACTTAAATAAGTTGAAAGCACATCCCGCAAAAGTTTAAGTAAAATTATTACTCCAAATAAATAACGTTTATTGCCACAAAGAAACTTGCTGCATAATTAAAGGATTAGTTACGTTTTTGTGGATTAGGACAAAGATCTAAAACTAAGTTTTAATTATTTAGTATTTTCAGTTTAGTTAAATTTCAGAACAGAACTTTTGAAATTTCAAATTAATTAAAAGTTTTGGAATATTGTAAAAACTATTTTTAAATACTTGAAGATAAATTATATTCAAGATAAATGATGCACACAGAAAAATCCTCTTTTGGATTGAGGTTTGGAGGAACGAAATGTTTGTTCCAGCAACCATTTTCATAAGATTAAACTGATTTTTTTCAAACTGGTTGATAGAACTGACTTTATCGATTGGTGTATGTCACAAATTCTGTTAAAAGCATTCTAAATTGTTGGAGTTCAAACCAAAACCCTCCACATAGAATACTGATTTGCAAGGGCGACCAACTAAATTGCCCTCTCATATCATTCGGATCTGGCAACCTCCTAGTCGGTTCTGGCAAGCTCCTAGTCGGTGAAAATAAAGTTGTAGCCACCTCCAAATCGATTAACATGAGGTTGTAGTAACCTCCAAATCAGTAAACATGAGTTTGGTGTTCCTTCCAAATCGGTGAGCATGAAGTTGTCGCAACCTACAAGTCGGCAAGCATCAGGTTTTCCAAACCTCCAATTGAAATTTTATTTTAACTAAGTTACGTATGTGTTAAAAGTATTCTATTCTGTATTATAGATGCGTAAATATGTTTGTTGATGCAATAACGTGTTCAGTTGCCGATACAAATGCACGAACGTTAATTTTGGTAGAATGATAAATGAAATCATGAGGTTACGACAACCAAACAAGCAGTTGCGCGGACTTATATTTCGGTTATAGTAAAATAAGGCTCGCTCATTTTAATGAGATGAGGTTACAACACTGAAACGATGGTTAATCTCATGCCGAAAGAGGATTTTTTTCTGGCTATAAGAAACGACTTATCCAAATAAGTTGGTTGGGCAATGTGGCGATAGGTTGGCTCAACAAATATATGAAGTCTGAAGTCGGAATATTCGTTTAATACTCTTTGTGATGACAGACAGTGTACATCGTTGTGACGTAGAATTTGAATTGAGCTAACTACAGGGTTTTTCAAATGGGACGCTATAAAAGTAGAGCGACAGGGACAGCAAACGACGCCATATTTCTTGCCGCCCTTTTGCCATTTCTCTTCAGTAAGGTTTGCCATTTCAAGAAGGAAAGATATACGAGCCAACAACAAGTCGAAATTATTAAAATTTACTACCGAAATTCGGAGTCAGTGGCCTCAACATTAAGAGCGCTACGTCCAATTTATGGTCGTCATAATCGTCCTAGCAGATCAACAATTGAGCGTCTAGGGGAAAAATTTGAATCCACAGGCACAGTACAAAATGTTCCCGTGCCAGTGAGACAAAGAAGTGATCGTAGTGTCGAGAATATAGCAACCGCTGAGGCTTCAGTTGAAGGAAGCCCAAATGTGTCTCTTACACGTCGTTCTCAAGCGTTGGGCATCTCTGTGACGTCCTTTTGTCGAATTTTGCGAAACGATCTTGGCCTACATCCTCACAAAATCAAATTGACGCAAGAACTGAAGCCGCTTGACCACCATAATCGTCGTATGTTCGTGAATTGGGCTAAGCAACTACTTGAAAATGATTCGGATTTTCATCGATAAATCATCTTCAGCGATGAGGCTAATTTCTGGCTGAATGGCTTCGTCAATAAACAAAATATGCGTTATTGGTCAGACAGCAATCCACACGTACTCCATGAGTCATCATTGCATCCCGAAAAAATTACGGTTTGGTGCGGTTTACTGGCCGGCGACGTCATTGGGCCAAACTTCTACCGTGATGATCAAGACCGGCACGTAACTGTGAATGGGAATCGCAACCGTTCAATGATAACCGAATATTTTTGGCCCCAATTGGATGATATGTACTTGGAGGACATGTGGTTCCAACAGGGCGGCGCCACAAGCCACACAGCGAATGCCACAATCAATTTATTGAAAACCAAGTTAGGAGAACGTGTTATCTCACGAAATGGTCCAGTCGATTGGCCGCCTCGGTCGTGCGATTGCCGCAGTATTGGTGAAATTGCCGCAGTATCGGCCGATTTATGCTTGAAAACCGTCGAAAATTGGGTTCAGCGTCTGGACTTCTGCTAGCGTGCCCGTGGTGGCCATGCAAAAGAAATCGAATTCTTGTTGTAGCGCTCTTATTGAAAAACCCTTTACAATTTTAAATAATGCATAATGAATAATAATAGAAAAGTTAATTTTATTACCTAATATTTTTCGTATAAATGAAGAAAATGAGGATAAGTCTAATGTATATAATATAAATTCATATATTCAGAATCCAAAAATGGAATAACATTAAAAACATGCTAAGCCGAAGTGACATATTATGGAATGGGAGTGTCGACATACTGCCATCATTAAAAATCCCTACTACTTGTCATAAAGAAAATATTTTCAAAATAACTAAGACTTAAAATATTAATTGAAAATCAAAATTGAAAATCAAAATTGAAAATTTGTTTCAATAATTCAACTAGAACGTCTCAATTCAAAATTGATTTGCACAATATTTGTTATTTTTTCGAAACCCAAGAGCATATACCATGAATATAGGGCAAAATAAACAAACCAATAAATCTTTTCGCCTATATATTGTGGCACAAAAGAACCCAGCTCAAATCTCTCAAACACACACACACAAACAATTCGAGTTCCAGAACCAGGCTGTTGGCGTTGCCAGCTCGGGCATCATTTGTTAAATGTGCTGAGCATAATTTAAAATGCTCAACGCAAACATAGACAAATTGACCAATTACACAGCGAGACCCACTAGGAAAAAAAAACAACAAAACGAACACATGAGAGTAGGATTTTCAAAAGGTGCTGCACCATAGGAACAGCAGCTAATTACATTCAATTATTTAGATAACCCCCTCAACTCACTCCCACTGGGCCAACTTACTAATGGTGTCTGTAGTCATTTTATATATGTATATTTTACTATTTTTATTTTTTGTGTTTTTTAACTACTCTTAGTGGCTACTTTGGTGCTGCCCATTGAACTACGTTTTGCTACTAAATGTGTTGAGTGCATTTTTATTTTTCATTATTTTGCCATTTTCTGCATTTTATTTGTTTTTCCGTTTTTAGAACAAAATCGTATGCATGGATTTTAGGTTTTTTGTAAATAATTTACAAAGTGTATTTTTCATTTTACTTTCTTTGCTTTTCATTTACTAACCGCGCGCAAAGTGTATTTTTAATGCGGTCAAAATACTGCAAATAGCGGTCAATTTGTAAATGAGCGTATGTGTGTGTGTATTTTTTAATTGCCAGCGTTGCCACTACAAAGAAATAAAGCCATAAAATTGCGCTAATTGCTAAAATAAATAAGAAAAAAAAAACACAATTCTTTGCATTCGTTCTGGTTTCGGTTTCTTTTGTATGTTCGTTTTTTTGTTGATTTACAGCCACAGTCTGTAAAAAAGTTAAATACATTGTTTTAAGTACATTAATTATTAGTTTAACAGTGGTGTGTTGATGTAAAATGTAGCCAAAGTAGTTAAGAAAACAAAATGTTATAAAAGTGCAAAATTAAAAGTGCATTAATTCAAGAGAATCAGTTGGTATTATAGGTGTGAAGGAATGCAACTTTATTGCTGACAAAACTAAATTTTGTCGGTTTTCGAGCAGACTAAATTGAACTATTTATTACGAACTTTCAAAATTTACCACTTACCGATTTGTGATTGAAAGAAAATTCATACAATTTAATGTAATCAACAACTTAGTCGAATTCGCACACATCCTTAATATGCAAAAACTACACCGGAACATTTTGTTATTTAAATACATTTGTATTTATTTCATTTTATTTTGCTACACCATGTATTGAAAATTCGTTCTCTACGGTATTGCAGAAAATGTATTGTTGTTTTATTTTTAGTTTTATTTTAATTATTTAAAATTCGAGTGGGCACACGACGAACGTATTACGAAAGGTCGTTCGTCGTCCTGGAATAAACGAATTCGTTGGCTACATACCGCAGAAACTGATTTTTAATACACATGACGAACAATTGCGAAAAAGGTATAAAACACCCCAAGCAGATCCAAGCATCTGACCGAAACGAGTTGCTGAGAGAAGACTACTAGTGATGCCAACTAATTGAGTTTCCGATTAATCTTTGTGGTTTTAAAAAACGTGAAAATAAAAATTGGAAGTACAGTACAGTATTGATTTCGGCGAACCATATTTTATAATAAAAAAATTAAATTTTCACTCGAAATTAAAATTATTTCTAGAAATTCAGTTTTTTATTGGATATTAAAATGTTCACCAAAAATTTTATCTTTAACTAAAGTTGATTTTTTTTCTAATATTTTTATTTTCACTAAAATAATATTTTTTTCAATTTTTAACTAAAAGGTAAATTTTTAACTAAAAGGTAAATTTTTAACTAAAATGTATATTTTTTACTAAATTAAATTTTTTAGTTATAATTTAAATTATTACTATAAATTTAAACTTATACTAAATCCTTATATTTACTTGTAATCCTTATATTTTAAACTAATAAGTCAATTTCTCATTAAAATTCAATATTTCACTAAAAAAAATAATTTTTTCAATAAAAAAAAAATAATTATACACTAAAAATTCAGTTCTGCACTAGGGATTCAAAAAATAAAATAATAATTTTTTTAAAATGAATATTCTATTTTATTCCATTTACTCAAATACACAATTTTCACGTCCATTGCAGACATTTGATCATAATACATTTATTTTAGTATTTTATTTGTAATAAAATATATTCACTTATAAAATTTTTAACTTTATTTGTCGACAATAAGTTTGTGCAATCCTTAAATGCACAAAACTAAAATATTCAAATTTGTATAAAATATTCAAATCAATGCTCAATCTCTGCATATATGGATTTGTTCATTTTGGTATTGGTGACACAGCATTTTTAACAGCTTTATAATTCATAACTTATTTATGAGTTGCATAGTAATTTTTTGATAACTCTGTGGAAAATTTGAGAGATTTAGGCAATATTTATGTGTCTATTATTTGAAGCATAATGGGACAGCCGACTAGAGCTCAACAGCAACTCAAATAAAACAACTACTTCATGCAGAAAATACAAATTTGCATTAAAAATTCTATAAATTTAGGCAAACTATATGAAGTGAGACCCCCATCGACCCTGTACGCATATGTACTAGGTGTGGCCCCGAAGCGCCATCTACATAAATGCATAAATATTAAACTTTGCAGAAAAGTGTAGCCAGATAGGCTGTGAATTATGTAGGTGAATAATTCTGTGTGTCTATGTTTTAGTGTTACTGCACTAATATTTGTACATATATGTCACCTGTGACAAAAAATAAAATAATTCTCAGACTATATATAATATTAGCTTAATACTTATTTAATATTTCTTATTTTTATGTTTTTTTAACGAATTTGCATACTTATTTTATTTATATTTTATAATAAATTCGATTATCCAATAACTATATAATTTCTAAGTATAGTTGACGATTATGAAGACCACAATCCGAAAATTTATTGTTTGGCGGAACTGCAATATCCGGTTAGCACTTTAAATGTTAGTCTATACACACTTCCAATGGTTCAAAATCTGTACTAAATTATTCTAAAACAGTTCGAAATTGGTTGTAGTTCGAACTACAACTCTGTTAGTTTTGACAATAACAACCGACTAAGCAGTTGAGCGAACCGAAAAAGTTGGTTGGGCAAAGAGTTGGTTGGCGCAACAAATCTATATTCCGTGCGTATAGAAAATGGTTTTCTATGAAAAAGATGTTGAAGTAATCCAATACTACAATTCTCGTGTTTTACAATATATAAAACTCTTTAACTTTTTACACATTTTCGATCTGAAAATACTTTAGCTAATATTTCGAAATACACCCAATGAAATTTGTATAAAACTGTCCAACATTATAACAAAAAAACAAAACAAAAAATATAAATTTTATGCTGTACATATTATTTATTTCATAACATCTATGGTTTTCATAACAAAATAAAAATATAAATTCAGTTTTTTATTGGATATATCAAACTTGATCAATAATTATTTACTATTTCATAATTTCAAAATCACCTATTAAGTCTTCAGATTAAAGACAATTTGACATACCGTCAACTGGGGTGACTTTAGACTTCCAGAGGTGACTATGGCCAAACAAAAAATAATGTTTGCAATCAAATTTTCTCAGCATCCAAGTGGCTTACAGATTTCATTTCTTTTACAATAATTTTCTCTGAAGCAATTTCTATCTGCGTTATGCTATTTCCTAAACTTTTAGCACTCATATTACAACCAAGGATTGAAACCGTAACCGAAACCGAAACCGATATCCGTTTAAAACCGTTTCATTTTTACAACCGAAACCGTAACCGAAACCGTTATACGAAAATCAGAAATAAACCGATATCCAAAACCGATATAAACGGTTTCGGTTTTATACCGGTTTAAAACGGTTTTTAAAAAAGTACCTATAAATAGAAACAGAAAAACATATTTCATTTTATAATAGAAGATCTTAAGTACAGGTCATGTTTAAATGTCATTTAATAAAATTTGGAGTTCCCAAAATAAAAATGTTTTGTTGTACAAAAATTGTTTTTTGTACAACAACGTTGTTTTTTGAGAAACGATATTTCCAAAAACAACGGTATTTGGTCTAAAATTTGTTCTTTTGTTTCATTAATCGAATTAACAACAAAACACCTGCAACTCCAAGCAAAATTTTTACGTTAAAAAATGATTCAAATTTTAATAATATTGGTTTTTTCTTTATTTTATTAGTAATATATATAGAGGAGCTTGGGGTAAGTGGGACAAGTTTTGAAAAGTTCATTTGAATATTTTTTATATTCTTTTAAAGGATCTATTCAATAGAATACTATTTATAAGTCTTTTAATGAATGTTTGACTGATGTTTCAAAACAGCTCAATTTCGGACATAAACAAAACAATGGTAATGCAAGAAAAAATGTAAAAAAAGTTTCAAATTATTAACATCTCAGTAACTATTTAAGGAAATCGAAAAATGAAGTGCTAGTTTGACAAGTTTAAACATTTCAAGTTAGTGAGAATTAAAAATTTCTTGTTCTTGCATTTTTTTGAACGAGAACAAGATCGAGATTTTGCAAAAAAAAAGAACAAGAGCAAGTGCAAGACTAAGACTGCAAGAAAAGGAAGACTCTTGCGTTTTTTTATGATTTTAATGTATTTATTATGTTTTTAAGGTAATAATGATATACAAAATAATTCATGATATTACTAAATATTGAACAACAAGTAACAATGGAAAGCGTGCAAAATATTTATGAACGTGAACATTAATGAAGATGTGTGTTTTTTTTGTTTTTGTCAATTCTAAAGAATATAAGCATCTTAAAAATAAGGCCTGTGAAGCACTTTTGAAGCGGTAAATAGCTTTAAAAGTGCTTCAAAAGTCGCTTCAAAAAGATAAAACAGACAAAACAATGTTTTTCTCTTTTCTTCGCTACGCTAGTTCGTACATCGATTGTGCATAAGCACTGTGCTATGCACATTTTTATTTTACTTTTATATATACTTTTTTTGTTAATTGTAAAATCATGAAGTAATAAAAAATCCGCTGATTCGTTTGAAAGTGCAACAACAACAAAAATGCGTATAAAGCAGCATCCAAGCTTTTGATAGAATTTTTGGCGGGAAATTTTTTGTACCACAAAGAGAACTCGTTGTTGTTGGCAACTAGAGAGCTGTAATAGATACATACATGTAGTGTGGTGCCATGCGTCTGTCCGTTGCCATGCGTCTGTCTGTGTCATGCGTCTCTGCGATGATACAGGATAGCAACGAAGAGTTGTCGTTGTGAAAGTGTGTGTATAAGAATCGTTATATTCTCTTCTTTCTGTTAGTATTCGCTTTGTAGCGTTTGAGTTTGTGTTCGCATGGTGTTCGCAAAGAAAAATGTTACGCAAGATATTATTTGAGTTCTATTTTTTAATCTGTGACGAAAACAGAAATATGCCTATACGAAATAATCCTTATATTTATTGTATATCGTATAATGTATATCGTCGTTGTAGAACGAAAAGTCACCAAACACATTTTAATGAAAAACTTAATTTTCGAGTTTGTTGATTAATATTATAAAAAGTAATTGATGCATTTTTAAAGGTGAAATATCAACTAATAGATTTACATTTTCTGATCAATTGACAGATACATAAAAAAAGATTTAGCATTTTGAAAATGTATTTGATGATTTTTCGTTCATTTTATTATGGCCTTGAGATTTTGAATTGTCTTGTCAACATCACTTGATTTATACAATTATTTTTTATTAGTTAATTCTTGTTAAAATATAATTCAAATTTTTATGGTATTGGTTTTTTTTTTGTTGTTAGTAAAATGTTGAAGAAATAGAAAATAAGTACAATTATTACAATTATTGTTCAAATTCTATTCGTTTTCATAATTAATATGCAGTTTAAGATACTTGTCTTCGATCTTTTATTTAAAAGATTAAGATTACCATTTCTTGTCTTGCTCTTGCAAATGATCATCACTAGTTTACATATATTGCAGTTTACAGAATTGTTGAAATTTAATTTCTTTGGCTTTTATGGATGAAAATTGTACAAAATTCTTCTTCTTTGCAATTCAGATCATATCTCAGGTGAAGTCAAAATGTTGCATTTCATTGGTTTGTGGTCACGAAATTTTAAATTAAATTTTTTTCTTGGCGTAATCAATTAAATAATTCATATAACACAATATTTTTACTAAAATAACAACAAACATTGTTTAAATTACGTTTCCCACTTTACCCCAGTATCATAATTTGAACATAATTTAGCACCATATAAAAAATGTAAAATTATATGAAAAATATGGAAATAAAGAAAATTTATACAAAAACCGAAATCAAAACCGAAACCGTAACATGGAACCGGTATACCGAAACCGTTTCGTTATATAAACTTAAAACCGAAACCGTAACCGAAACCGAAACGCGGAAAAAACCGAAACCGAAATCGAAACCGTTATTCGTTTAGGTTTCAATCCTTGATTACAACATATTAATATCTTTGTAAATGTAGCTAAAAATCATTAATTCATTTAAATATTCGTATGCTATTAATACGTTACATTGTTTATGTTAGAAATTAATATATTTTCTTTCTAATAAACCAATGTATTGTCATTTTAGTCCATTACTATTTTTAATTATTTATTTTATTTAATCGTTCTTCAAATTAATGTTTTTGGGGTGACTTTGGCCCGAGTTAAAGTCGCCCCAAACTATACATGGAGGTGACTTTGACCCGGTTAAGACCCACATCAAATAATTCGAAAGAGTATACCCAATGTTAAAATAACTCATGTGAAATTGTGGGTTTATTTGTTCCATTCTTTTCCAAATATATACTATATTTTCCCATTTTTTAAATAAACGTGTTAAAATTTTAGTTAGTTTGTTTATTTAATGACAGATATTGACATAACAATATAAATGAAAAACAACGGAGTTCAGTTAATTGCAAAACTAAGGCGGGTACAAACTGGAAGTGACCATTATATATCTAGAAATATTAAAAAAATAGATCCACAGAAGCCCTTTACTAAAAAAGAAGTGTAAAATAGTCAGAATTTATTTTTTGTAATTGATATTACATATCAGTTGACTATTTTACTTGATTAATTCCATTTAATGAACTTGTTCTAATGAAAAATACAAAATGCTTTATATCTTTTTCATATTAATCTTTATTACCATGCTTATTATTCGAAATATATGGGTTTCAAGTGATCTGGATTTTCAGTAAAACATTTATGATGATATAGTATCATAGTCATCTTATAGTTCCATAAAAACATGGATAAAATTGGTGATAAACATGTTTGGGCCAAAGTTACCTCACGCGCGAGGTGACTTTGAACCATTTTTATTTTTATTTTTTTATAATTACTGTTATTGCACCATGAAATTTTGATTGCAGATGCTTAAAGAGGACATACTTACAATATTTTATAAAATAATAAAATATTAATTCCATTACAAAATAGCGAATTAAAAGCATTACAAAATCAACATATATAGTTTTTCGGGTCAAAGTCACCCCAGTTGATGGTATACGATTTTTGGTTTAAATTATTTTGTTCGATGTTCCTTTTAATCAATATAATTTAGTGTATCCTTAAATTATTCATAACTTCTTTAAATTATTCATAATTCTGAAACCAGTAGAATTCATTTTTTTATATAGATAAATTGCCAAAGTATTTACCTTAGTATCTCACAATAGAAAAAAAGATCACCTTGTCAATTTTTATACTTTTCAAATAAAATTTCATATAACAAATACTTCATTTCATTATTGTTGAAAAAATACTATGATTAAAATGTCAAACGTTCCCCTGCAACATTTATTAAAATGTTAAAATCTTTGTGCTACGCTCTCGTATAAACTCAAAGGCTTTTTGTGTTGCACCACAGTATTTTTTGCATGCTAATCCTGAGCGTATTCTTCAAATTAAATTGTTTGATATGCAGTTTTTTAGTTTTGGTTATTTTTTTATCATGTACACCTTATGGTTGTCTTTATTTTTCACTTATAAATATTCACTTGCAAATCTTTTTCAAGTGCTGCATATTTGTAGTTGTCCCTCGACTCTTTCTCTGCTCCTTTATATATTCCTCAAGGATCCATCCATGGCGTAGGTGCGCATTTCACCAGCAGCTAAATCAGCTGCTGTGTGTTGTTTACAAGCTGTCAGACAAGATATTTAGTCCTTAGCAATGGTTGTTGCTGCTGTTATCCTCGTTATTGTTCTGCTTGATGTTGTTCTAGCTACAGAATTTAAATATGTATATTATTTTCGGTGTATCGCCTGCTGCTGGCACCACAGTAGGTACTATGACTCCTACTAGTATCAGCAGCAACAGCAACGTGCCAACAGCAGCAACATAGGAGACTGATTCGACGCTGTAACTCAGTCACTGGCGGCAAACTAAATTTCGTTGCTCCACAAAAATATGTGCATTATTTAGTATCTATTGAAGTGCAGTGAAGCGAATATATTCACAATATTCCCATGCACAAAAATTCAAAGAAAATAATAAAAAATAATAAAAATTTTTGTTTTCCTAGTGTTGAATTTGAGCAACCAAAAAAATTTGCCAAACAATTTTTGACAAAAAACTAAAAATGTGAAAAAATGTAGATATTAAACTTAATTTGTATTTTAAAATAAAAAAAAAATTTAGAGCTGAAAATATTGTTTTAAAAATAAATTTTTTTAATAGAACTTTCCTTGTTGGATGATTTAAAAAATATATAATTTTTCAAAAAAAAATAAATTAATATACCAGAGCAGTTGAATTGTAATAAAATACTATAAAATTAATAGTTTTTTGTTACTATTAAAACTAGTAAATTACATATATTCTTAGGAAACATCAATGTAAACTGTAATATTTACGATTTTTCTTAGACTATTTTGGAATTATTTATTTAATATATCGAATTTAATGATAAATCCACGCAAAACTGTTTAATTTATAAAAGTTCAAAATATTAGTTTGTTTTTGATATAAATCATACAGAAAAAAATGTACATAATATTTATGAATTCCATTATTCAAACCATAAGCATTTCATTTTATTCATTATATAAATGACTAACGACAATGTTATGAATGCGATCATAAATATGATGAACGCTTGGTAGCTGTCGAAGAAATGTTCTTCAATATGATGAAATGAATGTGAAGAATACGTTTCATCATATTTTTACGAAAAGAGGTAATTTGCCCCACTGTGCAAGCATTCAACAATAATAAATGAGACGCAAGACAATTCAGCGCACTAAGCAATGTGTTAGAAAGAGACGGAAGATCATTCAGCGTACTGAGCAATGTGCGAGAAAGAGATGGAAGATCAGCACATTAAAACACATGAGTGCGAATGAGATGCCAATAGCATGCGTCATTCACGAAACGAGTAGAAGGTTCTCGAAACAAGTCAAAGCTTGTCGAAACGTGTCGAACTGATGCATGCAGTATATAATGGCGCCGCATCTGAGACACAGCACTTCAGTAGTGATTGGAAAGTGGTCGAGTACGGCTCGAATGAGTACAATATCAAGTTAAATAGTGAACATGCAGCAGTTGTTAGAATTTGTTATTAGTAAAGTTGTTTATTAAAGTGAATTAATAAAGTTAATTGTTATAATTTAAACCAAACATAAGAGTGTTTTTATTTTGTACACAATCCAGCGATACGAACTCGTAGAACAGTTTTCCGTAGACTGAATTTTCGTAACAATATTAATGAACAAATACATAAAATACAACAAATATGTACATTATATTTAAAAATGCATTTTATTAATAAAAAGTTATATTTATAAAAAATATAAAAAAAAAAAATTTTAAAAATAATGTAAAGAATTTTTTTTTTGAAAAAAAATTTTTTCTTTTCGAAAAAAAAAATTACCGACAAATTTATTTGTTCGATTAGCATTATTTTTTTAATTTCCAACTTTTTTTTAAGATATTTTTTCGAATTTTTTTCAAATAATTTTTTTTTTTTTTTGAAAAATTGTCTAAACAAATTAAAGTTTTCCGAGTTTAGATCCAATTATCTAAAAAAACGTATGGTAATAGAAATAAGTCTTGATAATTAAAAGTAAAATTGCATATAAGGTGTTTTGAAATACTATTTTTCCACAGTGTTATATTTTTATTTTATTCTAAGTAGTGATTTAAAAAAAAACTTACGTATAGGAAAACACAGAGTATACAGTCACAATCAGCATAGGTAAATTATAAATACTTGATGTATGGCATGTGGGGCATTCCATTGTGACGGGCGTTACATTCGTACGATTAAAAAACTTCTCATTTCATAAATAAAAAAGGTTAGATATATTTTTAAAATGCAGAGGATAGATCCTATGGTCCTTTATGCATGTATAATACAAAATTTGCAATAGGTCTTATATCTTTCTACAAATTTTAAATTAAATGCTGTGACGGGCGTTACACGTACTTTTTCAAAAAACAAAGTTTACTCTATAAAGTATTAAATTTTAGCTAAACTAATCTTACTATGGAGATTAAGTATATCTGAATTACTTCATTAATAATGAGAGTTCTTCCCATTAAATACTGAAGTAGTTACTTTGATTACTTACTTATAAAGTATCAAAACTTGTGACGGGTGATACACTTTATGACGGGCGTTACCTGTACGAATTCTATACAGATATACATGAAAATCCAAATTATGAATTGAAATTTGTTGATGAAAAAGAGCAAATTTTAGTGGTAGGAATAGTAAACCGTTATTTAACCGTTGACATATAATTTATGTGGAAAACTAAACATTTCGTTTTGAAAAAAATATGTATTAAATTACCATTTTATTAAATAACTACTCAGTCTGCATCATTTGTAGTCCGTTTTCTTCGTAAGCTTGCATAAATATTTTTCGCATTTCGGAAATAATGATTTTTTTGGGATTTTTTTGGGATTTTTATTATTTGTTTGTAAGGTTTGGAATTTCCCTCTTTTATCTTTTCCTCTTGAATATTTTGGAATATTTACTACTTTTTCTATGGTTAAATAATAATATAATTGATTATTGATGCATATATTAACAAATATATAATTTTCCAGTTTTTTTTTGTTTTGCGACGATTGTTAATTGTGACGGGCGTTACAATATTTTGGATGGATATAGCAACCATCTGCAATATCTATGAGACCAAAGACTATAATAAATGAATAGATACAACAAAAATCTTTACTTTTACAAAGTTTCCCAGTTGTAGGTTTGCAAAATAGTTCGAAAAATAACTTTTACTATTTTTTTTGTGACGGGCGTTACAACTCAAAAAAGTAAAACTTTTTGGTTAATTGTCAGTACTTTGAACCACTTATCACCAATGCAATATGTGGCATACTTTCGTAAACAAATTACCTTTCAAATTGTACTATTCAATTTTATTTCGGATTCAAAACAATGAAACTACAGTATTTTATATATTGCCTCAATTTTGTACTATAATTAATTTCAAAAAAATATTTGACTTTAATTGAGAAAAAACACATTTTCCATGTATTTTGGTAAATTCTGATTACAGAATATGAAATTAAAGTATTTCTTATCCTAAAAATCATTAAACGGAAACAATAAGTTTAACTTTAATATATCACACCTTGGTAACGTTTTCTGTGGAATGCCCCATGTACATGGGAAAAATCGTGTTGGGTAGTGTTATTAACATGACATAATAAAGGGTTTTTCAACAGGACGCTACAAAAGTAGAGCGACAGGGACAGCAAACGACGTCATATTTCTTGCCGCTCTTTTGACATTTCTCTTCAGTAAGGTTTGCCATTTCATAATGGAAAGATTTTTCGAATTCGAATTTCGGTAGTAAATTTTAATAATTTCGACTCGTTGTTGGCTCGTATATCTTTCCATAATGATATGGCAAACCTTACTGAAAACATATTTTTGGCGTCGTTTGCTGTCCCTGCCGCTCTACTTTTGCAGCGTCTCTGTTGAAAATCCTTAAAAAATGTTGTAGCGCTCTTATTGAAAAACCCTTATATTTAAAATTGGGATTTTTAAAGTGTGATTTTATACAACTTGTTTATAAAAATGAAACTAACCAAAACTATGATTATACGTTTGTCTAAAAATTCTAAACACGTTAAATCAAATAAATAAAATTTGCGAATGACAACAAAATATTTTAAACATATTATAGACAATCGGAAGACAATAATTGGGCGCATGCATAATTGTATGAACCTAATTAATGTTAGAATATCCGTACGATTTCTAATACCATTCCATAGTTAGTTTTGCTTTTAAAATGATTTTATATTATTAAATATTTTAATTATTTTATTATATATACAAATTTAAATTATGCTACATTCACAACCACTGAGTTTAAAGCACATTTAATATGGCTTTCAGAATAAATTCAAAGAGCACTCTAGGCCTACGCATCAATGACCACAGAAAGTACCCACAATTCTCTAAGCAAATTTTCTGCAAACTTTGATTAGGTTTTAATGCAGCCACACAAACAGGCCGCCAGCCGCAAGTATTCATTCGTTCCATTGAAAAAGCGTTGAAAATTGTAAACGTATTTTAAGATGAAACTTTTCAGAAGTCAAAGGCTAACCTACTATATGAGGTGTATAAAGAGGATAAAAGTAGGGGGTAAACGATGCGTTGATTGCATTGAGTTGTTGCGGTTACGTTAGACAAACGTTAACGGAAAGTGGTTGATGATACACGTAAATGAGATAAAAGTAATCAGTGTTTTTTTGAAAAACATTTTGCATAGAATTTATTTAATTTTAAACATTGTGACAGAGTTTTATCTCAATTATGCGGAGGTTTCTTTCTCTCAATCATGGTTATTTTTCCTTGCTTAAAAATATGTTTTTCAAAAGAAAAATCGAAATCTAGTTTTAATAGACCCTACAAATTAAAAAAAAATATTTTTCTAAATGAAATATTTGCATTTTTTTGTATATTAGAATTGTCCTCAAGAATTTAGTAGGTACTCAGTCCATTTAATAATATAAGTCCGCCAAAATGTCTGTTCAAATAAGGCATAGCATACAGTTACCTTTCAGAATAACTCTTCTCCTATTCCACAAAAGAAGGCAACTTAAATGAACGTGCTATGAATTTTATGCATCTTAAATATCACGTGTAAATGAAAAAGTACTCAATATAAAAAGCAGAAGACAATGGCTAGATAAAATGCTAGAGGGTGTAACAACAAATGCAAAAAAGCAAATATAAACTTTAGCCATGAAATGATGATCTGTGAAAAATGTGCTTTTATGGTTGTTGGACTCTAAGGACCTGCAAAAGTGTCTTTTAAGAGCAAAGCACAGACAACAGCGGGAAAAAGTCACACCCTACAAAAAATCAAAATAAAACAAAACTAAAAATATCAACAACAATTCAGAATTTAAAATTTTGTGCTGCGAGTGCAAAGTGCGATGGTGTCAGTTTTTTTTTTTTCCTTTGGGGGGAGTTTGGCGCGTCGTTTTCTTATTCTAAATTCAACTCAAGCAGTGTGCGTCGTCGTCGTTGTCGCGTCTTCTGGCGGGAAATGCGACGAAAACGTGCGCGACCGGCTGTGCGTGCTGCAGAAGTGCAACGCAGCCAACAACTTTGGGGACCGACTTGTTTGCTGATGTTGCTGTTTTCCCTGCTGATGGTTGTTGTTGACTTTGTGTGTTGTTGTTATTTGTTTTGCTTTGTTTTATTTTATTTTATTTTTTTTACATCCTTGTCGTCCTTTTCCTATTGCTACAACTATCAGATAAACTTGATGAAACTTTAAACGCTATAATCATCATAGTTCAAATACAAGATTTTTATTTATAGTTTATAGTTAAAAATCACTATAATTAAATATTATTCATTTTATTGTAATACTTTTTATATGATTATTATAATTATAAATATTATAATCAACATTGTGATCATAAATTATAATCATATATATTATAATTATAATCACAAGTAATAAAAGTAAATATTTCTACATTTTATTTGTTACCTTTTTTAAAAGAAACGCGATCCTTACAATCATTTATAATGAGAATAATTAAATAATTGCGCTTATGTTTGACACAATTGTTTGTATGCTCCGACATGTATTTGCGAAAGTGTAAATTATTGTGACAAACATTTTTAAATTAGATTTACAAGATTATTTTGCAATTTTAGAAATCATTATTTATGGATTAATGTCTTTTTTCGCAAACATTATTTGTATAATCGAATATTCCGTTTAAAAATGAAATTGTCCTTTTATAAAACATTAACTATTTAGTATAATATCTAGAATCTATGTTCTTTTTCCTTAGTTCCTCATCGATCCATTCACGCAAATTAGCCATATTTGTATAAACTCCCGGCACATCTTTTCGATTGCATGCCAGACCCCAGGAAACCATGCCCGTGAGATAATACTGGTCGGAAGGATTTTCTATGGGGCATACTAATGGGGAACCGCCATCGCCAGTACACATATCATTGCCCTCTTCGCCGCCAGCACATATACAGCTCTTATGAAGTTGAAATAAAGAACTCAATCCTGCCATACGCAAGCTAGACTCACAATGATGTTTCGACATAACCGGCAATTCATGTTTCTTCAAAATCACAGCATTTGTACCCTCTGGTTCAAAGTTGTTCTTACCCCAACCGCTGGAAAAACAAAGCGCATAATCAAATATATGCGTTGGCGGAGGCAGGCATATCGAGCGCACATTATCCCTATATACGAAGGGGTCTTGTACAAATAATAGCGCTATATCGTTATATGCATTCCTAAAATCAAATTCTTCATGTACAATAATCTGTTGTACTCGTCGGCTCTGTGCGGGCAATGGCTCTATGTCCTCTAGGTAATTCCATTCTCCAGCAGTTACTATCAGATCTTTCGCTTTAACATTATATGTATTGTGTGCTGTGGTCACGACCACAGTTGGCGCTAATAGAGAACCACCACTATGATATATGTAATGCGCCGAATTATCTACTTGTACTTCGCGCAAAATGCCTACCATCCAGGGAAATTCGGCGAATTTAGCTTCATCGTTCTGATAGTTCTTTAATGGTTCGCCAACACCATTTGGATTACGATAGCCACAAGCGAAATTAGATTCCGATAGTGTGGATTCATCAAGTGGATTCACTACAGTGGACATCTATAAAAGTAACAATTAGAAAAATATCATACAAAAATAATAACTTATAATGCCAACCGAATTACCCATATGACAGCAATTTTCTTGATTATTACAAATATTAGCAAAGCGTGGACTGAATATGCCGGAGGCATCCCTAACTATCTCGTTGGATTTGCAAAGTTGCTTTTCTACACAGATCTTGTTGACACCACACACTCTTCTGTGAATCGTTTGTGTATTACTCAAAACACTTGTAAACTCTTGGACTTGTAAACTCAAGTACATTAGTATTATGATAGAAAATGTTGTCATTGTGTAGTCTTGCTTGAAACAGTTATTTTATTCTGACTTTATATTCTTGAGCAACAGTCTTATTTAAAGACGACGTGCATACTTCGTTTATGAACTGCTCGACTATATATAAATTAAATACAATTTGGAAAACCCTAATTAACAGTAAAAGATTATTTATTAAAATTTGAGCAATTCAAATGTCAACCAGTATGATAAGAGACATTCACAAAGTGATCAAGCATTGTAAAATATACCTAAATAAAGTATATAAGTATTTAAAAACAAAAACATGATCGTGACCTATTTACCATTGGTTTAAATCATGTAGATAATAATATATTCTTAAATTGGATTACTAAGAAAACAGAATTATTAAGAAACACATACCGTTTAAAGACACAAATTTTTGTCTTCAACATTCTAAATGATAGCATTACCAATAAAAAATAAACAATTCAGAATGATATCACTTTTTTTTTTTTTTGTCATCTACACCATTTAGAAATGTAAATCAGAACAGATCAATATGAATTCAGAATTTCCATTTGAAATTTAAAAGACATCAATAATTCCATTTAAAATTCAAAACACATCATTTGAAATTCAGAAATTCCATTTGAAATTCAAAAGACATCACTTGAAATTCAGATATACCATTTGAAATACAGAAGACATCAATTTATAATTCATAAATTTCTAAATGAAAATTTCTGAATTTCAAGTGATGTCTTTTGAATTTCAAATGGAATTTCTGAATTTTAAAAGAAAATTTATAAATTTCAAATAGAAATTTCTGAGTTTTAAATAGAAATTTCTGAATTTAAAATGAAAATTTCTTAATTTTAAATGGAAATTTCTGAATTTCAAATAGAAAATAGAATTTCATATGGAAATTTTTGAATTTCAAATGATGACTTTTGAATTTCAAATGGAAATTTCTGAATTTCAATTAGAAATTTCCCAATTTTAAATAGAAATTTCTGAATTACAAATGAAAATTTCTTAATTTTAAATGGAAATTTCTTAATTTCAAATAGAAAATAGAATTTCCTATGGACATTTTTGAATTTCAAATGATAACTTTTGAATTTCAAATGGAAATTTCTGAATTTCGAGTAGAAATTTCTCAATTTTAAATAGAAATGTATGAATTTCAAATGGAAATTTCTGAATATTTAACGGAAATTTCTGAATTTAAAAAAAAACTTTACGAATTTCAAATAGAAATTTCTGAGTTTCAAATAGAAATTTATGAATTTCAAATGAAATTTTCTGAATTTCAAACAGACATTTTTGAATTTCAAATGAAAATTTCTGAATTTCAAATGGTAATTTCTAAATTTCAAATGGATATTTTGGAATTTCAAATGTAAATTTTCTGAATTTAAAATGTCATTTCTGAATTTCAATTGATATCTTTTGAATTTCAAATAGAATTTGTGAATTTCAATTAATGTCTTTCGAATTTTTAATGGAATTTCTGAATCTCAATTGATGTCTTTTGAATTTCAAATAGAATTTCTGAATTTCAATTGATGACTTTTGAATTTCAAATGGAATTTCTAAATTTTAATTGATGTCTTTTTAATTTCAATTGATCTTCTTTGAACTACATTTGTAAATGGTGTAGATATTCAGTTAATATCGAAAAATCATTCATTTCGAAAGCATATCGAAAATGTTTTTTTTGTTTTGTCGAATTCAAAAATTATCGTTCATTATTGTAAAATAGATACAATTTATATTATTTAAATATATTTTATTTAAACGATATTTTCTCTTCCAGGTTCCAACAGCAGACCAATGAGCACATCACAGACGTCGGCATCCATGGGTGCTATGCCACGATTTCTATCGCGTGGTCACACCTACCGCGCTGTAGTGGGCGATACGTTAGTGCTGCCATGTCAGGTGGAAAATGTTGGTAAGTTACAGATTTAATTTAAATTAAATTAATTAAATTAAGAACCTGAAGATGAAGAATACTCTTTGTAATCCAAAAAGTGGTGGACTTGCAAGACGATCTGATATTTATGATATTTAGGTTGCGGATTAAACATATGCAAAGAAACAAAATTACAAAATATGAGTACATCAGTGTTTTCCGACTTACATGACCAAAACTCTTAAACAAAACAAAAACGCGGATTCAAAAAGTTCGATCACGAACCGATCGATTTAAGAAATGTAAAACTTTACTGAAAAACTAAGTGTCTTTGATGACTTTTTTGGATTTTTCAAGGTCATATTTTGTCCTTGAAAAATTTTGGGGAGAATTCAAAATAACGCATTCAATGAAATTTTGCATAACGCGGTTTCAAATAATTCGGTGATAGAACGGTGAATTTTGAAAATTCGATGCTACACAAATCTCTTTGATGACTTTTTTGTATTTATAAAAAAGGCCTTGAAAAATTTTGGAGCCATTATATGAAATAACGCATTATATGAAATTTCATTAAACGCTGATTCAAATATGTTGAATTTCAAAATTATAGGCTCTGCTAAAAGGCTAAACCAATCTCTTTGATGATTTTTTAAGATTTTTTTCAAAATGAGGTTGCAAAAACGAAAAAAATAGTTGTAACGGCCATCTGAGATTTCCAAATTTCAAATTGGTTAATGAGTTATAGAAAATATATGTGTGGTACGTGCAATATTAACATATACACATTCCGTATATTCCTAGAGGTGTTTGAAATTGGTTGTTTACCAAACTAAAACAATTTATAGACCGCATTAGTGGTTGGGAGAACCAAATAAGTTGTTGTAGCAATGAATTGATTGACGCAAAAAATTAGTATACCGATCTACTGTGAAATAAATGTGTGTTTTTTATATTCCAAATTATGTAACAATAAATAAATTAAATATAAATAATATGAACAAATAGTTCACACTTTTTCAACGCAGTTTTAAATAATTAAAATATTTTTTCATGGAATTTTTGCTGTTTATATTTAAAGCCATTTATTATTTCAACACTCGACTGCAAATCATTCGTCATTGAGTTGTCATTAAATAGAGAAACTTTATTTAAATGTTTGCTGTTTATTGTTGAATTTTATTGTGGGCATGTTAATTTGTGAACAGTAAATGAGTGCATAATTTATGGAGAACATGTATCAAATATTGGCGAACAACAAAACGACCTACATACATTACAATAATTTATTTTATAAAAAAAAGAACAAAAAAAATAATAATATTCAGTGCTATTGTCAGTGTGTGATTTATATACAACGGCCATGTAATTTATGTTAACATCTGTGTATTAATCAACAAAATGCTGCACCTGATGACTGCTGTACAAATGGATTTTCAATTTAGGTTGTCTTAAATTTGCAACCACATTTTTTATAAATGAATAACTAACATTTTTTAACTAAAAAAAATGTTGTTCATAAAAGTCCAAATCCATTATTAATTTAATATGAAATCTTACCTCGAAAATAGTTAAGTCCACAAATCTGTCGTAATTCTTTACTAAAATTACTCTTAAAGTAAAAAAAACTTTTTTTATTAGATTTTGTTATTATTAACATTTTAAAAAACATTTTCTTTTAAATATTTTCTTGAATTTAAAAAAAAATTAAACTTTGCTTTCACATACTTAAGAGTAAAAAAAATAGTAAAAAAAATCTTTACGCAAATTTGTCTGAAAGTTAACTTTCAAACTTTATCTTAAAATTTGTTAATATTAATATTCACAGCGATAATTTCATTTTAAAAATTTAAATATTATATTCTATTTATTAAAAAGTTAAAAAATTGTTAAGTATTTGGACAGCGCTTCTTAAATTGAGTACTTTTTGAACTTAACACTGCATATTGCAAGTTAGACCTTCATTTATAATTGCTGTCAAATGTCCTTTCTAAAGGACATGTTACAATGCATGTATTCCAACCATTTTCTCTGTCCATCAAATTAGCTGCCTCAACAAAGTTGACATTTTTTGTTGTATTTAGAAAAAAAACATATTCTGAATTGAATAGAATGAAATTTAATATGCACCACTTGTATAATGCATGTTTGCATATACATGCATGCATGCATTCACATACGTACCCTCGGTTTCTTATATTGCTATTCATCGCCTTTGTTCGCATCCGTCCATCATGTGTGCGCATATTTTGCTCAGTGACACATACTGTCTTCGGTAGATAAGGTATGCAATATAACGTTACCATCATCTAGTTGATGGTGAAGATGATAATCATCGTTGTCTTCTTCATCATCATTATCTGTTACATCATCAACATTGTCACTTTGCTGTCAGGTGACAACTTGCCTAACAAACTAAATTATTGAATGCAATATAAAATCATGTTGAATGTTGCAATTTTGATGCAGATCAGATAACACTTGAATGCACCCAGACTTGCAGATGTGAGTTTGAAATCAATTTAGATTTATTTTTTTTATTACATTTATAATTCAGAAGCTATTTAGCGTATAACTCCATCAATTCATGGACAATTCTAAACCAGTATGAAAGGTTAGGTAACGTGGGAAATTTTGAACTAGAAAAATGGTGATAGTTGACGCAGTTTTAGCTATTATATTTGCTAAAATTGCGCCGACTAAATTATTTGCTGTATTGACGTACAAATATTCATATTATCAAACGGAATTGCTGACATAAAAAAAAATTGCAAATGTGTTCATTAAATTAGTGAATTTCCTTGTTGGATTGATTAATGAATGCAATTAATATCGATTGCTATATTTATGTAAATTATTTTTTTCTGTGTAAGAATTATAAAAGTTATAGTCTGTCTAAGCCGAATATAAATGAGATAATCTACACCTACAAATACAAGTGTACAGAACTTGGTTTTTTTCGGGTACCACAAGTAGGTGCGCATATAAAGTAGGTGCCGGTATAAAGTAAAATTCCCCGCAGATGTAAGTTGTTTTTATGAGATATTCACAGAAATAAAAATTCATCAAAATGATGAATTTATTCATAAATATTATGAACTTTTTCGCCAACTACCAGGTTCATCATATTGATAACACCGTTTATTAAATGACATATTGCATTCATTATATATATGAACTTTTTCATACTCTCGAATATGAATTAGAATCGTCATGTTGATGAATATTAACATAATATCTATGAATAATTTAAAAGTTGTTTGTCAATTGTTAATAATCAATATGATGTGTATTAATTTTTTTTAATATATTGATTGATGAAAATTTTTTACATATTTTTCAAAAAAAAAAGTTATTAGAAAATAATTTGAAAAAATTTTCTTAAAAAACATGTTGTTGGAAAAAATTTTATTAAAAAAAAATTATTCGGATCTTTGTCCGAATAAAAATTAAAAAAAAAAACCATTGTTTTAAAACAATAAAAAAATACATTTTTTTGAGAAGTATAGCAAAAAAAAATTAAAGAAAAAATAGATATTTTGAACCAATTTGGGCTGATGAACAGTTTTTCAATATAATGCACATATATGTTGTATTTCACGTGTATGTTCATTAATATGAGGAAACATATTCATAAAATACAATTCATCATATTGATGAACACTTTTTCGATGGTTACCAAACTTTCATTATATTTATGAACGAATTCATAACATTGATGTCGTTAATCATTAATATTATGAATGGTTCTTCAAAACAATGAATCATGGTTTGAAGAACGGAATTCTTGTAAATTTTTTTCTGTGCAAATGGAATTTCTGAATTATTATAAATGAATTTGAATTTAAAATGGAATTTCTGAATTACAAATTGATCTGTTTTGATTAAAAGTTGAATATTTCTGAACTAAATTTGTTAATGGTGTAGCTCTATATGTACCATTTGTACATACACCGAAAAAAATACTGTATTAAAAATAACTAAAAATGTCTTTAAAATAAATACATATGTATTTGTTTTACGTCCAAAAGCATATGTATTTATATTTACTAAACTGATGTAGTTGTTTTTGTTTAGAAAATTACTACATAATTAAACAGCTTTTCTATATAAAATTTCAATACATATGTATTACAAAACATACACTTTATTTATAGGTCCAGAAATATGTAGAGAAATGACTACATATACCTTTAATTTCACAATAATAGTTATTTTTAAATAAAGTTATGATACTTTGTTGTGATAATTAATTAAAACAGTTTGTGCAATATGTGAATAACGAATTTTCAATACATGGTGTAGTAAAAAATAAGATAAATAGAAGCAAATGTATTTAAAAAAAAATACAAAATGTAGTAGAAATACATTTTTTCAAAACGAAGACATAAATGAAGTATAATTTACTACAGCAATTTTTCGGTGTAGAGGCAAATAAAAATTAAATTATAATACTTTTTGATGAGTTTTTCAGCCGTAGTTTTTTTTACTTAAATTAAATACTTTTTTTTTAACTTATTTTAAAGACATCTTAATTAATGTTATTATGTAGGTCATAACTTTTATAGAAAAAAAAAATTACATAAGTTATAAATTGTACATTTAAAACTAATTATTACGTATGAACTGCAATTAGAAATAAATAAAGAATGTATTAAAAATAAATAATTTATTAATTTGCATATGTTTTACATATATAAAACATAGCTGGACCCGTTCACAGCTTCGCTCGTGCTAAGTTTTTGTAAGTGTAAAACTATATCGTTTTTAAAGTGTGGATACATTTACGCCCCATTTTCCCTTTTTAGTGCATGTCTACGTCTCTTTTTTCCCGCCCACATTGATCATAGTGCCATGCTCCTT
This sequence comes from Dryomyza anilis, assembly GCA_951804985.1. Classification (NCBI taxonomy): domain Eukaryota; kingdom Metazoa; phylum Arthropoda; class Insecta; order Diptera; family Dryomyzidae; genus Dryomyza; species Dryomyza anilis. Next base: position 99,278,149 of record OX638132.1, read on the forward strand.
TTTCCAATCTCGATCACATTCCACGTAGCTATTAAAATTTTTAAAAATTATCCTTTGTTTCGATTTGTACAACTCTGCTCTTAGTAAGTCAGGAGTTTAAGCATTTTTAAAATTTTGTTATATGAGAGGAGTCACGCCCCATTGTCCAATTCCATCCAAATTCTACGCAGGGCTCTCTACTCCCAAAAAACCCATCCTCTTTTTTTGGATTTTATCCACTTAAAAAATCCAAGATTTTTGAAATTTTTTTATTTTATTGATTTTTGAACATTTTTCGAATTATAACTTAGGAAATATATTCAGGGTACAATTTATGTTTTGAAAATTTAAGAATTTGTTATAAACCACCAAATCGAAAATAATTATTTGAACCACTGCTGAATAAAATCTCTGGTGATGATGGTATTGAAATGATTCATATATTATATAAGCCAATATAGGCCTTTATGTAGATCTAAATAAGTTAATGATGTAGTCGCCGAAACCATGGATTTAATTCAAGTCAATTCTATGCCAATTTTTACAGCGGTAGATATTGATTGAATCTAATAGGTTCTGAAGAGTTGTCGTGTTATAAAGAGGACATTCAAAATAGATTTGATCAGGCCTTAGACCGTTTCATTTTCTCCTCCAAATGACTTATTCAGTATATAGAAGAAAACGGCTTCCAGATCCAAGACGGTGAATTTTTTCCACAAAGTATTCGGATTTTTTTTCCAGCCCTGATTCTACGTGTTTAATACAATCTTTTCTTTCATTTTTTTTACCTCTGCTCTTAGTAGGTAAAGAGTAATAGCAATTTTAAGGTTTTTTTTGTATGGGAAGTGCCAAGCCCAATCTATATTTTATCCCCAATCCCGTCTATATTTTACGTGATGATCGGAGTTTTAAATATGAACATTTGATTTGATTTTTATAACTCTACCCTTAGTATGTCAGGAATTATAGCATTTTTAATGTTTTGTTATATGAAAGGTGCCACGCCCCTTTATACAATCCCGCCCACATTCTACATGACGATTCTACTTTTTAATATGCACCTTTGTTTCAATTTCCATAACTCTGGTCAGGAGTTAAGGCATTTCTAAAGTTATGGTTATATGGAAAGTGACACGCCCCTTTATCAAATTCCGCCCACATTTAGAAAAAATATAAACAACAACAAAATACATTACTGAGCCCAATTTCATGATTGTGGCTATCTTACAGATATTTTGAATTAAAAGTTTAGTTTTTCCACGCCCATTTTTGTACCTTAGGATGCAAATTTCGTAGTGCGCTCTCACGTCGAGAAATCAACGCCCTGTTCAAATTTCAAGTTCCTAGGGTCAACTTTAGATCTGAACGATTTTCCGGCTTTTTCTTGGTGTTCATCATACTTTTCTTTTTTCCTAAACCACTCTTGCATTGACAGGAACAAAATACAAAAAGAATCAGGCAAATCCGTCGGTTCGTTTTCCCGTGATGCTCTGGCACACACAGGACATTTCATTTTTATATATATAGATATGCAAATTATTAAATAGAAAGTTTTTTTCTGTAATTTTTATTACATACGTAATAAAAAGTAATAAAAAGCATTTATTTCAATTTTTTATGACGTGTGTATTTAAATTAAATAAAAAAAAGTATTTAAATTAAGTGAAAAAGTAAAATTTTCTTTTCTCTGTGTATGAACCTAATATTCGTCTGAAAATTAAAATATCTGCTATTCAAATAAATATTTGTTTACAAATTTAAAATACTATTTTAATATCAAACTCAATTAAAAGCACATATTTTAAAATAATATTTCCATTTGTCATATTTATGTAATTATTATTTTTTTATTAATTCAAATTTCTCCTTAGTTTAAAGATTATTAAAAAATTTATCTTTTTAAATTTTCGATGAAACGGTTTTTCTGATGTTCGTATTTTCCGCTTACGTAGTTTTAACATCATATTTATTTTGCGAAAATATAAAAATTTAACCGTTTTTCACAACACATATCGTATACGTAACTTGAATTTCCTGTGCAGTTTGGCGCCAACAACAAAATACTTTATGCCATTTTTTTTTTTGTCATATGCAAGAGTAGTTTTGTATCTACTACATGCATGTTTCGGAAAAAAAATAATATAAAACCACTACATTTAAGTATTATGTGCAACATTTTATCAATTCTGCTCTAATTAACAGCAAAAAATGAAACGTATTCAAAAATAGAACAACAAGCAAAGGCAAAGTAGTTTTAAATGCAATATTTTTTGTGGCTTATGAACATATTTTGCCGCACCAAAAACTTTAAAAATAAAAAAAAAAATATTTTTAAAATAGAAACGTAGTTTTTATTAAATAGCATATTAAAAATATATTTTTGGTTTATTTATTTTTCCAAAATTAAACAAAATTTGTTTACCTATGTATTTTATATAAACAAAATCAAATCATGTGGTGTACTAGTTAATTATATTTTATTTATTAACTTATAAAGAATTAAAAAGAATGAAAAAAAAAATCTGACTCAACCATATCATATAATAACGCGATGCAATTTAACAAATAATAGAACGTACACGCAAACAATTCGAACACGCACTCAATTTATTTCAGATATAAAAAAAAAATAATAATACAAATAGCAATTTCATATAATATAAAAAATTCCACGAATAACAGATTTCAATAAAAAAAAAAGATATTAAACAGAAAACGATTTTTCCACTAAAAACGATTTTCTATTAAATAGAAAATTTTGCAGTATTATTATAAATTCGTAGGTGGAACCATAAGAAAATGGAAAAAATGTAAAACAAAATGCTGTCCATTGTCCAGCATTTTGTTTTTGCAAGCTTTAAAAATTTTATGGCGATTTGGGGGCAACAGAAATAATCAAAAAAGCAATGCCAAATATAAATGTTTTTATTTGTTCGTCTAGGCGTAGTGTTGGCCAAGATAGTCTACATATAGCAGACAATTGTTTACATGTTGACAATTACGAAATATATATTAAAAAAAATGTTTAAGAAACCAAGACAATATGTAGCGTATGTGCGTTGGACTGCGAACTGAAATGTCACATGTTCAAACCTGGTCTGGTGCTAACAACATCTATTCAAAGAAAACATTTTTCTCTACAGCGTTACCTCACGGCAGACAATGGCAAACCTCCGTTCTGATTCGCGGGACCTCTACTTTTAGTACAATTAATTCAATAAACGAAATTTAATGGGACTATACCATAAAAAGTAAAAGTAATACTTATAGGTCTTGCTATTATATTTAACAGGGCGCAATATTAAAAATTAATGCTACAAAAACTATGACTTGGATTGTACCATAAAAAATAAAATTAATACTTACACCCAAAGTACGAATCAGTTGGAGCAACCGTTTTTTTTTTGCGAACCGACCCAATAAACCAAAAGACACGTAAACGTGCCGTATACGTTCCTTATTTACGGGCATAAAGACCGTTTACGGCAGCCGTTTACGGAACGTAAAGCAACACGTTTTACATATGAAATGAAATTTAAAATGCGGCCCCTTCCGGAAATGCCCCGTAGGTACGGCAATAAAACGTGAATGCGTGAACGTATTTACGGGCCGTAAACGGAACTTCTTTACGGTACTTTAAAGCAATGAATGAACGTAAAAGACACGTAAATACGGCCTGTAAATGGAACGTATAAAAGGAACGTAAAGGGAACCTAAATACGGCACGTAAATAGGCCGTATAAAAGGCACGTAAAAGGAACGTAAATGCGGCACGAAAACGGGACATAATGCGTATGCGTGCCATATGTAAGGCTTTATGTAAAATCAAAATTTTATAATTGCAGAAAAATACATTATCTGGGCATAACTGAAAGCATGTTTTCAGCATTCTTTAGATTGCACCTTTTGCCATTCATGTTGTAACTAGAAAATTTTATATATCAATTATTATTTATATTTTTATTATTTCGAATGAAAAATGTTTTTCAATTATGAAGAATGATGAATTATAGTCATACAAATATTTCTTTAAGCGTATTTTTAGCAGTATTTACGGTAGCTGTCGTTTCTGAGCCGTAATAACGTGCATGTAGCGTTGCCGTACTTTGCACGTAAAAATGTTTTTTTTTGTATTTTTAATCGAATTTACGGTAACAGGCGTTTTTGTACCGCAATTACGTGGCCGGAACGGTGCCGGTTTTTGTACGTAACAATTTATATCCGTATCTACTACCATATTTACGACTATACCCGTATTTAACACGTAATATTGTGCCGTAATGTCACCGCAAGAACGGGCATACCCGTTCTCACAACCGTGTTTACGTTTCAGTCCGTATCTGTGTTTATTGGGGATTTATTTAGTTCTGTCAACATTCGACGGTGTTTAGTTGTGGTAGCCAATTTAAGTACACGAAAACAGCCAATTTAAACGAAGTCAGTAGCAAAACGTTAGGCGGATTTTTTTCGATTTGTCATACTTCATCGATAATTGCCGACAACTCCTTGTAACGCGTTGGAGCGAAAGTACTGCGTATAGAAATACAACAGATGGAAACCAAATACCAAAAACTTTGCAGAATAGTATGTCTCTTGTAGAATAAACTATATTTGAGTATGAAAAAAGCAAACAGTAAGAAATTAAAAGTCCTTAAAACAAGTTCAAGTCCCCAACACAAAAAGCCGTCCTGCTTTAGCATCATTTTTCTACAAAACAGCGGATTGCTGTTAATAAATATTGGTTGCTACAACCTAATGTTATATCATTTAGTCAATATAACAAACTATGTGGTTACGCTTCTTACCATTGTTTGCCACAAATGATTTTCAGTAAATTCAAACTACATTTGGTAGATGCAAATGCATTTTCGTTGAAGCAACTGAACCCCAAGCAATTATTTTTCTGTGTGTATAGGTCTTGCTATTATATTGAACAGGGAGAATTATTAAATTAATGGTATAAACATACTATTATTTTTTTTCTTTGAATATTGTACATTTATTCCACGTTCATTTTACTTTATGATCAGGAAAACTAAAACTTTATGAAAACTAAAAATGTATGAAATCTAAATAGTTTATGAAAACTATAAAATTTAAATGGACTATACCATAAAAAATTGAATTACGTATCAATTAATACGTATAAGTCTTTACTCAAAAAAAAAACAATAGGTCAATAGGACAGTTATTAACTTAAAAGTATACAAAAAATAAATATTTTCATATAAGCATAAAAACTATTTAATACCAAGCATTTAATAGTATGTTGTTGTATTTAATGATATTTACCCATTAAAATAATAATATACCCTATTGAATAATTTTAATAGCAAAAAACCATTGATTTTATAGTATTTTTTTGTAAGTGTTGCTATTATATTTGACAGCGTACATTATTAAATTAATGGTATAATTAAAGTATTTTAATAATTGTTTGAATATCGTTGTTCTTTTCTATGAAAATATCAAGTTTTTTTGTGGGAGTACACGACATGTTGTATTTTCATAAATAGTTTACATAATTACAATATTTATATAATACACTGAACTAATAATATATCTACATCAATATTAAACATTATTCTAATCATTCAGCACTATTCTGCTCTTTTGTATTTTTTATTTCATTTATTTTTCATCTACATTCTTTGGTGTTTTTGAAATCGAAATAACAACAGAAACACATTGGCGCACAAACTGCTGCCAGGTGGGCGGCACAATTTTTCATCGACAGACACACAAAGACACCAACGCACATGTAGACAATTTGTAGTAAAACTACACAACGGTTCAAAAATGTCAAAATTACATAAAAGAAAAATCAGAAAAAATGTATTTTGTTGATACTTTTTAGGTACCATATAGTATGGTTAAGTGCTGACCATGCCAAAGGTTTTATATTAAACAGCGCAACGTAGGGGAGCTTGAAGTATTTTGTGATGCCTATACTAACAATAAGAGCGAAATGTAAAAGAAGAAAAAAAAAACAAGAAATCCATATCAATTCCCCCTATGCTTTTTCAAGTGATATTTGCCATCCCGGAAATCACTGTAGCCTGTATAAGCTCGTCGAGGTGACAAAACCCAGAAGAGCAACCGAATTGAATGCATTTCGAGACACTTCCGGTATAACGGGTTTTTGTTATTTTTGTTGGGGAGAAATTGACTTTAGCTTTTTACACTTTTGTCTGATTTTTTTTGCGTTTGTATTTTTTGTCAATATTTTTGTTAGTATAAATCCCAATAGGGCTTGGTTTGCGACAACGTTCAATTAAATGATTTCTGTTTTTCTGTTGACCCTAAAAAAAAAAGGAAAAGCTCCATCATCTAAAAATGAAAATGAAAATTGGTATTGCGTTGGGACTTTTTGCAGTAATGGCGTAGCCGACTAGTGAGAAAGGGTTTAGTTCAAAAGATGTGAGAGATTATAATTAAGATCGACTATCTGACATAGAGCTCAGTCGGATACAAGTGGGAATATTTTGCTCCATATGTGTTTCTAATAGTTTCGTAATGTGTTTTTTGAAACGTATCAGCTAAGATTTGTCTCAAATTGATAAAGCTAAGACTTTTGCTTTAGAGAAATTAACTATAATTGGAAATGTGTTACATTTGTTACATTTTTCAGTAGTAAAAAAAACATTTCCCTTTGTATAAAAAGAAGCCCTGTGTACTAAGCTTACTCCACAAAGTGTACAAAGCTTACTCCACTTTTAAGGCGACTTAATGTAGTGTATTTAATTTGCAAACATATAACAAGTAGCGTTTTCAATACACAAAAGGCAATGTGGTTTTTTTTATAAAAGAGGTATTTAATTCCCTTTCCGTATTAACGTTTAATACGTGAATAAACATGCAACATACAAAAGATGCAATAACCTCAAAACGACTGGTATACAGTGGAATAGATATTTAAAATATATAAAATTCAAGAACATTTTTATATTTTTGTACTCTTAAAATAAAATATAAATATATCTATTAACTAATTTAAATTCGGAAAAATACCATTAAACCAAAAGTTTTTTTACTATTAAATTTAGTTAATAGGATAAATTATTATTTTAATAGGTAAATACCATTAAATACTCCAAAATACTATTAAATTGTTTTAGAGTTTATTTAACAATATTTATTTTTTGCACCGTAGTTCAGAAACTTTTTCATCGGCCAAAACCCTGTACCTTTCGATGTAGTGATTAATTTTGAATGCCGTTTGATTGGAAATTGATGAAATATGTTTTTAAGATACTAAAAATAAAAATCGACCGATTAGATTCCGCTGAATAATTAACCAAAGTTGATTTCCTTTTCCATTTTTAGTATATACAACATTTTTTTTACTATTTTGCATTATATTACTATTTAGAATGACTCAAAAATATATTTTTTTGGTTTGAAATTTTGAACCTCTGAAAATTAAAAACCAGTTGGGAGGTTAGATCACATGGGAAATTTTAAAGTAGGTGTAATTATGATAGTTAGGATTATCAAAATTATAGTCGGTCTAAGCCGGCTATAAATACCCTACACATATGTGTGGTTACCATTCAAAGTGATATATAGGTCACCAGGGTATACGAATCCTGAAAATAACTACAAACATTCAATCGCTGAAGAATTTCCATTCATTTGATACCCATATTTACAAATGGGTAGGTGTACCGAATTTCGATTTTTTTTTTTTTGTGAACCACAAGTCCTTTTGCCGGAAAACATTATTATAATGTATTTGAGCATGATATCAATATACATTTGACCAAAAAAGTTTACTTAAGCACGTATACATAAAAATTGATCTTTATATGTACATTTTATATGAGGTATTTGAACATAAGTGGTCGGATCATAGGTCACAATGGACCGATCTCGCACATACAGCGTAGGTACATTAGTAATCTAAGTTATAAGTTTCATTTATCTAGCTCTTCAATTTTAAAAGTAGTAGGGATTTCAACAGACAGACAGACAGACGGACAGACAGACGGACAGACGGACATCGCTAAATCGACTCAGGAGGTCATGCTGATCAAGAATATATATACGTTTCCATACCGGAGATGCTTCTTTCTGGGTGTTACAAACGGTGTACCAAACTGAATATACCCTTTCACTCTTAGTGTAGGGTATAAAAATTAAAATTTACGAATTGGTTTTTTCACTTTGAATTCTAATATCGTCGTGAGTTTTAAAGATATTGCGCTCAGGTTTTCAAATACTCGATATTTTATATATATTCTTCAAACACAAAGTATTATCATACTTATTTATTTTGGGTGCTATGGAAGAAATAAGAAAAGTCTATTTTTTCAAAATTTCGATTATGAACGTTCATAAATTATGCCAGTTAAAAGCCAAAATTTACTTCAAGTCATAACTGCATGAATACTATTTCACCCCATACCCAATCTTACTTCCGGGAAGTTCCGACCATGGCCGCAGAAGCGTTATAGCTTAAAGTCGAAATTTTTGGATTTAAACGTTATCTACCAAAAATCTTCAAACGTTTTTACGCTGAAATTGATTTTAACATATATATCAAAATTAATACCCTTTCACATCATTTCCACTTTTACTACCGAATAGTGGGGACCCTGACCGATTGCGGGGTTATTACTGAATTAAGTCTAAATTTTTGACTTTTAACGTTCATAACTCAAAACTTTTAAAAGTATTTCAGGCGAAATTTACTTTAGCTTAGCTGATTGAATACCCTTTCAGTCGATACCAAATATTCTGCCAAATGGTTTCTAAAACAGCTTTCAAAAATAATCACTACATCAAAAAATACAGAGTTTTGCCCGATGAAAAACGTTTCTGAACCACTGTGCGAAGGTAAACTACGTTACTCGTACCTGAAAAACTGGTATAAAAAAGGCAATACTTTAGAAGAGTTAAATGTGTGAATCAAATGCATTTTTTTTAAATGCTTAAGTATTAACTGACTGAAATAAAGAATGATAGATAAAATAGAGAATAAGTGCGAGTGCTATAAAATGAACGAAAACTTTTTAATCCAATAAATGAAATTAATTGTCATCGTGTGAGTTTGTGTTGTTTATATGGAGCATAGCATAAAATCAAATGTAATCTCGGTAATACACATTTCTATATCCTATAAAAGTATATATGTATTGAATTTACACATAGAAAAAGCAAATTAAAAGCGGATATTGTTGAAGATTGATTGCATTTACAGTAACTGTCTGTTTGGCTGTCTGTTTTTCCGTCTGTGTTTCAGATTTACCGTATTTACCAGGAGTAGATACATACGAGTCTGGTGATATCTGCACCATATGTTAAAATCTTAACTTTGTTTTGCACCGGAAATTAAGTTTTATTGTAAATAGCAACTTAATGAAATTTAATCGCCACTGAAATAATTACATGTTACTTTTTTTTTGTTATTGCAAATAATGTTATTTATGTTTTTGTTGTTGACAAAACAAATGGCACTTGGTTGTTATTGATGATGGTGTTTAATGGTTTATTATTTTGTCCTAGGATATTTTGTTCAAATTTTATTTTATTTTTTAAATCGACATTTAGCGCAACTTCTATTATAATTAATTATATCAAATGTAGCAAAACATGATCCTAGTTGCATTTAATTTACTTCGCATTCGATTTGCAAAATGGTACTTGATATGAATCCAAAATAAGCCATCAATGCATTATAAGATTATAACAAATACACGCAATTTTTATCCCAACGGGAAATATAAAAATAAATTAGGCATATTTTAGTATTTCTGAAAATACAACATTCATAAAACATTTGTTTTTTCCCGCTGGGATAAGGTATATACATACACGCAGAGAAAACATACCGATCCTCACATTCCATAACATGCTATGTCTAAAGAGTTAGTTTTTCAAAGTTTTTTTGTAATTCTTTTGGTATTCTAAAACAGATACAAAGACTTCTTTCACTGTTTACCCAAAAACTTAAAAAGCATTTTTATAAAAAAAAAAATAATATTGGCAATATACTTAAATATACTAAGTCCAAAATGAATTCTAGGTTTTTAAATTAGTTTGATTTATGTTATCAATGTTATGCAATAAACATGATATCATCAATGACATGTCAAAGGGGCGAATGTGCATTTTTAAAAATGTTGGGAAATAAAATTATAAAGTTTGAAGTACTTTCAAATTTTTTATTTTAAATTTTTGTTTTTTTTTTGTTATTTTGGTTGGGCTTACTGAATTATAAATACAGATTTTGTGTGGCTATATCTTAGTGAAAAAAGTATATATAAGTGATATACGACAATGTATTATTAAAATCAAAAATGGTATTACATTTGCAAATATATTTTTTTTCTTTGATGTATCAATGCAATTATAAAAACAAAAACGTCAATAGTAATAAAAAATAAAACCTGCAACTCTCCTGAAAATTGGCTCCGAAAGTCACGGCAGCAATCTTGCGTTACGCGCGGCAAACTACGAGGCACAGTAACTCTGGCATTTGTGTTTTTATAAAGTACTACATACGAACGTGACCTGCCTTCATGTGTTTATACGTATTTTTGCTGACTCTATCCCAGCGGGAATTTACTAAAATACTTATTGCATTGTAGCAAGAAAAGATCTAACTGCACTCAAAATAAATAATAATATAATAGTTTGGAGCAACAGTCCTATATAGAACTTCGGCCGAGCTCTCTCACCATTTTGAGCTGTGCGTGTTATATTTGTTCTCAAAGTGGTGGCACCTAAAGTTTATTGCCGAATCCGAACGGCGGGTGAGAGTTTTTCATAGGCAATGGTTTTACTCTCGTAGGTTTGCCATTTACTGACGAGAGGTCGCGCAGTATAGAAAAATGTTTCTATGAAAATATGTTGTTAGCCCCAGTCCAGACTTGAACCGAGGACCTTTCGGATCGCAGTCCAACGCACTAACCACTGAGCTACCGCGGCTACACTCAAAATAAATACTTAGCTATTAATAGTAAACTCTGATTGCTAAATTTTAGAAAACTTTAAATAGTAATTACATCATCCTTTCATTTCACATAGCTAACAGTTTGCTAGAAAGCTAGTGTGTATACGAACAGGTCGTGTCATTGCTAAGCATACTGACGACACAGCAGCTAATTAGTCTATCATTCGTAGACTGTTTTTTTTTTTTAACAATTGATTTAAAAACCAATATTTCTTCTTAGTAATAATAATGCACACATGAAAGATGGCAATAGTTAGTGAAATGTTAATGCACAAAGGAGAAGGCAAAAAAATATATATATAATGAGTTAGTAAAACGTAAAATATAGAAAAATTAAAATCTATAGATAAATACGTAATACAAATGGAATATGATTTTGAGTTAACAGCAAAAAAAAGAGTTAAAACATCCAAAATTGTCTGCTCTAATAGCAAGTTATTTATAATAACATACTTTCGTTTTCTGTTCCAGCAAAAACCGGCACTTTCCTCTTTTCAACAAACATATTTGCTATTTTAGCAACCTTTTTTACTACTGTTACTGATTTTTTATTTTGCGTATAATCCTTTTATATTTTTTAATTAAATTATTGTAATAAATATCAGAAAAAAAATATATATATATATAAGTGAAAAAAAAATTGTTTTTTTAGTACAAAACATATTTTTTTTTGTTCAGAAAAATGAAATATTTAGTGAAAACTGAACTGTTAGTGAAAAATGAATTTTTAGTTAGAAATGAATTTTGAGTGAAAAATTTAATTTTGATTGCATAATTAAATTTTTAGTGAAAAATTAAATTTTTAGTGAAAAATTAAATTTTTAGTGAAACATTAAATATTTAGTGAAAAATTAAATTTTTAGTGAAACATTAAATATTTAGTGAAAAATATAATTTTGGGAGAAAATTTGAATTGTTAGTGATATATTGAATTTTGTGTACAAATTTTAATTCTTAGTGAAAAATTTAATTATTAATGAAAAATTAAATTTGTATTGAAAATTTGAATTTTTAGTGTAAATTTGAAATTTAAGTAAAAAATTGAATTTTGAGTGAGAATTGAACTTTGATTAAAAAAATTGAATTTTGAGTGAAAATTTAAATTTTTACTGAAAAATTTAGTTTTGGGTCAAAAATTGAATTGTTAGTGATATATTGAATGTTCATTTACACATTTTAATTCTTAGTGAACAATTTAATTTTAAGTTACAAATCAAATTTTAGTGTAACGTTATTTATTTAATTTGTAATTTTAATGACAATTTGATTTGTTTGCGAAAAATTTAATTTTTTGATAAATAACTTAATCTTTTTCCCGCTGGGTGGAGCAAATACTTGCAAAAACAAATAAATAATGCGCACATAAAAACACGTACACATTCATATAAACTTTGCAACATGCAGCAGCTCACATTTTTATTGTTTTCGATTATTATTGAATGTTTATCATCATAAAATAATTTGTTGTTTTTTTGCTCCCTACCGTTCGACGTTCGTGTTGTTTATATGGAGTGAAATTCATCTCCATTAGCAATAAAAGCAGCTCTTGTCTTTATTATTGTGTTTTAGCTGCGTTGGACAGACTTTTTTTTGATATGCATGAAATTGAATAGGAACATTTAAAATAATAAAGAACAAAATCTACACAGATAAAAATAAAAAAATGTAAAATTTCAAGTTTCAAAAAATTCAACTTATTGCTATAATTTTTGCAATTTTAAATTTATAAAAAAACATATTTTCAATTCTAATTAAAAAAAAAAAACTATATAATACTAGAAAATGGTGTTGACTACAAACGCTAGTAAAATTATTCTAAGTTCATAATCGGGAACTGATTATTGAATTACAAGTTACTTTTTAACATGTTCAATTCATGTTCATTTCAAACTTAATACTGTAAATATCCACTAGGGAATTAAAAGTTATGTCCTCGTTGTGGAAACATATTTTTTTTAGTTCATAAATAATAAAAAAGAAAAACTATTTGTTGTATTTATAAAAAAATACATTTTAAAATTTATGGTTTGCTTCCTTAAGCCTTAATCAGCGATTTTTAACAATTTCGGAATCTATCGTGTGATTTTTTGTTTGAAAATTGCGCACAAGATTAATACTCGACGTAAATATAGCAAATATAATTGCTAAAACAGCGCCGACTACATTATTTAAATACAAATATAATAATGTTCAATACACAAATTATTTTATGTTATATTTAACTATAAAAGATCATATTTTCTATGGCCCACTTATTAAAAATATAGTACAACGTAACCCCTAGATGTCTAAAAATGAGCTCTGAATTCAAAGTAATAATATTTGAATTTCCGTATTTTAAGAACCGATTTTAGCGGAGTTTTAAAGAATTATTTGTGTTATTTATTCCATTATATTTTATTTGAAATAACTTTTAGCCAACTATAAAGTGCAGACCCTATATATTCGTAAATAACTGGAATAAACTCATGAAAAATAGCTAAATAGTGTACTAAAATTTTTCCATTTAAAATATATTTTTGCCCTTTTATTTCATTAACAATTTCTTTTTTAGCAAAACTTTTTGCAAAAACCTTTACTTTATGTAAAACATTTTCTTATCTACAACAATCTGTTAATAAATTTGTTCTTACATCGCAGACAGACATATTTTAGAGCATTATCAAAATCAGCATATTTCCAAATGTCTTTTGAGGAAAATTCGCTTTTCAAAGCAGAGGAAAAATACAAAAAATAAGCAGCAAAAAATCATTGTACAAATATGAAAAACTAGAATCTGTTAAATGATGTCGCATATATTACGGCGTTGAGGTCTCGTCCCCGCTTTAGTCGTTCGACTATAAAAACATGCATAAAAATATGTCAAAAACTGTAAAAGTAGAAACTTACAGAATGTTCGCAGCTCATCTTAAGAGCAGAAGACGAGCAGGCTTTTGAAGTCTAAAATCTGGCACTTGTATGAAGAGAGAGAGATCTATGTGTGCAGTGGTATGGAATGAAGTTACTTCATATGAGTTTGGGCTGCGACTGTGTTATAAATGTCTTCACATTTTCCAAGCAATTTTGCGCACACATTACTTGCTCTATTTTCACGACTATTAGGAATGTTGCTCGAGTGCGACAGTAATAAAAACCAAAACCATGATAAACTGATTTACTTCAAGTTATTCTTCATCTTGTGCTACCGTTTCTTTCTATTATTCTACATCTTATTCAAAATCTTATTCTGCCTCAACAGGAAATTTCGTACTTTTGTGGCGACGCGGCTCAAATGTTCTCACCGCCTCGAACATCATGGTGACAAGGGATGAACGCATAAGACTGATAGATGGTTATAATTTAGAGATATCCGATTTAGAGCCACAGGATGCCGGGGATTATGTGTGTCAAATCAGTGACAAAGTAAATCGTGATCAAGTGCACACAGTCGAAATATTGGGTAAGTGCGAAAAACTCTCCGATTTAAGGAAAAGACATTAATTAAAAATTATGAATTAATTGCTAATCATTTGGGCTTTTAAGTTGTTTCTCTTTAACACTTTTAATACGATTTTATAATCATTAATAAGCCTGACTTAATACCATATTTAACATTTATCCTTTTCTATTTAATGCCATCTCAAACAAAAACAGTACCACCCAGTGTACGCGCCATTCCCACATCCGGACAGTTGCAGGCACGCAAAGGCGGTCCCATTACCTTGGAGTGCAAAGGCTCCGGCAACCCAGTACCATCGATATATTGGACTAAAAAGGTTGGTACCTACCACTTGTAATTGTGCACAAAAAGTTGAAAGTTTGCCGCCATAAGCAGCACATCAGCAATTTATTTTAATGATTTTCCGGCAGACAGTTGAAAAGACGTTGATCTCGAAATACTTTGCCAAGTTCTGTACCGACATTCAGTTGTCCATTTAAATTTGTTTCGCCCAGATTATGAGTGAATTTGAAAAGTTAGATTACTTACAATTTGTTTTGTTATTTTGGTGTGGATTGACTTTGTCTTTAGACATAATTATCAGGCATTATATGGATTTTGCTAAGGATTTAAACTAAAATGCTGCTGTTAATTACTACAAAATAAACAAAAATTTATGCAAAACAACGAAACGTATTCTTAGCTTAACATTTAAATGCATTAATTATGGCATAAATACTGCTTTTGAAAGTTTGCGTACAAAACAAAACTTTTTAATCTGCATTTTACTTTTCTAGTGCATTTTCTTAATTCCATTAACTTTGGTACATCCATAGATGTATTTAGCAAAGGCATTTACTATTAAGCAAAAGAGTAAAAAACAATAACTAATTGCCTTAAGAGCATCTATTCTATACAACTTTTTGCTATAAACCTATCAAGTAAACAGTAGGCCATTGTTTGGCACAAATAAGGGTTTTCGCAAAATTAGGACTTTTGAAAATACAAAAACACACATATTCGTTATATCAGTTTTGACCATCGTAATGTTGTACTACAATAGAGCTTTTGTTTTCTAAGTGAAAGCAAAATTTAGAATTATTTGGTTTTAATGCAGTTAATAAAGATTTTTCTTACATACAAGGATAATGCAGTATTATAATTATTTGTTGTATACTCAATAGATTGATTTACATTAAAGCTGCACAGAGAAAATACATTTTTTGTTAAAATATTTTTTCAAATCAAATTATTTGGTTCTCACAAATGACAAATAAGTTTATTATAGTCCAAACTAAATGGTAATATGTTGGAATACAACCAGTTAGCACAATTTCACAAAAATATGGTGCGTTTCGAAGTGAAGTTGGCTGCAGAAGCGGTGGTTGTATGAGCTAAATGATCAAAAATCGCACGACGCATTCATAAAGGGTGTAGGATAAGGTAGAAAGATTTTGTATAAGATCTTTGGTATTCCGTACAATTGGGAAATATATTCGGAAACAACACGTACAGGAAAATTTTGACACTTGTTTAATAAAAATTGTGACTACCTAGTGATCAATATTTTACTTTGATAGAAAAATGAATTGAAAGTATTTTAAGGGTCTACAAATTGTCTACAAGTGTTCTACCAGAAAGGTCGCACTTTTTTAGTATTTTATTTAAATATCTCTTGAACTAGAAATTGACGAAAACTTAGGATTTTTTTCAGAATTTTAAAAAGGGTCCTATTTAAGGACCACAATTTTGAAGTGCAAGGATAATGACCACGGGCCACATGTTACCGTTTAGAAATTACAACTTAATTTTTCTAAAAGCTTGTTCTATTAGCTTTAAAACGAGCCATTAACGGAGTTTCTAGCATTTCTAGTTCAAGAGATATTTAAATATGAACAACAGTACAAAAGTGATTTTTGGGACTTTTTTTCCAACTTTGAGCCACTGTATCTCTGGAAGTAGTGGTCGGAAAAAATAAAAAAAAATTGTTTAGTGCATGTCTCGATACCCTTTATCAGTTGCCATTGAAATCGAAGAAGGTGAGTTCCAACCGCTGGTCGATACAGTTTATAGTTCACACGACTTCGATAAGCCTCACAGAATTCAGTCAAAAATATTTTTAGTTGAACCACGAAATTCATAAAAATTAGTTTGCAGAAATATATAATAATAATAGTTTGGCGCTACAGTCCTGTAAAGAACTTCGGCCGAGCTCTCTCACCATTTTGAGCTGTGCGTGTTAAATTTGTACTCAAAGTGGGGGGACCTACAGTTTATTGCCGAATCCGAACGGCGGGTGAGAGCTTTTCATAAGCAATGGTTTTACTCTCGTAGGTTTGCTTCTCATAAAAAAGTTTCTAAAAGTGCAATAAAAAAAAATACTTATATTCCAAAACGTTGGTTACTATGTAGTGCCTGGAATGTACCGATATATTGTAACTTCTCCAAAAAAATTATTAATTTTTTTCAATCGGAAGGTAGTATCATTTCAGGTTTTAATTACAAACATAAATTGTTGAAAAATCGAACATTTATAGATAAAGTTTCATGAGTATCGAAAAATCGAAAATAAAAAATTTTAGTATTCAGTTGAAGTTTGAGACCTGAAAATTTCGATGATTTATTTAATAAAATATTATATAATTCTATCTACGAATTGACGGTCATTAGTATGAAATTTGAAAATTAAGAATGCAGTTCTATGTCAGGAATCAGAAATGGGACTTTCAGTGACATAAGGGTAGTTATACACATACAATGTAATCCATATCCCTAGTAGAAAATATTATTGAGCCATAAATAGGCACTGATAATTAAATTTGTTCCTTCCCCAACCAATTATACATTTGATAAGGGCATGTTGTAGTCGCTGTAGCTCAATCGTTAGTGCGTTGGACTGCGAGCCGAAAGGTCCCCGGTTCAAGCCTGGACTGGGGCTAACAACATCTTTTCATAGAAACATTTTTCTATACCGCGCTACCTCTCGGCAGTAAATGGCAAACCTACGAGAGTAAAACATTGCCTATGAAAAGCTCTCACCCGCCGTTCGGATTCGGCAATAAACTGTAGGTCCCACCACTTTGAGTACAAATATAACACGCACAGCTCAAAATGGTGAAAGATCTCGGCCGAAGTTCTATACAGAACTGTAGTGCCAAACTATTATTATTATATGTCTATGTCTAGACTAATAGGATAAGTTTCTATTAGAGAAAAAAAACATAGAAAAATACAATGTTGGTATTACTATTTAATAAATTCAAAGAACCCAACGGAATTCCAATCAAAATTTGCAGTTTTTTGTTTAGTCCGAAATATGCAATTTTATGTATATATTTTATATATATTCTGAAATATCATGAAGTTCTTCAATTGTAAATCATTTTAATAATAACATAGAAATTCTCTCCTCTTCTTTAACTAATAAAAGGATATTTTCACACCAAACACTGTTTTAGCTGTTGATAAAATATATGTAAATATGTATTTTTTAATCCTAAAATCAATACACGACCTGGGTACAAGTCAATCCAACAAAAAGCATAAATCACTGTCTATCAGAGAACATGAACAAAGACCAAAACCAAAAACCAGCAAAAATTCCGGAAAAGTACAACGAACCGGCAAACTGGTGTTAGTTTGGCTGGCATTGGTGCTGCCAATGAAGTCAATATGTCATTTCCGAAACAGGTGAACAATGAGGTGAAATGTCAATGACACTCACTCGGTACACTGTACTGTACAGTACAGTACTATATTCTTCATGTAATTCTAAATCAACATACAGACAAAGTCCTTGTACTCTGCCAAGCCGTGTGCATAACAATATTTCACTGGAAATAACGAACGAACGAATGAAGGAATGTTTTGGACTACTTGCCAAAACATACGAAAATTACATGAAAACAACATAAATCCTGAGCAGCATTTGGGGACCCGGAACTGAAATGACACAACACCTTAACCCATTGCAAACCCTCAAATTCTTGTATTTGCAAATATTAATGTGCAACGTGACATCGTTGCATAATTTCAAATATAGCATGTCCCTTGTATATGTCCATTGTTAAAATGTATAGGGATTAGAATTAGAATTAATATATGCTATAGAACATAAAATATATAGAGCTTAATTTATATATAATATTCAAAAAAATTGTTATATTATTTTGTGGTTTTCGCAATTAAACCTAGCACCTTATCTAGCCTTTGCCTTTGGCCTTTAAATGATTTACATGTTTTAATCTTTACACTTCATACTTTTTCGTTTCGTTTCGTTTCTTTTTACATTGTAGAGCGGCGCTGGCAAATCCTCAGCACGCATTGGCGATGGTCCAATTTTGACATTGGAGAAACTCGAACGCCAACAGGCTGGAGTCTATCAATGCACCGCAGACAATGGAGTCGGTGATCCTGTGACAGTTGATATGCGACTGGACGTGCTATGTAAGTATCTGAAATGTGACATTTCATTTGAATATTTGGCAAATATTTTTACGGACAATTTATGCATTATGCAGCATGTTAAAGTGATGTTTTATGCAACTATATAAATTGTTTTTAAAATTAATTTTTCTATTTCAAAAATAAAAATAAAATAATTCCATAAACAACGCATAAATCATTGCGTTGAAAAACACATTAAACTGCCACACAATGTGTTGACGTTGATATGCATCGCAGATATATTCGCAAATAAATTAGAACGTTAACAGTATAGAAAAGCAAACACCAAACCAAGAAAACTGAAACGCAGACAAGATGCTGAAATTGAAAAGAAATCGCATGCGAGATATGCAAATAACTACGCAGCAACTCATGCAAGATATAAAGTGACTAAACTCAAAATATATATTTGAAATAATTCAATTATAATAAATTCAATTTATCGCAAAATTCAATTTATCGCAATAAAAATAATTTTTCACAAAAAATTCAATCTCTCATTAAAAATTCATTTTTTCACCAAAAATTAATTTTTTTACTAAAAATTAAATTTAACGAAAATTTAATTTTTTGCCATAAATTAAATTCTTCACTAAAAATTCAATTTTTCACTAAAAAATTCAATCTTTCATTAAAAATTCAATTTTCACCAAAATTCAATTTGTCACTAAAATTTCAATTTCTCACTAAAAATTAAATTTTTCTCTATAAATTAAATTAATTCAATAAAAGTTCAATTCATCACCAAAAAATCAATTCTTCCATTTTTCACTATAATTCAATTTTCACTAAAAATTAAATTTTTCACTAAAAATTATTCACCAAAAATTATTCACTAAAAATTAAATTTTTCACTAAAAATTCAATTTTTCACTAAATATTAAATTTTTCACTTAAAATTAAATTTTTCACTAAAAATTAAATTTTTCACTAAAAATTAAATTTTTCACTAAAATTACAATTTTTCACTAAAAGTTCAATTCTTGACAGAAAAACATATTTTTGCACTAAAATTTAAATTCCTCATTTGAGTTGAGTCTTTTTGTTTTCAATGGGTCGTATGTATGTAAATTATATGTCGTGCGTGTGTGAAATAGCAGTATCAACAGCCAAGTTGCATAATTCAGTTTATATTTCAAATACGTTGTTTTCTCAAAAAAACAAACAAAAATTGCTTTTGGTTTTGCTTCACTTACTTCAATACAATTTAGTAGTACTTGTATTTTACAACTTTGAAATAAAAAATAATTCAAATCGATTTTGTCATTGAGTCACCGATTTATTTTCTTGTATTTCAAGTTATTTGTAAAATGCAAGAATTTCATTATACATATTATTTTTCCTTTTGTTTTCTTATTTATATTTTCTTTGTTCCACATTTAATGTATTTTTTTGTCTTTTATTTGCAGATCCACCGGATATACAAGTGGAAAAGTCATGGATACATTCGGGCGAAGGATTTGAAGCAAAACTTGTGTGCATTGTATATGCAGATCCGGTTGCAACGGTAACTAGTTTTGGAAATTTTTTATAGCATGCCTTTAACTGCATTTCAGACATGTCTTTTTTTAAGTGAAGTCCAACTAGAGCATTTTATAGAGTTTTAATTGAAAGTTGATTTATCTTTTGTAAAAAAAAAGTATCTCTTATATCAAATCATTGTTGGGTCATTCCACGTCAGAAATACAAATCTTGCACGTTATCTTCCGATTTGATGACATTTTGAGGATAGTTAATGATCGAATAATGTAAAATAATTTTTCTTCATACAAAATTGATTTTGTCTGGTTGCTTTAATTTCATATTTTGCTTGTTATAATATCCCACCAGAAATAGTGTAGCAAAAAACCAATTTCGTATGGAGAAAAATCGGCAATTAAACTTTAAAACCTGATTTAGAAACTATGGGAGACTCCATCGAAATTATTTCTTTAATCGATGGGGAAAACTCAAGGGTTAGACAAAAATTGTTTTTGATATGTACAAGTGTGGGGCGTATACGTAACAGTGATTTAAAATATATATTTAACTTTTTCTAAGTTAAATTTTGTTTTTTAACTGTTGTTTTTATTTGAATACGTGATAAAAACCATTAGCCATGATATTGTTTTTGTGTTTTTTTTCACAAATCCGCTGATTCGTTTGAAAGTGCAACAACAACAAAAATGCGAATAAAGCATCCAAGCTTTTGATAGAATTTTTGACGGGACATTTTTTGTACCACAAAGAAAAAACGTTGTTGTTGCCAACTATATAGCTGTACTGGATACTTACATTACTGTGGTGCCATGCGACTGTCTGTTGTCATGCGTCTGTCCGTTGTCATGCGTCTGTCTGTTGTCATGCGTTTGTTTGTTGCCATGCGATGATACAGGATAGCAACGGAGAGTTGTCGTTGTGAAAGTGTGTGTATAAGCATCGTAATTCGTTATTGTTGCATTCCCTTCTTTCAAGTGTTCGCAATGTATCGTTTGAGTTTGTGTTCGCAAAGATAAATGTTACCCTGCAAGATAATATTTGTGTTTTCTTGACATACGATACGTGTAGCATACGGATTTTTTTAATCTCTGACGAAAACAGAAATATGCCTATACGAAATATTATAATATATAATATATTTATTTTATTATGGCCTTGATATTTTGAATTGTCTCGTCAACATCACCTGATTTATACAATAATTTTTTATTAGTTAATTCTTGTTAAAATATAATTCAAATTTTTTTGTTATTGGATTTTTTTTTTTGTTAGTAAAATAATTTATTGTTTGTTGAAGAGATTGAAAATATGGAAAATAAGTGCGGATCGACGAAAAATATCTTAAACTGCATATTGTTTAAGATATTTGTCGTCGATCTTTTATTTAAAATTTTGCAAGATTCTTGCAAGCAAGAGCAAGAAAGGTATTGCAAGAACAAGACCAAGAACAAGATCATATGTACCTATGCAAGAACAAGAGCAATACTTAGCGTGTAAGAACAAGAGCAAGAACAAGATTACCATTTCTTGCCTTGTTCTTGCAAATGATCATCACTAATAATTTTCTAATGTAGTACTTTGATGCTATAATGCTCATAACTTTGTTGGAGTTGAGTAAATAAAAAAACTAAGTATTCAGATATTTTTTAATTCTCGACCACTAACTTTCATAACACAGAATTCATCGAAATATAATCACCATAAAATAATATTGTATAATATACAAAATATCGAATGAATTACAAGAAGTACATTAAAAAATACATCTACATGTCAACTTTCAGTTATATTTTTCTAGTTGCGCTAATTACAATGAGTACTCTACAAAATTGAACATCATCATTTCTTTTGACTTATATATTCTCTATTTCATATTTGTCTCTTTTTTCTGTCTGCCGTAGGTGTCCTGGTACCAAAACTCATTTCCTATTCAAACAACCGATAGGCGAATTATGTCCTCCAGAGGAAATCGACACACGCTGAACATACGTCACATACAGCAGGAGGATTTCGGCAACTACAGGTGAGTGTCCTGCGGCATGGCAGGCTTGACTGCATATTGGCTGCGACTGCTGTTGCCAATCTAAAGTCTGTCCTTTTTTTGTGTCGTTAGTTTTTCTAGTCCCCCATGTGTGTGTCTTTGAAAGTGCCTTCTTTGCAGAATGAAAAAAAAAAAACAAAAAGCACACCATCTATAAAATACCATCATGAGTTCAGTTTTTGTTACTCCTACTGCTTCTCCTAGAGAAACTTTGCTTTGTGGATTTATTCTGCTATTTCCACTAATTTTTTGTGCATCAATGTCAATCTGTCGAGAACATATTAAAGATCCCGGAAGTCAACGAAGTTGGCTCAACATTGTACAAGTTTGTTTGGCAATCCGTAAAGGTGCCAAACAAAAAGTAGAAACAAAAAATACGAGACCAAAAAAAAAAAGTTATTGATTGGCATTTTTTAAGTGAGAAGCGGCAGAAGCAGACTGTCATGGTCAGACATTGAAAGGAAATTAAGATTTAATGAAATGATCTCAGTTAATAATAGTTTTAAAGGTAAAAAAAGGAAAAATATTTTGACAGCGGGTTTATAAAATTAGATTAGCCAGACTAAGTAAGGGTTTGTGAAAATGCATGACAATTTATATTTAAAAATTGCAAACTCAGACATACACAATATGAAAAACACATTTATTAATATTGTAGCAGACCGAACATTTTATTACGTTTGCAATAAAATCTAATAAAACTACAGTGACAATGACAATGGAATCCTTGAAAAGCAGCAGCAAACCAAAACATATATATTTTTTTATAAGGTTTTTCTTTTTGCACAACAACTCTAACCACAAAAAACTGAACAGAAAAATAGTGAACGAAAAAAATAATAAATAACAATTAAACTCATTCATCCCACACAACAGCTGCGTGGCCGATAACTCACTCGGACGTTCAAGGAAATACATGGAACTGTCCGGTCGCCCGGGACCAGCTGAATTCTATTCACCAAAATGGGGACGATCATCCGACAGCTATAATCTAACATGGAAAATTGATAGTTATCCACCGTTGGAGGAAGTGCGCCTTCTATACAGACGTGTGTTGGTGAGTATTTTTGCTGGATTGCGAATAATATTACAAAATAGAATAGTGGAAAACAAGATTAAAAATAAGAAAAGAATATAAATAATAATTGTCAAAACATTTTTGCTTACATACAATATAAAAGCACAGATGGCTTTTTTTACTGTATTAACTATAGAAGGTTCTATCATTTGGAAATATATATTTGGAATTATATTGAACATTTTAAATTAACTCTATCAATTGATCTTTAAAGGCTCTGGAATAAGGTTGTTTTACGAGCAAATTTTTAAATTTATTTTTAAAAATAAGACTAAACTAAATTTGTCGGTAATGCAGTGTTTGAAAATCAATTTAGTAATTTTTCGAGAAATATAAATTGAAGAACGGGCTGCAATGTTTTTTTAAGAATATCTACTAAGACCCACAGCACTCAGACAGACTATATCCATTGTGCTGTGAAATCTATCACCACGAGCGTCTATGCCTAAACCGTGATTCGAACCCGATAAATTTAGAATGCAAGTCCAGCGCGCATACCTCTAGACTGCTGAGACCGGAACTGTTTTACTCCCGTGGGTTCGCCAATGACTGCCGAAAGGTAGCGCGGTAGAGACAAATATTTTCTATAAAAATATATTGTTAGTGCCAGCACAGATTTGCACATGAGACCTTTCGACTCGCAGTCCAACTCACTTTTTGTTGAGCTATAGACGCTACAAATTTTTATACTAAAAAAATTATATATTCTTGAACTTCACCTTCTGAGTCGATTTAGCGATGTCAGTCTGTGTGTTTGAATGTTAATTATTATTACTAGAAAAACATTATTTAAAATATTAGGAAATCAAATTTTTAAGTTTGAAGTGCTTTAAAAATTAGTAAAATTTATTGTTTTTTGCATTTTTTTTTTTATTTTGGTTGATTCTTTAATTATTATAACGTATCTAAAATATATTTGGATTTGGACAACTTACTAAATTATAAACCCGGATTTTGTGTGGCTATATACTGACCAAAACGCAAATATTTTTGCGCAAGATAAAATAGTGATTTAAAGGCATTAATTGTTTGTTTTTAAAGCACTTTTCGATTGGCATCATTATTTAATAATAATAATTTGCCAAGCAATTATTTGCCATTTGTCAATTGCCAAAAAAAAATTGGCAAATATTTTTAAATAATGATACTTTAAAAACAAACAATTAATGTCTTTACTCCATTATCCTACACCCACAAAAAAATACTATATAAATAATAGTTTTTTACTATTAAAATAATCAATAGGATAAATTATTATTAGTAGCTCGTCTGGTTAGTGCGTTGGACTACGAGCGTAAAAGTCGCTGGTGCGTTCGACTACGAGCCTCGGTTCGATCCCCAGTGACTGTAAACATCTTTTTCATAGAAAACATTTTTCTATGCGACGCTACCACTCGTCAGTAAATGGCAAACCTACGAGAGTAAAACATTGCCTATGAAAAGCGCTCACCCGCCGTTCGGATTCGGCAATAAACTGTCCCTCCAATTTGAGTACAAATATAACACGCTCAAATGGTGAGAGAACTCGGCCGTAGTTCTACACAGGACCTTAGCGCCAAACTATTATTATTATTATAATCGGAAAATACCATTAAATACTAGAAAATACCATGACATTGCCATTGAGTTTATTTGAAAATTTATATTTTTTGTATACTATTAAATCAATAATTGTCCTATTGACCAATTTTAATGGGATTTGAGGGAATTTTTTTCTGGGTGTAATAAAAAAAGTTATAGCAAAAAACGAAGAGATTCGCCCTTTTGGCATGACAACATTTTAAATTTTTTGAATTAACCCTTTTGGTTTTGTCTTCTGTGGCTAAATATATCCAATAAAACCACACACGATTTTGGTACAGTACTTGAGGAAAAACCACATTAAAAAATGTAAAAAAAAATCGCAAATGCAAAAATTGACCTTCACCCATTTGGCATGATAGTAACGATATGAGAAATTGTGAACTTTTAATGTACGGTGAGATTTTGAAGAATTTGGTGGGAAATTGTGATACGTTGAGAATTCGTGAGAATTTGTAATAATATTGCTCTGTGTGACATTGTGAATTTCATGAGGGGAAAAACAATTCGTGTGAGAATTTCATCTAGCTACTTTTCTTCTACAACTTAGTAGTTTAACTAAATGTCTTCTTATCTATGGACAAAATTGTGTCTTCAAAAGTGGATATAAGACAAAATGTCTGGCAGGGTCGCGGCAGTTTTGATTCATATTTTTACATATATTTTGGGGTTTGTTAAGTCGAAATTTAAAATATTGAAACTAAAAAAACCGACGACAAACATATCGAGGGCTTATATTCAATACTGCCTATCTACAATTTTGACGAAAATGAGTTTTTGATGCAGAAATGTTCACTGATCATCCCTGCATCTATGACATTAATTTAGAACCAAAAAATATTTCTATTACTGTTATATTTTCATTTCAATAATTTGTCTATCTACATGGATGATTTTTTATGAATGCAATAGTGTCTATCTACACACAATTTTTGCTTAAAGGTTTATAATGACTATAAATAAGCGTTCCAAGTATGGAGTTGTATATATTATTCTTAAGCATAATTTTATGAGTCTATTTCGTCCTGTCTATCCGTGGGTCTAGTCCATCCTAACTCACAAATAATCCACTCAATTTGTATGAAAAAGGATATAAAATCTATGTAAAAACTATGAAATCGGTTAACGAAGGATGACGTAACATTTTCTCAATGAATATACAAAACCATAGAAGCCATAGGATCTATTAAAAGAATTTTTCGTATACGGAAAACTGAAAACTGAAATTTGAATTTATTCTGTACTGGGGAAATATAGCTTGTACCATTACCTTTATTGTATTTCAAGACAAAATGTTTAGTGTTATTTTTAAAGAAAGTTTTCAGATATGTTAAGGATTCGTATGATATTAAGGATGCCAATACACCCATATCCTCCGAAATAGTATATTAGTTTAAATATTTAGGATAACATTCATGATTTTAAAATAGCGATACAGAGTTAACTAATTTTTTTAATTATTTTATTCTTTAAAAAATTACGGGTTAGATTACGGAATATTAACCCCTTTAACCATCATATACCTCGTGAACCTAAAATGGTAGAACAAAAATTAGTCGGTGAATTTTGTTTAGGTTACACCAGGATATAAAAAATTAAAAAATCACTGATTCCAAGAATATTTTCTATCTCCATTACAATATTGTGCAATATGCTCTATCTGCTCGTTTTTTCATAGACCTTGATCACATTTGAATAGCAATAATTTCTATCTACCATAGCACGACGAATAGCGCGAAATTGTTGAATTTTTTTAATTGTATCAATTAAAGACCATTATTATTTAATATTGTAGAAGAAAAATTGATCGCCAATTTCATGGTTTGCGATTTAATCAGTTTTTTCGCTCTCCTGAAAAACTGTGTTTTTGTAGATAGACCGCATTGAATATAAGCCCTCGATATATAAAATAAAAATGGCGAAACCTAAAAATGTCGAAAAAAAAATTTAAATGTTGAAAATTAAAATATCATTTTGTAGACATTTTTAGACGAAATCATTTTGCCGAAAAAATGATAAAAAATGTCGAAAAAAATGCATAGTTACAAAAATAGTGTTTTTTGTGTAAGATAAATATTCTAGTAAACAACAAATACAACAAAATACGAAGATTAAATTTTAAAAAAACATAATCGTAACACAGACACCACAATTGTAAGTCCGGCCGTAGCGAAAATCCAAATCTTCGCAACGTATTCCATTTCGTATTTTCAATTTTTTTTTTTACATTTTCTAGCTTTATAATATTATTCGACATTTTTTGTTTCGGCCAAAAATTGATTCGACATTTTAAGGCTTTTAAAATTTCGACATATTTAGATTTCGACATATCGTACGGATCCCAGATTTTGAGCAAATAAACGCGAAGTTTTTCTTTATCAAAAATTTCATATTATGTGCCCGTATCCAAAATAAGCCGGGAATATGCCTTTAACATTCCATAGAATTAGGTAATCTGCTTGCACAAAATTTGTCTAAAAAGCACTGTCTTTCTGCCCGTTCCCAATTTGCCGGAATTATGCCTTTAATATTCTATGAAATTTAATAATCTACCATACGCTTTCCAGAAACTTCCCTTTATATGTGTGTTTTCCGAACATATTCCTCAGAAATGCCACAACATGTGTCGCGGGATGAATATAAAACATTCTAGTTTGTCAATACTTATTCAATTTAAATGTTGATCAAAAGAAGATATATATCTTCCGATCTAGAGACAAAATTGTTTTCAATCTGTAAATGTTATTTCAATACAAAACAATAGTAATTTTAAAAAATACACTAAAATAAAAATTAAATTAGAAATTATACTGATACTTTCCCATAGTAAGATTTTAAAAATTAAATTTCAAATATTTATTTATATTTAATTATAGAAACCTTTCATTAAAAAAGAAATTTTTAAATGCAAATGCAATAAACGTCAATGCATAGTTAACTCAAACCAGAAAAAGCATTTACTTCATAAACCATAATAATTAGTTTTCAAATTAAAACATTTTGCATACTATAGTAGCAGAGTATTAAGTCTTAATTGAGCCATCGACTTATATGTGCTCGTTCCAAAAAATATGCTTCATTAAATTAATTCATTTATGAATGAATGATTGATGGATTGAGTTTTTGCTTGTTAAATATTGAATCAAAAATTAATGAATAGCACAATACCACTGAATACTTCAGAAGCCATAATGTTAAAAGTAATATTTGCAATTAAAATGTCGATTACTATAAAACTAACAAAAATATCAAACTGAATGGAAAGACAGAACGACAAAAAAATCAGAACTTCAGCATTCATTAGAAATGTAATTCGATAATGCAAGCATTATCTCAATAGTTTTTGTCTCATTATATTGAGTTGCATAGATTTATACATCAAATCATTTAGTATTGAAATGCATTTTTATGTTCGCATTTTATTTCTAAAGACATAGTGATTGATGCGCTAGTTTTTATGCAATTTTTGAAGTGGTAGTTGGGAAAACGTTCGGTCATTAAAGAAATTAAAAAGTATGCAATATTTGTGTTTTTGCAATTCTTTTCCTTTCAATTTTATTTATGTTAAGTGCAATTTTAATAGAATCTATTGTTTGTTTTTCTACGTTTCATTGGTTCAAATAATTATCAACGTTAAGATTCCTCTTATTTTGCTGATTTCTTTAGAATTTATTTTGAATACGATTTTTTGTACTGAATTTGACATGTCACATTAATTGTACGTCTTTCAATTCTTTTGAACTCATATAATAGAGGTATTGAAAATTTACGTTAAAGCTTAACGTTATTTCAAAATTAATTGCATATCAAATATACTTTTTTACTTTATTTTATATTTGTTTAACTTATAATTTTAATCACTTGCTTCATTAGGACGCATATCAAATTATGCATATTTCCTATGTTTACCGCGACATGAAAATTTTAATTTAACTCTCAGTATCAAGTTTACTTTATTGAACCATTGACTCATGAGGTGTATTGTCTAGAAAGATAGCTACATATTTTCTATAAAATATGCTATTGATACTCGGATTACAAGTCAAACTTTTTAGTAACAACACAAATTATAAAATAAATCTTTAGAAACTTTTGCGCACGAGACGTTGTTTAATGCAAGAAAAAATCCCTACCTTTAGTAAAACTTTTTTTCTGTATTCCACATCATTATGGTTTTGCTGAAATGAATTAGAGAAGTGCTTTTTCAACAACGTTTCCAGGCTGCGTCGTTCCGTTTCGTTAAATGGAAAAAATGCATTCATATTTTATATAGAAAAATGTAGAAAATTCATTATTTTCCTTTGCGTTTTTTTATGTTTTACAGATGAATGACACCTTTCAGCAACCAGGCAGATGGCATGATTTTATACTCACACCCGAGCATCGACCAGCATCGGAACCGCTAACGCACATTATGTCGTATACGATTAAAAATCTGCATCCGGGCGCCTACTACGAGGCGATTGTGCAGGCCAAGAATCGTTATGGTTGGAATGAGGTAAGCGAAAAATATACACATTAAATATTCAAAAATTTAAGAGTATTTAAAGCTAAAAATTGTCTGTATTAAATACTAAAGAAATTAATTAAAAAGGGTTGAAATCAGGGTCAAATGGAACTCTAGATAAACAATTAACATTTTTTATATAACCTATACTTAGGTTCAGTTTTTCAGTCACATTTTCAAATTAAACGTAGTTAAAACTAGATGTAATTTCGTGTTTAGTCAAAACATCACAATTATCAGAATATATATTTTCTGATTACTAATTGACTATTTCTCGGTAAAATTTCAAGGCATTCGGCCATTTTGATTTGGAATTATAGACGTTTTAAAAATTTGGAATAGTTTAAACTAAGTTTAAACTTACACAAAAAAAAACTGGGCCTTTAAGGGCAAGTTTTTCAGTGCTAGTTGAACTTTGTTTGTGGTTTAAACTTCGTTTAAAATCAAAATCGATTTTTTCAGTGAACTTCAACCGTCGTTTAAACTTAGTTTAAACGACAGATGTTGATGGTTTAATCTACGCTTAAACTTTCAAAGTTTTTGACATGAATTTTTTTCACAACACTTTTCACTATTTTCTGTCGCTGCGCTGTTTCACAAATTATTATTAATTTTTGTATTTTTGCACACTACGCATTAAAAAAAAGTCTCACGTGCACTTCAGTTGCTCGATCTCTCGTTTAAATTTAAAAATACATTAATTTTATTTTTCTGAAACAATTTTTTTTATTTATTTAATTTTGAATGACATTTATCAAAAGTCAATATCGAGAGATTTATTTGTCATTTGCCAGTGGTGCCATATGTATTGTCTTGGTCTGTGTTCATTTTAAACTATCACTGAAAAACTGCTAACAAAATTAAACGACGTTTAATTTAAAGAGAAGATTAATTAAACGGAGTTTAAACTACGTTTAAACGAGCACTTAAAAACTGGCCCTAATTGAAATGGTATTTTTAATTTATTTGGCGTCTGTTCGTTACTCCGAGAAGAAAAAACTTTGAGGGAAAAACTCTTATTAGGGAAAACATTATCATAGCCAGTTGGTCAAATAACTGGACAGGTTATGACAAGAACAATTTTCAAGTTCTACTAGGAAACGTCACCTCCTATGTTGATCAAGCGATCAACACGGAATACAAGACACCGTGTATTGAAATCAAGGAAATAGAAAAACAGGATGAGGCATATCATTGCAATTCATAACATAGATTACTTCTATATCTACATTGTCTGATTTAAAAAGTGGGTATGATAAATCAATATTTGACATATTTTTTAGCGGATTTATATATATATATAGTTTATATGACGGTGATTTTAGCGGACTAAGGACTAAATTATATCAAAAAGAATGTTTTTCTTGAAAACCGAGTAGCTGTGACTTGTGTTATTCTGAACAATACCAATTCTGCAATTCAATTCTAAAAAAAGTATATTATAATGATGAATTTCGTTCTTCAAACCATGATTCATTGTATTGAAGAACCATTCATAATATTAATAAATAACGATGAATGTGATCATAATATAATGAACGCTTGGTAACTGTCGAAAAATGTACTTCAATATGATGAAGTGTATAAAAAGAATACGTTTCATCATAATAATGAACAAATACATAAAATACATGAAATCAAATTTTAAACACAATATTTTTTTTCGTTTATTTTTTGCCATACTTCTCAGAACTCAAGTAATTTTTAAATGTATTTTTTTGAAAAATATTTGTAAAAAAAATTGGACGACATTTCGTATATTTTTTATAATAAATTTTTTTCCTACAATATTTTTTTATTCAGGACATGTACTTTTTTTTTACAAAAAAAATTTTTTTTTTTTAATTTAAAAAAAGTATAGTCTTAAATATGACGATTCAAATTCATTGTATTGGATATTTCGTTCTTCAAGAATATGAATACGTTTTTATATATAATGAATGCATTCATCAATACATCAATATGATGAGTCTGGTAGTTAGAGAAAAAATTCATAATATTTATGAATAAATTCATCATATTGATGAATTTTTTTTTTGCTCTGCGTACCTTTGGGTACTGTAATAGAAGTAATTTTCGTCACGATTTTAGTTATTTGTTATTTTTAGAATACAAAAACCTGTGGTAATCGCGATTAATTTGCACTAGTTGAATACTAGTATTGGACTAGTTCTCTGTAGACACTCAACTAGCCCGAATTCGACCCCATTTTCATACAATGAACTGTAATTTTTTCAATGCTCATGTCCTACGATGTGTCAATTGTCACCTCTTGCATTACATTTAACTAGTTTTTTAACTAGTTTCTTTTAATCAGTCTATAGACTAATTTTTTACAGTTAGTCCATAAACTAGTTTCTTTGGTCTTACTTTAAACTGGTTACTATATGGGCCATTCCACACCAAATCGACCAAAAAAAGTCAAATTTGAGATTTTACCTTTTCGATCTTAATGAACTTTTGGCAACTGATAAAGGGTATCGAGACATGCACTAAACAATTTTTTTTTTATTTTTTCCCACCACTACTTCCAGAGATACAGTGGCTTAAAGTTGGAAAAAAGTTCCAAAAATCACTTTTGTACTGTTGTTCATATTTAAATATCTCTTGAACTAGAAATGCTAGAAACTCCGTTAATGGTTTTAAAGCTAATAGAACAAGCTTTTAGAAAAATTAAGTTGTAATTTCCAAACGGCATGTGGCCCGTGGTCATTATCCTTGCACTTCAAAATTGATGTCCTTAAAAAGGACCCTTTTTAAAACTCTGAAAAAAATCCTAAGTTTTCGTCAATTTATTATAAATGTTCATACAAAATTCCAAGATGGTATTTTGATGGCATCATATTTTAAAAAATTATTTTCTAAATTTTATCAATATTTTTTGTATTAAACAAAAAATATATTTTTTTCAAAAGTAAAATTTGCAATAGTTTTTCAATGTATTTGTAACTCTAATTTCGAAAATGGCGTCAGTTTCATCAAATTATCTCTAGTTTTTGAAATAAATACCATTTTTCGAAAATCGTAAAAACTATATGCCAAAATCAATATCTCAAAAACTAGATTGAATATGATAAAACTGACTTCATTTTAGAAATCAGAGTTACATATATATTCAGGAATTATTACAACTTTTAGTGTAGAAAAAAAAAATTTGTTTTTCTATACAAAAAAAAAAAAAAAAATTTAGAAAACTATTTTTTAAAATATGATGCAATCAAAATACCATCTTGAAATTTTGCATGAACATTAACAATAAATTGACGAAAATTTAGGATTTTTTTCAGAATTTTAAAAGGGGTCCTTTTTAAGGACCACAATTTTGAAGTGCAAGGATAATGACCACGGGCCACATGTTACCGTTTGGAAATTACAACTTAATTTTTCTGAAAGCTTGTTCTATTAGCTTTAAAACGAGCCATTAATGAAATTTCTGGTATTTCTAACTCAAGAGATATTTAAATATGAACAACCATACAAATGTGATTTTTGGCCCTTTTTTTCCAACTTTGAGCCACTGTATCTCTGGAAGTAGTGGTCGGAAAAAATAAAAAAAATCGAAGAAGGTGAGTTCCAACCGCTGGTCGATTTGGTATGGAATGGCCCATATACCAGTTGGAATAGTAGAGCTGTAAGCTATTCGACGACAATTGACATAGTCAAGCTTATCAAGATCTAACGGTTTCGCTGTCTAGGTCAAGTTTTTCATAATTCTTATATAATATTTTTCATAATTCTTACTAACGTCATTTCAAAAATTATCAAAAAGCCACTATTTAAAAATTTCCCATTTTGAATTACCTTAAAACCTACTAACCTAACAATAAATATTTCAATTTTGTTACAGGTTAGCGATATATTTCAATTTATAGTCGCCAGCAACAGTCTCGATATACCGCCCGAAGATGCAGAAGTTGTTGCCAGCTCCAAATCACGCAGCAATGGTGCTGCTGCCGGTGCCATAACTTGCAACCAACTCCACCGATTTGTTGTGCTGTCAACACTGTTAGGTTTTGTTTTAAGTTTTTGCCAAAGACTTTTGCGACAATGCAACATTGGATAATTATTTAAAACAATAACCGGAACTACATAGATACAGCAGCAACATTAATACTAACAACCAACAGAAAAAAAGCCATCAAAAAGAAAAATAAATTGTCTGACAACAGTCGCAGTTGGTATTTAAAATACCCTGTTTTTGGCATTTGTATTAAGTGTTAAATTGCAGCTAACCAAACACAAAAAATATAGAAAAAAAAAACGAAAATATGTATTAAAATTTTCAGTTCTGTAAGTACTCATAATAACTGTTAGCACATATATATTATAACTATATATACATAAAAATTATAAAATAGGGAGTAAGTTACATGTAGCACTAAGCAATTTAAATAGTTTTAGCAAAATGTGACGAAATGGCATTTAAACCAAAAACAAATTTCCCAATGTCAGCATAAATAGTAAATGGCTTCAAATTTGTGTCTGCAATTAAAGTGTCCAAAAACTTACATATTTGGAAATGTAATTTTGTTAAAAATATTATTTTGTTAAGGTAATTATGATTTGATTCTTTAATCTGCAACCTATTCGGCATTTTTGATACTTTCAGCGCACATTTCCATCATTAAATATTTTCCCACAAATTCTAAGTTTTAAATTTATTGCCAATGAACTATAATGCAATGAAATTGGTCCGGTATTAATAAAGATATAGCGCTTTCAGAATAAAAATGTTTCGATTATTATTTTATGTCTAATTTACCAAAAAGGTTACATTCATAATGTATATTTTTTAAATAATAAACAAAAAGTCCAAATATTTGCTGTTGCAAATTACACTGCCCGACAAAATTATAATTTTGTTTTTGAGATATAGCTCATTTTTTAATTTCCCATTATTTTGGTCTTCTTTTATTTTTAAAATTCCAACAAAAGAAAATATTGAAATTATCTTTTCGATATTAGACGCAGAAAACATTGTGCCACAAAATAAAAATTAGTTTTTCTGCGTGATAAAATTTGTTTGCGAGATATAAGCAAAACAAATTATAAAAATGCTTTCGATATTTGTTGAAACTTTTACTGCATCAAAACGAGTGTAAGGAGTGTTATCAGAGATTTGTTTTATTACATAAAAACTATACATTATGAACATAATAATTTTAGTAAATTAGACATAACATACAAATTGAAACCTTTTTTACTGAAACCGCTGTATCTTTTTTTTGTGATGTCAATTACGTCACATTATAGTTAATTAGAAAATAAATTAAAATTGTTTTAATTTGACATATATATTGATGATATTAATGAATTTCACGTGGTGTATCAAAACATATACATTTTTTTTTTGTTACTTATTTCATATTGTCCGGTCCTTAATGTCCTTCATATACAAAATCAGGACATAATGACCATATGTGATTTACTGACTTTATTTATGCTATCATTACGATAGGATAACACAATCGCGATAGGATAACACAAATTTTGAAAATTTGTTCTGACATCGTCAACACATATCGTCTTCCAATAATCGTAGGGTGTTGAAATTTGGCCAAAATGTTACGATGGAGACTCCCTCACATAATTTGAGGTACGTTAACTGGTGAGGTATATTTGAGTTTTTACCATATTTTTGTGAACCACCCTAATGTAGGTCTAATTTGACGATCGAGAAAGTGTCCGATATCGTTTGAATTCTCCTCCTTCTCGCATTGATCTTGTAATGATATCGAAACGAATGGCATATTAGGTTTGTACTCCAACTTGATCGAATATTCCCATCATTAGAAATAATCTTAATGTTGGATAATCTTATGTTGCAAATACTTCAAATGAAAATTACTTTAAAATTATTTCACATTTTCATTCGGAAAATATCCTAACTATACATAACGCTTTTAGACATTTTTTCCAATGCTTTTAAAATATTTAAATTATTTGCAAAATTCTTGTTAGTGCAAGAAAAGCAGTATTTGCTAGTACAAGAATAAGGTCGTTCTTCTGAACATGACACAAACAAGATTTCAATATCCCATGAAGTAATTCAAATTATTTGCTATACCAACATTTGACAAAACTTTATAATATCCCAGCGAAATAAACGTTATCTTAATGAAATTAAAAATATATCGTTTAAAGGCTCACATTTTAGTTTTCGGTGATCTATAAAGATGCAAAAATGATAGGATTTACATGTTTTTATATGTACCTATCCCTAGTAGAAATTTGCCCGATGCACCATCGGGAAATGATCGGGTTTTCGTTGGGTAAGTCCTATTAGAGAAAATATGATCATTGCATTTGTATGCCCTTATCATGCTTACCATACCAGGGTTTACATTATCTGAACAGTCAATGTTCCCGATCATAGCTACATTATTTGTTCCTCATAACGAAATTAGTATCAGGCAATGATCGAGATTAATGAGAGAAACCCTATTATGCTCGGGCTCAGACAAGGCAATTGTCGGGTAAATATTAAAATGGGGAATTGCCCGATCAGTACATGATCATGGCCTGAGGTCAATACATGATCAGGACACTACGTTACAAGGACATTATGGGCCTCGTCATATCTCGATCACCTCAAATAATAACATGATCACTTCATGACCATGGCCCTACCAATATTTCTACTAGGGTATATAAAACGATATCACTGATTTTGTTGTTATAGTTATTAAATTGATATCAAATTAGTTTTCATTTTCGATAATACATTTTATTTATTCCGAAAACTTCGTTTTTAAAGTTATAAATTTGTCAAACGGTTTGCAAGGATGTACTAATTTACGAAATCACAAAATAAATAAAAATCGTATAAAAAGTAATGGTTAGAGCAATGAATCTTTTACTAGTTTTAATACACTTTTATATTTTGAGTATATATTAAGGGCATCGAAAAATCATGTTACTTCATTTATGAAATTACCACAGACCCCAAATGAGCATTTATATAAATTCTTATAAATTTGATTAAAATTTGATAACATTTTTAAACAGAATTGTTCAAAATATATTTTGAATTTTATTTAATCTAAGTATTAGTGAATTCATTGATTATTTTGAGTAGTAATACTGATGTTCTTCAGATTTTGTAAAACTGAAACCATATCTCATTTAAAGCAATGATTAATAACATATATTGCTATAAGCCCGATTATGTTTCTATATATGAATTATTGTATTACATGTCATTAAAAAATATAAACTCTCGCATTTCTTACAAAATATGTAAATATTACTTAAACATTTTAATTTTTATTTATATATTTTATGTTTGTAAATAAACGCATTTTTTTATATATATATTTGTATATATACTATATTCAATTTAAAAATATAAATTCGAAAAACCATTTCCAAAATATACTTAAAAGTTTAATGAAAATCGCACTGTTATAAAACTTATAGAAAGTATTCTTACAACAAAAAAAAACCACCAATATATAATTAAAACTAAACTTAGTGAACAAAAAATGCTTTGTATATAAAAAAAATAATATGAATAAAATTCCAATACAAATATTTAATATAAATAAATAAAAAAAAAGAAAATATCGTAAACAGCAAACAAAATGAATTAAATATATGATATAAATAATTGATATATTAACAATATATAAATAAATACTACATAGAAAAAACATTTCATTTTGCTGTATGTCGTGATAAATATTTAATAGTGCTTTTTAAAAATTAACTTCGAAAAACAAATTATTATAAAAGGAATGACTTCAACTAAAACAAATCAATAAAAGTTAATGTATTAAAAACTACCAACTCTGAATTATTATTTATTTAAATGATTTAACCACAGAAATAACAAACATGTTCAGGATGCATGTTAATGATTGCATAAATATTATTCACAACAGCAATTATCAGATTAATTATGAAAAGTATTTCTACAAAAAAATATAATAATTACCGAGCAAAAAAAAACGTAACTTTTTATATTGATGTACCTTAATTAGTTTAAATAAACAAATAAAGAAACACACATGAATGTATAATTATGAAAACAGAAATATTTAATTGTTTGAATATTATTAATTACTTATGTAATAAATGATATGTACTACCAAAAACCAAAAAGCATGCGTTTAAAAAATAAGCAACGTCAAACCAAAAAAAAAATTATATATTTAAGCAACCAAATTCAATAGCATAATATTTAAACCAAATCTAAAATTAATTAGTTTTAAGCATATTAAGAAAAAAATAATAATAAAAATGAATACTTTTAAAATAAAATAAAAATAAAAAAAACAGAACAATTAGATGTACACAAAACTTATATTGTTTTATTTATTTATTTGAAAGGGTTACAAGGTCGAACTCAAATGATTTAGACCAAATCTTTCGGGGTAAAAGTGAGAGCTTACCACTTTTTTTAGTCAGTTTATGTATTAAAGATTTTATTTAAAATTTCGTATTAAAATATTACATTCGATAACGTCTAATAATGAAAATAAAATAAATTCCGCTCGATCCACGGGCACTATGAACAGATTTTTTTTTCAAGATTTCAACATATCGCTGAGAAACAAATTAAATAGTATGAGAAAGCAATAAAACCAATTTTATAATCACGTGTTTTTTTTTCATTTGAATCCAGAAAATATAACTACGAATATATCTAGAGTAGAACAATTTGTTAGCAATACAAATTGAATGGGTCGCTATCATAACAAAAAGTTTCTAACTCATAGACTGTCCAAAAATGTTCACCAGAAAAGTTAGTAACCTTATGTTTTAGATTGCCCTCAAATGGAGCTTGCAGAAGTCGATAATTTGTTATAAATATTTCTATTAGAATTTGTTGTGTTTAACTCTTATCTGACCAAATCTTATCTCGATTGACATAGCCAATTATTTGTTGGCTTCAAATCATAATATAACCATGTAAATAATGCATGATTTTCTGTGGATGGTTGACAAGAATAGCTGTAAAGAGGTATTTGATATGTACACGGGATGTACTTTTAGACAGGTATTGCAGGAGCTACTGTAAATAAAAATAAAAACCGGATTGAGGTTTTCCTAGTAAAAATTTACCCTATTATGGTTATGACAACGTAAAAATAAAATGATCATTTCCCGATCATGTATATTTTAAAGAAAAATCAAATATTTTACAGAAAAGGATTTAAAATAAGAAAATATACAAAAGATATTTCTAAAAAAGTAAGTAAGCGTTTGATATACTTATGCAACAAAACAAAAGATACTGGTCTGCTATTAATAGCAAACTCTGAATGCAAAATTTTAGAAAACTTTGAATTGCATTTACAGCATACTTTTATTTGCAATAGCGAACTATTTGGTAGTGATCAAGAACTGTCATTTTATGTTTTAGCTAAATTCGTAATTTTCCTCATTCATGTTTGCTTTTAAGCAACCTTTTTTGCTACTGTTTAATACTTTTTATTTTAAGTGTATAAACATTTATTCAACATTAAATAGATTAAATTAGTTTTGATGTTCTAATTAATACAAAAGGATGTCAATGGTTCCTAGTAAAGATGGGCACGTGAGTGAGTTTTGACTCACACTCACTCACGCTTACGAAAGAATTTTTCTAATCACGCACACTCACTCACGGTCTTTTTTGCTCTACTCACACTCACTCACAATCACGTGAGTAAAATTAGGATTCAATCACAATCACGCGTGAGCACGCGACATTCACGTGAATCACGCTGAATCACGTGTTTTTTTTCAGAATGCATAAAAATACATATTTCATTTGTATATGTTGGTGAGATTGGTTTACCGAGCGTGACACCTCTAATAAAACCCACATCTTTAAAACGCAATAATGATATTAAGTTTGATAAAATATATCTTAATTTTTAACGGTGATGGAAATGTGAAAGACCTTCGATATGCTGTTCATATAAAAACCAAAAAATTGCCTCGAAAAATAATTCTCCGGTAAAGAATTCGTATAAAATCTTTGAGAATTGTCCCTGGAAAAATGATCTATGGAAAAAAAATTATCAATAAAAGAATAGTCCGGGGTAGAATTTACCAGGGATGAATTGACTTTGTGAACAACTTTTTTTTGAAGCGATTTTTTTGGTTACTACATTTATAACTCGAATAAAAATTGGACCCCACATGAACCTCTGGAACAAATTAAACTTAATAAACAAAAGGTCAATACAGAGTTATCATGTATAGTTGAAATTGAAAAATTTAACTTTTTACAAAAACGAGTATATCGAAAAAAAATGCGTTCTATGTTCATTACCCTTGAACGGTCGTATGAAACCAAGCAAAAACTATTGACATGACCCCACAAAAATTGACTAGTCCATACTAAGTACGGCCGGTTGGCAGGGGTTAGATCAATTGTTGACTGAAACCTTGCAATTTATTCTGAGTTGAAGAAGGGGTGGGTATATGACGGTCGTTAGAAAGGAATTGATTATAGTTCTGAAATGTGGACAGTCGCCTCCCCGAAGCCTTCTGAGTTCTGAGCCTTGTTCTGTAGTTCAGCAAAAATATACAAAATCGCAAAAAAATAAAACTGAGATTTTTTATTTTATGAAATATTAGACTCACGCACACTCACTCACGAAAAAATTGTACTCACGCACACTCACTCACGGTATTTTTTAGTCTACTCACACTCACTCACAATCACGTGAGCAAAATTAGGATTCAATCACAATCACGCGTCATCACGCGTGATTCACGCTGAATCACGCTCACAAGCCCATCTATAGTTTCTAGTTCAAAATGTTTTTGGAAATTAAAAATTTGATCATTTCAATTGAGTTATATTTTTTAACATTATTGAAAAAAATATTTATAAAAATTAATTACATGTAATAAATAAATATATAATGCTTTTTGCATAAAACGGAACAAAACTTTTCGCAATCGATCTGGGATTCGAGAGAGTGATTATAGTGCCTGCTGTAATCATTTTGTGACAATAGTTTGAAACAAAAAAAAAAAAAAATCTGTATGTAGCATCTAAATTTTATCATTACTATACAAGGACATATAAAAACACAATAAATAGGTTTTATAACATATATTTTATTAGTTTGCATTTGGTATTAATTTCTTTGATACTGAGCAAATATCAAGTTATACGACGGAAAGTGACTGTATTGCATATCAGTTCTAGACCACTTCGTCAACTGTTCGGTACATTCGAAATCCTGCAAGGACGCATATGCCTCCGAGGTCTGATTGGCAAATATGGTGATGTCGAATTTCGTTGGTTGAAATGTGCGAATCACACGACTGATGAGGCTGGCATAATTGGCCATTGCGATGTTACTCTCAAAGCTCACATAGGAAAATTCCTTTTCTGGCGTTATATGTATAGTCATATATTGACCGTTTGTCGTGATGCCATTCATAGAGTAACCACATGGATCGAACAGAAAATCATCAATATACATTTCTGGAATTATATGATGTATGCCTGCCTTGACGGTGGCCTCTGCGGCAGTTGCTGTATGCTCCTTGGAAAATATTGCCATGGTGTTAACATCCAGGTCACGCATTAAAATTTCGATTGTCTGATCGGGTTCAGGATTCTTGGTAGCCGTTATTTCAGAACTGGGCGGCTGGGCTTGCTTATTGTTTCGGCTGAATGTATAGAGATACCAACAGTCGCGATTCAATGAACCCAAACAGTACGAACGCCCATTATCGAAGACTGCATCCAGAATGGTAACTTCGTCGGTGAAACCACGATGTGGAAATACTTGTAGTTCGGGACGTGCAAAATTCTTGCGTGAATAGAACACATCCTCGACCTCGTAAAAGCCATGTTGTGCGGCTATCGCCAGCAACGGTTTCAGCGATTCCAGCAGACGCGTGGTGCCGCACGTTTTTAGCAACCAACGTCGTTTGGTCACAAACATGCTGCTCTCGCTTAGCACATAAGCATCGATGTTATCATTTTTAGAGAAACTGATTATTTCACACTTGACCTTGGCAAGTAGCGCTTCCCAGACAGAACGCGGCACCCGACGCAAATCAGCCTCCTCATCGTCTGACGGACTGAACCAGATCTCGAGCAGTTTTTCGACACCTTCAAAGAAATGTGTCTCCGTTGAGGAATTATTACCGGCCATTTCACAGAATTTAGAACACTTTTAATACGGCACGTTCACTGATTAACACTGCAAAACAAACTAAAATGTGAAAATGTAGAGTAAAACAAAATTACAAAATCCAAACGGGTCGATATGTCAAAGCTTATCATGCCGCATAGGGAAAAGGTACCAATGTTGGACAACTTAAGCAATGTTGTAATATTTTGGGCATCTTAAACATTACTAAAGCACTTTAT
The DNA here is from genome assembly GCA_951804985.1 of Dryomyza anilis. NCBI lineage: Eukaryota > Metazoa > Arthropoda > Insecta > Diptera > Dryomyzidae > Dryomyza > Dryomyza anilis. The sequence goes on from OX638132.1 coordinate 99,319,966, forward strand.
TTTAAAATTGTACAACGTAAAAAACTTTTAGTGATATCGATATATTAAATTTTAAGAGATTTTCATATATGATATATAATCTAGAAAACTTTCAACCTTCATGATATTGACATAAAGCAATAAATAAAAATGATTTGTCGCTTTTTATATTTTACATATCAGATAATATATAAAATTCAAGGAATACTTGAATTAATAAATCACAACCATTTTTGAGTTCATAAGTATCTCCGCCGATTTGTTACATTTGGCCAAAGTAAGAAAAACTTTAAAAATACCGATGATACGAACACGTTTTGTGTCGTTCTAATCATAGATATTGCTATGGTTGCAAGATATCGCTACAATTTGAATACGATCGTTTCCTAATACCCAAATACAAAAATATATATATGTCGCATAAGTGTGCCATATCCCAAATGAAAATTGGACAGAGGTTGAGGTATGATACAACTTTTAGAACGAAAACGAAAATTTCGCATTCTTTTCAACGTGTGACACGCGGCTTGTATCTAATGTATCTTTTAATATATAAAGATTTTAAGATGTGACTTGTGAGTGTGCCCCTAACACTTTCGGATATTTTTAAAATATGTTTCTTATTGTTTGTGATATATTTTTTGAGATATTGTAATGAGCAACTACTTTTTAAATTGTAAAAATCTGTCTGAAGATTTTAAATTTTCGCGGAAAGAAAAATAGATTTTTGTCAGAACTAATGTTGGCCTGTACCCCATATGCGTACGGTATGTAATCAACAATCTTCTGTATATAAATAGAAAATTATAAATATATATGAAACTCTTTCGAAATTACAGTGAATGGTGACAATCTATTGACTGCTTACCCTATGCATGGTTTATCAACACATTGCACTTGTTATTTCTCTCTTCATCATATTTCTCTACACCGTGTGCTTCTTGTTGTTATTCGTGTTTCTCTTTAGTCGTTACAGGGTTGAAAATTGCGTAGTATTTTCAACTATATTTAATACTATTTTATGTGGAACATATTTCAAAAAAATACTGCTATTTTGATATATTAACAATCGATAGCACAATTTTCACAACAAAAATCAAATTAAATTTGTTTAATGATATGAATTCAATTGAAATATGTATATTTTTTGAATGACAATTCGAATTAAATAACAGTGAAAAACAAAATCAATTGAATTTAAATCGTTTCAACCGAATTCAACCGAATTGAATATAATTTCCAATGGAAATTGACACATGTTGGATATAAATTATATTTTAAACTAAGAATGCATTATCTCCAATTCCATCATTCAATAATTTTCTTGAAAACATTATTTGGTATTTAAGATTAAAAAAATAACATACATAGTTCAATTTAATGTTTTCATACTACACTTTAATTATTTTACTACGCTTTTCTTTAAATCTCGAACTTTTTTTGTTCATTTTATTCATTATGCAGTTTTTTTAGTATTTTGAATTATTGTGTTTTATTCAGCAGACCAGTATTGAGGCTCAGTACCAAATTTAACGTCGACGCATTATAATGTTAAAATACGGAATTTTGCTTTGCTTCTGTGCGGCAGTTTTCACAAGCGTCGAGTGCGGAGTTTCACTAAAAAATCTTCTCCACCATGGGACAACCACCACGGAAGCGCCTACTACTACGCCAACTCAATCAATATTTCTAAACCACAACATTCCACCGATTCCTGCAGGTTGTAAGGCTATCTATAATTGCAAGAAAAGGTTGACTGAAGCTCTAGAACCACCAAAACCCTGCCTTAAGTACTGTCTTAAGTTTATCGATTGCGATGGCAAGGCAAAGGTCAGAGGCAAACCCGACGAATGCGTAGAATTGGACGAGGATCTGGCAGCACACGAATATAGGGAGAGTTTAAAATCAGAGTTTGTGCCGACGAAGAGGGTGGCCATGATAGATTTTCCCTGTCAGCCAGGATATTTACCCGACTCCCGTGGACGTTGTCGTGAAGTTTGGTAAAAAAAATTACTAGGAGACGATTTGGTTCCAGTTATTTTATTCATGCTTTTAAAATGTAAAACTTGAATATAGTTGCATAGAAATGGAAAAAATGTGTATTTGTTTTTTAATGCGGTGAATAGTATATGTGGCATTTATTAAAACTTAAAAATTGATTAGAAATCATTATATTTCCAAATAAATATGCGCAAATGTTGATAAGCTAATGCTTATAAAAACTTTTTCAATAACAAGTTTCTTATATATTAACCCCTGGGTCAATGGTGATTAAATTTATATTATATAAAATGATATGTACTAAAAATTGTTCATTTATTTTGAGTTACAGTTTCTACTCTTTAATTTATAGAATCATATGGTGTAGTTATATCACCTCCTAGTCAATGCTCAATATTAGTTGGTAGACATTATGACTAAAATCTAATTGATCGTTATAAATCATACACATAAAAAGGTTAATTATTCAAAGAAATTCTGATTGGATTTCTCACAGATTGTATACCTTATACAATCGGACAGAACATGTAGGAGCTTTCTGAAAAAAGACGAAAAAAACATAGATCATATGTTTCCAGAATATGCTGGTTAAAATAGGAATGTGTCAGAGCTCTATCTATAAGGTATATCAATTTTCTGCCAAATAAGTGTACGGTAAATAAAAAAATGAAATAACTGATCGATTAACTGATGAATTGATCAACGCTCAGCCCAAACCCTTAGACCTAGGAACATGAATGTTGTACACAGTGCTCATCTCTCGACGTATATGAGTAATAGGGTGGGATTTTTTGGGTAAAATAGGAAAGTGTCAGAGCTCTATCTATAAGGTATATCAATTTTCTGCCAAATAAGTGTACGGTAAATAAAAAAATGAAATAACTGATCGATTAACTGATGAATTGATCAACGCTCAGCCCAAACCCTTAGACCTAGGAACATGAATGTTGTACACAGTGCTCATCTCCCGACGTATATGAGTAATAGGGTGGGATTTTTTGGGTAAAATAGGAAAGTGTCAGAGCTCTATCTATAAGGTATATCAATTTTCTGCCAAATAAGTGTACGGTAAATAAAAAAATGAAATAACTGATCGATTAACTGATGAATTGATCAACGCTCAGCCCAATCCCTTAGACCTAGGAACATGAATGTTGTACACAGTGCTCATCTCCCGACGTATATGAGTAATAGGGTGGGATTTTTTGGGTAAAATAGGAAAGTGTCAGAGCTCTATCTATAAGGTATATCAATTTTCTGCCAAATAAGTGTACGGTAAATAAAAAAATGAAATAACTGATCGATTAACTGATGAATTGATCAACGCTCAGCCCAAACCCTTAGACCTAGAACATGAATGTTGTACACAGTGCTCATCTCTCGACGTATATGAGTAATAGGGTGGGATTTTTTGGGTAAAATAGGAAAGTGTCAGAGCTCTATCTATAAGGTATATCAATTTTCTGCCAAATAAGTGTACGGTAAATAAAAAAATGAAATAACTGATCGATTAACTGATGAATTGATCAACGCTCAGCCCAAACCCTTAGACCTAGGAACATGAATGTTGTACACAGTGCTCATCTCCCGACGTATATGAGTAATAGGGTGGGATTTTTTAGGTAAAATAGGAATGTGTCAGAGCTCTATCTATAAGGTATATCAATTTTCTGCCAAATAAGTGTACGGTAAATAAAAAAATGAAATAACTGATCGATTAACTGATGAATTGATCAACGCTCAGCCCAAACCCTTAGACCTAGGAACATGAATGTTGTACACAGTGCTCATCTCCCGACGTATATGAGTAATAGGGTGGGATTTTTTGACATTCGTCCATACGGTACAAAAATGGGCGTGGCTAAGCAAAACTTTTAATTCAAAATATCTGGGTAGTTAAGATAACCACAGCCATGAATTTTGGCACAGTGGTGTATAATATAATATACACCAGGGTTGGGAGAGATTGTCTACAAATATAGATTACCCTATTGTCTACATGTAGACAATTGCATGTAGACAATCTCTAAAATACATGTAGACAATGTACACAATTCATAAATATTTGTATTTTGTAGAGATTTATATTGATTAACTTCGTAGGTATTAAAATTCATTTTTATAACAACAACTTTACAAACTTACGAGTGCCGTCTTTCTAATACGTAACGTTGTGATATCGAAATTGTATGCCCTTTTAAGCCAATTAAATATATATAAATATAAATATAGACCTTACCCAACTTGTTATCCAAAAAATGTTCTTTCTAATTATACTAATTTTAATAGATCCATAAATTCTAATTATGTAATATAAAAAAGGATTCAGATTTTTAAAAAAATTGATTTTTGAGAAAAAAAAGTAATGATGTTTTCAAATCCGAACGAAAAATCGTGTATTTGAAGAATATATAATTATTGAAATTAAAAATTAAACTACTGAATAAAACAGAGATGAAGAAAACATATATTTTATCATTTGTGGTAATCATTATCGGAAATATCATTTAAATGTCGTTTAAATATCGTTTGACCGTTAAAATATAATTTTTTGATGTTTTTAGTAAAGATAGTTCATGGGTTTTTCTATACATTTTGATTTATAAATTAAATTATTTAGGATTTGTGTACCTATTAATTGTATAATTATTAGATGTAATTCATACACTAAACATAAAATTCAAGATCAAAACTTTGTTTAAGAATTAAACAAAATTGTTTTAAAATTAATTGTATTGATTTTAATAATTTAGCGTTCTAGAAACGCTAAACAAACCTAGAAACGCTAAAGCGTTCTAGAAACGCTAGACAAACCCTTGTTAAAATAATCGGTTCTTCTCATAGAAAAGAACTAGTCCTCGTTTTTAAGAAGTAGTTTAGTACTAGTTATGATCTAGGCTCTTTTCCTACCGGGAAAATAATATAATAATAAGAAAATAATAAAACATAATAAAAATTAAATATATTTTATTATTTACCTTAATCAAAACATACCATTGTTTGCATTGATTCAAGACTCATAATGCTACAAAAAATAATTATTTATTTTTAATATGAGAATTTTATGATAAAAACAATTAACATATTGAACAATTGTATACATAGTCTACACAATTGTATTGTCTACACAATTGTATACATTTTGTATACATTGTCTACATATTGTCTACACACAAATGTAGACAATCCCGAAATACAAGAAATTACCCAACCCTGGTCAGAATATTCTATATAGAAATGGACACAAACATTTGTAGAAATGGCAGTTAACTGAATTCACAGAAAATGATGAATTCATTCAGAAATATTATGAATTGTTTCACCAACTACCAGATTCATCATACTGCTAACACCGTTCATTAAATGAGATATTGATGAATGCATTCATAATATAAATATGAATTAATTCATATCATAGTAAATATCGAAATATCCAATTCATTGATTTTTTTTTCGAAAAAAAAAATTTTTCAGATGCAGTTGAAATTCCTTACTTCTTGCTCTTGTTAAAGTTTCTCTTCTCGGCTTTCTTCTAAAATTCAGATCTTATCTCAAGTGAATTCAGAATTTTGCTTTTCATTGGTTTGAGGCCAAGATTGGAGTTTTTTTGGGCTAAACTAGTCTAATAATTCTATTAACACAATATTTTCAATAAAATTACAACAAACATTGCTTAAATTACGTTTCCCACTTTACCCCAGAAAGTGTTTCCCACTTTACCATAATCAGAACTTCGCCCCATATAAGCAATGTTAAATCATTTGCAAATTCCATTTGAATTTCAAAAGATATACAATATTCGATTATTTTAAACACACCTTCCTAATTAAAAATGACAAAAATTCACAGTTTTTGATAGCAAACAACAGCACTTTAAAAAACTTTAAAACATTTTGTTTAGCACATGTTCTCGAAATGCAATAAAAAGGTGTATCTTTTATTACAACCACAGTAGATGGCATATTGTTTTTTTTTTTCTAATTGCTAAAACATGTCCAAAAATTTCCCACCTTCCCCATGTCCCACCTTATCAAAGGTTCCCCTAGAATAATTGTGCCATATGTATTTAAATATATACTATTCAAATTAATTATTTTAATTTTAGATAATATATATTTTGTACGGACGCAGTCATAATTCATAGGTCTGTAAATTGGCTGTTTCACTTTATCGTCGTGAACATTTAAAAATATATTTGCATGCCAAAAATAATACAAATTATGCTCAATAATTTATATAGTGAATTATGCTATCAAGATTGATAAGAGTCAGACTCTGTGCCATCTCGTTTACACATGCTGCCTTTTACTCTATCTCTGTCTCACTACTGCATGCACTACAACTGTTGCATGTGATCAATTCATTTCCGCCTAAAACTATGCAACATAATGCGCATAAATCTGTGGATTTGACTGCAGTGCCACTGATTGCCTAGTGTGTATGTTGCATTTATTATTTCAGGCGCTCAATCTGATCAGAGTTCAATGCAATGCAGTTCATTCATTGGTTTTTTAAAGTTTCCGTTTAGCTCTCCATACAAATGCCATCATAATTTAAAATCCACAAAGTGCCAATAAAGTGCTAACGGTACACAGAAATTTGTTTATAGTTGGCAGCACTGTTTGTGTAAAGTTTTGTATGTTTTGCACTTGATTTTTGTATTTTTAATCAATAATACACTACAAAAAATTCAAGGGGAACTTTCGAGCTACATTGCAAGCGGAACGTTTACATATAAAATATGATAAGTCACATCGATATTCAATAAGAAGCCAAGCCAATCCCAGCAAACATTTTGAGTCTTTTAAGACTCCTAAATGTGTCATATTTATGAGTGTTACCCTCATATATGAGCACTTAAAAGAGCCCAAAAAGGCTCCCGACTCCTGGGTAGAGGGCCCCATTTTATGAGCCCAAAAACACTCATATTTCAGACTCTTTTATTACACCTAAAACACTCATATTTGAGCACTGAAAAGTGCCCAAAAAGGCTCCCAACCCCTGGGTAGATGGCACCGTTTTATGAGCCCAAAAAACCTCATATTTCTGACACTTTTATTACTCCTAAAATACTCACATATGAGCACTTAAAATAGCCCAAAAAGACTCCCAACCCCTGGGTAGAGGGCACCGTTTTATGAGCCCAAAAACCCTCATATTTCTGACACTTTTATTACTCCTAAAACACTCATATTTGAGCTCTAAAAAGACCCCAAAAAAGCTACAGAAACTACACTTTAAAGAGCGCAAACATATTCTTAAAACATTCACATTTTTGAGAATTTCCAGACACCATTTTTGGAGTTTTCTTTCTTCAGAAATATAGAATGTGTCAGAAATTAATCCAACATAGTACATGTTCATGTTTATCTTAGTCCTGACATTCGTGAGAAAATGCATTCATTTCAAAAAAATCCATTAAATATGTAGGTTTGTCTGTTAAATTTATACTATTATTTTATTATTTTTCATTTGATTTCTAATTCAAAACGAATACAAGTTTATCAATTTTATTTAAACAGTAGGCTCCTAAAGCCAGCATAAATAAGATACTTTTATGACTCCCTTTTCTGAGTGCTCCTTAAATACTCTTAAATTTGATGATTTTATGAGTTTGATTTGAGGTGGCTCCTAAAACGCTCATTAATGAGACTCTTTTATGAGTCAAATTTTGGAGCGTTCCTAAAACATTCTAAAATATATAACTTTTATGAGTCTATTTTCTGAGTGCTCAGAAACAATTTTATTTTTGATGCTTTTTGGAGTCTAATTTATGAGGGTTCCTAAATAACTCCTAAATATGAATCTTTTATGAGCAATATTTTTGAGAGCTCCGAAAACCGTCTTAAATGAGATACTTTTAAGAGTCATTTTTCTGAGGGCTCATAAAACACTCAAAAATTGGTCTCCTTTATGACTCCAATTTCAGAGCGCTCCTAAATTGCTTAATGGGATAATTGATGTGTACATGTCAAATACTAGTTATACCCCCAAATCAGGTATCTTTTTATTATTGTGTAACTACGATTCGTTTCCAGTCCCCTTCGTCTAAAATTTGTATAACGTATTTCAAACGTTTCGTTCGTTTCGCTCTTTGAATCGAACGTTTGTTCAACATTTTTGTTTTGCCAACTAATTTTCATAAAGAAACTTTTTTTTTACTTTGTCGTATGATTTATATACTGGCAACAAAAAAAAAACTCTCAAAACGAGCGTACTCAACATTTCGTTTGATACAAATTTTGATATCGTTTGAATCCAAAATTGTAATCACACGATATTCAACCGATATTCAAACGAATTGTTGTAGCCAATATTGTTGTCACCGGGAAATACATGATCGACATGATAATGTTTTCGAAACTTGTGATTATTAATTATAATAAAATGATACATGAATTTTGAAATGACTGTGTTTCGAAGTAATACATGTTTTATTGTAAATTTCCCCAATATATAACAATTTATCAAGACACCAATAAACATGTACTCCTTATTTCTATATTTATCCAAATTTTTCAATAAAATATTTAGATAACATTTTTTTATGTACTGGATTTTACTTTCGTTGCACTAGTATCACCTTTAATTATTTTTTATCATTAAAATATATTTTTTTTTAATGTTGGAAATGTTTCAGATATATGCGAAAAATATTCAAGTTGTTATATGTGCAGGAAAGAAATAACAATAGTCACTTACCAATTTAATCCACGACTACATCAACTAAGTATCTGCGTCAAAATCGATAAATCTTTTCTAATTTATTTTTCTAAGAGACATAAACTAGTCAGAATTCTATCATTCTTTTCTGACTGTAAGCAACTTTTCTAATCTTTCAATACAAACAATAGTTACTTGCACTGCTACTGCAGAACTTTGTAGGATTTTTAAATTTACTTTATGCACAGCTTGTTCAATGTAATCAACTATTTCTATTTGTGCACATATTTGACACTATATTGGCAAGCAAGACATATATACGTTGCAATTATTAAACATTAATTGTATATTTTATTTCAACAATTTTAATATATTATCCACTTTTTTTAATAAACAAAAGAAATAACATCTTCGCGACTGGCAGCAACAAGAACTAAGAATGAGGTGATAATTGCAAAGATGCGTAGTTCTTCATGTTGCTTTGTCTGATCTTCTACTTCTCCTCTCAACTTTTATGTTTTTCTTTGTGCTCTCTTAAATCGAATGTTGAAGTATTGAAGGATTGTGCTTTCGACTAGATTGAATGCACGTTACACGGATAGAAAAGATTGGTTTGAAAATGTTTGAATGTAATTAAAAAGTAATACGAAATTACCATACATGTATTAGGAATGAAGTGTAATTAAATTATAATCGAAATGAATACATTTTTGTAAACACTATTATATTGTCCAGCAGAATCTGTCAAATTTACCATAAATATGTTACAATACCAACATAAAATTTTAATTGCATTTGAATAAACTATTTCTTGGCAATTTACTTGGTTAAAACTATGTTTCGAAACACAGAAAATGCTAATCAAATCTAAATACAACGTATGTTCGCAACGCTCGTCTTAATTCGATAATTTATCGACTGGCGAAGTTGGCAACGTTGTGTAGCATTTTCTACCTACGCCCAACTTTTGCCATCGTTTGAACATATTGATGTTTAAAAACAAACAAAAAAGAAATTAGATTTAAATAAATGTATTCTTGCAACATTCTTCTTGTATACGAAGTTGGCACTCGTTGAGCAGAATTTTCTACCTACGTCTCTTTTGTCGTCGTTTGAAGTACATATGTATTGCGTCCTTTCAAACATTCTGATGTTTGAAAACAAACATAAAAATGAATTCAAATGTAAATAAAGGTATTTTTGCAGCTCTCTTCTAGTATACAAAATTGACACTCGGTGATCGGTATTTTCTGCGTACGTGTCTTTTGTTGTTCGTTGAGAAAACGTGTTCGCGTCGGTAATAATTTTGTTATTTGTAAATTAAATAAATATATAAATTGTGTTACAAAAAGTACAAATAGTAACAGAGTATAATATAGTGCAGTATATAATTTCTGAAACTAATGTGAAAAAACCACAAATAAAAATCTGTGTTTCGATTTTCAAAGAGAATTTGGCATGTTTTTTACAAAAGCCTCCGTGAATTCCTCGCCTACGCTATGTGCTGTACTGAGATCAACTGTAACTGTACCAAATATAAAGCGAGCCTGGTTTAGCGTCTGCTGGTGCAATTGTGGATTCATTGATGCTGTCACTTTTACTTGCAGTTTTAAGCCAATTATTTATTTATGCATTTAAAAATTTGTATATTAATTCAATTATTATAAATTCCCACTGTCCATGTTTACAGATTTTTAATAAAAATTATAAAAAACAACATTTTATTTTTATTTTATTTTTAGGATTTCTTTCCAAAAATATTTAAATATGTTTCTATGCAAACATACTACTTTTTGAATTGAAACAACTGATATGTTTAATGGAAACATATTTATATTCAGGTCGTTCAAAATCATGTTTATATTTTGAACATATTTATGTTTATTATGTTTCCATTAGAACATACTCCATTTTAAGGGGCAACATTAAAATGTTTCCGGGATATTATAATGTAAGCCAGAGCTCATTACAACACTGTTCAAGTCTAATTACAACCCTGTTTACAAATGATTTATCAGTCAATTATATATTATGTTTACATAAAATTCCAAAATACATGTTAATGCCTGCAAAATTATGTTTGGGAGAGCCCTTTTTTTTGCAGCGTGTAGCAATGATAAATTTAAAAAAAACTATATCACTAAAAGTTAAATTTTTCACTAAAAATTCAAATTTTCAACAACATACTCAAATGTTCAGCCAAAATTTAATTTTTCAATAAAAAGTAAATTATTCTCTAAAATTTAAAATGTTCACTAAAAATTCAATTTTTCACTAAGAATTCAATTTTTCACTAAAAATTAAAATTTTCAATTGTTCAATAAAAATTTTATTTACAACAAAATAAATAAAAATTCAATTCTCAAAAAAAAAAAAAAAACAATTTTTCATAATAACTTAATTTTATCGCTATAGTTCAATTTTTCTCTAAAAATAATTCATTAAAAATTCAATTTTTCACTAAAATTCAATTTTTCACTATAAATCAGAGTTCGGATTTGCACGCACGCCCGCGCCCGTGCCCTTAAGTAAATGAGAATCAAATTTGTTTACGCATACTCTGCACTCTGGCACTACATTTTTTTTACAACACATCCCGTCGCAACGAGTGATGCTTTGCACTATTCTCGGTACCTGCCCTCGTGCGAGCTACGAAACTAAAAACTGCAGCCCGCGCAGACGTGGAATGAGTAAATAGAGAAACATATCGCGCAAGTGCTATGGTATTTATTTCGCGGGGCAACTCCGTGCAACAGCGAAAACCGACTGCCCCGGGCAGCACGCGGGGCAGTTTTTCACAGCCAGTTAATTTTTTCTTGTATGACATTCTTATGTGGCGCATGAGTACGGCACTGTTATAATATACTGCGCAATGTTTTAATAATTTTTAAATAAAACTATCGTTATTACAGAAAAGTTTGGCAATACTCAAATACACTTTTAATCGAAGTTTTAATTTGGTTTATAAAAATTGTATAATTTAGTACAAGTTTTTCAGTGCAAGTTTAAACTTAGTGTACATTTTTACAAATGAGGATATACATTATTTTTCGAAGCCTATCATGTAGCTTTTTTATTAAAATAGATTTTTGCACATAATAATTTTTGTATTTGAATAAAAATGTTGATTAAGATTTCATGTTAAATTTATTTTTCTGTTCAACGAACAATTAAATGATATAATTTTTATAAACCAAAATAAAACTGCGATTAAAAGTGTATTTGAGTATTGCCAAACTTGTCTGTATTATCAATAGTTTTATATAAAAATTATTAAAAACATTGCGCAGTCTAGTAAAACAGTGCCAATAAAATTTACTGGCTGTGAAAAATGCGCGTGCTGCCAAGGGCAGTCTGTTTTCGCTGTTGCACGGAGTTGCCCCGCAAAATAAATACCATAGCACTTGCGCGATATGCTTCTCTATTTTCTCATTCCACGTCTGCGCGGGCTGCAGTTTTTAGTTTCGTAGCACGCACGAGGGCAGGTACCGAGAATAATGCAAAGCATCACTCGTGGCGACGGGATGTGTTGTAAAAAAAATGTGATGCCCGAGTGCAGTGTCTGCGTAAAACAAATTTGCTCGTCAGTGTATGAAGAAAGGGGCATGTGCGGGCGCACGCACACGGGCATTTCCGATCTCTGCTATAAATTCGGTTTTTCACTAAAAATTCAACTTTTCACTATAAATTCAACTTTTCACTATAAATTCAACTTTTCACTATAAATTAAAATTTTCACTAAAAATTCTATTTACTCTAAAAATTCAAATTTATTATAATTATAATTTTTCATTAAAATCTTAATTTTCAAATAAATATCAATTATTCATTTAAAATAAATGTTTTCATTAAAAATTCCATTTTTCGCTAAAATTTAAATTTTACTTAAAAATCAATTTTTCACTAAAAATTAAGTATATCACAAAATTTAATTTTTCACTAAAAATTAAGTATATCACAAAATGAAAATTTTCACTAAAAATTAAATTTGTCATTAAGAATCAAATTTTTCATTAAAATTATAATTGTTATTAAAAACTCAATTTTTAATAAAATTTCAATTATACACTAAAAATAAAATTTTTCACTAAATATTAAATTTTTCGTAAGGAATTCCATAAATATTTTCATTGTTTTATACTTAACATTAAAGTTTTTATGTTTATTTTTTAAAATTTTACACAATAGCTTTGTTTCGAAACAAACATTGCTTTAATTTTTGATATTGTAGTGTGTAACATGACAAATAATGTGAACTTGTGTACATAGCCATCCGGGTTTATTTATTTGTATTTGTTGCTTTTGCACGTGCATTTGCATAAAGTTTCTGCTAATAATAATAACGAGTATTTTAATTTAATTACATAGTATTTTGCTAAACACAAACACCAACAAACACACAAAACATTTGCACAACTTTAATTTATATGAGAAAATTTGTTTTGTAAAAATATCATAAATAATTTTGTTAAAAAGTTTAATATGAACATTTATTATTTAGCTAAACCATTCTAATTTAAGGCAAAATATTTAATTTGATGTTTAAAATTTTTAGTAATACAAATTTCAAAACTTGTATGCATAACATGTATTATATTCAACTCTAAAACAAATCTATATCGTTCTGTTTTATATTTATTTAAGCTGCTAATTAAAGGCTCCTCCACAAGTTAACCTCGTGTTTTCAAACAAAACTCTTTTCTGCCACTCGTTTACGGTTTTTAAACACGCATTTCATTGAAATCATGAATCACTGAACCAAAAAACGTTTCGCATCAAATATGGCTAAGTAAATAAATAACTGCTTGTGGGAAAATCAATTCAACTACACTCAACACCAGGTCATACGTGCCCCAACACGAAAAATAAAAATCAAAATAAATATAAAAGTGAACAAAAAAAAAATAAAATTAAAAAATAGGCCTCTCAAACAATATCACTGCAAATCAACATGACGAGGACGCCGATAAATTTCACGCTTTTTCATTCATTGTGAATTCCTTTGCACATATAGCGCTCAACGAATCACTGACGTGTTGCCAATTAATATTGGCCCATTTGTAAAGTTTTCGAGTTTAAATATTTATTTATAAAATTATTAAAAAAGGTGCTGCTATTATGAAAACTATTATGTGGAAACAAATGGTCCTTACAGCCATAATATATTCACGTCAAAGTATTAAATATCCCAGTAGTAAATTTATCCAGGCCTTTCCAATAGAAGCCCTGCTATAACAACTTCTTAGCATGCTCAATACACACTCAGCCATCACTGAAACTAGTCTACTTCCAACAGACCTTCTAGAGAATCAGCTCCAATCGATTTGGTGACTATTTCTAATATTTTTCAGATACAAAAGCAAAGTTCTGCTAGCTCACCTTCTAATGGAATGCTAACAGTAATGAGTCAAACGATTTTGTGAGACCTACTGAGAGTCGTTCATATGAAAAAAGAAGAAATGAAATCATTTAGTCGAGAAGGGGTTCTACCTGCTTGAGAATCAGTGTTCGCATAGCTTCTTACGCATGAAATTTACTACTTGGATATGTTTGTTTATTTCTACAGACATAATTTTAAAAATTAAAGAAAAGCAATTAATCTTGATATGCAGAGAATACATTCTTGCACAATATTATACATTTGTTGAATATAAACTAATTCCACAGTGCAGCAAAAGTCTACTTTTTTTGGTGTCAGAGATTTGACAATTTTTTTATAGTCCTTGCGAACCCTGAAGAAATTTTACCTTAGAAACTTAGCATAAAAGTTCTAAAGTAACCGCTATATTATAATAATAATAGTTTGGCGCTACAGTCCTGTATAGAACTTCGGCCTAGCTCTCTCACCATTTTGAGCTGTGCGTGTTATATTTGTACTCAAAGTAGTGGGACCTACAGTTTATTGCCGAATCCGAACGGCGGGTGAGAGCTTTTCATAGGCAATGTTTTACTCTCGTAGGTTTGCCATTTACTGACGAGAGGTAGCGCGGTATAGAAAAATGTTTCTATGAAAAGATGTTGTTAGCCCCAGTCCAGGCTTGAACCGGGGACCTTTCAGCTCGCAGTCCAACGCACTAACCACTGAACTACCGCGGCTACCGTGACCGCTATATTACCGTTGATTTTTTAGTAGTAGTTATGGATTTGTTGTCTGAGAACCAAATGTTGGCACTATCCAAGGCTTCATATCTGTAGTACATATTAAATTTCTATCTCGTCCCTTTAATGATTTTCAAAGGATCAATCTGCATAATAGACTAATTTCATATTAAGGAGTTGCAAATGTATCACATTGTCCACGAAAAAATATTCAGCATAAAAAAACATAAAAAGTGGCCAAATATGTCAAAGCCATACGAGCTATAGTTTCTCTAATACTGAGCACTACAAAGTATTTTTTATTTTATACGAAACTGCAAAATACTAAAGTTTTTCGTAGCTTAAGATCGAATGATCTTTTATCGGTGCCAAGAATTTGGATTTATTTTAAACAGCTTGAATGTGTGAAAAATTTTATCATACTATAAAATTATGTTCTATCACGTCAGGATTTCGAGGTATTGATCCCCAAATATCTGGTATCTTCTTAATTTTCATAGTAACATTTCTGGAAAACGATTTTAAATATGTATTTCTTGACTGAAAACAAAATGTAGGCATTCACCTAAGGATCTTTTCTGTACCACATTTTAACTTTCTATTAATCGAGTTTTAGCTAATACAGCTAGCTTGCACTTTCACAGCATAATACTGGAAAATATTTACCCACTAAATTAGTTGGGCTCGTGAACAACACACATCATGTCTACATCAAGTCTACCGGTTATTAATTGATGTATCGGCAATCTGTCTGCGCTCGTCAAGAGTCTTTAAATTAAGTAGTTTCAGACGATCTACGTATGGAAGAAGATGTAAGTTATCCATCCAATTTAGACCCTTGAGAGCGAAACGTACGAAGTTTTTCTGTATCCTTTCGATTCGGTCATTATGTACCTTGTAGAAAGGAGACCATACTTGACTTGCATATTCTAATTGTGAACGAACCAGAGTGCAATATAGAGTCAAAGTTGTAAGGGGACTATTAAATTCTTTAGCCCATCGTTTGATAAAACCATGTAATGATGAGGCTTTTTTACATATATTTTCAATATGTAAATTAAACGATAAATTTGTATCGACAAACACACCAAGATCTTTCACCACGTGCACCCGATTTAAAATGTTCTCTTTTAGTGAATAGTTGTATTCTAGTTTATTTCTTTTGCGAGAAAATGTCATGGCTTGACACTTTTCTGGATTAAGAATCAAGTTATTCTTACAACACCACGTTTCAAATGATTTTAAGTCGGACTGAAGTATATGAACGTCCTTATCGTCAGTTATTGATTTATATATTTTCGTATCATCGGCAAAAATTAATAAATGCGAGTACTTAATGTTGTATATCACATCATTAATAGCCAGTATAAATAACAGTGGACCAAGATGACTACCCTGGGGTACCCCAGATGTTGCAATAAATGGCGAAGATAAATTATTTCTGAATCGTATTTGATATGACCGATCAGATAAATAGGATCCTATCCACTTAACAAAGAATTCGGGAAATCCCAGTACCTTAAGTTTGAATAAAATTAAGTTATGAGGAAGTTTATCGAAAGCTTTACTGAAATCTGTGTAAATGCAGTCGACTTGTTTACCAGATTCTATTGAACTTATTGCAAATGAAGTAAAGTCTAATAGATTAGATACTGTGGATCTTCCGGTTACAAATCCGTGCTGACGTGTGGTAATTACATCTCTACAGTGGATTTTAACTTGATCATATACAATACGTTCAAACAATTTCGGTATTGATGACAATTTAGCGATTGGCCTATAGTTATTTACATCATTTTTACACCCCTTTTTAAAAAGTGGGCTTATAAATGAGTTTTTCCAAAATATTGGGAAATTACTTTCATTTATTGATTTATTAAATATGGAAAAAAGTGGTTTACATAACGAAGTACCACATTTCTTTATAACTGTTGCCGGGATACCGTCTGGTCCAGAACTAAAATCATCATCAATCGTCGAAATATATTGCAAAATCTGCTACGGAGAAAATGATATAGAGACTAATGAAGTTTTAGGAGCAGATCGCATGTAATCAAAATAATTAACATCGGTTATAAAAGAATCATTAGAGAATGATTGTTTAAACAGGGTTGATAATAGGCCACTTATGACGTTAGGGTCGCTAGTGAATCCATCATTATTTTTAAAAGAAGCAGGAAAACCATCGCTCTTTTTTTTAGTATTGATGAAACCCCAGAACTTTTTTGGATCTGATAAAATTTGTATCTTCATTTTATCAATATACCCAGTGTAAAGAATTTTAGATATAGACTGGAATTCCAGAAACAATTTGTTGTATGTTTCTAGGTCACTTGGGTCTTGACTGCTGACATATCTATTCCATGCTCTATTCCTAGAGTTACGTAGCATCTTCAATTCTTTAGTGTACCAGGGATACGATGAGATCTTAGTGAACTTAAGGCTATATGGTACAGATAGTGCTATGCAGGAAAAGAGTTCATGGTAAAAATAGTTTATGGCAACATCAAGTTCATTATCATTAATATAGTCCGATATTAAATCAATTTTAGCAGACAACAATTTATTTAACAATGAAAAGTTGGCTTTTTTAAAATTAAATTCATAAGCCTTGTCTGCAGATTTACTATTAATGATATTCGCTCTATCAGATTGATAAAATATTGTTAGAGGCGGATGATATGCATCAATGTCCATTAGAACATTCGTCGAATTTGTAACTACAACATTGTTACTATCTGTAGTAAATACTAAGTCAAGTTGTCGTTCCAGACAATTAGTAATACAACTTACTTGTTGTAAGTCAGATGATATAGTGTCAACAAAAATCTGTTCTTGTCGAGATTTAGAGTTAGACGCACAGAAATATGTGTCGTCGTCAGAGTTATTCCATATTAAATCTGGTAAATTAAAATCACCTAAAAGTATGATATCATCAGAACTAATAAGCATTTCCAATACAAAATCTATGGACTTAGATAAGGTCTCATAGACTTCTACGCTACTTTTCGGAGGAATGTAAGCGTTTAAGACATATACACAGGAATTGTGAAGTATAATCCTAACACAAATAAGCTCTAATGAAGCAGCAATTGGAATTTCTAATAAGGAACTTATTAAATTGTTCTTTATTGCTATTAATATTCCACCACCGACTGGAGATTTTTCGATGTCAAATCTATCTTTTCTAAAAACATTGAATGAATTATCAAATAATTCAACATTTGAAAAGCTCTTATTTAGCCATGTTTCAGTTAACGCGATGATATCGTTCGCGAAATTCTGAGTATCTCGTTCTTAAACCATCAATATTAAGGATTTTCAAAAAATATCTGCAGTTAATTGAACAAATTTATATGAAGAATTAATAAATGTATCATTAAGTCTTTGGGAAAAATATTAAGCACATCAAAACAGTAAAAATTGTCATAGAAGTCAAAGCCATGCGTGTTATGGTTTCTATTATATTAAGCACTGAATGTACATTTTTCAAATTTTCATAAGTAAAAAACTGAAACGATTCAAGGAAATTAAAAAAAAAATGTCAAATCTCCGTCACTAAATTTAGTGTCGCACTGTGTTCTAAATATAAACTCAATATTCTTTTTCAGAATAATATTTAATTATATAAAATTGAAGATATGAAGAGTTAAATTCAATAAGATTTTATTTTATCCAATTTGAATTGTTTGAATAGTCGGTAATAAAAATATAAACGTTCACTAGTGTGATGTATCAAATTTTATAAAATAAAAATAAACTCTTGAATACAAATGTCAAAATTTCCCATTAATGCCTAACTGACGTGAATGCTACGAAAAGTACTTTACATTTCTATCAAGGAATATAATACCAAATTATTTGGTAACATGCAAATGTAGGACCTATGTATTTTTGTGTTTTTATTTGTCTCGGCATTCAATTACAACTGGCATGTCATGCCAAAGTGTCCATCTTTAGTGCACTTTATTGTATTTTACGATACCGAATTGTATGGATATTGTATTGCAGTAGGTGACTTTATTGCCAACTCTCGTCACGATCGTTTATAAACGTGTTGCAATCAACAAAAGAAAAAAGTTACTTTTTCATGTTATGGTGCAATACTTGAAGTAGTTTTTTCTGTTTCACATTTGGATTTTGGTGTTAAACATGACAATAATTTTGCAGAAAGTTAACTGCAAAATACGAAGACATTTGACGCCTTCACTACTTTCGAGTAACATTTACATATATAGTTTTTCGTTCAGTTTTAGAGCTTTTGGCACGAAATTGTTTCCCTTTTACATATTTTGGCCAAGAACATATTGACGGTGTGGATTTAGGTGATTGCTTTTGCACCACTGCAAACTGTTTTAGGTAAATTGATTTTTTTTTATAATTTTAAATTTTCCAAGTAGTACCATTATTATAATACAAACTATTTCAACTAAAATTTAACATTTATTCTTTCATGAAACCATGTTAATTTGTTGTAAAAACCTTATTTACCCCATTGAAGTACATTTCATTGTATTATTAGATGCCTATTTGTACATTGGTACATTGACATTCATCATAAATATTTTCTTGGACAAAATATTTGCACAAACATGCGAGGCACAACTTCGGTTTTGTGGTCTTTGGTTAGTTGCATTCATGTCATGTGTTGTGGCATTTTTATTTTTTGTATCCACTCAATATGGTATTTCGTTACGTCCTCACATGCACTCAGTTCCGACAACTTACGTTTTCGTAGAATTCTCTTCCGGTTACCTTAATAAGCCTTACGTGCTACTGTTTACGTACAATTTTAGGTACTTCACGTACCATAGATGGTAGTGTGTCCGTGAGCCTTTGCAAATGTTTATTATTTTGGTATTGGCCGACGGAGTCTCTCAAGAAATCAACTTATTTTTCGAGGTAGTTTGTAGCAACTGTTTCACTTGTTATTGCAGAAATTTTAGCAAATAAAAAAATGTATATAAACCAACTGTTTTCTCATTGCATTTCTGTTATTTTGGGGATTTTTATTTTTATTTTTTTTTACTCATCTCTACACAGACTAAAATCAGAATCATATTAATGAATTTCGTTCTAGAAACCATGATTCATTGTATTGAAGAAAGTTTCATAATATTGCCAACTACAAAACTTCAATGTAATGCATACATTATCAATTTGATGAATAACCGAAAAAGTGTTCTTCAATATGATGAACAGTACACGGATAGAAAAGATTTGTTTGAATATGCTTGAATGTAATTGTAACGTAATTCGAAATCACCATATAAATATTAGGATTAAAATCTAATTACATTATAATTGAATAGTATTATTATATTGTTCAGATTGAAATATTATTATACGATATTTAAACATACATTGCTTTAATCGCGGATTTATATGAATTCATTATATAAATGTTTCTGTAGGAATAGATATATTTCATCAGATATTACAATATTTATGTTTGTAATTTCTGCTATTTAACACAGCCAACGTCCAAAAAAGGTTCTTGGAATTATATGTTTTTGGTTATTCGCGGGTGAGAACGAATTTAAAAGTAATAGAATTAGTGTGACAACGCTTTAATTATATTTATGTTTGGCATTACAAATAAATAATAACGCTGCCTACTTTTAGCGCTCAATAACACAGAGATTAATACTTTTCATATAGTTCAAAAGTTATTTTTTTATGGATGAATTTGTTTTAGTACTGCCAGTTACTGTTAATACGAAATAGTGGCTCTTTGTGAAATATACAATTAAAATTCAATGAGCTCAAAATAGGAACAATAGATGGAAATAAAATAACTAAGTATTAGTAAAAGATGTGTAGTAAAAAAATAATGGTTTAAATTTATAATTATATAATATAAATAATAATTAAATGTAATTTAAAAAAGGGAAAAAATGAATATTGTGTAAGAAAAATTTAGTGCTAAATTTACTTTTTTTACATTAATATGAAATGTAATCATCAATGAAATGTTTTCCACATTCAAACATATATATGTTTGCAAGAACGCCAAAAATTATTCATTCTGATAGTAAATATGTTTGAACGAAAACAAAAATATGTTTGGCAATTATTATAATAATGTTTGGCAACGCAATAATACTTTTGTCTCCATAAAGCATATGTAATGCCTGCCAAAAATTGACTGACCAAACATTTTTCGGTCAACATTTTTTTTCGGACAAATGTTATTTTACGAAAAAATATATTTTGCATATTTTTTTAAATGAATTTTTTTCGCACAAAATTTTATTTTCGAATTTTTTTTAAAGGATATTTTTTACCTAAAATTTGAAGTTTAAGAACATCATATTGAACATTAAAAGTAACGTATTGCAGATTACAAACATTTAAATCATGACATCTTTTGGGCGGATTAATGTGTTAAGTAAAGGGTTTTTTGACATTTCTCTTCAGTGAGGTTTGCTATTTCATGATGGAAAGATATACGAATTCGAATTTCAGTAGTAAATTTTAATAATTTCTTTTCATCATGAAATGGCAAACCTTACTGAAGAGAAATGTAAAAGAGCGGCAAGAAATATGATTGAAATATTCTTATTGAAAAACCCTTTACCATGGCTGTTTGTAATATATGCAATTAATCCGCAATTTTTTCAGCATAACATAGACATCAAAATAGGAACAATAGATTGATAGAAAATTATTAAGGTTAAATAAAAGGTTTGTAATTTAAAAAAAAAATAAGTAAAAAGAAATGAACACCTAATTTATTATTTTTTATACCCTACACTAAGAGTGAAAGGGTATATTCAGTTTGGTACGCCGTTTTTAACACCCTGATAAAAGCATCTTCGGTATGGAAAAGTATATTTATTCTTGATCAGCATGACCTCCTGAGTCGATTTAGCGATGTCCGTCTGTCTGTCTCTCCGTCTGTCCTTCTGTCTGTCTGTTGAAATCACGATTACAGAAATAGTTGAAGAGCTAGAGCAATGAAACTTTAGATTTAGATTACTTATTTATCTAAGCTGTCCGAACAAGAAAATTATCATGATCGGTCTATTGTGACCTGAGAACTGACCACTTATGTTCAAATACCTCATATAAAATTTACATCTGCAAATCAATTTTACTGTATACGTGCTTAGGTAAACTTTTTGGTAAACTTTGGTTAAAATTCGGTACACCTACCCATTTGTAAATATGGGTACCAAATGAAAAAAAAAATGTTCAGGGATGGAAAGTTTGTAGTTATTTTCAGGATTCGTATACCCTGGTGACCTACATACCATTTTGAATGGTTACCACACAAATGTGTAGGATATTTATAGTCGGCTTATTCCTACTATAATTCTGAAAATCCTAACTATCATAATAACACCTACTTTAAAATTTCCCATGTGATCTAACCTTCCCAACTGGTTTTTATTAAAGTGAAATATAAACAACAATATGTTTGCATTTAAATATAATGTTTTTCACATTCAAACATATGTATGTTCGCAAGAACATCTAAACTTATTCATTCTAAACTTAAATATGTTGACTGTTATTATAATAATGTTTTAAAATGCAATAATAATTAATACGAAAAATATTGGGATAACGATGTGATAAATATTTAAATATCGTATCTTTTCCTTAAATTTTATTGTACGAAAAATTAAAAAAATAGTGGTGATAAAGCATCGAGATCGGTTTTTTTTTAACGCAGTTAGTTTGAGAAAACTTCGATCGTCGAAGAGTTCCGAGATATGGCAGATCGGATGCGATGTTATACTTTCGTATCTCCATTAAGGAATTTATGGGATTGATTTAAAACGGTGATGAAATAATTGTTATGGAAATACTTTTTGTTAGGTTATACAATTTTGTGGAATTTTAAAGGCTTTTTCATTAATAATTCCGACAAACACACACAAATAAAATTAACTTAATGGGTCAAATTAATAAAATTCTTTACTTTACTCAAAAATTGAAGCAAATGCTTTGAATTGTTCAAAATGTTCTGCATTTGTTTCAATTTTTATGCTTAAAACCATTGGTAAATGTTTGAAAATATAAAATTTGAAATAGGTAGGTATTAAAGAAAACGTTGCACTTACTAATTTCTTTTGAAATTTTGAAATAAAATATTTTCTCACAAAATGTGGGCTTGCTTAATACATAGTAATTAAATTTTGTGTATTAATATGGCCCAATATATGTTGCAAAAAGATTTTATTGAACAAGAAAAAGCATTACTGATTTTTCGCAACACTTGGATAATGCAAATGAACACGAAGCGACGACTGTCAGTTGGAGAAAATGCGCGCTGTACAAATTAACAGACAGTAGACCGCTCAACGGCCACGATGACGATGGCTTCAAAGGCGGCTGCAAAGGAGAGACGAACGCGAAGCCCGGATGCGGATGTGGCAACAGAATGAAGGAGAAAATGTCGAAAAAAAGAATTGACTTTTATTGTCAGCTTGGCAGCTGTCGATGGCATTGTTGCTGACGCTGTTTCGCTTATTGCATATGGCTGCCGACTGTCAGGTGCTGAAAGTGTGATGGTCATTTATATATGAGAGGGGTGGTTGGGGTGATGGTATGGTCGTTATATTGTGCGTGTGCGGCTCATGTCATTTTCGCCATGAATTAAAATATATTGCAGTTTTATTCAGCGTAAAATAATTATTTTTATTAAATTTATCATGCTTTACGTTTGCAATATGCTGTCGCACGTTAAAATATGCCTGGGGAGATTTTTTTTTGTTTGTTTTTGCATTGATTATATTTTTATATATTATCGTTTTTTATTTTTATTTTTATTAATTTTAATTTTTTTTAATGAAGCCAAAATAAAATTGCATTTTTTAAACCAAATAATTGCATGATAAAGTATTGTCAATGTGACATTTTAATATAAAAAGCAGACAGTTGCAGTAAAGAGACCTAGAAACCAGTGTCCAGAGATAAAATTATACTTTTTAGAGGTTCCTGAATAACTCTCAATAAATAACATTTATTAAACAAAACAGTGAGAAACCAAAAATTGAGGTTTCGGTCTGGGAGAAACCTTTATTTTTGATAAATTTCGGTTGCGGTTGAAAACAGAGAGGTATAGAGGTTAACAAAATATATCTCTCATTAGTCATTTTTGAGAAGCTGAGAAGCGTTGATGCACAACTCTCTTTTCAGATGACTCGAGATGACCAATATTTCTGGAGCACATACTAATGGCAAATTTTGATTCAAAATTTGGGTTTATATGGAAATAAACCTCTAAAAGCAAAAATTAAACATTTTTTTATCGAAAAAAAAAATTGTTGAAAAAACTACTATTTTCAAGAAATTTCGAATAAAACCATAAAAATGATTACATGAAAAATCATGTTAAAAAAAATTATCGAACGACAAAAATAACGCAATGATCGAAATTACTATTCAAAAAAGCATATATTCGACAGAAACCATAATGTTCGAAAATCTTCGAAAAAAATATGCTAAATCAATTTGTACGATAAAAACAACTCAAGAGTCGAAATCATCATTTTCAAAAAAAAAATGAACGGAAAATTTCGAACAAAAAAATGTTGAACGGCCACAAATCGACCCCAAAAAAAAATATTCGACAAAACGAAATTTCGAATAAAGAAAATTCCAAAAAAAAATTATAAAATTTAAAATGTCAATCACTTGATTAATTGGAGATGATTCATCCTAAAAGTGCCGTTCCGAAACTTGGTTGCTTCTGTAATCCCACTAGAATAGATTCACCCAAAAAAGTCCGAATGACGAACTTGAATTTTGCATATATTATTGTTAATAATAATAATAGTTTGGCACTACAGTCCCATAAGGGCTTGGGCCGAGCTCTCTCACTATTTTGAGCTGTGCGTGTTATATTTGTACTCAAAGTGGTGGGACCTACAGTTTATTGCCGAATCCGAACTACGGGCGAGAGCAATGTTTTACTCTCGTAGGTTTGCCATTTACTGCCGAGAGGTAGCGCTGCATAAAAAAATGTTTCTATGAAAAGATGTTGTTAGCCCCAGTCCAGGCTTGAACCGGGGACCTTTCGGCTAGCAGTCCAACGCAATAACCACTGAGCTACCGCGGCTATATTATTGTTAGTAATTTTAATTGTTAGTCCACCCCAAGGTCAACCTCATAGATGGGACGTCAAAAATATCAATCTTGGCCGTTGACTAAAAAAAATAATTTTGATAAAGTCTCCCATATTTCTGGTAGTAAATTATAACAAGCTTATTATGATAGCAATGAGGAACAATCAAAAAAAAATCAATTAATATCAAAGCTTCTTTAATAATTCTCTTCTATGTGCCACCTACTGTGTTCTTTTTGAAAGCCTATGTCATAACACAAAGGCTGTTAATCTGTTGACTTACAAAACATTTTAATTAATTAACAAAACAAAAAATAGAACATAAAAAGTATTAAATTGTTTTATGATAGGTTAGCATCACAATACAAACATTTTGAATCTTGTAATATATATTTTTATTCACCTGGGAAAGTTCCTTCTGATGGTATTGGTGCTTCCATAGAACGTTTATCTCAACTGTATGTTTTCGAAAGTTCCCGAGAATCTGCCTTTAAAATTTCAGAAAATTTGATAATTTACCATACGCATACCGGATTGTTTACCGAAAATCTCATCGAAATTTACCTGAAAAATGATAAAAATTTTCCGTTCCGAAAAATATTTTAGAAGTGTTACAAGTAGAACGAGTTGGGAAAGTTAGGTCACATGGGTAAGTTCGGTCACATGGGGCGGATTTTTATAGTCGGTCGGGCCCGACTATGGAATACACTACACCTTTGGTGGGGATATTAATGTGGGATATTTAATTGCATACCTTAATTTTAAAGTTTTTAATTATGATGAACCTCCCCACCTTCAGAATATTATTCATATATCAGAAATTTACGTCTTATATCCCCATAAATTAAAAAATTTATATAAAAGTATAAAAAAACTAAAAAAAAATTTGAAAAATATTATTGGGCGGACCACGCCTATATTTAAAATTTTGAAAGGCTAATATTTCATATATTTGATTTTAATAATTTACGGATCAAATTTCCACTATGAAAACCCGGGAAATAATGAAAAAAAAAAGTGGGCGTATTACGCCCATTTTTGGACCACATATTTTTAGGTGAATTCTAATAATACGTTTTAAATTTTATAACTATACCTTGAATACTTTTCGAGTTATTAGTTCCGAAAGAGTTATATAAAAGTGACTTGTATGGGAGGTGGGCGTGTCCGTTTACCCAATTTGGCTCATTTTTAAACTCAGTTCCTACTTTTAGCTAATATATATTGAGACGAAATTTCATCGCCTTCTGATCAGTATTTCTCAAGTTATTCTGTATTCGGGCATTAAGACAGCAAGACAGCAAGACGGACAGACATACGGACATGGCTATACTGACTCGGGTAGTGATATATACTTTTCTATACCGGACACGCCTCCTAAGGGGCGTTACAATATATGCACAAAGTTAATATACCCTGTACCTCATAGGTGTAGGGTATAAAAAGGCGAAGTTTGTAATAAAAGCTGTCTGCTTTCTGACCATTTCCAAAATATGCCGGGAATCTTCATTTTAAAGTTCATAAAATTTTATAATCTGCTTTACATTTATTTATCTGTGAGTTAGCCAGAAATATATCAGAAAATACTCCTGAAAATGCCTGAAAAAAAATCATAAACATTTTTCGGAGGACTATTTTCTTAAAATGTGCTATTTGAGTGACAGTGACGTTTGGTCGCGAACCATTTTTATTTAATTTTTTTTTTTATTTTAGTTCTCAATTGCAAAGTAAGTTGCAGCATTGAGATTCTCAAGTATTGCGATTTCTTCGTAAAGGTTGTGAATGTTATCTTTATGGTGGGTTGGTTTCCAAGCAATGCGCATTTCACATTCATTCCCCATTCTCCATTTTTCGTCTTTTTATTTCATGCTGCTCGTATTAATGGCGCTGAAGTCACACTCCGAATGACATGCACAAAAAAAAAAAGAACGTATTCAATGAAATTATTTGCAGTTTTGCGGAAAGAAAGAAAATGGAAAATTAAAAAAAAAATACCAACTTAAAAGCAAAAAAAAAAAAGAATACGAAGCATATATAAAAGAAACGCGTTGCAAATTTTATTCAAAACTTTAGTTAGAACTTCTTTAAGAGAGTCACAAGTACATGGAATGAGCATTTTATTCATAGGCAGTGCTGAAATAAATCAATTTTGAAACTTTTCAATTAGTTGACAGGCAGACATTTTATCAATGCCTTGGAAAATAAAATGGTATAAGTTCAAATATATAACTTATTCTTTAAAATGTTGAAAATCTTTTCAACTTTCATTTTGTCGATGTGAAGGTAAAACTAACTAAATACATTTTTCAAAAACTTACTTGGTAAGTTTATGAATTTGTATTCTTTAAAGTGTTTATTGCATTTAAAAACCGAAATGACATTTGAATTAGTTTGAAATTCTCATTACTCATCCACATTACTATCAACGACACAAAATATTTAAATATCGAATTTCGATTGATTTGTGAACAAACGATTTTAAATTGTTAGAGAGTTTAAATATTCCATATTATATATTTTATCGCAGAATACAAAAATAGATAAGGAAGTGATATATCGCTCGTAACTATTAAACTGACAATGCTTTGTATGAAATCTATATACATAAAACTCTTGGTCCGTCTGTCAGTCTGTCGGTCTGTCTGTCAGTCTGTTTGTTCCAGCATCACGTCTAAACCGCTGAACCGATTTAACTGAAATTTTGCACCAGGATACTATGGAGTCCGGAGGGTGGCTATATATGGGCGGGATTGGACAAAGGGGCGTGGCACCTCCCATACAACCTAAATTTTCAAAACGACATAACTCGGCACATACACCAGCAAAGAAGATGAAACAAAAAACTCAAATACAAAAAAAATATGCAAAAGCAAAAACACAAAAACAAAAATCAAATATAAAATCAAAAGTAAAGTAAAAGCACAAAACTTAAGCTATAACTCAAAAACAACAAAAAAATAAAAAGGTTAGAAAACAAAATCAACCACACTAAAATTCACCACACCAAAATTCACCACACTAAAACTCACCACACTAAAATTCACCACATTAAAACTCACCACACTAAAATTTACCAGACTAATATTCACCACACTAAAATTCACCACACAAAAACTCACCACACTAAATTTCACCACACTAAAACTCACCACACTAAAACTCACCACACTAAAATTCACCACACTAAAATTCACCACACTAAAATTCAACACACTAAAACTCACCACACTAAATTTCACCACACTAAAACTCATCACACTAAAATTCACCACATTCAAATCGACCCTCTTAAACTGACCATACTAAAATTTACCACACTTAAATTCAACACACTAAAACACACAACAATAAAATTCACTACACTTAAACTCACCACACTAAAATTCACCACACTAAAACTCACCA
Source organism: Dryomyza anilis (assembly GCA_951804985.1). NCBI lineage: Eukaryota > Metazoa > Arthropoda > Insecta > Diptera > Dryomyzidae > Dryomyza > Dryomyza anilis. The sequence continues at coordinate 99,348,191 of OX638132.1, forward strand.
AACTAAAACTCTCCACGCTAAAACTTCTACTGGGAAAAACTCTACGGGGAAGAATTCTATTGGAAAGAATTCTACTGGGAAGAATTCTACGGGGAAGCACAGTCTGAGAAAGAATTGTCTATGAGAAAAGTTGTTTTATCGGATAATTAGTATGGTTTTGGTTACTACATTTATAAAAGCAATAAAAAAAACGTCCACAGTGAAGCACGAGTCCCTGATATAAATAATAAATATGTTATTTATATTAATAAAATTGCTCAATAACCTTGCATTCACATAATATTTCCACGAGTCGTGTACGGGTCCAGCTAGTAAATTTATAAAATTTGATTGATAAGTTTAACCATTCAAAATGCTATATTGAATGAGAAAATTGATGTGGAGAATTTTCAGCGTAGTCCAAATGGAAATGGACCCGTCTCAAAGTTCGCGTCTATATTTTTGATATGGTAATTATTTGGAAATCGCTGAAAATTCTACTCATCGATTTTCTCATCCATTAGAGCATTTTTAGTCATTAACCTTTTTTAGATTTCAAATCATAAACATCATTTACAAATGTAATTCAGAAAAGTTCAATTGAAATTCATAAATTCGATTTGAAATTCAAAAGACATCAATTGAAATTCAGAAATTTCCATTTTAAATTCAGACATTTCCATTTAAATTTCCATTTGAAATTTGAAATTTATATGGACATTTTTGAATTCACAAATGGAAATTTATGAATATCAAATGAAATTTTCAGAATTTCAAAAGGAAATTTCTGAATTTCAAATGGAATTTCTGAATTTCAATTGATGTATTTTGAATTGAATGTTTTCTGAAATACATTTGTAATCTATATATAATTTTATATTGGAGCTTATTATAATGTACAGCTTTTTCATATTTATTTTCATATATAAATTTTCAAAAACGGCCCTCAGTATAAAAAAAAAATTAGGCGCCATAAAAAAAAAAAAGTTTTCTTAAAATATCATTTAATTGCTACACGTTTAATGGCCGTGCGCAAATACTAATGACGGAAGCAATCGAAAACACTATTAAAATAGCGAATCTAATCAAGCCACTAACGAAGTGACGCCATTACCGGAACAATAACGGCAACTACCGATAAAAATTTTAACAAAAAGAAAAACCTAAACAAGTAAATTCGATTAAAGGGTAAAAAGAGGAGACAGCAGCAGCAGCTAAACTACAGCTGCCTCTCGTTGCCAGCCTTGTGACAAGCGCGCCTAATGAAATTCCGACGAATCATGTTCTCGCCTGATAAGCGCGCATTGTTAAAACTAAAAAAAAGAACCCTTTTACGTCAACCAAATGAGCTACAAACAGGCAACGCACTGGACGTTGCGATGAACCTTCGCTCCGGTCAGCCACACACAAATTTTCCCAGCCTACCTATGAAACAAGCCAAAGTTGGCCAAGCGCAGGCCGGCCAAATGGACACTATTTTGCCAAGAAAGGCAATAAATTTCAGCAACTGACATGCGGGTCCGTGTGTGCGCGACACCCGCGCGACTTCCGTGCGACCAAACCTAACGGTCAGCGGGCATAAACTATGCCGCATAGGCCGACGTTGGGTCAACGTTTTTGTGTTGGAGTTTTTGTGTTGTTAACTTCTTATTTTTTGTTATTTGTTATTTTTGCAAAAAGTTTATGCTGTATGGTTAGAGTGTCGCACGCGACACCTGCTGTGCATTTGGGTTGCGACTTTCGTGTGCCGCACGATTTTGCCACGCGGTTCAATTTGATTTGTTGCCGCACGACTTGCTGGCTGCGCAAACGACGAAGTGGTTGCCTGCACTCAGAGAAAAATCTTTTTTTTTTTCATTAAAAAAAAATGTTCACACTAAAATAAAATGTTTTACTAAATTTTATATTTTTCAAAAAAATTCAATTTTTCACTAAAAATAAAAATTTTCACTAAAATTAAATTTTTCACTAAAAAAATAAATTTTTCACTAAAAATTAAATTTTTCACTAAAAATTAAATTTTTCACTTGAAATTCAATTTTTCACTAAAAATTATATTTTTCACTTGAAATTCAATTTTTTACTAAAAATTAAAATTTTCACTAAAAATTAAATTTTTCACTTGAAATTCAATTTTTCGCTAAAAATTAAATTTTTCACTTAAAATTCAATTTTTCACTCAAAATTCAATTTCTCACTTAAAATTAAATTTTTGACTAAAACTCAATTCTTCACTAAAACTCAATATTTAACTAAAAATTCAAATTTTAACTTAAAATTCCATTTTTCGCTAAAAATTCAATTTTGCACTGAAAATCAAATTTTTCACATAAAATTTAATTTTGTTCTAAAAATTAAATTTTTCACTTAAACTTTTCAAATGAAAACTTCGCAAAAATACTGAAAATTGTTTAAGTGTTGCCACTTCGTCCCAGTTATGCAGCCAATGCCGCATAAATCGTTTGTTTATGTTGTAATTAGTTGGTTCGAATGCGGCCAGTGCTGCTTTGCATGTCACACAATTTGCGTTGCATGCATCAATATTTCTGCATTTAATTGTTATAATTTTGACGAATTGTTGTTTTTAGCATCAGCTGTGATTATTTTAAATGATAGTGATTGTGGCTTAAATACACATACTTTTACCAGCCAATTATCAAGAGAAAGAAACCAAGAACAAAACGACCAACGAACAAGAAGTAATTGGCCTTCTGAAGCAATTAATACAAATACGATTAAAGCGCCACTGAACAGCGTCAGTTGAAAACGAGCCAAATGCGTGCTAATTGTGTGCAACTCCAAATGAAATAATAACAAATCTATGTGTCGTGTTTTCAGTCATACACACACACATACAGACACACATACATACAGACACACACATAAATCCACAAACATTCATACACAAGCACGCAAAAATATAGAATAATTGCTCATGTTTAAACGTACATTTCCACCTGGCCGTTATTAAAGTCTAAAGATTTACCAAATATAAAATAAACCTAAGGAAATGTCCAAACCAAACGAAAAAATCAGTTGGATGAGTGAAGTCTTGGACGTTTTTTTTATTGTTTTTATAAATGTAGTAACCAAAATAAAACTAATTCTCCGCTAAAACATAGACAAATTTCTCATAGACAATTCATTCTCAGATTGTGCTTCCCCGTAGAATTTTTCCTAGTAGAATTCTTTCCCGTAGAATTCTTCGTAGTAAAAATTTTCCCAGTAGAAGTTTTAGTGTGGTTAGTTTTAGTGTGGTGAGTTTCGGTGTAGTGAGTTTAGGTGTGATGAATTTTGGTGTGGTGAGTTTCGGTGCAGTGGGTTTAGATGTGGTGAATTTTGGTGTGGTGAGTTTTAGTGTGTTGAGTTTTAGTGTGCTGAGTTTTAGTGTGTTGAGTTTTAGTGTGGTAAGTTTTAAAATGGTGAATTTTAGTGTGGTGAGTTTAAGTGTAGTGAATTTTATTGTGGTCAGTTTTAGAGTGGTGAATTTGAGTGTGGTGAATATTAGTGTGATGAGTTTTAGTGTGGAAAATTTTAGTGTGGTAAGTTTAAGTGTGGTGAATTTTAGTGTGGGGAATTTTAGAGTGGTGAGTTTCAATGTGGTGAGTTTTTTGTGATGAATTTTAATGTGTTGAGTTTAAGTGTAGTGAATTTTATTGTGGTAAGATTTAGTGTGGTGAATTTGAGTGTAATGAATTTTATTGTGGTGAGTTTTAGTGTGGTGAATTTGATTGTGATGAAATTTTGTGTGGTTGATTTTGTTTGAGTGTGTTGCTTTTGTGTTTTTGCTTTTGTGTTTTTGCTTTTGTTTGTGTGGTTTTGCTTTTGTGTTTTTTGCGTTTATGTTTTGCTTTTGTTTTCATGCTTTTGTTTTGTGTAATTGCTTTTGTTTTTGTGTTATTGTTTTTATTTTTGGGTTTTTGTTGTTTCTTTTTTTGTTGTATTTTTGCTTTTCTGTTTTTCTTTTGTCTATTTTTTTGTGTTTCTGCTTTTGTTTTTTGTATTTTTTTTAAATTTGGTTTTTCCATCCTTTTTTTATTTTTCTGTTGTTTACGAGTTATTGCTTTAGTTATGTGATTTTACTTTTGTTTTTGTTTTTTGCTTTTGTGTTTGTGTTTTTGCTTTTTTTTTTTTGTATTTAAGTTTTTTTGTTTCATCTTATTAGTTGGTGTAAGCCCCAAGTTATAACGCGTTAAAAGTTTAGGTTATATGGGAATTGCCCCGCCTCGATCCTATCCCGCCCTTATATAGCCTATTTCACCCTCCATTGCATAGTGTCCTGGTGCAAAATTTCAGTCAAATCGGTTCCACGGTTTAGACGTGATGCTGGAACAACCAGACAGACTGACAGATACACAGACGGACCAAGAACGTTGTAGAACTAAAAGTCACCAAATACATTTTTAGGAAAATATTAAATTTCAACTTTGTTAGTAATTACTACAAAAAGTTATTGATCCATTTTTAAAATTGAAATAGCAATTGATAGATTCACATTTTCTTATCAATTGGTACAAATATTGAGGACATCGATAAAAAATTGAAAGATACATATATAAAGATTTTTGTAAATGAACAATTGGCATTTTGAAAATGTAGTTGGTGACTTTAAGTTCTACAATGACGATATATAGATGATACATCTGGCAGTTATGGGAAAAAAAATCATAATTTTGATGAATACAATTATTATATTGAAATATGTTTTTCAGTGTATTGACTAAAAACTTAAACTCAAAGGTTTTTGAGTGGCTTGCCATGTTTGTGCATTGAAATTTCAATATTTTATGTGAATTTGCTTTGTCTACAAACTAAATAAGATATTTTTGAAAATTTTTTTATGTTAAAAATTCCGATGGTTTTTGGTGTTCCATCAAAGTTTGAAGGGTAGACAATAACTTGTAAAAAAAAAACTACTCAGAAAAAAATAAAGGACGTAAATTAAGCAATGAAATCAAATGTTTGCCATATTCACAAATGTTATTTGTGTTCAAAAATAAATCAATAAATGACTTTACTGAATTAGCAAATTATTTTATTGGTTTGGTCGAAGTTTTAAAAGTATTTTTTTCATTTAAACAGTATATTTATTATTCACTATTAGTTTATTAAAAAAGAATATTATAAATTCTTGTTAAAATACACAAAAAAATATACTTATAACTAAATATGTAATCAGGGTAATCAAGCTCTAAAAGTGTTTCTTTTGACATGAAACGAATATGAATGATATGCGCACCACCAAATGCCAACTAAAAATTAAATTCAAAGCGAATTCGCTACACAACCGCTGTAAACGAATACACACAACACCGACGCATTGCGGCAACATCTGTTGTCAGCAAATGCGATTTTTTGGGCCTACTAAATAAAAATTAAGTCGACTTAGTTTCAGCAAAAATTTAATTGTATTGATGTACCTTTTTGGTTATATTTACGAACGAATATGAATAATATGCGCACCACCAAATGCCAACAAAAATTAAATTCAAAGCGAATTCGCTACTCAACCGCTGTAAACGAATACACACAACACCGACGCATTGCGGCAACATATGTTGTCAGCAAATGCGATTTTTTGGGCCGACTAAATAAAAATTAAGTCGACTTAGTTTCAGCAAAAATTTAATTGTATTGATGTACCTTTTTGGTTATATTTACGAACGAATATGAATAATATGCGCACCACCAAATGCCAACAAAAATTAAATTCAAAGCGAATTCGCTACACAACCGCTGTAAACGAATACACACAACACCGGCGCGTTGCGGCAACACCTGTTGTCAGCAAATGCGATTATTTGGGCCTACTAAATACAAATTAAGTCGACCCAGTTTCAGCAAAAATTTAATTGTATTGATGTAACTTTTTGGTTATATTTACGAATTTTATATGTATGTATACAAACTCAACTTATTATTATCCTAATTTGTATATTTTTTAAAATTGTGTATGTCATATTTCGATATTTTGCTTTTGTAGCATATCATGTTATTGCAAAAATCCCTCCATTAATAAAAATGTTATAAAAATACCGATTTTATGAATTCTTTAGATTTTTCGATATAGATTAATAGAAATATTAGTTTTCCTTTTTATTAGTCGGAATATATAAATTCTGATTTCATACTAATTGCTGGTATCTATTGAACAATTTAGAATTATTGTTGATGATAATGTTAGTTATCAGTATCAAGTTGTTAAATACATAAAAACTCAAATTTCCCATTTTAAATTTCTACTGGGTTTTACCGTCATGACTAATAGAACAGCGTTAATCTTTAGTGCGGTTGGCAGCGAGAAAAAACATGCAGGCAATAATTCAAAATATTTTCATAAACTTTAATTTTGATAAACTTAAGCCTAAAACCTAAAATACCGCACCAACAATTAAATCAAAATTGCACCTAAATTCAGTATAGAAAATTTGCATTTTGTACAAATAACAAAACATTTTCTAGTTTACGATCAACATTTGTCAGCTCTATAAACTCAGTCGAGAGTGAACATTTTCTGAAAAAAAAAAAGAAAAAATAAAGCTGGACATGCAAACATGCGATGCAAGGCCTAAAATTATGCATGATTAATCAAACCGCGAAACCCTTCGGAGTTGAAGGAGAATATAAAAAATATATAAAATAAAAATTAAAACAAGCAAAGTCAATTTATTAAAACGCGAAGGAAAAAGTAAAATATTAGCTGCGTAAAATACGCATTTAAATTAATATCAAGCGCAATTGATTCTCATTACTAAGGACGACAGCAGTGGTCAGAAAAAAAATACAAAATACAGCCAACCGAAATAATTGATGGGGAAGTAAAAAAAATGTGGCAAGTGTTGCGTACTCTAAAAATAAAAAATAAAACACAGAAACATATAAAAATATAAAAATACTAAAAGAATTTGAGAAACATACAGAAAACAAGCGAAAACATGAAATAAAATAACACCTTGGTCCTCAGGGGGAATCAATTAAACTAAAGCAAGCATTGTTGTTGCTGCACCACCTACAACAAATTTAAGTGCTTGCAATAAAAATTATTTATTGCTTTGAATTGTAAAATGGCAGCAGCACAAAAATACCAAAGCGAAAACATGTAAAAAATTGCCCGAGAGCAAAATTATTGTGTGGGCGAGCGAAAACATTGCCAGCCGTTAGGCGCACCAACAACACATTGACGGTAGCAGCAGCAACGGCAGCAGCATGCAGCACAAGTATTGTAGTGGACACCAGGCGAAAGAAAGTTTTTAATTTTTTTTTATTAAATATTTATTTGTTTATTTTACTTATATTTTATACCTATTTTATGCTTTATTGTTTGGTATTTTTTCTCTTACATATATTTATTATTCTTTGTACAAAGGTTCAAAATTGCTTATTTTCTTTGTTTTATATTTTAATTCAAGTTTATCTTATTGATATCATAAAATTTTTGTAGGTTTTAATTTTTTATTTGTATTTTTTTTTAATTATTTTAACTTATTTGATTTTATTGTTTTCTTTTATTTTCTTTTTTTTCTTTGTTTTGTTTTATTTTGCTCTTTCTATTCTTTTCTTTTATTTTCTTTTATTTTCTTTTATTTTATTTTCTTTTATTTTATTTTATTTTCTTTTCTCTTATTTTCTTTTCTTTTCTTTTCTTTTCTTTTCTTTTCTTTTCTTTTCTTTTCTTTTCTTTTCTTTTCTTTTCTTTTCTTTTCTTTTCTTTATTTTCTCTTCTTTATTTTCTCTTCTTTATTTTCCTTTTTTCTTTGTTTTGTTTTATTTTGCTCTTTTCTTTTCTTTTCTTTTCTTTTATTTTCTTTTTCTTTTTCTTTTTCTTTTTCTTTTTCTTTTTCTTTTTCTTTTTCTTTTTCTTTTTCTTTTTCTTTTTCTTTTTCTTTTTCTTTTTCTTTTTCTTTTTCTTTTTCTTTTTCTTTTTCTTTTCTTTTTCTTTTTCTTTTTCTTTTTCTTTTTCTTTTTATTTTTCTTTTTATTTTCCTTTTTCTTTTTCTGTCTTTTCTTTCTTTTCTTTCTTTTCTTTTTTTTCTTTTCACTTCTTTTCTTTTCTTTTCGTTTCGTTTCTTTTCTGTTTTGTTCTTTTCTTTTCGCTTTTTTTTCTGTTATTTTCTTTTATCTATCTTATTGATTTCATAAAATTTTAGTAGGTTTGTATTCTTTAATTTTATATTTTAGTTAGTATCAGTTTTCATTTTTTGTTTGCATTTTTTTTTTAATTATTTTAACCTTTTTGATATTATTCTTTTCTTTTCTTTTCTTTTCTTTTCTTTTCTTTTCTTTTCTTTTATTTTCTTTTCTGTTCTTTTCTTTTCTTTTCTTTTCTTTTCTTTTCTTTTCTTTTCTTTTCTTTTCTTTTCTTCTCTTTTCTTTTATTTTCTTTTCTTTTTTCTTTGTTTTATTTTATTTTGCTCTTTTCTTTTCTATTCTTTTCTTTTCTATTTTTTCTCTTATTTTCTTTTCTTTTCGTTTCGTTTCTTTTCGTTTCTTTTCTATTCTTTTCGTTTTATTCATATTTTCTTTACTTTTATTGTCTATTTTTTCTTTAATATTCTTATTTCTCTGCTTTTTTCTGTTCTGTTCATTATTCTGTGATTTTCTTTTTTGTTTCCTTCACTTTTTATACCCTTAACCTATGAGGGTATATTAAATTTGTGCAGATAATGTAACGCCCCTTAGAAAGCGTGACAGGTATAGAAAAGTATATACATATATGCTTGATCAGCATCACAACCCGAGTCAGTTTAGCTTTGTCCGTCTGTCTGCCGAAAACATTTTAAATTGAAAAATGCTGGTCAAAGTGGGACGAAATATGGTTTCAATAAGTTTTAGCCAAAAGTTGGACCTAAGTATGGAAATGAGATACAACTCACTTTATGCACCAATAATTCGAAATGTATCTATTAAAACGGATTGTTAGAGTTCTCCTAAGTGTTCCAAAAATGGGCATGATCCATAAAAGTCATAAATGATTGAAAACAAATTCTTTTCAATTCATTTCAAATCATTTTAATTCATTTCAATTCATTTCAATTCATTTCAATTCATTTCAATTCATTTCAATTCATTTAAATTCATTTAAATTCATTTCAATTCATTTCAATTCATTTCAATTCATTTCAATTCATTTCAATTCATTTCAATTCATTTCAATTCATTTCAATTCATTTCAATTCATTTCAATTCATTTCAATTCATTTCAATTCATTTCAATTCATTTCAATTCATTTCAATTCATTTCAATTCATTTCAATTCATTTCAATTCATTTCAATTCATTTCAATTCAATTCAATTCAATTCATTTCAATTCATTTCAATTCATTTCAATTCATTTTAATTCATTTTAATTCATTTCAATTAATTTTAATTCATTTCAATACATTTCAATTCATTTCAATTCATTTCAATTCATTTCAATTCATTTCAATTCATTTCAATTTATTTCAATTCATTTCAATTCATTTCAATTCATTTTAATTCATTTTAATTCATTTCAATTCATTTTAATTCATTTCAATACATTTCAATTCATTTCAATTCATTTCAATTCATTTCAATTAATTTCAAATTATTTCAATTCATTTCAATTCATTTCAATTCATTTCAATTCATTTCAAATTAATTCATTTCATTTCAATTCATTTCAATTCATTTCAATACATTTCAATTCATTTCAATTCATTTCAATTCATTTCAATTCATTTCAATTCATTTCAATTCATTTCGATTCATTTCAATTTATTTCAATTCATTTCAATTCATTTCAATTCATATCAATTAATTTAAATTCTTTTCAATTCATTTCAACACTTTTTAATTCATTTCAATTTATTTCATTTAACAAAAGACTAACCAAAACAATACTTATGGTAAATATTTAACAAAAATTTTGAAATTTAAATATTGAATATGTCTCTCGAAAAACTAATATAGTCTCATTAGTTAATAATTTTGTTGACCGTCAGTGGAAATTGTCTGAATCAACGGTTAGACCTGGAATCTGTCTATATTTTGTAATACTACTATTTAATTTAAAGGAACATTGTACAACTTTTGTAGTAGTCACAACAACAATAGCAATCTGGGCCAAATTGTACCCAACTAGTTGTCATGTCGAGAGTAAATTATATACCAACGACTGCACTGTACGAACACATGTTTCACGACTGACCCGGTAAAATCGCGCACAAACCGAGTACCCAAAGGTAGGTCAGATTATAGCTGCGACTCTCCCTTCCACCAGTTCCTCCTGATGAGAACGTAGTAAAAGTTCACAATGTTGCCATCACAATTGGTGGTGGCGCGTGTATGTGTGATAATTTTAACGGTTTCGTTGTTCGTTATCGTGTGAGAACATTTTTTATGGCACGCTCTAAATATATGATTAACTGCATACAACGGTCACAAACAACACACACTGCAATCCGAAACAATGTGCTGCAGTTGATTAGTGGTCAAACGTAAAAGTCCACGAGCTCAAAAAGTGATTTAAAATTAAAAATTTTCCTAATTTCGATATAATTTATTTTTGATACCGTATAAAGGGAAAAGGTATATTGTTTATTTCATTTATTGGTGTCCGTCTATATATTTATAGAAATCACGATTATATAAAAATCGAAAAAATATTGCAATCGAACTCAGAACCTTTATTACTTGTATACCTATGGTATCTGCTTATAATAATGGGTGTGACGTGATGTTAATTTTTTATTAAATAGTAGAATTTTCTTGATTATAATAAAAAACGTAATTTTTTTCTCGAGTTCTGTTGCCCTTAAAAATATAAAAATTCGGTACACAGACCTATTCTTACATTGAGGGAAACACAAATTACAGACGATAATTTGCATAAATCTCACTTCCTCATACCAGCAAGTTAAGAATCTTTATTTTTTTTCACTGATGTTGCAGTCGCGCGGTTTTGAACCCATAATCTTTCGGCTCGTAGTCTGACGCACTAACCAACTGAGCAAACGACACTACGTTGATCGTTATACTATTTAAATATATTTTATTAATAAAATTATTTTGTTTTATAATTATTTATTGCATTATATTTAAATAAAATTCAAAAGTACAGTTGTCACATTTACGTTCGCTGCGCATTACAAAACTGCAGACTGATTGCCAGGCAAGCAACCAACCGCTTGGAAAATGTCAAATTCTGTGTTTAATGCGTTTGTGCCACGCGTCACATGTGGGTTAAAATGATTTATGTTAATTTGTCAGAATAACATTTTTAAACATGAAGTCTTACATGAGCACTGCTGTTGAATGGGCGAATTTAGATTTTTATCAAAATATTAAAAAAAAAACATAAAATTAATTTGATCATCATTAAAAAATTATACGAGCATTTTCAGAATTAAATTTTCGTTCGAAATTGAAATATTACATATCACATTACTTGGGGTACTCCAGACAAAAAATATGCAAGAAAACTGGTATTATAGTAGTAGTTTTGAGGAAAACTCACAGGAATATGGTAGGAAATACACATTGCATATCAGGCATTTTGAATGTTTGAAAATAAGCAGGCTCCCTATAGCAGCATTTACGCCGCAAACTGGTATGTCGGCCTAAGCCGACTATAAATACCCTACACATATGTGTGGTTACCATTCAAAGAGATATATAGTTCACCAGGGTATACGAATCCTGAAAATAACTACAAACATTCAATCGCTGAAGAATTTCCATTCATTTGATACCCATATTTACAAATGGGTAGGTGTACCGAATTTCGATTTTTTTTTTGTGAACCACAAGTCTTTTTGCCGGAAAACATTATTATAATGTATTTGAGCATGATATAAATATATATTTGACCAAAAAAGTTTACCTAAGCACGTATACATAAAAATTGATCTTTATATGAACATTTTATATGAGGTATTTGAACATAAGTGGTCGGATCATAGGTCACAATGGACCGATCTTGCCAATTTTTTCGCACATACAGGTATATTAGTAATCTAAGTTAAAAGTTTCATTTATCTAGCTCTTCAATTTTAAAAGTAGTAGGGATTTCAACAGACAGACAGGAGGTCATGCTGATCAAGAATATATATACTTTTCCATACCGGAGATGCTGCCTTCTGGGTGTTACAAACGGCGTACCAAACTGAATATACCCTTTCACTCTTAGTGTAGGGTATAAAAAGCTTCTTCATAGTAGGAAATTAAAAGGGAAAGGTAGCCTGCGATTAGCAGGCAAACACATTGTGCAGGAATTTCTGTTTTGAAATTTTTAAAGCTTGATCAACAAGTTGTCGACAGAAAATTTTGTTTATAAAAAGTTTTTGTTTTGAAGTTTAAATGATTGATCAACAAGTTGTCGACTGAAATTTTTGTTTTCAAAATTTTATTTTTCCTTCAAAATTTTTCAGTATTTAAAATTTTTGTCATTTGTAAACATCGGTGTATTTTGTCGGTTTAATTAAAACGTGAAAATGTGCCGTATTGACGTGGATTTGCGTATTGCTGATTATTGCTGATATCAACATAATCATCAAAAGTGCACAGCAAATAGTTTTAACCGTCATGACGCCCAAAAGAAAAACTTCTTGCTGTACAAAAACAAACACATGTTGTTTTTAATACACACGTGTTTTGTTATTGCTTTCTGCAATCACTTTTTTTTGGTAAAACTGCAAACACAATAACAAACAATTCGGAGTTTCTTCAGAAAACATATGCGAATCCAGCAATAGAGAATCGACGCGTTTGAGTTTTTCGCGAAAATTTAACAAACAAAATTCGTCGGTGTTATTGTACAACAAGATGTTTTCAGGGAACTAGCAGCTTTTGTCCACAAAGCCTACCTCAAAGCTTCATATAAAATGTGATTTCAATGCGTACAGGTAGCTTGTTTGCCTGCGTGTTTCGAACCACTTGCCTGCTTAAAATTTTGTCTGGGGTAATGAATACGATAGAAATACAGCAAAAATCAAAATAGACCGCGTTAAAGATTAATAAAGATATCAATCAGAAGAAAGTGATGCTGAAATGCAAGAACATGAACTGGACGAAAACTGTAAGAACAAGTAAAAGTATTTTGTATTTCAGAACATTTCCTATTTTTCGAAGTTCATTTAACATAATATTTATAATAAAACATTTTTTTTAAGGTCAAATACGTGCGGATTGAAGCATCTACAAAGTCGAATATATAGCTAAGGACTTAACTGGAAATGATGGCACAATGATGAGAAAATTTCAAAAATTATTTGACTCAATATAATGAATTTATTCAAAGATATTATGAGTTTTTCTACCAACTACCAGATTCATAATATTGATACCACCGTTCATTAAATGACATATTGATGAATGTATTCATTACATATATGAACTTATTCATACTGTCGAACATCATAGTGACGAACGAAATATTCAATACAACGAATTTGTATCTTCATATTTATGAGTATAATCATGAGATATATATATAAATAATTTAAATTTGATTTTGTTAACTGTTTATAATATTAATGAATATAATATTCAATATAATGCATATTGTTGAACTAATTTTTTTAGAAATTCGTAAAAAATGGTGTTGCACGGATAGAAAAGATTTGTTTGAATATGTTTGAATGTAATTATAACGTAATTCGAAATCATCATATAAATATTAGGAGTAAAATATAATTACTTTATAATTGAATTGAATGATTATTTTGTTCAGATTGAAATATTATTATAGGATATTTAAACATAAATTGCTTTAATCGCGGATTTGCATGAATTTAATATATTAATGTTTCTATAGAAATATATATTTTTGATCAGCTATTAATATATGTATGTTTGATATTTCCGCTATTGAAAACACCCAACTTCAATAAAAGCTTCTTTGAATTATATGTATTTGGTTATTCGTGATGTATGTTTGGCATTACGATATCACAATTTAATAACAACGCTGCCTATTTTTAGCACTCAGTAACACTCACATTAATTAATACTTTTCATATAGTTCAAAAGTTCTTTTTGGTGGAAAAATTTGTTTAAGTACCGCCAATCACTGTTAATACCAGATAGTGGCTGCTTGTGAAATATCCAATTTATCCGTAATTCACTGAACTCAAAATAGGAACAATAGATGGAAATAAAATTATTAGGTATAAATAAAATATGTGTAATAAAAAAAAGTTAAAGTTTATAATTATATAATATAAATAAAAAAAATGAATTTAAAAAAATTGAAAAAACGAATATTGTAAAAAGAAGATACTAGCACTAAATTTACTATTTTTACATTAAAATTAAATGTAAACATAAATATGTTTACATGTAAATAAAATGTTTTTCACATTCAAACATATATATATTTGCAATAACTCCGAAAATTATTCATTCTGAACATAAATATGTTTGAACGAAAACAAAAATAATGTTTGGCTGTTATTATAATAATGTTTGGCAATGAAATAATACTTTTGTTTGTATAAAGCTCCAAAGATATATGTAATGCCTGCAAAATTATGTTTGGGTGAGGCCCTTTTTTTGCAGCGTGTGGAAAAAAAAAATATTCGAGAAAAAAAGAGAAAAGAAAATTATCCGAGAAAAAAAAATTTTTCGAAAAAAAAATAGTCCGAAAAAAAAATGTTTGAAAAAAATTGTTGAAAAAATATTGTTTAAAAAAAAAAAAAAATTCATAAATAATATTATTAAAAAGTTGTAATTATATGTACACGCTGCAAAAAGCGCTCTCCCAAACATAATTTTGCAGCCATTAACATGTATGTTTGGAATTTTATTTAAACATAATATATAATTGACTGATAAATCATTTGTAAATAGGGTTGTATTGAGACTTGAAGAGCGTTGTAAGGAAACATTTTAATGTTGCCCCTTAAAATGGAGTATGTTCTAATGGCAACATAATAATTACTACATCCAAATAAAATAAATATTTGAACCGAAACATAAATATGTTCAAAATAAAACATAATTTTGAACAATGTGAATATAAATATGTTTCCAGTGAAACATATCAGTTGTTTCAGTTCAAAAAGTAGTATGTTTGCATAGAAACATATATAAATATTTTTGGAAAAAATCCTTAAAATAAAATAAAATGTTTTTTTTTTATTTATTTTTATTAAAAATCTTTAAACATGCACAGTGGGAATTTATAATAATTGAATTCATGTACAAATTTTTAAATGCATAAATAAATAATTGGCTTAAAACTGCAAGTACAAGTGACAGCATCAATGAATGCTCAATTGCACCAGCAGACGCTAAACCAGATGATCCAGGCTCGCTTTATATTTGATACAGTTACAGTTGGTCTTAGTACAGCACATAGCGTAGGCAAGGAATTCACGGAGACTTTTGTAAAAAAACATGCCAAATTCTGTTTGAAACACAGATTTTTATTCGTGGTTTTTTCACATTAGTTTCAGAAATTATATACTGCATATATTATACTCTGTTACTATTTGTAGTTTTTTTTAACACAATTTATATATTTATTTAATTTACAAATAACAAAATTATTACCGACGCGAAAAAGTTTTCTCAACGAACAACAAAAGACACGTACGCAAAAAATGCCGATCAACGCGTGTCAACTTTATATACAAGAATTCATTTTATGTTTGTTTTCAAACATCAGTATGTTTAAAATGACCCTATATATACTTCAAACGACGACAAAAGAGAGGTAGGTAGAAAATTCTGCTCAACGAGTGCCAACTTCGTATGCAAGAAGAATGTTGCAAGAATACACTTATTTAAATCTAATTTCTTTTTTGTTTGTTTTTAAACATCAATATGTTCAAACGATGGCAAAAGTTGGGCGTAGGTAGAAAATGCTACAAAACGTTGCCAACTTCGCCAGTCGATAAATTATCGAATTAAGACGAGCGTTGCGAACATACGTTGTATTTAGATTTGATTAGCATTTTCTGTGTTTCGAAACATAGTTTTAACCAAGTAAATTGCCAAGAAATAGTTTATTCAAATGCAATTAAAATTTTATGTTGGTATTGTAACATATTTATGGTAAATTTGACAGATTCTGCTGGGCAATATAATAATGTTTACACGTGAACAAAAATAAATTAAATGTGGTATTTTATGTTTCTATACGATTAATCGGTTAATTATAACTTTCAATTAATCAAAATTCAAATAATTTTAATTTGAGAACATAGAAATTGCTGTCTACAAAAATATACAAACACAAATTTTGTTTTTCTATTAAAAAATATTTAATTTAATATACAAATGCCAAATTAGATGCGTAGCAAGTAGAATGTTGTTATTTATACTCATTCCAAAAACAATTAATCGTATTTCAATTAATCATATTTTTGATTAACCGATTAACCGATTAATCGATATCTCGAATAATTGATTAATCAATATTACGATTAATTAGTTTTTCCGGATAAAATAATAAAAAGATTTATACGAATAAAAAGACTTACAAAGCTTTTGCATGTTGAAATGAGAACCCCTCTTATAATCTTATGTTCTGTATCGATCGAATTTGTAGTTTTTAGTTGTCAGAATAGTTAAATATTTATAATAGTTTTGGCAATTGTATTTAAAGTTGTAAATAAAAATAAAAATGATAATTTTAAAATTATTTGTTATGATAATTGGTTACTTTTTAAATATAGTAAAATGGAGATTTCGTCATGTAAAACGAAACTGTTGTATAATGAGTTTGTCCGTGACACTAACGTTAATTTTTACATATTCATATCTCTTGAATGTGGAATTTTCTGATAGAGATTATCGTTTTATGCAATACAATGATACGTTGGGTGAGTACAATGAATTACTAAGGAGTTTTACTAAACCTGCTTTCACAGAATATTAGATTAATTGTAAATATTAACTTGCAGACACTATGTATCCATCATTCAACGTATCATTATCATCCGCACCATTGTCGCCTGCATCATTTAGCTCTTCTGTACCACCCAAAGGATATCTTGTTTATAGTGAACACTGTCAAATTCCCGATTTTGATCCATTCCATCCCGAAATAATGCAATACTTCCATCGCCAGAAGCCATTTGTGACTTGTTCGAATGTAGATCCATTGACGTATCTTGATTTCAATGACACATCACAACGTTATGTGTTATGGATCGTCAAGGACCCCGTTAAGTCATATTTTTATTCGGCTGAACTCAAATGCTGTTATCAAGTGATATTGCGGCATGAGACTGGCATACAAGCTGATGACGAAATAAGGTATAAGATTTCGTAGAAAAGAAATATTTGCAAATAATACACAGTTCGTGATAAGTAATTCCCCAACTCTTTTCAGCCTTTCGAAGTGCATTTATTTTAACAATGGTACTCAGCTACACCCGAGTATTAGCAATATTCTGGTACGTTGTCGACGCAAAGGCCGACAGGTCTACATAAACGGATACCCGATGATGCCGAAACGTCTGGAAATACGCAAGCGTCTCAGAAAATGGCGGCTTGCCAAGAAAAATGCAACAAGTGTTCTCATGATTGGCATTGATAGTATTTCTAGATTGAGCCTAAAACGTGCGATGCCCAAGACGACGAAGTATTTAACGGATAACAATTGGTTCGAATTGAGCGGATACAATAAGGTGAGCTATACAAGAGTTACAACATATCAGCCAACTGTTTTTTTTACAGATTGCCGACAATACATTTCCAAATTTAATGGCCATCCTGACGGGCCAAAATCAAGAGAACAGCTTTTTGAAATGCCCGCCCGATGTGTTGCATGGTCTGGATGATTGTTCCTTCATTTGGAAGACCTTCCGCGATCACGGCTACATCACTAGCTATGCGGAGGACTGGGCACGTCTGAATACGTTCAACTACCTAAAGGTTGGTTTTGATCATCCGCCGGTTGATCATTATTTTCGTCCTTTTTTGCTTGGTGCCGAACAAAATTTGCAAAATAAAATTCAATCGTTATTCAGTCATTGTCTTGGCTTTAAGCATACCGCCGAATACATTTACGACTATGCGCTCGAATTAGCCAAACGTTATAAGCAGGATCCATACTTTGGTCTGTTCTGGACAAGCTCCATGAGCCATGAGGATATTGCTGAATGCTCGTCCATGGATGAAATGATGTTGCGTTACTTGCACAAGTTTTCAGACATCGGTGCCATGCACAATGCGATTGTGATTTTCTTCAGTGATCATGGCATTCGGTATGGCTTGGCGCGCAAAACACTGCCAGGTTATCTGGAGGAACGACTACCGTTTATCTATATCTCGTTGCCAGCACATCTGCAGTACGCACATCCAGATTTTATGCAGGCGCTTCGCCAGAATAAGCATCGTCTGACAAATCCTTTCGACCTGCACATGACACTCAAGCATGTGTTGCAACTATCAGGACGCGTGGAAGACCCAAATTCGGTTGCTCCGGCAGTGGACTGTCCACGTTGTCAGACGCTGCTGCTGGCAGTGCCACATAATCGTTCTTGCTCGGACGTCGGCATCAACGATCACTTCTGTACCTGTCTTTGGTATGACCGCGTGCAGAAGAATACCAAGAAAGTTCATCAAATGACACAGACAGCCATTGAATATATGAACCATTTTATTGCCACAAGTCACAATGGTTCCATGGCAAAATTATGCCGACCTCTACGTTTGGCCAAGATCGAGAGCGCTTACCGGGCATCACAAGCCATGCTAACAAATCAGACATCCAATCATACACTGGAACTATATCGCATCCTTTTCTATACGTATCCTAACCAGGGTATTTATGAAGTCACTCTTAGTTATAATAGCAGCAGCGCTGGTACACAGCTTCTCGGCGATGTCAGTCGTTTGAACTCTTACCAAATAGATGGAATTTGTGTTGATGATGATAAACGATTCTGCTCTTGTCACCGAATATAGTTTGAAAAAAAAAGCCGATCTAGTTTGTAGTTTTTTACTTTCAGTTACTTGATATATTTATTAAAATTGGGGAAATATTGTAAACAAAATAAAGAAATGGATATTTTTACATTACTGGTTATACTTCGTGGTTACATATTAAATGTTGCAAACAGAAGATTTCGACTTGTGAAACGGAATTTCATTATAATGCTTTTGGCTGTGACACTAATGCTGATATATACTTATACATATCTATTAAATGTGGAATATTATGCTAGCCATAATCAAGTTCTTCCGTTCGATAACAAGTTGGGTAAGTTTTGGAAGTTTTAGAACCAGACGTTTTTGAATTAGGCTTTTCGTTATTACTTTTTAGGTTTTCTGCCACCCGTTTCATTTGGATCATCGAAAGCTGTACTAACGCCCCCACCATCAGTCTCATTTTCCTCATCTATTCCTCCCGAAGGATACCTTGTATACAATGAGCACTGCCAAATTCCTGATCTTGATCCATTCCATCCGGAAATTATGCAATACTTCCATCGCCAGAAGCCATTTGTTACTTGTTCCAACGTGGATCCATTGACGCATATCGACTTCAATGAGACAACACAACGCTATGCGCTGTGGATTGCCAAGGACCCTGTTAAGTCATATTTGTCATCAGCTGAACTCAAATGCTGCTATCAGCAGATCTTGCGGAATCGCACGGATGGATTTATAGACTACGAATTCAGGTATGTTAAATCTTGAAGAAAATAAGCTTCATTCAGTTCATTTTCATCTTCGCAGCCTTTCAAAGTGTATCGATTTTCTCAACGGCACCCAGCTCAACCCAACAATTGATAATATTCTGGTACGTTGTCGACGTAGGGGACATGAAGTGTACATAAATGGATATCCGTTATTGCCGAAACGTGAGGAAATACGTGAGCGTCTCAAAAAATGGAGCCAATCGAAACAGAATGCAACAAGTGTGCTTATGATTGGCATTGACAGCATTTCGAGGTCGAGCCTAAGACGCAGCATGCCCAAGACGGCGCAGTATTTGTCTAACTACAATTGGTATGAGTTAGGAGGCTACAACAAGGTAAGTTCGTCAAAAATTAATTACGCTAAATAAATTATACATAATTGAACCACAGGTAGCTGACAATACATTCCCAAATCTAATGGCAATCCTCACAGGTCTTAACCCAAATTCGACCGAACAGAAATGTCCGGGCAACTTTTCTAATGGACTGGACAATTGTCCATTTATTTGGAAAACCTTTCGTAATCAAGGCTATGTCACCAGTTATGCGGAGGATTGGGCGGTCTTAAATACGTTTAACCTTGGAACATATATAGGTTTTGATACACCTCCGGTCGACTATTATTTTCGTCCTTTTCTGCTTGCCGCCGAAAAATATCTGCCAAGTAAATTACAATCACGTTACGGTCATTGCTTGGGCTTTAAGCATAACGCCGAATACGTCTACGACTATGCACTCGAATTGGTCAAACGTTATTCGCACGATCCATATTTCGGACTCTTTTGGACGAGCTCAATGAGCCATGAAGAGATTTCCGACAGCTCAGCCATGGATGAACTTATGGTGCGTTACCTCAATAAATTCGATGACCTCGGCACAATGCAAAATGCTATTGTGATTTTCTTTAGTGATCACGGTATGCGTTTTGGCACAGGGCGTAAAACACTTAGCGGCTATTTGGAGGAACGCCTGCCATTTATTTTCATTTCACTTCCACCACATCTACAGCGTACTCATCCCGAGTTTGTGGAAGCTCTGAGACTGAATAAGTATCGTCTGACAAATCCTTACGACCTACACATGACACTGAAGCATGTGCTGCAGCTATCCGGACGCGTCGAAGACCCAAATGCAATCGCACCTATAGAAGATTGTCCACGTTGTCAGACACTGATGTGGCCAGTACCACACAATCGTTCCTGCTCTGAGATTGCCATCAATGATCACTTTTGCACCTGTATCTGGTATGAGCGCGTGCGAAAGGATTCTAAGCATTTGGTACAAATGTCACAGACAGCTATTGATTATATAAATCAATTTATAGCAACTCGTCGCCAAGGTGCCTTACTGAAATTATGTCGACCTCTACGTTTGGCTAAAATCGAGAGCGCTTACCAGGCGCCGCACGCCATCGTAACCAATGAGACGACTACAGATGTGCTTGAACTGTATCGCATAAATTTTTACACCTATCCGAATCAGGGTCTCTTTGAGGCTACTTTCCGTTATAATACTAGCAGCGGTGGGGCACAGGTCATCGGCGATGTAAGCCGTTTAAACACTTACTTTACAGATGCGGATTGTGTTAAAGAATTTAAACTTTATTGTTCTTGTCGGAAATTTGGAATATATTTATCCGGATAATCCGGATAATTGGATTTAATTTTGTTAATAGTTTTGCTGAAACTCGTGACATAGTTTTTAACAGAGCGTCATTATTAAAGAATATAGATGTGGCGAATGAAGTAACATTTTGTCTGCTCATCAGTAAAACCCATCTCTGTGTTGGATCGTTAAAGGATATTCGAGAACATCTTATTTTGGGATGCCTTGTGCATTAAGTGTGCCATTGGATACAACATCTCGAAATCAAAATAAATGCTTTCATGTTTACAATTTGTATTTACTAATAAAATTATAATGATACAAAATGTTATATTCGAAAAGTTGTGTTGGAGTTAAAATTTCTCTGGTTTCCTTATTTTATATTCCTCAATGTTAAATTAAAAATGCAAAGTCTGATATATCATATATCAGACATATAAACGACATTACGGTCATTTTAAATTGTGTTTCTCAAGTCAGCCTGAACCGAAAATGTCGAGATTTAACCACGAGTTGTACACATATTGTACTATTCGCTACTTTTTTTAATTGAAAATGTCTTAGGTTCCAAATTAAAATCCTTAATTGTTTTATAAAAAGTTCAAGTTTCCATTGGAGAACTTTTTCGTATACAATTGAATCCCAATCAATTCTTCCCGAGACTGTTCTTCTCGCAAAATTCTTCCATGGTCCCGAGACAATGGGAAATGGGAAAATAGATATATTGTGAAATTCTTCACTAGATGATGGTAAAAATTTTTTGTGGTATGGTTGAGTTGAATTTTCTAGTCGGGAATTTTCGCGGAGAAAAACGTCAGGAGAAGAGTTGGCTGGAGACTAATTGTCTTGTGAAATTATTTCATAGACAATTCGGAATTTCCGAGGTAAAATTGTCTGATATTTTTTTTGGTAGAATTGTCTCGGTATAAATTTGTCTTGTGAAAGTTTTCTTGGTCATTCGCCAAGTCCAAGACAAAGGGAAATCATTTAAAATAATTATCTGATATAGAATTACAATTGTTACAATTGTCCGAAGTAAAATTGTCTGGAGAATAATTGTCTCGGGAAGGAATTGTTTTTGGATAGAATATTTTGTAAAATTCATTTCTGATAGTTCTTGCCTAGAAAATAGGACAGAACTTTCGGGGTAAAAATGTCTGATATAGAATTATCTGGGATACAATCGTCAGTGATAGCAAAGTTTAGAGAGGATGTGTTTCGGAAAAGAGTTGTTTTGGGGATGAATTGTCCGGAGTTCAGAGTTTCCGGGTGTGAATTGTGCTACTCCTATAAAAACGAATCAGAACTTTTCTACAAACCAAAAAAAAGTATTCTTTTAAAAGTTTTAAAAAGTATTGCAGAAAATATAAAAATTATATGAACAAGGGCATAAACTGCAGTTTCATTGGACACGCACTTCAAGTTTAATAAGCTTATCGTGGCGTAAAAATCGACACTCGTCTGAAAGAAGTGTAAAAATTAGCACTTGACCGCAGGCGGTCACCGCAAAATCAACGGAGCACAAAGTAAAAATGTAACAAAAAAAAAAAAAACAAAATGGACTGCAAAATAATGCGAACAGTAACACGTACGCATTTATGCGAACACGTACACATCCATACAAATTGACATGTGTGTGTGTGTGTGTCTGTGTGAACACGCACCAACATGTATCACAAATGATTTGATTACGCATTTATCATTCGACATTAACAGTGACTCTTGAATGTGACCCTTTTTTTGTTGACTTAAAAAATGTAAATCAAACCACAGGCAGTCACAGTGAAACCCTTTCGGCGTAGACAACAACTAATCGTTGAACAATTTTGACAAAAGATAAAGTGACACCAAAAAAAAAAAATAAGGCAACCAATAACAAATAAAAATAATAAAAAAGGGAACAGTATGACAAACATGTGGAGTTTTTGTCTTTTCTTTGTTGTATGCAAAATTCCACGAAAAAAATCTAACGATAAATGTCGGAAATAGATACAAATCAAAAACACGCACACACTGAGGTAATAAAGCACAGACACGCACACACAGTCAACACAGACAGTGTTGTGGGACACACACGGCCACTGTTTTAGCACTTTTTAGGAAAGGGCCGCTAATTTAAACATTTTTAAATTTTAATACTTTGTGTTAGTAAGAATTATTAAAGTTATATTCAAGACATAATTACTCCACATATATGTGGTTATATAATATATACCTATGCCACTTTGGCATATCAGTGTTGATATATACTAGACATCTGCACAAATGTTTTTGAAGTTTCCTCTGCAAAATATGCAGTACTGCACTCTTCAGTATTGAACGCATTTTGCAATGACATTCGACAGTATTATATAGAAGTCTCTCCCTTCACTTCACTACAGTATTTGTTTCATTGGTGTCAATACAAAACAATCAATGTTTTGAACAAGGATTGAAACCTAAACGAATAAAGGTATCGATTTCGGTTTCGGTTTTTTCTGCGTTTCGGTTTCGGTTACGGTTTCGGTTTTAAGTTTTTATAACGAAACGGTTTCGGTATACCGGTTCCATGTTACGGTTTCGGTTTTGATTTCGGTTTTTGCATAAATTTTCTTTTTTCCATATTTTTCAAATAATTTAACATTGTTTATATGGTGCTAAGTTATGTTTAAATTATGATATTGGGGTAAAGTGGGAAACGTAATTTAAACAATGTTTATGGTTATTTTAGTCAAAATATAGTGTAACATTAATTATTTAATTGATTACGCCAATGAAAAGCAATTTTTTGACATAACCTGAGATATGATCTGAATTGCAAAAAAGAATAATTTTGTACAATTTCCATCCATAAAAGCCAAAGAAATTAAATTTCAACAATTCAGTGAACTGCAATATATGTAAAATAGTGTTGATCATATGCAAGAGCAAGTCTTGCTCTTGCATAGGTACATATGATCTTGTTCTTGCAATACCTTTCTTGCTCTTGCTTGCAAGAATCTTGCAAAATTTTACTTTTTAAATTTTAAATAAAAGATCGAAGACAAATATCTTAAACTGCATATTAATTATGAAAACGAATAGATTTTGAACACTAATTGTATTTAAGTTACTCATTTTCCATATTTTCAATTTCTTCAACAAAAAATAAATTATTTTACTAACAAAAAAGAATTAATTAATAAAATATAATTGTATAAATCAAGTGATGTTGGCAAGACAATTCAAAATCTCAAGGCCATAATAAAATGAACATAATATGTTCAATGTATATTATACATTCATAATAAATATAAGGAATATTTCGTATAGGCGTATTTCTGTTTTCGTCAGAGAAAAAAATCCGAATGCTGCACGCACCGTATGTAAAGAGAACACAAATAATATCTGGCAGGGTAACATTTTTTTTTGCGAACACAAACTCAAACGCAAACGCTATAAATCGAACACTAACAGAAAGAAGATAATACAACAATAACGAATTACGATTCGTATATACACACTTTCACAACGACAACTCTTTGTTGCTATCCGGTATCATCGCAAGGCAACAAACAGACGCATGACAACAGACAGACGCATAACAACGGACAGACGCATGACAGCAGACAGTCGCATGACACCACACTTCATGTATGTATCTAGTACAGCTATCTAGTTGGAAACAACACCAATTTTTTTTTGTGGTACAAAAAATTTCCCGCCAAAAATTCTATCAAAATCGTGGATGCTGCTTTATTGTCATGCTGCTTTATTTTCATTTCTGTTGTTTTTGCACTTTCAAACGAATCAACAGATTTGTGAAAAAAAAGAAAAACACAAAAAGCAATATATAAGCTAAATGAGGTATACTGTGAAAATGTTCATATATTATTTTTTTTTTTTGTTTTATAAGTTGAATGAAATAATGCACATAGAACTTGACTTAAGTAAACTTCATTATTTTACAAAACAAAAATAATAATGTGCATAAGTGCATATGCACAATCGATGTATGAACTAGCGGAGCGAAGAAAAGCGAAAAAAACATTGTTTTGTCTATTTTATCTTATTGATGCGACTTTTGAAGCACTTTTGAAGCTATTTACCGCTACAAAAGTGCTTCACAGACCTTATTTTTAAGATGCTTATATTCTTTAGCCATGAAAAAATTTTGGGAACTCAAAATTTTATTAAATGACATTTTACTTAAGATCTTCTATTATAAAATAAAATAAAATATGTTTTTCTGTTTCTATTTATAGGTACTTTTTTAAAAACCGTTTTAAACCGGTATAAAACCGAAACCGTTTATATCGGTTTTGGATATCGGTTTATTTCTGATTTTCGTATAACGGTTTCGGTTACGGTTTCGGTTTTAAAAATGAAACGGTTTTAAACGGATATCGGTTTCGGTTTCGGTTACGGTTTCAATCCTTGGTTTTGAAGATCAAAACCAAATGACACTACACGCATAGAAATATATTGTAACTTTTCACAATATACGATTGTTATTTGAAAACTATATAAAATAATGTGGCAGCTCTGTTTTCTAAAACAATTCAAAGAGACATCTGTAATATTATTATTGTTTTTATGTCGTTAGACAAACGTTTTTGTTAATTTAATAGAAGCTGAAGAATTCTTGTTGGTAAGTAATATATACAATGAATAAATTAATTGTGTACTTAAATATGTTTTGTTTTATATTGTTTATTTTAGCTACAAGTCCCTTTTTGGAACAACTCTGCCGAACACCATTCATGCCCCCCAACTATTTGAACAGGCCCAGCCGTCGTTCTAGGTCTTAGTGGCGCACAATGACTCGGAAAGTCCGCGCATGCCTACGGTGTACCTCTATGTGGGCGGCGCTACGACGAAGAACAGAGAAGACGCAGTCATATATAGCGATGGCGCCAGTACGGTCAGCAGAGCCTAAGCATATGGGCAACGAGGCAGCTAATTTGTGCAGTACAACTGCAGAACATTAACGGTCTTTTCGCGCAGCACATAAACGGTCTGTTCGCGCAGCACATTAACGGTCTGCTGTTGAATGCTGATGGTGGCAGCGTCCTAGTTGGATGTCGGCCGCATCGGGGTGCTCAATTGGAGTTGGATTCACGGCTGGCGATGAGCCCATATTTTGCAACATATGAATATGATGAGTTTAATGATGATTAAATAAAACATAAAAAGATTTAAAAATTGTTTATTTTATTTATATTTGACAATTAAATATTATTATTTACAATTTAATTTTTTTTTTAAGAATGACAATATCCAATGTCAATGGAAACAATGGAATAATTTATAAATTTCACAATAAAATGTTCAAAACCGACAATAAAATGACAATAATATAATGGGATCTATTTTGAACAAGCCTATTGTTATTTTATTGTCGGATCTAACAATATTTTTCTATGCGTGTACTGTCGCTGAACAAGCAGCAAATACAGTGGGTGCAGCGAGTGAGCGCAACTAGTAACGAGTGACATGGCAAACATAAAAAACAACAACAAATATGCCGCTCGATGTTTGACGGGAGTAATGTGGTTGTCGCTACTTATGTGTTAATAAAAAATGCAACAAACATTATTTTTGCAAAAAAATTGTAAAAAAATTGTTCAATAAATAAAAAGCATAATATAAAATATTCGGCCATGCTCCGACTTTCGATCGAATTCCAATCGAATTTCATATAAAATATGTAAACAATTTTTTTTTTTCAATGTATTCAATCCGTTTGCTTTCCCAATAAACACAGATACGGACTGAAACGTAAAAACGGTTGTGAGAACGGGTATGCCCGTTATTGCGGTGACATTACGGCACAATATTACGTTTTAAATACGGGTCTAGCCGTAGATACGGTAGTAGATACGGATATCAATTTCTACGTACAAAAACCGGTAGCGTTCCAGCCACGTAATTACGGTACACAAACGCCTGTTACAGTAGATTCGAATGAAAATACAAAAAAACATTTTTACGTGCAAATAACGGCAACGTTACGTGCACGTTATACGGCTCAGAAACGACAGCTACCGTAAATACGACTAAAAATACGCACAACAATTTGTACGTGTAAAAAACGAACTTTACGACTTTACTAAATTTAAAGAAATATTTTTATGACTATTATACCTGTGTTTTTTATTCTTCATGATTGAAAAATATTTTTCATTCGAAATAATAAAAATATAAATAATAATTGATAAATGAAATTTTCTAGTTGCAACATGTTAATGAATGGCAAAAGGTGGAATCTAAAGAATGCTGAAAACATACTTTCAGTTATGTGCGGATATTGTATTTTTCTACAATTATAAAATTTTGATTTTACATAAAGCCTTTCATATGGCAAGCATACGGCACTGTATTTACGGCCCGTTTACGTGACGTATTTACGTTCCTTTTACGTGCCTTTTATACGGCCCGTTTACGTGCCGTATTTACGTTCCTTTTACGTTCATTCATTGCTTTAAAGTACCGTAAAGAAGTTCCGTTTACGGCCCGTAAATACGTTCACGCATTCACGTTTTATTGCCGTACCTACGGGCCATTTCCGGAATGGGCCGTATTTTAAATTTCATTTCATATTTAAAACGTGTTGCTATACGTTCCGTAAACGGCTGCCGTTAACGGTGTTTATGCCCGTAAATACGGAACGTATACGGCACGTTTACGTGCCTTTTGGTTTATTGGGTTGACTTCAACGATTTGAATTCGTTTGAAAATATATTTTATGTATTGTGACATCGAATTCAAAACCGTTTATTTACAAATTTTATATGAAATTCGATCGGAATTAGATCGAAAGCCGGAACATGGCCGATTATTTCTATTTCTATATTTTAATATTAATAAAAATTCCTTAGAGTAAAAATGATAAAAAAATGTAAAATGCAGTAAGTACTCGGTGTCAAAGGCATTTCAGTATTTGAATTTTGTTTGCATATCATCATAGACATCTTTACCACAGTTTTGTTATATTTGTGTTTTGCTTTGACAGTACTTGGTGCTTTGCCGTTGTGAGCAACACATTCATTTGATTTTCAAGCATTGGAGTTGGTAACAGTAAATTTGTTGAAACAAAGTGGATTTCTTGAAGTGGGTTTCAAATGCATTTTTTCAGATGTCTAATAAATATAGTATTCTGTGCCGGATATGCTCCAACCAAACATTTAATTTTCAGTTCGTGTTTCATTTCAATACAATGTTTGGATTATTTCAATCAATTTGAGCTCAATTTCGTTGAGAATTATATAGTTATAAATCATATCATTATTTCATTATTGTTTGGGTTGCAATTTAATTTTTATTTTTTTGTTGTTTTTTTTTCATTGCGGAATATTGGAATCACAGTAAATACTGCATAATTTTTTTAAATTGATATTCCATTTTATAACTTTTTAAGGATTTCTATGATCACCCTCAACCGCCCTTGCACATTCACCACACAACACACACATTGTCCAACAACCATGCGCCTAGTCAGTGACACTTTTTGACAGATTGTTTGCATTTTTGCGCTATGCTCTGACATATCGTTGGCTTATTGGCAAAAATAGGACTTGTAACAAAAGTGTCAACAAAAAATGAAAGTGCCAACAAAAAAACGCACAAAAATGTCTACAAAAAAGGCACACAAAAAAACCTCACAACAAAAATCACAAAAGCAATAAATAAGCTGCTTAGCAGGTAAACGCACACTTAATGCATACGTAATTGTGTGCGTAGACACATGAACTAAAAAAAAAGAAAACTCTATTTTGGATTTGTATTGAAAATCAAGAAAAACCACAAACACCACAAACTATAAATGCTCGTCACGCCCTTATATTTGTTTTTCTTGGTATTTTTCTAAGGTTTACACTTATTTGCACTTTTCAAAATCGACTTTTTTTGTTTTACGACACCACAAATGGCCGTAGTTGTACCAAAGTGTCCTTGAAGTGCTCCCTTCCTACTTCATAATGTTGGGCTGTCAATGACTGTTGTGTCGTCTTCGACAGCCTACAATTCACCGCATGACACAGCAGAGGCTTTCGCACATCTCGTCGATTTAGTTGTGGTGATCAGCAAAAAATGCTCTTCTGTCTGTCTGTGTCGCATTGAGAATATCTTTAGTCACATGCTATTATTACCTTTTTTTTTTAGGTTTAGTTCTTTTGATTTGTAGTGTTTTGATTTGTAGTGTTTCGATTTATATTTTTTATTCTTTATCATACTATAACTGACACCATGATGACTAAGAAATTGTGCAAACGTGTGTCGATTTCTCATTAATTCTCTGAAATATTTATTGATTGATGCGACAAGTATTAAAGTGTTTTATGGTATGTTTTCATGGAGTATAGAAGGCGATATTTCCTGACTTCTAATTAACTTACATTACAAACCTTACAAACTATTTGACAAACTATGAAACACAAGAATGAAACACTTTTGTTAATAAACTCATCATATTTTAAATTTAAATTATGTATTCTTGAGAATTTTTGTCAAGTTACTAAATTTTCTGTAAACATTCAATTTGCTTATCCAACCAGACAAACGATGGCCAAAGCCTTACTTTATGCTAACTTTAAAAAGTTAACGATACCTGAATGTTGACGTAAAAGTGACCAAAAATGTATCGGAAAGACTTACGTATGTCCGCCTCTTTGTTGATTTTTAGCTACCGAAAACATAACTAAAAAGTTATGTTTAAGTCAACTATTAAAAGGCATCATCAGAAAGTTGTCCTCTAGACAGCCGTTAACTCTTTTAACTACCAATACACTTGTAAAATATGACAACAAATTATTATCAATATATTAGGTTTCATTCGATTATTTACTTTTCCAAAATTTGATGGTAATAATCAAATGACAAACTATCAAAATAGTCAAAACCCAAAAGCTATTTTTTAAATTTAAATGCATTTTTATTTGTTATTATTTTACCTGCACTTTTACTGCCACAGTCACGTCCTGAGACACCTCCTCACATGGTAGAATGACTGCCCACGAACATTTTCAATTTTATAGATCCGATTTTGTAGCGATTCATAAATGCAATTTACTCGTTGCGGTTAATATTTCTACTATCACTCGGACATTTTTGTCCACACAAAATACACGGAGCACAAAAAACGCTAACAGCAAACGGTATGACTCAGCAAAAAAAAAACTAATGCCAACTTTGAAGTATGATATTCAGAGGGGTATTATCCCGATATGTATACTTTTGCTTAATAGATTACTTTTGTAAGAAACTTTAAGTCACCTGAAAAACGATAGTCGCAAAAGATAACATTTCGTATTTTGTTCTAGTTGCGTATCGATAATTAGTAGCTGGATATCGTTTAAAATAATTTGAATTTTATCGAAACTTTAACATTTTCGTATCATGTTAGTTTATTCAAAAATTTAATTTCCGTTGAAAAATGACATTTTATTGATATCCTTTAAATCAAATATAACAAACCAAATGAATAACACAGAATTTTTTTTTCATATTGTCGAATTTCGTTCATTAAACCAGAATTCATTGTACTGAAGCACAATTCATAATATTGATCACTGCCAAATATCAATGTAATGAATTCATCATTAATTTTATGGATGACTGAAAAAGTGTTCTTGAATTTGAGAAAGTGTATGCGATGACTACGGTTCATCGTATTAATAAACAAATACACAGGTCACAAAATATATGTACATCCTATTGAAGAATTCTTTTCGTACATATAAATATTTAAAAAAATGAATGAAACTTTCTATGAGAAATCTATAAGCATTTTCTCGGGTTCCGGACGGTACAACTTTACGCTTAAAATTTTAAAATCTCGAAAGAATATTAAAGAATTTTCTTGATTTTTTTTTGTGCTGGTAGGTATTATTTAAATAGGACTAAACATCTGCAGCAAATTAGAGCATTCTATGCCGTAGATCAAAAGATTAAACAATGGTCATGCCGAAAGAGTCAAAAACGGAAGTGCATGCTGAGGTTCAAATGGAAATTCCAAAAAGTCAGAGAATTTTGTTTACAAATGGAATTATTTTAAAAATATCGGAAATCATGTGATTTCTTTGTATATTTACACTGTATTCCTAAAGTTTATAGTTTTTTCATTATAAATCACAGAAAAGTTTCCGCCTGAACAGAAATTTCGTATAGAAATTATCCCTACGATTTTTTTTTCTAAAAATACATTTTCGTAAAATCCCGAGACAAAATTTTTGGCAGGAATATGTAAAGAAACTAGCAGGCAAACAAGCCTTTTTTTAGTATCAAAATCACATTTTTCCGGTAGCTTTTAGGTGGGAATTGAGACAAAACCTGCTATGTTGTAGTTTGAAAGCAAAACTGGCAGGATTATAGCAGGCAAAGGTGGGGTATGGTTGGCAGTAGAGATGGGCACGTGAGTGAGTTTTAACTCACACTCACTCACGCTCACGAAAGAATTTTTCTAATCACGCACACTAACTCACGGTCTTTTTTGCTCTACTCACACTCACTCACAATCACGTGAGTAAAATTAGGATTCAATCACATGTTTTTTTTTCAGAATGCATAAAAATACATATTTCATTTGTATATGTTGGTTGGATTGGTGTACCGAGCGTGACACCTCTAATAAAACCCACATCTTTAAAACGCAATAATGATATTATGATCTTAGGGAGTTTGATAAAATATATCTTAATTTTTAACGGAGATGGAAATGTGAAAGACCTTCGATATGCTGTTCATATAAAAACCAAAAAATTGCCTAGAAAAATAAGTCTGCGGTAAAGAATTCGTGTAAAATCTTTTAGAATTGTCCCTGGAAAAATGATCTCTGGAAAAAAAATATCAATAAAAGAATAGTCCGGGGTAGAATTTACCAGGGATAAATTGACTTTGTGAACAACTTTTTTTGAAGCGATTTTTTTGGTTACTACATTTATAACTCGAATAAAAATTGGACCCCACATGAACCTCTGGAACAAACTAAACTTAATAAACAAAAGGAAGTCAATACAGAGTTATCATGTATAGTTGAAATTGAAAAATTTAACTTTTTACAAAAACGAGTATATCAAAAAAAAAATGCGTTCTATGTCCATTACCCTTGAACGGTCGTATGAAACCAAGCAAAAACTATTGACATGACCCCACAAAAATTGACTAGTCCATACTAAGTACGGCCGGTTGGCAGGGGTTAGATCAATTGTTGACTGAAACCTTGCAATTTATTCTGAGTTGAAGAAGGGGGTGGTATATGACGGTCGTTAGAAAGGAATTGATTATAGTTCTGAAATGTGGACAGTCGCCTCCCCGAAGCCTTCTGAGTTCTGAGCCTTGTTCTGTAGTTCAGCAAAAATATACAAAATCGCAAAAAAATAAAACTGAGATTTTTTATTTTATGAAATATTCGACTCACGCACACTCACTCACGGTATTTTTTGGTCTACTCACACTCACTCACAATCACGTGAGCAAAATTAGGATTCAATCACAATCACGCGGGATCACGCGTGATTCACGTGAATCACGCTGAATTACATGCCCATCTCTAGTAGGCGTGTGTAGGTACGTGTGTAGGTACGTGTGGAGCAAAATGGTAGGGACAGACATGCCATGGTAGGCAATTGGGTGAAATCAAAAAGGGCAAGCAAAGGTAGGGAATGGAAGGCAATGGGCAGGGAGTATAAATACTTATTATATTGATGACCAGCAATACCGACCACAACTAAACTTCTTGTTGCGCAGAAACAACGACGAATTTTGTTTGTTGTAAACGATTACGAATTTCGATGTTGAGTTGCTGGATTTGCACATGTTTCTTATTGCACTTACAAATATTTTAAGCACAACAAGAAGTTTTGTTTATGGACGCAAAGCTGGACACCACTCATATCAGCAAAAACTTCGGCGATTATCGGAAATATCAATTTTATTAAAACGGACGGCACACATTTAAACTGGCACAAACTAAAAAAAAATGCGCGGCGTGGCACATTGCTTGGCAAAGCGTAGCAAATATAAGCCAAACATTTTCAATATTGAAAAATTTTGAAGTAAAATTTTATATTTGTCAAAAAAAAATCTGTCAAAAATTTTGTAAAAGCTGTCTTGATAGCTGCTAAAAAACGCTTCCTTTCCGTTTCATTATCCTGCTATAAAACTACGTTTTAAATTTGAAAACCGAAATTCATATACGAACATTTTGCCTGATACAGGCGGGCTACCTGCCCGTGTCACTTTCCTGCTATAAAAAAACTTCAAAACAGAAATTTATAAAAAAGGTTTTTGCCTGGTACAGGCAGGCTACCTTTCCCCACCATTAGGCTGTTATAAAGATGCTATTCAAATTTAAAAAAAAAAAAAACAAAACTTACAAAATAACGCCTTTGCCTGCTAGGTGTTGACTTGAACATATTAGTTTCCTGCGTAAACGCTACTATAGGAAGCCTGCCTTTTTTCAAAAATTCAAAATGCCTGCTATGCGATGTGTATTTCCTATCATATTCCTGTGAGTTTTCCTCAAAACTGCTACTATAATACCAGTTTCCTTGCATAGTTTTTGTCTCGGGATATATTTTTTTGATTTATCTAGGAACATATCTTGAAATATTTACTTTATTTTTGTATATGGACACTTTGTTCCTATAGTTTATAGTTATTTCGTAATAAATCACAGAATAATTCCCGACGTTCCGTATAGAAATTTGCACTACGGTTATTTATATATAGTAATTATTACAAAATGAATAGTGATGTAAGATATGGTTAAGAATTTACTTTTTTCTGTAAAAAGTTTTGGTTTTCTCACACGTTTTGGTTTCACTTAAGTTATAGAACAAAATAGTTTCGGTACAATAAACCATTCCAAAACTAAAAATAGTTCTCTCATAAAGAAATATTTTCTATTTCTGAATAACACCTATATAATAAAAATTCTATAACATTTTAGTATGATGAATTACTTTTTTTTATCTTAAAACTTAATAATTATTTTGTTTAATACAGAAAAATATTAGCAATAGGAACCAAAAGTCTTCATTTAATTTCGACAAAAATATAGCTAAAATTAAAATAAAAACTTCTGCATAACTTACTTTTTTAAAATATGCTGCCTACCCTATTTACAGATCAAGAAACTCTGCCTAATTTTCTTTTAAGAGAACCATGTCTCATTGTTTAGCAGATTGGCTCAAAAAGTGCCGCTGTTAGTTTTAAAAACTTCATCACAAAGTTTTAATTTGCTCAATTGTTTTTGTGCTGTCCCTGCTAATGATAAATAAAATAAAAAAAAAAACAAACAAAAATAAAAAATAAAAAAACCAAATTAAATTAGTTTTTGGTAGCAGAACTAGTAGGCATCGAAGTTAGAAACAGCATTACTTAGGCGCTAAGAAACATTTTTTTTTATATACTTATTTTAAAATTTTTAATTTAATTTTTTTTCTATTTTTTTCAGCATTTCTTCTGTTTGCCACTCACCTCATAGTCAAATGTTTTTTGTTCGCAAGATTGCAAAATAATCAAAAGCAACTTTGCGTTGTGCCGAAACTTTACAATTTTCACACTTTTAAAAAGTCCATTATTTTTGGTTGCCGCTCGCGCGCTTTGTGTTTACAGGTTGGCGCCGTACTGTCGTTGACTATTTTCGCAACTGTTTTAAGTTGCTGCCGCTAGTCTGAAACACCCTGTAAGCAGATAACTGCCAACGCCGTTGCAATTCTTATTGTCTGCAGAAACAAAGATTTTTTCCATAGTTATTTAATGCAAACAGCGCAGAACTGTCTGACAAAAAAATATAAAAAAAAATACTGCGCGAAAAAATAATTATATAAGAATGATAAGAGCACAAACAAAAAGACCAGCAGCAGCAACAATAACAACAATTGCAAGCAGCTGGCTGCTGACACTATCTGCTTGTTGCTGGTGCACGCAGAAAAATCACATGGTTGTGGTAATCATATTTTATGAGGATCTATTTATGAGCACACTATAATTGGGTTTTTGTTGTACGTAATCATCGTATATATGTTATAAAATGGTTCTATAATACGATTCAAAACATGATAATATGATTACGTTTTAATCATAATATGATCATACTAAAACATAACCATAATATGCTTCTTAGTTATTATATGATGATGCTCATACAATCATAAATCATTGATCATATTATTTTTTCCACACAATCATACTATGGTGTTCATTAATCATATTTTAATTGCCACACAATCTTTATATGATCCTCACTGATGTTAGTATGAATTCCAAGTAACTATGATGTTCAGTAATCATATTGTGATGCTCATACAATCTTAATATGGTAATACGTGAATCAAGTTGCCAAAAATCCCATATTATGATTCGCACTAATTTGTAAAATCGACTTCAGTAAACATTTAATAATTCCCGCAAAACTATGAATAATAATCAGTGAACATAATATTATTCTCATACAAACGTTATATGCTCCTCCGTGAATCAATGATCCTCAATTATATTGTGGTCCTCAGTAATCATTTTAAAGTGATACCAAAATAATAATTGCTAATTAAGATTGATATCATTTATCGACTCCTTTTACGAAAACCAATACGTTTCAAACGAAAGAGATCACGTTTTTTTAACTAGGAAAGTTTTCCAACGAAAACAATCATATTTCTATTATATTTAGATAATAAGCATATACATTTTTTAGCCACGAAACCAAGCATAACATTATTTTCCCCACGAAAAGAAAGACTTACATTTAGCTATGATAAAAAGAACATAATAGATGTTAAGAATAAAAGTATACCTATATGCTTCTCAAGAAAGTGATCCAAGTAGACTGTTTTGTGCACAAAAGAAATTTAGTTGGAAAAATTTGTTCCGTTGGGATATATTTTTTTTTGTTGGAAAAATATGTTACTTTACAATTTGAGCAGAGTACAGCTGCGTCATTGTCATTTTTCTTCTTAATTTGTTCCATCTAGATTTGGCCAGAATACACTTGAGTCATTGGACTTTTTTTTTGAAAATTTGTTCAAGATTCCCATTGGCATAGTTCCATCCAAAAAAAGTTCCAATGACGCACCTGGTTGTGAATTTATGCCTATTGGAACGGATAATACACTTCACATTTATCATCAACATTGTTACTTCTTATCTACAAAACAGTCTATTGGGATATCTGTTTCAAAAGTATTTGTGAAGGAATTAAAAATATGCTTTTGTTTGTAGAGAAAATATAAATGTGTTTCTTCGTGGGACAGATAAAGTTATGCTTCTGTTCGTGAAGAAGATGAGAATGAGATTCTTTTCGTGTATAAAATAATTTAATGTTTATTTTCGTGGATATAATACTTCTTATCCACAAACTGGGATATCTATTTTGAAGTTCATATATGCTTTTATTCGTGGTG
The DNA here is from genome assembly GCA_951804985.1 of Dryomyza anilis. Taxonomy (NCBI): domain Eukaryota; kingdom Metazoa; phylum Arthropoda; class Insecta; order Diptera; family Dryomyzidae; genus Dryomyza; species Dryomyza anilis. The sequence goes on from OX638132.1 coordinate 99,384,757, forward strand.
AAATTGAAAATGTGCTTTTGTTCGTAGAGAAAATATAGATGTGCAGAAAATGTGAATATGCTTCTTATGGTGGATAAACTAATGCTTCCTTTAATGAAACCGTAAGGTAATGCTCCGTTTTTCATAAGCAAATTGCATCTTGTGGGTTTTGGTAAGAGGCGATGTAATATAGTTAATACTCAATTTTATTTATCACAACATTGTTCTAACTAACAACGTTATTAGTAACAATAATTTTACAATAAAATATCTACTGTAATATTATTAAAACATATATTTAATTGTTGAAAGAAAATATAAAGAAACATAATTGATTGTGACAAACGAGGATGGTTGTGGAGAACATATTACTAGTTGCCATGAACATGTCGCAACTATATTTTTTCGCTACGTGTATTTTTGCTGCTGCTGCTCTTGTTGTTGCTGCTACTGAGGCGCCAACAAAAACAAAATAGCCGCTGTTGCATCCATAAAAGCGGCGCTAGCAACAACGCAAAATATGCCAACTGCAAGAAAATTGGAATTTAAATTGAAATTAAGCAGAAATGAGTGGGTAAAAAATGCAACAGCAACAACAAAAGACAACAATTTCGCGCATAATAGCAGCGGTAGCAGCAGCAGCAACAGATACGCATGTCATGGATGTCAGTGCAAAAGACAACAGAACAATTGAAACAAAAATTTAAATAAAAACTATGCGATTCAGGCATTAAAATAAGAATTTTCACACCTCTTTTTTATGCTGGCTCGTTGCATGCCTATAACTTTTTTCAAATTGAATTTTTTTTATCATAATAGCTCCATTATTTTGCTGCACAGCTGCTGGTACACTAACATATTTTTTTATTAATTTAAATAAAAAATTCTCTTTAAAGTAACCATCAAATAAACCTCAAAAGACACACCAAAGGATCATGTAAAGACTCTTCGAATGATCCTACAAAGAACTCATTATTCGAACTAAAAAAAAGTACAAATAAGGAAATACGAAGTATTAATTAAAATGGCGAACATTATACCCCATAAGAACCTTAAGAAAGACTCTAGATTGATCATTTTAATATCAAATCAGAATTAAATAATATAAATAAAAATATTAACCTTCGAGTAACATTTTTGAAGATTGTCATTTTCACAAAAGAATTAATTAATCTGAGAAATTGCCAAATATTTTAATAGAAATAATTTCCAATAAATTAAAATTCAACATCGAATGAAATGTAATTAAATTGAAGCAAAAACCGTATCATTTGTCTATAATATATTTGTGAATAAATAGTACTAGAAAAAAATATATTTTATCTACTCATTGAGTCTTCACAATAGTGCCACAACTTCCACAAACTAATTAATTTCAGCACTAAAATAATTCCCATTCTCACAGAAGCGCAAACAAAACACACGACTATCAACAGCAACCAAATGGAAATCAAATGAAATTCTAAATTTTCACAGCTAATTATTTTGCTAATGAAAATTATAATAGAAAAACAAAACTATACAAAAAAATATATATATAAAAAAAATCCTTTAAGTTACCAGCAAAAAGTTACCAGCATACAAAAAAGTAGCCTTTATAGTTTATAGAAAAGCAAGTATGCATGTGTATATGCATTACATAATTAAATTCTGCAAATGACATAAGATACACGGGTGGCAGCGCTAGCAGAGCAGATGCTAGTAAAACAGCAAAATTTCATTTAAAATTAGAATCTGATTCAGGGAAAATTTGTATGAGAGACTATGAAATGTTTGTGACGCTACGCGAAGCTTTAATTAAAGTGTTTTTATATAAATTATTGTAATTTATTATTATTATTATTTTTTTTTTTTTTTTGAAAAATAATTTTGTATGTGTCGTGTCATTTCATCATTACAAAAATTAGGTTATAACCACCATTTTCATGAATTAATTTTTTTTTGTAATGAATATTTTTAATTTTTAATGAAAAATTTAAATTTTATTTAAAAATCTAATAATTAGTAAAAAATTTAATTGAATTAATTTTTTAGTGGAAAAATTAATTTTTACTAAACAATTTGAATTTTGTAGTTAAGTTTCCAATTTTTGAAAAATTGAATTTTTAGTGAAAAATTGAAATTTTAGTGAAAAATAGAAATTTTAGTGAAAAATAGAAATTTTAATGAAAAATTGAATGTTCAGAGCAAAATTTAATTTTTAGTGTAAAATAGAATTTTAATGAAAATTAGAATTTAATTTTTTAGTGAAAAATTGAATTTTTAGTGAAAAATTTAATTTTTAGGAAAATATTGAATTTTTAGTGAAATATTGAATTTTTAGTGAAAAATTAAATTTTTAGGAAAATATTGAATTTTTAGTGAAATATTGAATTTTTAGTGAAAAATTTAATTTAATGAATAATTGAATTTTTAGTGAAACATTAAATTTTTAGTGAAAATTTTAATTTTTAGAGAAAAATTTAAATTTTTATTGAAAAATTTAATTTATAGTGAAAAATTTAATTTGAAGTGAAAAATTTAATTTTGAGTGAAAAATTTAATTTTTAGGAAAATATTGAATTTTTAGTGAAAAATTGAATTTTTAGTGAAAAATTAAATTTTAAGTGAAAAATTAAATTTTTAGTGAAAAATTGAATTTTAATGAATAATTGAATTTTTAGTGAAAAATTGAAATTATAGTGAAAAATTTAATTTTTAATGAAAAATTTAATTTTAGTAAAAAATTGAATATTTAGTGAAAATTAAATTTGTAGTGAAATTTTGAATTTTTAGTGAAAAATTGAATTTTTAGTGAAAAATTGAATTTTTAGTGAAAAATTGAATTTTTAGTGAAAAATTGAATTTTTAGTGAAAAATTGAATTTTTAGTGAAAAATTGAATTTTTAGTGAAAAATTGAATTTTTAGTGAAAAATTGAATTTTTAGTGAAAAATTGAATTTTTAGTGATAAATTGAATTTTTTAGTTAAAAATTGAATTTTTAGTGAAAAATTGAATTTTTAGTGAAAAATTGAATTTTTAGTGAAAAATTGAATTTTTAGTGAAAAATTGAATTTTTTAGTTAAAAATTGAATTTTTAGTGAAAAATTTAATTTTTAGTGAAAATTTGAATTTTTAGTGAAAAATTGAATTTTCAGTGAAAAATTGAATTTTTTAGTTAAAAATTGAATTTTTAGTGAAAAATTTAATTTTTAGTGAAAATTTGAATTTTTAGTGAAAAATTGAATTTTTAGTGAAAAATTGAATTTTTAGTAAAAAATTGAATTTTTAGTGAAAAATTGAATTTTTAATGAAAAATTGAATTTGTAGTAAAAAATTGAATTTTTAGTGAAAAATTGAATTTTTAATGAAAAATTGAATTTGTAGTAAAAATTGAATTATTAGTCAAAAAATGAATTTTTAGTAAAAAATTGAATTTTTAGTTGAAATTTAAATTTTAAGTTAAAAATTGAATTTTTAGTCAAAAATTTAACTTATGTCAAAAATTAAATTTTTATTTTAAGTTAAAAATTTAATTTGTAGTCAAAAATTGAACTTTTTCCAAAAATTTAATTTTTAGTGAAAAATTGAATTTGTAGTTAAAATTTGAATTTTTTGTGAAAAATTAAATTTTTTTGTAAAATTGAAATTTTCTTCAAAAATTTCAATTTTGAGTGATAAATGTGAAATCAGTGATAAATAGAATTTTTAGCAAAACATTTAATGAAAAAATTTAAATTTTAGTTAAAAATAAAATGTTCAGTGTCAAATTGTATTTTTAGTGAAAATTTGAATTAATAATGAACAATTTTTAGGTATTAAACTATTAATTGTTAGTGTAGTTTTACTGTATAACAGTTTTATTTTATATCAGTTTTATTGTGTAACAGTTTTGCTGCATAACAGTTTACTGTATAACATTTTTACTGTATAATAGTTTTACTGTAACAGTTTCAGAACAGTTTTTCTGTATAACAGTTTTACTGTATAACAGTTTTAATGTATAACAGTTTTACTGTATAACAGTTTTACTGTATAACAGTTTTACTGTATAACAGTTTTTCTGTATAACAGTTTTACTGTATAACAGTTTGACTGTATAACAGTTTGACTGTATAACAGTTTTACTGTATAACAGTTTTACTGTATATTTGCTTTCTATAGGGTGCCGGTGCCCGTTTTGCATTCATTTAGTCGCACAGCTGCTGAAAAGAAAATAAGTTTTTTTTTAATAACTATCAAAATGCGCAAGAACTTTTTAAATTAAACACATTTCAAACGAATGGCAGAACGTTGAACGTTTTTTTTATATTTTTTCCAAATTTCCAAAAATCTTAATTAATATTGAGAAAATTGCATTGTTCGTTTTTTTTTTTTGTGGACTGTGGGCGGTGGTCACAATAATAATAATCATGCCACGTTATAAACTGCAGGCGTTTGAATGCCAAGTAAAACTTTTATAATTATAACTACGTTACTTACGCAAAAGTTTGACTACATTTTGCAGCGCACAAACGATATTAAATGAATTTTGACTTTCATTGAATTTCAAATGATGCTCTGAGGCTCTAAAATGTGTTGGTTTGATTTTAATTATAAATGATTTTTAATTATAGATGATGTTAAATTGTAGATGATTTTTAATTGTAGCTCGTTTTAGCTAATTTATAATTATAGCTAATTTCAATTAAATATTTTTAGTTCAAACAGATTTGATTGCAAGATTCAAATCAATGCAAAACCAAGAGAAAGAAATATTTCTTCTACTATTTCCCAAATTCTTACCCAAATACAAAGAAAATAAATTTTCAGAACATGCAAGAGACGGCCCATAGCACAAGTCACGCAGCATCGATCTCGAAAAAAAAGAAATCAACATAGTCTGCTACACTCATAGCACGTGCACCTTAAGACCCACCAAACCCTCCGCTTCCCTATCGACCAATGTAACAAATCACCCTAATTGCGTCAACATTTAACCCAATATCTATTTGCATATATTTTCCACTCGCCAACAAATGGTACAAAATAAAATTTGCCTAAAATAATAGGCCAGCACCAGAAACACGACAGCAAAAAACAAAAATAAAATATAAAAAAAAAATCCCCACTGATTTAAACACGCACACGCGACGAAAAATGGCCTACAAAATTCGGAAACAAAAAAAAAACTCAAACACCAATGAAAAATTTACATAATTCTACATATTGCCCGTTGGCCATTTATTTAAAGGATCCCTACTGTGTTCTCTACTGATTGCTAAAGTCGACTACTTTATAACAATTTTATTGAATAGGAGTTTTCTATTCGAATGGAGTTTCACAATAAATTAAATTCGTTTTACAAAATTCGAATGGATAAAATGCGTCCATTCAATTCTGGAACCAATTCGTCTGAATTGATATATTTGTTGGCATTCAAAATTGAATCGCGGTTTTTTTTTGTTTCGTTTGTACCTGTTCATACGAACTTCAAAAAACTTAAAAATACAAAAAAAAAACAATGTGTAGTAAATGTGTTTCGAATACATTATGTAGTAAAATAATATAAAAGAAATACACATGCGCTTCAAAAAGAACTAAATCTATCAAAATAACTAAAGAATTTAAATTAATTTATTCCATCGTCCAAACATTTTTATTTTTATACAGTTAACTTTACACTATATTTTCTTGTATCCTACCACAGTATATGTAGCTGTACCTTTAACAATTTTAATTTCTAACAGTATTACTTTATTTTAAAACAACAAAAGCAAAAAATACATAAAACACCATTGAAAAATCTGCATAATTCTGCAAGTTACCCGACGGCCATTCATTTAAAGGCTCCCTACTGTGTTTTCCTCTGATTTCTGATGTGGTAAACGCATCCTTAAAACAACAACTTTTCTCACATTGCGTCGAAGGCGTCAAAGCAGCAACGCACATGATTTTTGTAACCCTATAAAATAAAAATAAAAAACGCAAAATATTTAAATTAAATCTGTTGCCGTTGTACACTACCTTAGTTCGCAATTTTTCTATCTGTCTGTTCTTTGCGCGTCCCTACATTTTGCATAATTTAGCAGGCGTCTCGGCAACCCTCTTAAATTAACCTCAAAATATCAGCAAACCAAAATTTATGTGAAACAAAATCACTTTGAAGACAAAACCGTAAACAGCAGAAAAAAGTAGAAAAATAATAAAAAAAAGTAAATCTTAGAGATAAGAGTTCGTAACATCAGAAACCATAAACGTTGTGGCGGCAAACATGAAATTCTTTTCGAAAAATCTGTGTCTACGTTGCTGCCGAACTTCAAAGTTTCCAGCAAATCAATCGATTTGCCATGCCTGTTTAATTCATCAGCCTTCTTTTCCTATTTTGTTGTTATTTTTTTTTTTAGATCTTTTTCGAGTCTTGCCAAGATTTGCATAATTCATGCTGATTGAACGGAAGAGCCATTTGCTATATTTGTGGTAGATGTTGTTGTACTGATATTGGTTGGGTTTTACCGGAATGGTTTTTGTTTTTACCTTATTTTTTAGTTTTGTTTTGCGTTGTCAGTTTTTGTGGGATACAAGATTTTAGATAAATGTTGATAATCGATATTAGCATGAGTTGGTAAACATTGATTTTCAGGTATTCAGGTAAAAGTCACTAAATCCTTAAGCCTTAAGAAATACAACATAAAATATTAAACGTAAATAGGTATTATTATAAAAATATAAATATTTTTGGTAGAACATTTGTTAAAGTTGGATGTATTATCACTGAGTATAAATATGAAAATGGTGTTCAGATATCAAATCGTTTAACAATTTTATTTGCATTTTAAAGACCCAAGTATTAAAAAATTTTAATTTATTACATTTTAATTGTTTTTTAGAATACCTCAGTGGCATTTCATATGGAATAAAACTTTTAAATTAAAAAAATCATATTCATAAACCGAGCAACCTCAGCTTCAAAATATGTGTCGCAAAAAATATTTTTTTTTATTATAATATATGATATGCACTTGCATTTCAAATGCAAATAAGAACTATTTTTAAACGAATTGATCTAAAAAAACAGTTGGGAAAGTTATATCACATGGGAAATTTTAAAGTAGATGTTATTATGATAGTTAGGATTATCAAAATTATAGTCGGTCTAAGCCGACTATAAATACCCTACACTTATGTGTGGTTACCATTTAAATTGGTATATAGGTCACCAGGGTATACGAATCCTGAAAATAACTACAAACTTTCCATCGCTGAAGAATTTCCATTCATTTGATACCCATATTTACAAATGGGTAGGTGTACCGAATTTCTCATTTTTTTTTTGGGAACCAAAACTCGTTTCGCATGAAAACATTATTTTCATGTATTTCAGCATGACTTCAATATATATTTGACCAAAAAAGTTTATCTAAGCACGTATACAGTAAAATTGATCTGTAGATGTAAATTTTATATCAGGTATTTGAACATAAGTGGTCGGTTCTCAGGTCACAGTAAATCGATCATGCCAATTTTCTTGTTCAGACAGCTTAGAGATATAAGTAATCCAAATCTAAAGTTTCATTGCTCTAGCTCTTCTACGCCGTTAGACTATTTCCTGTGGGACTACGTCAAGTCTATGGTATATGCCAACAAGCCAGCGACGATTGATGAACTTCGTACGAATATCAAACGTGAAAGTGCAGCAGTATCGGCCGATTTATGCTTGAAAACTGTCGAAAATTGGGTTCAGCGTCTAGACTTCTGCAAGCGTGCCCGTCATGGCCATGCAAAAGAAATCGAGTTCCATACATAATGTCATCGAACGTACTTTTACATGAATAAAGAAAAACCATTTTTGTTTTATTTAAAAAAACTTTTGTAGCGCTCTTATTGAAAAACCCTTTACGGCGACACATCACATTTATGTGCTTCCGAATAAAAACAAATTTAAGACTGAAAAAATTTTTAGTATAATTTTATGTTTGTTTATTTTTGTTTTTCAGCCACTTGTTAAACAAGTTGCCTTGCTATTCCTACAAGTTGCCATGAGGCCGACAATTCAAATATTTTTCATATAAAATTTGTGTCTGCTGTCGCCTGTGTGAAGCAGGCTGCCTTACTATTCTTAAAAATTGCCGTGTGGCAGACAATTCAAATATTTTTATACAAACTGTGTGAAGCAGGCTGCCTTACTATTCTTAAAAATTGCCGTGTGGCAGACAATTCAAATATTTTTATACAAACTGTGTGAAGCAGGCTGGGTTCATATTCCTACAAGCTGTCGTGAGGCAGGCAATTCAAATATTTTTCATATAAAATTTGTGTCTGCCGTCGCTTGTGTGCCAATCCTAAAGGTTGGTGTGTGGCGTATGTGGTGTGTGGTGTATTTGTCTGCCGACAACTGCCCGCCGATATTCTATCGAAAACCTGCTACAAGGCAGCCAATTTGAAATTTGAATTCCAAAAACATTTTATAAATCTGCCGTGGCATTCACACATTTTTGAACATGCCGATTCTCTGCGTAACAACTGCTGTAAGAAGGCTGGCATTTTTGATGAAATACAAACTACATGCTATGCCCTGTAAATGCCAGTAAACTGCGCTTTTGCCAGAAATATGTCGATATTCTGACAGTAACCTGCCGAATATTTTATATCGGGTAGTTAATGTATTTATTTACTTAGTTAATTCAACTATTTTTTTACCATTTATAATTTATAGATAAACATTAATGATTATCCCGAGCATAGACCACACCAGCTATTTTAATTCGTAACTTGTTTCAAATTGCCCAACGCTTGAGAACGACGTGTGAGAGACACATTTCGGCTTTCTTCAACTGAAGCCTCAGCGGCAGCAATATTCTCCACACTACGGGCACTTCTTTGTCTCACTGGCACGGGAACATTTTGTACTGTGTCTGTGGATTCAAATTTTTCCACTAGACGCTCAATTATTGATCTGCTAGGACGATTATGACGACCATAAATTGGACGTAGTGCTCTTAACGTTGAGGCCACTGACTCCGAATTTCGGTAAAAAATGTTAATAATTTTGAGTCGTTGTTGGCTAGTATATCTTTCCATTATGAAATGGCATACCTTACTGAAGATAAATGTCAAAAGAACGGCAAGAAATATGGTGTCGTTTGCTGTCCCTGTTGCTCTACTTTTGTAGCGTCCCTGTTGATTCGTACATTGAATACGAAGCTGCCTTCACGTTCTATAACCTGGCTATAGGCTCCCGTTTGCTGTTTTGTTCTAGGGCAGACACAGGCTGGTTTTGCTACAAATTCCGCCTATGACTGCCACAAACATGTCGATAGCCTGTTGATTATCAGCTTGAAGGCGACTGTGTTCCCTGTCTGTTGTGCGCCAGTTACCTGCCGTATATTTTGTCATTTAAATTACGAATAACTAATATTTTCAAATATATGAATTTAATATATTTTTACACAAATGTTCGTACATTTTTATTTTAATAAATTAAAACTGTTCATTTCATTTAATAACTTTTCCGACGGAAAATAGCACTTGATAAACGTTTTACTGTAGTTTTCGCAACATTGTCTGCTGTCGAAAACTCGCCAATTCAAAATCAATCATAGCCAAATTTTAACCATCAAATAATCCGTGAAAAAACCGTGAAAAAAACTGCGTTGCCGCAGCACGTCTTTTGTTGCATGTTCTAGAGGAAAATATTGGTGCATTTTTTGAATTGAATTCTGTTTGATATTTTTTGCAAAGAGAAGAATTTTATAGAAATAGAGATAGTTTTTATATAATTTTCGATTTTTGGAAGAACTATAGTTTTTTATGTATAAATTTTAAAAATTTGAAAACATTTTTAAAGATTCAAAAAAATATATATTTTTGATCTCTTCATTTGAATTTTTTATTTTGTAAAATTAAATATTTCTAAAATTTTCCAAGAGTAAAATAAATTTCAAAAGTAAATTCAAAAATCACCCAAACTTTCACATTTAAATAACCTCTAATATTAAATAAGCTCCACTATAAGTTACCTTGTGCCATGCCTCAGTGTTAGAAGCCTCTGTATATTTGCTGAAAAACTTTAAAACTTAAGCGCTGGATATTAATGCAGAATTTTGTCAGGATGTCCATCAGGCACACATTTGCGTTTGGTGCGCATGCAAATTATGCTGGTTAGGTTGGGTCGGGTCTGGTCGAGGCGAGGCGAGTTGGGTAAGGTCTACTCTCGGGCTCTTTATTAAGTTTGATGCAGAAAGTTACTGAGTTTTCTGCTGCATTTTTCTTCGACTTGTTCATCTTCCATAAGTTCTCTTCTCAAAGTTTTGTTAAATTCAACATGGCGAACGTGCTGTTTGTCTGTGTGTGTGTGTGAAGAGAGAGTTATATGCTGATATTTGCGTCGGGTTTCATGGGTTATTTGAAAAGTTTTCAAATGTCCTACGACGTGGAGTTTATAGCATCGACTGTTCTATACCTGTAACTAATGTTAAATAGTTTTTAAGTGTATGAAAAGTTGAAATGAACAAAAAAATCAGAAAAAATATAAAAATGTGTCACTTTTAAATTTTTTGATTCAGCCTATTTTGATATCAGTTTTATAAAAATAACGAGGAACAAGGTGGATTTCAAAATATATATCTCTCTTATTCATTCTCCTCCCATTTTTTAAATTTTGTTTATCCTTCAACTTTTCCGAAATCCCAATTTTAAGCACGGAATAAAAAATTCATCAATATAATGAATATATTCGTAAATATTACGAATTTTTTCTCTAACTACCAGATTAATAATATTGATCGACCGTTCATTAATATTATTCATTATATATAAGAACTAGCTGGACCCGTGCACCATTCGTGCCAAGATTTTGTGAATTCAAAGCTATGGAGCGAGGGCCCGTGCTTTAGGGTCCGTGCCACGGGGCCCGTGCTTCGTTGTGGAAGTTTTTATGGGTTTTTTAAATGTTATAACCAAATAATAATTCTCCACCAAAAACAACTATTCTCAAAGACAATTCTTTCTCAGACTGCGCCAGCCCGTAGAATATTTCGCCCTAGATTTCTTCCCAGTAGAAATCTTCCATGTAAAATTCTTCCCCATAGAACGCTTTCCCGTAGAATTCTTCTCGGTAGAATTCATCCCGGTAGAGTTTTTCATTGTAGAAATTTTAGTGTGGTGAGTTTTATTGTGGTGAGTTTCAGTGTGGTGAGTTTAGGTGAGGTGAATTTTGGTGTGGTGAGTTTTAGTGTGGTAAGTTTTATTGTGGTGAGTTTTAGAGCGGTGAGTTTTAGTGTGGTGAGTTTTATTGTGGTGAGTTTTAGTGTGGTGAGTTTTAGTGTGGTGAATTTTAGTGTGGTGAATTTTAGTGTGGTGAGTTTTGGTGTGGTGAGTTTTTAGTATGGTGAGTTTTAGTGTCGTGAGTTTTAGTGTGGTGAATTTTATTGTGGTGTGCTTTAGTGCGGTGAGTTTTAGTGTGGTGAGTTTTAGTGTGGTGAGTTTCGGTTGAAGTATATACAGGTTAGACTATCTAGACGTTTAATTGACATAGAGTGTGCTGAGAATGTCAAGAAGAAAATTTTAAAATACTAGAATTAATTGTCATTTTAATCTTTATTTTCAGGTTATAATTTTTTACATTGCAAACATGAGATTTTATTAAAATTTCACTGCACACATTCACTTTTATCACTTTTGCCAATCACGTGGTCTTGCAAGTTGGCAAAATGTTGAAATTTAAAATGTTGAATATTATTTGTTTTTATGAAATTGTAAACAAAGCATTGATGTTTTGTTTTAAAATATTCGTAAACAAATGTTGAATCTTTCAAACTGTTTTCAAAAAAAAGTAAATGGCGACTGAATTTTGAAAGATGACTTAACCTGTATATACTTCAACCATGCTATACTATACTACATGGTTGAAGTATATACAGGTTAAGTCATCTTTCAAAATTCAGTCGCCATTTACTTTTTTTTGAAAACTGTTTGAAAGATTCAACATTTGTTTACGAATATATTAAAACAAAACATCAATGCTTTGTTTACAAATTCATAAAAAAATTTAAACTCAAAATTTTTAAGCAAATAAATTACAACACTTTGGTAATATTCAAGCTGTCTATGGGCTCCAGAAGAACACCGCAGTGCATAACAAAAGTGAAAAGGTGAATTTGTGGTGTGAAATTTTAATAAATTAGCCAATTTAAAGTGCAAAAAACATAACATTAAAATAAAGTTTAAAATGACAATTAATTGTTGTATTTTTTAAATTTTCTTATTGACATTCTCAGCATAGTGTCTGCCAACTAACTGTCTAGATGAACTAACCTGTATATACTTCAACCATGCTATACTATCCTATCCTATTAATATAATAAATCTGTTTGTTCGTTTGTACGTTTGTACGTTTGTACGTTTGTACGTTTGTTCCGCTTCTCCGTCTAAACGGCTGATCCGATTTCCTTGAAATTTTTACCACAGATGCGGTATGGTCTGGAAGGAATGATAGGCTATATATGGGCGGGATTGGACAAAGAGGCGTGGCACCTCCCATACAACCTAAACTTTCAATACGATATAACTCGGCACTTTCACAAGCTACGAACATGAAACAAAAAACTTAAACACAATAAAAAAAATTAAAAACAAAAAAGCAAAAGCACAACACAAAACAAAAGCAAAAATACAAAAACCAAACCAATCACATAAAACCACAATCCAAACTAAATGAAAAACAAAAAAAGGAAAGAAAAAGAAAAACAAACTCACCACACTAAAATTAACCAAACTAAAACTCACCACACTAAAATTCACCCTTAAATTAACCACACTAAAACCCACCACACTATAATTCACCACACTAAAACTCACCACATAAAAATTCACCACATAAAAACTCACCACATAAAAACTCACCACACTAAAACTCACCACACTAAAACTCACCACACAAAAACTCACCACACTTAAACTCACCACACTAAAACTCACCACACTAAAACTCACCACACTTAAACTCACCACACAAAAATTCAACACACCAAAATTCACCACACCAAAACTCACCACACTAAAACTCACCATACTAAAACTCACCACACAAAAACTCACCACACTTAAACTCACCACACTAAAACTCACCACACTTAAACTCACCACACAAAAATTCAACACACTAAAATTCACCACACTAAAACCCACCACACTAAAATTTCACCAAACTAAAACTCACCACACTAAAATTCACCACACTAAAAATCACTACACTAAAATTTTTCCACATTAAAACTCATCACACTAAAACTCACCACACTAAAACTCACTATACCCAAAAGTCGCCACACTAAAACTCACCGCACTAAAATTCACAACACTAAAACTCACCACACTTAAACTCACCATACCAAAACTCACCACACTAAAACTTACCACACTAAAACTCACTACACTTAAACTCACCACACTAAAACTCACCACACAAAAATTCAACACACTAAAATTGACCACACTAAAACTCACCGCACTAAAATTCACCACACTAAAACCCACCACACTATAATTAACCACACTAAAACTCACCACCCTAAAATTCACTACTCTAAAACTCACCACAATAAAATTCATCACATTAAAATTCATCACACTAAAACTCACCACAATAAAATTCACCACACTAAAACTCGCTACACTAAAACACGCCACACTAAAACACGCCACATTAAAATTCATCACACTAAAACCCACCACACTATAATTGACCACACTAAAACTCACCACACTTAAAAACACCACACTTAAACTCACCACACTCAAATTCACCACACTAAAACTCACCACACTAAAACTCACCACACCAAAACTAACCACAATTAAACTCACCACTCCAAAATTCACCACATCTAAACTCACCACACCGAAACTTACTACATTAAAACCCACCACACTAAAACTTCTACTGGGAAAAACTCTACGGGGAAGAATTCTACGAGAAAAATTCTTTACGGGGAAGATTTCTACTGGGAATAATTCTGCGGAGAAGCGCAGTCTGAGAAAAAATTGTCTTTGAGAAAAGTTGTTTTGGCGGAGAATTATTTGGTTACCACATTTATAAAACGAATAAAAAAATTTCAACAGCTAAGCACGGGCCCCTCATATAAATAATAAAATGTTTTTTATATTAATAAAATCGCTCCATATCTTTGAATTCAGAAAATCTTGGCACGAGTCGTGCACGGGTCCAGCTAGTATAAAATAATGTTTTCTTTATTTTTTAAAATAATTTTTTTTTAAGAAATATTTTTTTTTTGTTTAAAAAAAAAAAATTTTTGGAAACAAATTTTATGAAAAAAAATACGATCAAATTTTTATAGAAACAATTTTTTTTCAAAAAAAAAAAATTTATAAACTTTATTTTTTTTAATATATTTTTTTAAATTAATTAAAAACATTTTTTTTTAAATATATTTTTATAATTACAAAATTCATTAATAAAAAGTTGTAATTATAAAAAATATTTTACAAATTTTTGTATGTCAAGCAAGCATTACATAAGAAATAACATACAAGAACTTCTTGAGAACTGAGAAGTATGGCATAAAATATATTTTGATTGAAATTTCTATATTTCTTCTATATGATGTACGTATATGTTGTATTTTATGTATTTGTTCATTAATATGATGAAACGTATTCTTCATATACAGTTCCTCATATTGAAGAACACTTTTTCGACAATTACCAAGCGTTCATCATATTTATGATCGCATTCATAACATAGTCATTAATATAATGAATTATTTTTCAATGCATTGAACGGAATTCATCAATATGATGTAAATTTTTTTCTGTGAGTGACTTATCGTATCTTTTACTTGGCCCTTTCCCAAAATTTCAAAGTAAACTATTAGGTCAAAGAAGTTTCGGATATAAAAACATATATAATGGGAAATACTTTGAATTTCCCAAATTCGGATTTCGCTGAGAATTTTCCACATCAATTTTTCACATCCAATAGAGCATTTTTACTGGCTGACCGTTTCTCAATTTAAATTCATGAAAATCCATTGTCCGTTAGATGTACATTAATGACATTGATTTAAAATCGTATCAAATTCTTCATCGTCGTATCTTCTTCAAATAAATGGTTTGCGCCCTAGTGATGAATACGACGAAAACATTCGGACCTATTTTAAGCAAAATGCATTGATTGCGCAAAAATGCTTTGATTGCATGTTGCTTTTCATCAATGGTATTGCATTGAAGGCATTTTCTAGTATTCTGCCAAATCGGTTGAATGAAATTTTCAACACATAACAAACAACTAAAACTTAATAATATTTCTTAGAATTCTTTACGTATACCGAAGTATTTTCCATTTAAAATGTGTTTTAAAATTTGCTTTCAACCAGCAGCCAACCCCCTTCGTAGCATTTACAACCTTTGAACTTAAGCCAAACATAAACGTTTATTACTTGTACTCGTTGTCTACTTCCGGCTGTCTGTTTATTTGTTTTACATTTTTTTGTGTTTTTCCTCTTCTTCGTATTGTTCTTGTTCCAACTACACAGGATATCTAGTACTTTATTTGGTAGACTTTCTTTTTATTATCGCCAACGGCGACAACAACTGCTGGTCCCCGATATATCTCAGCTGTTTGTATAGTAAATACTGTAAAATCATTGCAATCTTTTTGGACTTGTGTCGTCGAGTGGCATCAAGATTTATTGATACTTAAAATTTTGCAAAATTATTCCCTTTGAATGTGAACGCTTATCGCATGGCATGACTTTGATTTGGGCCCCCGGGCAAATTGAATAGGAGGAAGGCCGCTTGAATTATAAGTACTTTCTAGAAGTACGCATATAAATATTTATAAATTTCTCAGTAAAGCGAAGTTCAGTTTTTAGCCAATTATAAGCATTTCTAACTTTAAGCCATTTCCTTAAAAAAAAAATAAAAACTTTAAAAATGCCAAATAAAACTTTTAACCCTAAAGTTAACTTCTCAATAGCTACCCTCACACGCAGCAACTTTATAGATAACCTAATGAAACTATTGACCAAAAAATAAAATTCACGCCTCGCAAATTTCCTGCTTCATCGTTTGCACATTTCTTCAAAACTTTCGCTATTTTATTTGCTCGTTTTTTACTACTCACTCGCAGCCACTCATAAACAGATCGAAATCTTGCAAATCACTTGTTATTTTCACACCATCGTAAAATTTTAGAGCTAAAGAAAACTTAAGACACTACACTGTGATAATAAGAAATTCTTTTTACACAAAATTTTAAAGCTGTATTTGGACATTTATTTGAATAGCACATTGAAAAAATTAGAAAAGGCAATAGGTACAATAGTGCCTCATATATAAATATCACAACCGTTAAATACTTCCCAAATTATTTTATTTATATGCGGGAAATATGCATGAAAGATTCCTGAAAAATGCTAAAATTTTGTCTCCGGATTCGGGATCATTTATTTTTCATGTCAATATTAAACATTTAAAAAATGTAGTATTTTTGTTATCATGTTCGATATCCTTCAAATTATGAAATCAGTGACAATGAACTATTTCCAAGTACCATCAATGTCATAATATTTAATTGGCATCTGCACAAATGCATTTGAAACCCCCTTCAATGCATTCATTTTAATTCAAAACATTTACTGTCGCCGAATCTGTGCTTGAAAATCAATGAATGAATGTGTTGCTCACAACAACAATGCAGAAGTAGTGTCAAAACAAAACAGAACACAAACCAGACGTAGTTGTAGTGAAGAGGGGAAATGAACTGCTTATGACACTGAGTGCTCGCTGCGTTTTACATTTTGCATTTTATCATTTTTACTCTAAGGAATTTTCATTAATATAAAAATAAAGAAAATATTCAAAAGGTATAAGAAAGTCATATACAAATTTATATTCAAACAGCTGGACCCGTGCACAGATTTGTTTTTGTAATTGCAAGACTATATCATTTATAAAGTATGGATACATGTATGCCACTTTTCCGTTTTTAGTGCATTCCTACGCCGCTATTTTTCCCGCGCTCATTGAACGAAGTGCAAGGCCGCATTTTTATACCCTACACTAAGAATGAAAGGGTATATTCAGTTTTGTACGTCGTTTGTACACCCAGAAGGAATCATCTCCGGTATGGAACAGTATATATATTCTTGATCAGCATGACCTCTTGAGTCGATTTAGCGATGTGCGTCTGTCCGTCTGTCTGTCCGCCTGTATGTCCGTCTGTCTGTCCGTCTGTCTGTCCGTCTGTTGAAATCCCTACTACTATTAAAATTGAAGAGCTAGATAAATGAAACTTATAACTTAGATTACTAATATACCTACGCTGTATGTGCGAAAAAATTGGAGATCGGTCCATTGTGACCACTTATGTTCAAATACCTCATATAAAATTTACATATAAAGATCAATTTTTATATATACGTGCTTAGGTAAACTTTGTTGGTCAAATATATATTGACATCATGTTCAAGTACGTGATAATAATGTTTTCCGGCCAAAAGACTTGTGGTTCACAAAAAAAAAAATCGAAATTCGAAACACCTACCCATTTGTAAATATGGGTATCAAATGAATGGAAATTCTTCAGCGATTGAATGTTTGTAGTTATTTTCAGGATTCGTATACCCTGGTGACCTATTAATCACTTTGAATGGTAACCACACATATGTGTACGGTATTTATAGTCGGCTTAGACCGACTATAATTTTGATAATCCGAACTATCATAATTACACCTACTTTAAAATTTCCCATGTGATCTAACCTTCCCAACTGGTTTAATATTTATACGCTACACCTGTGAGGTACAGGACATATTAACTTTGTGCAGATATTGTAACACTTTTAGGAGGAGTGGCCGGTATGGAAAAGTATATATTCTTGATCAGCATCACCACCCGAGTCCGTTTAGCTATGTCCGTCTGTCCGTCTGTCTGTCTTGCTGTCCGTATACATGGTAACTGGAGAAATACTGCATAGAATGTGATAAAGTTTTGTTTCGATATCTTTTAGCCAAAATTAAGTTCTTTTAATGGAAATCAGCCAAATTGATCAACGGACACGCCCACCTCCCATACAAGTCACTTTTATATAACTATTATAACTCGAAAAGTATTCAAGATATAATTATAAAATTTAAAATGTATTGTTAGAATTCACCGAAAAATATGTGTTCCAAAAATGGTCGTGATAAGCCCACATTTGACATTTTATTATATCCCGGTTTTTCATAGAGGACATTTTATTCGCAAATTATTGAAAACAAATTTATGAAATATTAGCCTTTAATATCCCGCCGGAGCCCACATTTATTTTTCAACATTTTTTGATTATTTTTTTTTACTTTTATATCAATTTTCTAAATTATGGTATGTAAATAATATTCTGAGTGTCGGAATGTTCAGCATAATTAAGAACTTTAACAAGTAGGTGTACAATTAAACTATCCACTTTAATATTAATATGCCCACAAAAGTGTAGGGTATACCAGTGTCGGGCCCGACAGACTATAAAAGTCCGTCCCATGTGACCAAACTTACCCATGTGACCTAACTTTTCCAACTCGTTTTTTTAAAGTAATGTTTATTGTATTTATTATAAACAGATAAATATTGACAACAACATGACTGCATTCGAACGTCGAGCGGCAGTTTTGATGTAGTTTTCAATATTCGTCTTCTGACTCGTTGCGCTCACTCGCTGCACTCATCATATTCGTTGCATGTTCAGCAAAAGTTGTGTCATTTGGTTTTGATTTTCGAAACATTGAAAGCTTTGTGTTGACACTACTTGACAACATTGAAACAAATACTGCAGTGAAGTTGCTGGAGAGACTGTACTATATACTGTCGACTGTCATTGCAAAATGCACCCAATACTGTAGAGTGCAGTACTGCATATTTTGCAGAGGGAATTTCAAATACATTTGTGCAAATGCCTAATAATTAATTATAAAAATATTAAAATCCAACATATTTAATTTTAAATTATATCACATTAAATTTAAATTATGAATTACAAATTTTAAATTACATATTTATTTCTCTCTCTGCAGTATGTTCGCAGTAAAGTGCGAAGGAGCGAACTATATCGTATACAAAAAGACAACGCATTGTCTTCCTGTGTGTGTTGCTGGTTTGTTTGCTTTCGCAAGTTTTGTAAATTTGCTATACTAACAAACAAGAATATTGGAAAACCTTCTCAGTTGCAGTAAAGGAGGACTTTCTAAAAAAAAGCATGAAATAAAAACTATTGTGTGACTTGAGAGGACTCTATGTACGATTTTATGTGCTGTTTGTATATTTTGACAGTTAGTTTAACAAATATATTTTAACTAAGTACTTAGTTTTCATTACATGTTCATTTTGGCAGTTAGTTTAACCCATTAACTATATTTTATATTATTATTATTCACTATATTTTATATTTTAATAATTATACCTTGTACTAAAAATGAAAATATAGATAAAACACAATTTGGTAATCCGATGAATTTGGTCATTCGTTTTTAACATTGTTTGTCTATCTGTCTGTCTATTAAAAACACAATTAGGGGAAAACCGAAAGAGTTAGATCAGTGCAACTTGGAAACCTAAGTACTTTTATACCTAAGCTACAGGGTATTGAGAATGTTTGTGGTCGGTTCATTGTACCCTGCAATCCAATCGATATTGAAATTATATGTACCACATATAGCACTATTTCTATTAGATCATATTTGAATTTCAGTAATAATCAAAAATTTTAGTGCACATTTTATTTTGAAGGAAGACTGTTTAGTTTTAAGTCAAATTTATACTTTTTTTTTTTTTGGCGAAATTCTAAATTTTTTCTGCAGTTACTCACCGATCTGACAGCACCCCATGACTTTCAAGACTTCACATCAAACTGACGATGAGTCATCGAAGTGCGCACATGCCGAAACAATTG
Organism: Dryomyza anilis; assembly: GCA_951804985.1. Taxonomy (NCBI): domain Eukaryota; kingdom Metazoa; phylum Arthropoda; class Insecta; order Diptera; family Dryomyzidae; genus Dryomyza; species Dryomyza anilis. The sequence goes on from OX638132.1 coordinate 99,404,644, forward strand.
CCTGGCTAGATTTGCGCAATACTCTGCCGGTTTGGAGTCGTCTGAATCATCGCAATACCGCTGGTCGTTCCCGCAATTTGTCAATTACAAAACTTAAGAAATACGACATTGAGATTGACGGTCGTTTGTGGTCGCTGTGGGGCACCTTGCATCCGCAGGCGCCTGTCTTCGGTTCGAAATCACGCGGTAAACAGTACCTGTCTTGCGCTGTCATGGCCTGCTGTGCAGCTAGCATCTATCCGCTGATGGACTGGAGCAGTCAACTGCTCGATAACATTGTCATCAGTGGCGACAAATACCATCGTGCTAGTGTTGGGCACATCAAACGTCGCAACTACGAGTTCTCCATCGAAGATTTGGACATTGAGTGTACGCTGACGAGGATTCGATTTATGGTGCATATAGAGCATATCATCTACGGAATCTTGTATTGTCAGCCGACACGTGCACGCATGAATCTGGCCCAGGCGCTCATGTACTTTTTCGCCAGCCATCCGTATGGCATCTTGCAGTGCAATCATCGAACCTTGGCTATCGGACGCACCCTCGGCAACTATGGCGGGTACTTTATGTATGATTGTCAGAGTCGTGAAGAGCCGTTGTTCCCGAAGGGACAGGGTGCCAGTTATTTGTTGCGCACCAAACATTTAGAGATGCTGCTCTACTGCATCGTGGCCACGCTCAACGTGTCCACCTTCAATATGCCGTTCACGATACACAAGGTCAACATGATGCGCGATGGAGCCTCTTTGGTGGATGAAAACAAGGAAAATAAGTCGGTGGCACTGGATACCAAAACAGAGAATACCAAAGCAGAGAATATCAAAGGAGAGAAGACCAAAACAGAGAATACCAAAACAGAAGATACCAAAACAGCGGATACAAAAATGCAGGACCCTGCTGCAGAGCAGCAGTATGAACCGGAGATTTTAAAAAAATCTGTAACAAAATTTGACATGAAGAAATAAACATAAAAAATAAACCGCCTAACCAATGAACTAAATAAAGTTGACTCAAAAGTTAGTATCAGCTTTTTAAACAAATAAATCTATGATAAATTTTGTCTAAAAATCAATAACGACTTTTCGACTAAGCCAACTTTAATTCGTTAATTGATTAAGCTGGTTAATATGTAAGTTGCTCTTCTATAATCTGAAAGAAAACACAGTAAAGATTTCGAAAAGTCGACATATATTTTGTACAGAACTTCGTAATTTCATTCAGTGGTCCAGAGAAATTGGAACTGCAACTGAAAGAGAAATGTTTTCTTCAATTCGGATATGGTACTAGTATTATGAATATTTACAAAATTAAAGAAATGTAACCGATTAAATATTATTATTTCTGTAAATATAACTACTACAAATAAACATATTTTGAATATCAGCTGATTTTAAAATTTTTATAAATAGAATTTTGAAGTTTCATACAGATAATTTTTGAATTTACTATCTTCCACAGTAACCATTATTCGGCAATTGTAGATAAACATGGTGATATCTAGCATTTACTTCGATTATTTCTATTAAGGATAGTTTACATTCAAACCAAATTCGATTCATAAATATATGAATTAAAACTATTTGGAAAATCTTCTATGAATAAGCAATAACTTTTAAACTATTTAAAATAAATCTACTTTAAATTAGCTACAAGTCGACCCCTTTTGTATCCAAGAAGTGAGAAACTATACGTAACGACTCTGAATGTCAAACTTAACCCTGAATATCAATTAAAAAATCTTTTTTTTATGTTTAATTTATTTCTAAATAAATTGAATCTAAGTCTGTATTCTAAATAAGAGCATGACTACCGTGTGACTACAAATCGTTTCCAGTCCCCTTCGTCTAAAATTGGTATAACGTATTTCAAACGTTTCGTTCGTTTCGCTCTTTGAATCGAACGTTTGTTCAAAATTGTTGTTTTGCCAACTATTTTTCATAAAGAAAAAGATTGTTTTTTTTTTTTACTTTGTCGTATGATTTATATGCTGGCAACAAAAATACTCTCAAAACGAGCGTACTCAACGTTTCGTTTGATACATGAATCAAAAATTGTAGTCACACGATATTCAACCGACATTCAAACGAATTGTAGCCGATATCGTTGTCACCGGGAAATACATGATCGACACGATAGAGTTTCCTTCCGAGTTTGCTGGCGTCGCTGCCGAAAACATTGGTTATGTGGAATTGTAATTTTACAGATTGAAGTTAACAGAGGAAAACAGTGCACAAAACTGGATCTGTACGCGGATAATTTGCAACCAAACTTACCAAGATGTATTGCAATCCAACGCCTTATAAATTTTAATTCTTTTTCTGTCCAAAAATGTGGCAGAAAACATTAGAATATTGATTTGAAAATGTGTCTGTTGACAGCGTTTTCATTTCAATTTTCACATCACTAATGTTTGAATTTATTTGACAAAAGTGGCAGCGAAACCACCTGTATGGAAACTCTTTATCTAATATATACTCTCTGGAAAGGTGTCGAAATATTTCAAAAACATGTTATAAAGTAGGATTTTGTTTTAAATTAAGGGTGAGTGTAAGTTTTTTTTTTAATTTGAAAACTATACAATTAATTGCAACAATTTTCATCATATTTAATATTATATTCATAAATATTATGAACAAATTCATCAATATGACGATTCAAATTCATTGTATTGAATATTTCATTCTTTGACGTTCAATGATGTTCGATAGTACGAATAATTTCATATATATGTATAATGAATGTATTCATCAATATGTCATTGAATGAACGGTGGTATCAGTATGATTAATCTGGTAGTCAGTGAAAAAATTCATAATATTTATGAATAAATTCATTAAATTAATGAATTTTTTTGTGTGTCTTTGATAGGGTTATGTTCAGATCACATTGATCAAATAAAATATTTAATGTTCAGATACCAAGCATGGCCGTAGAATACTGAATACCGAATACTGTGGCTCGGGAATTATTATTTTTATTTTTTAATACACTTTTTTTGATGGTAACCAATGGGTTAAACTTTACCGCCTTATTCATATTTACATCATACGAATCTATTCTATTGAATTGTCTCAAGTGCATTAAAAAAAAGTTTCTTAATAGATTTCCGACTCCACAGTATTTTGTGTTATTGCCGTAACTTTATATGTGACGCTGTATGTTTTTGTGAATTAAGTGTTGTTTATGACACTTTTAAAATGTAATAAATTCTGATTACAACTGAGTGTAAACAGAATAAAAGAGTTGGAATGAGTGTAATTAATACTTATTATTTGCGAATTTTAGCCCAACTCTTTAAAGTTCTTAAATTTCATAAATAATATATATTATTTTTTTTTGATTATTATTCTTATCTTAATAATAAAACGCAGTTGAATAACCCTGCCAAGTTCTTAATCACTTTTAGTGTCTTAGTGGTGACAATAACTTGTGAAGAACTTTGTTTATGACCCCCCCCCATAATAAGTTCTTCGTTGGTGCTTGATTAACAAGCAGTTTTTCCAACATTAATAAATGTTGCTGCACGCAACAAAGTATCTTTGAAAAGAATTGTTTTATTTTTCATGATTTTCTTTCTTTCTATCTGCACAGCAAGTGTGAGTTTCTATTAGTTTTATGAATTTCTACGCTCGAGTGTTGATGTCTTAAGCATCGTCGTCGTCGTCATCGACATCATCGACACTTGGAAAAGTTTTTGCTTTTGTTGAAGTCTGCTGCTTCCTTGTCTTTTTCATCGTCGTCGTCGTATTGGCTGCAACTTTTTGACTACATTTTGTTCGGAATTTGCGCCAAGACGATTGAGTGAGTAATTAGCAACTCGCACGCATCATGTTGACCAACGTTTAAGTGACTCTATCTATGATGTGCTCATGACGATGAAGTTGAAGATGATGATGAGTTTATATGTGCGCCACTGACAGCTGTCAAAACTAACTAAATAATTGAAATAAATTGTCAGAGAGCAAAGCAAACGCATCACAATTAGCACATTGATGAGATTTATTTATGTTAATGAAAACTAATGAGTTGTGTTTAATTAAGGGTGATATTTGCTGTATGAGGATTTGTAATATTTAAAATATTTATTAAATTATATTGCTTTAAATATTTTTTATTATTATATATGTGCAACATAAAATGAAGTGTATTTTTCTATTACTGTACCTAAATTTGAAATAAAAAAAGCCACTCGCCCTTCTGGAATAAGTGGAAGGTAAATTTAAATATAATGTCCACATCTTATGGAAAGTTAACTTTGCACGCTGGTAAACATAATGAAACCCCGAAACCCCCAATAATATTTTTGAAACTGATATCGTAGCCGAAACTATTAACCAAAAAAAAAAATAAATCGATTAAAGCTTTCGTTTTTAACCCTTTTAAGCCTGCCGAATGATTACTAGACGATTACGAAGTGCATATTTTCCCTATCATGTTTCCTCATAAGGCGAACATTTGACTGTTTTTGCACCTAGCCCCTCTACATTATTTCAGTTTGAAAAGGTATATAGCTGCGTGTATATCAAATATTTCATATACAAACTTTAAAAAATATTCACAAAAAATGTCACCCCAGACAAAAAATATGCAAGGAAACTGGTATTATAGTAGTAGTTTTGAGGAAAACTCACAGGAATATGGTAGGAAATACACATTTATTATTTTTGAAAATAAGCAGGCTCCTTATAGCAGCATTTACGCTGCAAACTGGTATGTTCAAGCCTTCCCCTAGCAGACAAAAGTATTTTTCTGTAAGTTTTGATTTTGAAGTTTTGAAAGGTATCTTTATAGCTAGAATATGGAAGGGAAAGGTAGGTAGCCCTTGTATAGGAATTTCTGTTTTGAAATTTTAAAAAGCTTCTTCATAGTAGGAAATTGGAAGGGAAAGGTAGCCTGCGAGTTGCAGGTTTTGAAATTTTTAAAGCTTGATCAACAAGTTGTCGACAGAAAATTTTGTTTGTAAAAAGGTTTTGTTTTGAAGTTTTAAATGATTGATCAACAAGTTGTCGACTGAAATTTTTGTTTACAAATATCAATTTTTCCTTCAAAATTTTTCAGTATGGAAAATTTTCGTCATTTGTAAACATCGGTGTTTACTTTCGTCGGTTTGCAACGCGAATTGTTTTAATTAAAACGTGAAAATGTGTCGTATTGACGTGGATTTGCGTATTGCAGAAGATTATTGCTGATATCAACATAATCATCAAAAGTGCACCGTCATGACGCCCGAAACAAAAACTTCTTGCTGTACAAAAACAAACACATGTTGTTTTTATTACACACGTGTTTTGTTATTGCTTTCTGCAATCACTTTTTTTTTTGGCAAAATTGCAAACACAATAAACAAACAATTCGGAGTTCCTTCAGAAAACATATGCAAATCCAGCAATAGAGAATCGAAACGTTTGAGTTTTTAGCGAAAATTTAACAAACAAAATTCGTCGGTGTTATTGTACAACAAGAAGTTTTTGGTACTGTGGGATGGATGGGAACTGAGGATTATGAATAAGAATTATGTTATATGCTTATGCTCCCTACCTTTCCCAACCATTTTGCTTCCAGCATATTGTCTACTTTACCCTTGTGCCTACAATTTTGCTTACACCTGTTTGGCTACCATAACCTACCTATTCCTGTCAGTTCCCTACAAATTTTGTTTTAATGCTATAGCAGGGAACTAGCAGCTTTTGTCCATATTCCCACCTTTGCCTATCTCAAAGCTTCATATAAAATGTGATTTTAATGCGTACAGGTAGCTTGTTTGCCTGCGTGTTTCGAACCACTTGCCTGCTTAAAATAAATCTGGGACAGTAAGACAAAGTTTAAAATTGCGAACTTGTTCGTAAACAAAAAAAAATACTAAGAGAGCATTACGCCCCCACACTATTACTCTCTTGAAACATTTTTTAGCCAACTTAAATTTCATTCGGATTTTTTGTAAAAACTAATATCTGGATACAGATTTGTTTGCCAATTATCTGTAGGGGAAGGTTCATATATTATTTTGTGATTAAGTCTGCATCTGCAGCATGTCGAAATCATGCAATAAATAGCGATATTTATACTTTAGTCCAAAAACGACTTAATTTTGCCAAATCACGACTAGATGGGCAAATTTTAAATACGCAGCAAGAATCAGGAGACCTAAATCTACCAGAAATGACAAGTTTTATTTCAGTAAAAAATTCTTCTAGAACAGTGTAATTAAAAAGTAGCAACGTTGTATGAAAATACAGATAACATAGCCCAATTTTTATTTGCACTCAAAATTAAATTTTTTTATAAAATCTAAATAATAGAAAAAAGCAAAATGAATCCATAAAATCATATATCCAATACAATTTAACCATAATTAGTATTTTGACACAAATTTCTAATTTTTTCAAAGACCAACAATCGATAATTTTTTATTTTAACCACAAAACTTTATATATATATTAATATTTTCTTTATAAATTTAAGAAATAAGTCTGTTTCTGAATACTCCTCACAAATTGTTTCCTTTCAACTTCAAAGTAATATTAAAGCAACTTGGTCAACACTACGCCCCCACACTATTTGCTATTCCCATTTTCGATTTGTTGTTTCTTGTCTAAAACGCATATTACACACAACGGAAATTGCCAAAACGTATACTTCCGTTGATTAAAACGGAAATCCGTTTGCGTGAAAAATAAAAATTCTAAGTAGAGCAACTGAACATTAATTGTTTAAATAAAATATTTACTTACAATAAGCAGCAATGTACAAGAGCTCCCCCTGATAACTAAAAATATTTAAATTATATTTTGAACAATTAATAGTTTGTAATAAATATCAAATTAGCATAAAGTTAATCGCCTGACACGGACACGGCATATCAAAGTATCGTCGTATCGCATTCAACAAATTTTGTGTTTAAGTATTTAATTAAAAAAACACGCAAAAACAAAAACGAAAACATTGTAATTAACACGAAAGAATCGTGTAACCAAATTTTACTCTTGATAACATATAACAGACACGCATAGAAAGGTAATTGACTCAAATTAAAACGGCGGCAACTGTGATAAAAGTGAAAAAAGAAACTGGCTATAAAAGTGAAGAAGAATTAATTCAGTTTATTTTATAGTTTAAGTATATAAAAAAATGTTGGTAAAATTATTTATTTTGCGAATTTTGGGTAAAAAATAAAATAGTATCATGTTAAATATTTACGCAAACAGCTACGTTGAAAGTTCACTGAAAAATTATATTCTAAATTTAAACAAACTTTAATCCACAAATAAAGTTTAACTACCACTGAAAACTGGTCCTAAAAGGTTAAAGATTTCAGGAAATTTATAGGACAAATATCGGTGATTATATTACAATCACACCTTCAACTTTTAAATGGTTGAAAACTTCAGTGATCATGTTATTTTTGCAGACATTGTTTGTCTCAATATGTCGCAATCATGTTATAATATGTCAAATTGTTGCCATTCATTGTGTCGTTAATTAAAATGCATAAATAAATTAATTAATTTAAATAAAATAAAATAAAATAAAATTTTGATTAATTAAACATGTGTCTTATGTATAACACTGTCCGACAGTATATGGCATACATGAAAAAATCGTAAATTTGTATTTTCAACATTTTTATAATTTTGAAAATCAAAATAATGTGTTGCTCACAAAAACAAAGCACCAAGCACTGTCAAAACAAAACACTATAAAAAACAAAACTGCAGTGAAGAGGTCTATGATGATGTGCCATTAAAATTCAGATACTGAAATGAACTGGTAATGACAACGAGTATGTAGTGCATTTTACATTATTTTTATAATTCTTACTCTAAAGAATTTTCATTAATATTTAAATTTAAAAAAATTCAAAAGGTATAAGAAAATAAAATAATATTTTATATTAAGAATGTTATTATCGAACAAAATTTTTATAATTTTTGAATTTAAAGAAAAACCAGTTGGGAAGGTTAGATCACATGGGAAATTTTAAAGTAGGTGTTATTATGATAGTTTGGATTATCAAAATTATAGTCGGTCTAAGCCGACTATAAATACCCTACACATATGTGTGGTTACCATTCAAAGTGATATATAGGTCACCAGGGTATACGAATCCTGAAAATAACTACAAACATTCAATCGCTGAAGAATTTCCATTCATTTGATAACCATATTTACAAATGGGTAGGTGTACCGAATTTCGATTTTTTTTTTTGTGAACCACAAGTCTTTTCGCCGGAAAACATTATTATCATGTATTTGAGCATGATATCAATATATATTTGACCAAAAAATTTACCTAAGCACGTATACATAAAAATTGATCTTTATATGTACATTTTATATGAGGTATTTGAACATAAGTGGTCGGATCATAGGTCACAAAGGACCGATCTCGCCAATTTTTTCGCACATACAGCGTAGGTATATTAGTAATCTAAGTTATAAGTTTCATTTATCTAGCTCTTCAATTTTAAAAGTAGTAGGGATTTCAACAGACAGACAGACGGACAGACAGACGGACAGACGGACATCGCTAAATCGACTCAGGAGGTCATGCTGATCAAGAATATATATAATTTTCCATACCGGAGATGTTTCCTTCTGGGTGTTACAAACGGCGTACCAAACTGAATATACCCTTTCACTCTTAGTGTAGGGTATAAAAACATTTTTCGTTGGATATATTGCTTTTCGTACAAAGTGTTGTTTTTGTCGTTTTTTAAAAAAATAATATTCGTTGTATTTTTAATTAATAAAATTACTGTCGTCGAACGCCGAGCGACAGATTTGTTGTTGTTTTCAATGTTCGTCTTTTCACTCGTTACTTGTAGCTTCATTCGCTGCACCCACTGCAGTCCTTGCATGTTCAGCGACAGTGTTGTCGTTTGATTTGGTTTTTCAAAACATTGAATGTTTTGAATGGCTTGATGTTTTGACAGTACTTGACACTAATGAAACAAATACTGCAGTGAAGTCGGCTGAGTGACTTAACGATATTACTGTCGAATGTGATTTGCAAAATGCATTCAAAACTAAAGAGTGCAGTAGTGCATTTTTGCAGAGAAAACTTCAAAAATATTTGTGCAGACGTCTATTATATATATGAATTTATTTATACTATCAAACACAATAGTGAGGAACGAAATATTAAAATAAATGAAAATAAAACGCCTTATTGGTGAACTTATGAATATAATATTCGATGTTATGTATATTGTTGAGCTAATATTATTATTTTTTTTCAAATATATTAATTGATGAACATTTCTTCCTACTAATTTTACAAAAAACAAAAATTGTTTTTAGAAAATAAATCGAAAAAAATGTTGGAAAAAATTTTATTAAAAAAAAAATACAATATTTTGTTTTTCGAAAATATTTAGTCAAATAAATAAATTTATTGAAAAAAAAAATTGTCTGAAAAATTTTTTTTTGAAAAAAAATTGTGTCGAAAAAAAATACATTAATTTTTATTTAAAAAAAGAATGAAATTTATTTTTCATATATATAATTTTTTATTAATTAAAAGTTGTAATTTTAAATAAAAATATATCAAAATATTTTACTAATTTATTCATGTCAAGCATTATATAAGTAATAACATACAAGAACTACTTGAGAACTGAGAAGTATGGCAAAATATAAACGAAAAATAAATATTTTGATTAAAATTTGGTTTGATGAACAGCATTTCTCATTATGAGGTACATGTATGTTGTATTATAAGTATTTGTTCATCAATATGATGAAAAGTATTCTTCACATTCAGTTCAGCGTTTTGAAGAATCATTTTGTGTCAGTTACCAAGCGTTTATTATCTTTAAGATCGCATTCATAACATTGCTGTAGTTAATTAATAATATTATGAATAGTTCGTCAATACAATTAATCATGATTTGAAGAACGGAATTCATCAATATAATGTACATTTTTTCTGTGTATGGTATATTGTTTTTACTAAATCCCATTGTTTACTAAATACCATTGTTTACTAAATCCCATTTGACATTTAACATTTTAAAGTACCATTTGCTCAATACACGTTTTTCGTGTTTTTCTTAAAATGCCGTAGCATGGACTGGAAAATTGAGATACTCAACGCCTTAATTTTGCTAATTTTTTAAATATTAGTTTATTTGAAGTCGATGAAAAACTGAATTCATAGTCAGATTCATATTCTTCAAATAGTAACTACACGCAGGGAAAAAAAAGGGCTCTGCCAAACATAATTAGCAGCAAACAACGTATATGTTTGGAAAACACTGTAAACATAATACATATTTGGGATAGTGCAAACATAATATGTTTGGTTACAAACATAATATGTTTGGTTATAAACATAATATGTTTGGTAATAAACATAATATGTTTGGTTATAAACAGAATATGTTTGGTTATAAACATAATATGTTTGGGTGAAAACCGAAAATTTTATATTCCAAACTTAATATATTTGGATCTAAACTTACTATATATATGGGTGAGAATATAAATATGTTTCGCATGTGAACATATTATGTTTGCATCATATGTTTAAATCATATGTATTGCGCAATCTTCAGCATAAAGAGCCCAGCCTTGTCGGAGGTGGCCTGCTCTAGATGTTGAGTCCTTTATCCAGTACATCTGCACAAGCAAGGATGCTGAAAATAAATAAAATATTGTTTAATTAGATATTTAGCAAGAAATTAAAAAATAAAGCAAATAGTTTTATCTCCAAATATAAGATTATTTGGAAATTGATTTAAAAAGCAAATTATGTTTGACTGATGAGAAGTAACTATTATTATACACACAAAAGCACGTCCTTTTCTTTCGCAAAGACAATTTACTTTGCAGTTTAGTTTGCAAATATAAGTTTAATTGTAGTGCCATGACTTTTATACTTTCTTTCTTCTGTCTGCTTATACGGACATTTTTAACATGTTATTTATTCAACTAAACAGATATTTTAATTATTCACTTCATTTATTAATTAATTTTCGACTTACTTATTAAAGACGGCGCCGACAACCACTGACGTTGCACTCAACTGTTTAACTGACACAGCAAATAAAGAGAATAAATCAAACCATAAAAACGTCGCTCACTGTGCTCTCAATTTTATCTATTTCACTCGCATGCAAATATTATATGAGTGAAAAAGAGACAACCATATATACAGAGTTTATTGAAATATAATTTATACATAATATATTTTTTTTTGCATGTAATCATAATTATGGTATAATGAAGCTCCAAACAAAAAATGTTTATGGCTTAAATAATTATATTCACATATTACATATTATATTTACATCTAAACTAATTTATTGAAATCGTGAATATATTATATTTAGAACAAAATTGCAAACATATTTATTGATTTTTAAGAACAGATTATATTTCCAATCACATTTTGCCTTGCGTATCGTAAAAATATTGAATAATTATTTTCTTAAATTTATACAAATAAATTTTTGAATAAAGTATCTTGCATCCTAGTTTCTATGTAATACACATTGGCAATAAATACAAATTTGCACTAATTTTATTACAAACAACACATCATTAATTGTCACATCTCTTCACGTCTCGTCTCGAAACATCCCGTCACGTCACTTGAGTGAAGCGTCGTCACGTGCGTCACGTTACTAGTGCTTGTTACTACAACTATTACTTCTTGTACGATTCATTCGAGTGGCATTTTTATTGCTTTTCGTCATGTTAATTGTTTTTATAGCCATTTTGTTTGTTACATAGTTGTTGCTACACAACAAATACACGCAACAAACACAACAACAGCCACCACAACTATATAAATAGTTGTTGTAATTATTAAACATAATTTGCATAGTTTTATTGCCAAGGCTTTTGATATTACCACATATTTGCAGGCATTCCATTCATACCATTCATTCGTGTCATATTTTTGTGTAGTTTCTTTGAATTCGTTTAAGCCTTATCGCACTAATTGGCCCCATCGTTGGCATGTTGTTGTTTTTGTTGTTTTTGTAACAATTTATTACTTAATTTAGGCGCTCAAACGATGTTTATCAGTAGTTAATTTATTATTTTTCTTCGGTCTTAGTTTATAATTAATAATGCGAAGAAGAACATAAAGAAAGGGTTGTAAATAAATTATTTTTACAATTAGCACAAATTCAGTTTTTTTTTTTTAATATAAAAGGTAAATTGTAAAATAATTTTTCCTTGAGATATTTTAATAATTAACATTTTTCCCCATTTTGTTTTACCATTATTCGAGTATTTCCTTTAGCAAGTGCTTCCATAACTCCTCAACCTACGACTTAACCCGAGTTTAACTTTTGGCCTTACATTTAATGCGCATTAATGCACGCTCGAAAGGTTACTAAACCACGGCTTTGTAGGCTTTTTATGATGTCTCCAACATTTTGCAATTAGTTTTCAATTAAATCTCGTTTACTTTTTTCAGCATTACTTGCTTTAATAGTAGACGTCGTCATCGTCGTTGTAATAGTAGTCATAGAAAAAGGTATTTATTGTAAATAAGAGCAGCGAACATTAAAAATATTTAAAAAAAAACTGCATTTTCTGAACAAAGCCAGTGAAAGCGTATTGTGCGCACAAAATGTTGGAAAAAACGCATGAAAAAAGCAAAATAAAGCAATTTTAATGGACTCAATTTATGTTGATGACTTTGGCACCATTGTCCACCCCAGCACAGCACACCAACCCGGGGTCAATTTTAAACTAGCAGCCTTCATCATCAGCACAAATGGGCCAGTCAAGCAAACACCATAAAATGCCGACAGGAGACAGCAAACGACCGAATGAACGAAGGAGTGAAAACTGCTGCTATAAAGACTAACCGAACGAGACTTACCATCGACCTACCTACCAACCAACCAACAAACCGTCCGACGACCAGCAGCAACAGCACTAGCACCACGACCAAGACAAAGGCAAGCGAATCCTTGCTGAAGAATGGCAGTCATCAGGAAGCGAACTGGAACACATTAGTGGCCACGCGGAGGGCGGTTCCTCTAAATAGTGTCCTCCGTCCTATGGGGTGGGGAGAGCATTGTGAATTTTGCGCACAAGAAAATTAATTTTAAATTTCAAGATTTATGACTTGATTATATGCGCACGTTATCGCTCTAATAAAAAAATAAAAAGAAAATAGTTGACGTTCGAGACACTGTCGTGGTACTCTGTTCGAATTTATGTCTTCTTCAAGTATGCATATGTTGGTCTCCAAAACTCTATAAAATGTGTACTATTGAAAAATGAAAACACTAGAACATGTTCTACATTTGAGGATAATGAAGTGAAATATATAGTGAAATCGTTTTGAAATTCAGAAACGGTTTCACTTTATTGTTTGCTTTTTATAAAAATTATTATTATGGATCATGGTGAATTTAATTTAAGAATTGTAACCAAATATATAATTATTTTTATTTTTCGTTTTTGCATTAAAAAGTTTTCACAATATGAATCAGCTGAATCGCATTTCTATCTGAGTAAAAGGAAAAAAAGAATCTACCACTGTAATACAAATTTCAATAATTCTGGTCTAGTCCCGGGATTGATTTTCTAATTCCGAAAGTCCCGGGCTTGACAAAATGCTGCGGGATAGGAATCTCTAGTATATATAATAAAAAAAACTTTACAACTAAGATAAGAAAGTTCTGACATTACTGTCCCAAAAATAACTACTACATATTGTGAGAATTGAATATTGCCATTTTTCCATACATCATTTTTGGGACAATGGAGTTAGGAATAGAAATTTTATGATTTGTTTATTCTCTTTCTAATTTATCGCCGAGATCTCGCCGAGATTTAAGATCTAGAACATTATTACCTTCCAAATACGAGGCGAGATTTGAGATCGAGATCATTTTTTAAATCGAGATCGAGACCGAGAATGACATTACCCAAAATCATTGAGAAAGTTTGTTTCAAAATCGTGTTTCAAAATTTGATGTCTCGAAGCATACTCAAACTATCTTAAATAAATAAAATTAATAAATTAATAAAAAAAGTTTGGTCTCATAGCATTATGGTTTGCAGTCTACCAATCGTTTCTATGTTGATGCAAGAACGATATGATATGCCAGAGAATATATCGTCACTACCATGCCAAAGGGGCGAATGTGCAATTTTTGACATTTGCGTTTTTTTACATTTTTGAATGTAGTTTATCCTCAAGCATATGCTGTACCAAAATCGCGTGTCATTTTGTTGGATATTTCTAGCCACAAAAGACAAAACCAAAAGGGCGAATTTGAAAAATTGAAAATCTTGTCATGCCAAAAGGGCGAATCTTTTCGTTTTTTCGCCATTACTATTTATTGGAATAAGATAAAATAGAGGTGTAAAGGCATTTATTGTTTGGTTTGTATTCAAAGCACCTATCGTTCTGCATCATTAATTAAAAATATTTTGTCAAACATTAATTTGCCATTTGTTATTTGCAGGAAAAAATGTTTGGCAAAATATTTTTAAATAATGATGCAGAACGATAGGTTCTATAAAATCAAACAATTAATACCTTTACACCACTATTTTATCTTGCACCAATAAAAAATTAAAGAAAAAAAACGAAGAAATTGGAAAAATTGAAAATCTTGTCATGCCAAAAGGGCGAATCTTTTCATTTTTTGCTATAACTCTTTAATGGTACAAGATGATGTAAAGTCATTTATTGTTTGTTTTTAAAGCACCTATCGATCTGCATCATTAATTAAAAATATTTTGCCAAACAATACCAATGCCTGCAAATAACAAATGGCAAATTAATACATTTGTTATTTGCAGGAAAAAATGGTTGGCAAAAAAATAATGATGCAGTTATATAGGTACTTTAAAAACAAACAATTAATACCTTTACACCACTATTTTATCTTGTACTATTAAAGAGTTATGGCGAAAAAACGAAAAGATTCGCCCTTTTGGCATGACAAGATTTACAATTTTTCCAATTTCTTAGTTTTTTTGCTTTAATTTTTTATTGGGGCAAGGTAAAATAGTGGCGTAAAGGTATTAATTGTTTGTTTTTAAAGCACCTATCGAACTGCATAATAATAATAGTATACAAAAATAATAGTATAGTATAATAATAGAATAATAATAATAGTATACAATAATAATAATATAATAGTATACAAAAAATAAATCGTTTCATATAAACTCAATGGCAATGACATGGTATTTTCTAGTATTTAATGGTATTTTATGATTTAAAAAATAATAATTTATTTCTGGGTGCACCATCGATGTGAAAAATGTTCAAATATCGTAGAATGTCATAAAATTTTATAGTATGAACAATTTTAAAAATTAATAGCGATAATGCAAAGATATCGAAATTTTTAGTTCCAGAAGTCTTCGATACCAAATTTAGAGATAAGTTACGACATTTAAAAATTCATCACATGGACATTGCAATATTTTTCACATAAATCTTGAACTATGACTATTTTTGTTTTCGGTATAAATTCGATGTCATAATACGACTCGTACGAGCAAACTTCGACAGATTTGATACTTAATTTAGTTATGATGAAAGGTTCGATATCGTGTGAATTTTCATTCATCTGGATTTGATCTGATAATTACTTATATCGAATAGTAATTATAGTTTTTACTATTCAAATTAGTCAATAGGATAAACTATTAATTCAATCGGCAAATCCCATTAAATACAATAAAATTATTTTTAAGTTTGTATGAACATTTTTTTTTTGTATATAACTAAATCAATAACTATCCTATAAACAAATTTTAATAGGATTTTATGAGATTTTTTCAGAGTGCACCATATCTATTTCCATATCTATATTTGTCGATAAAAAAATGTGTGATAAAAATCAATTTAACGATGTCTGTATGTTTATCTATTTAAATCACGATTATCAGAAAACGAGAAAAGTGAAAACAATAAAACTGAGAACTTAGATTAACTAGAGACATACGCTAAATGATGTTAAAAAAGGCGTAATCGGATAATCTTTGCTCGGTATTTTTTTTTTGTTTGGATTTTTTCATTCACCTCATATAACACTTAATTCTGTGGTTAATTTTTATTAAAGCGGCGAAATGAAAGCGACACAAATTTTTTCCTGAACCAATATGTGATGCCCTAATAAAAATCGGAATTTAATTTGGTAAACCAGTCGAACATTGTAGTTCTAAAATTAGAGGGAATTATCGTACTATTAGAATTTTACATTTGTGTTAAGTTTCTTAGATTCGGGTGACCTCTGGAACACTTTAATCGGTAAGACGTACAGTATTCATTTCTTCACACATTTGGAACATTTGAATGCTTTAAATAATAATATCTCAAAACAAATGTAATACAAATTGTATTTTGAAAAACTCTTTAAATTCAAAATTACTTATATACAATGAATTAATTTACTTAATATAATTTTTGGCACACTCAGAAAAATATATAAAATTAGTCAATAAATGATCAATGTAGCCGCGGTAGCTCAGTGGTTAGTGCATTGGACTGCGAGCCGAAAGGTCCCCGGTTCATGCTTGGACTGGGGCTAGCAACATCTTTCATAGAAACATTTTTCTATACCGCGCTACCTCTCGGCAGTAAAAGCAAACCTACGAGAGTAAAACATTGCCTATGAAAAGCTCTCACCCGCCGTTCGGATTCGGCAATAAACTGTAGAAAGAGCTCGGCCTGAGTTCTTATAGGACTGTAGTGCCAAACTATTATTATTATTAATTATCAATAAACTATTATTTAAATAGTAATAAACAATAAAATTAGTTAATAGGATAAACTATTATTTTAATAGGTAATAACCATTAAATACTACAAAATACTATTAAATAATATTAATTTTTTTTTTATATGAAAATATTAATTTCCCTATTGTCCAATTTTATATGATTTTTCTGAGTGCACAGTTAAGCACAACATCAGCTAAATTTTAATTATTTTTTTTCATTACGGCCACCCAAACTATTTTTTAAAACTTCACCGTGCAATGTAGCAAATTCGCATAGTACCATTAAAATCGATATAATTGTAATTTAAATACTTTTTGTTGATAATTTCGAATAGTTAAATAAATTGACTTCAAATACTTTCTATTATTTCTATATAGCATATGTTATATTTTGTACTTACTGTGATAAACTGTGTCCGCCATGTAAAACTGCAAATATTTTCAACAAATTGATTTTATTAATTTTAGGTCTCTGTGCACACTTAAAGTGCATTCCAACTAGGCAATAATAATTTAGTTGTAACGTTCTTTATTACCTTCGTCCGCCATAGTTGGCACTCATTAAAATTGTTCGCCTGCCATAGCCTTTTATTGCGCCTGCTATGCAGCCAGCATTCCAAAGGAATTGCGTAAATAATTATCCTGCCAACGTCAGGCAAACGAAAGGCTGACGTTCGTAATCAGCCGATGAACTTTAATACAAAATCTGCATAAACATTTCTGCATAATGAGCAGCCATTTTCAACAATTAAATAGTAGAAAATGCTAAAATAATTAAAATTCCGTTTAGACCGCAAAACAGAGATAAAAATAAAATAAAATTAAATATACCGTTTTCACAATTTAATCAAGCTAAACAATTTGACAATCATTGTTGGACATTTTTAATAAATTTTGCAGGTTTCGAAAACTTTTCCTCAACTCATAAATTGTGAAAATGTCACATTGTTCTTTTATTTTCTGCGATGATTGACATTCTGCAAACCAAAAATTACATTTGATATATTTTATTGTCCGACATGGTTCGATGTGTATGTGGCTCACGTGATTTTTGCCATTTCAATTAAATTTTGGCTTTATTTTGATTGATGTTTATGACGTCGTTCGACGTGAATGAGCTGTGCTCTGCAAATTGTTAATTACATTTTCATCTTTCATCGGTTTCAGCGTTTTCAACGTGCTGCTGTCGATTTTGTCGAAAACTCATTTTAAGCCATGTGATGATGATGCTGATGATGTTTGTATCACTGGTTCCCATGGCACTCGTCCTGCCAACTGATGATGCTACTGATGCTGCTGATGTCCGCGTCCACGTCCATGTCCTGGTGACATTAGCGAATATTAAATTCGCTGTTTGATCCTTGTTGACGCCGCTAATCAGCATGCGATAAAAAGGTGACATGTGCTGATCAAATTGGCGCAAAGCGTAAATTTTCAGTAATTCCAATTTTCTTCATGAAATGTTGGATGGTTATATAAAAAGATGTACTTCGCACACTCAAAGGTTTTTATGCAATAATATTTGCTGTTACGCAATTGCAATTCATTAAATAGGCACACACAAATTTAAATTTCCAAATAGAACTATAAAAAATTGAATATTTTCACTAAATAAATTTAAATTTGTACTAAAATTGAAAATATTGATATAAATTTAAAATTTTCCCTAAAAATAACTAATAACATTTTCAAAAAAAATATATATATTTTTCGCAATAAATTAAATATGCACTAAAAATTAAATTGTTCACTAAAAATTCAGTTTTTTTCACATTTTTACAATTTTTCACTTAAAATTCAATTTTAACTAAAAATGCAATACCAACTATAATTACAATTTGTAACTAAAAATGAAAATTTTAACTAAAAAAAATTACACACAAAAATTATTTAACATTTACATGTTTCACTAAAATGAAAATTATCACTTAAAATGCCTTAGATTTATCGCTAAAAATTAAAATGTTCACTTTAAAAAACAATTTTTGGTACAAATGTAAATGTTAACTAAAAATCAAATTTTTAACTAAAAATGCAATTTTTAACTAAAAATGCAATTTTTTACTAAAAATTAAATTTTAACTAAAAATTCAATTTTAACTAAAAATGCGATACCAATAAACTATAATTGCAATTTGTAACTAAAAATGCAAAATTTAACTAAAAATGCAATTTTTAACTAAAAATGCAATTTTTAACTAAAAATGCAATTTTTAACTAAAAATGCAATTTTTAAATAAAAATGCAATTTTTAATTAAAAATGCAACTTTTAACATAAAATTCAATTTTAACTAAAAATGCAATACCAATAAACTATAATTGCAATTTGTAACTAAAAATGCAAAATTTAACTAAAAATGCAATTTTTAACTACAAATGCAATTTTTAACTAAAAATGCAATTTTTAACTAAAAATGTAATTTTTAACTAAAAATGCAACTTTCAACTTAAAATTCAATTTTAACTAAAAATGCAATACCAATAATTGCAATTTGTAACTAAAAATGCAAAATTTAACTAAAAATGCAATTTTTAACTAAAAATGCAATTTTTAACTAAAAATACAATTTTTAACTTAAAATACAATTTTTAACTAAAAATACAATTTTTAACTAAAAATACAATTTTTAACTAAAAATGCAATTTTTAACTAAAAATGAAATTTTTAACTATAAATGTCATTTTAAACTAAAAATGCAATTTTTAACTAAAAATGCAATTTTTAACTAAAAGTGCAATTTTTAACTAAAAATGCAATTTTTAACGAAAAATGCAATTTTTAACTAAAAATGCAATTTTTAACTAAAAATGCAATTTTTAACTAAAAATGCAATTTTTAACTAAAAATGCAATTTTTAACTAAAAATGTAATTATTAACTAAAAATGCAAATTTTTACTAAAAATGCTATTTTTAACTAAAAATGCAATTTTAACTAAAAATGCAATTATTAACTAAAAATGCAATTTTTAACTAAAAATGCAATTTTTAACTAAAAATGCAATTTTTAACTAAAAATGCAATTTTTAACTAAAAATGTAATTATTAACTAAAAATGCAAATTTTTACTAAAAATGCTATTTTTAACTAAAAATGCAATTTTAACTAAAAATGCAATTATTAACTAAAAATGCAATTTTTAACTAAAAATGCAATTTTTAACTAAAAA
Source organism: Dryomyza anilis (assembly GCA_951804985.1). Lineage (NCBI taxonomy): Eukaryota > Metazoa > Arthropoda > Insecta > Diptera > Dryomyzidae > Dryomyza > Dryomyza anilis. The sequence goes on from OX638132.1 coordinate 99,424,531, forward strand.
TTAAATTTTTAACTATAAATGCAATTTTTAACTTAAAATGCAATTTTTTACTTAAAATGTAATTTTTAACTAAAAAAAAGCAATTGTTGACTAAAATGCAACTTTTAACTAAAAATGCAATTTTTAACTTAAAATTGAATTTTAACTAAAAATGCATTACCAATAAACTATAATTGCAATTAGTAACTAAAAATGCAAAATATAACTAAAAATGCAATTTTTAACTAAAAATGCAATTTTTAACTAAAAATGCAATTTTTAACTAAAAATGCAATTTTTAACTAAAAATGCAATTTTTAACTAAAAATGTTATTTTTAACTATAAATGCAATTTTTAACTAAAAATGCAATTTTTAACTAAAATGCAATTTTTAACTAAAAATGCAATTTTTAACTAAAAATGCAATTTTTAACTAAAAATGCAATTTTTAACTAAAAATGTAATTTTTAACTAAATATGTAATTTTTAACTAAAAATGTAATTTTTAACTAAAAAAAAGCAATTGTTAACTGAAATGCAACTTTTAACTAAAAATGCAATTTTTTACTAAAAATAGAATTTTTAACTAAAAATGAAATTTTTAACTAAATATGCAATTTTTAATTATGAATAAAATTTTCAACTATAAATTAAAATACAATTTGAAATGCATTTTTACCTAAATTTTAACTAAAAATTCAATTTTTAATAAAAATTCAATTTTAACTAAAAATTTAATTTTGTAACTTTCATTAAAAATTAACATTTTTCATTAAAAATGAAATTTTTTTCATTAAAATTTTTTTAATTAAAAATTTATATTTTCGCTAAAAATTTTGAGTTGTGCCGCTAATATATGTTTTTTTTTCATTTCTCTCAATTACGTTTTGTGCGTGTAGCCAAATAAAAGTTTCTGTTACATTTGTTATACTTTGATATTTAGAAATTTTTTTAGACCTATTTGTTTTTTATAAATTTTTTTTTATTTATTCACTGTGTTTTCGTTTTTCATTTAGGTCTAATGTGTTTGAGGCCAATATAAAAACAGAACAAATAAGAAAAAAAGAGAAGAGAACAGCTTTACAAGTTTATTTAAATTTTACGACAACTCATCGGACATTGAGTCCGTAGTAAGTGGGGCGGATATTGTAACAATTTGGGCAAAAGTTATTTCAGAGGGCAGTGTTTATGCTAAATATACAAAAAACATGTTGTATTTTATGTGCTTTGGAGTGAGCAGTGAATTACAGCAAAATTAAGGGAAAATATTCTACAAAAAATGCTGTTAAAAATGACATAAAGAGAAAACTTTAAAATTGAAAAATGTTCAAAAATTGATTTTTATTAATAAGAAAAAAATTAAAACTTTTTAAGTACTTTTTATATAAATGCTTAAAGTAGGAAGACATTAAATTAAAATTAAAGTAAAAAAAAAATGAAAACAAAAAGGCTAAAAATCAGTTTACGCGCGTACGTTAATCTTAACAACTTAAGTAACTTTATTACATTTTGGTGCTTAAACAGCCGTCGATTTATAACGTCTTCATCATCGTCATCTTCTTCTTCTTGTAATCTTCCACAACCAAGGTACTTTCTATAGCACAAATCTCCTCCGCAACATCATCATTCACGCACTTAATTAGATTCAAACCAAATGACGTTCTGCCTTCGTTGAAGGCCAATCATTCGGACCACCGCCATTTTGTCTTTTATTAGTGCCACTCGTTGCCATGTTTACGGAATTCATCACATTGTCATTGTTTCGCATGTCGTTGCTGGCGCTGTCTCCGTGGCTTTCGGTGCTCCGTTTGAGCCAACGCGGCGCTAGACGCAACATCATAATGGCTCCAATCGGCGCTGTGAATATTATGGCCAGCACAGAGATGATGAGTACGTAGTTGGCCAGCGCCAGCTCCTCAGCGCCGGCCATTGTCGAGCGTGCCAAATCCAGGGCAATGGGTCCGAGGGCAGCCTGCAAAGAACAATAGGGCTTTATTGTTGCCATGTTTTTGGTTTAATAAAAATGAAGCACACACTTGGCTAAAAAGGCATAAAGAGTAGGAGAGTGGCAGAGTAGCAGGGTTTCATAATAAAAAAATAAAAAATGCTACTAAATTTCCGGGTAAGTTTTGATACTATTTTTAAATTGTAAGCTGTACTATGAGATAAACGATATACATTTGAATACAAAAAATAGTATACAAAAAAATAAATATTTTTATATAAACTTAAAAATAATTTTGTCAGTATTATTTAATGGTATTCTGGGATTGTTTATTTATAGTAAAAATAACGGGTTTTTTAATAAGAGCGATACAAAAGTTTCTTCAAGGGTTTTTCAACAGGGACGCTACAAAAGTAGTGCGACAGGGAGAGCAAACGACTCCATATTTTTTGCCGTTCTTTTGACATTTCTCTTCAGTAAGTTTTGCCATTTCATGACGGAAAGATGTAGGAGCCAACAAAGAGTCGAAATTATTAAAATTTACTACCGAAATTCGAATTCGTATATCTTTCCATTATGAAATGGCAAAACTTACTGAAGAGAAATGTCGAAAGAACGGCAAGAAATGTGGCGTCGTATGCTGTCCCTGTCGCTCTACTTTTGTAGCGTCCCTGTTGAACAACCCTGTAGTACAATTTTAATAGTAAAAAACTATTAATTTTCTGAATGCGTTCTACAAAATAGCAGCATAAACTCGACAATTTTCATTAAGAATATTATGCTGATTTTCAATTTAAAATGGCTATGATTATGCACCTATTTTCATATTATCTATAAATACATCAAACAAAAATATATTAATTTTAAATTATCTTATTTATAGCCCTATTCTATCGAGCAATGATAATTGTTATCAATAATAATTGTTACAAATGATAATTGATTCAGACTTTTACGTCAATAAAAATAGAAAATAAAATTGACAGAATACGAAATTGTGAGAAAACACACTATTGTTACCGATTTAAATTTGTGACTCGTGCCAGAATAAGGCTTTTAGTGTCAGTTTTGTTGGTGCCAGTTGAACTTTGATTGTGGTTTTAACTTGGTTTAAAATAAGAATCGAATTTTTCAGTGAATCTTAAATGGACTTTAAAGATGGTAGCAACTTTTTGAGAAATAAATATATAAGAAAATCATCAAAAGCGCTGATACTATTTGTGAATTTCGTCACTTTCGTATTCAAATCCTCTTTTTTTGAGACTTTTAGGAGTGCAAATGCGCAGCGAGTGATCACTTTGCTGCCACCCACCAACAGAAGAACATCACAAGAAATCAACTCAACTCATTATCATTAAATTAATATTCTTATTTCCATTAATAGTTTTCAATCATATGCGGTATTATATTTAAATATTATATGACAAAAACCATCGTTTGTACTTAAAAATAATAAATATACTTTTGCATTAAAAAATCCTATACACTTCTGCATTGTTTATTAATTTTGAATTATTACAAAAAAAAGGCATTTTTAATTAATTAATAATTACTATTTTTAAAATATAATTTTTCAGACTGAATGTATTTCTTCAACATTTTTGTTCGTCAATGTACGGTTATTTTTCAGAAAATAGTTTTGAATATATGCCACATTCGATAAAACGTTGTCCGACTGTCCAGACAATTTTTTGGATATCATAAAAATTAAATATTTACTAAAAATTTCAATTTATTTCGAAAAAAAATAAATTTTTCACAAAAATTAAATTCTTCACATTAAATTCAAATTTTCTCAAAAATCCAATATATCACTAATAATTAAATTTTTTTACTGAAAATAATTTTTTTTCAAAATACAAGTTAAATTCAATTTTTCACTAAATATTTAAATTTTCACTAAAAATTCAATTTTCACTAAAAATTCAATTTTTCACTAAAAATTCAATTTTTCACTAAAAATTCAATTTTTCACTAAAAATTCAATTTTTCACTAAAAATTCAATTTTTCACTAAAAATTCAATTTTTCACTAAAAATTCAATTTTTCACTAAAAATTCAAATTTTCACTAAAAATTCACTTTTTCACTATAAATTCAATTTTCACTAAAAATTCAATTTTCACTAAAAATTTAAATTTTCACTCAAAATTCAATTTTTCACTCAAAATGAAATTTTTAACTAAAAATTAAATTTTTCACTAAAAATTCAATTTTTCACTAAAAATTAAATTTTCACTATAAATTCAATTTTTCACTAAAAATTCAATTTTTTACTAAAAATTAAATTTTTCGCTAAAAATTAAATTTTTCACTAAAAATTCAATTTATACTAAAAATTCAATTTATACTAAAAATTCAATTATTCACTAAAAATTCAATTTTTCACTAAAAATTCAATTTTTCACTAAAAATTCAATTTTTCACTAAAAATTCAATTTTTCACTAAAAATTCAATTTTTCACTAAAAATTCAATTTTTCACTAAAAATTAAATTTTCACTAAAATTCAAATTTTCACTCAAAATTAAATTTTTCACCAAAAAATTCAATTTTTCTCCTAAATTAAATTTTTCACTTTACATTTAATTTTTTATGAAAACTTAAATTTTTCACTATGAATTTAATTTTTTACTAAAAATTAAATTTTTCACTAAAAATTCAATTCTAACTAAAAATTCAATTCTAACTAAAAATTAAATTTTTGTGTTGAAAATCAATTTGCACTGAAAAAATAAATTTTTCACTAAAAAGTTCAATTTCTCACTAAAAATGCATTTTTTCAAGTATTTATTTTTAGTTTCCATGCTTTTATTATTTTTTTTTTGTATTTTTATTAACATTATCCCTTTTAATAAATTCACGGAGTTTATTTTACTTTATCCTTAACAACCCTGATAACAAGATAATGCGCGTGTGGCAAATGTGTGTAGTAGATGGGTAAGTAGTACAGAGTACGGACTACACAAAGCAGTTCTTGTTAATGGCTGCGTGGAGTGGTTTGCCGTGGGCCAGAGTTCTCGCATTACATATTACATATGGTATGTGATGGTGTAGCTCATAAAAGTTCGCGGAGATTACAACGTAAATCGTTTAATCATAATGTCGAGTATGCGTCCGCGTCTGAGTAGGTTTCTAATAAAAATTTACATGGCTATAATATGGAAAAAAAAACGCGTAAAAAGCGCTCTCAACGACACCTTAGGCGAGTGAATGGTCAGAAACAACATTAATGTTTTATTTGCGTATAAATTTTAAAGTACCAATAGATATTTAGACAATAATTAGCTCTTAAATATGGCTACAAATGAATGTTGAGATTAATGCCTAATAAAATTGATATTTTTCTAATAAATATTAAATTAAAACATACGACACTCAAAAAAATCCTATACAAATTGGTCAATTGGTTGAATTCAAAATCTATTTTAGAATTCCACAATATGAAATTAAAATTGAATACTTATAGTTTTCTACTGTTTTACTGCATACGTATTTAGATTAAATATATTTGTTTTAAATTTAAAATTTGTCAAATTATTTATGTTTTTTATTTGCTTTTATAAAGAATATACATTTCTTGCATTTCAACATCAACAATATGTAATACATTGTATTCAATTAAATTGCAAAACGCATTCAGTTTTAATGATTTCGTATTTAAATTAAATACAAACGTATTAGATATCAATTATAATTTAAATGGTAATTGATGAAATGTTATCTTGCATAAATTATTTGTCTTAAAATACCTTTCAATTGAATTTTACTACAACATCTGCATACAACGTTTCATTTTCATTGTTTGGAATAAATTATGCTTTGCTGACCACAGAAGGACAACCGCTTGGTTTCTTTGGGGCCTGGTCTGAAATGCGACCGCAAAATGCGTCGCATGCATGCGACTCCAACCGCCACTTTGGCTAGTTGGGCCTGCAGCATAATCCCAGCAATTGCAGCACAGACAGCAGCAACTACTGGTAGCAACTACTATAACAACTGCGGAAGTGCCAACCACATAGTTAGCCATCAAACAACATACGACCGCAATGGAAGCCAACAACATATGAGGCTCTGCTGTATCTGCTGCTGTTGCTGCTGCTGCTAATAGTTGTAAGTAGCTCAAGCCGTAACACGTAGCCGCCGGTCGACGGACAAACGATCGCTTAGACTGAAAAATAAGTTTTCAACCAGAACATTTAAATATGGCAGCAACAGCAACAAAAACCGAAACCAAGTCGATGCCAAAGCTCAACAAAACACTTGGCAACATTTTTTGCAATTTTATGCAATATTCGGGTTTTTTTTTCTGCTTTTTGCACATTTTGTTATTTTTCTGTTTTCTTGGTCTTGTGTTGGTTTTTGGACATTGTTGGTGCCATTCGGCAGGACATAAACAAAATGTCCGTTTGCGGTGCAGCTGCAAACAGCAGGCGTAGCAGACTACAATGGGGCCGACTACAGTTATAACAAGTGCACCGTGAAAATGAATGTAGTAAAATTGACTACATTATGTATTTGTTACGAACAAATGCAGCTGTAGCAAATTTATTAATTCTTAATATTAGTTATATTTAAATTTATTTTACTACACAATGTATTTAAATAACAACTGCAGCTTGTATTTATTTTCTGTATTTTTTTTTGTTGAATGACGAACTTATTACGAAGTGTGAAAACGAAATCCAAACATTATTCTTTGGTTTTTTTTTTTTGATAAATACAGAAAGCAATAAAAATAAAAACAGATGTAGTAACGTGTTTAAATCAATACAGCACGCAGCAAATATAAATGCAGGTGTAATAATTTGCTTAAATTTATCATGAAGTTAAATAAATGTAGAATGTAGTAAAAGTAAATGAAGATGTATTGATATTAGGATGTCAAAAATCTACCTAATACAAATAAATTCAAATAAATTCAAACATGTTAAATTTACGTAGTTGCATTTCATAACTAAAATAACTACATCGCTGCAGTAAAAACAAATTCATTTGTTTTTTGTACATAAATCAAATACATATGTAGCTATTGTGTAGCATTATATTCTTTAATTTTAATATCGTATGTTTTTTTTTCGTTGTAGCAATAACAAAAATGTCAACTGCGTCGTCTGACGGGCAAAACTTACTTGAACCGTTGCCTTGGGAAAACCGGAAATTGTAATGTAGGCACGTTCCTTTCTGGACAGATTTCCGCCGTATGTGGAAATGTATGCAAAGCCCAAGCGGAACTGAAATGAAATTTTAAAAATATAAAAAAATTAAATAATAAAAATTTAAAATAATAAAGAGTCGGAAAATAAAATGTATTTGTTGCTCATGTTGTTGGCAACAGCATGACATGCTTGCTAACAACATTTTAATTTATTGTTGTGCAAATTAAACCGCAGCCAACAACTACGACAACAAGTATTACCAAACAAAAAAAAAAACAAAAAAATAATACACAAAAAACCAACAAAATGTTTGTCAAATACATAAAGTTGCTATTGTTTTTGTTGTTTGGCAAAAATTCACTTTAATTACCAAACTTCCGAGCAGCACCAGCAGCAGTCCATAGCCCACAACATGCCCGTCTAACACACGGAAATTAATTTCCTTGCCAATGAGTGCGAAGGATACAGGTTTCAGAAACTTCCACAGCAGATCCAGACGCTTGGAAACGGTGCCCTAGAATTAAAATATAACAATTAAATACTTAGTTAATTAATTTATCTAGATTTTTGTACATATAAAATAATTTTAAAATTATGATAATAAAGATTATGAAAAGGCAACAGGTATGGATTTATTGTATAGTGATTTATTGAACTGCGAGCCGAAAGGTCCCCGGTTCAAGCCTGGACTGGGGCTAGCAACATCTGTTCATGAAACATTTTTCTATACCGCGCTATCTCTCGGCAGTAAATGGCAAACCTACGAGAGTAAAAACAATGCCTATGAAATGCTCTCAGCCGCCGTTCAGAGTCAGCAATACTGTAGGTCCCACCACTTGGTTGACAAATATAGCACGCTCAGCTGAAAGTGGTGAGAGAGCTCGGCCTAAGTTCTAATATTATATTATTTTTAGATTAAGTTGTAAGGAGATATAGATAGGTATAGATAGTCTTTAGTGAGGAGAGTTGTGATGAGAAACTATTGGTTTCTCTGTTTACAGTGTGGTGAGTTTAAGTGTGGTGAGTTTAAGTGTAATGAGTTAAGTCTGAAGAGTTTAAGTGAGGTGAGTTTAAGTGTGATGAGTTTAAGTGTGTTCAGTATAAGTATGGTGAGTTTAAGAGTGGTGAATATGAGTGCGGTGTGTTCGAAAGTGGTGAATTCGTGTATGGTGAGTTAAAAAATGTTGAATCCAGTTTTGTTGAATACAAGTATGGAGAGTCCAAGTATGCTGAGTCCAAGTATAGTGAGTTTACGAAGAATGGATTATAATGTTGTTTAGTGTTAGTTTAAGTGTGGTGAGTTTAAGTGTAATGAGTTAAGTCTTAAGAGTTTAAGTGAGGTGAGTTTAAGTGTGGTGAGTTTAAGTGTGGTCAGTATAAGTATGGTGAGTTTAAGAGTGGTGAATATAAGTGTGGTGAGTTTAAGTGTGGTGTGTTCGACTGTGGTGAACTAATGTGTGGTGAATTAAAATATGTTGAATCCAATTATGTTGAATCCAATTATGTTGAATACAAGTATGGAGAGTCCAAGTATGCTGAGTACAAGTATAGTGAGTTTACGAAGAATGGATTATAATGTTGTTTAGTGTGAGTTTAAGTGTGGTGTGCTTGAGTGTGATTAGTTTATGTATGGTGAATCAATGTATGTTGGATCCCTGAATTGTGAATTCAAGTATGGTGAATTAAGATATACTGAATCTTGGTGAGTCCAAGTAGGAGTTTACGAAGAAGGGATTGTAGTGTAGTTTAGTGTGAGTTTAAGTGTGGTGAGTTTTAGTATGTTGAATCGAAGAATTGTGAGTTCAAGAATGGTTAATTAAAATAAAGTGAATCTCATTATTGTGAGTCCAAGTATGTTGATTCCAAGTATGGTGAGTCCAACAAAGAGGGATTGTAGTGTGGTTTTCTTTGATTCTGGTTAATTTGTAGTATGCACAATGTGGTTACTTAGGGTGTATTGTATGGTGGTAGTAATATCGATTGTGGTGAGTTGTATTTTATAGATATGGCATGATGAATGATGTGGACAATTATACTTTAGTGTGGTGACTTTGCTGAGTGGACATCACATGGTAAGTTAGTAGTATAATAAGTTGAATTATGGTTAATTTAATTATGGTATGTTAAGTGTGAATAGTCAAGGTATGGTAAATTCAAGTTCAAAGAATTTAAGTACGAAGAATTGCACTATGTATAATTTGTGGTCGGATACATTAGTGGTGTGATCAATGTGTACTATGGTGAGTTGTATGAATAAGTTGCAATGTGGTCAGTTTATTATGGTGAGTTTGGACTTATGTTATATATAATTTCAAAGTTGTTGCGTGTTGAAATTATTTGTGGTAAGTTTAAAAATGGTAAGCATGTTGCGAGGTGAATTTGTATTGTAGTAAGTTTAAGTAAGAGAGAGAGAGAGTGGTGACTTGTAAGTGTGGCTTGTTTATAGTAAAGTGATATTGTAGAAAGGTGTATTGAAGTGTAGTAAGTATGATTTTTATTGAGGTGTATGGTTAAATTGTTGTGTCATTGGAATCTATGCAGTGTGGTGAGTTAGTAGAATGGTTTGTTTGTTTATTTATAATATGGTCTGTCAATTGTTGTGATTTTATTGCAGACTTAATTTTGGTTGGAGAGTTATAATATGGTGAGTTTGTGTGAAGCTTGTTTGCCTTGTAATGAGTTTGTAGTGTGTTGAAGTGCGGTAAATTTGTATTTGGTAGTGTGTTGAAGTGCGGTGCATTTGTATTTTGGTGAGTTTAAGTGCAAATATTAGTAGTCTGTTGATTTTAAAAGTGATTAAATTGCATCGTGGTAATTTTGTGATATGATGAGAATGGGAGTGGTAAGTTTGAAGTGTGGTGAGTACCAAAAGAGGTGAATTTAGTTTTTGTACATTGACGAATATGTGGTACGTTGTCATCATACTGATGAACTCGCACAAAAATGTGAATGAATGCAAAATATGCAAAGCTTTAAGTCAACCTAAAACCAACAGCGGCAGCAACCTCATTCAAACGCAGTCACTCAACACACAACGAACACTAAATCAACAAACAAACAAAAAAACAAACATAGAGATCAACAAATGGGCACATGTACAAATAGACTTGCATTTACACATGAAATGTGTGTGTGTATGGGGGGAGGGTGAAAGATGGCGAATGTCACACCAAATATGTGTTTTTGCATTGCACACATGAAACATCAATAAACAAGAAGCAACACAAACAGCGCAAACAAAAACAAAAACGAAAACACCTGCAACATAGACAAACAACAACTGAAAAATGAAAAATAAAGAGCACTTTAAATGCTATACACAAAAAACCATGTAAACTGTTTAAAACTATAGTGAAACCTAAAAAAAGAAATAATAAAAAATAGATATAAATGCAACTCACATTTTCATTTACATTTGGAGCAACAGCCTCCTTCTGCCAGCCGATGGCGGCAACAAATGCAACTGTGACGCAGCCCAGCGCGCCTGCCGAAGGATAACCGATGGCCTTGCTGCCCATCACTGCAATGGTGCCACCCAAAATGGTCAGCACGAAGCGCAGACCATTTGCATATAGCTGAAAAAGAAATAAAGAATTTTTATAAAAAAAAGAACATTTTAAACAAAAGAAGACAATTTTAAAATTCTTTAAAAAACACCAAAAACTAAGATAAACATGCTAAAAGCAAATAAAGTTCTAACTGGAAGGAAAGGCCTGTCAAGTGTTGTTGCTTTCAAAAAAAAAAAAAAAAAGCGCTCAGAGTTAAGTCAGAGAAATGCTGTGCTACCTTATGTCGTCCTTTAATAAGTTTTTTACATTTCCCAAAAAAGTGGTCAACAGAAAGCAACAGAACAAGTTCATCCTTTTTACTGCTGTTTTTGTTTTTAGCATTTTTAGCAATTTTTAGATTTTTCTTTGCTGCTTTTTGCTGATTTTTACTCTGTTGTTTGACGATATTTTGCCATCAACATGTGCTGCTGCTGCGTTCCACTACTTTGCCAGCCAAATGATCAGTCAAAGCACTCTAGGAAGTCAGTCACTTGATTCTTAGATGCATACTGCGTACTGCTTTGAACTCTGCTAAAGTTGACTAAATCATTTGTAGTGATTTAAGTCGTTTCATTTGCCATTTATAACATGCTGATGTGCACTAAATACTATGGCTGACTAGCAGTGCGTATGAGCAACATGGACAATATTGAAAAATCTTTTTATTTTTTTAAATAGAAAAATTTACAGAAGCAGTTAAATTATTATATTACTAAAAATGCCGATTGAATAGCATATTTAAAATTTATAAGCATTCGTTTCGCTTTGAATAAAAGTACCATGGTGCGTATGAGTAACACAAGTAATTTTGCTTATAGAAATTAGTTATTTTTTATTTAAACTAATGTAGAAATCTTTAAAAAATAATATTTATAATATGACAAAAAAATATTTATGGAATGATTAACTTAGATTTAATTAAAATATCTTATTCTTAAAAAAAAGTACCATGGTGCGTATGAGTAACATATCGTCACGGTCAAAATATGATGTGCTATAAAAATTATTAAAACTAATTTTTGTCTCTTTTATATATATATATTTAAACAACTACTATTTTGTACCCGGGTTTTGTTTGTTTTATAAACCATTTTTATGTAAATAATATAATATACTGTAGAAAATTAATATTTGTAACAAAAATGTTCTTAATGTAAATGAGGTTTTGTTTTATGTTGTATTTTCAGTGTTTTAATTCTATCGTTTTTCTTTTACTTTTGTTTCATAATTTTTATTAGTGTTTTTACTCATTTTGTTTAAAATTTGATTTTGTTTGTGTTGATTTTTCTTTTATTTTTATTTATATTTTAGCCTTTTGTGTTTTACCCATTTTTTTAGCTATTCGTTTTGGTTTTGTTTTGTTTTGTTCTCTGTTTGTTTTTGTTTTTGATTTTGTTTTTTTCAATTGACTATTTTCTTGTTTTATCTTTTTTGTATACTTTTTTTGTTGCTTTTGTGTTTTTTTTTTCATTTCATTTTGTTTTGTTTTTTGTTTTGTATTTTCGCGTTTTTCCATTTGTTTGTAAGTTTTTCTGTGTTTTGTATTTTTTTGTGGTTTTTATTGTTATTGTGTTTAAGATTTTGTATTTTTGCTTTTGTTTTTGTCTTCTCACTTTTGTTTTTGTGTGTTTTCTTTTGTTTTTGTGTTTTTCTTTTTGCTTTTGTTTTTGTGATTTGCATTTTTTGTGTTTTTGCATTTTTTCGTTTTGTTTTGATTTGTTCTCTGTTTGTTTTTGTTTTTGTTTTTGTTTTTTCAATTGACTATTTTCTTGTTTTATCTTTTGTGTATACTTTTTTTGTTGCTTTAGTGTTTTTTTTTTCATTTTGTTTTGTTTTTTTTATTTTGTATTTTCGCGTTTTTTCATTTGTTTGTAAGTTTTTCTGTGTTTTGTTTTTTTTTGTGATTTTTATTGTTATTGTGTTTAAGATTTTGTATTTTTGCTTTTGTTTTTGTGTTCTCACTTTTGTTTTTGTGTGTTTTCTTTTGTTCTTGTGTTTTTCTTTTTGCTTTTGTTTTTGTGATTTGCATTTTTTGTGTTTTGTATTCTTAAGTTTTTACTCTTACTTTTGCGTTTATGTTTTTGCTTTTGTTTTTTTTTATATTTTTTTTTTTTGGGTTTAGTTTTTCATTTTGATTTTATGTTTTTTTTTTCTGTGTTTCGGTTTTGTATGTTTTTTTTTTTATTTTTTTTTATATGCATTTGTTTTTGTGTTTTGGTTTTGTTTTTGTGTTCTTCGGATGTTGTTTTTGGTTTTGAATTATTTTTGTGTTTTGTGATTTTAATTTTCTTTGTGTATTTTGTGTTTTTTCTTTTGTTCTTGTGTTTTTATTTTTTTGTTTTTGATTTTGTTGTTTTTGTGTTTGATTTTTTTTGTGCTTGTGTTTTTTTTTTGATTTAAAAAATGGCGCCGAAATATAAATATTCATCCAATTTATGATACTGCAATACAATTGAGATTTTATTAAAAATCGCTTTTATTTAAATGTACTACAGTGCGTATGAGCAACATGCAATTTTTCACAAAACGCACTTGAAGATTTTTATAAATTGTTCTCAATTTTGTTCTTAAAGAAATAAAAACCACAGCATAAATTTTAATATTTTTAAGTATTTTTTTATAATTTCGCATGCTGCTTTCTGCAAATTTAAATCTTTTCGCATGCCAGACGACAGCACGACAAATACGCATGCACTTCCATCAGGCTTTCAACGCATAGATGCGACCGAGTGCGCATTTGTCTTTGTGATTTAGTATGAAAACCAAAGCAGTGAATAAAAAAGAGAAAAATATAAAAATAGAAAGATACATTTTCTACAACAAAAACGAAGCGAGGCGCAAAGTGGCGCAAAGTGTATGAACAAAAAAAAAAAAAATACAACAAAAGTACTAATGCAATTTCTTCATTTTGGCTTTTGTGCATTTCACTGTTTTGGAGTTGGTTCCTTTAATAGATTTTTTGTATTACTTATTTTTTTAGTGAATTTCAGTTTTTACCAATTTCTACTTGTTACCTCTCAATGCTTTTGGATGCGATTTCTTATTTATAGAGAAAGAAAGACAAATTTCGAAGTACTATGTGCACTGCATTTATGTGATTGCACTTTATTATCCATATATATTCCGGAACTAGTTGACAATACAGAGCAGGATTATAAAGAAATACCGGGGTATAGAAATTAGACCGAAATAATTATAATAATAATTTCAATTTATATTCATGTATTTTCGTGATAAGTTTAGAAGACCTAATGTCTAATATATACTTGATACTCTCTGCATTGTGCTTTTTGTATTCGAGATACACTCTTTAACGTTTCAAATACAGACAGATGTTATATAAATTTTTGTTTTTGTAATTTATGTGCAAAATTCAATTTGCCACAAAAGTGAGAATAAACAGGATGTCGTGCATTTTGTGCGCTCTGACAAAATTTTGTCAATTGGATTTGGTGCAAAAATAAAAAAAAACACCAGAACAGACACCAGCCAAGAGGAAGGTATACGAAAATACCAAGGATTGATGGTATAGTGTGGTTCAAAGAGTTGCTGTGAAGATTTACTATTTGATTTGTTAAACTTTTGCATTGAAAGTTATTTGAATGACGTATTTTCCGCTCAAGTTTAGCCATTTGAGGTGTCGATAAAATGTATTTGGTAACATACATAACAGCATTTGTATAACTACACTCAGAAGAAAATGTACCTTTATGGTACGACCATTGATTTTATTGTTCATGTATTAATAGTTTTTTCTTTTTAAATCAAAACTTTTCTAATTAATTCAATAGTATTTGAGAAATTCAGTATCATAAATTTAAATATTTCAAGATTTTTCTTTTAAATAGAACAAATACTGTTGTTTTAATGGTTTCATCCTATAATAATAAACGTGGTATAAAAAACATACTCGTTTTGTACGTCATTCTGCGTGTTTACTCAAAATTGACGCATGTATTTTTTTGTAATAATCAACATTATTAAACGCGACATTGTTAAGGACTCAATTTACTTAAAGTAAATAAATTGTATTTACATATTTATTTATATTTATATTACAGAAAATAAATAATACAACGAATTTCTATTATGGCAACGGACTCAAAAATAACTGCAGACTCAAGTACTACAATAAATTATTGAAAACCAAAGCAAACATTAAATGTGTTATAACCTATTCCAGCAAGAAGTATCTTTTTATGTGTGTTATGTAAAAGTGAATATCAATTTCGACATTTAAATAAAATAATATATACAATAAATTAACTAAAATAAATTTTTGTTTTAATAAATTATTAGGAAAATGTAATTCGACTATACCATAAAATTAATAATACGTATCATTAAATTTGTATATGTCTTTCTTATTGTAATCAAAATATCACATTATAAAATTTATGGTACAACGATTATTAACAGTTTCAATATTACTGAACTAATGGGACGCATCCTATTGACCAATTTTAATGGTATAAATTATTGTTTTTCTATTAAAATGCTATTAATTTACCACGATTTTTCTGGGTGTATGCAAATGATATAATTATTAAATTTCAAGTACCTCTGCACTACATAATTTATAATGAATTTATTTTCATATTTAATTATTTTTTATGATATCTGTTTAATTTTTGGTTTTTTTTTTGTGCTTGATTTTGTATTCTTCTATGTTTTTCTTTTTTGTGTTTTTTATTTTTCTTTTGTTTTTTGTTTTTTGTATTACCTTTTGTGTTTTCATTAGATGTTTGGTTTTTGTGTTTTTAATTTCGCGTTGTTACTTTTTTATATTGTTTTTATTTTGTGTTTTTTTTTTTACTTTTTATATTGTGTCTTTGGTTTTGAGTATTTTTTTTTATTGATTTACGATTTATATATTTTTTGTGTTTTGTGTTTTATAATTTTGTTTTGTGTTTGTTTAAGTTTTTTCTGTTTCTTTTCTGTTCATTTTTTGTTTTTTTTTTTTTTTTGATTTGGATTTGCCTTAAATTTTCGTAATTCTTACAAATACTAATAATTTTTTTTTTGGTTTAGATTTCTGCTTTAATGTTTACAACTTCATTATTATTTTTAATTTTTTTATTTTGAAGTAAAAAGTAAGGAAGTAAAATATCTGGGCTTAACTCTAGATAGTAAATTACTTTGGACAAAACATGTTGAAAATAAAATTTCGCGAGCATTGAATGTCTTCTGGCAATGCAGAGGAATTTTTGGGAAGACATGGGGACTATCGCCGAGCACTGAATGCAATCTTAAACCTACCACCACTTGACATTTTCATCAGAGGCGAAGCCATGAAAGGTTGCTGGAGACTAAAACGAGGTGGTTTCTGGTTTAATGTTCCCTGGAATATCTCTGACATTGCACTTGACACTCCATTAGACACCTGTCTACTGGAGATGCCCTCTGATGCTATGATAACAGAAATATTACCAAGACGAAATTTTGAGGTTTGCCAACCTGACATTCAAAACTGGCTAACGCCTGACTGTGAGCCAGGAAGAGGGTCACATCGCATTTTAACAGACGGCTCGAGAACCAATCAGGGATCTGGTACTGGAGTGTTTGTGGAACCGGATGACCGCAGACTTCACTTCGCCTTAGGCGACAATGCCTCGGTATTTCAAGCCGAAGTTTATGCTATACTTATGGCTATGGACTACATTGCGGATAATAGATGGCAGAACAGAGCTATATCAGTTTGCAGCGATAGTCAGGCTACTCTTATGGCTTTGAACAACCTCTTGTGTCGCCTCTGCACACAAGAGCAGATGGCTAAATGAGACGAAATGCAGATTCTCCAAGCTCATGACACCGACGATAACCAAAAGATCGGCCTCGTTTCTACTTTCCTTAAGTAGAAAGGAGTGCAGAAAACTGACGGGACTTCTAACGGGACACAACGCATGTGAAAAACACATGTTCTGCCTGCTACGAAGAAACTGGCACCACAGAGCACTATCTCTGTGACTGTCCAGCATTTTCTAGAATTAGATCTTTGGCACAGACGTGATGAGAGAGGATCAGCTTGACTCTTTATCACACAATAGCCTTCTTAGATTCAATAATGAATCTAAGAAGTATCATTAAAAACCAGGGAACTGGGTCACAGCACAATGGATATAACCCTGTCTGAGTGCTATGAAAAAAAGCTAATTAAAATCCAAATTTATTATCATTTACCTAAAAGTATTATGAACTTATGAACTACAGTTTCTGTTATTAATTTTTTATCTATTTTGTCATTACTTTAGCCAATTTTCGGTTTTATTTCAAAAATGATTCTCCTATGTCTATGCAATAAACAGAATGAACAAATTTTGTTCTGCAATATTAAGCACTCAATTGGTCTCTGATTTCAATTTGGGTTCTTTATTAAAATGCTTCATTCTCATGCGGCGCCCACTACCATAGCTGAAATATTCAGAAATAGTCTGCTGTGACTGTAGCTACTGCTATGGCTTTTGCTCTTTTTTTGCTGTCAATTTCATCTAATTTAATATTTTGCAACTTTTACAATATTTGCTAACTCAATCAGTTTTATGCTCTGTATTACTTTTGTTTTTCATCTTTATATCATCATTTCGTGCATTCATTGGAATAGTAGTATCTGGTAGATAGTTTTGTATTTGATGTTCTGTTGTATTCGCACAATTCCTGATATAGGTAACTTTTGACAGACAGGCAGTCTATTTTATCCTCTTACTGTTCATTTGCAGAGCAGTCAGTTATTGGTTTATTTTGCGCATCATTTATTACTTTTTGTTTTTAGTGACTTTCTTTTGATAGTTTTTGATTTCTCATAGGATTTGGCAACAGGAAAAGCCAACAGACTGTATATTGCCAATTGATTCGAACAAAATTAATGTAATAAACAAATTGGAGGTAAAATATAAAAATATAAAAATATAAAAATATAAATATATAAAAATATAAAAATATAAAAATATAAAAATATAAAAATATAAAAATATAAAAATATAAAAATATAAAAATATAAAAATATAAAAATATAAAAATATAAAAATATAAAAATATAAAAATATAAAAATATAAAAATATAAAAATATAAAAATATAAAAATATAAAAATATAAAAATATAAAAATATAAAAATATAAAAATATAAAAATATAAAAATATAAAAATATAAAAATATAAAAATATAAAAATATAAAAATATAAAAATATAAAAATATAAAAATATAAAAATATAAAAATATAAAAATATAAAAATATAAAAATATAAAAATATAAAAATATAAAAATATAAAAATATAAAAATATAAAAATATAAAAATATAAAAATATAAAAATATAAAAATATAAAAATATAAAAATATAAAAATATAAAAATATAAAAATATAAAAATATAAAAATATAAAAATATAAAAATATAAAAATATAAAAATATAAAAATATAAAAATATAAAAATATAAAAATATAAAAATATAAAAATATAAAAATATAAAAATATAAAAATATAAAAATATAAAAATATAAAAATATAAAAATATAAAAATATAAAAATATAAAAATATAAAAATATAAAAATATAAAAATATAAAAATATAAAAATATAAAAATATAAAAATATAAAAATATAAAAATATAAAAATATAAAAATATAAAAATATAAAAATATAAAAATATAAAAATATAAAAATATAAAAATATAAAAATATAAAAATATAAAAATATAAAAATATAAAAATATAAAAATATAAAAATATAAAAATATAAAAATATAAAAATATAAAAATATAAAAATATAAAAATATAAAAATATAAAAATATAAAAATATAAAAATATAAAAATATAAAAATATAAAAATATAAAAATATAAAAATATAAAAATATAAAAATATAAAAATATAAAAATATAAAAATATAAAAATATAAAAATATAAAAATATAAAAATATAAAAATATAAAAATATAAAAATATAAAAATATAAAAATATAAAAATATAAAAATATAAAAATATAAAAATATAAAAATATAAAAATATAAAAATATAAAAATATAAAAATATAAAAATATAAAAATATAAAAATATAAAAATATAAAAATATAAAAATATAAAAATATAAAAATATAAAAATATAAAAATATAAAAATATAAAAATATAAAAATATAAAAATATAAAAATATAAAAATATAAAAATATAAAAATATAAAAATATAAAAATATAAAAATATAAAAATATAAAAATATAAAAATATAAAAATATAAAAATATAAAAATATAAAAATATAAAAATATAAAAATATAAAAATATAAAAATATAAAAATATAAAAATATAAAAATATAAAAATATAAAAATATAAAAATATAAAAATATAAAAATATAAAAATATAAATATAAAAATACAAAAATATGAAAATATAAAAATATAAAAATATAGAAATATCAAAAATTGGAAAATTTGCACATTATACGTCATGAAATTTAATGCCGCCGCATAACATGAAGTGCAGACAGACATTTACATTTTGACTACTGTCAGCACTGCGATGGCATAATCTTCGCACATCACAGTCTATGCATTGCTTTGTGGCTTTATGATATTATTAGAAAATATTGTCTCAATTCTAGCAGCGCTTCCACCAAATTCCTGCTGGCACAAATAAATCCTTTGAACTTTGTGCATCCTGCCGCGAGTTTTTTTTAAAGTCCTTTTGTGCTGCGCAGCAACCAAGGAATGCATGCAGAAATTTCACACAGACAGACAGACGGACTTTCAGTTTCCAATACATTGTTAGAGGCACTGCATGAAGTCATAGCACAGCAGTTGCCTCAACTACTTCTATGCATGATGATGTTGTACAGCGTAAAATGTTTGTCTTTGTGTTCGTATTCGGTATGTGGTGTGTGCTGAAATATTCAACACATCATCATTATTATCGTAAGTTTGTTAAAACCCATCAATTACGGTTGCCCCACAAGTGTTCATCAAGTGACCCTATTTTCTAATATTTATTTTTTTCATTTTACTCAACTTTTTGATTAGTTTTTTTTTTTTAATTTGTTCTGCATTACTTACCGCATTTTTTGATGGTACAAACTGCAACATCAACCCATAAACATAACCATAGACCACACCGATGCCAATACCGATGGGACCCTGCAATATCTGATCGGTCAGCGTGCCTATAAATTGACAATTGACAAAGTGCTTTAACGCTTAAAATGCATATTGTGCGCTGTGGCCTCTCTGACGTACCCGTCGAAAAGATGATGCCCAATATGACGCCGAACACGAAAATGGCCACCACATCGTTGCACGTTGTCATCGCATAAATTAAGGTGTGGATGCCGCTATTGAGACCGAGTCGTTCCTCTTTTAGTTTTAACATGACCGTTACCACGACATTTGGTGAGACAGCGGTGATGACGAGACTATAAAGAAAAATATATATAAAATTTAAATAACAGTGTCAAAAATATGAATTTCTTGCAAAATGATTTTTTTTATTAAAATATGAATTTTTAATGAAATGTCGAATTTTTATGAGTGTATGAATTCTGAATGAAAATATTAAATCTTAATGAAAATATGAATTTTCTAATGAAAATATCAATCAAATATAAATCATCATATCAAATATAAATTTTTAATGAAAATATGATTTTTTTTTAATGAAAATAAGAATTTTAAATCAAAATTTTAATTTTTAATGAAAATAAGAATTTTTATTTTAGGTATGAATTTTTAATGAAATTATGAATTTTTAATGAAAATATGAATTTTTAATGAAAATTTTAATTTTTAATGAATATGTGATTTTTTATTAAAGATATGAATATTTAATGAAAATATGAATTTTTAATGAATGATGAATTTTTAATCAAAATATGAATTTTTAATGAAAATATGAATTTTTAATGAAAATGTGAATTTTTAATGAAAATATGAATTTTTAATGAAAATATGAATTTTTAATCAAAATATGAATTTTTAATGAAAATATGAATTTTTAATGAAAATGTAAATTTTTAATGAAATTACGAATTTTTAATGATATTATGAATTTTTAATGAAAATATGAATTTTTAATGAAAATATGAATTTTTAATGAAAATGTGAATTTTTAATGAAAATATGAATTTTTAATGAAAATATGAATTTTTAATCAAAATATGAATTTTTAATGAAAATATGAATTTTTAATGAAAATGTAAATTTTTAATGAAATTACGAATTTTTAATGATATTATGAATTTTTAATGAAAATATGAATTTTTAATGAAAATATGAATTTTTAATGAACATTTTAATTTTTAATGAAAATATTAATTTTTATTAAAAGTATCAATTTTTAATGAAAATATGAATTTTTAATGAAAATATGAATTTTTAATCAAAATATGAATTTTTAATGAAAATGTAAATTTTTAATGAAATTACGAATTTTTAATGATATTATGAATTTTTAATGAAAATATGAATTTTTAATGAAAATATGAATTTTTAATGAAAATTTTAATTTTTAATGAAAATTTTAATTTTTAATGAAAATATTAATTTTTATTAAAGGTATCAATTTTTAATGAAAATATGAATTTTTAATGAAATTATGAATTTTTAATCAAAATATGAATTTTTAATGAAAATATGAATTTTTAATGGATATGTAAATTTTTAATGAAAATATGAATTTTGAATAAAAATTTAAAAATGTTTAATGAAAATATGAATTTTTAATGAAAATATGAATTTTCATTGAAATTATGAATTTTTAATGAAATTTTGATTTTATATTTTATGTTTATTATATGAGTTTTTAATGAAAATATAAAAATTTTTAATCAAAATACTAATTTTTAATGAAAATATGAATTCTTGAATAACAAAATGTGAATTTTTGATGAATATATAAAAGTTTAATGAAATTATGATTTGTTTGTATTATTTTAGTTTTATTATATTGAAAAAAACCTAATAATGTAAATTTTAATTTTAATTATCATGGCCAGTTTATAATCCTCATACATGAAGTTCAATTTATATTAGGGTATTCCATACTATGCTTTTAATTACACATCTATTATTAGTATTTATAAGTGCTGAAAAATACCTCAGAAATGTGCTGTAAACGAGGTAAATGTGGAAGGCTTCAGTCGCAAGAAGGTGTTTCAATTAATGTATCCTACACCCCCATACGCCAGCATACATAATACATGTCTCTGAATGTGTAAATGAAGTGGCAATTACAGTCCAACTTAATATAAACCAAGTAAACGCAGTGAACATGCAGCAGACCTACCTGCCTGCTCTGCTCTGCCTCGTCTCACATCCCAAGTATGAGTTACTCAAAACTGTTACGAAAAGCGCAGCGCATATTTCTACTTTACGACGTCGTATGCATCTAATTATATATGTTAGTTGGTGGCTGGCACGTTTTGGTACTCGCGCTGCCTGAACTTATGTCTGCGGTTACAGTGGATGGGCTAATGAACATTTATAAAGAGGATACCTTTTAAAATATAATTTAAACGAACAAAAAAATTTAAAGAAATTTTAAGGTAAATTTTGCTATATATTTAGACTTTAAAAAACCCCTTTTCCTCAAAATAGACTTCCAAAATTACTTAATAGATCTCTTAAATTTGTATACATCTTAAGAAATATCAAATATTTCATATTAATAATGATGTTGCAAAGCCATTTATAATAAATATTATGTTTTAATATTATATACAAGTTTTAAATAATCTTTTAAAGCTATTTCAATATTTGAAAATACCCCAAATGGGCATTATAAGACTATGTATAGTTCTAAGTTAAAGACCTTTTGCACAAATAACATGTTGTCAAAATCATATGCAATTTTTAATATTGACTCAAAGACTTTTTAAAAATTAGTGTTCACATTAAAGAACCTTTAAAAGATGTTGCAATATGCAATATTAAAAATACTTTATACATTGAATATAATATATGTGTAAATATAGCAAAAAAATGTATCAATACAATTAATTCTTAATTATTTCATCACCGATACGATATTTAATTGTATTTATGAAATATTTAATAATATTAAATAATAAAGTAATTGAGCAACAAATGTTTTTTTTTAATTGAAAAAAATGTTTTTTTTTTATTGGTATTTTTATATATTTATATTTAGTATAGTAGTATATATTATATTTGTTTTTCTAAGTTTGAAGTAGCCAAATGTTAAACACAAATACGAGAGAAGAATATCAAAGTATTTATATACGCATGACCCCACGAACCGAATTGACAAGCACATGTTGCGATGAACAAATGTAAATAAAATCGCTATAACAGTACCTGTAAAACTATGTAGTAAATGTAAAACTGTGTGGGGGTTGTAAAACTGTGTATTGTCTGTAAAACTGTCGGTTGGTGAGTATGCTATATATTAGCATATATACCAACCCAGAAAGGATTTGATTTATACTATTAAATAATTCGTATATCCTATTAATTATATTATTAGAATTAATAAATCTCAATTGCTATATTTATGATCAATATTTTTTTCTGTATACAAATCTTAAAAAACATCATAAATATGTTTTTCAACATTTACCCACGGTTTTAAGTTAAACATTTCCATTTTAAGTTGTCAAAATCATATACAAATTTATAGAAACGGCTCTTAAAAGATTGTGCTCACATTAACAAACTTCTTAAAGCTATTGTAATATTTGAAAAGTCGTTGAAAATATTGCAGAAAATATAAAACATTTATATGCTATTCTTTGAGTTTTTAAAGTACTTTCTAAATAAGTATCTCCACATTTAGTTACCATGTTAAGTTATTATTTATAATTTAAAGACCACGTACAATCTATAAAAACTTCTTAAAGACATTTTAAATTTTTTGTTCATATTAAAGAACCTTTTAGAGATTTTGAAATATATGAGAAGACTTTAAAAACCCTTTAATAGATAAAATAAATCTATATACTAATCATGAAATTCTTAAAGTATCTTCTAAATAGTATCCGCACATGTTTTTTGTTTTTTTTTTTTTTTTTTTTTGGAATATCTACTAAGATCCACAGCACTCAGACAGACTATATCCATTGTACTGTGAAATCTATTCCCTACAATTTTGTGGTTAATATCACCACGAGCGCCCATGCCCAAGCCGGGATTCGAACCCGAGACCTTCAGAATGCAAGTCCAGCGCGCTACCTCTGGACTGCTGAGGCCGGCATCCGCACATGTAGTTACCTTTTTAAGTTAATAATTCTATTTTAAAGACCACATACACATTTTAAAAACTCTTTAAAGGCATTTTAAAAGTGTGTGTTCATATTAAATAACCTTTTAGAGATATTCCAAAATATGAAGACACTTTAAAAAGACTTTAAAAGATATAATAAATCTTTATACTATTTTTAGAATTCATTAAGTACCTCCTAAATAAGTATCTCAACATTTAGACACTATTTTAACATAATAATACTGATTTAAAGTCCTTTTGCTTGAATTTTATATTTCCAAAAACATCTTAAAATATTCAAGAAGTCCCACTGTAAACGTCACCAAATGCTGTTCTTTTTTTTTTCTTTGCCAAACCACGGAAAAAAGTGTCGCTCGTTTGCGGCACCTGAGCATTAAAAGTAATGAAATGTTGCAAGTGGCCGAGTGTCAAATTAAGCACGCAGCACCGCCGAGTTGAGTTCAGTTGAGGCGGACGGTGGTTATGGTGATAGTGATGGCGGCAGTGTTGGTAATGGTGATGGCGACATTTTTGCATTTTTAATAATTGTGCGAATGGCGACCGACAACCGGATGTCGCAGCAGTAGGAGCTGCACTGTGAAAATTGCGCGCATTTAAGCCATTTTCACGAGGTTTATTTCTGTGTTTTATTTTATTTATATTTTTTGCATTTATTTTATTTAAAGTTATTATTGCATTAGAATAAATTGTGCAAATGTTTTGCATGTTCAAACTTACCCCAGCAAAATGCCCCAGAGCCATGGCATGTCGAGCAGATATCGCGCCAGCACCGTGATGATGGTCACCTCGGCAATGGTGGGGACCAGTGTCAGACGCAGTATCATGAGCCAGAGTTTTTTGAAGGCGCTCGAGTCCAAACCGAGGCCAGCGAGTAACATAATGTTTATTAAAGCCATTTCTCTGTGAGATTAAAATGAAAAATAAAAAGTTTACTAAAGATTTAAATTTTAAAATTTAATTCTAAGACAATAATATCAATTTTTATTTTTTGTATACTATTAAATCAATAACTTATTCACAAATTTGAATGGGGTTTTATCAGTTTTTTTCTGTGTGTGGTAAGAAATACAATTTAAAAAGAAATGAATTATGTTTTTAAAATTTTTAAATTCAATTAAATACAATAACATCTATAAATTTCTTCAATTTTAACAATGACCAAATACTTTTATCTCTCTACTCGATGCACTTAAGAAACACATGTCTGCATTTCCGGTACATCTTCATCATCATTTGGGTTTGCATTTATCCAACCCAACAAGTCGCCTAGTACTCACCTCAAGAACGCCTCCAATCGTTGATAACCCGCAAAGTCGGCCAGTCCCACATTCGTGTAGAAGACCCCGAAGAACAGCATACCAAGCATATCGGGCAGACGCAGGAATGTGACCAATATCCCCGAGATCTGTGCACCGACAAAAAGGAACGCAATACGCATTATGACCGCACTGGGGATGGCATACTCTGGCAGCAGTATGTAGCCGATGGCCCAGAGCATCAGAAAGACGACTAGTATGGCCAGCGGCTGTGAAATAATTGGCCAATGCTGTACCAAGCGACGCCATCTGTTGTTGAGAGAGTAGATAAAGCAAACGGAATAGAATTTGATTAAATTTGCAAAGAATTGTGAGTATTTTTCTTTTTTTCATTTTTTTTTCATCATAACATAATCATAATATAATCAAAATGTAATCAAAATATAAACATAATATAATCATAATATAATCATAATATTATCATAATATAATCATAACATAATCATAACATAATCATAATATAATCATAAATAATCATAATATAATCACAAAATAGTCATAATATAAGCATAATATAATCATAATATAATCATAATATAATCATAATATCATCTTAATTTAATCGTAATATAATCATAATATAATCATAATATAATCATAATATAATCACAAAATAGTCACAATATAAGCATAAAATAATCATAATATAATCAATCGCCATCTGTTGTTGAGAGAGTAGATAAAGCAAACGGAATAGAATTTGATTAAATTTGCAAAGAATTGTGAGTATTTTTTTTTTTTCATTTTTTTTCATCATAATATAATCATAATATAATCATAATGTAATTATAATATAATCATAATATAATCATAAAATAAACATAATATAATCATAATATAATCATAATATAATCATAATATAATCATAATATAATCATAATATAATCATGATATAATCATAATATAATCATAATATAATCATAATATAATCATAAAATAATCATAATATAATCATAATATAATCATAATATAATCATAATATAATCATAATATAATCATATTATAATCATAATGTAATCATAATATAATCATAATATAATCATAATATAATCATAATATAATCATAATATAATCATAATATAATCATGATATAATCATAATATAATCATAAATAATCATAATATAATCATAATATAATCATAAAATATACATATTATAATCATAATATAATCATAATTTAATCATAATATAATCATAATATAATCATAATATAATCATTAAAAAAACATAATATAATCATGAAATAAACATAATATAATCATAATATAATCATAATAACAATTTGTATAGAAATGCAATGATTTCACTTAACTGTTTTTAAATACATTTGTTTTTGAACGTTAATCAAATGCATATCGGGCTTTCCACGTCAAACCGTGGGATTTTCGACAAAATGTTTTTATAATTTCACAGTCATATTCTGTGCCAAAAAATATTTCACACGTATTTCTTTTATTAAAATAGTATTATTTTTTTAGCAGTTTTACCGCTTAATAAATTGAAAATGTTTGTCGAAATTCATGATTTTGCATTCAGATAACTACTGTGGCACGTCTCATTTGAAAGGTAATACATTTCTCTTTCTAATGGCTTACTCATGTTTGCTAAGAAATAATGATCCGAATGAATTTAAAAACCGATTTTGATGAAAAAATAGTATATCACAAAAGTTCCCGGTGTGACCGATATGTATTTAATTTAAAGACTATTTCTTTTCAATACAGTAATTTTTTTGGTGACATCAGATATCTTCTTATCCTTGAGAAGACGCATCCTTTCTCTACCAATCCAAAAAAAAATAATGATACTTATCAACGGCCGCAGGCACTATTTTTTCAAAATTTTTTGTATTAATTTACCCAATAAATGTTATTGGGTAAATTTCTCTCCTTCTAATATATATGACCATTTCATAAGTTTAAGTATAATTAAATTGTTGTCTGCCAAAGACTTTCCAAAATCACGTTCTAACCTATTTATTTTCAATTAAAATTTTAATTAAAAGACTACAAAATTAACTGTTGAACAAGTATCCAAATATCATATTTTAAAAATCCCTTTCCCATGCACAATTAAATTGGGCCACCCACACAACAATTGCATTTTATAATTATTATTATTGCACTTTGCAAAACACAGTTTGTAAGGACTGTCGAAAATATCTTACAAATTCCAACATTCTACAACCAGAGGGCGCCACACAACACAGAGTTAAATGCAAAAATCTACATTTCTGCATAAACAGCCTTGAGGCAAAAGAACCAACCAACAAACCCCCCACAATTCCATTCACTTCGAATAATAATACTCGACGTCCATTGAATTCTATTAAAAGGATTTCGCAGACAATTTCACACTTTCACATCCTGGATAAAATGTAATTCGTGTGCGCGCCGCTTCGTTGTGCTGCCATTGTTGAAGAACGGTAGGTGTTCGTTCGTTCATTCGTTCGTGTTCGTGTTAGTGTTGCTGGCACTGTTAGCTGCAATCAAAGGCGTGTCCTGAATGCACCGCGAGTCCTGAGCACAAAGCTGCATTGTTTGGGCACAAAAATGCAGGCATGCAACAAACAGTAAACGTTTGGTATATTTTTCAGAGAACCAACTACGTACGCTGTCTATTATATATATCAATGAGGGGAAAATAAAATTCAGTTACTCTAGCGGAATTATTTATTAGAGAAATCATAATATTATTTTATACACTTTCGGAAAAATTAATCAAGATTAAGAATAAGTAATCGTAATGATTTGGTTTTTATTCATAATATATGATTATAGTAAAAATCAATTATTATGATTAATTAAATGAAATTATGCGTATGTTAACTCATTTTTAATGTATAATATATTCATAATTCATGAGTAATTGGAATAGGTTC
The DNA here is from genome assembly GCA_951804985.1 of Dryomyza anilis. Classification (NCBI taxonomy): domain Eukaryota; kingdom Metazoa; phylum Arthropoda; class Insecta; order Diptera; family Dryomyzidae; genus Dryomyza; species Dryomyza anilis. The sequence continues at coordinate 99,452,588 of OX638132.1, forward strand.
TGGAATACTATTTATGATTTATTATTCATAATTCATGTTTAAAATATCATACATTGTGCCATATTGCCGTAGTCGGCAGATAGAAAAACAGATCCAAATAATGCGGAACAAAGTGAAAAATACTTTATTTTAAAATATTATAAATCAATGGGAAAGAAACATAAGGAAAGAAAGTAAAGTAAAAAAACAAAAACAATGGCAAATACATTACCTCAATTTATTTTCTTACATTTTACATTTATTTTCAAATGACTTATTTTTCATTTTTGTCACTCAATTAAATATTCTGTAGCTATGAATTGATTTTTCACATTGAAAAATGAATATGCAATATGAAACACAAGTTATGAATAAATACACATAATTTTGCATTTTATGATTATTAATACAATTTTTAAAAGTAATAAAACCTATTCATAATAAATGCATAGTGTTTTATAGTTTTGTATGAATGAAATTTGCAATTTACTTTTTTAATATTATGCATAATTCATGAATATAACTCATAAATAATTAGAAAAACAAATGTTTTATTTACGTCTTATTCATAAATCATCAGTAATTTTGCATTGGAAATTTCCAAGGCTTTTGATCGAGTTTGGCATGAAGTCCTCATAAAAATACGAGTTGTGATAGATGGTTTTACGATTTGGACCTCTAAATATATTTGAATAATCCATATTGACCCTCCATCATTTATGTTGTATGTCGAGGCGAGCGGTGCAACATACTTTGTAAAACAATAAAATTCTGAAACTATAAAAATCCCTAAATCACCACGAGTTAATTAATACCCATTTTTGAGTGATGAACATGATATACATAAGAAATCATTTCTTTCACAAATCACTCTTTATTTCGCTCTTGTTCGGTAAAGCCTGATCATGATTATATGATTACTAAAGGTACAGCACCGAGTACATGCAAAATGTACTGTTTACTGAGAATCTACCTAAACTTTAAACACTATTTGTCAAAATATCAAACCCTCAAAATATTTTTGGAAAACCGTTTTTGTCATGTGATTCTTTGCCAAACACTTGCAAAATTTCTGACACATTTCAGACCATCTGCCCCAACAAATAATGCCTATGCTACATTTCGAAATCCAATGAAGGTTGACTGGGTTGGCAGCTGATGCCAATGGCCACATATGGCACACTAGAATAAACAGAACCCGCGCATGAACTGCATGATTTGAACAGAAATTCGAGTTAAGACACCACCGACTAACTCAGCACCCAACTCGGATTCAGAGTATTCCAAACTGTAGGCAGGGTCTGAAAATGAATGCGACGTCTGAACGACCGACAGACTTGCGACACTCGCCAATTTAGCACAAAACCGTTTAACCGGTAGCACCTTCTCGGTTCGTCCTCTACCCCTAAAACTCCTTTAAAACTCGAATGGTGAATTGCGAATGGCAGCCTTGAGCCACGTTCTGGTTTCACTTACATTTTTGGTCCTTTGAATTCACTGGATGCAGCAATGGATGGAGCAGCATCATCAACGGTAGTTGGTATTGTTGTTCCATTTAATGATGTTGGCGTTAAAATGATTGTTGTACCATTTTCTTGCTGCTGTTGTTGTTGTTGCTCTTGTCGTTGTTGCTGCTCATCATATTGCATCTCCGGCGGGAACTTGTGAATGTCTAATTGGGAATGGCTGGCAGTGTTGTTGGCGTTGTTGTATTGTGTCATAGTGCCACTCGAATGCAGTAAATGCTGCTGCTCCGGTTGCTCTGAGTCCGCGTCTCCCGCCTCTATTGTGCAGTAAATAAAAAACAAATAAAAAAGATTTAAAAAGGATGTTGTTATGATAGAGATTAAGTAGGAAAAAAGTACTTTAAACAATAATATTAACAATTTCTATAACAGCGACTAACAAGCCAAGTTCTTTACGTCTTTGAGCCACCGATCAGCGACATTTTTGTCCTGCGGCTGAAGACTATAAAAGGGGTAGAATAGGATGCATTGGTTGTCGTTTATTGTGCTGACTACAACTTGTTGGCTTAATTGCTTTTAAATGTTACTTTGTGCTCAGTTTTCACACTTGGCTGCAGAGAGCATAATTTTGCCTTAAATTGTAATATTAACTGATGGAATGTTTAAATTAAAAATCTATTAAAATTAGTCGAATATTAAGAAATAAATAGACATATTAAAAGAAATACTAATAAAATATTGTTTAAACATAGATTGGAAAATTTAAATAAAAGCTAAGTAAAACAAAATTATAAATTAGTCAAAAAAAAATATTTTTTAACAAAGAATTCTTCAAAATAATGTTTTCATTCATTAATATTATGAATTTTTTCATCAAATTTTTCATGAATTGTTGTTCATACAATGAACGAAATTCATCAAAGTGAATATTTGTTTTGTTTGCTGTACTCTTCTAAAATTATGAAAATTGTGAATTTTTTTGATAACACTATTGAACAAAAAGAGTGGACTCATATACATTAATAACTCTACACAACAAAATGAGAAAAAAAGTTTGCGCAGTAAATTCCATTATTTTTGTATTATTGGAAATGACTCCCAGAATTTTAATATATGAATTAAAAAATTTTCTACGGATAGGTTTACGAGATTTCGGGCAATAACTTTTGTACTGAGCTATCAAAAAGGTGGTCACATAAATTTGTAATTTTCTCGCGATTAATAAAACCCATAAAACAATTGTTATATCGAATAAAAGATAATTAAATATTCAATAAACATTTTTTACAATAGTTTGAAATTGGTTTACTGGTTGAAGAGAACTCTATAGAAGAGCTCGAAAAATGTAAATTTTGTCGACCAACATTTTATTAAAAAAATGCATTTAAAAAATGGCGAAAAATTAAAAACGCAAGATGATGTAATATTGCAAAATTAGCCTGTACATTTTTAAAGAAAATGGTGTAAAAATAAAAGAAATCTATGGATACGTTTTGAGAACAGAAAAAATCATGTGAAAGCATTACAATTGGGTATTAACTAAAAAAAAGCGCATAATATGTTTATACCCTATACCCATGGGTTACAAGTTATAAAATATATGTGAGGATATTTTAGCGCTTCTTAGTAGGCGTGACTGGTATGAAAAATATATATTTTCTTGGTCAACATCACTTTTCGAGTCAATTTATATATGACCGTCTGTCTGTCCGCCTATTCACGATAATTTTAAAACTGCTATTCCGAATGACGTAAAATTCATTTTCAATGCATTTTAGTAGAATAGTAATTCGAAGTTCGAAAATGAGTCGATTTAGTCAACGTAATCTACTACATCCACTACGAAATATGGGTTTACTTTTTAGGATCACATATCTCGTTAAGTATTAAAGATAAAGTTATACAATTTAAAATTAATTAGCAATCATCTATCAATAGGTGTTCAAAAAATAATCGTGATCCGCTCACATTTTTTATTTTTTAATTTTATGCCTATTTGTATAGCACTCAATTATATTGCTTTCACATAACTTTTTTTATCCTCAAATGTTACCAATATATTTTTGTAATTTATAGCTCAATTTCTTTGAAAGAGTGTGAACTAATTTTGAAAAATTAAAATTTGTGTATTATCTTACTTTCTTACTTTTTTCCATTTTTTTAAATGATTTTTTTAAAATTTTTGTTGAAAAAAAAAATGTTTTTTCAAATTCTCCTTACGAGTTCTCTTAAACTAATGATCCAATTTAAAAATGTTCTAAGAAATGTTTATTCGATATTCAATTAGTTTTCATTCGATATTACATTTGATCAATTGTGTTATTTAGAACGCGAGATATTTGCAAATGTACGTGACCACCTTTATGAAAGCTCGGTCAAAAGTTATTGGCCCATATTTTGTAAACATATCCAAAGAAACATTATTAAACCATATTTTAGGAATAAGGGCGTCATTTTACATAATACAAAAATAACCTTGACTGCTGCGCAGAATGAATATTGTGTAGTGTAATAATAGTTTGGCGCTACACCCAGAAAAAATCTTATAGAATTTAATGGGATTTTATTAGATTTTTTCTGAGTGAGAATTTGTCAATAATACCGTTATTGATTTAATAGTATAATTTGATAGTATTTTGTAGTATTTAATGGGATTTACCGTTTGAATTAATAGTTTATTGACTAATTTCAATAGTAAAAACTATTAATTTTATGGTATCTGAGAACTTTCACCACTTTAAGCTGTACGCGTTATATTAGTACTCAAATACAGTTTAATGCCGAATACGAACGGCGGATGAAAGCTTTTTATATGCAATATTTTACTCTCGTATGTTTACCATTGAATACCGAGAGGGTGCACGGTATAGGAAAATCATATAAAAATTGATATGAAAAGATGATGTTTTTCCAGCACAGATTTGATTATGGGACCATTTTTTAATATTTAGTGAAAAATTGATTTTTTATCGTACTATTGAAAAATTGAGTACCCAGTCAATATCAGCACCAGCGAATTATATAGAATGGATGTTAGGGTTGTGTCCATGGGAAAACTCATGTTGGTTGAGTGATGATAATTTTTTGGGTACCCAATACTTTATATTCGATACTTGCTCGCGTACCAGTATCGAATACTTTTGTTAAAAAAGTATTCGATATCCAGGGCTATTTTCCACAAACTTGTGGTCGTTCTCAGTGAAAGAATTTTCTCAAGAGCTGGCCAATTAATTAATGATCGACGAAATAAACTAAAAGCAAAAAATGCTGAACACATTTTTTTTTGTCTTTCAATTAAATACTTTTTTACATAAACTTATTTTTTCTTAAAAATCTGCTATAAAATTGCAATGTTTTGTAAATTCGTTTTAAATAATATGATTTTTTTATTTAATTATTTACTATACTAAAACTGAAACTGTTTTTTTAACTTCATACGTCAAATACAGATCTCCAAAGTCTTATTTTTATATTTCTGAACTTCGGAAGGTAAAAGTGCTCAGTATTGAGTATAAAGTATTAAGTATTTGCAAAAAAAGTATATGAGTACCAAAAAGTATCGAAATTTACCTTTTTTTTTAAAATTGTTTTGTAAAGTTGAAAGTGTTATCTTTTTAGAAAATATTATTGTTCGAAATTGGCATACGTAGATGCTGAGTTTTAATTACTTAAGTAAATCAAGGGAGAAAATTGGCATTTTCAAAATAAAGTAGACCTTAAAATAATCATGAAATCTTTAAATGAGAATTTTTATTGCTTTTCAATACCTATCCAAAAATGTGACCTCTATTTTTGGATAGCCATTTTTCAATTTTTCGATTATATCTAATAAGTGTTAAAATATTTTCAATTACGCAATAATCAATTTAATGATAATTTTTAAACTCTTGTAAATAGTGGTAGAAACTATTTATTTTTTATCGACAAGTGTTTAATGGTTCTCCAAATTCTACGCTATTCGAATTGCATGACAACTGCAAAATAATTACGAAAATATTTGCAGCTCAATTTTCACTAACAGGTCTTTGTCAATAATACACAGATCGCGTGAAAATGTTTGGCATTAACGTGTTAATTATATGCAAATATTTTGAGCCTTCTGAACGCGTAATTGATACGCAATGATTGTAATCATTGATATACTTTTTTGTATGTATTTCGACATTAATTGAAATGTAATTTATCGAGTGTTAAATTTCACAACAATTTTAAAATATGCTATACTGTTGTAAACTTACAACATATTTTTTAAATTATTGAGAAAAATATAACCCCAGTCTGCCATATCTCGGAGACCTCCGATGCCTCAAATTTTTATCGTATAACTTCGAGAAAAAAGTTCGATCTCGTTGCTTTATCGATTCTAAATTTTATAATTTCTCGTACATTCAAATTCATTGACAAGATACGACATATAAACATTTATCGCATCGATATCGTAATATTTTTCTAAGCAATGTCAAACTTTGATAATTTTTTCATCGATATCGTTCCGATTTAAAAAAATTTCTCGTACCGAAAAAAATCCGACTAAACGCCTACCATGTAGGTCCAATTTGACGCTCGATATAGGTACGAGAAAGTGTCCGATATCGTGTGATTTCTCCTTTTTCTCGCATTGATCTTATTAGCAATAAAATAATCCGGCGATATTCGATGGAATTTGTTTTTTGCAATTCAGCAACTAATTTTTATACACAAAATAAACCTATTGTAATCAAATTCAATTCATAAAATTTCTCCAGATTTTATAATATATTTGAATTTCGATCGATAGTGAATTTTAAAATATCACCGAATATATTATTTATTTTTTATTATATTTTTGAATACCAACCTTAAAAATGAAAGTGCGCAAAAACCGAAATTAACAATCCCAAATTGAAATCCAAATAAAACACGCGTTTTTTTGTATGTATCAAACTACAAACTCCAACCAACACCCACACGTGCACCGAACAACTGCCTCGTCTTATCACTAAAATCGCACTGATCCGAATAGAGAAATTTAAGACAAACCTCATCCCATCACAAATTTGCAAACTGATTACGTGCTATATCAACAAAGATGATCAAAAATAGAGCGTGAAGAGAATTAAAAGATGAGTAATTTTGGAACATATAAGAGAAACCTATACCGGAATAGAGCTTATAATATAAACTACATTAAACGTTCTAAGAAATCACATAGATTAGCTGTATTTACCAATTTCATTTACACTGATCAATAGTGTTAAATATCAGATGCTAATTTAAGTTAATTGTATGGGAAAACTTTAAACAAGTTTGATCACTAAATTATATGAGAGATTTTAGAAATTATTATTCTCTTCAATGTTCAAATAATGTATCTAATTAAATTTTTGCATTTTTATTAAATTTTAATGAAATTAATGAATGAGATAATGAAATATTAATATAAATACAAAAAATTTAATTTTTTAGTGAAAAAATGAATTTTTTAGTGAAAAATTGTATTTTTAGTGAAAAATTGAATTTTGTAAAAATTTGAATTTTTAGTGAAAATTTGAATTTTATTGAAAAATTTGAATTTTTAGTGAGAAATTGAATTTTTAGTGAAAATTTGAATTTTTAGTGAAAAATTGAATTTTTAGTGAAAATTTAAATTTTTAGTGAAAATTTTAATTTTTAGTGAAAAATTGAATTTTTAGTGAAAAATTGAATTTTTAGTGAAAAATTTGAATTTTTATTGAAAAATTTGAATTTTCAGTGAAAAATTGAATTTTTAGTGAGAAATTGAATTTTTAGTGAAAAATTGAATTTAAAGTGAAAAATTGAATTTAAAGTGAAAATTTGAATTTTTAGTGAAAATTTGAATTTTTAGTGAAAAATTCAATTTTTAGTGAAAAATTGAATTTTTAGTAAAAAATTGAATTTTTAGTGAAAAATTGAATTTTTAGTGAAAAATTGAATTTTTAGTGAAAAATTGAATTTTTAGAGAAAAATTGAATTTTTAGTGAAAAAATTTAATTTTAGTGAAAAATTTAATTTTTTAGTGAAAATTTGAATTTTTAGTGAGAAATTGAGTTTTTAGTGAAAAATTGATTTTTTTAGTAAAAAATTGATTTTTTAGTGAAAAATTGAATTTTGTAAAAATTTGAATTTTTAGTGAAAATTTGAATTTTATTGAAAAATTTGAATTTTTAGTGAGAAATTGAATTTTTAGTGAAAAATTGAATTTTTAGTGAAAAATTGAATTTTTAGTAAAAATTTAAATTTTTAGTGAAAATTTTAATTTTTAGTGAAAAATTGAATTTTTAGTGAAAAATTGAATTTTTAGTGAAAAATTTGAATTTTTATTGAAAAATTTGAATTTTCAGTGAAAAATTGAATTTTTAGTGAGAAATTGAATTTTTAGTGAAAAATTGAATTTTAAGTGAAAAAATGAATTTAAAGTGAAAATTTGAATTTTTAGTGAAAATTTGAATTTTTAGTGAAAAATTCAATTTTTAGTGAAAATTTGAATTTTTAGTGAAAATTTGAATTTTTAGTAAAAAATTGAATTTTTAGTGAAAAATTGAATTTTTAGTGAAAAATTGAATTTTTAGTGAAAAATTGAATTTTTAGTGAAAAATTGAATTTTTAGTGAAAAATTGAATTTTTAGTGAAAAATTGAATTTTTAGTGAAAATTTGAATTTTTAGTGAAAATTTGAATTTTTAGTGAAAATTTGAATTTTTAGTGAAAAATTGAATTTTTAGTGAAAAATTGAATTTTTAGTGAAAAATTGAATTTTTAGTGAAAAATTGAATTTTTAGTGAAAATTTGAATTTTTAGTGAAAATTTGAATTTTTAGTGAAAAATTGAATTTTTAGTGAAAAATTGAATTTTTAGTGAAAAATTGAATTTTAGTGAAAAATTGAATTTTTAGTGAAAATTGAATTTTTAGTGAAAAATTGAATTTTATGTGAAAAATTTAATTTTTAGTGAAAATTTTAATTTTTAGTGAAAATTTTAATTTTTAGTGAAAAATTGAATTTATAGTGAAAATTTGAATTTTTAGTGAAAATTTGAATTTTTTAGTGAAAATTTTAATATTTAGTTAAAATGAAATTTTAGTGAAAATTTTAATTTTTAGTGAAAATTTGAATTTTTATTGAAAATTTGAATTTTTAGTGAAAATTTGAATTTTTTAGTGAAAAATTGAATTTTTTATTGAAAAATTGAATTTTTAGTGAAAAATTGAATTTTTAGTGAAAAATTGAATTTTTAGTGAAAAATTGAATTTTTAGTGAACATTTTAATTATAGTGAAAAATTGAATTTTTAGTGAAAATTTGAATTTTTAGTGAAAATTTGAATTTTTAGTGAGAATTTGAATTTTTAGTGAAAATTTGAATTTTTATTGAAAATTTGAATTTTTAGTGAAAATTTGAATTTTTAGTGAAAATTTGAATTTTTAGTTAAAATTGAATTTTTAGTAAAAATTTGAATTTTTGGTGAAAATATGAATTTTTAGTGAAAATTTGAATTTTTAGTGAAAATTTGAATTTTTAATGAAAATTTTAATTATTAGTGAAAAATTGAATTTTTAGTGAAAAATTGAATTTTTAGTGAAAAATTGAATTTTTAGTGAAAAATTGAATTTTTAGTGAAAAATTGAATTTTTGTGAACATTTGAATTTTTATTGAAAATTTGAATTTTTAGTGAAAATTTGAATTTTTAGTGAAAATTTGAATTTTTAGTGAAAATTTGAATTTTTAGTGAAAATTTGAATTTTTAGTGAAAAATTGAATTTTTAGTGAAATATTGAATTTTTAGTGAGAATTTGAATTTTTAGTGAAAATTTGAATTTTTATTGGATTTTTAGTGAAAATTTGAATTTTCAGTGAAAATTTGATTTTTTATTGAAATTTTAATTTTTGGTGAAAATTTGAATTTTTAGTGAAAATTTTAATTTTTAGTGAAAACTTGAATTTTTAGTGAAAATTTTAATTTTTAGTGAAAATTTGAATTTTTAGTGAAAATTTGAATTTTTAGTGAAAATTTGATTGAAATTTGAATTTTTGGTGAAAATTTGAATTTTATAGTCAAAATTTGAATTTTTAGTGAGAAATTGAATTTTTAGTGAAAAATGTAATTTTTAGTAAAATAAGAATTAAAAATTAATTATTAAATGTGAAAGTATTTTTTTTAGTGGAATATTTATTAAATGAAAATTTTAAATTTATTTAAAAAAATTAATCTTTTGGCTAAAAATAACCACTATATAAACACAAAAAAACGTGTTGCGCACACGTTTTCTAACTATATCTTATCAAAATATGTAGCACAATTAATCTTATCTTATTGGGAGTACACTTTACTCCCAAATAAGTTGTCTTGCTATTTGTGGTTGTTGATTTTTCCAACTACTAATTGGCTTGTTTACCAAATTCTAACTGTTGCGTATTCCCTTCCAATATTAAAGCTGCTTTTCGCATTATTTGTATGTTTTGCCAATGCAAACTATTTTCTGAACTTATTTTCCAAATATTTACTTATTAGGCAGTATCTCTGCATTTTTATGCGGCATAACATTTTAAAATTTTTTTCTTGTTTTCTACAATTTATTTTATTTTTTTTAATTAAACAAGTACACTAATTGCTTGTTTACCCATATAACAAAAATAACTATTAATTGTGTCAACAATTTGTTTGCTAAGTGAAAAAGATTTTCAGTTTGTTAAAAGTCTGCCAAAAAAATCCGCAGCGCATCTCTTCGTCGCGTGGTGTAGTAGGACAGGGCATGTGTTCGGGAATGCCCGGGTCTATTGACTTGATATATCTTCTCCCATGTAGTACCAGCTCTAATTAAAAATGTTGCTCGTCTAGAAATGCAAACATTGCGGCTCGCAGGCGTGCTTCAAACATATGTCATATGCGGTTGACAAACACTTTGGCATAGATGATTTTGCATAAAACTCTAAAAGGATGTTGACTTAATGAAGCAGTAGCAAAAAGCCACCATACACACACAGACTCATTTGCGCTTTTAATGACAGACATGTGTTTAGGAGTGCGGCATTTCATAAGTATCTGTGCAAGAAAAAATTGTAAAGATACAAACTGTGCTATCCAGAGATGTCTAAAATGTCTGCAATTGCAAAAAATTCATTCTTAAATTTTAGTTTTATTTAAAAAAGGATAAATAATGTTGTTCTAATTGAATTAATTTTGATTAGATATGTACCTCATGTTCCAATTCAATATCATATTTTAATTTAGTTTAATTTCTGGAATTGCGTTAGAAAATCTATTTAATGGATTTTTGTATCAAAAATTTAAATTAAATCCATTCATCGTTTAGATAACGTAAATCCTTCTATGCTGAGAATTATAAATTTATATGTTCATGTTTACTCTAATAGGGTTTATCCGATGAAAACTCTATAAACGTTCGATGGTGAAACGGACAATTTTATCCTAATGTAAATCAAAATATTTTATTTTTAAAAATACTTTGTTTAGTTAAAGTGTTAATAATTGTTTTATTATTAGTAATAATTTCAAGATAAAAATATGGTTATGATTTTAAAGTATTTAAATTTCATTTTTCTTTCAATACTAGGTATTTTAAAAAACGTATTTAAGTTTGATTTAAATAATGAAATTAAAAGAAATTATTTACTTCAATTGTTTTGTGTAGGCTGTTTTGGTCAGTATGGGGTTATATGCAAGTAAAAAGACGTTTATTCCATTATTTTTCTCCGACGTTTAGTTGGATTTTTTCCAACTTCTTCAGGGATGTTTTTATTGGATCTTTAGTTAAAAAAATATAAAATTTTCCCCATTTTTCAGTTGTATAATATTTCACATCATTTCAATTTACACTTACTGTTTTTTACTACATTAGTTACACCATAATTTTGCATTGGGTAAAACACATTTTTTTATACAAAATATGGTACTTTACGAGACGAGAGTAGGCTGTCAAATATTTATTAACCCCCCTTACTCAACCCTATAACCGTTTATAGCTCAAAACAAAAAGTCCACTGGAAATCAGTAATGAAAATGGTTTGGTTAAAATATTAGTTCTACACCCAGAAAAAATTCCCTCAAATCCCATTAAAATTGGTCAATAGAACAATTATTGATTTAATAGTATACAAAAAATAAAAATTTTCATATAAACTCAATGCAATGCCATGGTATTTTCTAGTATTTAATGGTATTTTCAGATTAAAATAATAATTTATCCTATTGAATATTTTTAATAGTAAAAAACTATTATTTATATATATAGTATTTTTTCTGGGTGTATATAATTCGCAGTTCACTACATACTCAATTTTTATTACCTTGCGTATCAGAATACTGATTTATACTAATATTCCGCTAGGTTTTTAAGATATTTGTATCTAAACTCGAAAAACATTTATTTTTTTAAACTATTTTTGGACAATTTTTTAAGCATTGTACATCTAATGATAAATAAGAAAATGATTTATAGTTATGCAGAGAAGTTTTCATAGTTTTCAAATCACATTAAAATGTGATCAAAATCAAAATTTTTCAAGTTTAGATCCAATTATCTTAAAAACTTATTGAAATATAGCTGGACCCGTACACGACACGTGCAAAGAATTTGTGAATGCAAGGTTATGGAGCAATTTTATTAATATAAATAACATTTTTTTTATTTATATCAGGGACCGCTAAAACAACTTATCTCATATACAATCCTTTCTCAGACTGTGCTTCCCCGTAGAATTCTTCCCAGTAGATTTCTTTCCCGTAGAATCTTTCCCGTAGAGTTTTTCCCAGTAGAAGTTTTGGTGTGGTTAGTTTTAGTGTGGTGTGATAGTGTGGTGAGTTTTAGTGTGTTGAATTTGAGTGTGGTGAATTTGAGTGTGGTGAGTTTTAGTGTGGTGAGTTTTAGTGTGGTGAATTTTAGTGTGGTGAATTTTAGTGTGGTGAATTTTAGTATGGTGAGTTTTAGTGTGGTGAGTTTTAGTGTGGTGAATTTGAGTGTGGTGAATTTTAGTGTGGTGAATTTTAGTGTGGTGAGTTTTAGTGTGGTGAATTTTAGTATGGTGAGTTTTAGTGTGGTGAATTTGGTGTGGCGAATCTATCCTTTTTTTTATTTTTCTGTTGTTTTTGAGTTATTGCTTAAGTTTTGTGCTTTTACTTTTGATTTTGTATTTGATTTTTGCTTTTGTTTTTGTGTTTTTGCTTTTGTATTTTTTTTTTGTATTTGAGTTTTTTGTTTCATCTTCTTTGCTTGTGTATGTGCCGAGTTATGTCGTTTTGAAAGTTTAGGTTGTATGGGAGGTGCCACGCCCCTTTGTCTATATATAGCCTATGACACCCTCCGGACTCCATAGTATCCTGTTGCAAAATTTCAGTTAAATCGGTGCAGCGGTATTGACGTGATGCTGGAACAAACAGACAGACAGACCGACAGACTGACAGACGAACCAAGAGTTTTATATATATAGATTAGCATTCATTAGTATACTAAAATTAGCCTAGACAATTAATAGAAAAATTTCGTTTTTTTTTTTTGTAAGACCTTTTCCATATAACTACATTTTTTTATTCTAAGTAGTGGGTGAGAACTGCTTAAAAATACTATTGCAAGTTTCTCAAAAACGATACGTAAAAGAAAAGAAAAACTGAATATGCAGTCAAACTCAGCACTAGCGAATTATATAGAATTGATGTATGCGATTTCCATGTCAAAGATCTTGTTGGGAAGTATTATCAAATTTCTTATGAAATATTTAGAAATGTACATATTTGACTTGCAAGTTATAATTTATTTTTAAAATCGATAGTATGTATTTACATTATTAGAGTAAACATTCTCATTACCTAATCATGACCAACATGTAACTTGTCGGGTTACGATAATGACAAAAATCTATTTTAAGTACTCGATAATTGCACTATCATAATTTATACTTGGAATAGCGAGGACTGCTTATTTACAGTAAACATATTTTGATTACAAGCATTAATCAAAGTTTTTGTCAAAGCCTATTTACTAATTTTACAAATTTGGCTTGTTTTAATCAGTATTCTAAAATGATTACTTAAAATATATATATATATCTTTTCATGTTATATATACTTAATTAAAAAGATTATATTATTAAAAAAAATATTAGAACCATTAAAACATTTTTTAACATTAAAATGAAATGTAAATATCAATATGTTTGCGTTATTTACGTCCAAACATTTATATGTTAGCAAGAACATAATACATTCTTATGTTCAGAATATACTTGAAAAAAAAAAACAAAAATATGTTTGACTGCTATCAACAAGACATACTTCAAACATATATATGCTGCCTGCCTAATATATTTTGCGCCAAGGAAGTTTTTTGTCAAAATCCAAAATCCTTGTAAAAATCATTCAAAAATTATGCAACGAACCAGCTGAATTAAACTGTTTCCCATGACTTACTGAGCATTTGAACCAAATAAATTCAAATTTGATTTTAATAAAAACACTGCATTATTTTCAAAATTCAAAATGAATATTTTAATAATAACCGCCATTAGTTTGGCAAAAACATTGTGTGCATTTAACCAGACTTTGCACAACTTTGATAATATATTAAAACGCTGTAGTTCAAAGTTTTTGCAAAAAAAAAGGAAAAAAAAAACTTTAGATATATTGAGAAAAACTTTTATTTCAAAAGACAATTTTTTCATGAGGCTGCTGTTTTTGTTGTTGACGGCTAAAATTTGATATATGAAAAAGGATATGCAATGAAATATGAATCTAAATTAAAAAGTTATCGAAAAAATGTGATTCCACTATGCAAAATGCTTGGGACAAACAACAGAGAACAAAAAAACCAAAACCACACCAAATGAAACGAAACAAAAAGAAACGACAAAATCAACGACATAGAGCAAAAACACCAACTGAGCAATTTTGCGAAATTTACCAAACTAAAAACATAAATTATTAATAAAATATCTAAGAAATGCAGCATTCATGAAAAGGTGAATCCCACAAATTCAATTTCCAAGTTTTGTGCAATGATAAAAAAAAACCGTAACGGGTAAAAATTAAGTGGTACAAAGAGAAAATAAGAAGAAGAAGGTAGAACTCAAGTCGAAACGTAGATACGCAGAAAGTGTAGAAAAAACATTTTATGAATGATGATGAACAAAAATAAATAAAAAATGCACACATTTTACGATATGTCTTCTTTTTTTGGTTCAACGTCGACGTCGTCATTGAGAAAATTGTTACCAACTATGGCTGACATGTTGTTTTTTGTATGGGGCATGTAGAATGGGAAGATGGTAGAACAGGGTATTTGGTTAAATTGAGGCGTATATAATGTGGATATTTTCTATAGTTTCGTTGGGTTGGTTCGTTTGGGTTACGAAGTTTTTCGAGTGCATTGCAGTGCACTGCAGTTACGTGAGTGTATATCATGATTTTATCTTCCAACAGTTAGTTACAGTTTTTCAACGTCTTCCCGTCTTTGTTTGCCTTAGACACACGCACACACCACACACATACAGAGACACAGAGACCCACACACTTAGACCTAGACGCACACTCGAAAGTGAAATAAACGAGCTGAGTTTTTCAATTGGCCAAAAGTTTCGTAAGTTTTCGTTCGCAGTCATTGAGAAGTTGCAAAATTAAAGCAAAGAAATGCAATGGAGTGTTGGACGTTATGATTAAAAGTGCCCACTCAAGAAAAGTAGAAGATGATGAAGTGGACTCGGTGGCTGATAACTTTTGCTAGTAGCCGTTCAAAAACTAAAAAAAAAATATATTATGAAACTTTATTAGTGAGTACTATGTATTTATTTTATTTTAAGTAAGATATTTGAAGAATTAAAAAATATATAAATTCATTTTGATATTTTTATTTTTATGGAATTTTGTCAATGAAAAATGATCCCAAAGCTCAAATCAAATCTGAAATTATGAAAAGAATACCTTGACACCAATGAAACAAATACTGCAGTGAAGTCGGCCGAGATACTTGACCATATTACACCATGGACTGTCATTTGCAAAATGCATTCAAAATTGTAGTGTGCAGTAGTGCATATTTGCAGAGGAAACTTTAAAAAACATTTGTGCAGACGTCTACTGAATACATGGATGATCTCTTGGATGTTAGTGCATTTTACAAAATATATTTACAAAAGGGCCAGATCGCAGGTTACTTTTAACCAATCACCTCAAGTAGTCTAATTTTCAATGGTCTGGTTTTCCATAAATTGTTATTTTGACTGACAGATTTATTGACTGACTGTCTCTGTCAGAGACTGAGACAAAGACAGAGACAAAGACAGAGACAGAGACAGAGACAGAGACAAAGACAGAGACAAAGACAGAGACAGAGACAGAGACAGAGACAGATACAGAGACAGAGACAGAGACAGAGACAGAGACAGAGACAGAGACAGAGACAGAGACAGAGACAGAGACAGAGACAGAGACAGAGACAGAGACAGAGACAGAGACAGAGACAGAGACAGAGACAGAGACAGAGACAGAGACAGAGACAGAGACAGAGACAGAGACAGAGACAGAGACAGAGACAGAGACAGAGACAGAGACAGAGACAGAGACAGAGACAGAGACAGAGACAGAGACAGAGACAGAGACAGAGACAGAGACAGAGACAGAGACAGAGACAGAGACAGAGACAGAGACAGAGACAGAGACAGAGACAGAGACATAAACAGGAACAGGAACAGAGACAGAGACAGAGACAGGAAGAATTGTTCGGAGATGCATTGTCTGTGGGAAAAGATGTTGTGATAGAGATTTATTTTTATACCCTACACTAAGAGTTAAAGGGTATATTCAGTTTGGTACGCCGTTTGTAACACCCAGAAGGAAGCATCTCCGGTATGGAAAAGTATATATATTCTTGATCAGCATGACCTCCTGAGTCGATTTAGCGATGTCCGTCTGTCTGTCCGTCTGTCTGTCCGTCTGTCTGTCCGTCCGTCTGTCTGTCCGTCTGTCTGTTGAAATCCCTACTACTTTTAAAATTGAAGAGCTCGATTAATGAAACTTATAACTTAGATTACTAATATACCTACGCTGTATGTGCGAAAAAATTGGCGAGATCGGTCCATTGTGACCTATGATCCGACCACTTATGTTCAAATACCTCATATAAAATGTACATATAAAGATCAATTTTTATGTATACGTGCTTAGGTAAACTTTTTTGGTCAAATATATATTGATATCATGCTCAAATACATTACAATAATGTTTTCCGGCAAAAAGACTTGTGGTTCACAAAAAAAAAAAAATCGAAATTCGGTACACCTACCCATTTGTAAATATGGGTATCAAATGAATGGAAATTCTTCAGCGATTGAATGTTTGTAGTTGTTTTCAGGATTCGTATTCCCTGGTGACATATATACCACTTTGAATGGTAACCACACATATGTGTAGGGTATTTATAGTCGGCTTAGACCGACTATAATTTTGATAATCCTAACTATCATAATTACACCTACTTTAAAATTTCCCATGTGATCTAACCTTCCCAACTGGTTAATTTTGAATTCAAATATTTCTTCTCATAAAGGTGTCTGATATTAATAAAAGATTTTCCATAATACAATATTATATTTTTTTACAGTGACTATCACATTATATATTTATGCTTTATTCATTGCTAATTCTGCAAAAATAATAATTGGAAAATCATCTAAATAATTAGGTACGTAGTTTGAAATAGTTTTGTTCAGAAAATATATATATTTTATTTTCGAAACTACAAAAATTGTCTTCGTTCCAAAAAGACATATATCTCATAACATATTTTCGAGCTTATCGTCATTGCTTCATATAGCATTCACGGACTATACAAACACCCTACAGAAAATGAATGGAAATTATGATTTTTTTTTTTATATTTACAATTTTTTTATTATTTTTGTACTTTTTTTGCACATCAAAATCACAAGTGCATCCTTCGTTATGCAGAACTCATTGCAATACAAAGCATAATAAAATGCGAACACACACACACACCAATGTACGAAAGAAACACGCACACATTTGCAACTCACACACACACACACAGCCATACTTATCGTCACAACGACCTGCGCAATACACACACACACAGAAACACACAGATTATGCTGCTCTCAAACAAACTTTTAAAATTTGTGTTAAATTGACATCAACCACAAATACACTTGAATCAACAGCAATACACGTGCAATAGCGCCAACTGCACCCGCTTGCATTAGCGAACCCCTGCGACAGAAAGAGCGCACAATATGCGTGGTGTGTGTGTGTGCGGCATTGGAGCGATGAGCGAGATGGTATGAGGCTCATTTGCAAATGCCGTAAGCAATTTCTTGTGCAAATACGTGGAGCAAAATGTAATCATTGAATGAAAAAAAAACAACACGGTCTAAAAAAAGAGTTCATTTCACCTCCATTGCATGTGAAAAGGTTAAATTATGCAAGAGGACATATGGGTCTGTGTGTGTGTATGTATGATATGCATACGTCTGTGTGTTACATGTATAAGTGCATAATTTTACAACTGTCTGTCCATGTGTCATTGTATGTTTGTCCTATAAATGAAAATTGTTGTATTTTCAACCATTTTTCTGTCTACGCTCAATGTTCTTCATTTCAATGTTTTTTTTTTTTTTTGTTTCCCACTCATTTTATGCTAAAAGTAACAATATTTAATTACTTATGGGGTAATCATTTGGCGGTTTTGTAATTTGTTTTTCTTTTTTTATAAGTATATGTTGTGCGTTTAAAAACTCATTTGTAAAATATTCACATTTTCCACAGTGTGCCTTAAGCTTTGCTTTTATAATTTATGGATTAGCATATTTAAAAATTGTTGGTAATTCAATTTAAATATATTTTTATAAATATTTTAAACATAGTTATTTTATACTTTGCTGGGGAATTAAGTTTATTTGGTAATACGGAACATCATCATTTTGAAATTTCACTAAAAATCAAATTTCCACTCAAAAAAAATTTTTTTTTTCACAAAATATTAAATTTTTCAATAAAATTAAAATATTGACTAAAAATTCAATTTTTTCACTGGAAATTAAATTTTTCACTAAAAATTCAATTTTTCACTTAAAATTCAATTTTTCACTAAAAATTCAATTTTTCACTAAAAATTCAATTTTTCACTAAAAATTCAATTTTTCACTAAAAATTCAATTTTTCACTAAAAATTCAATTTTTCACTAAAAATTCAAATTTTCACTATAAATTCAAATTTTCACTAAAAATTCATTTTTTCACTAAAAATTCAAATTTTCACTAAAAATTAAATTTTTTTCTAAGAATTCAATTTTTTACCAAGAATTAAATTTTACAATAAAAATTAAATTTTTTTCTAAGAGATAAATTTTTCACTAAAATTCAATTTTTCACTAAAAATTCAAGTTTTCACTAAAAATCAAATTTTCACTAAAAATTCAAATTTTCACTAAAAATTCAATTTTTCACTAAAAATTCAATTTTTCACTAAAAATTCAATTTTTCACTAAAAATTCAATTTTTCACTAAAAATTCAATTTTTCACTAAAAATTCAATTTTTCACTAAAAATTCAATTTTTAACTAAAAATTCATATTTTCACTAAAAATTCAATTTTTCACTAAAAATTAAATTTTTCACTGAAAATTAAATTTTACACAAAATATTCAATTTTTCTTTAGAAATTCAATTTTTCTATTAAAATTCAATATTTCATTAAACATTCTATTTTTTACTAAACAATTTCATTTTTCACTAAAAAATATATATAAAAAAAAATCGATAATTTTGTTGTAATACAATATTATTGATCTCAAATAAATTTGACTTTGTATTTGAAAAAAACGTACAAATCCACCCTGCAGTCAGTAGCTACGCGAGCTGCGAAGGAGCGATACAAAGAGAGAAAGTGGAAGAGAGACGTCTTTTCAGGCGTAAAAAGAGCGAGGCATGGAGACAGGAGTGAGGCTTCAATTTTTTCACTGGAAATTAAATTTTTCACTAAAAATTCAATTTTTCACTTAAAATTCAATTTTTCACTAAAAATTCAATTTTTCACTAAAAATTCAATTTTTCACTAAAAATTCAATTTTTCACTAAAAATTCAATTTTTCACTAAAAATTCAATTTTTCACTAAAAATTCAAATTTTCACTATAAATTCAAATTTTCACTAAAAATTCATTTTTTCACTAAAAATTCAAATTTTCACTAAAAATTAAATTTTTTTCTAAGAATTCAATTTTTTACCAAGAATTAAATTTTACAATAAAAATTAAATTTTTTTCTAAGAGATAAATTTTTCACTAAAATTCAATTTTTCACTAAAAATTCAAGTTTTCACTAAAAATCAAATTTTCACTAAAAATTCAAATTTTCACTAAAAATTCAAATTTTCACTAAAAATTCAAATTTTCACTAAAAATTCAAATTTTCACTAAAAATTCAATTTTTCACTAAAAATTCAATTTTTCACTAAAAATTCAATTTTTCACTAAAAATTCAATTTTTCACTAAAAATTCATATTTTCACTAAAAATTCAATTTTTCACTAAAAATTAAATTTTTCACTGAAAATTAAATTTTACACAAAATATTCAATTTTTCTTTAGAAATTCAATTTTTCTATTAAAATTCAATATTTCATTAAACATTCTATTTTTTACTAAACAATTTCATTTTTCACTAAAAAATATATATAAAAAAAAATCGATAATTTTGTTGTAATACAATATTATTGATCTCAAATAAATTTGACTTTGTATTTGAAAAAAACGTACAAATCCACCCTGCAGTCAGTAGCTACGCGAGCTGCGAAGGAGCGATACAAAGAGAGAAAGTGGAAGAGAGACGTCTTTTCAGGCGTAAAAAGAGCGAGGCATGGAGACAGGAGTGAGGCTCGAAAATTCTTCGAGAAAATAAGACGCCTAGCCGGAGGTTCAAAATCCTTCTTGTAAAGATGAGAACGGGAATCTAGTGACAGATATCTAGAGCACACTGAAGATATGGAGAGATCACTTCTCTAAACTGCTGACCGGTGATGATGACCACAATTCCACCGATAGAGAATTAAACCCGGCAACCCCAATACTTGATGACGACGTTAAGATTTCGCCACCCGACCATGACGAGGTCAGCACAGCCTTCGCTCGGCTAAAAACAACAATGCCGCAGGTGCTGATGGCCTGCCTGCTGAATTCTTTAAGACCGGAGGCGAGCATGCACGAGCTCGTAAGCAGAATATGGTCGGATGAAAGCATGCCAAGTGACTGGAACCGCAGTGTACTCTGCTCAATCCTTAAGAAAGGGGATCCCACTATCTGCACCAACTACCGTGGGATCAGCCTACTCAATATCGCATACAAGGTTCTATCGAGCGTATTATGTGAAAGACTGAAGCCCATCGTCAACAGACTGATAGGACCTTATCAGTGCGGCTTCAGACATGGAAAGTCCATGGAATAGACCCTTCAAACGAATTAAAAAAAAATTCAAATGTACTTTGTTGGAAGAAAATCAAAACTTGGCCCACTTTACCACAGGCTCCTCTATAAATAGTTCTTTTACTAATGCCGGTAACTTCAACGAATGGATATCTACTGGTGCATAGTTATCTATCGTGTAAGCAAAATTTCGTAACTTCAACGCATAGTTGAGGAGTAAAAACACCGGGTAGGTATGAGATATCTGTTCGGTACGAACACCACTAGATATCTACTCGTTGAAGTTACGGGTATAAGAAGAGAAAAACTGGAAGAAATAGTTTCTAACTTAAAGTTTTAAATTTAAGATTAAAATAAAATTAATAGTTAATTTTTGACAGTGTAAAATCGGGTTTAAAATACAGTACTTAATTTTGAAAAGACAATTTTTTATTAAATTCCAAAAATATATTTGGGGAGAATTAAAGGCAAATATGTTAACTATATTTAAGATTTTCATTGTCATATTATTATAATTATGATTATCAGAGACAAACATGTTAATTATATTTGAGATTTTTATTATAGTATTTTATATTAGCTGTGAGTTTTCAGATTAAATTTTGATGATTATGATATTTATTATGATGATATAATGCCTTATACCAAATAAATAAACTAGTTACTTCAATTATTTTATTAATTACATAAGTTGTTCTCAGTGTATCAGGTGCAGCTCACTGACAACAATTAGCTACAGCTTAACAAGCAGCCAGTGCTTAATCACAGCTCTTTCGAATAAATATCAAATGGAATTTTAAGTTGTTCTCTCTCGCCAGCAGCATCCAGCTGCTAATCCATGTGCGGATTTGAGTGCGAATGACGCTGTGCAATGCTCTAATGCACTCTGAACTGAATTAATTCATTGGAAGCACTCGTCAGGCACCTACTTCTCATGTTGCTGCTGCTACTGCTGCTGCTGTTGCTGCCACTACAGAACGCTTTTCCAGCAACTGCAATATTATTTTTCATTTGCTAAAACAAACAGCATTCAAATGCCCGTGAAGACAGCCTGCGGAGATGTGGTGCAGCAAGAATGACAACAGCAGTAGTAGCAGTAGCAATAGAAGAAGCAGCAACAGAAGCCGCAACAGAAGCAGCAACAGCAGCTGCTGCTTTGATTGTGTGCGAGAAACTGCAAATATTTGTGAGAGGCTGAGAAGGAAGGTGTATGGTAAAGTGCTCCCAGCAACATTTTCAATTTTGCTTTTCTATGCAATGTCGCCCGAGCAGCTGTAACTTTAGAGCCAATCATCAGCAAGAAATCTGACTGCTCAGATCCGGCAATAGAATCAGCACCAAGCAAGAGGGGTTCATGCCAATTAAAAATGTCACAGCGCTACTTAAAGAGCGCTATATTTAAAGTGGTTAGTTCAACAGGTTCCATTTTAATACCGGCCACTAAAACGGAAAGGGAATTTTCACTTTGGTACACCGTTTGTGGCCGGTGTCTGTTTTTCGGTGTGTTAAAAACTCGATTCAAGTGAAACCAGAAAAGGAAGATCCATGAAACTCAGTACTTAAATTACTTAAACACCAGTGATATTTTCTATTGAAAATGGGCATGATCAGTCGATCATTAATTTTTTCCACTGTTGAACAAATACCTTATATTATATTGGCATACGCGAAAAACTTGACTTTACTGTTCAAAGTAATATTTGTATTTATAGTAATAAAGTTTAAAGTAATTATTTGCGAATCGAGTTGAAATTCGATACGTTTTATACATTCATATAAATTAAAGAAAATTATCAAACGATTACCGGATTTTAGTAAGTTTTGTGGATTCAGGAGCTCTGTTGACCTTTGTACCACTTTTAATGTGAATTGCGATTAACTTATTATTATTTCACATATTACCACATACACAGAAAAAATAATCGACGTAAATATAGCAACCGATATTAATTGCATGCATTAATTAATATAGCAACGAAATTCAGTAATTTAATGAAAACATTTGCTATTCGTTGTTAAATGAGCAATTGTATTTACTAATATGAATAATTATACGTCAATGCAGCAAATAGCTGCCGCAGTTTCAGCAATCATATTTGCTAAAACTGCAATGACTAAATAATAAGCTGCATTGATGTACAAATATTCAAATACAGTTGCTGAATTAACTACGAATAGTAAATGTTTTCTTTAAATTACTGAATTTCATTGCTTGACTGTTTAATGGATGCAATTAATATCGGTTGCTATATTTACGTCGACTATTTTGTCTAAGTATCTAGAGTAATAAACATGTATTTGATACTTATTACGTTCTTATTAATCATCTGTTTCAATCCACTATGAAAACGAAATATTTTGAAATGTTTGAAATTATGTGGGAAAACCTATCGAATTTAGTTTCAAAGTATTTGCATCATTATTGCAATATTACATTAGTCGGCCTAAACAAAATTTCGAAAAAATTTCAATTTCATTTTCCATTTTGATTAATGCACAACTTGTTTACGACTGACCCAATATATTCCCAAATGATATACGAACCTTTGTCTGCGTTTCTAGTACATAAAACTCTTCTATGACTTTAGAAATTTTTCGAATATCTTCTCATTATTTGCAGCAAATTTGGTTTTACATCCGTTTCCCGACAGTTGCAGAAAACTTTTTCAACGATGCCTTCGTTAGCACTGCGTTTGAAGTCACAGCAAATGCTTGCAAAAACTGACAGTTTGCAGGAAGAGCTGTCTGTCTTATGTATGTAGTTGGATAAAGTATGTTGGATAGGGTTATGTTTGTAATTGAAAGTATCTATGACTCGAAGTGTGTGCATCAGCTGTTGAGTGCCATTGCATAAATATTTGGGAGAAATTTTGTAAAATTCAAATATATTTTCGAATGTATTTTCACTAAATATTCGTAAAAATATTCTTTAAAACCCTTAAAATAATATTTAAATGTACACTAAAAAATATATCGTCGGTGATACAGCAGAATCGCATATCTACATTTTCGAATATCTCTTACAAAATTAATTTTATAAAAGAAACAATACTATTTTGAGTCTTAATTCAGCTTTTACTTTAAAATTTCTCTAAAATGTTCTACTTCGTTTTTTCTCTAAATTAAGTTTTTCACTTAAAATTCAACTAAATCATCATCTATAATTTTCGAGAAATTCAATTACTATCCAAAAACTAAAATGTAAAAAGAAAATGTATTTTTCTTCTATAACTACATATTTTATGAATATTAAAAGAGTTCAACATTATTTTTGTTCTCTATCAAATTTTCTGAATCGGATTTTAATGCATATGCGGTTCATCATCAATCATGTCACAACATTTTCGCCCCAAGACCTCAAAACTAAATAGAAAAACAAACAAATAAAATAAAATAACGAATGCACACATTCTCATGGAGAAAGCATAATATCAACGCAGCAATAAGTATCCGGATCTGACGCGCTCAAAATGTCGAATACAGTGGTGACCAAAAATAAATAAAACCAAAACAATTAAAATATTATAAAAAAAAAATTAAAATTAAAACTATTTAATTCATTTTTTTAGCGATTTTTTGATTTTATGTTTAAAAAAAATACATTTTAAACAACTTTTTTTAATTTTTTAAATCGATACATAAGAATTTATTTTTAAAACACCCTGTACATCAGTGTATGTTGCAGATACACTCCAACTGTAGAACCATTTTTTTTTTCATGAAATGATACAAGGAATCGGCCCATAAAATATTAGCATTCCGAAGGGTGGTCCCTGTAGAGGTACCACCCTATATTGGTATATATAATTTATTGTATGCAATTTTTTCGCATAATCTATCAAAGAATTATAGGAAAATACTGGATGAATTTAAAAAAGTTTTTATTTTTTGCATTTATTTTTAAATTTATAAAATGAGTTGAACTGCCAGCAAATATTTCCCAGAACTAAATCAATATAATTTTATAATTCCTCCTATCGAAGCAGTAAACAATCCTTGAAGTAATGTCTATCCGTACATAACACTAAAATTGCATATTCTGTCCCTCTGAATACAATGGATTAAAAACAAAACTACATAGTAGGTAGATATCGATGCGTTCTCTCGAATTTTTCTCGATATGAGAAATTTTACGAAATCGGAACGAATGGAAGAAAAAATAATGCAAGTTCGAGATTGTTTCGAAAAATATTAAGATATCGATGTGATAAAAGTTTGAATATCTTATCTTTGTTCACACAGAGATTGTGTTTTGCAGCAAACATATTATGTTATACACTACTTACATGAATATTCAAGATTTTAAAATAAATATGTTAATGAAAACATATAATTATATGTCATGAAATAAATACCAGAATAATTAAAAAAAATCCGAATTAAAAGTAAAATCCAGTTAAAGTTATCAAATTTACGATTGCAAATATATTATGTTTGCTGCAAACTAATTTTTTCTCTGCGTGTTAGTGAATTTGAATGTACTAGAAATTTAAAATATTATGATCGCTAAAGTAACAAACTTTTTTTATCGAAGTTATTCGAGAAAGTATCGAGGCAAGACAAGGCAGACTGGGAAAAGATGTTAAATTTATAAAATCGCTTAGTTTATTAATTCAGTTCGCGTTTTACCTGCACAGGAATGTTCCAGTTTTCGATCAAAATCGATTTGAAATTTCGATTTGTTTTTGTTTGTTCCAGAATTTGAATGATTGACGATTTTCAACTAGATTTATAATGCAATCCATCGGAATATGGTCAATGATATCGGAAAAAAAGGTGTCTGTGTTCTGTTGTTTAGTGTAAGTGAACATAAAACTGTTACACAATAAAAAATTTAAGCTATTTGATTTTTGTATAACCTAATATTACGTGTTATATATTTTTATTGTCCTACACTGTTTTGTCAGCATTTTTGTTTGCATCTTCTTTCGCCAAATACAAAGCCAAATCGCATTCAAGTCTCGCAACACTTGAAGGCAGGCATAACAAGGCAACCGACTCCGTGTCAGCCATAGAACGTACGAGTGCATGAAAATAAAAGGCGGCAACACAGCCAACTTGGCGCCATTCAAAGAATTCACTGACTGCAGCCAGCAAGTGATACAACATACAAAATGGAAAATAATAAAACAATGAAGACCTCCATTAAACCCCGTCAACTGCTTTGCATGTGGCATTTCCGATGCATCTATTGTAAGTTGCAGCATATTATTAACCCTTGGTAATAGTATCTATATTTATTTAAAGGAATTAAATATATTTTTTATAGCTCATACATGAAAATTTTTCATTGATTACAGTTTACAAATTATTAACAAAATCAATGCTATTGTAATTCTGTTTATTTTGCAAGGGTTAAGACTTTGTATCCCCATTGTGCAGCCAAAAAATGGTAATTCCACTCGAGAATCTTTTATTCTTCTTATTCTAATGCGTCATAAACTCGGTTTGGAGACTTAAAAAAATTATATTTTAGCAGGATGCCTTTTTTTCTTTAAGCGGAAATATGTGATATTTTGCTACAGTTTGTAAGGCATTTAACATAATTTTAACTAACACTTAATAATAAAATAATATTCACTTTAAAATCTAAAATGTCTTTACAAAGAGACAAAGTTTTATTTATTTCCTATTTGAAAGAAATCGGTTGTATTTTTTTTCGTTTTTGATTTATCGTTTTTGATTAGTGCTGCATTTATATTATTATTTTTATGTCATCTTTAATACAAGATACCCTTTATTTATTATAGTAATACCCATTATTTATTAAATTTATGATTTTAGTGCCGAAAAGTATATACGAAAAGTCTAATGTCCTAATCTGGGCTGATACTAACAACATCTTTTCATAGAAAATAGTTTTCTGTAGCTTGCTACTTTTCGACAGTTAATGGCAGACAAACGAGAGTCAAACATTGCCTAAAAAAAGCTCTCACAAACGCGAAGTTGTGTCAAAAGTTTAATCTTCCAAATTACCCCGGAAACTGCTTTTTATACCCTACACTAAGAGTGAAAGGGTATATTCAGTTTGGTACGCCGTTTGTAACACCCAGAAGGAAGCATCGCCGGTATGGAAAAGTATATATATTCTTGATCAGCATGAGTCGATTTAGCGATGTCCGTCTGTCCGTCTGTCTGTCCGTCTGTCTGTCTGTCTGTCTGTCTGTCTGTCTGTCCGTCTGTCCGTCTGTCTGTTGAAATCCCTACTACTTTTAAAATTGAAGAGCTAGATAAATGAAACTTATAACTTAGATTACTAATATACCTACGCTGTATGTGCGAAAAAATTGGCGAGATCGGTCCATTGTGACCTATGATCCGACCACTTATGTTCAAATACCTCATATAAAATGTACTTATAAAGACCAATTTTAATCTATACGTGCTTAGGTATACTTTTTTGGTCAAATATATATTGACATCATGTTCAAATACATGATAATAATGTTTTCCGGCGAAAAGACTTGTGGTTCACAAAAAAAAAATCGAAATTCGGTACACCTACCCATTTGTAAATATGGGTATCAAATGAATGGAAATTCTTCAGCGATTGAATGTTTGTAGTTATTTTCAGGATTCGTATACCCTGGTGACCTATATATCACTTTGAATGGTAACCACACATATGTGTAGGGTATTTATAGTCGGCTTAGACCGACTATAATTTTGATAATCGTAACTATCATAATAACACCTACTTTAAAATTTCCCATGTGATCTAACCTTCCCAACTGGTTAAATTCTTCAAAATTTCGATAACGAGCCATATGCTTCAAAAAATTTACTAATGCCCGGTGTGTTGCCAATAATTTACCCCATACTAGCATACTAGGTAAAGTTTCCTCTCCCAAAAAAGTCTAGGAAACTTCCTTTAAAATTCCTCAAAATTTGATAATCAGCCATATGATTCGCACAATTTTCTAATTCCCGGTGTGTTTGCCAAAAATATACCCTATATATACTAGAAAAGTTTCCTCTCCCAGTCACAGTCTAGAAAACTTCCTTTAGAATTCCTCAAAATTTGATAACCAGCCATATGCTTCGGACATTTTTATACCCTACACTAAGAGTGAAAGGGTGTATTCAGTTTGGTACGACGTTTGTAAAACCCAGAAAGAAGCATCTCCAGTATGGAAAAGTATATATATTCTTGATCAGCATGACCTCCTCAGTCGATTTAGCGATGTCCGTTCGTCTGTCTGTCTGTCGTCCATCCGTATGTCTGTCTGTTGAAATCCCTACTACTTAAAAAATTGAAGAGTTAGATGAACGAAACTGATAACTTAGATTACTTATATACCTACGCTGTATGTGCGAAAAAATTGGATAGATCGGTTCCTTGTGACCTGTGATCTGACCATTTATAGTAAAATTCCTCATATAAAATTTACATCTACAGCTCAATTTTACTGCTTACGTGCTTAGGTAAACTTTTTTGGTCAAATATATATTGACTTAATGACAAATACATGAAAATAATGTTTTCCTGCGAAACGACTTGTGGTTCCCAAAAAAAAAAAATCGAAATTCGGTACACCTACCCATTTGTAAATATGGGTATCAAATGAATGGAAATTCTTCAGCAATTGCAAGTTTGTAGTTATTTTCAGGATTCGTATTCCCTGGTGACATATATACCACTTTGAATAGTAACCACACATATGTGTAGGGTATGTATAGTCGGCCTAGACCGTGTATAATTTTGATAATCATAACTATCGTAATAACACCTACTTTAAAATTTCCCATGTGATCTAACCTTCCCAACTGGTTCTAATTCCAAATATACTGGTTTGCCAAAAATATACCCCATATACCTACACCATTGGTGGGGATATTAATGTGGGATATTTAATTGCATACCTTAATTTTAAAGTTTTTAATTATGCTGAACCTCCCCACCCTCAGAATATTATTCATAAATCAGAAATTTACGTCTTAAATCCCCATAAATTAAAAAATTTATATAAAAGTATAAACAACTAAAAATAAATAGAAAAATATAATTGGTGGACCACGCCTATATTTAAAATTTTGAAAGGCTAATATTTCATAGATTTGATTTTAATAATTTACGAATCAAATTTCCACAATGAAAACCCGGGAAATAATGAAAAAAAAAGTGGGCAGATCACGCCCATTTTTGAACCACATATTTTTAGGTGAATTCTAATAATACGTTTTAAATTTTATACCTATATCTTGAATACTTTTCGAGTTATTAGTTCCGAAAGAGTTATATAAAAGTGACTTGTATGGGAGGTGGGCGTGTCCGTTGACCGATTTGGCTCATTTTCAAACTCAGTTCCTACTTTTGGCTAAAATATATTGAGACGAAATTTCATCGCATTCTGATCAGTATTTCTCAAGTTATTCTGTATTCGGACAGCAAGACGGACAGACAGCAAGAAGGACAGACAGACAGACGGACATGGCTAAACGGACTCGGGTTGTGATGCTGATCAAGAATATATATACTTTTCCTACCGGACACGCCTCCTAAGGGGCGTTACAATATATGCACAAAGTTAATATACCCTGTACCTCATAGGTGTAGGGTATAAAAATCTTCATATATCCGTCAATTTCTGATCGATGATCTCAATATTTCTACGAAATGTTAAGAAAATGTGAATCTATTAATTGGTATTTCAACTTTAAAAATCAATCAATTACTTTTTATAATAAATGGCAACAAACTCAAAATTTAAGATTTTCATAAAAATGTATTTGGTGACTTTTAGTTCTTCAACGACGATATACAGGATATTATCATGACGTACCAAGGTCCATTCGCTACAAATTGAGTATTTTGTACCAACAATAAAACAACGTGTGTGCCACATGGATCACATTTTAACTACTCTGAAAGTCTTCAATTATTTAATTATTCTGACATTGTAAAAAGTGCAAATCTTTCGTGCAAACAGCAAAGTTATAAATTAAAACACAAAAACTTTTGTAGCACACAAAAACCACAGCAAGTGCAACTTGGCCAAAGTTTGCTTAACTTTTTTGTTCCTTTTGTGCACTTTGTGTTGTGTTGGCAACACTGGCAGCCAGGCAAGAGACAGTAGGAGTAGCAGCTGGAAATACCATGATGTTCTTTCGCATTGAACACGTGCATTTAGCTGTTGCAACAACTGTTGCTTCTTGGTGTTGCTGCCGCTGTTGCTTCAACAACCGCTGCTGCTGCCATCTGACCACTCAGCAAGTGTTCGAGCTCAAGTTTTTGGCCTACTGTGCTGGGCTCAAACGTTGGCCACTCGGTCATTCGGTGACCACTTGGTCACGCCTTCATGGCTTGGTTGGTGGTCGAGTGTAACTTAATTTGCTTGTTAAACATTTGAGTGGCCACGCAGTTGGTTCTTGGCGGTCGGTAACGAGCATGACTTAAAGAAGCAATGCAAAAAAATTAAACACAAAACGATAACGTGATTTAAGTTATTTTACTTCATTTTGTCCAATTTCATTCATATTTTGTAAATATGGGTGACTTTTTGTTAAATAGAAAAATTCGACTTAAGGGCGATCTGTTTTGATATTATTCAGAGAAAGAAAATACAAAATTTCAATAGTCTACACCCAGAAAAAAATACAATATAAATAATAGTTTTTTACTATTAAAAATAGTCAATAGGATAAATTATTATTTTAATCGGAAAATACCATTAAATGCTAGAAAATATCATGACATTGCCATTGAGTTTATATGAGAAGATTTATTTTTTGTATACTATTAAATCAATAATTGTCCTATTGACCAATTTTAATGGGATTTGAGGGAATTTTTTTCTGGGTGTACGTTTAGAATTTTCCGACTCATTAAAACAAAACTAAAGAAAGACAAAACGCGAATTAAAATATCTCAATCACGAAACGATCGATTTAAAAAAATGCAAATCTTTTTGAAAGCCTTAATATTCTCTTTGGTGACTTTCTCAGATTTTTGAAAGAATGTGGGTACTTGAAAATTTTTGCGAGTAATTCATAATAACTCATTCAATGAAATTTCATAAAACGAGGATTCATAAAAATTGGTAATGGAAAGGTGGAGATTATAATTCATGGCTACCTCACGACAGGTGTAACGTCGGTGGTTTGTCTGGTTAGTGCCTTGGACTACGAGTCAAAAAGTCACTGATGTGGCTGTCAACATCTTTTTCATAGAAAACATTTTTCTATGCGACGCTACCTCTCGGCAGTCAATGTGAAACCTACGAGACTAAACATTACCTATGGAAAGCATTAACCTGTAGGTCCCGCCACTTTGAGTACAAATATTACACGCACAGCTCAAATGGTGTGAGAGCTCGGCTCAGAAAAAATCTCACAAAATCCCATTAAAATTTGTCGATAGGGCAGTTATTGATTTAGGGCCAGTTTTACAGTGCTCGTTTAAACGTAGTTTAAACTCCGTTTAATTAATCTTCTCTTTAAATAAAACGTCGTTTAATTTTGTTAGTAGTTTTTCAGTGATAGATTAAAATGAACACAGACCAAGACAATACATATGGCACCACAGGCAAATGACAAATACAATACATATGGCACCACATGCAAATGTCAAATAATTCACTCGATTTTGACTTCTGATAAATGTCATTCAAAATTAAATTTATAGAATTTATGATTTTAATAAATTTGTTTGAATTGTTATCAGATTAGTAAAAATGCATATTACTCAAAATATTTAAAAAAGTGTCACACAAATATGAAAAATTTGTATATTGATAAAAATAAATTAAAGACTCATTACTTTTTTGAGTGATAATTGTGATGAACTTAATTATTGTGTTTTCGACTGATAAATATGTATAATTTCACCATAAATCGTAAATTATAAAATATTGTTTAATGTTTAACTGATAAAAAAAACTAATTATAATAAAAAAAAAAAATAATTACCTTGGCACTGACCAGCGTAACGATTACTCATGTCGATTTTATGTAATCACTAATGTTCCGTCAATATTTCACTCAGAGCACCAAGAAAATAGAACACAAAACAAATGCGAAAAATGCGAAAATTAAAGAAAGAAAACACGCGATGCGAGGTACCAAAGTCAGCTGAGTTGACCCACTGGACCGACTGATTTATGTATGACGTCAATAAGAGTTTGGTCTAAACTAACTAACTTGACAACTAGGTGACAATAGGCCACACGTTTCCCGTTAGCACTGCAACAGCAACGGAAACTAATCGAGATTACTAATCGAGATTTTCGCGTAGTTTGGTTTGTTTTACCAAAAACCAATATGCACAAAATTTACACAAAATTTACACAAATATTGAAACTTTGTTAAGTAATTTTTTTTATTTGCTAAACATTTGTAAATATTTTACATAAACGCACTTCCGAACAACCGAATGCCGCCGTCTCTCACTTATTCAACGCAATTTGCGGCGCTAACATTTCGATTAAAACTAATAAAACCACAAATTAGAATAAAATATTTATACTTCATTGTCTTCGTTGACTGCGTCGCACGCCGCTCTCTTCCATGAGAACATATGCGACACACAAAAACAACAACAACAACAGCACCATTCAAAAATACTACCGAAATACATGGGGCTGCCATATGTTGTTGGAGGTTGGAGCAAGCAGTCGATGGCAGTGCGAACAATGACAGCGCAAGAGAGATATTCTCTGACGTCACGATATTTTGAGCTGATACGGCGATGAGGGTTGCCATTGCCGCTTTCTTGTATTATGTATATTTTTAACATTAAATAATTAAAATAAATTAAAATAAATTAAAATTAATTGTAATAAAATAAATTTTTGGGGAAAATTGTATTAATGGAATAAAATACTTTTTTTTAAATTTAATTTTTTTTTTCTTTGTAAAAATTTAATTTTTTAGTATTTGAATCTTTTTTTTAATGAAATTTGAATTTTTATGAGAATTTCATTTGAAGTGAACAATTGAAGTTTTAGTGAAAAATGGAAATTCTAATCAAAAATTGAATTTTTAGTGAAAAATTTAATTTTTAGTAATAAAATTAATTTTAGTGAAAAAATTTAATTTTTTAGTCAACAATTGATTTTTTTAGTGAAAATTGAAATTTTAGTAAGAAATTGAATTTATAGTGAAAAATTGAATTTTTAGTAAGAAATTGAATTTTTAGTGAGAAATTGAAATTCTATTCAAAAATTGCAATTTTTGGTGAAAAATTGAATTTTTAATGAAAATTGAATTTTTTGTAAGAAATTGAATTTATAGTGAAAAATTTAATTTTTAGTAAGAAATTAAATTTTTAGTGAAAAATTGAAATTGCAATGAAAAATTTAATTTTTAGTAATAAAATTAATTTTAGTGAAAAAATTTAATTTTTTAGTCAACAATTGATTTTTTTTTGTGAAAATTGAAATTTTAGTAAGAAATTGAATTTATAGTGAAAAATTGAATTTTTAGTGAGAAATTGAAATACAATTTAAAAATTACAATTTTTGGTGAAAAATTTAATTTTTAGTGAACATTTGAATTTTGAGTAAAAATTTAATTTATAGTGAAAAATTTAATTTTTAGTGAAAATTTAATTTTTAGTGAGAAATTGAAATTTAATTTTGTATTAAAAATTAATTTTGAGTTTAAATTTAATTTTTAGTGCAAAAATTGAATTTTAAGTATTTTTTCTTAAAAAATTTCGAGTGAATTTCAACACAGGGTGTTCCTAAATCCCAAGAAATAAAAATACAACATTATAAAAATTAATTGTATTAAGCATAGTTTTAGGGGTTATATTTATTTTTGATATCAATCAATTGCAACTTCTTATTTAATAAGACTTATTATTTCTATTTTAATATTCATCAATCTTCTTTTTTAAATAGTGAATAAAGTTTTTTTTTTTTAATTTATTGTTAAAAAATTATACAAAGCTCTGATGATTTTTCTATATCTAGAATATTTTAATAAAATATTAATAGTAAAAAATTAAATTTGATCATTTTTATTATACGCGAATTAATGATTAAAAATTTCACCTTTATACATTCCTTTTTGTTATATCACAATAAATTTTGTAAATAAATTTTGTATAAATTGAAATATATTTTAGGATATGAAAAAGTATTATTTATCGTGAATTTTCCAACTGATTTGAACAAATAATATTAAATCTGCAATAACGAAAACAATAATAATGCTAAAAGCCTTTAAAATACATACGATCACGTTTTATTTGAGTGACTTAAAAACACACACAAAATCTGCTTCAAAATAAATCCCAATACCCAAAACAAAATACATGACATAAGTACTTTATAGAGTAGTTAAATCGAAAGTAGACAAAAAGTGAAAAAAATAATAACAATATTTAACCGAAAATGTTGCTATTTGTGATTTTTTTAATTCTGCACAATTTTAATTAATTTTTATGCCGCTCATCAACTGACATAAAGCAGCGGAAACGGAAACGATGCAGCAGTGGCAGCACCTACACCTGTCGCCTAGTGTACAGCGCGCACCATGTTGTGATGCCCGCCATTTTGTGTCGTCCGCCATTTTGTTGTATCAGCAAAATGTTGATTAAAACAAAAAATATGCGGAGAATACAAAAAACAGTGGCCAACAGTGTTGATTGAAAAATTTCGCCATGCATAAACAATATTTATGAGCGACTAAAAGGTTTTGCCAGCCATGTCGTTGTGGGTTGTTATATACATTTTTTTTATATTTGGTATAAAAAAAAAACAATATTCCTCTTAACATTATTTTTTTTTGCTTTTTTATTAACATGTTATTGTTGTGCATGACATGCGCTTGGTTTGACGCAAACATATTTTTGCAATTAAAAAATTATGCAACTTGAACATATTTCAATTTATGCAAATTGAATTTTCTTATAACAAATGTGTTTCATTTTCGGTTCATTTATAAATGTTGTGCGGAGAGGCGATAATACGTTGTCAAAGCAAAAAAATTAATTGAATATGTTTTTACAAGGACAACATTTTCTTATCTATACCATCATCATTTCATAATAGTATCATATCATCATATCATCATATCATCATATCATCATATCATCATATCATCATATCATCATATCATCATATCATCATATCATCATATCATCATATCATCATATCATCATATCATCATATCATCATATCATCATATCATCATATCATCATATCATCATATCATCATATCATCATATCATCATATCATCATATCATCATATCATCATATCATCATATCATCATATCATCATATCATCATATCATCATATCATCATATCATCATATCATCATATCATCATATCATCATATCATCATATCATCATATCATCATATCATCATATCATCATATCATCATATCATCATATCATCATATCATCATATCATCATATCATCATATCATCATATCATCATATCATCATATCATCATATCATCATATCATCATATCATCATATCATCATATCATCATATCATCATATCATCATATCATCATATCATCATATCATCATATCATCATATCATCATATCATCATATCATCATATCATCATATCATCATATCATCATATCATCATATCATCATATCATCATATCATCATATCATCATATCATCATATCATCATATCATCATATCATCATATCATCATATCATCATATCATCATATCATCATATCATCATATCATCATATCATCATATCATCATATCATCATATCATCATATCATCATATCATCATATCATCATATCATCATATCATCATATCATCATATCATCATATCATCATATCATCATATCATCATATCATCATATCATCATATCATCATATCATCATATCATCATATCATCATATCATCATATCATCATATCATCATATCATCATATCATCATATCATCATATCATCATATCATCATATCATCATATCATCATATCATCATATCATCATATCATCATATCATCATATCATCATATCATCATATCATCATATCATCATATCATCATATCATCATATCATCATATCATCATATCATCATATCATCATATCATCATATCATCATATCATCATATCATCATATCATCATATCATCATATCATCATATCATCATATCATCATATCATCATATCATCATATCATCATATCATCATATCATCATATCATCATATCATCATATCATCATATCATCATATCATCATATCATCATATCATCATATCATCATATCATCATATCATCATATCATCATATCATCATATCATCATATCATCATATCATCATATCATCATATCATCATATCATCATATCATCATATCATCATATCATCATATCATCATATCATCATATCATCATATCATCATATCATCATATCATCATATCATCATATCATCATATCATCATATCATCATATCATCATATCATCATATTATCATATCATCATATCATCATATCATCATATCATCATATCATCATATCATCATATCATCATATCATCATATCATCATATCATCATATCATCATATCATCATATCATCATATCATCATATCATCATATCATCATATCATCATATCATCATATCATCATATCATCATATCATCATATCATCATATCATCATATCATCATATCATCATATCATCATATCATCATATCATCATATCATCATATCATCATATCATCATATCATCATATCATCATATCATCATATCATCATATCATCATATCATCATATCATCATATCATCATATCATCATATCATCATATCATCATATCATCATATCATCATATCATCATATCATCATATCATCATATCATTTGTGAAAAAAAACTATTAGTTTTCTCTATGCCGTAATATTTTTTAAAGAATCATAATTAATTCCTGTATAAATCCTGGACTAGTAAGTCAGATTTACATATTTTATTTATATTAGAATTTTATATTTTAATTTGGCTTTATATCATTTTTATTTATATATATTTTTTTGTGGTTTTTCTATGAACAGCAATGCGCTGCACCGAAATAATGTCATCCATTTGAAATGTGCTGCATTTTTTATGGGTGTCTCGTATTTTTTACGATTATTTTTTTTGCTTTTTGACATTTTCTCAACGACGGACGATAATGCTATGTGGGAGCTCGAAAACTGTCTAACGAATGAATTTTTATTTTCAGCCATGATTTGCATTTAGCTGCGCTTAAGTGCAGGCTCGCTTTTTTCGACAGTTACAAAATCGTGCACATTTCATGAGCACTTTTCCGGTTTTATGTCAATAACAATAATATGCGGAATTAGCAGAAATTAGATGGAGACAAAAAAAGTGCTGCACAAAATGGCGACTGTCGTCTGTCAGCAACATTTTATAAAAAAAAAATATATAAGCAAAGTATTTTTGGAAAACGAAAATGTAGAACGAAGTCAAAGCCATGATGAAAATGTTTTACTAAGTGATGAGGAATATTTAAAATGCATTTCTTTGCAGGTAAAAAGAATGAACGAATATGTTATAAATATATTTCGTTCTTTTTGTTTTAAATTAATATTCTGCATTTAATATTCTACATATAATTATTATTTAAAATTGCACTGGTATATAAGGTATAAGCATTTTATAATTTAAAAATTAATTTAAAATTTTCTTTATTCAAAATTCGATTTTTCATAACGATAAATTTCAATTTCTGGAACTATACTTTCTCTGCTTTATTGCATGACTTTCGCGTGCTCTAGTTTGGTCCGCACCCAACTTCTTCTGTACCTTTTGTAAAACCTTTAGCTAGGTCCTGCATCACTTGTGCTGCATGTTGTCAGCTGCGTCCTGCTCCGTGTTGCTGTCATATGCAATCAGGTCACGTGCAGCAACAGCCACGTACGTAAAATCTATTTAATTTTGATGACAATATCGAGAAGTACAAAAAAATGGAAAATCATCATCGTCAGCAGTAGCGACAGCAGCAACATTATCATCGAACATCAACACCTTCAACGACAATGACAACGCGTTCCGAGCAACAACCACAATATGATGCACTGAACATAATTCATATGTGTACTTTAATTATTTGTAGATGTCAATAATCCGATTGGTTGTTACCAGATATCTATATCGGCTCGACATAAAAATTCAATCACAATCTTATATCGTATCTAAATTTTAAAAACGTTTCGTTTTTAGTTGTTTCGTACATTTTAATATTGGAATAATTTCTATATTGCAGATAAATCAATATTTTATATACTTCGATACATTGGTTCAATATTCCATCAACATATTCATTAAATTTATGTATTTATTTTGATAAAATGTATTTCTATTATTTTTTTTTAATACATTTGTAATTATTTGACTGTAGCGTCGGTAGTTCAGAGGTTAGGTCACATGTGGAAATTTGCGCTGGGGCTAACAACATCAATTCAGAGAAAACATTTATTTTTATTTTTAAATAAATCGGTATTTATTAGACTTGATTTTACTACTCAATGTATTAGAAATTCATATTTCACATATTAAAGAAATTGTAGTATGTATTTCTCTTCTTTTGAATTTGGCGATTATGTTTTTGTTGATTTCAAGCCCAACCCGAGAGAAATTTTGTATATTAGCTTTCAACTTCATTATCAATAATTTATATTTGTTATACACTTAGACAAGTATTTATAATAATTATTTTTTGGAGATTTAGTATCTGCCTTTTTTGTAAATTTAAATAAATACAGTAAAAATGCTATTTTTACATAACGTTGTGGTAGAACTAAAAGTCACCAAATACATTTTTATGAAAATCTAAAATTTCAAGTTTGTTGATTTTTATTTTAAAAAGTAATTGATATAGTTTTATAGTTTGAGCTCATAGTTCAGAAATTGACGGATATATAAAGATTTTTGTAAATGAAAAATTGGAATTTTGAAAATGTAGTTGGTGAACAAAAAAGTTCTACAAACGACGATATATTAAGCTGTTAAAACAAATACAGAATATATCACAGTTTATTGTAATTTTTTAGGCACTACGAAATAGTCCCTAATGAAATATAACCCAATGAAACAACGGCCAATGAGATAAACCGAAAAACAAAAATGAAATAGTCCACAAAAAAAAAGCAAAATGAAAAAACACCAAAAATTTGTGTGTTTTTCTAAATGAAATAACGCCTAAAATCTTACGAAAAATGTTGGTGTTATTTCATTTTATTTTTGGGGATTATTAAGTAGCGTCCTTTCAAAATTATTTAAGAAAATTAAAATAAATACAAAATGCAGTAATTTTTATAAAAAAAAACCTATCTCAATGTGGTAAAACAAATACACTTCCTTTGAACGTAAATCAAGTACACATGTATTTGATTTACGTAGAATTTTATATCGTCACTGTCATGCCAAAGGGGCGAATGTGCATTTTTAAAAATGTTGGGAAATCAAATTTTAAAATTTGAAGTGCTTTAAAAATTATAAAAATTTAGTTTTTTTCAATTTTTTTTTTGTTATTTTGGTTTATTCATGAATTATTATAACGTATATAAAATATCTTTGGATTCGGACAATTTACTGAATTATAAATACGAATTTTGTGAGGCTATATCCTGACCAAAACGCAAATATTTTTGTTTTTTATGCTATAACTTTTTATTAGCTCAAAATAAAATAGTGATGTAAAGGAATTAATTGTTTGTTTTTAAAGCACCTATCTATTGGCATCATTATTTAAAAATATTTTGCCAAACATTAATTTGCCATTGAACATTTTTTTTGGCAAATTTAAATAATGATGCCAATCGATAGGTGCTTTAAAAACAGACAACTAAAACCTTTAAACTACTATTTCTATATTTCTATAGCAAAAAAACCAAGAAATTGGAAAAATTGAAAATCTTGTCATGTCAAAAGGACGAATCTTTCCTTTTTCGCCATAGCTATTTATTGGTACGAGATAAAATAGTAGTGTGAAGGCATTTATTGTTTGTTTTTAAAGCACCTATTTTCTTGCAAATAACAAAAATTCGAAAAATTGAAAATCTTGTCATGCCAAAAGGGCGAATCTTTCCTTTTTCGCTATAACTATTTATTGGTACGAGATAAAATAGTAGTGTGAAAACATTTATTGTTTGTTTTTAAACCACCTATCGATCTGCATCATTACTTAAAATTATTTTCTTGCAAATAACAAAAATTCGAAAAATTGAAAATCTTGTCATGCCAAAACGGCGAATCTTTTCTTTTTCGCCATAACTATTTATTGGTACGAGATAAAATAGTAGTGTGAAGGTATTTATTGTTTGTTTTTAAAGCACCTATCGAACTGCATGGCAAATTAATGTTTGACAAAATATTTTTAATTAATGATGCAGATCGATAGGTGCTTTAAAAACAAACAATAAATGCCTCCACACTACTATTTTATCTCGTACCAATAATAAAAGAAATGATTCGCCCTTTTGGCATGACAAGATATTTAATTTTTCAAATTCGCCCTTTTGGTTTTGACTTTTGTGGCTAGATATATCCAACAAAACGACACGCGATTTTAGCACAGTATACTTGAGGAAAAACTATATTCAAAAATGTAAAAAAACGCAAATGTCAAAAATTGCACATTCGCCCCTTTGGCATGATAGTGACGATATCATGTTGGAGTTTTGGTGATAGAGTTTTTACGTTCCAAAAAATTATTTTTTATATTGTTAAAAATCCCATTTTGTCGTACAGTGTAATCATCATCAGCAGCAACATAAACATCAACTAATCATCATCAACAACATCAATTTAAGTTACTGTTTTTTTTTTGTTGTTGTTTTATCTTCAAATCCCACATCAATAATTTTGTGCAACGCAGCAGCCGTTGCTCTTACTTCTGCTGCTCTGTTTTTGTTGCTGCTGCAAGCAATTGTGCTGCTTGGCATTTTGATGTGCGCTACATCACACAAACACCTGCCGCATTCAACGCATTTCGATTAATTCGTTGCCACGTTCGCATTGACGTCATCGGCAGCAGTAACAGCAACAGCAGAACAGCAATAGCAGCAACACGTGCTGCGCCCGCTGCTCTGTCCACAAAGACACAGCGGTGCACACTGTACCCTCGGGATGGACGCATTTACATGGCAAAAGAAAGCATTGCATATTTTGGGGCGTCAAATAAGATGCTGACAGCAACACAACAACATACAAAAAAATATTGCACGTTATTCTTTGGGTTGCATACGTGACACGCGATGAAAATTGCTCTGACCCTCGAGCAGCGGCAGCAACATTTTGCAAGATGTTGCTGCTGTCGTTGTTGTTCTTGATGTTGCCAAGGTTGTGGCTGCTTTTGTGATTGCTTATGTGACGGTTAATAGTAGCCGTTGATGAAGCGGTCGTTGTGTTGCTGCTTTTTCCAGAAATTCTTTTTAGTTGTTTGATGTGTTGCTTTGTTGCTGTTGCTGCTGATGACGTTCTTTGATTAAAGCTGTGTTGAAATCTTTTTGAACTATTTAAGCCGTAGAGATATTTTATTTATAGCTTCATTACACCATAGTTACGTCATAGTTGAGATCTCATCAGGAAAACATAGTTATTTTTCAAATCAATTTGCAAATAATTTTATATTTGGAGATTCAATTATTTGCTTTATTTTGTTTTTATTTCTTGCTCGTTGTCTAATTAAACAACATTTTCTATTTTTCTTGTGAAGATGTTCTGGAACATTTCGATTAACCACAATAAGTCTACTCCCGTAAAGGTCTGGGACTCTTTGTGCTGGAGATGACAGTGTTACATTGAGTTTCTTTGTTTCAAATATAATTATATATCTATTAAAATAATTAAATTTATGTCCAAACTAAAAAAATTTTTACAAAAAAAAACTTATAATTGTATAGAAATAAAAACATAAACATAATATCTGTGGCAGCATGAATTAACAACATTACTCAAGATATGTTCAAATAAAGTTATAAATATCATCGAAATCCTGATACTCCAATTCATTTTGTGTCTAATTTTGGTACTAATCCTTCCTATAGCTGTTGAGCTACAAGCAAAAAACGTAAAAGCACATCTACTTGTTTTTAAATATTTATTTATATTAACAAAAAATAAAAAAAAAATCAAACAAAAACATTTGGTAGACATTTATTTTATTTAAGTTTTTTTTAATTTGCATAAATAATTTTTAAAATGTTTTAAAATATAATTATCGGAATCAGTTTTAAAGTTTAAATATGCCCTCATAAAAAGTTCAAAAAATATACTTATGCTTTTATTTCATATTGCCACAGATATGTTTATAGGCGAAACATACACCGAAAAAAATACTGTAGTAAATTATACTACATTTATGTCTTTATTTTGAAAAAATCTATTTCTACTATATTTTGGTTGTTTTTAAATATATTCATTTAAAATAATTTACCAACTCATTGTATTAAAAATTCGATTTCTACAGAGTACAGAAACTGTACGGTGGCTTCGTTTTCTACACTTTGAAGTTCATTCGAATACACGACGGACGACCGCAACAGTGAGTAGGTAGAATCGGAACCCATTTCTTATTAAACACATTCACATAGTTGGCGGCAGAATACTAGTGTTGAAACTCATTGGGTTTCTCGCTGAATCAGGTTAGTTTTGAAAATAAAAAAGCGAAAATTAAAGTTGGTAACTCTATGACTGAAACCCACACAGATAAAAAAAAATTCTTCAATATGATGAATTTATACATAAATATTATGAATTTTTTCACCAACTACCAGATTCATCATATTGATACCACTGTTCATTAAATGACATATTAATGAATGCATTCATTATATATATGAACTAAATATTAAATACAATGAATTTGAATTGTCATATATGAATTTATTCATAATATTAAAAATAAAAAAATTAATAAAAAAAATTCGAAAAAAAAAGTTTATTTAACAGTAAAAAAATTATCCGAATAAAAATTTTTCGGCCAAAAAAAAAAATCCGAAAAAAATTTGTCAAAAAAAATGTTCGAAAAAAATTTATTTTAAAAAAAAAAAAAATTTGGAAAACACATTTTTCGAAAAAAATTGTTCGAAAAAAAGAACATTTTTTCAAAAATATATTTTTATATACATATAATTTTTTATTAATAAAAAGTAGCAATTATAATAAATGTATTATAAAACTTTTTACTAATTCATGCATGTCGAGAAAGCATTATATAAGAAATAACACACAAGAGCTACTTGAGAACTGAGAAGTACGGCAAAAAATTAACGAAAAAAAATATTTATTTCGAAATTTGGTTTAATGAACAGCGTTCTTCAATACGATGAACATATATGTTGAATTTGTTGTATTTGGTTAATTAATATGATGAAACGTATTCTTCGCATACTGTTCATCATATTGAAGAACACTCGTTCGACAGTTACCAAGCGTTCTTCATATTTATGATAGCATTCATAACAATAATGGAGTTAGTCATTATTATTATGAATGGTTCTTCAATACAATGAATCATGTTTTGAAAAACGGAATTCATAAATATGATGTACATTATTTTTACTGTGCATCATGGGTGCAATGACCAAATAAGTATAAGTAACTCAACTGTTGGCAATTTTCTGTTGCGCGTTATTTGTATTTTTCATATGATGTACATCTCCAAGGCGACACTTAAGTGCTTGCCATTTCTTTGGGTCGTCAGAACTGCTAATGCTTAGTGGTGCTTTCATCTCATAATCAGGAACATATTTTTCTTATATATTTATTTAT
This sequence comes from Dryomyza anilis, assembly GCA_951804985.1. Classification (NCBI taxonomy): domain Eukaryota; kingdom Metazoa; phylum Arthropoda; class Insecta; order Diptera; family Dryomyzidae; genus Dryomyza; species Dryomyza anilis. The sequence continues at coordinate 99,496,158 of OX638132.1, forward strand.
TTATTTATTTATTTATTTATTTATTTATTTATTTATTTATGGGCCATTCTACACCAAATCGTACAGCGGTGCCCTTTATTTTTTGATCGATTTCTAGTGGAATGGCCCTTATATATTGTGGTTTTGTTTATGTACTATACAACTAAATAATTTTCAGAATTATAATTTTTGTGCCATATTTTTATAAATTTTTAATATTCATCTATTTTCTGATATAATATATAATTTTCTGAATTAATGAATTATTTTTATTATAAAAAATATATATTTTTTAATATTAATTATCACAACAAAGTAAAATAACTACATTTTATAGTAAAATTAAAGGTATGTGTAGTAATATTTCTACATATTTCAGGACGTTTAAATAAAGATAAAATTTAGGATTTTTAATACAAATGTATCAAATTCTTGTAAAGGGTTTTTCAACAGGAAAATAACTACATAGTTTTACTGCATTTCTATAAGGGGTTTTTCAATAAGAGCGCTACAAAAGTTTTTTTCAAGGGTTTTTCAACATAGACGCTACAAAAGTAGAGCGACAGGGACAGCAAACGACGCCATATTTCTTGCCGCTCTTTTGGCATTTCTCTTCAGTAAGGTTTGCCATTTCATAATGGAAAGATATACGAATTTGAATTTTGGTAGTAAATTTTAATAATTTCGACTCGTTGTTGGCTCGTATATCTTTCCATTATGAAATGGCAAATCTTACTGAAGAGAAGTGTCAAAAGAGCGGCAAGAAATATGGCGCCGTTTGCTGTCCCTGTCGCTCTACTTTTGTAGCGTCTCTGTTGAAAAACCCTTGAAAAAAATACAGTAAAACTATGTAGTTATTTCCCATACAAAAACAACTACATCAATGTAGTAAAAACAAAAACATTTGCTTTTGGATGTAAATTAAAGACATGTATTTATTCTAAATACATTTTTTTTTATTACAGTAATTTTTTCGTTGTATTTATATTCTCATCCAAATATATATTATATATAAATATATTATGTATAGACAATGCATTTTCTGTTTCCGGGCAAACATAACATATTCAGAGGTAAACATAACATTCCGAAAATAATAAATTTCACCCGATTTTAGAGCGTTTAGGCACACATTGTGATGCCTCGAAGTTTTCTTGAATAACTTCGATCTCGTTGCTTTACCGATTTTAATTTTTAAAATCTCTCGTACATTAAAATTCTTTGACAAAATATGATATTTACATTTTCATTACATCGATATTTTTCGAAACAATTTCAAAACTTTAATATTTTTTCTGCAATATTGTTTCGATTTCATTAAATTTCGCGTATTGAGCAAACTCTGACAGAACTCATTAGTCTTCCATGTATGTCAAAGTGACTCGAAATTTAATGTTGACTAAATTTATTATTGACTACAATTTTCGACTTATATATGTCTGTTTCTTTAAAGTCTGTTACTTTTAGTTCTATAAACTCTCCTAAAACTTTCGCTTTTGTATCAGTTCTACCTCTTCTACACACTGCTTCTTTCAAACTCTTCTTTATGCTCATGTCCATCTCCTCAAATTCCCCTTCCTTTTAAGTTATTTCCTTCCTTTTAATTTATAATTTTTATCTTGAAATTTACTTCGACTTCATATTTTTCGTTTTCTACCTATATTAATGCTGCTTCTTATGCCATTTGCAATTTCTTTCCGACGTGGTCATTGTTGCTTCTGCTGTTGCTGCCCTCTGAGGATGTTGACAAGCAACATTTATTCATTGCTGCCTCTGCTGTCGCTGCTGCAGTTGTCCTCATTGCCGGTCACCCTCGTCGACAATTGCACGTCCTAGCGTCGTCGACATGATTTCCCCGTGGCACAATAATAATTTTGATATTGTTGTAGGTAAAAGTTGCTATGCAACAGAAGCAACTATTACAACAGCTATAGTTAATGTTGTTGTTGCACAAACAATCATCCATCTTGTTGTTGCTGCACTGCGTCAACTTTATCTGCTACTCGTTACAATTCGTGACTTTAGTTGTTGACTTCAAGTTGATGTTGTTGCTGTTCTTCTTCTTCTGTTTCTTATTTTTTATCTTGAAGTTGCTGCTGCTGCTTGTCTGCGATGTTAGCAATGAGTTGATTGTTGTAGTTGCAGCCGCTACTGCCTGGTTTGACCAGCAACAGCGACCTATCTGTAGTTTTCTTGACTGACTTTAAATTTAACGTCGAACAATGAAATTGTCGTCAACATTTTTTTTTCAGTTAGTGCCGTACTAGTTGCAGTTGCTTGTGTTGCTTGTCTATATAGTGTTGCTGTTCAGACAATTGTTGCAGACAGTTACTGCTGCTGCATCTTATCACTCGACTCGCACGAACAACCAAAGTTTCAGCATCACCTTTATTACATTTGTTGCTGTTGTAGTTGCTGTTGCTGACTTGATGTTGCTGCTGCTCCCAAAGCTTCATCTTTCTGTGCTGTTGCCGCCTGAAACTCTTTCAATTGATGAATGTTGCTACTGCTGTTGCGACTCCATGTTGCACGTCCTGCGCTGCTTATGCGCTGCAGCAACAACATGTTGTCCGCATTAGTTGTGTTGTTGAGGGCATCTGTTGCCCTCACCGCAGCCAGCAGCACTTTTTCAGCAACCAATTCATTGCTTTCGTGTGGTTCTTCCTGTTGCTCCTGCTTGGATTTCTTCAGTCTTGTGCTGCTGCAATTTTCTTTGGGATTTGCGGTCATCTTTGGTTGTTTATGCAAATCGGTGTTGTTGCATTTTCTTATTGCAGGCGGTGAGTTATTATTGCTGTTATTATTACTGCTGCTGCTCCCTCTGTTGCTACTCTTGTGACTTTGTTTGACTGCGCAGAAATTGCATAATGAAAAAAGCAGAAAAATTTGATTTATTTAGTACATTAGTTTAATAAAATTTTGAATAAAAATAAAATATTAAATGTTGAAAATTTAATTTTTCACTAAAAATTCATTTTTTCACTTTAAATTCAATTTATCACTAAAATTTGAATTTTTCACTAAAATTCAAATTTTTCATAAAAAAAAAACTAAAAATTCAAATTTTCCCTAAAAATTCAAATTTTAAAAATTCAAAAATTGAAATTTTAGTGAAAAATTGAATTTTTAGTAAAAAATTGAATTTTTAGTGAAAATTTGAATTTTTAGTGAAAATTTGAATTTTGATGAAAAATTCAAATTTTAGTGAAAATTTGAATTTTGATGAAAAATTCATATTTACTAAAAATTCAAATTTTCACTAAAAATTCAATTTTTCACTAAAAATTCATATTTTCACTAAAAATTCAATTTTTCACTAAAAATTCAATTTTTCACTAAAAATTCAATTTTTCACTAAAAATTCAATTTTTCACTAAAAATTCAATTTTTCACTAAAAATTCAATTTTTCACTAAAAATTCAATTTTTCACTAAAAATTCAATTTTTCACTAAAAATTCAATTTTTCACTAAAAATTCAATTTTTCACTAAAAATTCAATTTTTCACTAAAAATTCAATTTTTCACTAAAAATTCAATTTTTCACTAAAAATTCAATTTTTCACTAAAAATTCAATTTTTCACTAAAAATTCAATTTTTCACTAAAAATTCAATTTTTCACTAAAAATTCAATTTTTCACTAAAAATTCAATTTTTCACTAAAAATTCAATTTTTCACTAAAAATTCAATTTTTCACGAAAAATTCAATTTTTCACTAAAAATTCAATTTTTCACGAAAAATTCAATTTTCATTAAAAATTCATATTTTCACTAAAAATTCAATTTTTCACTAAAAATTCAATTTTTCACTAAAAATTCAATTTTTCACTAAAAATTCAATTTTTCACTAAAAATTCAATTTTTCACTAAAAATTCAATTTTTCACTAAAAATTCAATTTTTCACTAAAAATTCAATTTTTCACTTTAAATTGAATTTTTCACTAAAATTTGAATTTTTCATCAAAATTCAAATTTTCACTAAAATTTGAATTTTTCATCAAAATTCAAATTTTCACTAAAATTTGAATTTTTCATCAAAATTCAAATTTTCACTAAAAATTCAAATTTTCACTAAAAATTCAATGTTTTACTAAAAATTCAATTTTTCACTAAAATTTCAATTTTTCATTACAAATTCAATTTTCATTAAAAATTCAAATTTTCACTAAAAATTCAATTTTTCACTAAAAATTCAAATTTTCACTAAAAATTCAATTTTTCACTAAAAATTCAATTTTTCACTAAAAATTCAATTCAGTTTGTATGAAATGAATATGAAAAATAATATAAGGAAAAAAATTCATATATTTTGCTAAAAAGGAAAAATATCTAAAGAATTTCTTTTTAAACCTTTAAAATGGTTTAATGCTTTCACAAACCATTTGAATTGGTTGCCGCCTCATTTCTTTCAACCTCTATGCCCCCATTACCATTTCTTGTCTTCTGTTCATTGGCATCACCTTAATACGTGTCACCGGGCCATAATAATCGTCTTTAGATTACAAGCCAAACAACTTTGCGCAATTTTAAGCATCATTGTTGTAAATCAGTGCTAGGGAGTCGGATAAAAATGACACGCAACAAAACAACAAGTTTTGAAAAATGGACTACGTAAGTTGTAGAATGTAGTATGGATGCCGTGGTCAAAAGAATAATAAATGGGAAAAAAACAACTTGACAAAATGGCGCACGACGCCTAGGAATGGAAGAAAAAACTTTGGCTAATCGAGTGTTTGCTACAGATTTTTATGAGCTGCACAGATTGAAATTGTTAAAACTTTACAAGGCGCAGCAGAAGAAGATGTAGTTAGTGTAAAAATGAAAAAAACTTTTGTAATTTATGTTGCATAATTGTTGCAGAAAAAGAAACAAGCTACAAAATGGCAGAAATGAAACAAGGCGCAAAATGAAAAAAAATTTAAAATAAATTCAGAAAATAAAATGCTGAAAATAATAAAGTGAAGTAATGTAAAAAATAAAATAACGTAAAAACAAAAACAAAAAACATTAAAACCAAAGTATAAAGTATAATATTGACACTTGTTTTTAAAGTTTATTTTCATGTTGTTCTTGGTCTTTCTGCTGCTGTTGTTGATGTTGTTGCCCAGTAATTGACATTCGACTTTTGCTAAATATGACAGAAGTTTCACTTGCAGTTGACAAACAAAGTTTGTCGCATAAAAAACAACAGGCCGCAGGAACGTCTGTCGCACAGCAAGGACCCCATTGCAGCAAACGGCTACAGCGGCAGCAGCAACATCATTAATAGTTGCCAACATTAACATAATGAGACGCTAACTTAAACGCCATTATAATGAGCGTGCAGTCATAAAAAAGAATTTCTTTCTTGTCAGCCAAACGACGCAAACAAATTGCTTTCGTTTGGTGTCAGACATGTGACAAAAATCTGTGAATTTTTAATAAAAAATATTTATTTTATATTTACCACCATCGCAAGGAAAATTCTCCGCCAACACATTGAACAATTTGTCCGAGAGCAGGCAACGGCCGCGCGGTCCCAGCGGCACGCGACACACGGGGCACTTGACGGAGCGACTGCGACAGTTGTTGCACAGCACGTGACCGTTGCAGCACTGCCAGCCAGGTGGGCGAGTGACCTGTTGGTGATTGAAAATAATCAAATTAAAATCGGAATTTAAGATTTATTGAAGGTATTATTTTTTTAAAGCAACCATAAACCATTTAAAATCTTTCAACCTCATCTTTGAAGACTTTAAGAACTCAAACTTGGGTTAGTGTACACCATTTGATTTGTCTAAAACAACTTATTTAATGAGATTTTTAATACTATCAAAACATTCAAATTTCAGCACCCATTTGCTTCATTGCACAATTTAAGTATGCTACTGTTGGTGGTGTTAATAAAGTTTATATTCGTGTCTAAAATAACTAAATGCTTCTTTTTGGGGATAAAATAAAATTACAAATATGGAATTATTCGATACAAAACTTTTGAAGGGCATTTCATTGTGACAGGCATTACATTCGTACGATTAAAAACCTTCTCATTTCATAAATAAAAAAGCTTAGATATATTTTTAAAATGCAGAGGATAGATCTTATGGTCCTTTATACATGTATAATAAAAAATTTGCAAAAGGTCCTATATCTTTCTAAAAATTTGAAGTTAAATGCTGTGACGGGCGTTACAGGTACTTTTTCAAAAAAACAGAGTTTACTCTACAAAGTATTAAATGTTAGTTAAACTAACCTTAATATGGAGATTAATTATATCTCAATTACTTCATTAATAATGAGAGTTCTTCCCTCTAAAATAAAATACTGAAATGGTTACTTTGATCATTTACTTATAAAGTATCAAAACTGTGACGGGTGTTACACATTTTGTGACGGGCGTTACCTGTATGAATTCTATACAAATATACATGAAAATCCAAATTATGAATTAACATTTTTTGATGAAAAAGAGCCAACTTTAGTGGTAGGAATAGTAAACCGTTATTTTAAGGCACACCGTCGACATATAATTTATGTGGAAAACTAAACATTTCGTTTTGAAAAAAATATGTATTATATTACCATTCTTTTAAATAACTACTCTGTCTGCATCATTTGTAGTCCGTTTCCTTCGTAAGCTTACATAAATATTTTTCGCATTTCGGAAATAATGATTTTTTTGGGATTTTTTAGGTTTTGTTTGTAAAGTTTGGAATTTCTCTCTTTTATCTTAGCTTATTGAATATTTTGGAATATTTACTACTTTTTCTTTGGTTAAATAATAATATAATGAAATATTGTTTTTTGTTTTGCGACGATTGTTAATTGTGACGGGCGTTACAATATTTTGGATGGATATAGCAACCATCTGGAATATCTATGAGACCAAACACTATAATAAATGAATAGATACCACAAAAATCTTTAAAATCCAGTTGTAGGTTTGCAAAATAGTTCGAAAAATAACGTTTACTCAAAAAAGTAAAACTGTTTGGTTAATTGTCAGTACTTTGAACCACTTATCACCAATGCAATATGTTGCATACTTTCGTAAACAAATTACCTTTCAAATTATACTATTCAATTTTTTTTCGGATTCAAAACTACGAAACTACAGTATTTTATATATTGCCTCAATTTTGCACTATAATAAATTTCCAAAAAATATTTGACTTTAATTGAGAAAAAAACACATTTTCCATGCATTTTGGTAAATTCTGATTACAGAATATGAAATTAAAAGTATTTCTTATCCTAAAAATCATTAAACGGAAACAATAGGTTTAACTTTAATTTATCACACCTTGGTAACGTTTTCGGTGGAAATAAAATATGTCTAGTTGCGATTAATATAAAAAAAATTACATCAATTTCGATTTTAATTTGTATTGGTTTTGACTGAAAATTGTTCGTATTTTCTGTTAAAACGTTGTGTGAAACCGTACAGAATATATTGGATTTAATTAAAATTTTAATTAGATTACAATTCGTTTTTATTACTTCCTTTTATTATTTGTACTTGTTAAAATCTTTACAAATTAAACACAACACAAAAGTATTATGTTCGTAATGGAAAATATACATTACAACAAATTTTATATTTTCTATAAATATTATTAAGTAATTATAAACATATCCCTTGAGTTTTCTAAATGAAATTTAATAATGATATTATTTTAATATGTGTGTTAGATGACCTTATTTGTTTCGATAAAAGACTTCGAAATATGAAATTATTTATTAATCTCAAAACAAAAACATACTCAATATAAAATGCACTGCATATCATATTTGTCGTATATTCAACAATTAAACATGATATTAATTTTTGAAATTTTAAATAAACTGCCTGCAGGCTGCAAAGACTTATTAATTATTTGCGGATAATTATTGTTGTACACTAAGAGAAAAGAGTTATTATATATTCGAAAAAAAGTCCTTAAAAAAAAAATTGAAAAAAAAAATTATTAACAAAAAATTATAAAAAAAAAAAAAATTTCAAAAAAAAAGTACATACACATTTTTTTTTTTAGAAAACTTTATCAGAAAAAAAAAGTTGCTTGCAGCAAGATCACGAATGTTTTGCAAGTGAAAAAATAAGAACAAGTTCATGAGTGCCTATGCAATAAAAATGTTCTATAAGTTGAAACTTATATATTTTTCTTAAATTCACAGCATAATAAGATCAAATTGTCCGCGATTTTAATATAATTTTCCGTTGGGCTTCCGGATTCTAATCAAGACCTCTTACTCAGTTTTTTGATTAAGCCTAAAGTTTATTACCTTGAGACGATACTATTTCGGACGAAATGATACTGTACAAAAACCACACAAGGCAAACATATTAAACACATCTAGAATGAACTTCACCACAACACAGCCAACTTCGTTACTCACTTTCCAGTGAGCTTGCCAAACGCAGCCTACTTCACCACTAAAAACGAACAAGAAGGAAGAGGAAGAAACGCGTATAAAAGTGAGCGCGCAAAGAGGATCGTTCTCTTTTGCTGTTGACCGACTGACGAACAACATTGACGACTATACTGTAGCGTGGTATGTGTAAATACGCCAGATGCAGTATAGTCAACGAACGTTTGATTTTTGAGGTTAGTTTTAAAAGAGGTGGGAAGGGTTGTAGTGACGCGTCTTCGCTGAACGGAAACCGCTGGGGCAATCACGTGTGTTTTGCGTAGTTTAAGCGCCCTGGACATGGGCATGACAGTAACAACGCCGTCAAGGAGATGCAGCCTGCCGTCGCACGAGTATTGAGTTTATCATATTGTTAAATTGTATTGGTATTAATAAACGGGAAATAATAAATGTAATTGATATTAAATAAAATTATGAATATTAAATTAAAACTGTGTCGCAATTTTATTTAAACGCGGGGAACCTCAAATATAAATTCTGTAACTTTGAACCCCTGGAGCCCGTTGAGCATACTCCGGCTATAGACCGGGAATCCGGGTTCATTACAACATAATATGGAACAATAGAAACTAGCGTGTTTTTATTTATATATTTTGCAATTTTATTACTTAGCAATTCAAATTTCTATCGGATTTCTTTTGTATTCTATTGAGAATAATTAAATTAATATTTTGAAGTAAACATAATTAAATTTGGGTCTATTTGAGAAAAGTTATGACAAGTCCAATGTTAAATGATCTAACGTGCAATCACCAAAATAATTATATTTTCATTCAAAATTCAATTTTTTTTTTTTCAATAAAAATATATTTTTTCCATACAAATTTAATTTTAAATAAAAATTAAATTTTTTACTAAAAAATATAAATTTTACTAATAATTCAAGTTTCACTCTAAATTCATCTTTTAACTAAAAATTCAAGTTTTTAATAAAATTCGAAATTTAATTAAACTTAAATTAAGGTTTAATAATGATAGAAGAGATTTATAAATTTATAACAGAAATTAAAATTTTTGTATTCTTAAACATTTTATTCTATGTTTTAAAACATGAATTATATAAAAATTTCTTACAGTGTACCACAGCGTCATTACATGCGTGCTCAATAGATATCTCAATGGAATCATTTTAACTAAATTGCATAGTCAAAGCAATGCGAAGAATGAGTTTAGAAGAATTTTGCAATTAATTGCATGCCATGCCTTACTCCTCAAGCAGAGAGTTATGATGTGCTGTGCTGTGCTATGCTAGGCTTGTCTCGTTCTGACTGTCAGGATAGCATAGAATAGGATGTTTCCAAACAATGTACCCAAAACACATATTAAATATTAAATGCCAGAAAATCATACATGAAGAATATGAACTACATATATAACTGAAACCCACACTCAATTCAACACAGGCAGACAATATTTGTAGAATGTGAAATTTTAACACAAAACTGAAAAATAGCAACAATGCACAAAACGTCAGCTGCATTGACAGCCAGTGTTGTTTTTGGTTTTGTGTTTGTCCATTTCGGCCTATACCGACCGCTCTTAATAACCGGTTGTCAAATGCAGTGGGATTTCTCGGCTTATAGCCAGAAATTGCATAATCAACGGCATAATTAATAAACAACAACATGCACCCGAGTATCCATTTACAATTTTCTCTTTTCATGCACACTTGCATCATCATTCAATCATTATCATCCATCCAACTATCCGTCCGTCCGTCCATCTACTGAGCCATACTTCCTTTGTTTACGTAATTGTTCATCGATTTTGAGCATCAAGTTTGTGATTTGTTCTTGGCATTATTATTTGCTTTTTATATGAGTGAAATTCTATTGAAATACATAAAATTCTATAGGCTGCATATTTAATTGTTCAGTGCTTCTTCTGGTAGATGCATATTTGAGTTGAGAGACTATGTAATATGTTCAAATCACAAAATCACAGAAGAAAAGTTCATATTTTTCAATATTTTGAACAAACAACTAAATTACCTAAATAATTTAATTATAATTATAAAAAAATTTAATATAATTTTTTCTGACTAAAATTAAATTTTTCTCTTTGTTTTTTTTTCGATATTAATGACGGTTTATCCCTGCATATTTGTTCAATTTTTCAAATATAATATAACATAAAAAAAGAATAAATACAAATTTTAAAGTTTAGATCACAATATCTTAAAAACATTTAAGAACATTAGAAATTATTGATATATTAAAATTAGTTCTTAGTTCTGACGACTCAAGGGAATGGCAAACACTTAAGGGTTGATTTTTAGTTAGAACACATGCGAATAATATGCTGATGGGATATCAACTCTGTCTGAACAAAATACAAGGGACGAGCGTAAAATTTGCGTTCGGCACCTTCATAATGTGTCTGCCAATAACAAGCAGTCATAAAACAATGTGTCTTCTCAGAGATTATATATGTATATTACTCTCTCTCTCTCTGCAAAGTTGATAATTTTTATTATCACGTTTTTATTTTCAAAACCAAAAAGATTCAGTTGGTTCAATCAGTTGGCATCACTAGTTCTTGCTTCGATCAGATGCTTGGACTGCTTGTTTTTATTTTATACCTTCTCACTTTCGCAGTCGTCCGTTGTATGTCTGATCAGTGTAGATATTTATGTTTTTATACCCTACACTAAGAGTGAAAGGGTATATTCAGTTTGGTACGCCGTTTGTAACACCCAGAAGGAAGCATCTCCGGTATGGAAAAGTATATATATTCTTGATCAGCATGACCTCCTGAGTCGATTTAGCGATGTCCGTCTGTCCGTCTGTCTGTCTGTCTGTCTGTCTGTCTGTTGAAATCCCTACTACTTTTAAAATTCAAGAGCTAGATAAATGAAACTTATAACTTAGATTACTAATATACCTACGCTGTATGTGCGAAAAAATTACGAGATCGGTCCATTGTGACCTATGATCCGACCACTTATGTTCAAATACCTCATATAAAATGTACATATAAAGATAAATTTTTATGTATACGTGCTTAGGTAAACTTTTTTGGTCAAATATATATTGACATCATGCTCAAATACATGATAATAATGTTTTCCGGCGAAAACATTTGTGGTATCAAAAAAAAAAAAATCGAAATTTGGTACACCTACCCATTTGTAAATATGGGTATTAAATGATTGGAAATTCTTCAGCGATTGAATGTTTGTAGTTATTTTCAGGATTCGTATACCCTGGTGACCTATATATCACTTTGAATGGTAACCACACATATGTGTAGGGTATTTATAGTCGGCTTAGACCGACTATAATTTTGATAATCCTAACTATCATAATTACACCTACTTTAAAATTTCCCATGTGATCTAACTTTCCCAACTGGTTATAATTAGTTCTGAATTAATGAAAAAAACGTACCAAATTGGAATAAAATGTACTGAATTTTTTGTATATCGAGATTATGTAATTTTAATGGGATTTCAAGGAATTTTTTTTTCTGATTGTGTCTGGTTCTTCCGAGGACTTACGTTTTCTAAATATCATTAATATCATTTTTTCAATGAATTTTCATTAGTTTTGTAGTTACGGTAGAAATATAATAAATTGAAATTTTTTTTGAGATTTTGTCAAGCTTTCAAATAAAATGCAATAATGCTGGATATTGACCACATCGTCTCAATTTAGCCTTGTTATAGGGAGAGATGAATGAAGACCTCATGCAGACCTTTAGACCTATCAATGAACTGGTCTTCAATTGGATAATCAATTTCTTCAATTGAAGACTAATGCTGTGATAGGTCTAAAGGTCTGCATGACGATGGAAATCAGTTCAGTGATATGTCTAAAGGGTAAAGTTGACGGTTGTTTTCATATAAAGGGACATAACTAAACCAATTTATAATATGTTTCCATAGGTTTACGACTGCAGTTTTCATAATTTCTATCAAAATCCTAAAAAATGAATAATTGTTTAGGAGTTGCTCTATGTCATAGTCGTATATAAAATGTTCTTTGTCAGATAAATTGTACCGAAAATGTCTCCGTAGTAGGAACGTACTTTTGAGATGCAGATGTACTGAAAACAGTACAATTGTATCGAACTTATCATCACTGTGTCTGATCGTGTGTGTGAAAAGAAGTTTCTGCGGTATGAATTCGTTTAAACCTACACGACGAACGACCTTTCGTAATACGTCCGTCGTGTGTTTACACGAATTTCAAATAATTAAAATAAAAGCAATAAAACAAAACAATAATACAGTTTCATGGTGTAGTAATGTAAAGATCCAGTTTTTCCGTCACAATTTAAAATTAAACGTGGTATAAACTAGATGTAATTTCATCCATAGTCACGTCTAAACTAAGTTTCAACTTGCAGTGAAAAACTGAACCTATGTGAGATAAAATCAAATGTATTTTAAAAACAACAACATTTTTTAAAACATAGACTTAAATGTTATTTAATTAATGTAATTTACTACAGTATTTTTTTGTAATAATTTAAAAAAAGTTTAAAAATAGAAATTAGCAAGGATGCTATTAAATAAACCACCACACATTATTTTTCCTAATAGTTTCTAACTCCACCTAAACTATTTAAAATATTAAAATTAGGTCGAAAAACAAACAACAATTTAAATATTAAAATTACTTTAAACATTGTTATAATTTCAATTAAATATCAATTTCATCATACCACATGAACCATTATTCATTTGCATATTTGTCTTTAAGAACTGCCAATTTATCATATTTCCCTCCCATTGTTTTCCGGTGATAATTGCATTCATTAAAATGTATTATTAATTATTTTACTTTAAATTTAAGCAATATCTATTTTTAATTGCTGTGTGTCATACGCATTAGTGCAGCAGACACGTACCGTACAGTAGCAAGTCGCAGCAATTAATGCAAATGCATTACATATTAATGTAGTCAGGAATGTAGTTAAATAGCATAACGATGTCTTGTATTGAATAATGCTTTCATAATAAAACATAATATGTGCATAACACAGATATTCGATTTTCCGATAGAACGCTGAGATAACGTGATTTGGTTTACTAATTAATTATGTTGGGAATATGTAGTATATCGATTTAATTTTCTTCAAAGTTTTAAATATTTTATTCAATATCCTTAATTCTCCAAAAAGAAATTAACGTATTTCTAAACACCGAAGAATTCAAATTCGAAAAGCTATAACTAACATATTACATAGAGAAAATAAATTTGTTGTGTCAATCAACCAAGAAATATTTATTTTTTTAATTGCAAAAATTACGGCTTTTCATTATTTTGGTTTGTTTTTATTATAATAGTTAACAAGGTCCTGACCAACAAATGTGATAGAGAGTTGGATTTTCGTTGATATTTTTGATGTTTTTATCAATACGAAAAGGTAAGAGGTTGTGACAACAAAATTGAAAACATGCAGTTACTACCACTGTTAGATGCATTAATGTGACAGGAGTTACCTTAATTTGTATTTAAAAGGTGGTTTAAAAAAAATATTTTTTGGTTACTACAACTTTTTTTGGCCTCATTTCAATAGAGCATTTTTCTGTGAATATTAAAAAATGGAATTTGAAAACAAACATTTTCAAATTCAATTTTTGAACTCAACTTTTGGGTCAAAAATCAAATCATAATTTGAATTCTTCTTTTTAGAAGAAATAATTTTATTGATTACTTAAAATATGCGCTTTGATTTTTTTATATTCACGAACTTAAATTCTGCAATTCAAGATTAATTATAGTGATTATTTATTTTACAGCTATAAATATGTTCTGAAGTCACACAGAAAAAAACTACTAATGAATCTCTTTCTTCATAAAATGATTTCTTGTATTAAAGAACGATTCATACTACTGATTACTACAAAACATCAATGTTATGAATTCATTATCAATTGGATGAATGAATGAAAAAGTGTTCATCAATATGATGAAGAGTATGTAAGAATACGTTTCATCATATAACTGAACAATTACATAAGGGGCATTCCATTGTGAAGAGCGTTACATTCGTACGATTAAGAACCTTCTCATTTCATAAATAAAAAAGGTTAGTTATATTTTTTAAATGCAGAGGATAGATAGATCCTATGATCCTTTATGCATGTTTAATAATAAATTTGCAATAGGACCTATATCTTTCTACAAATTTGAAGTTAAATGCTGTGACGGGCGTTACACGTACTTTTTCAAAAAACAGAGTTTACTCTACAAAGTATTAAATTTTAGCTAAACTAATCTTAATATGGAGATTAATTATATCTCAACTACTTCATTAATAATGAGAGTTCTTCCCTCTAAAATAAAATACTGAAATGGTTACTTTGATCACTTAATTATAAAGTATCAAAACTTGTGACGGGTGTTGCACATTTTGTGACGGGAGTTACTAATTCTATACAAATATACATGAAAATCCAAATTATGAATTGAAATTTTTTGATGAAAAAGAGCAAATTTTAGTGGTAGGAATAGTAAACCGTTATTTTAAGGCACACCGTCGACATATAATTTATGTGGAAAACTAAACATTACGTTTTGATAAAAATATGTATTATATTATCATTCTATTTAATAACTACTCAGTCTGCATCATTTGTAGTCCGTTTCCTTCGTAAGCTTACATAAATATTTTTCGCATTTCGGAAATAATGATTTTTTTGGGATTTTTTATGATTTGTTTGTAAGGTTTGAAATTTCCCTCTTTCATCTAAGCTTATTAAATATTTTGGAATATTTACTACTTTTTCTATGGTTAAATAATAATATAATTGATTATTGACGCATATATTAACAAGTATATAATTTTTTTGTTTTGCGACGATTGTTAATTGTGACGGGCGTTACAATATTTTGGATGGATATAGCAACCATCTGGAATATCTATGAAACCAAATACTATAATAAATGAATAGATACGACAAAAATTTTTACTTTTACAAAGTTTCCCAGTTGTAGGTTTGCAAAATAGTTCGAAAAATAACTTTTAACATTTTTTTTGTGACGGGCGTTACAACTCAAAAAAGTAAACATTTTTGGTTAATTGTTAGTACTTTGAACCACTTATCTTAAATGCAATATGTGGCATACTTTCGTAAACAAATTACCTTTCAAATTGTACTATTCAATTTTATTTCGGATTCAAAACAACGAAACTACAGTATTTTATATATTGCCTCAATTTTGTACTATAATAAATTTCATACAAATATTTGACTTTAATTGAGGAAAAAACACATTTTCCATGCATGTTGGTAAATTCTGATTACAGAATATGAAATTAAAAGTATTTCTTATCCTAAAAATCATTAAACGGAAACAATAGGTTTAACTTTAATATATCACACCTTGGTAACGTTTTCTGTTGAATTTCCCATACTGCACTACAAATATGTACATCACATTGGAGAACGCTGTTCATAAAACCAAATTTCAATCAAAATATTTATTTTTGTTCAATTTTTTGCTATACTTCCCGAGTTATCGAGTAGTTTTTGTTTATTATTTCTTATATAATGCTTGCTCGACACAAAAAATTTGTAAAATATTTAGTAATATATTTACTTATTATTACAAAATTTTATTAATTAAAAAAATATAAAAAAAAAATATCACACATTTTTATTTCGAAGAAAAAAAAGAAATTTTTTTTATTTAGGTGTTTTTGAACAATTTTTTTTAGAAATATTTTTTTTTATTTTTTATTTTTTAAACTAAAATTTTTTTTCGAATTTAATTTTCGTAAAAAAAAATTTTTTTTGAAGAATTCGTAAACAAAATTTTTTCATATTGATGTTTTTTTTCTGTGCATGATTTCAACGTATGCAAAACCAGACAAAAACACTAACCCGAGTAGAAATTTTGCATGTGAGGGTACACAGCATGATGAAGACCCGATTATGGTCGTTATGTATCTGGTCGGGTTATGACTAGATTCAAATTCAATACCATGTTTTCAATAAAATCACTCCTAAAATAAATATATTAAATCATTTTATATGCACTCCGAAAAAAATCCTATTAAAATTGATCATTTGGACAGATATTAATTCAATAGTATACAAAAAATAAATATTTTCATATAAACACAAAAACTATCCTATTGACTAATTTTAATAGCAAAAAAATAATGATTTATAGTATTTTTTCTGAGTTCAATAGGTTCTATATTCATTGAATTCATTTTATTACTATTATTAGACAAGAAATAAACTTTACCTTTTGCTTTTTCTAATATATTTTAATTTTATTTATGCAATTTGAAGTGCTGATTTTTTTGCATATACAAAAAAAATAAGAATGATATTTCTTAAAAGTGAGAAAATTATTTGTATACTAAACGCAATGAATACTTCATTTTTTCTCATTGTGTAGCGCATCTCTAGACACTGTATTCATAGAAAATGCTGCGTGCAAAGATTTCGTTGTAGCGGCATCGTCTGTCAGCAAGCTAATAAATTAAATTATCTTAGCCAAAATATGGCAAACAAATGCATTTCGACTAACTACAATAGCAACGAACACAGGATGCCAAACCACCGCCTCTATTTCTACAAAATACAAACACCAACACAGATAGATATGAGCACGTCCACAAATACTGAGAAAATCATGGCAAACATGGGCCAAACTAAAAGCGCATAAATACAACACACGGTGCGCAAATGAATATTTAAACGGAAAATTTATTGCGTAAAAGCCGACCACCACTTGTACACAGATACGTAGATACTTTGATATGTAGTTATGTAGATATGTAGATACGTAGATACTTAGTTACAAAAACATAGATACAAAATATAGATACAGCCGAAGAGCTCTATGAGTCTGTATGTCTGTCTAAGTTACTAATAAATTAAATATTCATGATAAGATGCAGCTGCAGCATACGAACAACAAAGTATCTACGTATATAGCCAGATACATTTATATGCATATGTATCTGTATCTCGTTGAGAGTATCTGAGTGGCTATAGATGCGGATACGGGCGTGTGATATGAGCCGGATTACAGCAACAAATACACTGAAGTGTAGCCGTTACACAAGAACGCCTCGCAAAGTGTTTTTCGGAAGAAGGCTGTAGGGGGGCTTTAATAGGGTTGTGGTAGGGTTGTAGTATGGTTATAGTTGGGTTGTATAACAGAATCATCGCATGACATCCTTTGCACTTCATAATTTGTTTACTTAACCGAATATGATTTTGTTTCTTTCGACAGACACAGAGTTTTCATCAAGGCAGTGTTACCTGCAGGCTGCATTCTTAAAGCATCCTCAAAAATACATTAACCGTAAGTTTATTACTTACTTTCTGTGTGTGTTTGTGTCTGACTTTAAACTTAATTTGAATGCCATTAAGACCATTACGTTATTACGTTATTAAAGGATTTACATTTGGATTTTTGCGGTTATCCATATGATTTTATGAGATTTCTCGAATAAATCACTTTAAATGACACTTTGTTTGCTCAAGTATTTTACGTACATAAATCACAATTAATGTTTTTGCATTGCATCGATTAAATCTACATAAACACGTGAAGTTATTGCATTTTAATCAACTGTCATTTGTAGACTTCAATATAGGCTTTAAAGCCATTTCAAACCATTTAGTTTGTGGTTGCATTATTTTTTAAATACCAATATTCGATTTTTTCCGATTTTAATTAAATTGCTACATTTTTAATAAAAATCAATAATTAATTTGCACATTTAGTATTTTGTGTTCAAACGCATGGCGGCAACAACCGCATGCATTCAATCAAAAATAAATTGCAACCGCAAGAGGCCACCGCAATTATTCATTCGCTTAACGCCTACAGTGTTGCCTCGCATTAAGTGCTTTTTGCAACTACAGCGTGTCAGTTGTCAAATTATTTTGTGACAAAAAAAAAATGCAAAACAAATTGAAAACTGTCATCCGCGGATAACCACTTTTTTATTTGTTCGTTGGGCAAGTCATTAAAACTGAAATGGCAAAAACTTCAATGGAATCGTCAGTCGTAATAGCAAATGAAATGATAAAGAATATACACCACACGCCAATGTAGTAGAAATTTACCCTATTAGGGTAGACATGTTCATGATTGGACCTATAACTGGTCCTGTAATGACAAGCATAATATACCAATTTATAATCATATCTATATTCATAACGCTGGAACTATTTCTACTAGGGTTTACGCAAAAATGAGAGAACTCAATAAAAACGGTAAGGAAATGTAAATTTTCATCAGATGATTTGAATTTCGATACGATGATGGATTCTCAAAATTAAACCAACGAATATTTGACGATTTTGTTTTGATATAAACCATCAGTATGATGTATTTATTCATAAATATTATGAGTTTTTCTACCAACTAACAGTTTCATCATATTGATATATCCGTTCATTAAATAACATAATGATGAATGCATTCTTTGTTTATATATGAACATATTCATACCCTTGAAAATCATAGTAAAGAACGAAATATTGAATACAATGAATTGAAATCGTCATATTGATGAATACAATCATAATATAGATGAATAATTAAAACAATGTTTGCAAATATGTTTATAATATATTGTTACGAAAATTCAGTCTACGGAAAACTGTTCTACGAGTTCGCATCGCTGGATTGTGTACAAAATAAAAACACACTAATATTTGGTTTTAACTAGTATTATTTCAACTAGTATTAATTAACTTTATTTATTTAAATAACAACTTAAAGAATAATCACTTATATCAACTGCTGAATTTATACAATTTAGCTTAACAATGTTCACTCACGAGACGCACTAGTTCACTATCAAATCACAACTGAAGTACAGTGCCTCAGATGCACGGCCTTATATACTGCAGGCATCAGTTCGACACGTTTCGACAAGCTTCGACTTGTTTCGAGAACCTTCTACTCGTTTCGTGAATGACGCATGCTATTGGCATCTCATTCGCACTCATGTGTTTTAATGTGCTGATCTTCCATCTCTTTTTCGCACATTGCATAGTGCGCTGAATGATCTTCCGTCTCTTTCTAACACATTGCTTAGTGCGCTGAATTGTCTTGCGTCTCATTTATTATTGTTGATTGCTTGCAAAGTGGAGCAAATTACCTCTTTTCGTAACAATATATTAATATTATATTCAATATGATGAATATTGGTGAACTTATATTGTTTTTTTTTTAATACAATAATTGATGGAAATTTATTTACGAATTATAAAAAAATTGTTTTTGGAAAATAAAATTTTAAGAAATGTCCTTAAAAATATCTTCGAACAAAATTTTATTCAATAAAAAATTAACGATAATATACATGTCGGATAAGCATTATATAAAAAATAACATACAAGAACTACTTGAGAACTGAGAAGTATGGCAAAAAATGAAAGAAAAATAAATTTTTAACATTGATTTTTTTTTTTTAACATTCACTTTTTAATTCAATAAATAAATTCATCAATATGATAAATCTTGGTTTTGTTTGTGTGCTTGTATATTTGCACTGTCAGATATTAAAAATTGTCATAAACGGTTAGTTTTGACCTACTATTTCTTCACTTTTGTAATATACCACATTTTAAATAGGTTACACGTTTACATTAGTACCGTGGGTGAACTTAAAATTGTTCACCGTAGCAAGTCGTCAGTTTTTTTTAAGTGCGAAACCCTTTGTGACCACTGGTCAACTTTAAAAGGTAACCACTTTTAATTCTCTTACCTTCAGACTTTCAAAAATAAGTGTAGAGTATTTATTTAATTCTCTTACGTCTACTATTACGTTCAGCATTTTTGGTGTTATCACTACACCTACATGCTGCAAAAAAAAGTGCTCTCTCAAACATAATTTTGCAGGCATTACATATATTTTTGGAGCTTCATGCAAACAAAAGTATTATTTCATTGCCAAACATTATTATAATAACATCCAAACATATTTTTGTTTTCATTCAAACATATTTATGTTCAGAATGCATAATTTTCGGCGTTCTTGCAAACATATATATGTTTGAATGTGAAAAACATTTTATTCACATGTAAACATATATATGTTTATATTTAATTTTAATGTAGAAATAGTAAATTTAGTGCTAATATCTTCTTTATACAATATTCGTTTTTTTCCTACTTTTAAATTACATTTTTTTTTATTTATATTATATAATTATAAACGTAAACTTTTATTTTATTTTTAAAACATATATTTTATTTATACCTAATAATTTTATTTCCATCTATTTTTCCTATTTTGAGTTCAGTACTTTACGGATGAATTCGAATTTTCACAAACAGCCACTATCTGGTATTAACAGAAATTGGCGGTACTTAAACAAATTATTCCACCAAAAAGAACTTTTGAACTATATGAAAAGCATTAATGTGAGTGTTACTGAGTGCTAAAAGTATGCAGCGTTGTTATTTAATTGTGACTTCGTAATGCCAAACATACATATAATCAAAATAATGCTATTATTTTTAAATTCGTTGTCACCCAGTAACAATCACGAATAACCAAATACATATAATTCAAAGAACCTTTTATTGACGTTGGGTGTGTTAAATAGCGGAAATATCAAACATACATATATTAATATCTGATGAAAAATATATATTTCTTCAGAAACATTAATACAGTAAATTCATGAAAATCCGCGATTAAAACAATTTATGTTTAAATATCGTATAATAATATTTCAATCTGAACAAAATAATAATACAATTCTATTATAATGTAATAAGATATTACTCCCAATATTTATATGGTGATTTTGAATTACGTTATAATTACATTCAAGCATATTCAAACAAATCTTTTCTATCCGTGTACTTTAAAAATATCCCTACTTCAGAATTTCTCATATGATCTCTAGCCTTTCTTACTGGTTTTGTTTTAATACTATTAACTGCTTCTTTACTAACATAACATGTATACAAAAAATAGTAGTGTATATAAAATAACAAACTTATTGCACTGTATAAAATCTACACAAACAGCAACGAATATCCGCTAACTGTTAAAACAATGAAATTTCTGTAAAAATACCAACATATTCAGGAACAAATATGCGAGCTCACTGTACAAACATCATATGTCAGATGATACACAGAACAAAAAGGAATAAAGTGTTTTAGATTCAGATTCAGATACATAAAACTGAGACACACAATATAATTAAAGATCTGATTAGCAATATCATTTAAACGTATTTTATAGTAGTATAGTAAAATTTTTTATTTATAAATTTGAAATATGTGTAGAATTTTTTAAATAATTTGAACATTTTGCATAAAATAAATGCATTGAATATATTGCATGTGCCATTATACGTTATAATACAAAAACACAAAATTTATTAGACAAGTAATTTAGTAATTTTTCTCAAAAACCAAGAATTTTCTTAGAGACAACCCAAGTAACCACGGTTTGTCAATTGGAACAACATTTTGTAGCATATGAGTACCGTTTAAATTACCACTGACACCAGTGTTGCAAACCAGTGTGCTTTAGTTCCAAAGCGGTGGATAAGAACATGTGTGAAAACATACGAAGTAATATGTCACAATGGTGTGTTATATAAGTTTTACATTCTGTTATAAAATAATGGGCCTAACTTAATTTGTTGCTATTAGGTGGCAAAATAGTGGAAAATTATTAAATGTAGTTTGTTCCATATAATTCCCAATTTGTGGCAACTAAGCCTCGCTTCTGCACAATTTTGCTTGCAATTGTCTCTCAAATATGTATATTTCGCATAATTTGTAACAAGTACTTTAATGGCAATTGTGTGGCTACTGGGGAAGAGACTGAAATACCAATACCAATTTTGAAAAATACACATTTTATAATATTGCAGTGCTTAGTTATGTTATAATAAAATGAGATGTCAGCTATGTTTAAAGTGTCGTGTAACTATGCCTCAAACACTACCAAGCCAGCTCGCAAAGTCATCGAATTCACTCACCTCCAGGCAGACAGGACACTCCAAAAGTTGAGCGATTTGTTGCAGGCAGGTTGCAAACTTTTGCAGCGATTGTTGATTTATGCTATGGTGCTGCTGCAAACATACAAATAAAAGAGATAAAAGTACAATTTAGTGATTTTGTTAATACATGTAAAAATAAAAAGGAAAAATATTTATTCGAAACGGTTTCGGTACAGCGTATTTTCTATTAATACTATTTGTCCATATTTCGAACATACTAAAAAAAAACACCGTATTATATAACGCACACAAAAATCAAAAATCAATTAACTGCAAATTTGTATAATAATTTTTAGACTAAATTTGTGGACAAAAAATATACTTTTTTTTTACTTTAATGAACCGTTTTAAAACCTATGGTTATCGTTTCATTTCTGATTATTTTATAATGATTTCGGTTTTAAATAGTGAAAATTGCAGTTTTGGAAAGAACAAATCAATATTTTTTTTGCTATTAAAAAAAATCAAAAGGATAAATCATTATTTTAATAGGTAAATACTATTAAATACTACAAAATACTATTAAATACTTTTATATTTTTGTCCTATTCACCAATTTTAATAGGATTTTTTTCTAAGTGTACCGATGCAAGAACAAGAACGACTCTTCAAGAGCAAGAGTAACACTACGCGAAAAGGAAATATTGAATATGCTTAAATGAAATTATAACGTAAATCACTATATAAAACTATTATGCGATATTTAACCTAAATTGCTTTAATCGCGAAAATTATTCATTCTGAACATAAATATGTTTGACTGTTATTATAATAATGTTTTACAAAACAATACTACTTTTGTTTGCATATAGTTCCAAGAACATGTAATGCCTGCAAGAAGAGCTCTTTTTTTGGAGCGTGTATCAAGTATTATTTTTGTTCTTGAATTTGATCATAACTAGTATAAGAAATGCTTTAAACGGATTCATATAGGTTTCAATTCGTGCTAAAAATAACACATTAAATTGCTGTGTTCATTCGGCTTATTGCATCCATCTAAAAAACATTGTAGCAATAACTATAGCCTCTGGCAAAATTAATGCATCAAACTATAAAGTTTTACTCACAAATACAAGATAAACATAAACTGATATAAAGTATCAAATTATGTCGAACCTCACAAGGCTCATGCTTCATTTAAGCAGATTACCCTCCACTATTCTGCATATTTCAGTCATTAGCACCATGCACTATACGTTGTCGTTCGAATACTATAACCGTGACACGTTCCATTTTGTGCAATTTAGAAATAATGCATTTAATTATAGCTTATTTGTAGAATATTTGCCCTAAAAACATGAAATCAATATTCAATAATTAATTAACTAAACTTGGCCTCTCGCAGCAAATACACACAGCCACACTCAGACTCCCTCCCATACTCCCATACTGTACTTGGTATGACACGAAAGTCCTGCCTGTGCTATCCTCTAACGTCTCCTATCGAAAACCCGGTATCTATGATAAAATCATCTACGGGGCTTGTGTGGCAAATTGATTGAAATTGATATGTTCTACATATTGAACATATCCGCAAATTTGCTACAATTTAGTGGCGCTTCTTGTGTCATTTGTCGTGTCAAGCTTAAAAGACTGACATTAAACGTATCAAAAATAATAAGTCCGATAAAAAATATTATTTTATTCGTTTTATTTTTTTAGTTATTGAAAATGTTTTCAATGCATTTTTTATTATTAGAAACCATATTCGAAGGTAACTCAATATAGTTTATTATATTCTTATTTGAACTGTGTGTGAACTGAAATCTATAGAGAAATCTAATTCAGTGAAGCAACTAAATTTTTTTTTGTATAAATCATATTGTGAAACATGAATGAAAAGGAAAATCATTTTCTGCAGAATATGTTTACTAATTTATATAACTCATGGTATGTCTGTCTGCAGTCTGTTTGTTTGTTCCAGTATCACGTCTACACCGCTGAACAAATTTGTCTGACCAGATTTGCACCAGGATACTAAGTAGTTCGTAGGGTGACAAAGGCTTTATAGGGGCGGGATTGGACAAAGAGGCGTGGCACCTCCCATACAACCTAAACTTTCAAAACGATATAACACGGCACTTACACCAGCTATGAAGATAAAACAAAAAATTCAAACACAAAAAAATATACAAAAGCAAAATCACAAAAAAAAACAACAAAAGTAAAAACACAAAAGCAAAAACATAAAAATAAAAGCAAAGATCCAAAAATACAAAGTCAAAAACACAAAACCAATGCAAAACACAAAAAACAAAATCAAAAGAAAAAACACTAATGCAAAAAAAAACACAAAAGTACAAAAGCAAAAACACATAATTAAACCAAAACACAAAAGAAAAGCAAAAACACAAAAACAAAAGCAATAACACAAATAGAAAAACACAAAATAAAAATAAAATGTACAAAAGCAAATACACAAAAGCAAAACACTAAAGAAAAACATAAAAGCAAAAACAACAAAAACTCAAAAACAAAAGAAAAACTCAAAATAAAACAGACAAAACCACAACACAAATGCAAATACAAAAACACAAAATCAAAAGCACAAACACAAGAATAAAAACAAATTCACAAAATCAAAAACAAAAATACAATATAAAAAACACAAAAGTAAAATGAAAGCAAAAATTAAAACAAAAATGCAAAACCGCAAAAGCAAACACACAAAAGCAAAAACTCAAAAACAAAACACATATCAAAATCGTAAATACAAAAGCAATATCAGAAAAACAAAAGCGTAAATACAAAAACACAAAAACAAAAGCGAAAATACAAAAAAAATCAAAAACACAAACCAAAGCAATGCCACAAATCAAAAGCAAAAACACAAATGCAAAACACAAAAGCAAAATCACAAAAAAAGTAAAAACACAAAAACAAAAGAAAAAACAAAGCAAAACTCGAACTCAGAAAAATACAAAAACAAAAGAAAAATACAAAAACTTAAGTTAAAATGCAAAAGTAAAATCTCAAAAACAAAATAAAAACTAATATAAAAACAAATTATGAAAATTAAAAACAAAATAAAAAACAGAGAAACGCAAAAAAAAACAAAATAAAAAATATTAAAAACAAAAGTAAAACAAAAACATAAATAAGAGCAAAAACCAATTCAAACAAAATCAAAAGATAAACAGAAAAATAAAAACAAAATAAAAACAAACACATAATTTCCAAAAACACTAACAAAAAAATAATTACCAATTCCATATAGAAAAGAAAATAGGAAGTTAGAGTCTTTAAAATAATTCAAACAAAAATTAGGGAAACACCGTTGTTTATTACACCGTCCGACATTATTTTGCACACATGAAAAAAGTATTACGTGAAACTAGGGATCATTCTTAGAATTTGTGTGTACCCAGTTTTTGCAGATCAATTCGTTTACGGTTTTGTCATATTTTCATAATAATTATTTTTTCGGAACATATTTTGTAGCTGAGATCTTTCTGTGTATGGATATAAAAACGGTTTTCCAATATTTTCTACTCATTTGAAATGTAAAAAACAAATGAAATTTATTAAATGCAAATATAAGCTGTAATCGAATTGATAACAGACTAAGTTATGTCTCAGCTATGATGTACATCCAACTTTTTTCAAATATTCGGCCAAAAATTTGATAGGCACTTGCTTTTTAATAGCAAATAAAATCCTTTAACTATAAGAATATATAAGATTTTGTCATGCAACAAAAGTTGAATTTTGTCGTACGGTGTTATAAGGCTCGGTACACACAAAAAAATTTCACCTAGAAACAGGATTCATCATATTGATGAATTCATTCATTGGATTTAAATGTTTTTCATTTTCAATATCAAATTAAATTTTGTTCTTTGCATAAACCTTCAATGACACTGATCAAGTTCGACTAGGGTAATCTTAATTTTAAATCCACGTAAGGTAACATGGTCGATCCATCATAAAAGCCTACTTAATGGCATCTGATGTAGCACTTATGGAAAAACCTGATTGGAAATCGAATTATTACACCGTGCGACAATATTTTGAACACACAAAAGCGTAAAACTAGGGATTATTCTGAGTATTTGTGCGAAAGCAGTTTTTCTATATCAATTCGTTTATAATGTATTTAGGTTGCATCAATGAAACGTTGCTTTGATTAACCTTATGTCAAACGAGGATTTGTCTGTGTATACTATCCATAAAAATAACTAAAATACACAATTCAAATCTCCACACAAGTGGTATCAATTTAGTTGTAAAGTTGAAATAAATTTTGTTAAAAAACGATTCTACTTCAATTTGAAATATTTATTTTGCGTGTTTTTGAAATGTGCACACTTGAGTTAAGCTCGATTTAGTGGTAGTTAAAAAAATCAACTACCAAACTAAAGCGCACTAGCTTAGAACCAAATATGATGTGCGCCACTAAAACTGTTTCGGAAACTCCTGTAATCCAGAGCCCGTTATATATAACAGCGCAGTGCAGCCGACTGCGAAATATTGTTAATTATTTGATGCAGAAAAACGCGCCAAACTTCAAGATAAAGCACAACAAAAAACTAAAAAACATAAAACTGTTTTGTGCCACTGACCTACTTTTTTATGTTTTGCACATAACATGGTGCACAGTTGTATTCGGTAGAGTTACAACAGTCAGTAGTTTATTTTTATTTTTCAATTATGTTTTTATTTCTTTTTTGTTATATTTCGGATAATAAACTAAGTGTAGTTTTAACTCAAAGTAAAGTGTTTTAAATGCACAAAGTCACGTGAGTGATTAAGTAAATATAAAAAAAAAAAAAAATATTAAAAATAAAACTATATAAAGTGCATTCGTTGCACTTGCGCACTCACGCTATGCTTCACGGACGTTGCCTCCTTCTGATTCTCATCGTTTTCGTCCGTCGCCTCTGCCTCATCCTCCCCATCTTCTGCCTGATTACGCCATATGACGACGCTGACATAACTGGCGCCACTCTGCCAGTGCTTCCCAATCTGTTCGGCGATCTGCGCGATTTTCTGACCCAAGACATCGCGGCCGTTCATCTCCAGCACAGTATCGCCGTTGCGCACGCCGGCGCACTCGGCGCTAGAGCCCGCCTGTACCTCGCTGACCCATGGATAAGGGTCCCAGGGGGCGCGGCTCAAATGTAGACCGAGACTGCCGTGGGGACTGGCGTAAAGTTTGCACTGTTTCAACATGTTGCGGATGGGTTCAAACAAATTACTGAAAATTATAATAAATAAAACAATTTAGTAATTTTATAAAAAGAATTCCAGAGTATCTAATATTATTTTTTAAATAAAAATATAAGAAATCCATTTATTGGTTTTTCGTTATAGCTCAACTGAAAAAAAATACAAAAGTGGTTATCAGGCCGTATTTATAATAAAAAATAATAATAGTTTGGCGCTACAGTCCTACAAGAACTTAGGCAGTAAGTAGTGGGACCTACAGTTTATTGCCGATTCCGAACGGCGGGGTGAAAGCTTTTTCATGGGCGGTGTTTACTCTCGGAGGTTTGCCATTGTCTGCCGAGAGGTAGCGTCGGATAGAAAAATGTTTTTCTATGAAAAGATGTTAGCTCCAGTCCAGGCTTGAACCTAGGACCTTTCGGCTCGCAGTCCAACGCACTAACCTCTGAGCTAACGACGCTAATAAATCAGTCCTTCGAAATACTGTACAATGATGTCGGATAGTGTAATTTATGAGCAAGAATTGTCAAAAAATGGTCTCGCTGTTTATTTTTTCTGGAAAGAATTATTCGTGTACATATTTTCCGCGTTTGAATAATGCTGCGATAAATTGTAATGGGAGAAACTGTTCAAGGAAATGTAATTGTATCAAGAATGTATTATTTCGGGAAGTAAGTTCTCTTGCCCCAAGCTCTGGCCCAGATTTACGTAATTAGTACTCAATTCTGGTCTAATTGCGGAATCCAGAGAAGATCCATTTTTGTTGAAATCTGAAACAATACTGACCAATATTGGTAGTGAAATTGGTTAACTCTTGGGAGAACAACACTTAACCAAAAGTAGACCTCACAGACTTGGTCGCGTCTTTGGAAAATATGAATTATGGACGTCATATGGGAGGGAGGAAAGATGGAGTAGTGTCGGTGGATGTTTGTTTTGAACTTGCCAATATCAAAACTGTCGGGAAAAACAGACGTAGTGAGATTGTTCCACAAACGTATCGTGCGAATGAGGAACGAATTATCTCTGTAATACGTTGTTCTGTTGTGAGCCGAGTGGACTACGAAGGGGTGAGCTTGATTCGCTGCCCGAGTAGAACGAGATAAAATACGACCTGGTGGAATCAGGTCATGTATTTCCCTCAAACACTAATCCTATAAAATTGGCTTACACACCCAACGGTCCTACGGTACTCAGGAGAACCAATAGAGGATGAAATATGTTCATACCCCATGCAGTATATCGGACGTTGTTGTATTCGGTCCAGCAACTCCAAAGGGTTTTTTTTCTGGAGGAGATATTATCTATGTATGAATTGTATCAGGAAAGTATTATTATCTAGGAAAAAAACGGGGAAGTATTACTTCGGGTATGAATTATTTGGGGTAGAATTCATGAATGAATGAATACTATGGAGTAGAATTATCTCGATGAAGAATCGTTCTGGAAAATATTATTGTTTCGGGAAGTATTGTCCCGGATAATATTGCTTCGGGGAAGAGTTGTAACTGGGAAGAATCGTATCTAACAAAGAATTATTTCATGGAGGTGTTATTTTGAGAAAATTTTATTTGTGTCATGAGAAATAATTGTACTGGAAGAATTATATCTGGGAATAATCGTGATAGAAAGAATTGTCTCGGGAAAATATGGTTTGGGGTGTATTTTCTCGGAGGATAACTATACGGGAAAAATTGATTAAAGGTGACATTGTATATGGAAAGTATTGTATCTGAGAAGAATTTCATTTGGGAAGAATTGCGTCGGGGAAGAATTGTGTCTGGGAAAACACGTGGCTAAAAAGAATTATCTCAAGGTATTATTGTCTCGGGGAAATATTATTTAGGGAGTATTGTACGGAATTGTAAGGAATTGTACGGAATGAATTGTATCTGGTAAAAATCATGTATAGAAAGAATTGTCTAGGGAAATATTGTTGTGGAGTATTGAAGACAACTATACGGGGAAGAATTGTTTAAGGGATGAATTGTATCTGGGAAGAATTCTATGTAGGAAGAATTGCATGTGCGAAGAATTGTATCTGGGAAGAATTGTTTCAGGGAATTGTGATCTCGGAAAGCATTATCTAAGGAAGTATTGTAGACAGAAAAAAAATATACATCAAATTGATGAATTCTGTTCTTCAAACCATGATTCATTGTATTAAAGAGCTATTCATTATATTAATGACTAACGCCATCAATGTTATGAATGAAGAACGCTTGGTAACTGTCGAAAAAGGGTTCTTCAATATGATGAACTGTATGTGAAGAATACGTTTCATCATATTAATGAACCAAAATATAAAATACAACATATTAGTTCTTCATATTGAAGAACGCTGTTCCTTAAACCAAATTTCTATTAAAATGTTTATTTTTTTGTTCATTGTTTGCCGTACTTCTCAGTTCTCAAGTTGTTCTTGTGTGTTATTTCTTATATAATGCTTGCTCGACATGCATAAATTAGTAAAATCTTTTATAATATATTTATTATAATTACGACTTTTTATTAATAAAAAGTTATGTTTATAAAAAATATATTTTTGAAAAAATATATATTTTTAAAAAAGTATATATTTTTGAAAAAAAAAAAATTTTTTTTTCGAAACATTTTTTTTTCGAAGAATTTGTTTTTCGAAATAAATTTTTTTTCGAGCTAATTTTTTTTTCGAACAAATTTTCATAATATTTATGAATAAATTCATCATATTGAAGATTTTTTCTTTTCTGTGTATACTTAAAATTATTGGCTTGCAAAAAAAAATTTCGGTGAACTATTGTTTGAGCCAGAATTAGAATAGCCTCAAGGTATAATTGTTTTCTCATGTATTGTGTCCGTAAAATAATTTTTAGAGTAAAAATTTTCTAATGGAAGAATTCAAGTAGACCAATTTTTAGGGAATTGAATTTTTATAAATTATGTTTAAAACTCCAAGGTTATAATATTATTTTTCATTTGTATTATGAATTAAAATTTACAGCACGCTTTAACAGTAACTAAAGCTTTTTGTCTTTAGTTGGCAGCCGACGACGCAGAGCTAAGCAGCCTAAATGGCTTCAAGGTCACACGTACGTCGCGTCGTCTGCCAATAAAACTTGGCGTTAAACAATTACAACAATAACAAGCAACACAACCACAACAACATAACGCAGAAATTAACCAATTCCGGCGTGAGTGTGTGTTCGTGCGTGCGTGTAATTGCATTAAATATGCGAGTGTTGACGTTGCAAAATTATTATCCTTCACCTAGAAACCTTCGGGCGAAACTCTAACGGCAGCATTTGGAGGCGCATAAGTGTTGCCAATGCTGCAGCAGCAACAACAACCACCTCATATTAACAACATAAACAACAACAATAACAAAAGAAACAACAGCAGATGTTGCTCCGCAGACATCGAGTTTGGTACTTTGTAGGAGGTCTAACTATGGCAATTAGCAGCAGTCGCACGTATTCGACGTCAGCGCCAAATCAGGCCGCGTCGCGTGTCAATAGAAGTTAGCGCTCTTGGCCAACACACACACACACACACATATTAACACCCTTCACACACTCATGATTGTACATTTGGCTGTCACACAGGCAGCGCCACAAATCAATGGAGAACATTTTGCGGAAAGTTTAAAAGTTCCCACGACAGGTAGCGAGTTATGGAAAATGTTGAAAACTTTGAAACTTGCTACAGTATTTTTTCATAATGCTTTTTTTATTATAAAACTAAATTTAAAGAAATTTTCAATTGCAGTAAAAAAAAAAAAAATTTCATAGAAAATTTGGATTTTAAATGAAAAAATATTTTTCATTCATTTTTAATGAAAATTGTAATTTTAGTAAAAAAAAAATATTTTTTAGTGAAAAATTAAATGTTTGTTTTAAAATTGAAGTTTTAGTGCAAAAATGAATTTTAGTTAAAATTGAGTTTTTAGTTAAAAATTCAAATTTTAGAAAATTGAATTATTAGTTATATAATTGATTTTTTAGTTAAAAATTGAATTTTTAGTTATATAATTGATTTTTTAGTTAAAAATTGAATTTTTAGTTAAAAATTGAATTTTTAGTTAAAAATTGAATTTTTAGTTAAAAATTGATTTTTTTTTAGTGAAAAATGTAATTTTAAGTAAGTTATAAATTGAAATAAATTGAAAATTTGAATTTGTGGTAAAATTTGAATTTTTAGTAAAATTTGAATTTTTAGTAAAATTTTAATTTTTAGTAAAATTTTAATTTTTAGTAAAATTTTAATTTTTAGTAAAACTTGAATTTTTAGTAAAATTTGAATTTTTAGTAAAATTTGAATTTTTAGTAAAATTTGAATTTTTAGTAAAATTTGAATTTTTAGTAAAACTTGAATTTTTAGTAAAATTTGAATTTTTAGTAAAATTTGAATTTTTAGTAAAATTCGAATTTTTAGTAAAATTTGAATTTTTAGTAAAATTTGAATTTTTAGTAAAATTTGAATTTTTAGTAAAATTTGAAGTTTTAGTAAAATTTGAAGTTTTAGTAAAATTTTAATTTTTAGTAAAATTTTAATTTTTAGTATAATTTTAATTTTTATTTAAAAAAATATAAAAAAGTGTAAAAAAATAGAACTTTTACTGAAAAAAAATTAATACTTAATGCTATTATTATAATATTTTGATAAACATCTAAAACTTGGAAAATATGATTTATGCATAAAATTTCAAAATAGTTAATAACTAACAACACTTCCCTGATTCTATCTCGAGAATCTAAAAATACATCCTTCGCACAGAAATGCTTTCAAAATTAATTGAGACAAACAATTAGTTAATATCATCAAAATAGTCGATTAACTCAACACGGCTGCTTGATAATCTATCTGCAACAATATTAAATCATGCACTTCAACAAATTGCAGGAACAACAACAATCTACACAACATCAATTATTAAACATTATTCATATTGAATTCAATTGAATGATGCGATGAATTGAAAGCGGACATAAACGATAATTAATAACCGGTACCTCAAGTGTTTTCCGGAACTTCCTTCTAACAGCTGACTGCCGGAGTCATTAACAGGCTGACGGAGTGACTGACGAACTGACGAACTATTCGACTGACTGGTTAGCAACAATTTGCAGATCATACGGCACTCATAATAGCAACAAATAGCTGAATAACATTTAATAAAACTCAAGTTTTAATTGAAGCACCACTGAACCCGAGTGGTTACCGGGTGACGCGTTGGCAACCCTCTGAATAATATTTATATCATATTCATGAACTAGGTACAGTGTGGCAAAATGCAAACACAGGTGATCAATATTATAATTTTTGTTTAAATATTTAATACAAAATATATGAGATATATAAAAATTGACGAAAGAGCTGGTAAATTAACGCTTTTATAAAGTAAAAGGTTTTGTCAAAAAAACGTCAAAAAAATTCCAGTGACAGATTTATTTCAATTAAATAAAATAAAAATAACTGCAAAATGAGGGGGGTTAGTGATTTTGTGAAAGGAATGTCAAAAAAAAAAACATTTTCCTAAAAAACACCAGATCGTTTAAAAATTCTAAAGAACAATTTGAATGGTGCTTGTTACATTTGTTCTCAAATAATGGGACCTACGGTTTATTGTCGAATCCGAACTGCAGAGTAAAAGGCAATGTTTTACTCTCGGAAGTTTGTCATTATCTGCCGTGGAGTAGAGAAACATTTTTTTTATTTTTATATTACTGTCACTTGAAATAGAACCCGAAACCTATCGATTCCTATTCCAATGCACTGAAAAACTCAACTATCGACGTTACTTAAAATATCTGAAACTAAATTTAAAAATTTGAAATGATTTAATATTTATTATACATTTGGAACATCAAATTTAGAAAAGAATATTTTTGATGAAATGCTAAAAATCAACTAAAATATTTAGTATATTTTTTCAGATTTTTTGAATATTGATTATTTTTAGTGGTTCATAGAAAATGCAATGAAAACTTTTAAATATTTTTATTATTATATATGATCATTCAATAATCGATTTTTACTAAAAAAAATTAAAAAAGGTAATTTTTTAACAAAAACTTCAGATTAAATTGATTCTTTGATTTCGTTTTTTTTTTCAACTGATATTTGTCGAATTTTTAATTTCAATTCAGTTTTTAATTTCAATTTTCAAATACAAATTTTCACAAAAATTCGATTTTTAGAAAATTGTCAGTGTTAATTTAAGAATTTTTACGCAAAATATAAATATATTTATCTGAAAAATTACCATAATATAAAAATTAAATTTTTGTTTTATATTTTTGAAAAGTTTCTTTTTCTAGTAACATTGGGATAGTGTTTAATAATTTTTGAGAGAAAATTTAATTTTGAGAAAATAAGATTTTTTTTGTTGTAAAAATATGATTATGGAGGGAACATTTAATGTTTGAAAGAATATTTAATTTTTTTTGTGAAAAATTCATGTTTTTATGAAAATTGTATTTTTGAGTGTATATTAGATATTTGTAGCCGCGGTAGCTCAGTGGTTAGTGCGTTGGACTGCGAGCCGAACGGTCCCCGGATGAAGCCTGGACTGGGTCTAACAACATCTTTTCATAGAAACATTTTTCTATACCGCGCTACCTCTAGGCAGTAAATGGCAAACATTCGAGAGTAAAAACATTGCCTATGAAAAGCTCTCACCCGCCGTTCGGATTCGGCAATAAACTGTAGGTCCCAACACTTTGAGTACAAATATAACATGCACAGCTCAAATGGTGAGAGAGCTCGGCCTAAGTTCTTATAGAACTGTAGTGCCAAACTATTATTAATTATTATTATTAGATATTTGAATGATTTTTGATTTTGT
The DNA here is from genome assembly GCA_951804985.1 of Dryomyza anilis. Classification (NCBI taxonomy): domain Eukaryota; kingdom Metazoa; phylum Arthropoda; class Insecta; order Diptera; family Dryomyzidae; genus Dryomyza; species Dryomyza anilis. The sequence goes on from OX638132.1 coordinate 99,530,502, forward strand.
GAAAATTTGATTTTTAATAGATAATTTAATTTTTTAGTAAACATATGATTTTGAAGGGAATAAATTTATTTTTGAATGAATATTAGATTTTTCTGCAAAAAAAGCGCTCTCCCAAACATAATTTTGCAGGCATTACATATATCTTTGGAGCTTAATGCAAACAAAGGTATTATTTCATTGCCAAACATTATTATAATAACAGCCAAACATATTTTTGTTTTCATTCAAACATATTTATGTTCAGAATGAGTAATTTTCGGCGTTCTTGCAAACATATATATGTTTGAATGTGAAAAACATTTTATTTACATGTAATTTTAATGTAGAAATAGTAAATTTAGTGCTAATATCTTCTTTATACAATATTCGTTTTTTCCCTATTTTTAATTACATTTTTTTATTTATATTATATAATTATAAACATAAACTTTTATTTTATTTTTATTACACATATTTTATTTATGCTTAATAATTTTATTTCCATCTATTGTTCTTATTTTGAGTTCAGTACTTTACGGATGAATTGAAAATTTCACAAACAGCCACTATCTGGTATTAACAGGAATTGGCGGTACTTAAACAAATTATTCCACCAAAAAGAACTTTTGAACTATATGAAAAGCATTAATGTGAGTGTTACTGAGTGCTAAAAGTAAGCAGCGTTGTTATTTAATTGTGACATCGTAATGCCAAACATACATATAAACAAAATAATGCTATTATTTTTAAATTCGTTGTCACCCAGTAACAATCACGAATAACCAAATACATATAATTCAAAGAACCTTTTATTGATGTTGGGAAATATCAAACATACATGTATTAATATCTGATGAAAAATATATATATTTGTACAGAAACATTAATATAGTAAATTCATGCAAATCCGCGATTAAAGCAATTTATGTTTAAATATCGTATAAAATTATTTCAATCTGAACAAAATAATAATACAATTCAATAATAGTGTAATTAGATATTACTCCGAGTATTTATATGATGATTTCGAATTACGTTATAATTACATTCAAGCATATTCAAACAAATCTTTTCTATCTGTGTATATAAAGAAATGTATAATTATTGAAATTAATATGAACATGATTATGTTCGACATGTGATTTCTAAACATCCGAATATTTTTTTTATTATACAAAACTTTAAATTGAAAACTTGAATGGAATTTTATTTATCGGAAATTAATATTCCTTGAAATTTTCTAATATATCGTCGTTGTAAAAGTAAAAGTAATCAACTACATTTTCAAAATGCCAATTACTCATTAACAAAAATCATTATAGGTCTGTCAATTTCTGTTCGATGAACTCAATATTTGTACCAAGTGTTAAGAAAATGTGAATCTATTAATTTGTATTTCAACTCTAAGAATACCTTATTTACTTTTCGTAATAATAACCAACAAACTCGAAATTTATGATTTTCAAAATAATATATTTGGTGACTTTTAGTTATACAACGACGATATGTTGTATTTTGCCACACTGTGCGTCACTCAAGCGCTCTCGACGTCAACGACTACAGTGATAAATTTGATTGCTTTTTATGAGGCTACGAATTCCAAATGAAGCACCTCATATCAATGTTAAGAATTCGAAGACAGGCACTGAATCGCATTAACTTTTGGCCATGATCATGAAGTGTTGAGAAAAGTTCTTGATACGTTTATTGAAATTGATGAAACTTTTGTTGTCGTCATGAAATGTAATGCTGGTAGTACTAGTAAAAGGTAAAAAAAAGTGAAAGCGTAAAATTTTTTTACTATTTTTGAAAACCTTAACACAGATTAATATCGAAATTTCATTGGGTTAAAAACCGCAAAAATCGGTTACAGTTTCAATCTCGGGTATAAAAATTATTATGAAACATGTATTAAATTATTTTTTTTAGTTATAAAATATATTGTTTTATATTCAACTAAAAATATTAAAAAGTCATTAAAAGAATTTAAAGTTTTCTATAAAAAAAACAGCTGAAAAAAATTAAATATAATTTTATATTTCACTTTTAACATGATTCACTATTTCTAGGTCAATCAGTGCAATTGACAACAACAAATAAAATTGCAAAAGCGCCAAAAAAAAAACACTTAATATATTTTTCGTTACTCAGTTACAATATAAATTTTGTAAACAAACGTGAAATAAAAATAAACTAAAAAATAATAAAAAATATCAGGAAAAAACAGCAATATATAAAATAAATAAAAATCAAAATAAACCGCTTTCAGTTTCAGTCAATAACACGCACATGATTGCGTCACAAATGAAACAGCACAGGTAGTAATAGCAGCGGCCGCAGAGTTGGCTCCAATGAACGGCATCAGACCCAGACCCAGTTTGCGACCGCGCTCAGCTGTTGCTGCGCATGCGCGCGACGCCAATCGCAACCGCTGCTGTTGGCTGCTGCCATTACAACATCTCATGACTGTGACTACAAGTCAGCTGTTGTCCGTCTGCATAGAAAAAATTACATAAAATCAACATGAACCTGTGGCAACAACAAAATCGCATAAACTACAGAAACCAAAACTAACAAAAAAAACATTTTGCTAGACTTTGATTTACGATCTCTGTGAACGGGGTTCAGTCCGTTGGTCGCAAAGTTTTGTTTGTTTTCATTATTTATAGGAAATTACTAAACATTTTGCAGCAACACGTTTTTCTATTTATTTTAGTAACACTTTTAGTATTGGTTCGATGCATAATGAGAAACACCAACAGTGTTAACCCGTTAAAAATTTAATATTTTGATTTTTTTAAAGAATAAAATTTGTAATCACAAAAAATGTTTTTCATGACTTAAAATATTACTGTGTTAAAAAAAACCTTTAAAATAAATATGTAATTGATTAACGTCTTAAAGCAGGTGCATTTATTTTTACTACATTGATGTAGTTATTTTTGTATTAAAAATAACTACACTTCTGTACAAAATTTACCAATAATAATAATAGTTTGACGCTACAGTCCTGTATAGAACTTCGGCCGAGCTCTCTCACCATTTTGAGCTGTGCGTGTTATATTTGTACTCAAGGTAGTGGGACCTACAGTTTATTGCCGAATCCGAACGGCGGCTGAGAGCTTTTCATAGGCAATGTTTTACACTCGTAGGTTTGCCATTTACTGACGAGAGGTAACGCGGTATAGAAAAATGTTTCTATGAAAAGATGTTGGTATCCCCAGTCCAGGCTTGAAACGGGGACCTTTCGGCTCGCAGTCCAACGCACTAACCACTGAGCTACCGCGGCTACTCTATTTTGTAATTAAATTTTGTAATCTATTTTTGTATCTATTTTGTAATTAAATATTTGTATTAAAAAAAAAACTACATTTTATATATATTTATACGTCAAGTAGTATAATTACTACATTTACATTTATTTTGACTACATTATGTATTTATTCAAAATTTTATAAAAACACTACATCTCCATTTATTTTTCTACATTCTCTATCCATTGCACTTCATGCAAAATAAGAAATTATAACTAAATTTGCATTTAATTTCACTACATTCTGTATTCAAAATTTCCTAAAAAAAAATTTATTATATACTCGAATTATTGAACTTCATTATATATGTAAAAAAATACTACATATGCATTTTTTACAGCATTCTGTATTTTTGTTAAATAAAAAAAAATGTAATCTCTAAAACAAATTTTTATACATAGTTGGGAAAGTTTTTATAACAAATATATTTTCCTGCTGACGAAGAAGAAAGCCCAACAAAATATGCAACATTTATCATCATCTGTCCTGACGACTCAAATAAATCAAAAGGGTTTCGCTTGTACAATATATGAATAAATATGAATCAAAAATAAATAAATGCAAAAATGTATTCCTTTGTTTTTGATTTTTAGTGCGTTTCTTTTAGTTGCTTGAGTTTGCTTGGGTTTCGTTTGTATCTGTCAGATTCACTGTACGTCCGCTGTACGGGCTTCAAAAAAATTAAAAACTACAGAAAACAAAAAGTTACAATATGTAGCAAACGATATTTTAGTACATTATGTAGTAAAATCAAGTAAAATAAAATAAAAACACTTAAAAAAGAAAAAAACGAGTTTCTAGTACATTCTGTAGTAAAATAATAAAAATTCACTTAAAAAGCAAGTGAATGATCTCAATGCTGATCTCAAAGGGATCCGCATGAAATTCTAAATACTAAGTCCCCAAACACATCAGACTTAAGGTTTTGAATAATTTACATTTTTTTGTGTAATTTGTTCATAATATTTATGAATATAATGATTAATATGATGAATATTGTTGAACTAGTATTTTTTTTAAATAAATTAAATGATGGACATTTTTTACGAATTTAAAAAAAAACAGTTTTAAGAAAATAATTAAAAAAAAGTCTTTAAAAATATATTGTCCGTAAGAAATGTATTCTAAAAAAAAATTATCCGATAAAATTTTTTTTCGAAAAAAAAAATCAGACAAATTTTGTTTCGAAAAAAATTGTCCAAAAAACAATAATTTTCTTTGAAATAAAATTTTTCGAAAATATCATTTTAATTCTCTGATTATTTTATGGGAGAATTAAATCAATTAATTAATCATTGAATCAATAATACAAACTTTACTAACCATAAATCACTTTCTTCTTTATCGCTACATCCTAAATTGTAAAAATAATCCATAAATAATAAATGTTCGTGTTTAGATCTGCATATCTGTTTGGGTGTCGGTTGTATCTGTTCAGATTCGCAGTACGTCCGCTTTCTTCAATATATAGTAACCGCGTTTCTAATACATTATGTAGTAAAATAAAGTCAAATAAATACAAATTTACTTAAAAATAAGTAAAAATGTATTGAAATATTTGCTTTCATTCGTATATTTAAATTAGTTTTGACCATTTAAAGAAAAATTACGTGCACATTTTTTTTTTTTTTTTGGAAAACTGTTTTTGTTAATACGAAAAATTATGACTATAAAATTGATTGCAATTTGCTCAAAAATGTTAAATAATAGAAAAAAAATCATCACTCCAAATTTATATTGAGTTGTTACATAATATAGTCATAGGTAAATTTTTTCTAGTTTCCTTATTATCTACAATTACAAGTTTTATTCATACAATCATTAAGACTATCATCATCATCATTAAGTCTATCATAAACATTTCATATTCTGGATTTGGCAAAACCAATTTTAATATTACAAAAATAGTAGCATATATTAATTATTATAGTAATTATTATAGCCTTATAATTTTCAACATTCTATCAAAACATCTCATATACAAATTAAAAATTGCCACAATTAATATTTTTCACATACTATTAGAATCATTATGCGTGAAATAAGTTTTTGTCCACAGTTAAATTTACTACAAACATGCAACACAGCGTCGTCGTCACCATCATCGTTGTCCCTTCATTAATCGAGCTCCCAAATGCAATTAAAATATAATCATCACAAATTGCGGAAAACATATAATTACCATTACTTATGCACTTCATAGATTGTGCTAAATATTAAATATAATTAAAATTGCATAATGCGCATACAATTTATTAGTTTATGGCAATTATTTTTGCTTACCAAATATGTTTTGAATTTATGACTGGCTGCTGCTGTGCGTTGACAGGAAATTTGTAGACTTTAGTTTTATAATATAAAAAAAAATGCTATGCAATACTTTGGAATTTTAAATTATGGCAATTTATTTGAAATTTTTTAAAAATATTTTAAATTTTTCATAAATTTTAACTTCACTTTTTTGCAATTCACTTTTAATAGCACTGTGTCGTTTTAGTCACTTATTTCAGTTTTTCGATTTACTTAACCAGCACCAACGAGTTTCAATGGCTCGTTTTGTGCTTGCGACTCTTTCTCAAGTGTTTTAACGACCCAACGACCGACTGACCAACCGTCCGTCTGACAGAGACTTTGCTCAATACAAGTTTCGCAAACGTAGCTGCTGCTGCTGCGCATGCGCACTTCCAATCAACGCGAAGGTTCAAACAGTTCTGTTTTACAACGTTGCTGCTGCTGCCAAAACAGTTACCGTGCCGTGCCCGCAGAGCTTTTGCGCACAAAGCTTGTATGCGAAAGACGCTGTGACTCGAAATAGCAGAGCTTTGGATTGTATTAAGTAATTATTTTATTAAAGTGTGTTTATTTGTGAAGAATAAGTATAATTAAATTTTGTAAAATCCATATTAATTTTTGAAGAATAATTAAAAACTAGAAATAAATCTATTCTCGAATTTCACATAAATTATCTTCCTTGGACATTATATATGGCAGAGTCGAGACACTTTAGAAACATTTCTTCAAAAGGCTTCAAGTACACAAATGTGGAGTTCGTATGAAAAATTAAAAATATTTCCGAAAAATGTCAGAAATTAGGTTCAGTTTAATATTAAATCAATAAGGAAGGTTAGGTCACATGGGAAATTTTGAAGTTGGGAAATTGTAATAGTTTGTGTGATGCAGTTAGTAAGAATTACAAAATGTTATAGTTGGTTTAAGACGACTATAAATGGGGTGGTACCATTTAAAGTGGTGCATATGAATCCGGAAAAAAACTACAAACTCTAAATCGCTAAAGAATTTCCATACATTTAATGCCCATATGTTAAATGGGTAGGTGTACCGAATGTCGATTTTTTTTGTAAAAAACCACAAATTAGTTCGTGGAAAAGTATTACTTTATATATATGAGCATAAATTGAATATATATTTAACCAAAAAGGTCTCTTAAACCAGTATAAAGTAGAATGTGGCTTTAAGTTGTATATGAGGTATTTGAACATGCGTGTTCGGTGCGGTTCACAGGTCATAATAGACCGATCAAGGCCATTTTCTTGATCAGAAAGCGTACGTATATAAATTAGTAGTTTTTCAGTGCGTTTCTTTTAGTTGCTTGAGTTTGCTTGGGTATCGTTTGTATCTGTCAGATTCACTGTACGTCCGCTGTATGTGCAGCATACGGGCTTCAAAAAAATTAAAAACTACAGAAAACAAAAAGTTACTACAATTGCATCAATATGTAGCAAACGAGATTTTAATACATTATGTAGTAAAATCAAGCAAAATAAAAAAAAAACACTTAAAAAAGAAATAACGAGTTTCTAGTACATTCTGTAGTAAAATAAAGTAAAATAATAAAAATTCACTTAAAAAGCAAGTGAATGATCTCAATGCTGATCTCAAAGGGATCCGCATGAAATTCTAAATACAAAGTCCCCAAACACATCAGACTTAAGGTTTTGAATAATTTACATTTTTTGTGTAATTTGTTAGTAGTTTTTATAGTTTTCCTGTAATTGTGATTTTAACAGATGAACAGACCTACAGTCGCTAAATCGACTCAGGAGGTTATGCAGATCAAGAATATGCCGTCACTATCATGCCAAAGGGGCGAATGTGTAATTTTTGACATTTGCGTTTTTTTTACATTTTTTAATGTAGTTTTTCCTCAAGAATACTGTGCCAAAATCCTGTGTGGTTTTGTTGATTATTTCTAGCCACAAAAGACAAAACCAAAAGGGCGAATTCGTAAAATTGAAAACGTTGTCATGCCAAAAGAGCGAATCTTTTCGTTTATTTGCCATAATTTTTGATTGATATAAGATAAAATGGTGGTGTAAAGGCGTTAATTGTTTATTTTTAAAAGAACCTTTCGATCATCATCATTTTCATGAAAAATGTATGGAAACATATTTTTAAAAAATGATGTCAATCGATAGGTGCTATGAAAACAAACAATAAATGCCTTTACTTCACTATTTTATCTTGCACCAATAAAGAGTTACCTATAGCAAAAAAAATGAAAAATTTGAAAATATTTTCATGCCAAAAGGGCAAATTTTTTTTTATACCCTACACTAAGAATGAAAGGGTGTATTCAGTTTGGTACGCCGTTTGTAACACCCTGAAGAAAGCATCTCCGGTATGGAAAAGTATATATATTCTTGATTAGCATGACCTCCTGAGTCGATTTAACGATGTCCGTAACAGCGACGATATATACTTTTCCATACCGGATATGCTTCCTTCTAGGTGTTACTAAACTGAATATACCCTTTAACCCTTTTGTATGCTATAACAATATTTCTAACTAACATCAAAGTTCAATAAAAACTAAACCTGGTGTCCTAAGAAAAATCGAGTTTTAATCTGACAAAATTTTGTAAAATTCTCAAAAAAACAACAACATTTTTGAATATTTTTAATACTGGCATTAATAAAATAACCAGTTTCCGTTCACAATCACTAGACAAATTTTTTCTTAACACGGTATAAATGATTAAATTTACCTTTGAAATTTAAATCTATAAAATGTAACAATTGACCCCAATAAAATAATACCAAATAAAATAACACTAATTAAATCTCATCGCTATAACGACGATTTGTCGGTTCGATATCGCCAAAATTCTACGGCGTCTCGCAACATTTTTGTTGCGACATGGACAATCTATTTTCCAGTATCCCAATCTGTTATGCCACGGAGCACTTCGATGATAGAAGTTTTCTCAAACTAACATCGATAAAAAGTGTTTGTACAATAATATTGTATTACAATCCAGTATGCCATTCGTTTCGATATCGTTACGAGATCAATGCGAGAAGAAGGAGAATTCTTCACGCATTGATCTCATAATGATTTCGAAATGGCTGACATACTGAGTATCGATACGTTCGAACCTTCTGTCGGAGTTTTTTCTGTATTGATTTTTTTTTAAATCGGAAAGTACAGAAAATGATGAAATTTCGAGATTGCTTCTTAAAGTATTGTGATTTTGATGCGATAAATGTCATGTCTTGTAAATAAAGTGAATGCACGAGAAATTTAAAAATATAGAATCGATAAAGCAACGAGATCAAACTTTTTTTGTCGAAATTTTTAGAGAAAGATCCGAGACATGGCAGCCTGGAAACAAACGATATTTAAACATTTTTCACATCGATATATCAATGTTTTTCGAATCAATCTGGACAGATTGCGATATGTCGCATCGATCTATTCCTGCAATTTAGTACGTTTTGGCGTGCGATAGTATACCGAAATCTGATTCGATATTGTATTAATTCGGCGACATATCGTATAGTTCACTCATCAATATCGAAACGAATGAAAGACTGGGATGCTATGTCTTGCAGCTCTTCGATGATCGAAGTTTTTTCGAACTAACATCTATACAAAATTTCGAAATCATTTTTCATACCAAAAACTTTTATGACACGATATTTTAACATTTTTCACACCTATACAGTAATATTTATCGAATCAATCTCGATATTATTCCACTATTAGATGCGATATCGATCCAGAATCGTTTTACTCTCGTTGCAAAAAACTTGCGATATGTTCTATCGATTTATTCGTGAAATTTAATATATTTTGGCGTGCGATATTAGACTGAAATCTGATTCGATATCGTACGAAATCTCTTTAATCTCACATCAATATCGAACAAATGAAAAACTGAGTGGCTACACATTTTTTAAACATGTTCACAAAAAAATTCAGTTTTTAGTTTTATTTTATATAATTTTTTCGACAGGAATTTTTAAGTACTCCATTAAAAATGATTTTGCTTGAAAGTAATAATTACCAATTAATGGTATTTTCAGTAATTTAAAAATTACGATTAATCGAATAATGATTAATCGTTATAGCGATTATACAGAATTTCCGATAAAACGATTAATCGCACAGACCTATTACTTAAATCTACAGTTTAAAAGAACGGGAAGGCGTGGTGTGGAAAAGTATATTTATATTCATTATCACGTATCAGTATCACCTCCGACGGTCCGTCTGTATGTGTTTTGAAATCACGATTACAGATAAATAGGAAGAGCTACAGGAATGAAAATCGAAGTTTATTTTACTTGTATACCTGGACTACCTGGTATTAAAAATGGTTGTGATCGGTTTACTTGGATATGTGGTTTTCCCTCTTTTGCACATATTTCTCATATAACACTAGACATTTTAAGAGTTATCTTTTAACTGGCAAAAGAGAAATATCGACTTATTTTTTTGTAGCCGCGGTAGCTCAGTGGTTATTGCGTTGAACTGCGAGCCGAAAGGTCCCCGGTTCAAGCCTGGACTGGGGCTAACAACATCTTTTCATAGAAACATTTTTCTATAACGCGCTACCTCTCGGCAGTAAATGGCAAACCTACGAGAGTAAAACATTGCCTATGAAAAGCTCTCATCCGCCGTTCGGATTCGGCAATAAACTGTAGGTCCCACCACTTTGAGTACAAATATAACACGCACAGCTCAAAATGGTTGAGAGAGCTCGGCCGAAGTCCTATACAGGACTTTAGCGCCAAACTATTATTATTCTTATTTTTATGTACTTCTTAAATATTTTATCGCAACTTATTGATTTACAAGTCTAATCATTAATGAGTATTATAATATTTTTAACAATTTTATTTAAAGCCTACTTTCACAACATTTAAACCCCACTTTAAATTTCAATATACGTTATTTTCAACACATGCGAACAAGCAACTATTAATAATGCAGTTTCGCATATTTTTACAAGGCCCCTGCACTTCTCTAATGCATTTTAGTTAATTAGCAAAAATAAGTTGTCTGAAATTCTAGAAAATAACAACAAAACTACCTATGAAGCCTTTCAACAGAGTCATCAGTGGCAACAACAACAACAACAACGATAACAATTGAGAGGTTTTTGAAGTACACACGGTCATGTTGGTCATTCACCGCAACGCAATACGACCGACTCATTAAATGTGGGCAGAGCACTACTGAAAACCATGCAAACTACCGGACTTTATTTTATTTTATTTTCTATATAAGTTATTGATTGGTTTTGCTGACTTTAATTAAGTTAAAGCACTTGAAGGCCTAATTGCGCTCGAGTTACCACCAACAAAGACCGACTACATTAAAAACTATAATTTTTATAACAATTGTTTGAAATCATTTGAAATGCTTAGGCGTCGATGTCAATAACCATAATCATTGCCAAAAACGGAAGTTGCGCTGAACGATTCAAAATCTAAAATCATCTATCTTGATGATGTTATTTACGGGCGCTAAAATTATTTCAATCAAATAAACTGGTTATTTTTTTTAAATGTTTTGTAAGGTGTTTGGAGAATGTACAAGTTTTAGTTCAGTCTGAGTGATTTTTATTAGCATGGTATAGAGTTCTGTGCTTGTGGCTTATAAGTTATAATAGTGCTAAGTTATTTTATTAAACTATAAATATAAAATAAAAAAAGCTATCATGTCAGTCATTCGATATAAATCTGTCGACACATAGATACTTAACTAAAGCCGGTGCGAGTTCAAAGAATTGAATGCGGCAAGATAATCAGTTTTTGTGGCACTTTCTTAATGTTTTTGAAGTGTTTTATACATCTGGAAGTCGAAATGTTATCGTACTTGATGATCTCTTTATATCACAAAAATATTTCTACATTATAGCAAAATCAGATAAACTATTGCAAAATGTTGCTGAAATATGTCATTCGAAGTATAGTTGAATCATTGAGTAGAAAAAAGTATACATTTAATTATCACTTACTTTTTTATCTGATGGAATCGTAAAATATTCTTTTATTTAAGTCTGAAGCATAATATAAAATGTATACTCTGAAAATCGTATAGTTTCTATATAGTTTTTCCTGCACACCAATAGGTCCATGAATTGAAACTTATCCTGATATTTGTTCGTGATATTAGTTTTTTAATAGTGTTCTTTATACGAATTTTTGTCGCAATAATTGAAAATATAATAATTTTTGTCATTTTACAAATGATTTTTAACATAAAAAGAATTTTAATTTATAAAAAGAAATTTTTTGACACTAATTTATGGGACAGAAGTAAATTCTAGATCGCCGTAAATACAGTTCTTAACAAAATTTTACCCTAAGCATAAATGGACTACGAATAGATTTCAGTTTGAAAATGGACAAGATTGCTCCATTTCCACGCCCACCCATCATATAATTGAAATAGTAAAATTACTATAACATATGTTTGGAATGAGATATTTGGTTTAAAATTGGTATTTAGATACATACTATAAATGCACATAACCATTCTTAATATAGGCGTGATTAGCCAACTGCCAAGCCTATCATGCTCATTAAAATATATAAATTGACCGTCGTAAGAGATATTCTGATAATATTAGGTACTGTGGTACATATCACAATTTTTAACTACCATACCAGTTTTGTCAACTGTAATGACAACAAAGGCAAAACTGATATATTATAATAACAAAATCTAGTAAAATTATTTCGTCGTTGTAGAATTAAAATGCACTAAATACATTTTTAAACTTAATTTTCGAGTTTGTTGATTAATATTATAAAAAGTAATTGATGCATTTTTAAAGTTGAACAAACTACTAAATTGGCAGATTTATAAAGATTTTTGTAAATGAATATTTATCATTTTGAAAATGTATATGGTGATTTTTCGTACTACAACGACGATTTTCATATACTTCTCATCACTTAGGGCCGTTTTCACCATCTTCGGTTAAGCACTAACTGCCACTTTAACCCAGAGTTACCAATGGAATATATGGAATTGAAACACTTAACTGGACATTGTGAAAACGGCCCTTAAAAAGATTTTTGTAAATGAATATTTATCATTTTGAAAATGTATATGGTGAATTTTCGTACTACAACGACGATTTTACAATTTTCATATACTTCTCATCAATTAGGGCCATTTTCACCATCTTCGGTTAAGCACTAACTGCCACTTTAACTCAGAGTTACCAATAGAATATATGGAATTGAAACACTTAACTGGACATTGTGAAAACGGCCATTATAAAGATTTTAGTAAATGAATATTTAGCATTTTGAAAACGATTTTACGATTTCGTATACTTCTCATCACTTAAACTCATTTTAAATGACGTGTGGCAAACTAATGCAAGTATGTTTAACACCCTTAGATGTCAGATTGAATAAGATTGAATAAGCTTTTTTATCTATGTCTGCTTTTGTATAAAAATATGTAATTTTTGTTTTATATTTTTACCAAATAATCAGGAAAAACAGGAATAGACATCTGAAATTTTTGATAAACAAGATGATAGTTCTCTCAATTCCCAATAATATAGAACTAACATTCTGTATGTGGAGTATATATTGAAAGAGAAAGACAGTTTTAATGTAAACCATTTTTATTTTTTAAAAGGCACTTGTTTTAATTTTTTGACTTTAAGCAAACCTACAGAACGATTTTTTCACTAGGGTGTATCATTTTTTGTTTGTTTTCTAGGTTCTCATAAATTAAACATAAAATGACACATTTTTCAATTTTAATTTCTGATTTTCCGCGAGCTAGACTTAGCTTCTATCCCAAGTGCAGTGTCAAATTTTAATAAACTTTGCTATTAAACAGTAATTAATATTGAATATGATTTGTATGAAATTGCTTTTCCATATTAATCAAATTTCATTTTGGACAGATTTTTCTTTACCTAACTATATGTCATACAATTTTGAAAAAAAGGAAACAATTTTACTGATATTTATTATAATCCTATATATGTAAAATAAAAACTACCAGATACAAAATGTTTATGATTTTTTAGAAACATTTCGAGTATCCGTGTGACAGGTTATTAAATTTTAATGAATTTTAAATGATCAAAAAATATATTAATTACTGTACCTATTATTTATTGCATACAAAATATCTCCTTCGAAGTACATTTTGCTGTTTCTATTGCAATAATATGGATAACTACGTAGCAAAATCATGGTCTCTGTATATTCTTCAGTTCTTCTTCAACCACTCTTTCGTTCTTAAACAGCACAATGAGCGCGGCTTAACATTACCAAGCATGGCTTGTGCATTGTTTATGTGGCGGTGCATGTTATGTTTCTGTTCGTGTGCACACAATGTGCTCTATAATTCTCAACTGCTTTTAGTGCTGCCCTGAATAAGAGCTGCTTGCTGTGCGACAAAAAGCATACTTACCTGGCGTAGAGGTTAACCGTGATCACAAAGGCGGTTCCTCCGGAGCGAGGCTTGATCATTGCACTTCGATCGAGTTGACCTCTGCGATTATTCCTAATGTGAATAACTCGTGCGTGAAATTTTTGTTAGCCGGGAATGGCGTTCGCGCCGTCCCGACATTCTTGAATGCATTACAATTTTATTCGTATTCAAATATTAGAGACTAGAAAATATATGATTATGGAATATTTGTGGCACACAAATAATAGCAGCAGAGTCATCACTGATTATCTGAAATTCTTTATTTTAACATTTTTAAATATTAAATTATAATGTGGATTACCTTTTAAATTTTCATACTTCTAAAATTCTATAAAACATTTTACTACTTATGGGGAACAAGATATTTAAATTTCTTTTCAATTATAATCGTAAATTACAAATGAAATTAAATAATCTGGAGAAAATTCAAATTTCAAAAAAAAAATCTTCATTTTACAAAATGCTTATATGCCAATTAACATTATTTTTGGAATTATGATAAGATATTATTATATATTAGTTACTAATTGTGGCCCAAAAAATACAATGATTGCCCGAAACATTAATATGATTAAAAATAATGGAGCATACCAAAGCTTTGGATTTGTAATTATGTAAAAAATAAATTAAAATGAAATGCTGATTGTTGAGAAAAATATTTAGTTATTTATCAAAATGACGAAGAAAATTATGAAATGAATAGGTAACGCTGAAAGGTTTTTTTTTAATTTTCTGGAAGTGGCCCAACAGTTAATTATAATATTTCGTTGGCAAGTAATATCGAAGAAGCGCCGCAGACGAAATTTTTTTATAAAATATTAAATTTTTTATTTTTTAAAACATAAATACAAAAGTATTATTCGTGTATAAAATGAACTCAGTTGTTAAAACTAAAAAGGGTCCTGAGGTTACTGGGGTTATCGGATCATGAACATAATAACATATTAATCGTGAGATCAATATCTTTCATTTCAGTACCTACAGGTTCATAAAGGTAGGTGTATAAAGTTTAGATTTATCTGGGGTACCACAAGTTCGACCGAGCCCCAATTTAGTCTCGGACCCAAACATGGGGGATTGTTTGAAGAAAAAATATTTCACTTCATCCGGTTATCTAAAGTTCAGCCAATTTGTTTGTTTGTTTGTTTGGAGATTTTTTGGTAGGAGTAAAGACTTTTTTTACATATATATATCAAAAATAATAATTAATTTTGGTTTTAATAAATATGTATCTAAAATAAAAATTATATTTGAATTTTGAAAGTATTTATCAAAAATAATTAATTTTGAGTTTAATAATATTAATCAAACTTTTATTTATACTTCTCAAATATAATTATTAAAAAATACTTTAAAATTTAACAGTCCTATAATGAAAATAAGATAATAAATTAAAAATGTTAATCGAATGTTATCTAATGGTACCATTTGTTTTACAGTGTCATCATTTCTTACAATGACTTTTTACATATAAATTTGAAAAAATTAATTATTTTTGGTCTCTGATTTTAGGAAGGTGTACCCTTTGGAAACAAAATTCAATTTGTGTATTATATTAAAGGTGATCAATACCGACATCTCGTTGGAAAAATACTTCAGATATACACAATGTATTTTAATGATTATTTTCACTAAACAGCATATTTCGAAAACCAAAAATATTTGAATTTGATTTTTTTTTTAAGTATAACATTTGTACCAATTGTTTTATATTTAACCTAGATTTTTGTACCATTTATTCAAAAGGTAATAGTTACTTCACCAATTATTAAATTAATTTACAACAGTTTTTTTTTAATTTCAAAAATACTAAAAACGTAAAAATCGGATTATAAATCGTCGTTATAGAACTAAAAGTCATCAAATAAATTTTGTTTCAATATCGATTTTTTTTTGTTAATAACTTCTTCAATTATAATTTGAAACAATCATAACCTTTTAGCGCAGTACCGATTGGACATATTTAAAAACTATATTTTGTGAATATTTGATTTTAAATTATGAAAAATACACCAACACATCTAAAAATATGAATTGTCGAACTTTTATCAAACTATCAAAAATGGTATTTAGACTTATAGTTGTACAACGAAGATATACAAAAAATATGTATATTTTTTAAAAACTAAAAATTGTCTATGGATATGCGCCTATAATGTTTAAATTCGATTTAATATTGATACCCCGAGACAAAATTTATGTCATTTTTCAGGAATATTTCCGGCCAACACACAGATAAATGGAATATTTTGGGAAGTGTATAGCAGGTTGTAAAATTTTGTGGAATTTTAATGACAGATTCACCGCATATTTTGGGATCGGGCAGACAGCTCGTGATACAAACTCCGCCTATCTATTTTGAAAATATGTCGAAAAAATGTTTCTAAATTGTCTAAACTGCCTAAAATTTTTGTCTTGAGACATTTTGATATAGATCTCAAAACACTTCAAACTCGAATTGTGTAATCTTCAGAATCTTTGCCAAAATACAATGGCGCATATTCGTAGACAATTTAAAGTCAACTTTAAAATAAAAGTTACCCGATATTTTGGGCAATTTTAATTTAATGTCAAAAAGTTTTTTTTTAAGTCGTAAAATTAAAAAAAAATCGAACAATTAAAAAGGTAATTTACAGAATATTAGTAATCTGGAAATAGTTAGTTATTTTTACACAAGGCGCAATGTAGAGAGAAAAGCTCAAAAAGGCGTAAACTATTCAAATAACAATCAAAATTAAAACAGCGCATAACTTACAGTATTTTATCGTCTTTACAAGCGCAAAATTATCAAAACAAACCAAAAATGAATATGACGCATATTTACTCTGTAAATTAATTGTTGCGCCTTTCTGTATATTTTGCGCCCTTCTAAGGAGGCGCAAACAATTTGTAAATAAGGCGCATTTGAAATTTTATACTTTTTAGAAAATTTTGCGCCTTTCTGTATATTTTTCGCCCTTCTAAGGAGGCGCAAACAATTTGTAAATAAGGCGCATTTGAAATTTTATACTTTTTAGAAAATTTTGCGCCTATCTGTATATTTTGCGCCATTCTATAGAGGCGCAAACATTTTGTAAAAAAGACGCATTTGCAATTTTATGCTTTTTTGAAAATTTTGCGACTTTCTCTATAATTTGCGCCCTTCTATAGAGGCGCAAAAATTTTGTAAATTAGGCGCATTTGCAATTTTATGATTTTTAGAAAATTTTGCGCCTTTCTGTATATTTTGCGCCCTTCTGTAGAGGTGCAAAATTTGCAATTTTATGATTTTTTGGAAATTTTTCGCCTTTCTCTATAGTTTCCGCTCATTTAAAAAGGCGCAAAATTCTGAATATTAGGCGCATTTTTTTCATATTGTGTTTTTTTGAAAATTTGTTAGAAAAATTCATAAGTGCGCCTTTTTTTGGGGGGGCGATCGCCCCCATCGCTCCCCCCCTGGATCCACACTTGTCGTGATCCTGATATACGAATTCATTTTGTGTCAAATTTTGATACTGTTCCTTCTTATAGTTGCTGAGATACAAGCAAAAAACCTAAAAACAAAAAAAAAACTTTCGGAAAAAATTTTAACAAAAACGTTTTCCAGGCATTTATTTTATTTAAGTTTTTCATAAATTTGCAAATATAACTATATTTTTAAAAATTATTTTTGGAATCAGTTTTAAAACTTAAAAATGCTCTCCTGAAATGTTCAAAAAATAGACTTATGCTTTTATTTCATATTGCCACAGATATATAAAAAAAATTTCGAATTTAAAATTTAAATCTGATTTTAAAGCTTTTAGAATTTTAAAAACACTAGACTTGAAATTATCTATGAATATAGGACAATGGCTCAAAGTTATTTGCATTCAAATAAATAAAAATCCTGAATACGAGAGAGATTCGACTGATAAAAGTAATGAACTACCATACTATTTCTCTCACGTATTATTGCTTCGAACATGTTACACGATTTCCACAATAATAAAAACATGATGCTCTCTAATATGATATTAATCTGGTTTTCGAGCTGCATGCACGTTTAGCTCAAACGTCAGTTACTTTAAAACCAACTCAATATCAAGTCACTCCAGATGTTGTAACTACAAAAATCAATCAAAACAAATGGTGATGACAAAAGTACTCAAATACCGTCATATACAAAAGTTGAACAGTGCGAACATATTGAACAGCATCCGCATTGAAACATAATTGAATGTGAACGTCAATGTGAAATAAAACCGAAAATGATCGTGATTCAACACAAATAAATAATAATATTTCAGTTTCAATGAAAACCCCCTGATGCTTTGGAAGTGAATGGTG
The DNA here is from genome assembly GCA_951804985.1 of Dryomyza anilis. Taxonomy (NCBI): domain Eukaryota; kingdom Metazoa; phylum Arthropoda; class Insecta; order Diptera; family Dryomyzidae; genus Dryomyza; species Dryomyza anilis. The sequence continues at coordinate 99,548,823 of OX638132.1, forward strand.
AACGCATGGCTTGACGAAATTCCGAACAGTCAGTGCGATATAAGCAAAGAATACGGAGTGAAAAATTAACAAATACAATAAATAGCGACTAGAGTGAAATAAATTATTTCTAGACACTTTTCTTCTGAAATAAAATAAAAATAAAGAACATTATTTTAAAAAAATATATATAAAAATATAAAATTATATTAAAATAAAATTAAACTATATACTAAACAATGAATAATAAAAAAAATATTGCATAACTGCTAAAAATAATATAATATATATATAATTATATAAAAGTTTAATTTTATTAAAAACAAAGAAAAAAGTTCCTTAAAATGCATCAAATTCTAAATGGAAAATCTATAAATACCGAAAAGTTTTCATATAACACAGAATACGCCACAAGTAGTCGAAAAAGAAGCACTGCTAAAAATGATTTTATTAATATCACAAATTCAAAATCATCAACAAATACTACAGATGACGATCATTATAATCCAACTGTGCGACTATTGAATATCAAGAAATCCTCAAATGGCGCGTGCGGTTTTCATTTGACGCGCAGTAAATGGGATCCATATCCCTGGGTCGGTTTAGGAAATACATTACTTTTTAAATCATTTTTTGAAAGTTTTGTTTGCATTTTAATGTCATAATAATTTTGGAATTTGTTAATTTTATGTTTGTCAAAATTCTTTAATTGTTTAAAAGTTTAATATTTAAGATTTTAAAAATTATAAATTTTAACTGGAGTTTAGTTATGGTTCAATGTACAATTTTAAGAACAACCTGGATTTTGACTATTGCTAAAGGTCACAATCTTTAAAAACATTTTCCCAACGCCCAGTTTAGTGTGTTTATTTTAGTATATTCAATGGGTAACAAACAGTTAAAGTGTCAGTTAATGCTAAACTGACGTTAAATAGTTAATAAAAATTACTAATTTTGTATAACAAATCAAATTTTCGTTTATTGACATCGTTACACCTTCCGTAATGCTTTCCAAGATACTCATCACAATATTTCCATTTATTTGTTTAACCAGGTTAGTGGCGTAGATGCAGCTACACCTGCTGAACGTTGCGGCCTCAAGGCTGGTGACTGCGTTTTAGAGGTCAGTGAGTATTACTAAATATTTGGTTTGGTTTTCATTAATTTTATGATATTCAGTATTCACTCAGTTTACATTTCTACTTTTACTAACTACACGCAATATATTTCATTCATTCGAGTATCAACAATTCTTTTTTACATTTGTTTAACTCATTACGTTGTCATTTGATGGTATATGGGAGAAATGATATATGGGAAAATAAAAAATATTCATAAATATATGTGAGAAATATTTGTGTGAAATTGTTCGAAAAAAAATATGTATTGAATTTACATACAAAGCTTTTTTCTTTAAAATTATTATGGGAGTATTTATTTAGAATTGGAATGATTATGTTTTATAATTAAACATTTATGGCGTACTGGTCTCGTAATTTGATTATTGTATTACTGAAAATTTTCGTAATTTATTTTTAATATTGTTTTTTACAAACAAAACTGCAATATTTTACTCACAACAGAATACAAAAGCCATATACTTAAAAAATTGCTTTACAATTTTAATAGATAACACTACTCGAACGAAAAAAATGTTTCCATGAACATACCATATATATATCAATTCTATAAAATTCGCTGTTTCTGCTTATTACTGCATACTCATTTTTTTCTATTACCTAACATTTGTATAAAAACTGCTGAAAACTTTAAGGGCCTTTTCAGGCACTTTTCAGAATAAAATAGTACAGACCCTTAACCAACTAGTTTTCAAAAAATCTGTAAACGCAGTTTTTCTTTAAATTCTCAAGACTTATTACAATTTATTGACAAATATGCCGATAGGTTTTTAAGATATTTGAATCTAAACTGGAAAAATATTGATTTTTTTAGAATATTTGTTGACGAATTTTTTATCATTTTAGATCTAATGATAAATCATAAAATGTTTTATAGTTATGCAGTGCATAGTCCAAACTAGAGATGGGCGCGTGCTGTGCCTTTTTCGTGTCACGCCCGAAAATCTGAGTTCGTGCGTGCAAATCTCCGTGCATGCTAGTTGTTGTCCTGCCCGTGCATGTCCGTGCCTCTAAAATCAGACACGCGCCCACTAATGATTTTTTTTTAGTTTCTACTCCAATTTATCGTCTACTCCAACCCTTGTTATGAATGGCCAGACCTTCACTGACCCGGTTCATAAAGCTAATCTGTTGGCAGAATTATTTGCAAATAATTCAACGCTCCCATTTAGCAATCAACCACTGCCCGTAGTTGAATTTGTTTCTTCTGCAATGCCGGAGATACATTTTCGAACTCGGGCAGTTAAAAAGGTTTTAGCAAATCTCAATATTAACAAAGCCTCCGGGCCAGATGGCATATCTCCCCATGTGCGTCAACGCTGGTTGCGTAACCTTTTCAACACCTCCTACATGACAGGAATTTTTCCATCTTGTTGTAAGGTTGCCAATGTCCAGCCAGTTCCGAAAAAGGGTGAGGCTACGAACCCTGCTAATTACCGACCAATTGCAATATGCTCTGCGCTCTCCAAGGTAATGGAAAGCGTAATAAACTACCACCTTTTGAATTATCTGGAGCGAAACGAATTACTTAGTGACCGGCAATACAGTTTCCGTAGGACCAGATCCACCGGTGACTTGATGGCGGTCCTCTCCGAAAAGTGGAATAACTGTATTCACCTTTTCGGGGAGAGTAAGGTGGTTGCTCTTGATATTTCCAGGGCTTTTGAATGAGTGTGGCATGAAGCCCTGGTATCAAAACTTATTGCATATGGCGTCGGTAATTCTTTTACTCGATGTATATCAAGTTTTTTCCAGGGTCGTTCAATACAAGTTGCGATGGATGGTGTTTTCTCTTGACGTTCTGGGCATATCAATTCAATGTGACCTCAGTTGGAATGATCACATATTTGATGTGTCGAAAGAAGCAGCCAAGTGCCTCGATTTTTTAAAACGGTGTAAGACATACTTCACTCCTGCTGACTTGCGCACTGTCTACACCACCTATAGTCGGCCCAAGATGGAATACAATTCGCACATATGGGCAGGGGCTTCAAAATCTTCATTGGAGTTCCTGGATCGAATCCAACAACGTGCAATATATTTAATAGGGGATGAAAATATTTCATCCTCTATTGGTTCTCTTGAGCACCGAAGGACCGTAGGGTGTGTAAGCCTGTTTTTTAGGTATTACAGTGGTAGGTGTTCGAGGGAAATACTAGGCCTGATTCCACCAGGTCGTTTATTCTCTCGTTCTACTCGGGCATCGAACCAAGCCCACCCCTTCGTAGTCCACTCGGTTCTCAACAGAACCACGCATTACAGAGATAATTCGTTCTTCAGTTTCACGATACGTTTCTAGAACAATCTCCCTGCGTTTGTTTTTCCCGACATTTTTAATATTGGGAAATTTAAAGCAATCATTCTTCGACACTACTCCATCTTTCCTCCTCCCATTAACCTATAATCCTTTCTTACGATCAACACTGTGCATTGCACGAATAGGGGGCATCCCCTGAGCGTTGGTTAATTTGTAAAAAAAAAATTGTGGTATTTTATCAACAAACACACTTTGGAATGTTGCTATTGGTTCCACACATTTTTTAATAACGGTTCCGATTCCGGTTCCAAAAATTGAAACGATTCCGATTTCGGCTCTTTGCGGTTCCCTGGATCTGGAGAGTTATTTATAATAAGGGACCATAAAGAACCGGTACCGGAACCGATTTATAAAATATGTGGAACCGGAATCGGAACCTATTTTTTTTGGAACCGAAATCGGAACCGCTATTTTTTAAATCTTGGAACGAGAACGGTTACTGATATTCCAAGAATTTTAGTCCCACTCTGGGACCGCAAATAACCGGAATTGAAACCGGAATCGGACCGTCATTAAAAATATGTGGAACCGGAATCGGAACCCGTACAATTTTTAGTTGAAACCGGAAACACAACCGCTATTTTAATAATCTTGGAACCAGAACAGGAACCGATATTCTAAAGGGTTTTAGTCCCTGTTTATAATATTATTTGTCACGTTTTGCCAAGTTTTTCAAATGATTCCGTGATTTTTTCATGTATTTCCGTGTTTCTTCGTGTCGTTATAGAACGACGAGAAAACACGGGATATACCGTGTTTTATCGTGCTTCTCGTGCGTGCCTTTAAATTTCGTCATCGGGCTTGTGCTCATGCGTGTCACCTATTGGCGTGCCCTCTAGTCCAAACTACAAGATTTTCCAATCGGTTTTTTAAATTATGCCATATTAACACAGTTTCCGTCTACAATATAAATGTTTAAAATGTTTGAACTTTTTACATATGAATTACTGAAAAATGCCAGTTTTAACTATAGTTTTTCGCAAAAAGTTTGCCTAATAGGAAAAACTGAGTAATGTAGTCAAAAGTAACAACAGCTAATTATATAAAAATTATGTATGGGATGGACGTCCATGGCAAAAATCGTGTTCGATAGTGTAATTAAAATGTATAAAGAGAGCGGGATATGGGAATAACAGTTTTGAAAAATTGAAGGGCTCAAAAACTGATATCGGTTTCGGTAACGATTTAAATCCCAGTACATAATTCTTTAAACTGTCTATAATTGTTGGTTTTAATTGTATGAGTTAATTTTGTATTTTATAAAACAATACATTCCACGTACGTACCTTCTCCTCTATATGCAAATTAGCAAATATCAACACAAAATGCGTCAAAGCAACAAAATCAATCATAACCTAAAGATAATTATATAATTATACAAAATGTCGAAGTTAGCAGAAATGATTATGACAGCTTTTCTATTGAACATGTGTCTTTATTTAAACATTGTGTTATAACTGGCTGGCAACAATATTTAAACAGTTGGAATAAAAAGTAAATACAAAATAAATTTGCCGGATTGTCGCAAAGGGTTCCGGAGAAACCATAAAATGTGAATAACATTTTAAAATAGATATGATGTTTCTGCAGAATTTGTGGTATAAACTTTTTATGAGAAAATGTCGAATAGTAGAAAAAAATAAAATAACAAAACTAACGTACAAAGTACCATTTGAATTCTAGAAAATACTTTTATTTTTATAATATTAGTTAGAGTCAATATTTTATGGATAACAATGCGAAAGCTATAACAACTAAAAGTGCAATATACAGTATAGTTCTTGATTGGGTCTATGTGACAAACATAACATTTCCATATCATAAATTGTAGTAGGGCCATGATCGGGTTCTAATCACTGAATATTTTATTTGTCATAGTCTAGGGACTGACAATGGATTTTTATGATTTCAAAACGAGAAATGCTCAACCCCTTAAAATTATCTATTAGATGAGAAAGTCGATGGGAGACATTTTCAGCGTAATCCAAATAAGGGAAATTGACCTCAAAGTTTTTTTTCGAAATGCATTATTTGAAAATTTGCTTAACGATGAAGCGATTATAAGGAACAACCATTGCACTTTCAACATAAGCCAAATTGAAACACTAAAGAAAGTCATAGTCTGAACCTGATCAAAACTATATATACTTTTCTATATCTATTATGGTTCAATTGTTGAATTTTTAAATACTGATCAAAATAAAAATACAAAGAGTGCCAGTGAATCACAGGATCTGTATGTTTATCCGGTCTGATCTGTCCCGGCGGCACCATTTCCCATATTCCAATTTTGCCAAATTCCAAATTTCTCCAGATCGCTTATCTCATCCAATAGAGCATTTTTAGGGGATGCCCTTTTCAATCAAATTCTTTAAAATTCTTTTTCATACAAAGCCATTGTCAGTCTAATAACCACACATGATCGTCATGATAATATCTAGCGTAATAGAAAAAAATTCTACTAAGGTTTTATGGTAATTTTCCAATTTATAAACGCGCTTTAAAAATAAGGTTACCAATTAAATATGCATTTTCCTCCTTCGCATTGCTCTGTAAATATTGTCAGTAACTATAAATAATAATAGACGTGTTCATGAATTCAGTTATTTTTAATTTGGCGCAATTTTTATATGCATTTCCTGCTCACACACCAAACAACCAATCACCAACCCACAAAACGCACTCGCAACATGTTCTGATCTCAACGCAAGGTCAGGTTCATGGCAGCGATGTTGGCGCTGATGTCGACAGCAATCTTGGTCTGATCTAATGTTGCCGCTAATTAGAAGCAATGCGTGAGCAACACTTTGTCAACAGCTGTTTGGTGAGAGAAACCGGTATTTGCGGTTTGGCAATGAGAGGTGTGAATAAAATCATAATCATTGTAGCACAACATGTTTGGGTCGTTAAGGTAGTGCATTGTTGCAGCAACATGTTGCTAACTAATTTATTAAAAGCTTTTTTAAAGCTTCATTTCAGACACTATCGAATTGAGCAACATATCGTCGGTAATACTGCAATACCGCCTAACTACATGAGAAAATATCGCCTAAATTTGCCTTTTAATAATTTCATTAAATCTTTATAAATATCAAGACCAGATATCAAGATCAGATATACGTACACCCAGAAAAAAATTCCCTCAAATCTCATTAAAATTGGTCAATAGGACAATTATTGATTTAATAGTATACAAAAAATAAAAATTTTCATATAAACTCAATGACAATGTCATGGTATTTTCTAGTATTTAATGGTATTTTCCGATTAAAATAATAATTTATCCTATTGAATATTTTAAATAGTAAAAAACTATTATTTATATAGTATTTTTTTCTGGGTGTATATTTAGTTTTTCAGTTGATATACCGAAACCCATGGACCGAGTTGTATTCTTTCTTATTTGTCGAACTCTGTTATTGAAGACATAGTCGATTTTTAAAGTAAAGTAACAGTAATTTTATTAAAAAGCCTTGTATAGCCATCAAAATTTATAGCAGTTGCATGTTCTATACCCCTAGAACCATGCTCGGGATCTGATCATTGAATATACTTCATATTTTTCCCAAACCGAACAGTTTCTTTAAAAATGAAGTATGTTCAAATGTGGTAGGTAGTTCTAACATAAAAAAAATCCAGAATTTTCAAAACTTCAAAATCAAAATGCATCGTGAATCATTTAGTTAGTTTGCTTTAAAAGATTTTCCTCAAATTAGCTGCATTGAAAATTGAAAACCAGCGGGAAACGATTTTCAGTCGATGTCATAACCTCAGCGCCAAATAAACGGTGACGGACGCATTGGTGACCCATATTCCCTCATATAAATTCCGTCATTTGCAATATGTCTGTCGTTTATCACACACGCGCACTCCCAGAGGCAGACAAATACATAAACACACAAAATTACATACATAATCTAACGGAAATCCATGCACTTTATGTGGCATTCAGTCACTCACTCATTCAGTCATTCACTCACTCAATTTCAGGTAAATGGCGAAGACGTGTTGGGTCTACGTATCGTGGATATTGCAAAACTCGCAAAAGCAAATACGGAAAACGTCACTTTGCTCTTATGGAGCAGCGGCATGGATGCGAACTGCGATCCTGAGGTAATTTATATTTTTGGCAGGAAGTGGGCGTTTTTGGTCTATATTTGGTTGATTGGTTGGTTGATGGGTTGATTGCACGAAGGGCATCACACGACTGTTTGTTGTTAATTGACAGAGCGATTGATGCGGAAAATCAATAGAAATGGCTTAATGGACTTGTAGAGTGGAAAATGCAGTTTTATGCAATTTTGCTAAGATTTTCAAATTAGTTTTTTTGTAGGAATTCTATTTTAAAGTCTTTTCATGTGTGGATATAAAATTTTATAATATTAAAAATATTTAATATAATAATTGTGATTTTGAATAAAAAAAATATGCTTTCTGACAAAAAAAAATATTTCTTTTAAATCAAAATTGTTAATTTGTTGTCAAAATTGTGATTTTGAGTCAAAATTTGTGATTTTGAGTCCGAATTTGTGATATTGAGTCAAAATTGTGATTTTGGTTCAAAATTGTGAATTTGAGTCAAAATTGTGATATAGATCAACATTGTGATTTAGGTCAGAATTGTGATTTTTCAGTCAAAATGGTGATTTTCAGTCAAAATTGTGATTTTGAATCAAAATTGTGATTTTGAGTCAAAATTGTGATTTTGAGTCAAAATTGTGATTTTGGGTCAAAGTTGTGAATTTGAGTCAAAATTGTGATATAGATCAAAATTGTGATTTAGGTCAGAATTGTGATTTTTGAGTCAAAATGGTGATTTTGAGTCAAAATTGTGATTTTTAGTAAAAAACAAATGATTTGAGTCAAATTGGTGATTTAGAGTCAAAATTGTGATTTTGAGTAAAATTTTAGATATTGAGTGATTTTGTGATTTTGTGATATTGAGTCAAAATTGTGATTTTGGGTCAAACTTGTGAATTTGAGCAAATTTTGTAATTTAGGTCAAAATTGTGACTTAGAATAAAAATTGTGATTTTGAGTAAAAATTGTGACTGAGTCAAAATTATGATTTTGAGTGAATATAAAATGTTATTTTGAGTTAAAATTGTAAATTTGAGAAAAATTGTTATTTAAGTAAAAATTGTGATTTTGAGTCTAAATTGTGATTTTGGTAAAAAAAAAAATATTTTTGAGTAGAAATTGTAATTTTTAGTCATAATTTTGAAAAATTTTGAGTCAAAATTATGATTTTGAGTCAAAATGGTGATTTTGAGTCAAAATGGTAATTTTGAGTCAAAATTGTGATTTTGTGTCAAAGTAATGATTATGAGTCAAATTGGCGATTTAGGGCCAAAATTGTGATTTTGAGTCAGAATTGTGATCTTGAGTCTATATTGTGATTTTGAGTCTAAATTGTCATTTTGGTTAATATTGCGTTTTTGAGTAAAAATTGTGGTTTTTAGTCATAATTTTGACTCTCAAATATTTCAAAATTATGACTAAAAATCACAATTTTTAATGAAAACACGAAATTTTTACCAAAATCATTTTGAGTCAAAATTGTGATTTTGAGAATATGAAAATTTTAATTTTGAGTAAAAATTAAAAATTTCCCTTTTTGTTAAAAACTGAATTTAACAAAAAAAAAATAATTAAAACATTTTATGAACTTTCGTAATTTATCTATTTCAAAATCTAGAGCCTTTGCTGCGGCCCCATGCCGCTCAGCCTGCAGCGTCTCTCCGTCATCATGCAGCACATTCTGTCCATCGTCGAGTGCCCCGTGTGCCTGGACACAATACCGCCCCCGGCGATGCAATGCCAAAATGGGCACCTGCTCTGCGTCAATTGCCGCATACGCGCCGAAAAGTGTCCCGTGTGTCGTGATCGCTACACGCCGCGTCGTGCACTGATTGCCGAACAAATCTACACAGCCATCACACAGGCCTTCAATTTGTGCAGCAACGAGGACAAGTTGCGGCAGCGCCTGTTTGGGCCGAATGCACGACCGCTGGCGCCAACAGCGGTGTTGCCAACAATGGTCGTGACAGCGGCAGCAGCAACATCATCAACATCAGTGGTGCCACCCCGCAATAGACTGCTTGCCAAGCTGTTGGGCAAATCATGTTCGATGGATAATCTGGCAACGCCATCGACTGTGTCATGTGGCAATATGCTTTCGGCGGGCAGTTCGACACCATCGCTGGCAACAACAGCAGCAACAACAAATGCGCAATCAGCAACAAATCAATTGCATGTTAGAAATCACTCGACGACAACATTGTCAAGTGCGGCAGCAACAGCAGTGGAAACAGCAGCATCAGCACCAGCAGCAGTTGTAACAGCAACAACATGCTCAGCAACATTGCCAACAAATGTCATGTTCAAACATTTTTCATTATCGACAAATGATTTATCGCACGTGCATCAGCAGCAGCGACAGCACCAGCAGCAGTTGTTGCCGCCCATCGCCATTCCGCGCTGTCCCTCTTTAAGCAGTAGCAACAGCAGCACCCATCTTGCAAACACAGATGTTGCCAATGCTACAGCTTGTGCTGTTGCCCGCCTTGATCTGTTGTCGCCATTATTTCTGGACAAGCGAAGACCTTGCAGCTCATTGACTGCTTCGGTTGAGTGCATTACGAAGGCTTTTCGTCTCGTCGAACCAGATGTGGCTGCTACTGCTGATGCTGCCACAGTTGTTGCTACAGAGCATTCAAGCACAGGACCGACAGTTGCAACACCTTTTGAGGCATGTGGTATGTTTTGGGGCAAATGTTGCTGATTTAAAAATAAAAATAATCTTTTAAGTGACAGCATCGACCACAGCATTGACAGCAGCAACATTCACAGATGCACTTGTTGCCGCATCGCATAATCGGACAGTGCAATCAGTAGACAGCAACGTGGCTAAGACTGATATTGGCAAGACATTAATATGTAAGTTAATCCTAGAATAAGTAAAATTTAATTGAATTCAGTTTTTTTTTTAAATATTTATATTTTAAATATTTGGAAGGTTAGTTTTGGTGTGGTGAGTTTGACATAGTTTGGTGAGTTTCGCTTAGTGTGGTGAATTTGACATAGCGTGGTGAGTTTAACTTAGTGTGGTGAGTTTGACTTAGAATGGTGAGTTAAGAAGTAATTAGTTGATGATATTCAAATAGCTAAAATTGTGGTGGGTGTAATTCGAGTGGTGAGTTGATGTGTGCTGATTTTATCTAAGTCTGCTGAGTTTTCATAGTGTGGTGAATTTGGAAGTGGTGAATTTGGAAGTGGTGAGTTGAAGTGAACAAAGGTAATGCGATTGTTTTTAACATATGGCGACATATGTGAAAGGTAAATATTGGTGTGTTGAGTTGTTTTGTATTCGTTTTATTGTAGTGTGTTGAGTTATAAAGTGGTGAATTGAAGTACTGTGGTTTTTAAGTAAGTATATGCTGAAATGACATGATTTATATTGTGGTACATTTAATTTCGAGTGTATATTTGAAGTGTGTTGTCATTTGTTAGTGTGGTATGTTGGAGAGTAAAGAGCTAAACTGTGGTAAGATATTTTAAATAAAATCGCTCTATTTTGCTGTCTTTTATTTAGTGGGTTGGTTAAAGTGTGGTACTGTAGTCCATCATATCATAATATTTAATGGAAACCATCATTTTTAAAATGTTATTTTTTGTATTGTGAGTTCGAGTGGTGAGTTGTTCTGTGGTAGTTTTAATTTAGTGTGGTGATGAAAACTGCTATATAGAAGAATCTCAAAATATTGCGTTATTTTTGGTAAAATTAAGTAGGTGAATAATGGTATAAGTGGTGTGATGTTATATGTTGGTTTTAATTTAGTGTGAGTTGTAGTCTGGTACGAACAAGTGCGGTGAGTTGTGGTGCGGTGAGTCGAATACCCTAGATATTTAAATATGATGTTTTGGAATACTGAGAGTTCGGGTGTTGTTGTAGTGTGTTCGTTGGATTGTGATGTTTTTGACTGTGGTGCATTGTAATGTGGTAAGTGATAGTGCGGTGAGTTTAGGTGCGATTAGAGGGAGTGTTGTAAGTTAGATTGTGGTGAATTGAAGTGTGTTGAGTTTAGTTTAAAATGATTTATATGATGAAATTTTGTATATTTTAAATTATTGCTTAAAAATTTAATTTTTTGTAAATACATTTTTTAAATTTAGACATTCAATTAAAAATTATTAAATCGAATATATTAAATTCATTTATTGAAATTAATTTCTTTTTAAATTATTTAAATTCATTTATTGCTATTAATTTCTTTTTTTTATGGAAAAAATTATTATTTTATTTTCATTTTTTAATTACAACATCTATTGGCAATTTCAAAAGCGCTTAAATTTAATTGCAACATCATTCAAATTGCAGCGACATGTCAAAGTGCATCAGCAGCAGCAACATCATCATTATCAGTAACAGCAGCAGTAGCCGCGACTGAATCCTATTCGCAGCAGCAACAAAGTTGGTGCCTCAAGTGTCCGACTTGCGTTGCCACTTCAAAGACTCTTCGATAGTACGTAATGCAGTCAGTTGCTGCCACAAATCAATGATGACGATGGTGCTGTAGAATACGACGCAGCGCAGTAGTTGATGCAGCTGTTGAGGATGCGCTGAAGTAGCGCAGGAGGATGCTGCTCCTCCTCGGATACTTAAGTTGATGAACAAGTCAAAAGTGATGACAAAAGACGCACTGCCACCAAAGAATGTTCGATAAGATTGAAAATGACAAAGTCGCGTGAGTGCAAAAAATAAAAAATATAGAATGAAATAATAGAAAAATGCTCGGGCGCACACAGCAAAAGATGTCGGATGAATGAACTGAACTAAAATAAAATAAAAAATAATTAATAAAACGTTAAAATTGACGACGACGATCAAATTGTGAGGGCGATCCAAATGTAGGAGCTTTGCTTTGAGTGGAGATATCTTGAGATGTCAGAAAAAATTGTGTTGAAATAAAATAAATGCACATAATTAATTTTTGATTATAAAATTATAATTGATATAATATATTGAAGTTTGATTTAAATTTGATTAATACAAAACATAACCATTTCATAAACTCATATTCAATACATTTGATATTCAGAAATCATCAATTGATATTCATAATTTTCCTTTTGAAATTCATAAAATATCAATTGTTATGCATAACATTCCAGTTGAAATTCAGAAAATATAAACCGAAAATATTCTGAATTGAAAATAGAATGAATTATGAATTACAATTGATATTTTTAGGAATTACAAATGGAAAGCTTTGAATATTAATTTTCTGTATTCCAAATGGAAATTTATAAATATCACTTGATGTATTCGGAATTAAATGCATTAAAATTGACATGTTTTGAATTTCAAATGGTATTTCTGAATCACAATTTATATATTTTTTAATTTCCAATGGTATTTCTGAATCACAGAAGTTATGTTTTGAATTTAAATAGAATTTCTGAATTACACTTAATGTGTTTTGAATTTCAAATAGAATTTTTCAATTACAATTGATGTCTTTTGAATATAAATTGAATATTTCTTAATTACACTTTCAAATGTTGTAGTTCTATCTATTTTTTTCTCAATAAACAATTTTAAAAGAGCTTTATTTTTGAGTTCGAAATTGTTTTAGTCACTTGTGAGTTCACTACATTAAATGCTTCAATTTTCTTTTACAGAATATGGGAAAAAATTCAAAGTATCCTCCTCGTCCTGCAAATTCAAGTGATGTGTGTTGAGGACGAGTGAAATGACTGCGGAAAATTGCAACGTAAATTGTATGCAATAAGAACTAAAAAAAAGCAACGCTGTTAACCAGGTCAATGGGGCACTTGATGTAGTTGCTGATAACGCAGCAGGCGATTTGCAGCAGCAATAGTGGCAGCAGTTGCAACAGCAGCAGAAGCCACAGCGTGAAGGAGTGAAACAACCAAACTGTGCAACGACGACAACAACATTAACGACATTGTCATCAACAATACAGACAGCAGCAACGTAGTCAGCAACAACTTTTGCAATAGCAGCATAAAGGTTGTTCCCTACTGCAGCGATGGTAATAGCAGCAACAGCGAAAACAACAATAATTCTTAAAGCAGCAGGAGCAACAGAATGAATAGTAACAACAGGAATATAAACAACAGAAGAAATAGCAACAACAATGTTAGTAGCAACAACAATAGTAATAGCAACAGCATCAATAATAGTAGCAACATCAACTTCGATGTGCGCGTAATAAGCGCTGTTTATCAACAGCAACATCAACATTAGCGACAACGCATTAAAAATTGCACAGATGACGACAACAACAACAACGAAGATGACAACAACAAACATATTAGCAACAACGATTACACAGAAAAATATTGTAATTATTACAAGTAATGTTTTATCAAATTTTTATTGATTTTTATTGATGTTTTATTGATTTTAAATCAAATTTTAATATAAACGGGTAAATTTGTTATAATTACGAAAAATTCATTGAATCTAAAATTAAAGTTTATCGTAAATACAGCAAAATAATTTTGTAGCACTTACTTAAAGCGTAATATGTTTGAAAATTAATTATCAGTTATAGTTTTATTGAATTTAAACAAAAATTTTAATATAAACAACCAAATTTATTTGTTAAATTTACGAATCATTCATTGAAACTACAACAAAATTGATTTGTTAAATTTACGAAACATTCATTGAAACTACAACAAAATTGATTTGTTAAATTTACGAAACATTCATTAAAACTCAAAAGATAATGTATAGTAAATACAGCAAAGGCACATTGTAGCATTTACTAAAAACATAAACAGTTTGTAAATTAATTTCATTGATTTCATTAATGATATTATTTACTAAAATGCATTCGCTGATGTGACTAACGCTTTAATTAGATTGAAAAATATATTTAACAAAATAAATTTTACAAAATATTTAGTAGAATAATATAGACAAAATGAATTAAAATACGCTCGTTTAATAAATTCATTCATTCATTTCAATGATTAAAATATTTCATAAAGCATAAAATAATGAAATATAATTAAATGTAAATAAATAAAAGAGAATAGAACACATACAAATTATATTCTATCATAAAATTCTCATAAAAAACCTAAAATTTAATAAATAGTTTTTCATAGTTTTTAAAATACATTTCAACCTATCTCTTATGTAAAATCGACTTAAAAATCTGTCAAATAAATATTTTATAATTACAACAATTATGTCTGTTATAATACAGAATGCAAGTACTTGATTTAAGAAACGAATTAGAAAAAACAATAAAATATTTATTACCTTTTTGTTAAAACAGCAAATTCATATAATTATTTTTATATATTAACCAAAGCTTCTTATTAAAATATTGATACCTTTCTTGTTTTTTATAATCACAAATTATGTAGCTGATTTTTTGTCGTACATTAAAAGTGCAAAAATGCTTTTAATGTACGACAAAAAATCAAATAATTTCTATATTTGTAAATATTGTAGAGTTGTTTGTTGTCACAACTACTGCAAGTTATTAAATTAAATACAGTTCATTGAAAACATTACAATTGCTGTATTGACCGATCTATTGTGACGGTACCATTTGGGGGGCAAATGGTAACCACACATTTACGCTGCTTTACGGCGTTGAATAAGAATCGGCGTGGGAATCAAAGCCGTCGACATAAGCGAGGCACAGGCACGTGGCACGAAAGCCACCAATACCCATCAGTGAGCAAAGCTTTCGCTGGTGAAGCGAAGAAGGCAACGAGTGTTTGACTAACACATACTCACCAGTGAGCGAAGCGACAAAAGCGTCACTATCACACTCTCACTGGTGAGCGAGAAAGCTCACACGGATGGACGAAACTACAAGAGCGGCGGGCAACAAGTCACCAACGATCGGTCAACAAATCAACAATCGAGGCAACAAGTCACCAATCGCAGGCCTTTAAAAGGCGCTGCACAGCGTTAATTCGCTCTCTCTGTTCCCGACTTCGACCCCGACAAGACCGATCGGTTACAACGCTTTCTGCAGGCGAGATCCGTGGGAGCGTTGTACCGTGACCGGAGGTTCAGTTTCCCGTCCTGGTTAAGGACCAAGGATAAGCGCAGTTCCAGCAAGGCGGCCTGGAGTAAGTGTGGTTAAGATTATATGTATAAAATTTAGAAGCGGCGAGGGACCGGATGCAGCAGAGGCCCGTATGCAGCAGCGGCCCGCCAACAGTACGCAGATACAACGCACGGGGAATTTTGCTAAATAATTAAATACTTAATTAATATAATACTAACTCACAATAAACGCGATGTATATCGCATAAATTAAAGACTTGTGTCGGTGTGTTCATTTCTATGAGGGTTTCCCTGCTCAATAATAAATTTTGTGACGCGCGGACTACTGGAGCCCGCTGAGGATATCCCAGCTCTGAACCCGGAGAACCGGTCACGTTACACTATTCTTTGTAATCGCAAACATATTTATTGTTTATACAAGAGTAATTTGCTGTAAATTGAAATTTTTTATAAATTAACAAAAGTATTGGTTAAAATACAAAACATATTTGCTGTTTGAACTAATAACGTTGAATCAATGATATTTGCTATATTTTTATACCTTAATTCTGCACATTTATTGTACGACAAAAAAACCAATAATATTCTTACGATATTACTTCCTTTAGATAATTTACAAATATGACAAACCTGATTGGTTGTCAGACAATAATTAAGCTAATTCAATTGAAAGCAAATTTTAACATAATAAATTCTACAAAGAAATTCATTATTAATTCTTAATTAATTTGATATAAATTTGAATGTTTAATCTATTTAGCAAAATTATTTGTTAAAATATTAAAAGTATTTCAAATAAATTTTTAGAAATTAAACATTTAGTTGTATTAAGAAATCAGTTTTTGTTATGATAGCAATGATTTATTAATTTTTAAATTAACAAATTCATGTAACCAAACAGCATACGTATTACTTCAATAAATAAAAGTATTTAGTTATACATACTAGTATTTAATATATTTATTAAAACTACTTGTTATATTTATACATTTTTTGTTGTACTAACAAACAATTTGTTATTAAAAATATTTTCTTTATTTACATAATAAACCCGGTTTGTTGTAACATTGAATTCGCGCAATTGAAAATACAGTTCACTGAAAAAGGATGATTATTTTACAAAAATAAATTATCAGCAAACTTTTTTGTTGTTTAAATAGTATCTAGCTTTAAATTGTATTAACTAATTGATTTAGCAATATAAATTGTTATAATAACTAATATAATTACTATATAATTTGTTCACAGTTAGAACCAACTACAAATCAATTCTTTTATTTGTCCAGTTGAATATATTCTTTAATAAACAAATATTTTTATTATTATAGCAAACAAATTCGTTAGTTACCAAATTACTTAAATATTAAGCAATTTTTTCTTTTTGGTAAATTAAAAATATGTTTGCCATTTAAATAAAAATAACTTCTAACTTTAAAACTTTTATTTTTTGCACTGCATCGCATCGACAGCAATTCTATTAACTATTGATGGCCAAGAAATTAAAACGAGCGCCCGGCGAACGCTGTAATGCGAATGAAGCCACAGCGACCGGAAGTCAACGGTTCGCTCCGGCGGAAGTGCAAGTGTTGGCGGACAAAGGCTTTGCGTGGCCGGATGCGGATGCAGATTAATTTCTTCATCAGCTTCGACGATGGTCGCTGATGACTTACAACAAGTGTAGTCGTCGATAGTGTTCATGCTAGTCGGGCGACAGCACAAGAACGAGGCGATCGATTAAATCGGTTACACAACCGGAAGTGGCAGCTTAATTTAAAACGCGTTAATTGAATTTTACTCGTTTGGCGCGCTTTGTGTCAAGTTCTTGTGCGGGTTTTTATTTCTATTTTTTTCCTTTTTTTATATGCTAAGCTGTCAATGAGTGATTTGCTGTCGCGCTGCACTCGAAGGCGAAAATCTAATTAAGTCACAGAGAAAAAGCGATAAAGCGATGTTTATGGTAGCAGCAAAAAGAAGCAGCAGAAGATGACGTTGAGTAGTCAAATAGAAAAAGCAGAAATGAAGAATTGGCACAAGACATGACAGCGCAAATAATGCAAAAAAAGAGTGAGATATATAAAGCAAAATAATCATGTTGTGGTTAAAATTAAGTAAACGTACGCAAATTAAACGTCAACTTGTTTGGTTTAAGTCGCCAATTTAAAACGTTTTTCAATTGCACAACAAGCAGCTTCATTCTGTGGTTTGCAACGAGTGCCTACTCGTTACTCGTTGCATGCAATGCATCCGCATCCGTTTGCAATCGCGCGCATTTCCGCTTCACACACACACAACACAGTAGCAACAGAAATCAATTCGTTGTAATTTATTGTTATTTTTTACACTGCGCTACCGCACAAAAATATGCATTTCATTTGGAAATTAAATTATGTTTTCTTTTTTTTTTAAGAGAAGCCGCATACAAACACATTTACACTGTACAAAAAATACTTGTTTCGCATTTTAAACATAAATAATTGTCTGCCAAATTCCATTAGAACCTAACCTAGTGGCATGGCAGAACCAGAAGAAATAATTGATATGGAAATATTTAAAATTCTATCTGGGAAATTAATTCTAACAAAAATTCGCAAGGGATATTTTAAGAAGTAATTACACTACACAACAGCCATTCTGCGCAAGAGTCAAGGTTATTTTTGTATTATGTAAAATGATGCCCTTATTCCGAAAGTATGATTTAATAATGTTTCTTTGTATAGGTTTACAAAATATGGGCCAATAACTTTTGGACTCAGCTTTCTTAAAGATGGTCACATATATTTACAAATATCGCGCGTTTTAAATAACACATATGATCAAATGTTATATCGAATGAAAGATAATTGAATATCGAATACACATTTCTTAGAGCATTTTTAAATTGGTTCATTAGTTTAAGAGAACTCGAAAGGAGAACTCAAAAATCATTTTTTTTCAACAAAAATTTAAGAAAAAAATTAATTTAAAAAAATGGAAAAAATCTAGAAAGTAAGATACTACACAAATTTTAATTTTTTAAAATTAGTTCACACTCTTTGGAAGAAATTGAGCTATAAATGACAAAATTATATGGGTAACATACGAGGATAAAAAAAGTTATGTGAAAGCAATATAATTGAGTGCTATACAAATAGGCATAAAAATAAAAAATAAAAAATGTGAGCGGATCACGATTTTTTTTTGAGCACCTATTGATAGATGATTGCTTGTAATTAATTTTAAATTTTATAATTTTATCTTTAATACTTAACGAGATATGTGATCCTAAAAAGTAAACCATATTTCGTAGTGGATGTGGTAGATTACGTTGACTAAATCGACTCATTTTCGAACTTCGAATTACTATGTATTGAAAATAAATTTTACATCATTTTTAAAGTAATCGTGAATAGGCGGACAGACAGACGGTCATATCAAAATCGACTCGGAAAAGTAGTAATGTCAATTCTATGTTCTTATTAAAATGTATTAAAAAGCATTTTATTACTATTTTATTATGTTTATTCCTTTGTTCTACTGTGATATTAACCAAGAAAATATATACTTTTTCATACCAGTCATGCCTACTAAGAGGCGCTAAAATATCCTCACATATATTTTATAACTTGTCAACCATGGGTATAGGGTATAAACATATTATGCGATTTTTTTTAGTTAATACCCATTTGTAATGCTTTTACATGATTTTTTCTGTTCTCAAAACTTATCCATAGATTTCTTTTATTTTTACATCATTTTCTTTAGAAATGTACAGGCTAATTTTGCAATATTACAAACTGTGCATCATCTTGCGTTTTTAATTTTTCGCCATTTTTAAATGCATTTTTTAATAAAATTTTGGTCGACAAAATTTACATTTTTCGAGTTCTTCTATAGAGTACTCTTCAACCAGTAAACCAATTTCAAACTATTGTTAATAATTTATTGAATATTTAATTATCTTTTATTCGATATAAGAATTGTGTTGACGGGTTTTATTAAACGCGAGATATTTACAAATATATGTGACCACCTTTTTGAAAGCTCTGTACAAAAGATATTGCCCGAAATCTCGTAAACCTATCCGTAGAAATTTTTTTAATTCATAAATTCAAATTCTGCGAGTCATTTCCAATAATACAAAAATAATGGAATTTACTGCGCAAACTTTTTTTCTCATTTTGTTGTGTAGTGTTATCTGAGTAAAGAATTATCGGAGTAGAATAAAAGTTATTGTAATCTCGTAAACCTATCTGTAGAACATTTTTTAATTCATATATTCAAATTCTGCGAGTCATTTCCAATAATACAAAAATAATGGAATTTACTGCGCAAACTTTTTTTCTCATTTTGTTGTATAGTGTTATCTGAGTAAAGAATTATCGGAGTAGAATAGGCCGAGTCCAAAAAAATTAAAAAAAAAGATTCACTAAAAAATTCAATTTTTAACTAAAAATTCAATTTTTAACTAAAAATTCAATTTTTAACTAAAAATTCAATTTTTTACTAAAAATTCAATTTTTAACTAAAAAAAATTCAATTCTTAACTAGATATTCAATTTTTAACAAAAATTCAATTTTTAACAAAAATTCAATTTTTAACTAAAATTTCAATTTTTAACTAAAATTCAATTTCTAACTAAAAATTCAATTTTTAACTAAAACGAAATTTTTCACTAAAAATTCAATTTTTAACTAATATTCAATTTTTAACTAAAAATTAAATTTTTCACTAAAAATTAATTTTTTTCACTAAAAATTAAATTTTTCACTAAAAATTTTTTTTTTAGTTACAAATTAAATTTATAACTAAAAATTCCATTTTGAACTAAAAATTCAATTTTTTTATATAAAAATTCAATTTTTAACTAAAAACTAAATTTTTAACAAAAAAAACAATTTTTAACCAAAAACTCAATTTTTAATTAAAATTCAATTTTTAACTCAAAACTAAATTTTTAACTAAAAAATTAAATTTTTGTCTAAAAATTCAATTTTTAACTAAAAATTCAATTTTTAACTAAAAATTCAATTTTTAACTAAAAATTCAATTTTTAACTAAAAATTCAATTTTTAACTAAAAATTCAATTTTTAACTAAAAATTCAATTTTTAACTAAAAATTCAATTTTTAACTAAAAATTCAATTTTTAACTAAAAATTCAATTTTTAACTAAAAATTCAATTTTTAACTAAAAATTCAATTATTAACTAAAAATTCAATTAAAAAATTCAACTAAAAATTAAATTTTTAGTTAAAAATTCAAAGTTTTTTTAAGTTTTTAACAAAAAACTCAATTGCTCACTAAAAATTCATTTTTCATTAAAAATTCAATTATTCACTAAGAATTATATTTCTTTCTTAAAGGTTAATTTCGATTGTAAGAAAACAAAATAAATATTTCTGTCTGTGTATCACACCTACACACACACAAACAGAGACTTATGGCTGCATATAACGCATATCTATTGATTGAAATTGGAAATGCATAGAATTTTTAGCACCCGCACTACTACATGTTGTATATATGAACAGCAAATGGTGCACGGTACCCGATTTATATATCGTAACATCTTTGATTTACATATTTGTGTTACAACAACAACAACAACTACCTACAACAACCCCCAACCAACTACACTGAACAATGGCAAGGAAACAAATAGCCGAACAGTCAAACAACAATTTGTAAAACCGACATAACGCGGTGCGCGGCACTCTTATCGCTGCCAGTGCTGCCACATGGCTAACCTGCTGTTGCTGCTGCTGTTGTTGTGGTGGCACTGATTGTTGTTAGCTGGCTTCTGGTTTATTTGTTGCCGTTGCCACATTGCTACGTGTAACGTGCGAAATTCTAAAATTAACAAATATTTTATTTTATATTTTGTTCGGTCCGCCTGCGGTTGTTGCCTCCAAAACGCATACAAAATACAAATTAAACACATATTTTGCATAAATTTCGATAATAATATTTTGCATATTTATTTAATTAGTATTTTTGTGAGTTAGTAATTCGATAAATATCAGCTAATCAGCATCGCATAAATAAATAAATAAATTTAAATGCATATCCCATGCCGTATGAGTGACATTTAATTAGGCGGCTCTCATGCCGCCAGATCCATTTAATTATTTTTATCAGCTGGTCAATTGTGGCAACGCTATTGGCATTGCTAACTAGATTCCAATTTGGTTACAAATTAAATAATTTCGGTAGTCAGCTACCAAACATCATAGTTTAATATGACAAAATTTACGGATGGGGTTTGTAATAAGTTGACCAGTTATTTACATCATGTTTCTACAATAGGTAGCTAATTTTCTAATGCAAAACAAATATGTTAAATGAAATAGTTATTAATATTAATATTTTACATTATAAACAAACAATTCATAAACAAGATAATTCTAATTCTTTTCCGGGACAATTCATCACTGGACATTTATTTTATAGAGAATTATTTTCCTCGACACCATTCTTCGAGACAATATGAGACAACAATTGATCCTCCTCGAAAAAATCTTGTTTTGGAAAATTATTTCATTCAAACATTTTTCTCCAAAGCATTAGCTGTTCCCCACACTTGTTTGCAAAAACAACTCTTGTCCGATACAATTCTTTCTAGGAAATATTCAACTCTTCCTTGAGACATTTTATGCCTGTCAAATTATTTCCCCGACAATGCTTCACTCTAACAACCTTTTTCGGAAAATTATTTCTTGCCAAAAAAATTAATTGTTCCCTTAAACCCTTAAACCCGCCAGAAAATTCTTCCTCCAACAACTCATTCTCGGAAAATTGTTTTCTCTACAATTAACTGTTCCCAGAAACAATTCTTCTGTAAGAAAATTTGTCCTCCAGCCACTCATTCATCAAAGAATTCTTTCTCGCACTCAAAAAAATCTCATAAAATCCTATTAAGGGTGTGTGCGAATTCGACTAAATTGCTGACTAAATTATGCGGGTTTTGATTCAATCGCCATTCGGTAACCGGTAATTGTTAAAGTCCCTAATAAATCAATTATCATATGTCTGTTTGATTTCTTCCAATTTAATTCAATTTAGTTTGCTCGTAAATTTGCTAAATTGAAAAGTCGAACACTGCATTACCGACAACCTTTAGTTTAGTCAGCAATTTAGTCGAATTCGCACACACCCTAAATCTGTGAATAGGACAGTTTTTGATTTAGTTGTAAACAAAAAATACACATTTTCATAAAAAAATCAAAAATAATTTATAGTATTTTGTAGTATTTAATGGGATATAATGGGTTTTAACGATTGAATTAATGTTTATCCTATTAACTAATTTCAAAAGTAAAAACTATTAATTTCCTTGACAAATCTTCATCAAAGGAGTAATTATAACCGACCATTTTTTTCATAGAAAATTATTTTTATGCGGCATTTCCGAGGCAATTCCTCCTCTAATATTTCTTCTCTAGCACTATTCTGTCCCGTTATATTTTTCTCCAATAATTCTTCCTTAAGAACATTCATCGTAGGCCCAATATTTTCTAGATAAATCGTCTCCGAAAAATTTGTCATTAGGAAATTCTTCCTCGGTCAATTTTTCAGTGAAACTTTTCTCCTCGTATAACTCATTCATGATTCATTCATAATTTTTATCCGACCATACTCTCCAGATTTAATTGATTTATAAGAAATTTTTCCCAAAGACAAATTTTTACGCGACATTTCTTCCCTGAATTATTAGCACAACTCACTGACAATGCATCCCTAGAGAATTCTTCTTTGATAAGTTTTTTCCGAATAAATTTTTCATATTTTTCCTCAGATCATTTTTGATCGGAAAATTCATTCTCAGATACAATTGTTCATGGTCAAATAATTTCTCGAGACAACTCTTCTTCGGAAAATTCTTACGTATTTGATTCTCTGTGGTTGCTCGGGTAAATTTGTGCATCGAACAAGTCTACCCAACTTCACATCAATTAGTGCTGTGTTCCACTTTGAGCCATAAAAGGTTTGTCTATCTTCCTCGGACTTTTGTTCTCCGACAAATTTTCCACGAGACAAGTCTTATTTGAAAAATTTTCCACAGTTTTTCAAAAACTATTTTCTTCTCGCGTCTATTATACCATGAAACAATTGTTCTTATAAACAATTCAATCTGGAAATAGTTCATATCCAAAAAACTTTTCATTACGGTGTCAATTATATCCCGAAAAGTATTCCCGGACAATAATTCGCCTATATATCTTCTCTAATGGTAAAATTAAACTTTAAAAGCCCTTTTTCGACCCAACGAGTCCTAGAGTTAAAACATCTATTTATTTATTACTTATTTATTTGTATTTTTTTATTCAAAAATAGACTTTAGTCTGTTGATGATAATAGTATTTGTTTGACATAATGTGAAACAACATTAAATGTATTTTCCTCAATGAATATTCATTAAATATTATTTAATTCAAATTTATACGCATTTGTTTTTTGTTTGGTTTTCTAAAAATACATTTTATATCAAATTTTAATTATAAACTAATTATGTTAATACCTTTTTAAAATAATCGAAAAAACGCGTAAAAATACTACATAATTTAATGGTTACACTGTGTTAAAGGATACCAGTTGTATTTGAAAAGTGAAAAACTATTAAATGTTCACTAAATCAGAAAATAAGTATTAAAATTTTAAATTTATACAAAAATATTTGAATCATATTCTCTAAAATGTGCTCTTAAAATTTAAATGTTCACTAAAAATTTAAATGTTCACTAGAATTTTAAATGTTCACTAGAATTTTAAATGCTCACTAAAAATTAAAAGTTTACCTTACTTAAAAATGTTCTCGAACAATTTATATATTCACTAAAATTTAAAATGACAACTAATTAAAATGAAAACGTTCACTGTAACTTTAAATGAGCATTAAAATTTAAATTATACACCAAAAATATAAATGTTTATTAAAACAATAAATTCACAAAAATTATAATGTTCACTAAATCAATATTCAATAAAAAATAAAAAGCTCTCAAAAAATTCTAATGTCTGCTAAAAATTCAATTTAACATGTCCGCTATAAATGCAAATGCAAAAATAAAAATTAAAATCATTACAAATAAATGTAATGATCACTAAAAAATAAACTGAAAATTATAATGATCTACACAAAAACTTAGGTATTTACTAAAAATATAAAGGTTTGCTTAAAACATACATAAATGTTCACAAAAATAAAAATTTTAAATTTCTAATAAATTCATAATTTTATGTATAGCAAATTTTTACTATAGACTCAATTTTGATCAAAAATCTATTTTTTTTGAAATTAATAGAAGCAGCGCTTTTTTAAAACTCAAAATTTTAAATGTCCACTAACAATTCTATAAAATACTTTATTTATATTACTAAATAATAAATTCAAATGTTAAAAATGTGTATTACATAGTGTTACCTATAATTTTTTTTGTTCACATTTTAATCACAGCGCTAATTTTGTAATTTTATTTTAAAACTAATTAAAGTCAGTCATTAGTTGCAACCAAAACAAATTATAAATGCATCAGTTTAGTGTGATTTAATTTTAGCTGCGAGGTGTTGTAATTAAAACATAATAAGTTAGTTATACTATATTTAAATTGAAAAAAAAAATAAATCAAAAAATTAAAAAAAATAAAAAATAAACATTACAAGAATAAATCAGTAAAAAGAGAAAACATGAGTCATCAATCATTCAAAATGAAATTGTATATTTAATTTCGCCATCGACGGCTTGCGCCGATTATAACTTTCGTTCTCATTACACTTAACCAAGATTAAATTTCTTGGCTCGCTCCAGACAGTTTAATAACATTTTATCGAAATATTTCAAGCAGACAAATGTTGAGTTTGTACCAAAAGCTGCTATCTTCTTCCCAAATATGTTCTAAATATCCCGAAAATATAACAGAAATTCTGGAATTATCAAAATGTACCAACTTTTTGTTAATTTCTCTTGTGACCTAACCTTCCTTACTGCAAATTTGAGTTTTTAAATTATATAAAATGACATGTCGTCACTATCATGCCAAAGGGGCGAATGTGCAATTTTTGACATTTGCGTTTTTTTACATTTTTGAATGTAGTTTTTCCTCAAGTATATTGTGCTAAAATCGCGTGTCGTTTTGTTGGATATATCAAGCCACAAAAGTCAAAACCAAAAAGGCGAATTTAAAAAATTGAAAATCTTGTCATGCCAAAAGGGCGAATTTTTCCTTTTTCGCCATAACTATTTTTTGGTACGAGATAAAATCGTAATGTGAAGACATTTATTGTTTGTTTTTAAAGCACCTATCGATCTGCATCTTTAATTAAAAATATTTTGTAAAACATTAGTTTGCCATTTGTTATTTGCAGGAAAAAATGTTTGGCAAAATATTTTTAAATAATGATGCCAATAGATAGATGCTTTAAAAACAAGCAATTAATTCCTTTTCATTACTATTTTATTTTGAGCAAATAAAAAGTTATAGCCTAAAATACAAAAAATATTTGCATTTTGTTCAGGATATAGCCTCACAAAATTCGTATTTATAATTCAGTAAGTTGTCCAAATCCAAAGATATTTAATATACCTTATAATAATTCATGAATAAACCAAAATAACAGAAAAGATTGATTCCCAACGATTTGATTTCCCAACATTTCGAGAATCCGTTTTTTTGAAACTAATTTTTCTAGATCCTTTGAAATTACAAACCTTAAAAATGTCACAATTTACCGAATAATTATCTCAACCAGCTAACAAATGAAATATATAGCAAAACTAGCTGGACCCGTACACGACTCGTGCAAATATTATGTGAATGCAAGGTTATTGAGCAATTTTATAAATATAAATAACATTTTTATTATTTATATCAGCGACCCGTGCTTCGCTCTGGACGTTTTTTTTTATTGGTTTTATATATGTAGTAACCAAAACAAAACTAATTATCCGATAAAACAACTTTTCTCATAGACAATTCTTTCTCAGACTGTGCTTCCCCCTAGAATGTTTCGCCGTACAATTCTTCCCAGTAGAAATCTTCCCTTAAAATTCTTCCCCATAGAACGCTTTCCCGTAGAATTCTTCCCAGTAGAATTCTTCACGTAGATAGAGTTTTTCTCGTAGAATTCATTCCCGTAGAATTCTTCCCCGTAGAGTTTTTCCCAGTAGAAGATTTAGTGTGGTTAGTTTTAGTGTGGTGAGTTTAGTGTGGTGAGTTTAAGTGTGGTGAGTTTTAGTGTGGTGAATTTTAGTGTGGTGAGTTTAAGTGTAGTGAATTTTATTGTTGTGTGTTTTAGTGTGTTGAATTTAAGTGTGGTGAATTTTAGTGTGGTCAGTTTAAGTGGGTGAATTTGAATGTGGTGAATTTTAGTGTGGTGAGTTTTAGTGTGGTGAAATTTTGTGTGGTGAGTTTAAGTGTGGTGAATTTTAGTGTGGTGAATTTTAGTGTGATTGATTTTGTTTTTGTTTTCTATCCTTTTTTTATTTTTCTGTTGTTTTTGAGTTATAGGTTAAGTTTTGTGCCTTTACTTTTACTTTTGTTTTTATATTTGATTTTTGCTTTTGTTTTTGTGTTTTTGCTTTTGTATTTTTTTTTTGTATTTGAGTTTTTTGTTTCATCTTCTTAGCTTGAGTATGTGCCGAGTTATATCGATTTGAAAGTTTAGGTTGTATGGGAGGTGACACGCCCCTTTGTCCAATCCCGCCCATATATAGCCTATGACACCCTCCAGACTCCATAGTATCCTGGTGCAAAATTTCAGTTAAATCGGTTGAGCG
This sequence comes from Dryomyza anilis, assembly GCA_951804985.1. Lineage (NCBI taxonomy): Eukaryota > Metazoa > Arthropoda > Insecta > Diptera > Dryomyzidae > Dryomyza > Dryomyza anilis. The sequence goes on from OX638132.1 coordinate 99,576,078, forward strand.
GTTTAGACGTGATGCTGGAACAAACAGACAGACAGACAGACCGACAAACTGACAGACAGACGGACCAAGAGTTTTATATATATAGATGGGTGCGATTTCATAATGAGCTATTATTGGATTTATAAAATACCTTTTGTGAGAAAATTTTGCAAAATACTAATAATACGAAAATTATGCCAAAATTACACAGGCAACAGTCTCTGATTTCAGGCACTGCATATAACAGGTCTACCCGTGTTCACGCCAATTAGTGCAATGTTGCACTTTGCGTCATAAAAGGTTCTCTCTCTCTATTACTAAAAACTAAAACAAAAAACATATTAAAAACAATAACAACTGTGTATTGCATATAAAATAGTTAATTGAACGACTAGTAGTGGAACATGAGGCCACTCACAGCGTGCGTGAATTTGGACCAAATTCAAAAATCAGTAAAACCAACAACAACATACTATGTAATTAACACCAACATACAACTCCGCATAGAACTGTCAAACAGTGCAGTGCAATAAGGTGTATTATCTACTAGACATCAGCACAAATGTATTTGAAGTTACCTCTGAAAAATATGGACTACTGCACTCAACAATATTCAGTGCATTTTGCAATGGCATTCTACAGTATTATAGTGAAGCCTCTCCAGCGACTTCACTGCAGTATTTGTTTCATTGTTGTCGAGTAGTGTCAAGACATTTTTATTCAGGACATTCAGTGTTTTGAAAAAACATAACCAAATGACACTACTGTCGCTGAAAATTCAACAAGTACAGTGAGTGCAGTGAGTGAGAACAACGAGTAACGAGTGAGAAGACGAACATTGGAAACAAAAAAACTTTAAATAAATAAAAAAAATGTTGTTCTTTAAATAAAAAACTTAATATTAATTAGTATATGATTTTCTTATACCTTTTGATATTTTTCTATATAAAAAAAATATATAAAATACAGTGTCATAAGCAGTTCATTGCAGTATTTGAATTTTTATTGCACATCATTATAAACCTCTTCACTACATCTATGTCTTGTTTGTTTTTTTACTTTGACACTACTTGTGGTTTGTTGTTCTGAGTAACACATTCATATGATTTTCAAGCATAGAGTCGGCGACAGTAAAATGAATGTCTTGGATGTCTTGCATTTGTGCAGATGTCTATTATCTACATATAGAAATTGTGCTTGCTTCGAAAATTTACGATTGCAATCAGAAATTTTAAATCTTCAGCATAATTACTATGATTTTTAAAAAAGTTTAATTTTAAAAATCGTATTAACATTTTATTTGAAAATTAAAATAAAAAACACCTGAATGTCAAAAATTACACATTCACCCCTTTGGCATGACAGTGACGATATGTAGATAATCTCGTCCAACACTACTGTAAACCAATGTTGCAGACACCCATGCAATCACTGTGTTTCCGGTTCCGCAGCCGTTTGTAGTAGTTATTTTTTGATTTCGGTAGCTGTTGCTGCCACTACAGCTCGCATTACAAATAGCGCATGTTGCTGTTGCTCTTGTCGTTGGTGTTGCTGTTGTTGTTGTTGCTTATGATGTTATTGCTGGCTAAACATTTACATTCAACCGATTCACTGCGCTGAACCGATTTTTAGTGGCTAATAAAATTTTTGAGGTCAAACATTGAAAATGCTCTCAACTGACTGCCATGGCATAAAATAGTAAAATTGCTTGTTGGTTGCAGGTGTTTTTTTTTCGTACTTGTTGTTGTAGTTATATCAATTCTGTGCTCTGCTCGGTTGCACGAAGCACCAAAACCGATTATCATAAACAATGGCAGCACACGTCGTGGTTGCATGATGCACGTAGAATTGTGTTTGACGCCCAAAGGGGGCAACGTTCGTTCCTGTCATACTTTGGTCCCCTCATATTTTCAACATTCGTGCGAATTTGTGTTGGTACTGTGTGCTGTCGATGCGACTGTCTGTCTGTCTGTCTATCTGGCGGTGTGTTTTCGAAGTAAATTAGGGTTTTAGTGCAGCATCAAGTAAATTATGTTTTGAATATTGTTGGCAGACACAACATGTTGATGGGTTTTTGCGTACCGCGTTCAACGCTAAATTTTCAGTGGAAATATTAATTATAAAATGGTTGTAAATTTGGAGAAAATTATAAAGTCCTTGTAAAGATAAAGGATACGAGTTAATATAACAAAGTTTATTGAATTCTCAATTTAAATAATTTATAAAATATGTATATAAGTTTAGGAATACAAAAATAGGTTTCTCCAAGTAATATCATTATTACGGGTTATGTATTATTTTAATCCGAGAAATTTTTCTTTCTTTTCCCGAGACAGTTCCTTTGCTGAGAACTCCCACCTGGAAAATTTTTTCTCGAGGCAACCCCTCCCGGTAGCAATTGTTCCCAGGGACAAATATTTCAGAGACAATTTGCCCAGCATTTTCCACGACAAATTCCCCGTGTAATATTTTAACACGAGCCATTTTTCTTTAAGAGAATTCTACCCCGAGACAGTTCTTTCCCTGCGAACTCCCACCTAGAAAGTATTTTTTTTCTCGAGGCAACCCCTCCCGGAAGCAATTGTTCCCAGGGACAAATATTTCAGAGACAATTTGCCCAGCATTTTCCACGACAACTTCCTCGGATAACTCTCACCCATGACAATTTTGTTCCTACACAATACTATTCTAAAAAAACAAGACATTCTCAAAAAAATCTTCCAGGATAATTCTAACCCGAGACAGATGGTATTGTCTCTGGTTAGAATTATAGACAAAAATATATTGAATTATTTCTTACCCAGATAATTCTATTCCGAGACAACAAATTCCGTGAAAAAATAAAATTATTTCCAGATATACTGAATTTTAAGTTAAAATTTGAAATTTTAGTGAAAAGTGAATTTGAGTAACAATTTAACGTTTAGTGAAATGTTTAAGGAAAATGATAAATTTAATTTTTAATAAAAAATTGAATTTTTAGTAAAAAAATTAATTTTTAATAAAAAAAAATAAAATTTTTAGTGAACATTTTAATTAAAAAAAAAAAAAATTTTAGTTAAAATTTTCATTTTTAGTGAACATTTTAACTCAAAATTTTAAATTATAGTGAAAAGTTTAATTTTCAGTGATAATTTTAAATATTAGTGAAAAACTTAAATTTTAGTAAAAATCTTAAGTTTTAGTGAAAAACTTAATTTTTAGTGAAAAATTTAATTTTCATTGAATTTTTTATTATCAAATTTAATATTTAGTGAAAAATTGAATTTTTAGTGATAAAATTAATTATTAGTGCGAAAAAAATAATTTCTAGTGAAAAATATAATTTTTGGTGAAAATTCAAATTTTTAGTGAACATTTTAATTATTGGTATAAATTAAGTTTTAGTAAAAAATTTGATTTTAAAGGGTTTTTCAACAGGGACGCTACAAAAGTAGAGTGACAGGGACAGCAAACGACGCCATATTTCTTGCCGCTCTTTTGACATTTCTCTTCAATAAGGTTTGCCATTTCATGATGGAAAGATATACGAATTCGAATTTCGGTAGTAAATTTTAATAATTTCTACTCGTTTTTGGCACGTATATCTTTCCATCATGAAATTGCAAACCATTACTAAAGAGAATTGTCAAAAGAGCGGCAAGAAATATGGCGTCATTTGCTGTCTCTGTCACTCTACTTTTATAGCGTCCCTGTTGAAAAACCCTTGAAAAAAACTTTTGTAGCGCTCTTATTGAAAAACCCTTTAATTGAAAATTTTAATTATAGTGAAAAGATTAATTTTCAGTGATAATTTTAAATTTTAGTTAAAAATTTTAATATTATTGAAAAGTTTAATTTTTTATTATCTAATTTAATTTTTAGTGAAAAACTGAAGTTTTTGGTAAAATTAATTTTTAGAGAAAAAATGTATTTTTGGTGAAAATTTAAATTTTTAGTGAAAATTTAAATTCTTAGTGAAAATAAAACTTTTGGTGAAAATTTAAATTTTTTGTGATAAATTAATTTTTAGTGAAAATTTTAATTTTTGGTAAAAATTTTTATATTTTGTTTCGATTTATGGAACCGGAACTGTTATTAAAAAAAAATGTGTAGAACCGAAACCGGAATCGGAACCCAGACATTATATTTTTTTTAATTGAAATAGGAACGGAAAGCGCTATTTTAAAAATCTGGATCCGGAATCGAAACTGATACCCAAAAAGATTTAGTCCTTGACAGGGACCGCTCGAACCGAAATCAAAACCGGAACCGTTTCGATTTTTGGAACTGGAATTAGAATCATTATTAAAATGTGATGAACCCATTATTTTTTATTTTTGGTGGAACCGGAATAGGAACCGCAATTTTAGAAATCTTGGAATTAGAATCGGAACAAATATTACACAGTGTTTTAGTCCCTGGATGTAATACCATTCTGGAAATGTAAGATATTCAGCTTTCAAAGAGTATTTTTAAAGTTATTATAATATATTTGTGTGGACTTTTAAAAATAAAAACGCGCTACAAACACCTTCTCTGGAATGCTAAAAGTTATGAGTCTAACTATTTTGTGAGACCTTCTGAGAGCTGTTATTTGAAAAGCGTATAGGGAAGTCCTGCAATATTTTTCATTTCATATAGAAAAGAAGAAACGATATCATTTAGTTGGGAAGAGGTTACTTGATACCTTCTTACACCTGAATTAAACTATTGGGTTTTTGAAATACTATTATTTTTGTTCCAAAATATATATTTATTTCAATTAACATTGAATTGTAAAACTATATATATTAAATAATTTTAATTTTATATTAAAAATTTAATCAATTCAGAGCCTTGAGTTGAGCACAATTTATAGCAATAACCGACAGCTAAAAATTAATATTAATAAAAACACTTAATGTAATATCGTGAAATGCTACTTAAAAAATCACAATTCGTCCATTTTACCACGAACACACTTGATTTTACAGTTCACGTTATACACATCGAAAATTACGAAAAAAAACAAAAATGCATTTGAGGTTAATTTAATTTATGTATCTTACATGTCACTTATACAAGCGGACAATTGCAGCGCAGGTCCACAGACAGACAGACAGACGTACATACAGCCCGACCGACAGACCGACAGATATTCAATTAATTAAAGTTATACTTTACATAATAATAAAATAATTTTTTTTTTTTTATTTGTGTGAAGCAGTTCTGACTCGCTTCTACAACGAGCAACGAGTTTTCTCATTTTTTTTTCGAATTTATTAAATTTTAATTTACTTAAAAGTAATTGATTGCATTTACGTAAAATGCAAACAAAATAAAACCAATGTATAAAGCCCATCCATTTAAAATGGTCAACAAGCAGTCAGTGACTGTGAACCATAATGCGGGCATAAATACTGCATAATTGATCATGAACTCCTGGTTACAGCAAACGAATACAAAAAAAAACTTTAAATAAAATATAAAAATTTTAAATTAAATCAGCAATATTTATTAAATTAGTTGTGATTTCATTTACGAAAGAATAACATATTTTGCGAATATTTTTTTCGTAAAACATTTTCGGATTACATTTTTGACACGAACAAAATACAAAAAGAAACAGGCAAATCCATTTTTTCGTTCTCATGTGATTCTCTGGCACACAAACGATATTTCATTTTGACATATATATAGATATATATACCAGATCTCTACGAATATATTCATAAAAATGTACACACATTTTCAATAAAAAACAATATTTCGTATTATGTCCTTATGACTATAGTAGATAAAATCTACGAATAGTTTCGAAAAAACCATAAATAAAAATCGTAATTTTTTCATAAATTTACAAAAGTTATTTAGTATATTTTACGAAATATTTTGTAAATAAATTTCACGATTTTTTTACTAAAATAAACGAACGATTTCGTGTATTTTAAGTATATTGTTACGTTAATTCAGTCTACGGAAAACTGTTCTACGAGTTCGTATCGCTGGATTGTGTACAAAATAAAAACACTCTTATGTTTGGTTTAAATTATAACAATTAAGTTTATTAATTCACTTTAATAAACAACTTTACTAATAACAAATTCTAACAACTGCTGCAATTTAACTTGACAATTATCACACGAGATGCACTCGACCACTTTACAATCACTACTGAAGTGCTGTACCTCAGATGCGGCTCCCTTATATACTGCATGCATCAGTTCGACACGTTTCGAGAAGCTTCGACTTGTTTCGAGAACCTTCTACTCGTTTCGTGAATGACGCATGCTATTGGCATCTCATTCGCACTCATTTGTTTTAATGTGTAGATCTTCCCTCTCTTTCTCGCTTAGTACGCTGAATGATCTTCCCTCTCTTTCTAACACATTGCTTAGTGCGCTGAATTGTCTTTCGTCTCATTTATTACTGTTGATTGCTTGCACAGTGGGGAAAATTACCTCTTTTCGTAACAATATTTTAAATTTAGTGTATGTCAACATTTAAAACCTTTATATCTTCTAGATTATGGCACTATTATTTAGGGAATATATTGTAAAATATATTAAATTTGATTGTTTACGAAATCCTATGATATGTTTAACTTTTAAATTACCATTTGCATAAACACGTTTTTCACTAAAAAAATAAATTTTTACAAAAAAAAAATCATTAAAAATTAAATTTTCACTCAAAATTTCATTTTTCACTACAAATTAAATTTTTCATTAAAAAATTAAATTTTTCACTAAAAACTCAATATTTCACCTAAAAAAGATTTTTTCAAAATTCAATTTTTTTTATTAAAATTTTAATTTTTTATTAAAATTTTTATAAAAATTCACATGTTACACTAAAAAATTCAATTTTAAACTCTATCATAAAATGTTGACTAAAAAATCAATTATTCAATAATAACTCAATTTATCACTGCAAATTCAATTTTTCACTAAAAATGCATTTTGTTCACCAAAAATTTAATTTCTCGTTAAAAATTCTATTTTATCATTAAAATTTCAATTTTTCATTAAGAATTAAAAATTTAATTTTTCATTAGAAATTTCTTATTTTCACCAAAAATTAAATTTTTCATTTCTATTCTTTACTATTAAAAAAAAAAAAAAACACTATAAATTGGCTGAATTTATTTTAAACAGAATATCACATCTATTGGTATTTCCACATTTTAACATTCTACATAATTTCAATAGTTTCTGTTGAATTCAAAATGTATCTCGTTATTTTAAGTAGCTGTAATACAAACGAGATTTTGAGTTATGTTTTAAACTAATTGGCACTTTTCCGTAGACACATCTTTAACCATCATGGTATTCGAAGCAGACACATACAGCAGATTTGCAATTGCACCAAGCCAACAGAGCAACAAACCAACACCAACTCTGTCACACCAACAACCAACACGAAACAAATAATTTTTAAAATTTAATTAACCGCAAAATAAGTTTGTCCTGTCACAGGCACTGTTAAACTCACACACACACACACACTGATATACATAGCAATGTTTGTGGGCAGCAGATGCACAAACACAGCGACATATACATCGACATCGACACACAGACACCGAGTTATCGCCCAACACATGCCCACAAACACATGCAATCCATGCGCACAAATTAAGTTTAAACTTTTGCCACCAATTTATTTATTTATGGTGTTGGTTGTTCTTGTTGTTGCTGCTGCTGCTGCTTTCGAAATAACTGCACTTTTCACTTTGCAACAAAAGCAATAAATTTGTTGCTGCTGTTGCTCCTGATGCTGTTGCAGACGCCAGACGCCAGACGTCGTATTGCGTACTTTGTAAGTGTTGCTGAACGCCTCCGAAAACTGAAATTCTTTGGCTTTTCAGTTCGGCCATCCCAAGTAGAAATTTACCCTAATATAGGATAGACCTGAACATGGCCAGACAATAGTAATGTCAGAGTAAATATACGATATAAGTTTTTAATCATAGTCCTAGTACAATTTTTACTTGGGACAGTATTAAAAATATAACCAAAATTAAAATTTAATTGTTAATATTTATAAAAAAAAGTATTTGCTTTTAAGCAACCCTACAATTTCTGAGCAAATATTCTTCTTTATTTCAGAATTTTGAAAGCAAATGTTCAATTCTAGGTTTTTATTAATACATAATGTTACGAAAAGATGTAATTTGCCCCATAGTACAAGCAATCAACAACAATAAAAGAGACGCAAGACAATTCAGCGCACTAAGCAATGTGATAGAAAGAGATGGAAGATCAGCACATTAAAACACATGAGATGCCAATAGCATGCCTCATTCATGAAACGAGTAGAAGGTTCTCGAAACATGTCGAAGCTTGTCGAACTGATGCATGCAGTATATAAGGGCGCCGCATCTGAGGCACAGCACTTCATTAGTAATTGCAAAGTGGTCGAGCGTGTCTCGTGTGAGAACAATGTCTAGTTAAAAAGTGGACATGCAGCAGAAGTGATATTTTCATATATTTATATTATGTAATAACTCAAAAACTTGTGGCAATCTGAAAAAACTCAGTATGAGGTCGTGATTAGAATCTTGATGTCCATTGCAAAATCATACTTTTTTTTTTTGTTGTACTGTGTTATTTTGTTGTCAAATGGAAAAGAATCATTGTTCAAATGTTTGTCGCTTTCATAACTAATTTCTTTGTGGCTTTTATAACTAATTTCTTTTCATTTTTATTTGGACAAAATTAAGTAATCGATAATTCCCAAAATCACCATTCCCAAAATCCATTATTTTCAATTTATTGTGATTATTTTAAGCCAAATCATCCTAGTGCGACCATATGTGCGACATGATGTTTCTTATATATTTGTTTCTGATTTATCAAATTGAGATGATGTTACAAAAACATGTAACAGTGAAAGAAAAGCACAAACAAACCCAAACATAATTACTATTTCTTCGTCACTATTGTAGATAAGTGTGTAAAAAACTTTCAAGTTATTCCTCTGTCACCTTTTTCAAATATAGTGTCTCAAAGTGAAGTAAAATTATTTCAAAACGTGAAAAAATCAAACATTTCTAAAGTGAAGAAGAAGACAAAAATCGTGTTATTGTGTAGTCAACGGAAAATAATAAATTATAGTGCATATTAGACATCTGCACAAATGTATTTAAAGTTTCCTCTACAAAATATGCACTACTGCACTCTACATTATTGACCGCATTTTGCGGACAATAATGTAGATAATGCACTTAACTGCAGTATTTGTTTTATTGGTGTCCAGTACTGTCAACACATATTTGTTTTCGAAACATTCAATGAGTTGAAAATCAAAACCACCTGACACCACTCTCGCTGAACATGCGACGAATACAGTGAGTGCAGCGAGTGAGCACAACGAGAAACTAGTGAGAATAGGAACATTGAAAACATAAACAAATCTGCCGGTCGCCTTTCGACGGTAATAATGTTGTTGTTGGTATTTATTAGTTTATAAAAAAATACAACAAACATTGTTTTTTCAAAGCATAATATAAAATATTATCTGATTTTCGTATGCCTTCAAATTTTTTCTATATTTCAATATTAATGAAAATTCCGTACAATAAGAATGATAAACAAATTTAAATTGCACTGAGTATGCAGTGTCATAAGCAGTTTTTGCAGTTATTACATTTCATTATAGACCTCTTAACTACAGCTATGTTTTGTTTGTGTTTTGTTTTGACAGTACTTGGTGCTTTGCTGTTGTGAGCAACACATTCACTTGATGTTCAAGCACACAGTCTGCGACAATAAATGTTTTGAAAGCAAATGAATGCCTTGTGTGTGTTTCAAATGCTTTTGTGCAGTTGTCTAGTGCATATTATTGTTTACTCGGTTTATAAAATTCAGGTGGATCTGAGCAATGTTATGACCAGTAGATTTTATCAAATAATAGACATAGAAAAGAACACAGTTAGAAAACTCAAATGTATAAAAAATTAAAGTAAAAAATATTTATAAGAACACAAAAATATTTTTTATTGTTTGAACAGTTAAAAATCGATAAACTCACAATCGATAAACTCACACCCCCGCAATAAAAAACTGTCAATATTTATGCAAAATTATAAAATTTAATTAATTCACAATTTTTGATATGTCGAATTTTTTATAGGATAGCAGCAATTTTTAACTGGAACCCTTAGTACGACGCATGACTCTATTTGATATTGTTGCTTATAATGTGCAGCAGCAACTACTTCAATAACAACAACACTAAGATAAATAGGACGCAGCTGTTGCCAAAATAGTTGCTGACCTTTGGAAAGCATCTACAAGGTAGCAACATAGGTTGGGCTAATAGCAACATATTTGGTGTGTTTCAGAATTTCTACTTAGTCGTGAAAATTAAAAATATTTTGTTACAAAATAATAATTTAAAAGAAACAAGAAAATAAACTAGGGGCAGTTAATGGCGATTATACATTTAACAAAAATTATTAATTATTATTATTAATTAAATTCTATAATAAATGACACAAGATGTGAAATATTGAAATATGAGGACGTATCGCACGATACCCATTATATTTCCATACAAAATACATCTACTATACAATATATTATGGAATAGGTTTTAAAAAAGTGGCATTATTTAGTTATTTATATAAAAAATCATAAATCTTCGTTGCTAGAATATAAAGCAGAACGGATTTAAGAGTATTCTAGTTATGGTTCTATAATCATTTCAATGGAACTGAATACTTTAAAGGGTTGTATTCAAAAATGCTGATATTTAATGAGGGAGATATTTTTAGTTTAATCATTATGTTTAAACTTGTATAATTTCATTTATATGTGTTTCTGGAATTAGTTATTACAAAATTATATTAAAAAACTATATTACCATAAAAATTAAATTGATTTTGGTTAAAAATTGACCGACACTTTTATTTTTTTACAATTTTCTTTCAAGTCGACCTCCTTTCACAAAAAGATTATTTTTTGTTTAAGTTAATCATGACGATATCTGATTTACAATGTAATGGTCATATTATTTTTTTCTCCCAAATGTCCCTCGCAAACTCAGTCTTTAGCGTAATTGTTACAGATGTCACAAATTGCAATTGTTAATTTCTGCGCCATTGAATTGACATGTAAAGCGAATGTGGTTGTTGAGAATGGAAATTTAATTTACACAGAGTGATATTAAAAAAATATAAAAAATAACACTCAACACGTCAGCTTTTAAATATATTATGGAACTATTAAAATTTAAAAATGCAACCAAAGAAACAACACAAAATCCAATTGAATGATATGAAAGCCATAAAAGGGAAGCAGCACAGCACACAGCATGTAATATTTTCGAAATTAAAATATTGTAATTTAATTAATGAAAATACATGATTGAAAATATGAAAACAGCTATAAATACAAATAAACGTGAATTTATGTAAACGTGGCCAACATGAGCAAACGTATCAGGGAAAAAATGTAGCTGACAGCTATCGGGTATAAAGTGTAAATTGCAAAAAATGAATGAAAAAAAGAGAAGAGATAAAAAATAGTAAAAATATAAAGATTTAAATATTATATAAATATATTTCGCTTTCAGCGAATGTATTTGATTGCAATACCTTTTGAATTGCATTCGTATGTCATATGTATAGAATACGTAAATTTTATATTTTTAAATCATTTTTTCCCTTAGGATCTGTGCTTGTTAATTCAATACGTATTGAACAAAAGCGTACTTAAAATGTATTTAATATTAATTGATTGAATCTGCTAAGAATAATTGTGGATAAAGCTGTGGTTTTTTTATTTTTAAAAACGACATAACAATTTTACAAGGTGTCCATAACGGTTATAGGCAATGAGATTAAATTATTGAGACTTCTTAAAATGAGTTCTTCACTTAAAAATATTTGTGATATGTAATTTTCAATCATGTTCTCAAAATCTGAGATAGAATCTGTAACAAAAAATATTGGTTGATAGAATTGAATTTTTAGTGAAAATATGAATTTTTAGTGACAATTGAATTTTTAGTGAAAAATTGAATTTTTAGTGAAAATTTTAATTTTTAGTGAAAAGTTGAATTTTTAGTGAAAAATTGAATTTTTAGTGAAAAATTGAATTTATAGTGAAAAATTTAATTTTTAGTGAAAAATTTAATTCTTAGTGAAAATTTGAAGTTTTAGAGAAAAATTGAAAATTTTAGTGAAAAATTGAATTTTTAGTTAAAAATTGAATTTTTAGTTAAAAATTGAATTTTTAGTTAAAAATTGAATTTTTAGTTAAAATTTGAATTTGTAGTTAAAAATTGATTTTTTTGGTGAAAAATTGATTTTATTGTGACAAATTGAATAATAATTAAAAATAGAATTTTTAGTGTAAAACTGAATTTAGAGTGTAATTTATTTTTAATGAAAAATTGAATTTTAAGTGAAAAATTGAATTTTTAGTGAAAAATTGAATTTTTAGTGAAAAATGGAATTTTTAATGAAAAATTGAATTTTCAGTGAAAAATTTAATTTTTAGTGAAAAATGGAATTTTAGTAAAAAATTTAATTTTTAATGAAAAATTGAATTTTTAGTGAAAAGTGGAATTTTAAGTGAACAATTGAATTTTTAGTGAAAAATTGAATTTATAGTAAACAATTAAATTTTTAGTGAAAAATTGAATTTTAAGTGAAAAATTGAATTTATAGTGAAAAATTGAATTTTTGTGAACAATTTAATTTTTAATGGAAAATTGAATTTTTAGTTAAAAATTGAATTTTTAATGAAAAATTGAATTTTTAATGAAAAATTGAATTTTTAATGAAAAATTGAATTTTTAGTGAAAAATTGAATTTTTAGTGAAAAATTTAGTTATTGTGAAAAATTGAATTTTTAGTGAAAAATTTAATTTTTGTGATAAATTGAATTTTTAGTGAAAAATTAATATTTGTGAACAGTTGAATTTTTGTGAAAATTTGAGTTTTAAGAATTGAATTTTTAGTGAAAAATTTAATTTTTGTGATAAATTGAATTTTTAATGAAAAATTAATATTTGTGAACAGTTGAATTTTAGTGAAAATTTGAGTTTTAAGTGAATAATTGGATTTTTAGTGAAAAATTGAATTTATAGTGAAAAATTTAATTTTTAGTGAAAAATTTGAATTTTTAGTGAAAAATGGAAAATTTTAGTGAAAAAAAGAATTTTTAGTTAAAAATTGAATTTTTAGTTAAAAATTGAATTTTTAGTTAAAAATTGAATTTTTAGTTAAAAATTGAATTTTTAGTTAAAAATTGAATTTTTAGTTAAAAATTGAACTTTTAGTTAAAAATTGAATTTGTAGTTAAAAATTGATTTTTTTTAAATTGAATTTTTAGTGAATAATTAAAATTTCATTGAAAAATTAAATTGAATATGTTTAAAATTTAATTTTTAAGTGAAAAATTGAATTTTTAGTGAAAAATTAATTTTAGTGAAAAAATATTATTTTTATGAAACATAAAATAATTTAAGAAAAATTAAATATTTAAAGAACAGAACAGTAGATGTCGTTGGCTCAATTGGCTAATGCGACAGAAACAGATATTGTTTTTGTATGTGGTCGCTAATTCTCGACTGGTAATGAAAGCCAAATGAATGTTACTAAAAAATTTGCTTGAAATAGCAGGGTTTTTATAAGAAGTATTTAATATAAATTTAAGTACCTCCTCAAGTTGAAATAGTGCTATGTATATGATTGGGAACGAGTCATTGTTACCAAATCATTCGCTTATACGGTAAGTCATGTGAAAGTAGTAATGTCAATTATTTGTTCTTATTAAAATGTATTAAAAAGCATTTTATTACTATTTTATTATGTTAATTCCTTTGTTCTACTGGCGTTACATCAGCAAATACCATATGGTATATTTACCATACTTGCAGCTTCCTAACCTTGCTGGAAATAATATTTGCTAAACAAACAATTGAAAAAACATTTTAATATATTTTATGTGAATTATACTTTTATTATTGCTAAATATTTGTAAAACTTATAACTACATTAAAGCTTAATTATGACATAATATGATTAAAGGAAGTACATGTTTCTGTTTCATTAAATTTTGTGCTGGAAATGAGTTGCAATAGACCAACTCTGACTAAGACTAAGTTATGGTATAATATTTATAAACATTTGTTAAATTATAAACTAGGTTTTCACTTGGCTGTGGGAAGACGACTAAATCACTAGGTAGTTTGTTTTGTTTAGGAACAGAAAACAATTAAATGTTTTCAAAATAGTTTTTACAATAGTTTTAACAATAGTTTTAACAATAGTTTTCACAATAGTTATAAAACAATAGTTGCTTAAAAAATAAACAAATTAAAAATAATAGCATAAAATATTGTTGTATATACAATTTAATTAAATCTAAAAGTACTTAAGTGTAATTCACTGACAAAGTGAGATCATAGAACTTACTTTAAATTTGGTGGGTTTTCATTAAATAAAGGGCCATATTGTATTTGGTATTTTTAAATGGTAAATGGCACTTTCTTTTAGTTTTAAATGTATTTTGGTGGTATTTTGGTTCATATTTTAATTTGGGTTTCATTTAAAATTTAAATTAAAGAAAAGTTGCTTAAATCTAAAAACTAAAAAAAAATTGTGGCGTTTTGAATTTTTGTACAATAGGAAAATTTGTGCGTTTTTGTAATTTTCTTCTTTGTTTCGAGCTTAAATTAAAGGAAAGTTTGTTAGTTTGTACAATTTGTGGATCTGTGCACATTATGATGTCTTTGGCATATATGAGAGTTAAAAGTTTTTTATTTTAGTTGTGTTTTAGGTTTTCGTGGATGTGTGCACATAATGATGTCTTTGGCATTTATGAGAGTAATGAGAGTTTTTGGATTTTAGTTAAATTTATTGGTTTTAGGCTCAAATTTTTAACTATAAACCAATATAATAGAAATGTTTTAGTAATTTTCGAGTAATTGGGATGTGTGCGCAAAGCACAAATTTTAATTTCAGCTCTTTGTAAAGTTCTCTTTATAGTGCTTTGGTAAAGACATAAATATGCTTCTTTTTGCAATTTTAAAAAACAAGAAAAATTCATCATAAGTGGATGTGTGCACAATTGTTTCTGTTGCTTGCTACTTTCAAAAGTGCTTTGATTTTAATTTATACATTTTTTTAAATCGCAAATTGAAGCGATTTTAACTACAAACAATATTAACTACATCAGTAATGTTTAAAATTATTTATAAAATTAGTGGATGTGTGCACAATAGAATATCTTTGGTCTTTGCTTCCGTTTAAAATGTTTAAATTTTAGATTCAAATTAGTATCGTTTCGGTATAAGGCACACTTTTCAAACTATAAACTAATAATATATAAAAAAGATGTAATTCGTACACTTTTTTAAATGCTGAGATGTGTGCGCAATGGGAAAACTCTACTTTAGAATGCTGTTTAAAGTGATTTGGTGTTAGTGTAAATTTTGGTGCAATTCTTAAAATGTTAATTTGATTTTAAAAAACTAAATACCGCAATTTTAATAATTTGTACAATTAGCGGATGTGTGCGCAATTGCCTCTAATCCTTGTTACAATCAAATAAACTTTGATATCAATTTCAAATTAATTTAAAAGCACAAAATGTAAACCATTTTACCTACAACTAAAAGCGAACTACTTTAGTGAGTGTTGGTGATAATTTGTATAATTGGTGAATGTGTGCTCAATTCGACTCACTACATAAAACTCTGCAAATATTCCATGTCGAAGTTATTTGCCAAATCCTCCGAATTAGTGTGCGGCTCCGCAGCAACAACATTGGCTTCATTAGTCGTTGCCTCATGGGAAACATGTTGTAATTGTTGATGTTGCTGTTGTTGTTGTTGTTGCTCATCGATTACATCATCGCCCATGTAATCGAATGTTTCGGATAGCAACTTTTTCACATATTCAAATGAGACGTATTCGTTGTTGCCGGCATCATCATCAGCATTACCAACAGCAACAACATCATCAATGACTGTTGCTGAGTTTGAATTGGCATTGGAATGGGCAGCGGAAATGACGCTAATCGTATTGGCGGCATTAGTGTTGACCACACTGGTTGTGTTGTTGATGCTGTTGTTGTTGTTGCAAGTGCTGCTGTTACTATTGCTGTTGCCAGGCGACAAAAGCTGTTCGAATACATGCAATTGATTGATGTTTTCATCACTGCAGCGACGACTGCTGCTGGTCAATGTAGCTTCCGTCGCGGCGTCATCGTTGTTGTTGCTGCTGCACATGTTGCGGTTGTTGCTGCTCGCTGCATATGTTGTTGCCACTTCATTATCATCGATTGAATTCTCATTTTGATTGCACTCAATGGTGACAATGCAATTAGACAGCTCATTAAAGTTCATTGAATTGTTATTAGCTGATGTTGCTGCTGCTGCTGTTGTTGCAGCTGCTCGCATAGTAGTTGTCGTCGTTGTTGTTGTCGTTGTAGATGCGCTCATGTTGCTACTATTGTTGACAACAACTGTATAGTTTTGTATGTCTGTTGCTACAATGTTTGCAGTCATTTCACTGCAACTGTTGCTGCGTTGTTGCCGTTGTTGTCCCTCGATTTGCATCGAATTTGTTGCTACATTATTATTACTGTTGCTATTGTTATTGGCGATTGTATTGCCAGCTGCTGTTGTCGCTGCTGCTTCGGCTGCAATTGATGATTCCGAATGGCGTCGCAATTTAGCCGCTGATGTCGCTTTGATGTTGCTATTGCTGTTATTGCTATTGATTTTTTTGTTGCTGTTTGCGCTGCCCGCGGATTTTCGGCGTCCCAGATGTCCATTGGCATTGCGTAGCGCATGATTCTTTACGTGTTTGCGTAGGCTGGAGGGATCAGTGTAGCGCTTGGTGCAGCCGGGTATTTGGCAAGCATAAGGTTTCTGCAAATTGTGACAAAACGATGTGATTAGTTATGATTTTGAATAAAGACAACATTTTCCAATGTTTATCAAATATTACTCAAGTTTTACTAAAATTTGGCTCAAATGTTTCTCAAGAATTTAATGTGATATACTCAAATATATCTCTTACGTTTCTCGATAGTATCTCGTATACATCTTTAATGTTTCTCAAATATTTCTCATGAATTTAGAGAAAACACTCATCAATAACTTGAAGCCCTAAGGGGTTTATAGAATTCAAATCCCTTATTAATCTCAAATGAATCTCAAATGTTTATCAATTGTTTTCCACACTTGTCTCCAAAATTATCTTTTTATTTCCTAAGTTTTACAGTTTCATTATATATACAGAGTTTCAAAAATGTTTCACAAATGATTCTTAAGTGTTATACCAGATATACTAAAATATTTCTCAAACGTTTTTCGTTGGTATCTCAAAGCATTCTTAAATGTTTCTGATATGATTCTCACGAATTTCCAAAAAGACACATTATTATTTTTAAGCTCTAAATGTTTTTAGAAACCAAACAGGAAATCAAATGTTTTTAGAATCGGTTTTTCCTATTTTACAATACATCTCAAATGTTTCTCATTTGTTACTCTAGTCCAATCTATTTTAATTTTTTTTTGGTGTTTGTTCAATGATTTCATCTTAATAATATTTCATAAGAGATTTTCATCAATCTTGAATATCTTTATTTCAATGATAAGTTTCTTAAGGGTTTTATAAAGGTTGCACAGCAGTCTTTTTTCAAATAGAGTATATTTAAAGTATATAGAAATTCTAGAGGAAATAAAGTAATTCTTTATTATTAACTAAAACAAGGATCGCTTCGTCATATGCCTTTTCAGCACTCTGTCAGCAATTGTAACATATGCGCTGGCACCTCTCAAAGGCTCTAAAACTAAACTAGTTATATGTGCGAAAAGCTAGCTGTCTGAAAAATGTCAAAAAATAAACTACAAACTGTTGACAGCTTGTGTGGTGCTGACAATGAACTAAATTAAATGCAGATACAGAATGCGTTGATGAGGCACTACTCTGATTTCGAACTCTGTATATGACCGGATGTGTCAACCAGACCAGCAAATGGAAACAGATTTTCAAAAAAAAAAAAGGTTTTTTTTTTGCTGTCATTGAAATACGTCGCGAAATATACTTTTTTTTAAGTTAACAGAAGGACACTCTCAGGATTAATAAGTGTGTTATCAAACGAAAAAAAATGAGTATCAAATAATACTCAAAGTGTACAGTACGAGTCATATCAAAATAGTACACTATATGGCACTTAGTATTTTTGGAATTTTGTTTTTTTAGTATCTGTTTTTTCAACTTTTGTAAATTAAAAACTCTTTTTTATTTAGTACTCTGTTAACTTACCGTATCGTAGTGTGTCCTTTGATGCTTTGCACGATCCGAACTATTGCTGAACGCTTTCAGGCACCCTTTGTACTGACAGCCATATGGACGTTCGCCGGTGTGCGAGCGTTGATGAATTTTCAAATTTTCCAATCTCGAGAATGCTTTATTGCAACTGGGAAACTGTAAAGAAAATCGAAAAAAAATTAAACAAAAATACTAAAGGTTAGACTGAGTGCATAAGATTAAAGTCTGAAAAAAACAGATGTAATTTGGTAAAAGACCTGCTACTAAAAAAAAATGAAGATGTACACAAAAAATTTAATAACGCATAGAGCAATTAAAATGACGACATGAAATTGCAATTTCAAAAAGCATAATAACGATGATGAGTTTGTCAAAAAAAACAAAACTATTAAAAGTTTGCTTAGAGAGGTTCTTAAATGGTAACTCTCATTCAACACTGAAGTAGAAAAGTTATAATGAGCATTTTTTCCAGCGTATTGCTAAATTCTAAGCACGTGTTTAGAACAAAAAAAAATAAAATCAGTGAAATTATAAAAAGGATTCTTAATGTAAACAATGAATATAAATAACTTATGGCACGTTAGAGCCAGATATCTGTAAAAACTGACAGCTGCGCACGTGTTAAATAAAATGAACAGATGATATCTGATAATGATTACTTTTTTTTAGTATAAACAGTAACCAGAGACTATACGTTGAATTTGAAAATAAAATAAATATTTATGGTGATTTTTTTTTTTGTTCTTTTAGGGTTTGATGCTTATCAATGGTTATAGAAATTGCTAAGAATTGAAATTTAACGAAAATAAAAAATATTTTTTTTTTAATTATCGAAAAAGGCTTGAAATAAGTAAATATCTCGAAAGTTAAAATAACCGAAAACATTTTCAAAGAACTAAGAATAAATGTTTAAAATATAAGAAATCTAAAAACTAAAAATTTCCCAAATTCTCACATTTTCTAATCTTTAAATTTCGAACACTTACCGGACACTTGTTCGGCTTCTCGCCGCTGTGCACTCGCATGTGTATGAGCAGCTTGTAGCGTGCATTGAACGGCTTATAGCGGCGCGGGCAATCCAGCCAGAAACAGCTAAAGTCATCGCCCTTCTTGACGTCGACATGGCGCTTCTCGATGTGGGCCACGAATTCGCACTGATTGGGATAAACTTCATGACAATCGGACCAGAGACAGACCATAGGACCCTCCAGCAGTTCGCCGTCATGCGTTGGACTACAAAGAGTTGTTGCTGTTGAGAGTGCTGTCGATGATGTTGCTGCTGCGGGTAGACCATGCAGTTGCGTTGCTGTCGAACAACTTGAAATGCTCGAGGACTGTGAGCTGCAGCGACGACGACGTTGCTGCTGCTGGTAGTTGCACTGGTTTTGTGGCATTGCTTTGGCAAATTGCAATTGTTGCTGCTCGATTGTTGTAGTTGTTGCCAGAAACACTGCATCATCCTCTTCATCATCATCGATGTGGTGCTCATCAAAGTCCTCATCGGCTATAAGTTCGCCGAGCAACTCTTCATCCTCGTCGGTGGCAATGGCGAGACAATCATCAAAGTAACGATGTTGCTGCTGCGGCTGTTGTTGTTGCTGCGGGTGATGTTGTTGTTGCTGCTGGTAGCAATATGCATCAATAAGTTCATCGTTTATCTCATCGATTTCCTCAATGGTCCAAATGTTTTTGTGCTCGCGATTGGGTTTTGGTGGCGCCAACAGCATGTTGTTGTTGCTATTGGTCTGATAGTTTTCGGGCACCTGCTCATCGTATTGTGGAAAATAGTGTTGCTGCATAGATTGTTGTTGTTGTTGTTGCTGCGAAAATGTTGCTGGCGGACTGTAGACATGCACGCGCGTTTGTTGCTGCTCCTGCTGCTGTTGCTGTTGCAGTTGTTCGTTGTATTGAAAATTGCTGATCGGCTGGTACTGCGGCGTGCCAAAGGTCGACATCATTGACGGCAATTTGTTGCAATTGCTGTTACCAGCTGCTGCTGTTGGCGATTGCTCCTGTTTAATCATCAGCAATGTTGTTGGTGGCGCATTATAATTGCCGCTATAATTATACAAATTGTTGTTGCGTTTGGGCGAGTTTTGTTGTTGCGGCTGTGTTTCGATGTTGCTCAGATTCAGCGTCATCCAGGGATCTAGCGGCGGCGTCGAGCAGGGCGATTGCTCCTTGGACTGACAATTGATCTCGTCATAGTTGAAATACTCGATATCCAGATCGAGACATGTGGTCGGCTGCTGTTGTTGCTGCTGCTGAAAAACTGCCTGTTGCTGCTGAAAGTTGCTGCTGTTGTAGGGTGTATAATTGAGCGATGGCGTGTAGGGTGTATAAGGTGTGTAGGGTGTTTGTGGCGTCTCCGCAAAGGGCTGCTCAAAGTGACAGCTGTCGTTGAGTCGCGCAATATCTTCCGGTTCAAAGCGAAAGACATCGGAAATGTTGCTGAGCCGACTGAACTGTTGTTGCGAATTTTGTACCGACTGTTGTTGCGCCAACTGTTGCTGCTGCTGGTGCTGCTCGTAGTGACTGCTGCCACCGGAAATATTACCCAAAGCGCCACAAGAATCATTGCTCGAGGACATAATATCATCTGCGTCCTGATTGCTACTGCTGTTGGCAGCAATATTATCGCCAAATACAGAGTTTGGGGTCTCGACGGCCGCATAGCTCAAGGAGTAGTCGGCGAAATGAGCCTCCGCGCTGGCAAAATCCTGAAAGACGTTAAAGGTTTTCAGATCGGCCAGATTGTTGTACATGTTGCTGTTGTGTTGTGAAGCGTTGCTGTTAGTAGTTGTTGCTGACTTGGCGTAGGGTGTATAGGGCGGCGTTGAGGGCGTGGCAAAGTCAATGTTATTCGTCGAGGCGCCGTTGAACATTTTGAGATTTTGAAGGCTGGGAATGTTGCTTAGTTTGGTAGGGTTGCTGTTCAAGCTGGAGACACGCGACATGTTGGCAGAAAAAATTCAAAAAAAGTCGAAGAATTCACAAATGCTGACGTATAAACAGCAAAAGGCAAAGAGCAAGAAATTGTTTTGAAAAATTGAAATTAATGCATTTTGCAAAACACTGAATGAAACTAATTTGAATTAATTTGCACAAGAGTCACTTTTTTTATTTTAGTCTTTTTTCTTTTAGTTTTTTGTTTAATTTGATTTTTTTTTTCTCAAACTTGGCAACGTTGCCAAAAGCGCGCGGGAAATCCCAATGAATATGTGCGACGTCTTTTGCACTACAAAACAGCGATAATTATAATTTACACGAAAAACACATAGTTTTTTTAGTTTTTCTTTAATTTATTTAGTTTGTTTTTTGATTATTTTTTTTTTATTTAAAAAAAAAAACGTAATATTTATTTTTTGGTTTGATTTTTAAAAGATTTCCGTGCGTGTGTTGCTGCGACGTTGTTGCTGGCACGACGGTTCGTCTTTAAATAAATTTCAACACATTATGTTGCACGTTATTTAAACTGCGACACGACAACGACGACAGCGACAACAGCGAACGTGTCAGGATCTTCTGCAGCAGCAGCGAGCGGCGCTCTTCTCTTGCAGATCATTGCTGCCTCTGTCGGTGTCAGTGTTGTTGCTGGATTTCCCTACGCACACATGCTCTACACACGCTTCTGACGTTTGTCGTTTCTAAAAATTACCCCTATGTTGTTGGTGTTGCTGTGCACTGCTCTCCTTGCTCATCTGCATGCGTTGTAGTTGTTGTTTTTTTCGACATTTCGTTTTTTTATGCATTTAATGTCTTTTTTTTGTATATTTGTGAAAATTCAGTTAATTTCATGTGCCAGAAAAATGCGTGAATTGCTAAAGACCCTGTGAGAAATTTTATTGTGATGACTGCAATTTAAAAAACACTTAAATCAATTTTGATTAGATTTTAAAATTTACTGTTTATCTACACTAAGTACGTTTAATTTATATACACACCTTCAGTTCATGATTTAAAATGAGAATATAAACTGCTACATAACATTTTTAAGTATTTTTTTATATTTCATATAGGATGTCTTTTTTAAGAATTAAAAATCCCAAAAAAAAATTTTACCGAGCACACGAATCATAATTCCGTCATCAACGGTATGTCTACGGTCAGTAAACCAGGAATCCATCATAGCAAATACGATTACGGAACGTTTACGCACCGTCAAATCCATTTTATTCCGTATGTCTTAATAACTCATTTGACTTTCTGAACCAAAAAAGAGCTGGGAAGAGCGCAGATGGCAACTGAAATACAGTTAAATTGATATTTCTATTTTATACAATTAAATATTCTTAGGGTATTTGTTGAAAACAATGCAGTATCTTGTTTGATTTCAGTATATTACATCCTTACGAATTCCAATTACTTTGTTTCGTCTTTTTAATTAAAATGTGTATATTTCCTGCACCCAGAAAAAAAAAATCCCCCAAATCCCATTAATATTGTTTAATAGGACAATTATTGACTTAATAGTATACAAAAAATAAATCTTTTCCTATAAACTCAATGACAATGTCATGGTATTTTCTAGTATTTAATACTATTTTCTGATTAAAATAATAATTTATACTATTGACTATTTTTAATAGTAAAAAACTATTATTTATTTAGTATTTTTTTCTGGGGGTGTTCAATTATATTTATAAAATGCTTTTTATATAGACCAGCGGTCTGTTGAGGGACCTTCGAAACAGAATCTGAAATACTTATTTAATGGCGGTCAGTCGAATCATAATTTCAACTGATTCACTCTGAAATTTGTCTGTAATGATTATACGTCAACGAACCGTCGAAACCAACTTTGAACGAATTCACTCCGTTTAGCACCGAGCATTGCGGTCCGTTAACGTACCATCGAAACGTACTCTCAACTGATTAGAAATCAGTTTTGATGTTCCTCTTTATGCGTTCACTGTACCCTTTTCGTATCCAGAAAACCGTTAACGTTAACTTGTTTCTTGGGTTTTTAAATTTTCATTATTTACCAAGTCTGTTCAGACCTGAATTCAAGCCAGAGAGCCCGTTCCTATGCATAAAATATAATTGAATTCTTCCTTTCCAATTGACATTGATCTATAATTCTTCTATTAAATTTAATAATACTTTTTTTTTGAAATGCATCAGAATTTTCTGGTCTAAATTATTACAAGTTCATTCATTGTAAGAGACAAATGAAATTTATGATAAAAAAATATTAATTTTAGTAATAATAACTCTACAAAATAGATTAGATGGTGTTGTACTCTGTATTCTGAAGTTGGTCAGAGTCAACTGTAGTGTTAAAAAAAAAATGTAATTTTGCACTCATTAAATGTAATCTGTGTAGGAATTATCCGAGTAAATGAATAAATATAAATGAAATTCATTAAAAAATAAAATAATTTAAAGAAATAAATAAAACATACAAGTATTGATATATGAAGCTGCATTACCATTATTTTTTTATCATTTTATAATTCTTTTTCCTTAATATATTTGACTTTGTTATGAAAAAAAAACAAAACAAAACATGAAAATGATAGACTAAAATATCATTTTGGTAAAAAATTAGAAATTTCCCACTTTACCACAACATTTTGCAACAAGGTCCGAAATTGAGCTGTTTTGATAAATCGATTACAATCAATTAAACGGCATATAAATGGTGTTCTGTTAATGCAAAAACTTAGATCTTAAACCAGTTTATGAAATGGACCCTCCAAAAGTATATTAAAAAACTTTCAAATGTTTACTTTGCAACAGATTTCCCTATTTTTTTTTTTTTTAAAGAGCTCTATATGAATCATAGAAATATGTTATTTTGATTAGTTGAATAAACATTTTTTAATTAGTTACAGTCATCGCATTTGACATTTCCTAGTCGGCACACGGACACGCACAACGGTGCAATACACTCGATTGTTGGACGACATATGGTGCGAGTGTGTTTTAAGTTGATGACGAAGTTGTTGCCTCAACTAATTCTTCTTCTTCTTCGGATGGTACTCTCCAGTTAGTTTTTATTATTTTAGACTTGCTATTTATTGTTCTTGTTGTTGTTTGCAGCCAAAATGCACTTTAGTGTCGAGCTAATCTAAGCATGCAGCATGCAGTGCGCGAGGACAACATCGAGTGAATATTTATTGGTTTTTTTCTATATTTTTTATATTTAAACAATTTGAAAATGCGTAAAAACAGCAACAGCAGCAACAGATGCAGCGAAAGAGGCCAAGTATTTTGCGCGCTGCTTAATGCCACGGTTTGCAGGATGCTGGAGGTTGGGTTTTTGTATTTTTTGATTTTTTTTTATTTTCATTATACTCCTCTTTATCTGCTACATCTTCTTATTATAATTATTGCACTTGACTATTTGGCAAAAGGTTCTATTTTTAGCACTAGTTGCTGGATGGGGGATTTATGTGGCATTTATAGGATGTGGTATAAATTGCAATTGCGCTGTGTGTTGTTGCTGTATTTGTTTTTCTTGTTGTTCTTGTAGTGCATGACAACATGTTTTTAATTTAGCGCTTAATGTGTTTAAATTTGTTTTATTATCTTTTAATTTTTTGCACAACTCTTAATTTTTTTTTGTATGTTTTAATTTCACGTCAATTTTTTTCATTCTCTGAGGCTCTCAATCAGTGCCAAAAACTGCGTGGTTTTTCCGTAACAAAATTAGCAACTAATAAATAGCACCCAATGAAATAACAAGAAGGATATTAAACCCCTAAAAAATATAATATGCAAAAAAAAATTATTATCATAATCAAATGGCACTAAGAAATTACCCTATTAATTTAAGTCCCAAATAAACTTTAATATACCCCAAAAAAAAATACAAAAGTTCAAAAGTAATATAAAAATGAAATAGCACCCTAAACAAATATGACACAGATTTTAAAGAATATTTCAAAATAATTACCAAAGAAAAAGAATGCAATTTGGCACAATGAAAGAATATTCATAACGAGCTTAGAAGGCACTATGAAATAGCCCCGAATATTATAAAATAACCCTAAACTCAAATTATATTTTCTCAAAAAAAAAAAAATAATTAGGCTCCAAATATTGAACGTTATTTTATAATGGTAGCGGCTTGAAATCACCAAACACAAAATCCTCAAACACAAAAACCCCAAAATCCCCAAACACAAAAGCCCCAAACACATAAGCCCCAAACACATAAGCCCCAAACACAAAATCCCCAAACACAAAAGCCTCAAATACAAAAATCTTCAAACACAACACAATTAGGAAATTATAATAAAATGAATTAAATAATTATTAAATTTTGTGTTTGGGATTTTTGTGTTTGGGGCTTATGTGTTTGGGGATTTTGTGTTTGGGGATTTTGATTTCGAGCTTTTGTGTTTGGGGATTTCAAGCCCAACCCTTTTATAATATAACTATCTCGAACAAAAATACTTATATAACCCCTAAGAAACAACGCCAAATAAGACTCTCTAGTTTAAACTAAGTTTAATTTGAAAATGTGACTGAAACACTGAACCTGGTTGGAAATTATGACAAAAAAATAATTAAGTAGGCCCAAAATTTTTAAATTTTTTTATAATATAACAAAAAACTTAAATAACGCCTAACAAACAACGCCAAAGAAGACTCGCTAGTTTAAACTAAGTTTAATTTGAAAATGTGTCTGAAAGATTGGACCTCATAGAAAATTAGCACAGACAAATATTAAATCGGCAAGAAATTTTAAACGTTATTTTATAATATAACAAATAATTTAAAAAAACCCTAAGATGCAAGTTTAAATAACCCCATATAAAATGAAACTCAATGAATTAAACCTCAAAAAAAATTAAAAAAAAATTAAAGTGAGGCATTATTTTCCAGTGTACCAAAAAAAAATCTCCAATTTCATTCAAAGTTTTCAGAAGTGTAATCATATCGTCACTTAAAAATGTTGGGAAATCAAATTATAAAGTTTAAATTGCTTTAAAAATTATTCAAAATTATCTTTTTTTATTTTTTTTTCTCAGTTATTTTGTATTAATTATTAATTAGCATAACGTTTATAAAAATCAATTGATTTGGACAACTTACAAAATTATAAATACGGATTTAGTGTGGCTATATCCTGACCAAAATGCAAATATTTTGGTTTTTTTGCCATAACTTTTCATGGGAACAAGATCAAATAGTGATGTAAAGGCAATATTTGTTTGTTTTTAAATGGATATCCATTGACATGATTATTTAAAAATATTTTTAAAATAATTTCCCGAATTTTTGTTATTTGCAAGAAAAATGTTTGTCAAATTATTTTTAAATAATGATGCCAATTAATAGGTGCCTTAAAAACAAACAATTCATGTCTTTACACCATTCTATTATCGAGTACGAGTAAAAAGTTATGGCAAAAAAACGAAAAGATTCGCCCCTTTTCGCATGACAAGATTTTCAATTTTTCGAATTCGCCATTTTGGTTTTATGTTTTGTGGTCCCCATAAACATTGGATCTTATTTCATATGCAATAATTGCCAATTCAAAATTTTGGAATTCAATTTATTTTATTTTATTTTTTAAATTATTTCATTTGGGGGTTAATTTGAAAAACCACAAAATCAACGTCCATCTGTCCGCTTTTGTGGCTGCTTTAATGCGCGCCTAATGAATCAGGTGTCGGTGGCTTTTTCGTGCCTGTTGTTGTTGCTGCTGCCACTGTTGCTGCTGCCACTGTTTCCGCTGTTGCCAACATTTGAGGGGACTTTTTTTCGATATTTTGGCAGACATTTGATTTTGGCGCACGACAGTCGTTCTTGTTCTTCTTGATGTTGTTGTTGCTGTTGCTGCCGCACCGCGTCACGATTCAAAAACGTTTAACGCACTCGCGCGCGCGTTGTTATTATTATTTGTTTTTGTTGTTGCAGTTGATTTGTTTGTTGTTATTATCGCTTCTGTTGTTGTTGTTGTTGTTTTACAGCCACTCAACGCCACCGTTTTTAGCCAGCATTTGGGCGCTTGGCCAAAATATTGTCGTGTGTGTTTTCAGGCGACATCATTACATCATTGATAAAATTAGCGTTGATTTTTGCGATAACAACGAAAACAGCAAAATTGAAATCAGTGCTAAAGGAAGTCTCCAGTTACAATTGAATACAAGTGAATAATTTATTTTTTTGTGAAATTTTAGAAGTTTAAGTGAACATTTTAATTTTCAGTAAAAAAAATAATTTTAAGTGAAAAAAATTATTTTTTGTGAGAATTTTATTTTTAGTGAAAAATTGATTTTTCTTAAAAATTGAATTTTTAATGACAAATTAAATTTTTAATGAAAAATTTATATTTTAGTGAAAATTTTATTTCTTAGTGAAAAATTGATTTTTAGTAAAAAATTAATTTTTTTAGTGAAAAATTGATTTTTAGTGAAAAATTGATTTTTTTAGTGAAAATTTGATTTTTTTAGTGAAAATTTGATTTTTTAGTAAAAATTTGATTTTTTTGTGAAAATTTGATTTTTAGAGAAAAATTGAATTTTTAGTGAAAATTTGATTTTTTAGTGAAAATTTGTTTTTTTAGTGAAAAATTGATTTTTTAGTGAAAATTTGATTTTTTAGTGAAAAATTGATTTTTTAGTGAAAAATTGATTTTTTAGTGAAAAATTGATTTTTTAGTGAAAATTTGATTTTTTAGTGAAAATTTGATTTTTTAGTGAAAATTTGATTTTTTAGTGAAAATTTGATTTTTTAGTGAAAATTTGATTTTTAATGAAAAATTGAATTTTAATGATGGGTGAAAATTTGTTTTTTAGTGAAAAATTGAATTTTTAGTGAAAAATTAAATTTTTAATGAAAATTTTAATTTTTATCGAAAATTTAATTTTGAGTGAAAAATTGATTTTTCAGTTAAAAATTGAATTTATTGTGACAAATTAAATTTTTATTTGAATTTTAGCGAAAAATTTAATTTTTAGTGAAAAATTGAATTTTTAGTGAAAAATTGAATTTTTAGTGAAAAATTGAATTTTTAGTGAAAAATTGAATATTTAGTAAAAAATTGAATTTTTAATGAAAAATTGAATTTTTAGAGAAAATTGATTTTTTAGTGAAAAATTGAGTTTTTATTGAAAAATTGATTTTGTAGTAAAAAATTCACCTTTTAGTGAAAAATTGAATTTTTAGTGAAAAATTTAATTTTTAGTGAAAAATTTAATTTTTAGTGAAAAATTAAAATTTTAGTGAAAAATTGAAATTTTAAGTAAAAAATGTAATTTGCAAATTTTAAGTGAAATATTTTATTTTCAAATCTTTAGTTAAAATTTGAATTTTTAAGGGAAAATTGAATATATAATGAAAATTAAATTTGTAGTGCAAAATTAATTAAATAAGTAAATTTCATAGTTTAAATAAATATTTAACAAAAAATAAAAGTTTTTATTTTCAATTTTATTTTAATTTTCGATAAAATGAAATTTTGTTGAAGATAAAAGAACATTTCTCGAGTACATTAAAAAATCTAAATTAAGACAGACATAAAAATTCAATAAACAATACGCTGGACCCTTCAAAACGCATGACCACTTAAACCCAATTTGGTAGCGCTAGACAGAATAATAAAATAGAGCGTAGGTCAAGGTACTCAAGGTCACTTAGAGACCATCGATACCCCGCACATTTATTGCTACCCATTTAGATACTTAGTGAGTACTTCACTTAGTTGGCACTTGAGATGGCACCCAAAAATAAAAAATTGCTAGTCGATGTTGTAGTCGTCAACATCTGTCAGAACAATTTACGCAAGTGCATGCGTAAAAAAGTCAGCAACTAATATGACACAAAAGTATCTCAAAGATACAACTGCAAGCAATTGAAAACAAGTGACTTCTCCATGAAGTTGCTTACTTATTACAACAAAACTAACAGCAGCAACATCAGCACATCATCTAATGTATCTCTATATCTCTGCTTTTGCTACTTGTATCTGCACTTTTTTCCGCACTTGTATCTGTATCTGCAGTTTGTGCGTTAGAAGAAGAAGGTACAAAGATCTTATGGCAGGTTGCCAAAAAATTTATTTTTTTTTTTTCATCTTTTTGCAGTCATTGTTTGAGTGCTTTTTATTTTGCTTATTGATGCGAAATTAACCCTCAGAAAATGACTTTTTTTTTTTGATAATTTTCTCATATGACAAGGCACGTCGTGTAGGCGACTCTTTTTAAGACATAACAAACCCAATAGAAACAGTCTAAAATTGAAATTTAAATAATTTGAAAAAGTTTTATTTTTATTATTTAATAATTTTGTAGTTTATAAAATTGAAGAAAAAGAATTAAGAATAAAAACTAAACATTTTTTAAATTTTATAATTTTGACTGTTTCAAATTTTATAATTTTGACTATTTCAAATTTTATACAATTTGGTACTTAAAGAAAATAAAACTGCGTTAGTTTTAATGACGCGTTAAAATGCCCACTTTATGTGCAGCGAACGATAAATTTAATGCAATATATATTTTTGTTTTTGTTGGTTTTATGTGCGAATCGCGAACGAATTTATGGCACAAAGAGGAATGAACTGAAAAGTGTAGAGGGCGGAAAAATACACGAAGAAATCAATTGAAGTTCACGCAATTTTCATTTAGATTTTAGATTTGAATTAATGGTTAGAATATTTAAGTTAGAGAAAGGATTGAGCTTAGGAAAATTATTTTATTCATATTTTTTTTTTGTTTTAAAAAATTGACATTTTTCAACATATTATTTTTGAAGTAAAATTATAATTTTCAATTAAATATATAAAAATATTATAGAAAGTTTAAATATTTATGGAAATTATATAATTAGTGAAAATTTAAATTTGTATTAAAAATGTTGTTCTTCATAAATTTATTATGTTTAGTAAAATTTTCATTATTTAGTAAACATTTTTTAATATGAAATTCTCACTTTTTATTGCAAATTCTCTTTTCAGCCAAATTTCGGTTTTTCTTTTTTTTTTGTGAAATATACGATTCAGAGAAAAAAAATGTGGTTAAAATTTTTAATTTTTTTTGTAAATAAATTAATTATAATAACACTACCCAACACGATTTTTGCCATGGACATCCCATACATAAATTCTATATAATTTGCTGGTTCTGGGTTTGACTGCATACTCAGTTTTTTTTCTATTACGCAACGTTTTTGAAAAAATTGCAAAAGTATTTTTAAGCCGTTCTCACCCACTACTTAGAATAAAAAATATAGTTCTGTGGAAAAATAGTTCAACAAAAAAACTTAAACGCATTTCCTCTTTTAATTGTCTAGGCTAATTTTAATATAGTTATGACTGCTACAATTTAATTGGATCTAAACTCGGAAAATTTTGATTTTTTAAAATAATTAACAAAAAATTGATTTATGGTTCAAAATTCCTAACTTTTTTCTAATCTATCCACTTTTTAAAATATGCCCTGAGAATTAATTTTGATACTAATTTACTTAATCAATTTACAAAAAATTATAATAATGCCCTTAATCTGAAAATATCATTAATTCATATCTAAAGTATGATTATTCTTAGTGCGTACTCTTTTTTTTATACTACGTTGCATTTTTGAGAAAAAATCGATTAAAAACGGCTATTCTTCAGTAATTTTTAAAATATACAAGCATTTTAAAATTCAACAGTTTTAATGAAAACTGCATTGATAGAACATATTTTCAAAATTAGAACTGATTTAAAACCAGTAGGGAAGGTTAGGTCACCGGGGAAATTTTGAAGTAAGAATATTGTGATAGTTGGTATGATGTTGGTAAGAATTATGAAAGTTAAAGTCGGTCAAAGTCGGTCTACGTCGACAATACAAATGCAATCAAAATAATTTGTAGTACATTTTAAGAAATATTTTTCGTTATTTTTAATTTCGTAAAATACTCGAATAATTCGTAGAATACATGAACATATTTAATTTCTATATTTTTTCCAAAATATTTTTTACGAACGATTCGTAAATATTAGGAATCAATATTCATATAATTAAAACAACAACAAAATTACGTATATTTCGTTTAAATTACGAAACTTTCGTATTAAAATTTTTTTACGAAAGAATAACATATTTCATGAATGAGCTTTACATTTTACGAAAAAAATACTGAACATTCGTAGATTTTACGAAACATTCGTGTTTTTTAACGAGCAACTTGGAGCTGCATTTTATTTTAATTGGTATCACGGTCGCAAGCAGATAATTATAAAATACAAACTGTTTTAAAAGGTGTTCTGTATGAGTTCCGTTTGTGTCAAAAATGCTAAATAACAAATCAGTGTAAAATATTTCATATTTTTATGAATTAATCGTCATTTTCATCGATAATTTTTTTTTAAACTAATTATTTGTGTAGTTTACAAAAGATTCGTTTGATATGTTTCATGAAATGTACGAACGCTATCGTCAAAAGTACGAAATCTTTCGTAAAATGTACGAATATATTCGTAAAGATAAACAAATATTCAATAAATTACGAATCTTTCTTAGTATGTATGAATGTCTTTCGTAGATAAGATCTACGAATAGTTTCGTAAAATAAACAATTAATATATGTAATTTTATGATAAATTTACGAAAGTTGTTTCGTATTTTTTACGAAATATTTCGTTAATAAATTTCACGAATTTTTTCGTAAAATACACGAACGATTTCGTAATCTAAATTAAAAGTTTTATTGATCATTGATTGTAGGGTATAAAAATTTAGTAATTTTCTTCGTTAGCTTGAAATATGTACTCAATAAACATAAATCATTTTTTTATTTTTCATTAAATCCAAAAATTGTAGACGCGGTAGCTCAGTGGTTAGTGCGTTGGACTGTGAGCCGAAAGGTCCCCGGTTCAAACCTGGACTGGGGCTAACAACATCTTTTCATAGAAACATTTTTCAATACCGCGCTACCTCTCGGCAGTAAATGGCAAACCTACGAGAGTAAAATATATCTATGAAAAGCTCTCACCATTCGGATTCGTTCGGATTCGGCAATAAACTGTAGGTCCCACCACTTTGAGTACAAATATAACACGCACAGCTCAAAATGGTGAGGGAGCTCGGCTGAAGTTCTATACAGGACTGTAGCGCCAAACTATTATTTATTAAATCCAAAAATAGTCTAAAATAGTCAATATTTTTCGAGTTCATATTCATATATTCTTAAATCCTATCAGAATAATAGTATTTGTCAGTACATTGTAATTAGTCTTGACAACTGAAAGAACAGTTTTTTGGAAGTCTGGGAGTCTATTTTTATACCCTACACCTATGAGGTACAGGGTATATTAACTTTGGGCATATATTGTAACGCCCCTTAGGAGGCGTGTCCGGTATGGAAAAGTATATATATTCTTGATCAGCATCACTACCCGAGTCCGTTTAGTCATGTCCGTCTGTCTGTCTGTCTGTCTGTCTGTCTGTCTGTCTGTCTGTCCGTCTTGCTGTCTTGCTGTCCGAATACAGAATAACTTGAGAAATACTGATCAGAATGCAATGAAATTTCGTCTCAATATATTTTAGCCAAAAATAGGAACTGAGTTTGAAAATGAGCCAAATCAGTCAACGGACACGCCCACCTCCCATACAAGTCACTTTTATATAACTCTTTCGAAACTAATAACTCGAAAAGTGTACAAGGTATAGTTATGAAATTTAAAACGTATTGTTAGAATTAACCTAAAAATATGTGGTCCAAAAATGGGCGTGACCCGCCCACTTTTTTTATCATTATTTCCCGGGTTTTCATAGTGGAAATTTGATCCGTAAATTATTAAAATCAAATCTATGAAATATTAGTCTTTCAAATTTTTAAATATAGGCGTGGTCCGCCCAACTATATTTTTAAAATTTTTTTTTTAGTTTTTTATACTTTTTATAATTTTTTTAATTTATGGGGATATAAGACGTTAATTTCTGATATATGAATAATATTCTGAGGGTGGGGAGGTTCAGCATAATTAAAAATTTAAAATTAAGGTATACAATTAAATATTCCTCATTAATATCTCCACCAAAGGTGTAGGGTATTCCATAGTCGGGCCCGACCGACTATAAAAATCCGCCCCATGTGACCGAACTTACCCATGTGACCTAACTTTCCCAACTCGTTTTCATTTTAAAAGTGGCTAAAAAGGGCCTGAAAGAGCAATTTATATAAAAACGTTACTAATAGAAAAATACTAAGTATGCAGTCAAAATCAGCAACTGCGAATTATATAGAATTGCTGTATAAGTAGTACATGGCTTTTTCTCGTTTTGTTGAGTAGTGCTATTTTTTTAAATGAAATTATTGATTCATATAATAAATTTTAATTTTAATTTCATTTTCCATTTTTATTAAACAAAAATTACGTTATAGAAAAAAAAACTAGTGTACAGTCAAAATTTGTATTATTGACCCATATAGAAATTGTAATAGGAAAACAGCAGAACAGGTTTTTTTTTCTCCACGAACATCTTTGACAACTTAAAATCATAAATTATGTTATATTTTTCACCCAAAACTCAGACACTCTTTTAAATTAAAACACATTAATATATAATAATATGAAGAAGAAAAAAACACATTTTATTGACAATCCACAAACGGTGCCACATAGAATTGCTTGACAGTTCTATTTTTTAAATTTTCTATTTTCACAAAACAACTTTTTAACATACATACTCTACTAAAATACAGACAAATATTAAATACAACACGTTGAATTTTCCCCAATAAAAACAACGATGTGTTTATATTGTTGAATTAAAGACTAGACTCGATTTTTTTTATTATTTTGAAATGATCATAAAAAACAAATGTTCAATGCTCTGTGTTCTTTCGAATTTATGTGTTTTATTGTGTTGAAAATTTAATTTCGGTTTCGGTGCGTTTCGAGTGCTACTTTTGAATGTTTATAATACTAATGTTTGGTATAAAAGAAAACATCGTTCGAACGTTTCATTGCGTTTACATGCGAACAGATCAAAAAGTAATACCGCATTTCCCGAAATCCCATATTATGCGTATTTAGTGTAAACAGTTTAATTGAATAATAAAATATTTTTGCTATTTTCATCTAAATAAAAGTAGCGTGTAGTAGAAAATCATGATTTACATTAAAATTTATTGTTTTGCAACATATTATTTTAATACCCTTCAAAACAAGCACTAATTATTATTTAAATCGTGTAATTTAAAACATTAAAATAATTATATTTAAATATTTATGATGAATACAAGTAAGTGCCTATAATTAGTGTCGATTATGTTGTTTCAAACTCTTGAAATTATTACATGTTTTTCAGTGCTTTTCAGTGCTTTGAAAACTACAGTTTATAAATTGAAATCTATTTAATGGAAATGTAAATTTGCCACAATCAACAATTAACTACTGTGTTGTTATATTTTACAATTTACAGTGAATGCACTTTATTAGCCATTAAATTATGTTGACAGCAATATCGGCAATACCAACAACCCAAACCACATCGTCGACAATGTGATTGTGACTGTGACACCCTCTCAATCATTCTCACAATTTAATTAAGTATTTAATGAGTGACAAACTGCATTTTTTCGGGTTCACTTTGGGAAGGGGAAAAGCATGGCGTCGAATCCAATACATGTCTGTTGGTTGGGAACACGAAACCAATAAAATGTTGTAATTAGCGGTTCTATAAGCGTAGATACTATTAAGAATGTGATTTGTGACAAATGTTTGAAAAATAAAATGACAAATGTAAAATATTCAAATTGAAAAAAATGCTATAGATTTTAATGGTGAAATTTTAAATTTCTTGTACAATTTTACTTTCCAAATCTACACCCAGATAAAAACAACTAAATAAATAATAGTTTTTTACTATTAAAAATAGTCAATACCACAAGTTATTATTTTAATCGGAAAATACCATTAAATATTTACTAGAAAATACCACGACATTGCCATTGAGTTTATATGAAAAAAAATATTTTTTGTATACTAAATCAATATATATATATTTGTATATTAAATCAATAATTGTCCTATTGACCAATTTTAATGGGATTTGAGGAATTTTTTTTCTGGGTGTATATATATAAAACTCATTTTCCGTTTGTTTGTGCGCTATGCAAGCATACACCTGTGCACGGATTTTCTTAAAATTAGGAATATATATCCCAGGAGAAAGTCACTACATAGTTTTCGTTGACCACGCCTACCTTTACGCCCATTTTTATTTTTGGTGTATAACTCATATTCAAATCAAAACCACTGATTGTATTTTTCTGATAATTTGCATTACTATGCTATAAAGTCCATGGAGTATACTAAACCATATATAGACTAGATTGGGCAAAGGGAACCTCCCATAGAACCCATTAATTCAGTACGCTATATCTCAGTCCTAATGATATCGATTTCAATTAAACTTTAAACTTGGATGTTACTCATCTTATTTAATCTAACCACACCAAAACTCACCACACATTAACTCACCACACCTAAACTGACCACACCGAAATTCACACACTAAAACTCACCACACTAAATTCATCACACTAAAACTCACCACACTAAAACTTCTACTGGAAGAACACTACGGGGAATAATTCTACCGGGAAGAATTCTATGGGAAAGCGTTCTACAGGGAGTAATTTTACAGGGAATTATTTTTGTTTTGGTTACTACATTTATAACACCACTAAAAAACAAACTTCCACAGCTAAGCATTTGTCGTCTACCAATAACATTCTTATCATCTCGGAACAAAATATCCTAATACTTACAAGTCGTCACTGACATGTCAAAGGGGCATTTTTTAAATTTAGGGAAATCAATAATTACAAAGTTTGAATTGCTTTAAATATTATTAAAAAACATATTTTTTAAAACTTTATAAATATTATAAATACAGATTTTGTTTTTTTGACATAACTTTTCATGGGTACAAGATCAAATAGTGATGTCTTGCAAATAACAAAAATTTAAAAAAATATTTTTGTTATTTGCAAGAATAATGTTTGGCAAATTATTTTTAAATAATAATGCCAATCAATAGGTGCTTTAAAGACAGTCAATTAATTGATTTACACAAATTTTTATATTGTACCAATAAAAAGTTATGGCAAAAAAACGAACATATTCGCGAAAATAAAAATATATTAAATTGTTGAAATAAGGTTTTATTATATGTGCTATTATTTCTACAAATCCAACGAGAAATGTACGAGTTCTTACCACTAACACAGACAAAAATCTTCTATAAGATAATTTTTTCATCAAAATTATGAATTTTTTCTTCAACTACCAGCTTTGTTATAGGGATAATTTCATTTATTGAATTAAAATTGAATACTTATCATGTTCAATATGATGTTCTTAAACATCATATTTATGTAAAAATAATATGTGTCGCCAGGAACACAATGTTTCTATAGTATTTATAATTTCTTGACCAAGAAACATAAATTATTTTCGTAAAAGTAGTTTTAAAAAGGATACATGGCGCTATATGCCGCTTTTTTTCGAAAAATATTTTATTTCGGAAACTTATTTTTTGAAAAACAATTTTTGATAATATTTTTTTTCGAAAAAAAAATTTCTTGGATTATTTGAATATGGAAAAGTATATGGTATATACTAGCTGGACCCGTACACGACTCGTGCAAATATTATGTAAATGCAATGTTATTGAGCAATTTTATTAATATAAATAACATTTTTATTATTTATATCAGGGACCCGTGCTTCGCTGTGGACGTTTTTTTATTGGTTTTATAAATGTAGTAACCAAAACCATACTAATTATCCGATAAAACAACTTTTCTCATAGACAATTCTTTCTCAGACTGTGCTTCCCCGTAGAATTCTTCCCAGTAGAATTCTTTCCCGTAGAATTCTTCCCCGTAGAGTTTTTCCCAGTAGAAGTTTTAGTGTGGTTAGTTTTAGTGTGGTGAGTTTTAGTGTGGTGACTTTTAGTGTGGTGAGTTTAAGTGTAGTGAATTTTATTGTTGTGTGTTGAAGTTAAGTGTGGTGAATTTCAGTGTGGTCAGTTTAAGTGGGTCAATTTGAATGTGGTGTATTTTAGTGTGGTGAAATTTAGTGTGGTGAGTTTGAGTGTGGTGAATTTTAGTGTGGTCGTAGCCGCGGTAGCTCAGTGGTTAGTGCGTTGGACTGCAAGTCGAAAGGTCCCCGGTTCAAGCCTGGACTGGGGCTAACAACATCTTTTCATAGAAACATTTTTCTATACCGCGCTACCTCTCGTCAGTAAATGGCAAACCTACGAGAGTAAAACATTGCCTATGAAAAGCTCTCACCCGCCGTTCGGATTCGGCAATAAACTGTAGGTCCCACCACTTTGAGTACAAATATAACACGCACAGCTCAAAATGGTGAGAGCTCGGCCGAAGTTCTATACAGGACTGAAGCGCCAAACTATTATATTATTATAATTTTAGTGTGGTGAGTTTTAGTGTGGTGAAATTTAGTGTGGTGAGTTTTTGTGTGGTGAATTTTAGTGTGGTGAATATTAGTCAGGTAAATTTTAGTGTGGTGAGTTTTAGTGTGGTGAATTTTAGTGTGGTGAATTTTAGTGCGGTGAGTTTTAGTGTGGCTAATTTTAGTGTGGTGAATTTTAGTGTGGTTGATTTTGTTTTCTATCCTTTTTTATTTTTCTGTTGTTTTTGAGTTATAGCTTAAGTTTTGTGCTTTTACTTTTACTTTTTGTATTTGATTTTTGCTTTTGTTTTGTTTTTGTGTTTTGATTTTGTATTTTTTTTTTGTATTTGAGTTTTTTTGTTTCATCTTCTTACCTTGTGTATGTGCCGAGTTATGTTGTTTTGAAACTTTAGGTTGTATGGGAGGTGCCACGCCCCTTTGTCCAATCCCGCCCATATATAGCATATGACACCCTCCGGACTCCATAGTATCATGGTGTTGAGTTAATTTGAGTTAAATCGGTTCAGCGGTTTAGACGTGATGCTGGAACAAACAGTCAGACAGACAGACAGACAGACAGACAGACCGACAGACTGACAGACGGACAAAGAGTTTTATATATATAGATATGGAAAAGTATATAT
The DNA here is from genome assembly GCA_951804985.1 of Dryomyza anilis. Taxonomy (NCBI): domain Eukaryota; kingdom Metazoa; phylum Arthropoda; class Insecta; order Diptera; family Dryomyzidae; genus Dryomyza; species Dryomyza anilis. The sequence goes on from OX638132.1 coordinate 99,614,335, forward strand.
ATTCTTGATCAGCATGACTTATAGACTTATATCCTGATAGATTTATATACATACGCTGTATGTGCGAAAAAATAGGCTTGATCGGTCCATTGTGACCTGTGATCCGACCATTTATATTCAAATACCTCGTATAAAATTTACATCTACAGATCCGTTTTACTTACTTTACTTTTATGGTTAAATATACATTGACTTCATGCTCAAATACATGAAAATAATGTTTTCCCGCGAACCCACTTGTGGTTCCCAAAAAATCTAAATTCGGTACACCTACACATTTGTAAATATGGGTATCAAATGAATGGAAATTCTTCAGCGATCGCAAGTTTGTAGGTATTTTCAAGATTCGTATAACCTGGTGACCTATGTACCACTATTAATGGTAACTGCACACATTATCACATATGTGTAGGGTATTTATAGTCGGCTTGGACCAACTATAATTTTCATAATTCTTACTAACTTCATCACATCAACTATCACAATATCCGTATTTTAAAATATCCCATTCCAAACTGGTTTTAACTTTTTAAGTGCATTATTTTCGAAATAATTTTCTGAAAACAGTTTTTGTTTTTTGAAAAATTCGTAAAAAAAATGTACATCTATTAATATATTTTGAAAAAAAAAAAATATTAGTTCAACAATATTCATCATATTGAATATTATATTCATAAATATTATGAACAATTTATTCATTAATATGACAATTCAAATTCATTGTATTTTGTTCATCACTATGATGTTCGATAGTATGAATAAGTTCATTTATATAAGGAATACATCATCAACATGTCATTTAATGAACGGTGGTTTCAATATGATGAATCTGTTTGTTGTTAGAAAATTCATAATATTTATGAATAATTTCATCATATTGATGATTTTTTTTCTGTGAAACAATGCATTACAATCATTTTTAAAAACATATTTTAAAAACAATTTTATTTTATTTTGCTTAGAAACCGAAGTAATTTTTCTGCTTTTATTTTTAATAAAAAATATATAATTTTTTTTTTATATACATTTTTTTCAAATTATTATTTTTTTTCACAATAATTAATTGTTAAAAAATATTCGATTGAAATATTCGAAACAAAAAATTAGGTCCGAAAGTAAATATTTATTTCGGAAATAAAAAAATCGAAAAAAAATTATTCAAAAAAGGAGGGGTTTCTCTAAAAAAAATATATAATAAAAAATAAATATATTAGAAAACAGTTTAGAAATTAATGTATGACTAGCAAGCATTATATAAGCCAATAACTACTTGGAGAACAATAAATACAAAAACAAATATTTTGATGATAATTTAGTTTGACGAACAATATTCTTCAATTTGATGTACATATAAATATTGTTTCATGTATTTGTTTATAAATGCGATGAAACTTATTAGACGCATAGACTTTTTGAAGAATACTTTTTCATCAAATAGATAATGAATTCATAATATTGATGTCTTGCAGCATTCAGAACTATGGATTGTTGCTCAATATCCTAGCACAATTTCTACAAGAGATCAGATCAAGGTATATTGCCTACTAGGTGCACATGAAAAAACCCAGTAATAATTTAATATAATTGAGCAATAAATTTAATGCAAAAACATACAGTTAAATCATGATATTTGTTTAGTTTTCACAGCAATTAAAATAATTAAAAAAAAATATTATAAACTGATTTCTCTTTTTGTGACTGTTTATTAAAAATAATTTCAATCAATGAAAAAATAAATGTATATATTTTAGCTGACTCTTTTTCTGCACAATAAAAAACTATACAATTTAAATACGAACGAAATTTTAAGCCCCCAATATATTAAAATATTTTTAAAACATGAAGTTATTGTTAATTTGAAATACATTTTGTGGACACAGGGAAATTAATTTTCCGCTCTACAATTTTTGTACAAATTTGTAGTGCTGCCTGTTGTACATATATAGTAGCAAATTTTTTATTTAAATTTTTATTTTATTGTTAAAAATATTTATGTTGTTGTTGATGTTGTTTATGGCAATGCAACAGCAGCAGCAGTGTTTTAAATTGTTGTAGGTTTTAAGGCCATTTGGCTGACTGTTCCACATACTAACTATTTAATGAAAAACATAAATTACTAGTAAAATGGTGAAAATTTATTATTTGGCATTTTTTTTTTGCAGTTTATTTTTATTGCAACATTTAACGGTTATGTGCCACAGAACGGACGCGTTTGCTGATTATGCGTTGATTTAAACAACGCTCAGTGCTGTTTTCATTTCATCAGCGAATTTTTCATTAACTTTAATGAACTCTCAATGTCGTAAATAATGACGATGACGTTAATTAATGAGCATAAGGTAAAAGCGCACGCTGCAGGTGAAACATTAAAAACATTATTTTTAAATTAAAACAAAAAAGACAGACTGCATAAATTTGATAAATTAAAACCATAAAAAAAATAAATCTGTAAAGATTTTAATTTTTATGAATTTTTCCATTTATCCGTTTAATTGTGAAATTAGTACAAAAATCTCAAATAACCATAACGTGTGAAATGATTTTTACATAAGCCATCATTCGTCACATGCATCAATCATTCAAAACCGCGCCAAATCAATAAATGTCAGCGACAGACAAAATGTCAGACTGCATCAGTATTATTTCATTTGTTCAACACAACCTAAAAGCGAAATATTTATAATCCTACTAAAACTATGTCCACACATGTCCACAGTTGTAAGAAAATCGCTCATAATTCATTTGTTACCTCATTAAAAAAACAAATTTAAAACAGTCCTCATAAAATATACAGTGCTTCAGAGTCACAGTCAAGTACAGAATAAAATTCCAACAAAAAAAATTCAACGATATCCACATGCTGACCCAAAGAGTGCAGGATTTTATGTGCAACAGTAGTCAACTCCCTCTTTTTTATTGGAGCGCAAAAGGATCAACATAAAACAAAATACAATCAAACGTTTGCACAGAACAAAAAGAAATACACCCAAAGAAAATTAAATATTTGTTTGTTATTATCATATCGAAGAGAGATATGTTTTAATATATCTTCGGCAAGATACCCAAGATTTTATGAATGTGTAGTATCATGAATGTAAATGTAATATTATCTAGCATGATTGTCGCAAATATAAAGAACGAGAATTATGATATCGTCAAACATATTCAATAATATATACTAGACATCTGCACAAATGCATTTGAGAGATTCACAAAATTTATTTTATATCAAGACATAGCTGGACCCGTGCACAGCTGCGCCCGTGCTAAGTTTTTGTAATTGCAAAAATAGATCGTTTATAAAGTGTGGATACATTTACGCCTCTTTTTCCCTTTTTAGTGCAAGCCTCGTCACTATTTTTCCCCCTCACATTCTATTTTACTATTAAACATTTTAAAATGATATTTCGTTTCGATTTGTACAACTCTGCTCTTAGTAAGTCAGAAGTTACCATTTATAGTTATATGGGAAGTGCCACGCCCCATTGTCCCATTCCGTCCACATTCTAAGTGACTATTACAATGTTTAATATAGTCTTTGGTTTCGATTTTTATAACTCTGCTCTTAGTAAGTAAAGAGTTATAGAAATTTTAAAGTTTTGGTTATATGAGAGATGCCACGCCCCGTTGTGCAATCCCGCCCATTTTCTACGTGACGATTGGAGTTTTAAATATGAACATTTGTTTTCATTATTATAACTCAACTCTTAACATGTCAGGAGTTATAGTAATTTTAAAGTTTTGGTTATATGGGAGGTGCCACGCCCTTTAATCCAATCCCGCTCACATTCTACGTGACGATTGGAGTTTGTAATATAAACCTTAGTTTCGATTTATATAACTTTAATCTTAGTAAGTCAGAAGTTACAACATTTTTATAGTTTTAGTCATATGGAAAGGGACACGCGCTTTTGTCCAATTCCGCCCATATTTGTAAAAATGGCAAAGAACTTCAATATACCTCACTGAGCCAAATTTCATGACTGTGCTTATCTTAATTATACCGATATTTTGAATTAAAATTTCAATTTTGCCACGCCCATTTGTGTACCTTATGAGGCGAATTTCAAAAAATCCCTTTGTAGTGCACACATACGTCAAGAGATGAACATCCTGCCCAAATTTCATAGTCCTAGGGTCAAATTTAGATATTTTCGATTTTCCGGCTTTTACTTTGGGTTTTTCCGACTTTTCTTTTTTCCTAAACCACTCTTGCATTGACACGGACAAAATACAAAAGGAATTAGACAAATCCGTCTGTTCGTTCTCTCGTGAAGCTCTGGCACACACAGGACATTTCATTTTTATATATATATAGATATAGATTAACTTTCTCCGACTCTATGCTTAAAATTCAACTAAATGTGTTGCTCACAACAACAAAGCCCAAGTGGTGTCAAAACAAAACACAAACAAGACGTAGTTGTAGTGAGGACTACAATGATGTGCAATCAAAATTCAAAAACTGAAATGAACAGCTTATTTAAAATATCTCAATGCGAATATATTTGTTTAACATTCTTATTCTAAGAAGTATTCATAAATATTAAAATAGAGAAAAAATTCATTAATCAAACAACATTCTTTTCATTATTTAATTTGAAAAAAAAAACATTTTTTTTTTTTGATATATTGCTTTTCAACTAAGGCGTTGTTTTTGTCGTACAAAAATATTTTTAAATTTTTTTTTTTTTTTTAAATAATGTTTATAAACGGCGAGCGCTCGAGCAACAGATTTGTTGTTTTCACTCGTTGCGCTTACTCTCTACACTCACTGTACTTGTAGAATTTTCATCGACAGTAGTGTCATTTGGTTTTGTTCTTCAAAACATTGAATGTCTTGATAAAATGTCTTGACACTACTTGACACCAATGAAACAAATACTGCAGTGGAGAACTTCACAATACTACTGTAAACTGTCATTGCAAAATACACTCAATACTGTAGAGTGCAGTAGTGCATGTCTAATATATATGCAGATGTCTAATATATATCATATTTTAGCAATGTGTAGTATAATTAAAGCACTAATAACGAGAGATTGATTGCATCAATATTTATGAGATCAAATTATCATGTACGAACTTGAGAGAAAAATAATGTACAATATGATTGTATAAAGTTAATAATTACGAGGGAGAAACATGATGTATGTACATGAAAAGAACATGCTGTACAATTGTACAATCAATCTATGATTAAAACAATGATGATTAGTAAAACATGAAGTACTCAAACATATTCCACAAGAGATACAAATGAATTTGAATCGTAGTATGATTGAAGCAATAATATCGAAAAATTAATTGCAGCAATAATGACGAAGAGAAACTTGAGAGTAATTTTATATACAATTGTGTAGAAGGATTTCAGCAATAATTTCAAGATATGACCATGAGAGGAAAATGATTTACAATTTTTCAGCATGATTACGTCGTGAGAAAAACATGATATACTCAAACATATTCCATAATACATATATGTTTTTGTTAATGTATCCTATGATTTCAGGAAGAATGATGAGAGAGAGGGACAAGATGTCTGAATAGGAGAGGATTATGATGTACAATTGTGTAAGGAGAGAAACATGATGTACACAGACATATTCCAGTTACAAATCACATAATTCCATCACATACTTCCATGTATCATTGTTATGCTTGATACAAGTTACAAGCATAACAATGTAATAGAATGATGACAATGTTTTTGCCAATATTTATTATCGAATTTCTTATTTGAAAAACTCATTTATTACACTACTCAGCACGATTTTTCTATAATAAGCTGAGGCTGATTTTAACTATAAACTCAGTTTTATTAGATAATGTTTAAATTGGAATTTTACACTATTTAGAATAAAAATATATATTATTGTTGAAAATAGTATTATAAAACTTTAAATAAATTTTGTATTTATATTGTCAAGACTAATTATAATATATTAGCAAATGCTAATATTTCGATATACAAGGGACTGCATTTATTATAAAGTACTTAATAATTCTGACAATTAACAATCATACAATGAATTATAATTTGTTTGCCACAATTATATTTTGCTCTTGCAACAATTATTAACTTCTATTATCACAATATTAAAACATAGCATAAATTCATAAATCATGATATACATATTTACATAAATAAAAAAAAATCTTTTGCAAAGTAGTAATTTATTCTGTGCAATCAATAATCATGCAATGAATTATAACTTATTTACCACAATCATATTTTTGTGTGCAATAATCATTTGCTCATAAAACTCAAACAATGACAGATATCATATTTAAATGACAAAATTATTTTATAAGTAAATAAATAATTCTAACAATCATACCATAAAATCTAATTTGTTAGCCACAATCATATATTTCTCTGCGTGTATAGACAAAAATAAACAACGAGCTCATAAAAAAAACCAAACGAAATAATATAAAATGAAAACGAAACCGGGAAATGTTTATAAATACAGTCAATTTGGTATAAACTCTGAACTCACAGTAAACTACTCGGTGAACATGTGACGTTTGTGTCGCGTTTTTTTTCTGTTCAACTTCATTGTCAGGATGTTGGGTTCTTCTTGGAGACAAGCTGTAAAGTGTCAGAAGGTCAAGTAGCGACGGAGAGATATGTCAGCGAAAGGAAATACAGTCCAAAATAAAAGCGCAAACGAAGCAGCAACGTGCACAGTGACAACTCAGGGCGCAGCCCTTTTTTTGTACATAGAGAAAACAAACAACTATATATTTTTTATACATTATTCCAATGTTTTAACATTTACCATATTTTTTTGTTAATTTTATTTTTTTTTTAAAGGAAAACACACACAACAAATATTTTTTGTAGCACAATACGTTTTATCATCGTCATCATCATTAACACGACATGACTTGATTTCCATCTGTAAAGCAAACAAATGTCATCAGTTCACTTGTCACATTGACAGTCCTACACTTTTGACAGTCAGTCACTAGTCACTGCTCGCTCATATTGACAATTCGCCGCGGTGCATGTCAGGCACACGTATCGGATTTCAAAACTCATTGTAGGAAAATCACACAAACACAGAAATACTTCAATTATAATGTAAATGCGATCATGACAAATAGGCATCGAACCTCTTCTGAATGGGTTTTGCATGAAGATTAATGCACTTGAGGATATGTTTGTCCAAACAAATGGAATGCTTTTTGAAAATAAATAATTAATTTTAATTTACACAGATAAGAAAGCATTTTAATAATGGAACCTTTTAAGGTTTTAATCTGATGAATAGGTAATTGAATTTTTCATTTAAAATAGCGTAACTTAATTGCATTTAATCTTAGGCATCTTGAAAGATTTTAAGTAGAAACACTTTCAAATGTCAGTTTTAAGTACATCGGTCATTCCACGACAAATCGAGCACTTTTGGATAAACAATTATTTTACATGCTTCGAATTTTTTAAATGTGGCAAAAATAACGACATCTATTTTTTAATAAAATTCTTGTTATTTTTTTTGGTAGTTTTATCTCCAAATAAATTGAACAATTTCGTTGAAATTCAGCATTTTGCATAATAATAATAATAGTTTGGCACTACAGTTCTATAAGAACTTAGGCCGAGCTCTCTCACCATTTTGAGCTGTGCATGTTATATTTGTACTCAAAGTGCTGGGACCTACAGTTTATTGCCGAATCCGAACGGCGGGTGAGAGCTTTTCATAGGCAATGTTTTTACTCTCGGAGGTTTGCCATTTACCGAGAGGTAGCGCGATATAGAAAAATGTTTCTATGAAAAGATGTTGTTAGCCCCACTCCAGGCTTGAACCGGGGATTTTTCGGCTCGCAGTCCAACGCACTAACCACTGAGCTACCACGGCATTTTGCATACACAGAAAAAAATATGAATTTTTAAGACGATGTATGTCGACAGTTATTGCAGTGATATCAAGATATTTCACAACAACCAACCCAAATTCTTTACTCGAAACTCACCATACTAAAACTCATCGCACTAAAACTCATTACACTAAAACTTTTTCTGGGAAAAACTCTACGAGGAAAAGCTCTACGAGGAAGAATTCTACAGGGAATAATTTCACGAGGAAGAATTCTACAGGGAATAATTTCACGAGGAAGAATTCTACTGGGAATAATTTAACGGGGAAATATTCTACGAGGAAACGGGAAAGAACAGTCAAAGGAAGAATTGTCTTTGAGAAAAGTTGTTTTGGCGGAGAATTATTTTTGTTTTGGATATTTTTGTTGGAAACAAATTTTATTAAAAAAAAAAAACGATTTTTTTCGAATAAAAATTAAACAAAAACTCGTCTGAAAAAATTATTTTTATTCAAAACCATTTTTTTTTATAAATAAATATATAACAAAGCATTTTACTAATTTATGCATGTCGAGCAAGCATTATATAATGTATAACATATAAGAACTACTTGAGAACTGAGAAGTATGGCAAGAAATGAAAATTTGAAATTTGATTTTATGAATAGCTTTCATCTATTTGATGTACAAATATGTTGTATTTTATATATTTGTTCATTAATATAATAACGTATTCTTCACATATAGTTCATTATATTCAAACACATTTCTTCGACAGTTACCAAGCGTTCATCATATTAATGATTACATTCATAATATTGACGTCGTTAGTCATTCATATTATGAATAGTTCTTCAATACAATGAATCATGGTTTGGAGAACGGAATTCATCAACATGATCAAGTATTGAAACCGTAACCGAAACCGAAACCAATATCCGTTAAACCGAAACCGAAACTCGGAAAAAACCGAAACCAAAATCAAAACCGTTATTCGTTTAGGTTTCAATCCTTGAATATGATGTACATTTTTGTCTGTGTACAGTTAGACTACTGTAACACCTGAACCAATATTGAACATAATTAGAAAATATGGTAATCACATAGTTTTTTTTTATTATGTTCCTATTAAGTTCTTTTTAAAAAAGTATATATTTAGAAATTCACATTTATTACCTTTCAAATAAGACCAAATTGTTTAATTTTGAACTTATGGTTCACATGCTGCTGAGGTTTACAGAAAGCAAAATGTTTAATTTCTATAAAATTTTTCAATTTCTTTAGAAGTGAAACTGCCTTTTTTTATTAAACCAGATACACGTCTAAAAAAAATATTTGAACACATAACATGAGTGGAAAGTTGCAACGAAATCTCAAATATATACCAGATCAAGACTAGTTTTCGTTACTAATTCATCTAAAGACATTTGAAAATATTTTTTTCTGAAAACCAATATTGTTTTAAACAAGGATTGAAACCGTAACCGAAACCGAAACCGATATCCGTTTAAAACCGTTTCATTTTTAAAACCGAAACCGTAACCGAAACCGTTATATGAAAATCAGAAATAAACCGATATCCAAAACCGATATAAACGGTTTCGGTTTTATACCGGTTTAAAACGGTTTTTAAAAAAGTACCTATAAATAGAAACAGAAAAACTTATTTTATTTTATATAGAAAATCCCAAGGGTAAAGAATAAAAACATCTTAAAGATAAGGTCTGTGAAGCACTTTTGTAGCGGTAAATAGCTTCAAAAGTGCTTCAAAAGTCGCTTCAATAAGATAAAATAGACAAAACAATGTTTTTTTCACTTTTCTTCACTACGTTAGTTCGTACATCGATTGTACAAATGCACTGTGCTATGCACATTATTATTTTTGTTTTACATTTTTACATAGTTTTTTTGTTAATTGTAAAATCATGAAGTTTACTTAAGTTAAGTTCTTTGTGCATTATTTCATTCAACTTATAAAACAAAAAAAAAATAATATATGAACATTTTCACAGTGTACCTCATTTAGCTTATATATTGTTTTTTTGTGTTTTTCTATTTTACACAAATCCGCTGATTCGTTTGAAAGTGCAACAAAAACAGAAATGCAAATAAAGCAGCATCCAAGCTTTTGATAGAACTTTTTGGCGGGAAATTCTTTGTACCACAAAGAAAACTCGTTGTTGTTGCCAACTAGATAGCTGAACTAGATACATACATAAAGTGTGGTGTCATGTGACTGTCTGCTGTCATGCGTCTGTCCGTTGTCATGCGTCTGTTTGTTGCCATGCGATGATACCGGATAGCAACGTAGAGTTGTCGTTGTGAAAGTGTGTATATACGAAACGTAATTGGTTATTGTTGTATTATCTTCTTTCTGTTAGTGTTCGCTTTGTAGCGTTTGCGTTTGAGTTTGTGTTCGCAAAGAAAAATGTTACCCAGCAAGATATTATTCGTGTTCTCTTTACATACGGTAGGTGTAGCACACGGATTTTGTTTAATCTCTGACGAAAACAGAAATATGCCTATACGAAATATTCCTTATATTTATTATAAATGTATAATATACATTAAACATATTATGTTCAATTTATTATGGCCTTGAAATTTTGAATTGTCTTGTCAACATCACTTGATTTTTACAATTATTTTTTATTAGTTAATTCTTGTTAAAATATAATTAAATTTTTTTTTTTGTTAGTAAAATAATTTATTTTTTGTTGAAGAAATTGAAAAAATGGAAAATGTGTAACTTAAATACAATTATTGTTCAAATTCTATTCGTTTTCATAACTAATATGCAGTTTAAGATATCTGTCTTCGATCTTTTATTTAAAATTTAAAAGTAAAATTTTGCAAGATTCTTGCAAACAAGAGCAAGAAAGGTATTGCAAGAACAAGGTCATATGTACCTATGCAAGAGCAAGACTCAGCGTGTAAGAACAGGATTACCATTTCTTGCCTTGTTCTTGTAAATAATCATCACTATTTTACATATATTGCAGTTCACTGAACTGTTGAAATTTAATGTCTTTGTCTTTTATGGATGGAAATTGGACAAAATTCTTTTTCTTTGCAATTCAGATCATAACTCAGGTTATGTCAAAATGTTGATTTTCATTGGTTTGTAGTCACGAAATTTTAAAGTAAAATTAGTTCTTGGCGTAACCAATTAAATAATAAATATAACACAATATTTTAGCTAAAATAACAACAAACCTTGTTTAAATTACGTTTCCCACTTTACCCCAATATCATAATTTGAACATAACTTAGCACAATATAAACAATGTTAAATTATTTGAAAAATATGGAAAAAAGAAAATTTATACAAAAACCGAAATCAAAACCGAAACCGTAACATGGAACCGGTATACCGAAACCGTTTCGTTATAAAAACTTAAAACCGAAACCGTAACCGAAACCGAAACGCGGAAAAAACCGAAACCGAAATCGAAACCGTTATTCGTTTAGGTTTCAATCCTTGGTTTTAAACTAGTGTCTTGAATCTTCTTTATAGCGCTGAATCTATTTGGTAACCTCAATAATGATACTTATACCAAGAATTGAAAAGGTTTCAGTATAGCCATTTGAATGCCTATTTTTGCCGTAAATTCATCTTATCAAGTGACTCAATTTCTTTCGGACGAGTTATCAGTCACACCATAGGTAAATACATGTTTCACGCAACACTCCTTGTAATATTTAGAATTCGACAATAATATCAATATTTGTTTATACAATTTGTATGCTGCTAACAATGTCATGCTCCGATTGTAAATATTACAAAATTTGGCGTATAATTTTTTGCAAAAAATCTACTATATATAGAAAAACCGAAGAACATAAAAATCATTCAAGAATCAAAGGTGTACAAAGTCTCTATCGATATCAATATGAAATTTGTAATTGGTAAAAATTTTGTCGAAAATTTGAAATAATATAAATGAAAATCAATTAATTTTTCTGTTGTAGTTCTAATTGCTATGTTGGTCAGCTATGCAGCTGCAGCACTCTACGAAGGTGATGGAGAACCAGGATGCAAAACAGAGGAGGAAATAGAAATTTACGTACATCGGAACTGTTGGGATCCGACGGCATACTGGAAGTGCGAACAGCTCAATGAACCTGCTTCGCTGTGGCGTTGTCCTCCCGGGGAAGCTTACATTGACAGCATTAGAAATTGTGGGGAATGGGATGATTGGGTGTGGGAAGCACCGGTAGCACCATTGAGTGCGCCAAATAAGCGTTACAAAAATGAAATGTTGCTCAAATTGTTGCAAAAACTTAAATAGATCAATTCGATCAATGTATATATATCAAATGTCATAATTAAAAAATTATTTTTTATTAGCAATTGATGAGTTTTTCTTTTATTTTGAATACACAAAAATAGAAATATTGCACGAGACAAAATCTCTGAGTTTTTTTAGGAATATTTCCAAAATGTTTTCGGCAAACTCCGGTGAAATGCAGATTTATTAAAAGAGTATAGCAGTGTATCAAATTTTGTTGATTTTTTTTAGAATTTTGGCATATTTTGGAAAGATGCAAAAAAATATGAAGCTTTTCAAAAAAAACTTCAATTTTTACTGCAATGTATCAAACTTTGTTAAATTTTGTAGGTATAATTTTGGCATTTTTTGGGAAGGTGAAGAAAATAGGCAGCTTTTTTCAACACATTTTTTTGCAATGTATCAAACTTTGTTGAATTTTTAGATAGAATTTTCGTATATTTTGGGAAGGTGCAGAAAATTGGAAGCTTTTGAAACCAACTTCACTTTTTTGTAAATTTTTCTGCAGTGTATCAAACTTTGTTAAATTTTTAGGTAGAATTTTGTCATATTTAGGGAAGGTGAAGAAAATAGGCAGCTTTTGATACAAACTACACTTTTTTCTGCAGTGTATCAATGCTGAATTTTTTAGGTAGAATCTTGGCATATTTTGGAAAGATGCAAAAAATATGAAGCTTTTCAAACAAACTCCACTTTTTATACCCTACACCTATGAGGTACAGGGTATATTAACTTTGTGCATATATTGTAACGCCCCTTAGGAGGCGTGTCCGGTATGGAAAAGTATATATATTCTTGATCAGCATCACTACCCGAGTCCGTTTAGCCATGTCCGTCTGTCTGTCCGTCTTGCTGTCTTGCTGTCCGAATACAGAATAACTTGAGAAATACTGATCAGAATGCGATGAAATTTCGTCTCAATATATTTTAGCCAAAAGTAGGAACTGAGTTTGAAAATGAGCCAAATCGGTCAACGGACACGCCCACCTCCCATACAAGTCACTTTTATATAACTCTTTCGGAACTAATAACTCGAAAAGTATTCAAGGTATAGTTATAAAATTTAAAACGTATTGTTAGAATTTACCTAAAAATATGTGGTCCAAAAATGGGCGTGATCCGCCCACATTTTTTTTTCATTATTTCCCGGGTTTTCATAGTCGAAAATTGATCCGTAAATTATTAAAATCATATCTATGAAATATTAGCCTTTCAAAATTTTAAATATAGGCGTGGTCCGCCCAATTATATTTTTCAATTTTTTTTTTAAAGTTTTTTATACTTTATATAAATTTTTAATTTATGGGGATATAAGACGTAAATTTCTGATATATGAATAATATTCTGAGGGTTAATATCCCCAACAAAGGTGTAGGGTATTCCATAGTCGGGCCCGACCGACTATAAAAATCCGCCCCATGTGACCGAACTTACCCATGTGACCTAACTTTCCCAACTCGTTTCTGCATAAAACCTTCCAAACAAAATTATTCTAAAGACAGTTAATAATAATAATAGTTTGACACTACAGTCCTATAAGAACTTAGGCCGAGCACTCTCGCCATTTTGAGCTGTGCGTGTTATATTTGTACTCAAAGTGGTGGGACCTACAGTTTATTACCGACTCCGAAAGACGGGTGAGAGGTAGCGCGGTAAAGATAAATAGTTTCTATGAAAAGATGATGTTAGCCCCAGTCCAGGCTTGAACCGGGGACCTTTCGGCTCGCAGTCCAACGCACTAACCAGCTCTGAGTCAAAACTACAGAGTTCTAATAACTTTTTTGCATATTTCACCATGCCAGGCATATTTTGGGAAGTGCAAAATAAATAAGTTTTGGGCATTTAATGGTAAATCCGATTTTTCTTGCTTAAAATCATCCGAAAATGTTACTAAACCGTCTTTTCCCTATTAAAAATGTTAATCTGACTTTCAAGTGCCAAAATTCTGTTTTTTTTCCTGAAAACTTGGGGTAAATTTCGGACAAACGCAATGATAATGGGAAGTTTGTAGGAAGTATATCATATCATATATTAAGGCCTTTAAAATACAGATTATCGTCATGTTTTGGATACGGCAAGTAATAGGCAGTGTATGATACAAACTTTGTTTACGTCTGCTTGAAATCTTAACAAAAAAAAAATGTTTATAAAATGCCCATGAGTGTTCCGAGACAAAATTTCCAGCATTTTTCAAAAATTTATGGCACATATAGAAAATTTTAAAAATTCTAGGTTTTAGTTTTATCAAATATTGTGGTATTTTAAAAGTATATTCTTCGCATATTTTGGTTACGTGTAAAATTTGCCATTGTCTGATGGGAGCCGAAACACTCGACTCTGTCAAAATTTCTTCCAAGTATAACCCAAGACAATATTTCTTTCATTTTATTTCAGGCAATTTGGGAGAAAATTCAATGTTAAATTGAAGTTTGTAGAAATTGTATATACGGTTATCAAAATTTATCATTTTAATAACATTTCCAGTCATTTATGATATATACCTCAAATTTGTCTTCTCTAAATCCAATCTTCCTTAAATCCGACATTCTTACATAGGCAAGAACATATAGATTATAGATTTCTATAACACTTCCCTATTATAATCTTTGTCATATTTTCCCATGTCATAATTTCCCCGACTGTTTATCCCGGCTACGACTGTCAATAAATCCATCCACAACAATCGTAAACATGCATCCAGTTAATTCAACACGAACAACCCAAAACATATCCGAAATACGAAATCAAGGCTCGTTAACTCCGCGTCGCTGTCAAAGTCAAAGAGCTGCGCTGCTGTACCTGTCAGTCGACATTCATTCATTCTTCACTCGCACAAGCAGCTAATTTGGTTGGGGAAAAATTCACTTCGTGTTGAATGTTCATAAACGAGTTCTACAGTTTGTCAACTGCACGAGTTCTCACGCACTTCAATCACACATGGAAATTAACTCCTTTCTATGGCAGGCGGACAAACCCAGGGCATGTCAGCAGCAGCTACAACATCCACAGCATCATCATCAGCATCAGCATCACCAACATCATCAGCACCACCACGAACAACAGTTGTCAACCACCGGAAGTTGCTTATTTGCCTACCAAGAAAATGTTCGAGCAACGAAAGAAAAACATTGAAATGCAAAGTCAAACCATTCAGATTGGTTTTTTGCCGTGTCAGTCATGCATATCGCAAAACATGATTTCGTTTCAGTATTTTATGCCTTCTACCATATTTGTGTTTGCCAGCATTTTTCTCTTTTTTATTTTTTTTTTATTATTATTTATTTAAATTCATTTGTTCACAAAACAAAAATTTTTAAAACTTTTAGCAAAATAATTTCAGTTTTGATGAATAAAATTCTGCGTGGATGGAAAACAAAAATTTTTGGTTGGACCAATAAATTTTATTATTTTTGCACAGAGTTTGCTTTGTACACCCTACGCACAAAATTGGAATATTTATGACAAATAAAGCATGCACGAGAGAAATGTTCTCATAAATCATGTATTATATAAAAATTAATCCAGCCATGAATAAGAAATCATAATAATTTGGTTTTTATTCATAATATATGATTAAAGTTAAAATCAATTATTATGATTAATTAAATAAAATAATGCGTATGTTTACTCATGTTTAATGCATTAGATATTCATCAGTCATGAGTAATTGAAATATATTCTCTGACACATTTTGTGATTTATTATTCATAATTGATGATTAAAATTTCATAATTTGTGCCAATAATATGAACATTTTCTTCACTGCATTGTAGCGCGACTTAAAGCCAATGCAGCTGACATTCAAATATTTCAATTTGCATTTAAAGTTTTACATTAAAAAATTTACATAATATTTTCAAATAATAAATTCTCTCTTCTATAGTAGTTGCTGTTATTACTATTGTTATGATACTCTTCATATTTGTAGCAAGAATTGAAAAAGTTGTAATTTTTGCGCGCGCTCACTCAACTCGTTATCAGCAAAAAAAAAAAAAAAACATTATCTAATATTATTTTTCTATATTCGCTATGATTATTTTTACTAGTTTCAAATATAATATTTTTTTTTTGTTTATTCTGCGAATGTAAAAATATAATAATTTCATGCAAATGCAATGCTCACAACTCGTCGCATTTGCGTCTGTCTGTATTTTGAAAATTGTATTTGGGATACTACATATTACATACTCTATGAAAAATATATAATAAAATATTAAGAAAACATTCGAGAGCAGCAAAATCAACATTTCAACTATGAACTTTTGGTACGTATGTTTTTTATTCGATTTTCGTATTGTTTTGTACTATTTTATTCGATTACTGTCAAAGCGATGATGGTATTTATTTAAATCATATTTTAAAATTGATATTTATATCAAAGAATAAAAAATAACAAATGCTTTGAAATAATAAATAATTTTCAATATCAATACTCTAATTGGATTTCGTTTGCAATTCATTAATTCAAACTAAATTTAGGTTCAGTTTTTCAGTCACATTTAAAATTAAACGTAGTATAAGCAAGATGTAATTTCGTCTAAAGTCAACATATTTAAAATTTAAAATATTTAAAATGTCTAATTAATTGATTACTAATTGCCTACACGGAGGGAAATAAAAATCTTAAACTCGAGAAGAATTCGGTTACAAAGAAAAATAGTAGAATTTGACTAATATCAATAAAATACTACTAAAATTCAAGAATTTGTCATCTGGATATCAAGAAAGCAAATTACTTAGTTGTCAAAAAAGTAAACAAACGTTAATCAACTGGATTTTCAGAAGTTAATTTATTGATTATTAAAAACCAAAAAGAACACACAAAATAATTGCTGTATTCATCGCAAAAAGAACACGTGTTCATGTTTTGTTGTTGTTTTCATCGATATTGCTCTGTCTGTATACTTTGTTTTGCGAGGTCGCCATCTGTTTGTTAGTCTGCCTGTCTGTCTGTTGAACGTAACTAAGCCAAATTTTTCTAGATATTCAGACATTAAGTGTTTAGGTATCAAAAAAGTAACTAAGTACAATTTGTCTGGATTGCAAATTTTTTTCTTCTTAGGTATCAAAAAAACGGCATGATATACAATGTTTTCATGTGTGTGTTTTCACGAATAGAACAACAAAGCACAGCCTGACAAGCAAGCGTCAGTGTATGTATGAATGTTAAAGACATAAATAGAAACGAGTTGGGAAAGTTAGGTCACATGGGTAAGTTCGGTCACATGGGGCGGATTTTTATAATCGGTCGGGCCCGACTATGGAATACCCTACACCTTTGGTGGGAATGCTTACCCTCATTATTCATATATCAGAAATTTACGTCTTATATCCCCATAAATTAAAAATTTATATAAAGTATAAAAAACTTAAAAAAAAAATTGAAAAATATAATTGGGCGGACCACGCCTATATTTAAAATTTTGAAAGGCTAATATTTCATAGATTTGATTTTAATAATTTACGGATCAATTTTCGACTATGAAAACCCGGGAAATAATGAAAAAAAAATGTGGGCGGATCACGCCCATTTTTGGACCACATATTTTTAGGTGAATTCTAACAATACTTTTTAAATTTTATAACTATACCTTGAATACTTTTCGAGTTATTAGTTCCGAAAGAGTTATATAAAAGTGACATGTATGGGAGGTGGGCGTGTCCGTTGACCGATTTGGCTCATTTTCAGACTCAGTTCCTACTTTTGGCTAAAATATATTGAGACGAAATTTCATCGCATTCTGATCAGTATTTCTCAAGTTATTCTGTATTCGGACAGCAAGACAGCAAGACGGACAGACAGACAGACGGACGGACATGGCTAAACGGACTCGGGTAGTGATGCTGATCAAGAATATATATACTTTTCCATACCGGACACGCCTCCTAAGGGGCGTTACAATATATGCACAAAGTTAATATACCCTGTACCTCATAGGTGTAGGGTATAAAAACGATTTTTCGTACGAATATTGGTATGGTTTCAGTTCGTAAACATAAATTTGGGTTCAATTTTGCATAAATACGAAGTTAATTTCATTCCAGTGTTATCTAAATGCACTATACAATGCTTGTGGGTAACGTGCGGAAGGTTTATACATAACCAACAGACGAGGAGAAAGTGTAAAAGGTAAGTAAAGGGTTTCAGAATAATATACATAAATTAAATAATAATAATACAAATAAAATCAAATAAACAATTCAATTACATTAAGTATTCAAAGAAGTCATTTAATGTACAAAAGTACATAAAAGGTAATAATATTTTAAATAAACAATAAATTAACTAAAATATATATTTTTTTCGAAATAATTGCTTTTAGTTACTTTCAACATATCGACAGACAGGCACACGAACAAACAGATGGTGTTGACAGACGGACAAAGCAAAACAAAACATTATAGCGACAAAGCAACAACTATACGAACACGTGTTCATTAAATTTTGGGACAACAACAACAACATTTTTGATACCTAAGATATTAATAACTGAATCCAAGAATAATTCTACTGAGTTACTTTTTTGTATACCCAAGAAATTAATAACTGAATCCAAGGATAATTCTACTTAATTAATTTTTGACAACTAAGAAAATCCATTTCTTGAAGTTAAGTATTTTTCAGTTTAGCTGTATATCACTTCGTATACTTCTTGATTCCTTCTGGATTTTAGAACTTTTTTTCCTCTGTCTTTATCTGTCTGTATAATTTAAAGACATTCATTCGCCCGTTTTGTTCAGGAATTATGAACGTTTTAAAAATGCGAAACAGTTTAAACTAAGTTTAAACGAATACTGGAAATTGGATCATAATCCGTTAACTTGGATTAATATTTATTTATATTATGTAGGCTGGTAGAAATTGAAAATAAAAATATATCCTATCCTAAAACTGCAATTTCAAATCACCAATATTTCTGTATTTCAAAAACTGGTCTGTCTCCACTCTAACAAAATAAACAGAATGTTTGCAAAATAAAATGATTTGCTACAAGAATTCCAATATGCTATAAATACAAATAAACTTGCAGATAAAGTTCAAGTAATTTGCAAAGCCCACCTCATTATTTTAGATAATCGCCATGTCATTATTTCAGATAATCTGGCTCTGACGAGGCCTCAACGATATTCAAAACCGGCAATTTATTATTTTCTTATATACCCTAATGTTGTCAGATCTACGTTAAAAAGCATTTTTTAGATTGTTTTCCGTTTAATAAAAAAAAAAAAAACAATTAGGGGTTTTCTGATTAGATTCATATTATTGTCCGATTTAAAATTCCGTATGAGCACATATAATCTAACTCTGTCTACCTAATTAGATCGCACAATGATAACCATTAGACATCTCAACAAATGCATTTGAAACCCACTTCAAGACATTCATTTTATTTCAAAACATTTACTGTCGCCGAAACTATGCTTGAAAATCAAATGAATGTGTTGCTCACAACAACAAAGTACACGTAGTGTCAAAACAAAATACAAACAAGACGTAGTTGTAGTGAAGAGTCTACAAAGGGTATACAATAAATATTGAAACACTGAAATGAGCAGCTTATGACACTACATCATCTACATTTTTTACATTTTTTCTCATCATTCTTACTCTTATAAATTTTATATTAAAACACTGAAAAAAATCAAAAGGTATAAGAAAATCATACAATATTTTATATTAAGTTTTTTATTTATCGAAAAAAATTTTTTCATTATTTTTTTTTTAATAAATTTCTAATGGATGTATTGCCTTTTGACCAATGCATAGTTATTGTCGTCCACGATTTTTTTTACATATTTATTTTTAAATAAAATTTAAATTATTACTGCAAAGACGAAAGGCGAGCGGCAGATTTGTATACCTTACACTAAGAGTGAAAGGGTATATTCAATTTGGTACGCCGTTTGTAACACCCAGAAGGAAGCATCTCCGGTATGGAAAAGTATATATATTCTTGATCAGCATGACCTCCTGAGTCGATTTAGCGATGTCCGTCTGTATGTCTGTCTGTCTGTTGAAATCCCTACTACTTAAACAATAGAAGAGTTAGATAAATGAAACTCGTAATTTAGATTACTTATATATATTCATGCTCAAATACATGGAAATAATGTTTTCCCGCGAAACGACTTGTGGTTCCCAAAAAAAAAAATCGAAATTCGGCACACCTATCCATTTGTAAATATGGGTGTCCAATGAATGGAAATTCTTCAGCTATTAAAACTTTGTAGTTATTTTCATGATTTGTATACTCTGGTGACCCATATACCACTTTGAATGGTAACCACACATATGAGTAGGGTATTTATAGTCGGCTTAGACCGACTATAATTTTGATAATACTAACTATCATAATAACACCAAATTTTAAATTTCCCATGTGATCTAACCTTCCCAACTGTTTTTTTGTTGTTTTCAATGTGCAACTTCTCACTCGTTACTCGCTGCGCTCACACACTGCACTCACTGTACTTGGTGCATTTTCGGCAACAGTAATATCTTGACACTACTTGACACCAATGAAACCAACACTGCAGTGAAGTGTAGTCGCTGGAGAGACTTCACTATAACATTGTATACTGTCATTGCAAAATGCACTAAATACTATCGAATGCAGTATCCAGTTTTTATTTAGTCTAATATCCGAAGATAAGCAGTACATTTTCCAATAGTGCATATTTATTTGAAGGATAGAAATAAGTTAGAATTTTGAACGAGCACTTCAAGTCATGGTATACTGCAATGAGTTGAATTTGATAATTTTTGATTTAAATTTAGTACTCTAGGTTATGTAAATATCCCTAAACTCTTGTACTATTTGTATATATTTTTTTTATTTCATATTATTTGGTTTAATTGTGAATTTAATAAAATAAATATAAAATATTAAGGTTGCTGTATTTTAATTAAAATTGAATTAATCATTTCGACAAAAACATAATTTCGAGTTTTGCAAGAAATATTACTCACTGTAGTGCCATTATTGAAAGTACTGATTTCTATAATATTTTATAAAAAAAAAACCAAACAAACAATGCCAAATAATGTAAATTATTTAATTGTTAAAATCAATAAATCAATGAGCTTAAACATTGTTTACACCTGATATCATCAATAATGTCTGATAATGAAGTAAAATAACAGAAAATAAATAAAGAACACCCTAACAATGACAGTGAAAATGCATTTGTCCAATGCATTATCAGTCGAGTCGCTCCTACAACTTTGTCGGCACAATTCTAAAACAGAAAAAAAAAACATGTAATGGTTGGACAAAATTTTATTACACGAAATCTTTCACTCTTGACGATGTATACAAGATATTGCAATTGCATTCGTGCCAAACTATTGCTATAAATACTGCGAACGGCGTCAAATGTAATCATTCTGGAATCACAAGTTCTAAGTTAAACGTACCGCAATAAAAAATGAAATTCGCAATCGGTACGAAAACCACAAATCAAATATTTTAAATCAAAGACTTTAAATATTATCACTTTTTAGTTTTAGTACTCGTCGCAGTCACGGCCTGCTATGCGGCAGATGATGTTCCATACGAAGGTAATGGCCAGCCCGGTTGCAAGTCGCAGGAGGAGCTGGACATCGGTGTCTTCCGTAATCCATGGGATCCAACAGCATACTGGAAGTGCGTGCAACTCAATGAGGCTGGTGAATTGGAGCGTTGTGCCGATGGCACAGCTTTCCTCGCAAGTGCCAAGGAATGTGTGCTATGGAGTGATTGGCAATGGGTCCAGCCATCACCACCACTCAGTGTGCCTGGCGATGAGCCCCAGGAAGTAACAACGGCTGCGTCCGCGGAGTAGATAACAACTCAACAACATTCGACTCAAACTCAAACCGAAAACGAAACTTAAATTGGAATAACATAAAAGTGATATGCATTAAATAAAAATTAAATAATCAGCAAATTAAAAGAAAAAAGTATTCTTCGTAGAGCATTTTTAGAAATGTCTTTGGATTTCATTTATAAAGTTTACATTATAAATGAAGTGCATATTCAATATGGTCATCCATGTGTAACACACAGTTGAAGATGTGGTTTGTATTGAAAAGAAATCTCCCGTATATTTTTAAATGTCCATCTGTTTGTTCTCTGTATATGCTGGATTATAGGACTACTGGATTATAGCTGCTCAGATATTTTATTACAGGCATGTTTTCGAAAGATTCCGATCATCTTGTGTCTAAAATTCGCCGGCATATACATTCGATTCCGGAACGATAACATTATTGCCCCAAATTATATTTTGATGATCTGCAATGATACGAAAATGTAATGAGTTTTTAGAATTTCGAAACTGTCTACTATGATATCGCTTTTTTAGTCCATATCTATCTATTCGATATCTATCGAATCGATATCAATATTATTTTTATTAGTTAAACACAAATTATTTGTTCATACACATTCTGACATTCGTTTCGATATCGCATCGAGACTGTTTCGAAATGTCGATGAATTCATTCGATCTCGATTACGATTTTGTATCTAAATTATACTACAATTCGTTCTAGATGTACGCATATATCGTATCGAGATAATGAAGTATATTCGAAACGAGAAAAAACGCGATTCTGAATCGATATCGCATCGAATATCGAGATTGATTCGAAAAAATGCGATATAAATATTTATATATCATATTTTTGCCTTACATTTTATTGTACAAAAAAATTTAAAATTATTAGTGATAAAGCAACCAAATCGAACAGTTCGAGAAAACTTCGATCATCAAAGAGCTCCAAAACATGGTAGATTGTGCATATTATAAAAAATATTGTAGTTTACATTGATCTTTTAATATTCGAATATTAACGTATATTGCTTTGATGGGCTGACAGTCCATACTAAAATTCTGCCTGCAATTGATCTTAAAAATTCTAAAACATTTAGGAACCTCCTACATAAACGCTTCCCATAAGCTTTCCAACTACAATTTGTCTGTGTTTTCTCAAATAAATATATGCCCGAAATATTCCAGAAAAATGTCATATATTTTATCTCTGGTATTTTCTTTTTATACTTTTTTATATCAACAATAAATATTGAATGTTTTGACCACATATTAAACCCAAGTGAATATGGATTTCGGATTTCTGTTTTATAAAGAAACGATTTTAAATATCGGTTTCAAGTTATGGTTTCAGTTTATGTGCTTGTGATTCTTCCAATAACCTATAAATTTGATTTAGAAATTCGGTACATCAGTAAATTCGGATTTTTAGAGGTAAATATTTGCGTTCTTACAATTTAAGTTATACTTGATTCAAATAAATTTATCACTATCTTTACATCGAAAAACTACGAAAGTTATTGATAAATTAAAATACAGAACCAGTGATTAATTTTACAGGCACTTTTTGTATTTCTATTTTGATCAATATTAAAAATTCTGCAATAGAAAAATAATAGGTATAAAAAATTATATATATTTTTGATCAGGGTCACACTTAATTTTGATCTCTTCATCGTTACGCGAATTTTCAATTAATGCAATTCCAACCAAAATTGATAATAAATCGGCAATCAAAGTCAGAGTGTAACCCTGTTCAAGAATATATATACCAGTGATGCCAAATCATATTTTCATTTTCCCCGATATTCTTAGCAAAATTCCCCAATTGACTATAAAATTCCCCGCACAAATGTAATTTAAATACACTTAGAATAAATAGTGTTTTTACTACTTTTCAATAAAAATCGAAATTATCCATTTAACAAATAATACACATTATGTTATTCATTTAATATCTTTTTTTATATCTTGATTTCTCTAATTTTCGAAAGACATTTATCAGCGAGGGCGAGTTTACACGATAGAGAAAATAGCTAGAGATAGAGCAAAATAGAGCAAAAAATCTCATAGAGTTGTGTAAACACTACATAGAGCTCCACTGTATGGAGCTTTACGGTAGATTTTTTCTCTATCTCTAGCTAATTTATCTATCGTGTATTCGAGTCAAAAGTCTATAGTTCCAAATCAAAATGTCCGAATTTCTTTAAACATATGTAAAATACTGATTATAATGTGACTGAAAAAATGGAGCATTATAAACAAATTAATTATATTAAACTTGGTTAAGTAGCCGCGGTAGCTCAGTGGTTAGTGCGTTGGACTGCGAGCCGAAAGGTCCCCGGTTCAAGCCTGGACTGTGGCTAACAACATCTTTTCATAGAAACATTTTCTATACCGCGCTACCTCTCGGCAGTAAATGGCAAACCTCCGAGAGTAAAAACATTGCCTATGAAAAGCTCTCACCCGCCGTTCGGATTCGGCAATAAACTGTAGGTCCCACCACTTTGAGTACAAATATAACACGCACAGCTCAAAATGTGAGAGAGCTCGGCCTAAGTTCTTACAGAACTGTAGTGCCAAACTATTATTATTATAAACTTGGTTTAAAATAGTACTGAAAATCGGAAATTTATGCATATAAAAATATTTTGAATAAGAGCAAACTATCTCGAAAATAAATTTAACCATTTACCCTAGTAGAAATTTGCCCGATGCGCCATCGGGAAATGATCGGGTTTTCGTTGGGTAAGCCCTATTAGGGAAAATATGATCATTGCCTTTGCATGTCCTTATCATGCTTACCACAGCAGGGTTTACATTATCTAAACAGTCAATGTTCCCGATCACAGCTACATTATTTGTTCCTCATAACGAAATTAGTATCAGGCAATGATCGAGATTAATGAGAGAAACCCTATTATGCTCGGGCTCAGACAAGGCAATTGTCGGGTAAATATTAAAATGGGGAATTGCCCGATCAGTACATGATCATGGCCTGAGGTCAATACATGATCAGGACACTGCGTTACAATGACATTATGGGCCTCGTCATATCCCGATCACCTCAAATAATGACATGATCACTTCATGACCATGGCCCTACCAAAATTTCTACTAGGGTAAACAAATATACAGTTTTTTGTTTTTTTTTTAATTTTGATCATTTTTTTACTACATTTTTGTCATTCATATTTTTAGATTCGAATTTTTAAATTCTCAATATTCGCTATCTTAAAAATACTGAAAACAATACTTTTTCAACTATTAAGGGGCATGTCAAATTTGCAGGTCTTACATTAAGTAAAAATGTATCCTTTATTTAAAAACATAATATCAGATACATTAAAAAAATGTTAAAGGAATTTATCAAGATCTAGAAATCGTATTTGTGTTTATTAGAAGCCAAATTTTGTAAAGTAAAAAAGTTTGTTTTGAAATTATTATATGAAATCTGATCAAAAGTTGGAATATGCCCCTATGTTCCAATCCTTAAAAATGTAATTTGAAATTCCCCGCCAAAAGTGGACATTTCCCCGATTACCAACTAAGACTAAAATTCCCAACAAATCGGGGAATTCCCCTACAGTTGGCATCACTGATATATCTTTCTACACTTTTCTACATCTAACATGTTTCTAATATCGATTTCATACTGAACAAAATAAAAACGATTTGGGAAAGTTAGGTCACATGGTTAAGTTCGGTCACATGGGGCGGATTTTTATAGTCGGTCGGGCCTGACTATGAAATACCCTACACCTTTGGTGGAGATATTAATGATGAATATTTAATTGTATACCTTATTTTTAAATTTTTAATTATGCTGAACCTCCCCACCCTCAGAATATTATTCATATATCAGAAATTTAGGTCTTATATCCCCACAAATTAAAAAATTTATATAAAGTATAAAAAAATTAAAAAAAAAAAATTGAAAAATATAATTGGGCGGACCACGCCTATATTTAAAATTTTGAAAGGCTAATATTTCATAGATTTGATTTTAATAATTTACAGATCAAATTTCCACTATGAAAACCCGGGAAATAATGAAAAAAAAAGTGAGCGGATCACGTCCATTTTTGGACCACATATTTATAGGTGAATTCTAACAATATGTTTTAAATTTTATAACTATACCTTGAATACTTTTCGAGTTATTAGTTTCGAAAGAGTTATCTAAAAGTGACTTATATGGGAGGTGGGCGTGTCCGTTGACCGATTTGGCTCATTTTC
Organism: Dryomyza anilis; assembly: GCA_951804985.1. Classification (NCBI taxonomy): domain Eukaryota; kingdom Metazoa; phylum Arthropoda; class Insecta; order Diptera; family Dryomyzidae; genus Dryomyza; species Dryomyza anilis. The sequence continues at coordinate 99,640,509 of OX638132.1, forward strand.
AAACTCAGTTCCTACTTTTGGATAAAATATATTGAGACGAAATTTCATCGCATTCTGATTAGTATTTCTCAAGTTATTCTGTATTCGGACAGCAAGACGGACAGACAGACAGACAGACAGACAGACGGACATGGCTAAACGGACTCGGGTAGTGATGCTGATCAAGAATATATATACTTTTCCATACCGGACACGCCTTCTAAGGGGCGTTACAATATATGCACAAAGTTAATATACCCTGTACCACATAGGTGTAGGGTATAAATACTAAGAGGGTCTCTTGTAATAAACACTGCTCCCGTATTTTTTATACGCTTTTGTTCGTTGATAGTTTTTTGAAATAGTAATAAAATTTTCTAACATATTACATATCCACTTTCGTTTTGTTTATTACGTTAAAATTGTTAGTTTGTGTACATAACAGGTCCCGGCGGAACCATTACACGGATTTCGCCGAAAATCCCCACATCGACTTCCCCATCCAATAGAGCATTTTTATGGCTTGACCTTCTCTCGCTTTGAAATCATCATAATCAAATGCCCATATCTGTGGTTTTTCATACTACTTCAAAAATTGTTTTAAAACCGAAATCATTTGTATTGGTTCTGGATAGCTGATTTCTTTCAACGGATTCCGGTTAAAAAATTATTAAATTTTTAACGGTACCTTCTTCCATCTTCATATTTTAAATATGATTGTGATATTCTAAAAAATATTAATTGTTTTTTTTATTATTTAAATAACTACAACCTTAGGTTTCACTTTATACTTCAGTGAACAGCATTTTCTTTGTCCGTATTAAGAATGCCGTCGAAAACATTTGTCTGCAAACCTGAGAATACACGTATGAAGAAATACATTAAAAACAACACCATATTCACCACTAGATACAACTCCACATCAAGTTTCCTTTTTGCAATATTTTTACTAAGGATTCGTTCGTCCTTGCCGCAGAAAATTACGACCGTCGAGTATGTAAAGTACAAATGATAGCATCAGTGTATTATTTTTTAGAATTTTTAATATTGTGCGTATTCATTTTTCTCTAATAGGCATAAAGAATGCAAAATTAAAAATATATTCAAGTGTTTTATTAAAAAGTTTTAACAGTCCGAATGACAAACATTTTTTTTTTTAATCACTCTAAGTAATGATTTTTATTTTAGTATTTAAAAATAAATTTGTATTTTAGAAAATAAAAATGATGTTTTAAATGGGAAATTTTGCGTTTCTTGTGCGAATTTCATCATTTTATAAGAAGTTCCATTTTGCGTGTTATTTAAATTTTAACCTAAAAGTTAATTTTTGTTGTGCATAATTTTATATAAATTGTTAATTTGAATACTTCAGTGAATTTAAGTTTTTTGTCAAAATTGTTTAGTTTGTATTTTTCATTTTTCTTTCGTTATTTCATAATTTGGAATGATTATAAAAAATATAATATCTCCCTACACCCTTAAACAACATAAACATTTTGCATAAAAAAAACATCAAAATTTGTCACAAGCCATATTTTATTTTGGTAATATCAAAAAATAAAAAAAAAACTTTAAATATCAAGATTTATGTAGTGCTATTTTCTGAACACGTGCACGAAGTGCGACCTGATTGACATGCTGCAAACCAACAAAAAATTTCAATCCAACGTTAAGAAATGAAAATCTCAAAAATTATATGGAAAAAATATATAGAAAAAACTATATAATAAACACGCGTAGTCGCAGCCGATCGAATATTAATTTATAAATAAACACTTAAAAATATTGTCATGACAAATGAATAATTTTATGTCTCGCGAGCAGAACAAACAACAACAAAAATAATACAAATAAAATTCTCCACGGGAGTTAATTTTTTTGTATTGTGCGCCTCAAAGGGCAACGGGTGCTGCGCGAGTTGAGGTTGAAATTGAAATTGAGATTGAGAAGCAAGTGTATCCGATGGATGCCTATACGATAAAGTGCCTCGAGACCATTTCTGTTCGAATGGTTGGTATTTGCGCTGAACTGGAAAACTGACTGGCACCGTATCCAATACTCACTCAATACTATGTTTACAATTATACGAAATCCTATTTTTTTTTTTTTTTCTCCACTACTTTAGATACTTATGCTGCGTATCCAAAGGATACACGAGTAGGGCAATAAATTGACATGTACCATATATATGTTTTATTTGTTGTTGTTGCTGGTATTGTTGCTGCAACATATAAATAAGTGATGCGTAACCATTGCACCATGCACTTGCAACATTGCTCCGAACCTATTATAAAAAAGGAATAACATAATAATTGTATTTTTATCTTAAGTAGTTCTGCATAAAGTTCTGCTGGAAAACCTCAAATTTCCCTAATGGCTGCCACCGACCGACCAATCGAATGAACGAAAGACTGACGCACTTTACAGCGTGTCATCATTATTTAGTTTGTTGTTGTTGTTTTTTTTATATCTATCGCGCGGTTTCAATTTATTATTAAAGTGTTTTTTTTTTTTTGATTTTCAAAAAAATAAATTTTCAAAGAGTTACTACAGCCTCGTTGCAGGAGGTGAGTTTTCAATATTGACATGAGGTTTTTTTAGTTCGTCGTTTTTTTTTTCTTTTTTTTTTTGTTTGCCTTATGTTATAAATATTAATTTAGACATGTTTACTATAAAAAAAAAAAATGAAAAACAACCTGATGCTATATTTTGTTTTTTTTTTAAATTTTTTTTTTTAATTTCAAATGAAATGATTCCAAAGTGTTTGATTTTACTTAAATACTTTTGCACAACCTGCTATACTCTTCCCAAATTATTCCATTTATCTTGATGTTTACCTGAAATATTTCTGAAAAATGCCAGAAATTTTGTCTCGGTAATTTTTTGCAGGATCGAAGTTTAGAAACTTTTTTTCGACATATGGGCATTTCCTGGGGTTCCGGACGGGATTACGAATTTACTTAATTTTTTTGTGCATGTAGTATTTAAATAGAATACGGTAGATCATACGGTAGATCAAAAGATATAAATAAAATATTATAAAAATACTTTTTACATACAATATATTTTTTTGAATTATCTCTGAACATAGCTGAGACAATTTACTTTATTTTTGTTTATATGCACTTTGTTCCTAAAGATTACAGTTATTTCATAATAAATCGCAGAATAATTCCGGACGTTTTTTTGGTAACAATAAATGCGCATATGACAATATCAATAATCATTATTACGAAATAAAAAGTGATGTACTATTCAAATTTCCAGTTGTTTTTTTTAAGTTTTTTATTTATTTTTATACCCTACACTAAGTGTGAAAGGGTATATTCAGTTTGGTACGCCGTTTGTAACACCCAGAAGGAAGCATCTCCGGTATGGAAAAGTATATATATTCTTTATCAGCATGACCTCCTGAGTAGAAGAGATAGAACAATGAAACTTTAGATTTAGGTTACTTATATATCTAAGCTGTCTGAGCAAAATTGGCATGATCGGTCTATTGCGACCTGAGAACCGACCACTTATGTTCAAATACCTCATATAAAATGAATATCTACATATCAATATTACTGTATACGTGCTTAGGTAAACTTTTTTGGTCAAATATATATTGACTCATGCTCAAATACATGAAAATAATGTTTTCCGGAGAAACGACTTGTAGTTACAAAAAAAAATCGAAATTCGGTACACCTACCCATTTTTAAATATGGGTATCAAATAAATGGAAATTCTTCAGCGATTGAAAGTTTGTAGTTACTTTCAGGATTCGTATACCCTTGTGACTTATATATACCACTTTGACTGGTAACCACACATATGTGTAGGGTATTTATAGTCGGCTTATAATAATAATAGTTTGGCGCTACAGTTCTGTATTGAACTTCGGCCGAGCTCTCTCACCATTTTGAGCTGTGCGTGTTATATTTGTACTCAAAGTGGTGGGACCTACAGTTTATTGCCGAATCCGAACGGCGGGTGAGAGCTTTTCATAGGCAATGTTTTTACTCTCGGAGGTTTGCCATTTACTGCCGAGAGGTAGCGCGGTATAGAAAAATGTTTCTATGAAAAGATGTTGTTAGCCCCAGTCCAGGCTTGAACCGGGGACCTTTCGGCTCGCAGTCCAACGCACTGAGCTATTGAGGTACTATGAAATATGTAAATACAGATACAAAATATTATTTTCTTTTATTTTCTGGTAACATTAATAATTATTTCTAAAACTTAAAAATAATGATACAAATTAAAATAACGGACAAATTTTGATTTTTGAATTTTAGTGGCAAATTAACGGCTTATTTTGGGAACGGACGTAAACAGACAGCTCGTGTTACAAAGTCCATCTTTGTCTGTTTGAAATATTTCGAAATAATATTTCTAAAATGCCTCGACCATGTCAAAAAAATTTCCTGGGTGCTATTAATTTCCCAAATTATTTCTTTTATCTGTATGTTTGCCGGAAATGTGCCGGAAATATTAATAAAAAATGCCAGAATATTTGTCTCGGGTTCTGGCTTATAATAGAAAAATGTTAATATTTAACATTTTATCGCGACGCACAGTTCTGAGAATGGCATCTGACGTTCAAAAATATGGAACTTTTGATCGGAGTGAGCTATTATCATAAAAAATTCTGTTTTTGAAAGAAGATGAATGGGGCTACAACACACAAAAAAGAAAAATACCTAACCCATTAGCCTAACCCTTAATTTTAAAAATGTGAAAAACACAAAATTTAATTTAGCAGAGCCTTTTTTTATTTTGGGTAAAAATTGTCTCTTACATATTTGGTTTTCAACAAAACATTTAATAAAAATAATAATAATAAAAATATATATTTTTTCACGCAACTTCAACGCGACATTCAAGCGACAAGGTGTCGCGAGGAATGAAAATTATAATTTTCAATTTAAAAAAATTCGGTTACTGCGGGTCGCGGAGCGTATAGTATATAAAGGGTATTTAATGGTTTTATGTTTCAAAAACAGATAAGAAAACATTGTTCTTTTTTGACCTTCGAAAGTTATACCCTATACAGTATTATTTCTACAATTTTTATAACTTATCAGTCGCCCTTATATACTGAATGCATCAATTCGACACGTTTCGACAAGCTTCATATTTCGAGAAACTTCTACTCGTTTCGTGAATGACGCATGCTATTGCCATCTCATTCGCACTTATGTGTTTTTAATGCGCTGATCTTCTATTTCTTTCTCGCACATTGCCTCAGTGCGCTGAATGATCTTCCGTCTCTTTCTAACATATTGCTTAGTGCACTGAATTGTCATGCGTCTCATTTACTCTTGCACAATGGAACAAAGTACCTCTTTTCGTAACAATAAGTTTTGCGCTCTAAATTTTTTATATAAATGGCGAATATTATCCCCTAATTTTTCCAGTTCCCTTCATCAAAAATTGATATAACGTATTTTAAACGTTACATTTCGTTCGCTATTTGAATTGAACGTTTGTTTAATATTTTTGTATTGTCAACTATTTTTCATATAGGTACAATAATTTCTGATTTTTTTAGGTACTTTTGATTGCAATTTGATTTAGATGCTGGCAACACAAAAAAAAACTCTTAAAACGAGCATAATTAACGTTTCGTTTTATAATAATAATAGTATGGCACTACAGTCCTATAAGAACTTAGGCCCAACTCTCTCACCATTTTGAGCTGTGCGTGTTATATTTGTACTCAAAGTGGTGGGACCTACAGTTTATTGCCGAATCCGAACGGCGAGTGGTAGGTTTGCCATTTACTGCCGAGAGGTATCGCGGTATAGAAAAATGTTTCTATGAAAAGATGTTGTTAGCCCCAGTCCAGGCTTGAACCGGGGACCTTTCGGCTCGCAGTCCAACGCACTAACCACTGAGCTACAGCGGCTACACCTTTTTATACTTGAATCAAAAATTGTCGTCACACGATATTCTACTGAAACGAATTGTAGCCGATATCGTTGTCACAGAGGAAATACATGGACGCGTGGTAAACTTTACGTGAATTTTACCATGTGAAGTTGTAAATAATTTTATTTTTTACATTTTTTTGGATTTAATAGGATACAAAATAAATTTCTAAATAATATTTACTTAATATACAACGTATGTTTTTATCAATAATGCTTTTTTCTGAAACTACTTAAGTATACCTCAAAAAAATATATTTTTTTCTTATTTTTTTTATTTGTTGATTGTTTGCTTTATTCATATCTCTTTCCCACACTATTTTGAATATCAATACGAACTTCAGTGAATTTATCCTATATTTCCAAAGACCAGACTTGGTTCGCTTAAAAAATAGTAATTTTTCATCTGACTGTCAACACCAAATTTAAGTGAAGTCCTTAAAAAAAAAAACCAAAAACTAAATCGATTTCGTTGAGAACTTGTATGGAGTTTATTACATTTTGTTTCTTTTCAGTACTGCAAGTGAGATAACGTGTTAAACCAGTTGAGAAAATATAGTCAAAATTGCTACCATCTGGTGCAACATGACTTGAGCCAGCATCAAACATCAACGAGCTACATCTTTCACTTAACAAAATTCGAATAGTTCGATGTTGCGAGTGGCGAAGTAGGCGGTTTGCTGGGCACAGGAGGTTCACATTGGCATCAAGTGTTTGGACACGTTAGAAAAATGTCTGAAATTATTTCACAAGTTTTACTAAAAGAACAAAAAAAAAATAGAAAAAAATTAACAAACACTTTGCGACACGCATGTAATACATGAGGACATTCAGCAAGCAACACCAAGAGGTCCTAAGAAAATATTATGCGCACATCAAGGATTAAGTGAGGGGCGAGACAGACTCGTACCTAATTTACTGACATAATGAACGCGTTAATCAACAACATGAGCACGGTCAGAATACGAATCGGGCGCGGGATCACAACAGGAGCTGCATACGAGACAAGTGCTCGGATTGCATTATTTTATTAAGGATACGCGAACAGCCACAAATTAAAATAACAATAACCAAACGACCGAACGAACGACTGACTGCATAATACTTGTAATACGAGCCAGGACATGCAGCCAGTAGCGAGCCGTACGCATCTTCAGCAGCCTTGAGTCGTTGAGTCCTTGAGACCCATGTGTGTTTATTTAGGTGCTGCTTGTTTTTTCTCACGCGTAAAAGGAGGCTCCGTCACTTGACAGTCGAATGTCATAATTTAGCAGCGTAAAGAAAACATAAACAATAAAACAACAAAAACCCAAAAAATAAAATAAAATACCAAGCTATGCAGCTTCTGTAATATTTGTTTACACAAGCCTAAAACAGTCGAACGTCGTTAAAACTAAAATACAAAAATGAGCCTATGTAAAAAAGGCGTAGTTCTTTTTATTACTTTCTTTTTTAATTTTTTATTCTTTTTGGGTTTTTTTTTTGGTAAATGATCTGTATAAATCGGTGACATATTTATGCATGCTCTGTGTAGAGACAGCGCAGACAGTTGGCATCGCATGGTACACTGAAACTGAGAACACGACGAAAATGAGATTTGAAAATGAGGTTTACCATGTCCAAAATAAATGTTTGTTTTATGATTTTTATAATTTTTTATTAATTATATCGAATCTCATGCAAGTACTTGAATATATTGTAAAACAACTAAAAATATTTCGTCCAATGACAAAAAAAAATTTACAGTTAGTACCTCGATTTAATGATTTGCAAAATGCGATTCTGCAAAATACATACAATTTCATGAAAATTCCGAGCATATTTAGTGAATATTATTTACAAAAAACACACAGAGAATTCAAAGATTTTGGGAAGATATATTAGGTATGGGTATTATGAATAAGGAAAAAAGAAGCTTTTGTCACAAATCCGCTTTTATATGCTTAAAATGCTCCAAATAATTGTTACTGAATCGCACTGACTCTACCAAAAAATGGGCCATTATCATTTATAAGCTAAAACGATAGAAAAATAGCGTTCAATATACAATTTTTTTTTTGATAAATATATTCATTATTCGCAACTCTGGTTGTAGGAGAGTCCTTTATAAATGCTTTATTAGCTTTAGATATTACAGAAAACCAATTAGCGAATATCAACAATAAAAATTAAATGAGATGAGAATAAACATAGAAATTATTTATGTTGCCAGATTTTTGCAGTTCGTGATCCAACACTGGTCATACAAATTTATTTTTTTGTTTAAACCATTTTTTAAGACTGTTCATTTTGTTTGTTTCGTTTTTTGCTGTTGCTTTTATTTTTATTTATATTTTAGCATTTTGTATTTTTCCTGTTTTTTTTTTGTGTTTGCTATTCCTTTGGTATTCATTTTTTTTATTTGTTTGTTTCTTTTTGAGAATGACGTTGTTTAAATTTTTTGTGGTTCGTTTTTGATTTTGTATTTTAAATTTTGTTTCTGCGTTATCGTATTTTTGTTTTTTTTTTTGAGTTTTTGCTTTAGTTGTATTGCTTTTGTGAGTTTTTGAATTTGTTTTTGGGTTTCTGAATTTTTGTTTTTGATTTTGAGTTTTTGCTTTTGTTGTTGTTTTTTGTACTTTTTTTTTGTTTTATGCTTTTGTATTTATATTTTTTTGAAATTGTGTTTTTTTTTTTGTTTTGTAAATTTTGTAATTTTTCAGTAAATTTTGTGTTTTTCCTGTTTTTTTTTTGTGTTTGCTATTCCTTTAGTATTGATTTTTCTTTTTTTATTTTTTTTATTTGTTTGTTTCTTTTTGAGGATAACGTTGTTTAAATTTTTTGTATTTTAAATTTTGTTTCTGCGTTTTTGTATTTTTTTTTTTAGTTTTTGCCTTAGTTTTATTGCTTTTGTGTGTTTTTGAATTTGTTTTTGGGTTTTTGACTTTGCTTTTGAGTTTTTGCTTCTGTTGTTGTTTTTTGTAAGTTTTTGTTATGCTTTTGTATTTCTGTTTTTGTGTATTTGTGTTTTTTTTTTGTTTTGAGTTTTTTGTTTCCTCTTCTCGTGTGTTGGACGTTTAGTTGGATGGGAGATACCACGCACATTTGTCAAATCCCGCCGATATATAGCCTGTGTCACCCTCTGGACTTCATAATATACTCCATAATTTCAGTCAAATCGATTCAGGGGTTTGGACGTGATTCTGGATCACACAGACTGAAAGATAGACAGATTACTCAAGATGGACATTAGGCCAAGTCGAAAAAAAATGTGATTTTTTAAAATATTTTTGTTTTTTTTATTTTATTCATCAATTAATATAACGTATATAAAATATCTATTGATTTGGACAACTAATACGCACAACTAAATACGGATACGAATATATATATTTTTTTTTTCAAATTAACCAACGCTCAGGGGATGCCCCCTATACATGCAATGCACAGTGTTGATCGTAGGGAAGGATTAGAGTTAGAGGAAGGGAGGAAAGATGAGGTAGTGTCGGTGAATATTTGTTTTGAATTTGCCAATATCGAAAATGTCAGAAAAAACGGACGCAGGGAGATTGTTTCACAAACGTGTCGTGCGACTGAAAAACGAATTCTCTCTATAATGCGTGGTTCTGTTGAGAGCCGAGTGGACTACGAAGGGGTGGGATTGGTTTGTTGCCCGAGTAGAACGAGAAAACACACGACCTGGTTGAATCAGTCCATGTATTTCCCTCGAACACTTACCGAGGTAATACCTATAAAACAGGCTTACACACACAACGGTCCCTCGGTGCTCAAGAGAACCAATAGACGATGAAATATTTTCATCCCCTATTAAATATATCGCACGTTGCTGTACTCGGTCCAGGAACTCCAAGGAGGATTTTGAAGCCCCAGCCCAAATGTACGAATTGAATTCCATTTTAGGCCGAATATAGGTAGTGTAGACAGTGCGTAAGTCAGCAGGAGTGAAGTATGTTTTACACCGTTTTAAAAAACCGAGGCACTTGGCCGCTTCTTTTGACAGATTAAATATGTGATCATTCCAACGAAGATCACATTGAATTGATATGACCAGAACGTCAAGAGCAGCTGACTGCGCAATATCCACAATACCCATATAGAGGGGAGGGAGGGGTGAATCCATTCTTTTGTGAGATAATAGACAACATTGGGTCTTGCTTGCATTAAAATCTACTCTATTTGCAACACCCCACTCGGAGATTGATTTAAGGTCATTATTGAGTGTGTCATTCATAGTGCGTCTTTTACTCTCAATCTCCAAAGTGTTTGGACGCTTGTTGAACGAGTATGAATGGAAAATGTTACTGTCATCTGCAAAGGAGTGAATTGGGTTCTGAGTCAATGACAGAAGATCATTGATAAATACCAGAAATAGGGACGGGGATTGTTCGTTTGAAGCACCTATTGATTGGCATCATTAAAAACAATCTCTCCTTTGGCATGATAGTGACGATATTGTTTTTAAGATAATTGAATCTAAACTCAAATTTTTTTATTTTCATTTTTTTAGACTATTTTCTATGATTTTTTGCATTTCGGATCTAATAATAAAAAAAGAAAATAATTTATGGTTTTAAAGAACATAGAAGAAGGCTCAAAATTTTCAAACTAACGCCGAAAATTTCAAACTTTTCTCATCGGTCTTATTATTAAAATACCAAGACTATTTCCCTCGAAACAGTTAATATTTGAAAAAGTTTAAAATACTGAAAAATAGCAAATTTACCGACATTTTTGTTCACAAAAATGATACGCTCAAAAGAAATGTTGTCAATTGGACAGTTTTCATAAAAACTAAAAAATAATTTTATAGTATTTTCTAGTATTTAATGTAATTTAGAGATTGAATTAATAGTTTATCCCATTGACTAATTTCAATAGTAAAAACTACTAATTGTATGGTATATTTTTCCTGAGTGTACGTAAGAAAAAACTTGGTATGTAATAAGGTTATAAGCTTACTTTAACTATGAAGTAAATATATTTTCAGATTACATGTATAACTATTATTTAAAATTAATTATATAAAAATAGTGCCAAAATAATGTTTACAGGTAACATTTTAAAAAGTAGAGCAGATGGACAAAATAGTAATTTTTATATGGATACCCATAAATATATTTCCTACTAAAATAATTATTAAAAAAAATAGTCTACAAAGCTTGTGTTATATTTGTATTCAAACAAATTATTACTGAATCCGAACAGTAGGGTGAGAGGCTTTTTCAAGGCAATGTTTGTATAGAAAAATATTTTAAAATTGCAGTGGATGTTATTCCTACCAGCGACTTTTGACTCGTAGTCTAACTAAACTAAACATCAGAGCCACCGACGATACATTATAAAAGTTTCGTTTAATGAAAATTAACATAACATAAGTTCGTTTCGAAGGCAACTTTGGAACAATTTTGACTACTACCTGCAAATAATTTGACGATAATTTTTGAATTTTATAAAATGATGATTAATTTACGATATGATACTGAAAATATTTTGAATTTAAATTTTGTGTGTTTTTGAAAATATTATCAACAAATAGAATTTATTTAAAGAATATAAAGTTGATATCTATAATGGAAAAAACAACGCTAGATAGGTAGTTTTTTTTACCGATAACCCTAACATTTTCGTATTACATATTATGGAAAACAATAATATGGGCCTATAAACAATATCGTTTTGAAATCACCAACATACTTTTTGATTTGCAAGACTATTTTTAATTTCTAAATCCCATAACATATTTTATTTTTTCTGCAGGGTGAGAAAAATTTTTAAAAATCGTTAATCGTTATCGATTCTTATATAAGCAAACCTAAAAAATTTCAAATTACCAATTAAAAAATTAAATTCATGCTTCATATAAATTTTCAAATCTATTTATGTTAGGAAAATAATTTTATTTTCTTTATTTTCACAAACAATATTTAATTTTAAACTTGGAATAAAGTATAGAAATATTTTAAAAAGTATTTAACAATTTGTGCCTCTCTTGAAACTGTTGAAAAATGTTTTGTTATTCGAAAACCACTTTTTTAATTTGATTTCCATGTTACACGTACCACATTTTTTTTTAATTCGTTTTACATACCATACATCTTCAAATTTCCATAAACTCTTGAGAATGTTAAGTTCCTTTTTTTAGTAATATCGTGAAATATTCATAATTCTCACGCTGTCTTCGTACAAGGTGCAACACTTTGAAAACCCATTTGTGGCACCAATTGGCGCCATATGTTAAAAATCAAAATCTAATGAATTTTCCAGTCGTGTACTCGACACGCTACCTGCTCCACCACATCCATTCACTTGTCCCCGAGGACATTGACATTCGGTTGAGCTCAGCTCGCTTCGATGCCAGTAATAACTATAATAAATTCTCAATATCGAATGTGTTCAATATTCAAATTAAACCGAATTGAGGATGAGCACTGTAACCAATTAGACAGCCGCACCAACATCCTGCATGAAAATTCTATAATACACACAGTGAGTGAGAAAATAAGGTTGCGAAGGTTCAAATATAAAAATATATAAATTAATTAGTTGGGAAATTTTGTAAGGAAATACGTTAGAAATTTTGTGAGATACGTTTTTGTGGAAATTATTTGTCTTTTGAAGAAAATGTGATAAAACCGCATATGTCTGAATTAAAAACAGATTACAAAAAAATATATATTTTTGTACACAGAATTTTAAATTTTATGTTAGAAATTGCAGAGTTTTGAGTGAGTATTTTAAAGCATTTTTGATATGTAGGTAGACCTTTTTGCTTTCAATCCTTTAAATAAAATAAAAATACAACTTATCGAGTTAAAATCCAATTATTCATTAGTATATTTATATTAGTCTTGTCATTTAATAAAAAAATTGCGTTTTGGTGTTTTTGAAAAATTAGAATTGTGAAGTACTGTATTTGATTTATTCTAGGAAGTGACTGAAGAGTATCTACAATTTCCATTGCAAATTTCTTGAAAACTTTCCGTAAATGAAAAAAAAGTAGTATGCAGTCAATTTCATCAATCGAAAGATCCTGGGTTCCGGTCGTTTCTGAAAAATAAAAATGTTTCCTCAAAAAAAAAAAAATTTTAAAATTTTTTTGAATATTCTTTTTTATTCCCAATAATCAAGAACAGAAAAGAACCAGAGTCAGGACCGTTTTGATTTTTGTAACCGGATCCGAACCGTCATTTAAAATGTATGGAACCGGAATCGGAACCGCTATTTTAAAAATCTTTGAGCAAGATCCTGAACCGGAACCGATATTCCAAAGGGTTTTTGTCACTGCCCGTATTACAAATTTCAATAATTCAGGATTAATCCCGAAATATATTTCCTCCACCCGAAAGAGTTTTTGAATATTCTTTTTTATTCCCAATAATCAAGAACAGCAAAGAACCAGAGTCGGGACCGTTTTGATTTTTGGTACCGAAATCCGTCATTACAAATGTGTGGAACAGGTATCGGAACTAGTATAATTTTTTTGGTTGGAACCGGAATCGGAAACGCTGCTTAAAAATCTTGGAACCAGATCCGAAACCGGAACCGATATTGCAAAGGGTTTTTGTCCCTGCTCGTATTACTCATTTCAAAAATTCGCGACTAATCCCGAAATATACTTTCTTCACCCGAAAGGGTTTGCCAAAATGCTTGAGAATTGTAACTTATAGATAACTTAATCATATTTTTTATATATTACCGTTTACGAAATAAAATGTTCTTTTTAAATATTTAAATTCACAAGAATGGTTCTAAATCAACGGTTATACCAAAGATATGACTTATGAATTATTCGGCTGTGGTTCACTTTTTTCTGAAAATGTCCATATATACTCCCATATATCCACTGAAACATTTACTTAAATAAAATTTAATATATTCCGAAAATGTCCAACTAAAATAAATTATGACTTAAGCAAATAAATTCTGTAATATTTTTGGATAATTATTTTATAAAATTGCCAAACAAATAACATCAAGTTAATGTTTTTTTCTTTTTAGAAAAGTGAAATCGCAACAAAAGCGCAAAATAAACAGAGAAACTTTTAATTACACACTGGGTTGACAAAAACAAAAGTTGGCAACGACTACGCATGTAGTAAATACAACACATACGAGTACAAGACAAACAGGATGTGTAAACAATTCTACGAACAACAAGAACGACAACATCAAGAAATGGGAAAGTGATATGGAAATTAAAATTACAAGCAATCTTTTGTTGCTGTTGCTGCTGCGACGAAGCAACAAACCAAATAAAAGTGAAACATGTGCAAAATGAAAATGGTTGCTGCAATAACAGAAACAATATCAGCAACAACAACAATTTAACAGCAGCAACAACCACAGCTAGAATAACAAAAGTAGCAGCAATAATAACAGAAATAGCAGATATAACAGCAATAGCAGCAGCAGTAGCCACTACAGTCTCAAAAAGAATAATATAAAAACAATAACAGCAACAACTAAAACAACCAGATTTTTAACAATATCATCAATTACAACAGCAACAACAATAACTGTTGTCACTACACGCGTCTGTATTTTAAAAATAGTCAGCAAATTATTAATTCCAACAAGTCCAGACCGACTAATACAAACACGAAGACATACACTAAAAAAAACTAAAATCAATAGTATAAAACTATTTATTTTATAGTATTCGAAACAATATAATTTTTGTATGGGAGTAAGTGCTCCCATAAGGGGCATTTAGATCCCCATAGGAAAAGGATTACTAGTCTAAAATATGTAGGTCCTGTTCTAATCCAAAAAGTTGTAGATTTTTTAATACCCTACACTAAGAGTGAAAGAGTATATTCAGTTATGGTACGCCGTTTGTGACACCCAGAAGGAAGCATCTCCGGTATGGAAAAGTATTCTTGATCAGCATGACCTCCTGAGTCGATTTAGCGATGTCCGTCTGTCTGTCTGTCTGTCTGTCTGTCTGTTGTAATCACGATTACAGAAAAACTAGAAAAGCTAAATAAATGAAACTACTAATTTAGATTACTTATATATCTACGCTGTATGTCAGTGAAAATGGGTGATTTGTCCATTATAACCTGTGAACCGACCACTTATGTTCAAATTTATCATATAAAACACATCTACTGGTGAATTTTACTGTATACGTGTTTACTTTTTTTGATCAAATATATGTTGAATTCATGATCAAATACATGAAAATAATTTTCTCCCGCGAAACGACTTGTGGTTTCCAAAAAATCGAAATTCGGTACACCTACACATTTGTAAATATGGGTATCAAATGAATGGAAATTCTTCAGCGATTGAAAGATTGTAGTTATTTTCAGGATTCGATACACCTAGAAAAAAAAATCCCTCAAATCACATTAAAATTGGTCAATAGGACAATTATTGATTTAATAGTATACAAAAAATAAATCTTTTCATATAAACTTAATGGCAATGTCATGGTATTTTCTAGTATTTAATAGTATATTCCGATTAAAATAATAATTTATCCTATTAACTATTTTTAATAGTAAAAAACTATTATTTATATAGTATTTTTTTCTGGGTGTACCCTGGTGACCTATATACAACTTTGAATGGTAACCACACATATGTGTAGGGTATTTATAGTCGGCTTAGACCGACTATAATTTTAATTATCCTAACTATGTAGCCGCGGTAGCTCAGTGGTTAGTGCGTTGGACTGCGAGTCTAAAGGTCCCCGGTTCAAGCCTGGACTGGGGCTAACAACATCTTTTCATAGAAACATTTTTCTATACCGCGCTACCTCTCGTCAGTAAATGGCAAACCTACGAGAGTAAAACCATTGTCTATGAAAAAGCTCTCACCCGCCGTTCGTATTCGGCAATAAACTGTAGGTCCCACCACTTTGAGTACAAATATAACACGCACAGCTCAAAATGTTGAGAGAGCTCGGCCGAAGTTCTGTACAGGACTGTAGCGCCAAACTATTATTTTTATTATTAACTATTATAATATCACCTACTATAAAATGTCCCTACTTTAAAATTTCCAATGTGATCTAACCTTCCCAACAGATTTTTAATTTTTGTTTTATTATTTATTTTTTTAAAATATTGTCTTAACGTGCTCAAGGTCCAGTCAGTGCAAATTGGGTATTCTGTACCAACAAATAAAACAACAAACAATTGGCAAAATGCATTGAGTGGCAGATCGACAGCTGTTTGAGAGGCAGCCAAGCCCCTTTATCATCGTTCATTCTCTGCAGATTCTGCATTTCAAGTCGCTAAAGACTTCCTTTTCCAATGAACACAACAAGAATTATGTGCATTGAAGAAAGAACTAAAAGCAAAGTTAGGACAATATCTTAAAATTATCAAGAGGTCGTAAAACCAAAACAATTATTTTTTTTATTTAGAAAAAAAAAATTTTTTCGATCAATTTATTTATTTTAAAAAATTAGTTGGAATTTTTGTTTTTAATTTTTTATAGATTATTTCAGATGAATTTTATATTTGTCGATATGGGTAACAATACACGATATTAAGGTAGTTTTATGTAATATGAAAATGTAATGATAATTAAAATCTTACACGAGTATCAATTTTTCCAATTGTGTATTTTTTTCGATTTTTGTAGTCTATTGTAAAAAAAAGACAAACAACTTTAATACATTTTAAAAGTTTATCCCATTACATTTATAGTATAATCTACTATATTATTAGGTTGTACTATATATTCATTTAAAAAGTTTCTATTATATAGTTTTTTTTTATGATAAAAATTCAATAGTTTATATAAAAATTAAATTAATAGTATATCCCTTTATATCATAAGTATATCCTATTATATCAGTAGTATATCCTATTATAGCAACAGTATATCATATTGTAATAATAGTATATTCTATTATATTAATAGTATATCATATAATAACAATAATGTGTCCAATAATATCAATATCATGTCAATAGTTTCATGCCGTTATATCAAGAGTATATCCCTTTATAAAAATAGTATATCCTATTAAATCAATAGTCCTTGTCCTTTTAATCGTATTTTCTATTTAAGTGTATAACGTGACACGGTAACCGCACAAAAACAAAACAAAACCATAGTAAACCATAAATCTGCATGTCCTTAAAACCCACTCAAAATCCTGTCACGACAGCATAAAAACATTATTTAAAATACACGAAGGACGAACGAGTGCCATAACCTATGACAACAGCCACATCAACAACAACAACTAAAAAAAAGCTAAAACAACAAAAGCATCAAAAATTGAAGTCAACAAAATAACAAAAAAAAAAAAAAAATAAACAACAACAAAAAGAATAAGCATTACAAGGATGTTGGTCATTTCATAACAGTAAACAGCAACAACAAAAACAACAAGATACAGTCAACCTACTAATGCGCTTTAACAAGCACAACAACCACATCTAACGTACAAAAACAGCAACCAAAAAAAAAATAAAATAAAATAAAAATGTTGACAACATACACTTGAAACTTGGCGCAAAAGTAGCAACATATAGGCACTTGTAATGCTAGAGTGTGTTGTTGTATGGTTGCCAAGTGGCAACAAATAAAATTTTACAATAACTAAAAAGCTTAACAAGTTATAATTCTACCAAAGTACAGCAACAATAGCAGCTACAACATTTCGTGATGGCAACACTGCGCAGATTAGCCACACAAAAGGATCAACGCAAGGACGAACTGCAATTGGAATAAAACACTTGAATTATACGCCCGCCCTTCGATGAAGGCTAAAACTATGCATCAATGAAATGGCCAACAAACGAAGCCAGTTGTTATTGTTGCTGCCATGCGAACAACAACTACAACAATAGTATAAAAACAGCAACAACAAAAGTTGTGCAACAGCAAAAGCCGTCAACAACAGTTGGTAGTCGTACTGGTAGCAACAGCGGCAGGAAATGTTAGAAAATGTCAGGACCCGGCTACGAGGAATAGGCTGGCAAAAGGCTTCTACTACATAGTTGACACTTTTGTCTGAGGCTTTCATTCATTCGAAAGGCAGTAGCAGCAGCAGCAACAGCAACGTGACCACCAGCGTAACAATGTTGCCACCTTTTACTTGCTTGGCTTTTTGCGGTTTTTGCATTAAATTCTAAATGAAAATAATACAAGAAGTTGTAAATAAATGTAAAGAAAAGCATACAATTTCAATAAAAATCAAAAAGGCAAAGAAAAAAATAATAAAAAAATATTTTTTTAACAAATTTATTTTATAGTAAAATAAGAATATATAAATAAATAAATAAATAAATAAATATATAAATAAATAAATAAATAAAAACCGCACTATTCTATAGCTTTAAATAAATAAATACATTTGTATTTAATTTAGGTACAAAAGCCATATTCGATTTTTCTACATTGAGGTTTCTTATTATAGAAAAACTACTACATAAGTTAACAGTATTTACATATATAATTTTACTAAATTTGTAATGAATATAGCGACATTTTATATTTATTTATTTATTTATTTATTTATTTATTTATATGTCCTGAAAGAATAAATTACTACATCCACATTTATTTTTACTACATTCTATATTTATTTGACTACAAAAAGAAGAAACAAAACTAGTGCATTTGTATTTATTTTTACTACATTATTTGTTTATTTAAAAGAACGAAAGAAATAAAACAATGATATATTATTTAACCTAAATATTGTTATAAATACTTGTAAAAGTGTATAACAAATATATGATAATGAAAGCATAACTAAATACATTTTTCGTAATAAATTCTAACAACTCAAAGGAATCACAATCAATTAATTGTTACTTTTCACTTGTAACAGATATGAATAATGTGCGCTAATAAAGCGTTCTTAGATATTATTTTAGTTCAATGCGTTTTGTTCAGATGCATAGGTTTATTTCGGTTTCGTTTGTACATGAATACTTTCGGATGTGCGCACGTCGTATGTGCGCACGTACCGCAATTAAAGTAGAAATGCAGAAAAAAAGTACATACATGTTCAGTAATATGTAGAAAACACATTTCTAAAACATTATGTAGTAAAATCAAGTCAAATAAATACAATTGTATTAAAAACACACGTTTTTTGATATTCTTCGACAAAGGCTTAGATAAATGGAAGTTGGTGGCAAGCAGGTTGTCAAATTTATAATTTAAATTAGAGTTTACCGGCATATTTAGGGTACGGGCAGAAAATAGTCGGCTTTTGCTACAAATACCTATTTTTTTCCACTTAAAATCTTTCAAAACATCTCGAGACAAAATGTTTTGCATTTTTATGAAATATGTCCGAATATGCCAGAAATCTGTCTAAGAACTTCGGGCATATTTCCGAAAACTCACACACAAATATATAGATTTTTTTTTAAACTACATCAGCCCGAAGAAACATTTTTGGTATTTTCAGGAATATTTCCTGCAAACTCACAGATAAATGGAAGTATCTGGAAAGCGTATGGCTGATATCAAGTTTTATGAAATTTCAAAGGCAGATTTTCGACATATTTTGAGGTAGTACAGAAAGCTTTTGATACAAACTCCGCCTGTATCTGTTGGAAATATTTTGAATAAAAGTTTTAAAATATTTTGACATTTCCAAAAATTTTGTTTTGGGATTTCCAGCCAAAATTTCTATTATTTTTAGGAATATTTATATAATTTTTGTTTTATTGATATATGGTTTCATTTTTTTTTTAATTGATGTAGCACTAGTTTGTAACACTAGAAAAAATGAAAACAAATAAAAAGTTATTTTTAAAAATATAAAAACCGTCAAATGAAATACAAACAATCAATTATCCGCACGCAAAAAGAAATTTGAAATAAAAAACAGAATTATAAAAATGTGGCAACATTTGTGTGGCACAATAACACCCACAAATCTTAATTAATTCCGGCGATAACTATCGCTTATGTCAACAGCGTGAACACCAACAACAACACCAAAAGCAGCCTTAAACAACAATAACATGCATAATCGCACTACAACTAAACAACAACAACAATTACAAGAAAAACAAGAGTAGGCACTACTGACCCCACTTTGCCTAATATTGACCCATGTGATTACAACATGTGCCGAACATGAATTCAACTGCCTGATGCACATCATGCATTGAAACGGCTTTTTGGAAAATATTTTAATAATAGTTTTCATACGCTCTACTATTAGAAGCAGCAATTTGTTCTGTTTGTTTTTTTGGCCACCCAAAATATACCTCTTTTGCTGTGTTCTTCCCATAGAATGGTTCTTTGTTCCGGATGCATTTTGTGCCCGGTTCGTTGCTACTTGCCATGGTTTTGTTTAGGATCATTAATTGAAAGTTGACATGTTTTTCATGTAAAGCAATTTGAGCCTTAATTGTGCACAGGACATAGAACATCACCAAAATATGAGGATCATAGTACTATTATTGTTAAACTGCTGATTTTGGGTATTTAAATTTCGATAATACATCAAATTTAGAGTTTTTATTCAAATTTCGTAATACACGGTTGTTTTGTAATATTTTAAATTTTAAATAATATTCAAAAATTCTATAATAATATAAAACTTGGTTTTAAATTATGTTTTTGTTTTTCTTTTAATGAGTATTTTGTTTCAAATTGTATTCTGAACGCCCAATATTTATATTGATCCATATTGAAAATTTTAAAAATTAAAAATAAATTTTTATTCAAAAAGTAAATTTTAATAAAAAATACATGCTATTCATTTCCAGAAAACAATTTATTTAAAGGCTCCAATATCAATTTAGAAGAAATCTAACCTCGAGAACTACTTTAGTAGAAAAAAATTCTTGGATCATAATAGGGAAATGATCATTAAATTCCCTTGTCATGTCATTTTCATGTCTTTTTCATGTCTTTTTTTATGTCGAACATGATATAATTGGGTAATTTGCGCTATTTTTAACAAATTTCGTCAAATAAAATAAACGTGTTCAGAAACGGTTTTTTACAAAAAGCCTATAGAACTCTCAAATTATTTTAAATCAGATTTTGGTTTTCATATCGAAAATTTTGCAATATTTTATAAAATGATTTATAGTTAACTTCCAGAGTTGCCAACTTGTCAATATTTACACAAATTCATCCTTAAAGGATGCTGAATATTGTCGAGTAACCGGTTTCTCTGTAAAAAATCCCGTTCGTGAAAAAACCACAAAATTAACTGAATATCAATGATTAAAAAAAACATATATATAATTCTGTTCAGGCTTCTGTGCCCATGTATATTCTTGTGTTGTGCTGAATTCTCGCGAAAAATTGCATTCTCATATAAAATTCTATAGTATTTAATATTCTAAAAAGGTATACCCAAGTAGAAATTTTGTTAGGGCCATACCATGAAATGATCATGTCATTATTTGAGATGATCGGGATATGACGAGGCCCATAATGTCCTTGTAACGTTTCTCTCATTAATCTCGATCATTGCCTGATGCTAATTTCGTTATGAGGAACAAATAATGTAGCTATGATCGGGAACATTGACTGTTTAGATACTGTAAACCCTGCTATGGTAAGCATGATAAGGGCATGCAAAGGCAATGATCATATTTTCTCTAATAGGGCTTACCCAACGGAAACCCGATCATTTCCCGATGGCGCATCGGACAAATTTCTACTAGGGTATTGCAGTATTTAAATCTACTAGGATATTGCAGTATTTAATACTATTTAACAATTGTAGAAATTTTGTATAATATTGAGCTTCTGTCATATCAAATAGTATTGAATTGCTCAAATTCAACATTCGAAGTTCTTTATTTTCTAATTTTCCTTTCAACGTTATCTCCATAAAATAGTTGATTTTCTGATTAATTTAAATATTTGAAAAAAAAAAATTGATTACACTTGTATTTTGTAGGGTATTTCTTATGGTATGATATTTTGAACAGACAAAACTTATGATTTCGTTTGTTGTTGTCGTTCAAAATTTTGTTTAGACTAAAATTATTTTTTACGAATTTTTCGAACATCAACAATGTTTTGTCGAATACTTTGTTATTGTTATTGCGTTGTTATTGTCGCTAACATTTTTTTAACTAAATTTTTTTTTCCAAATATTTCGAAATTGTGAATTTTTTTCAAATTATGATTCGATAATTGAGTCGTCCAAACCATTTTTTTCGATTTTATTGTTTTTTTAGAATATTAATTTTATGGAAATGATGATTTCGTTTGATTTAACAAATTTTTTTTTTACGAGTTTTTCGAACATTGTTATATTTTTTTGAATACTTTTTTTTGGAAAATGTTGATTTCGAACATTGCGTTCTTATGTCGTTCAAAAATTTGACTTAACTTAATTTTTTTTTTCGAAAATTTTCAAAAATTGTTGTTTTTCACATTTGTTTTTTTAAATGGTAATTCGATGATTGTGTTGTTTTTATCGTCCAAAATTATCTCTTAACAACATATTTTTGGTACATTTTTTTGTTGAATAAATTATTTAATTGGAAAATTTTGATTTGTTCTTGTCGTCTAAATTTGTTTCGATTTTTTTTCGAAATTTTTCGAACAATGTGTTTAAAATGGTGATTTCAAACATTACGTTGTTTTTTTTTAATTTTTTTCGAACATTGTTGTTTTTTTCGAATAAAATTTAAATATGGATGTTTTCGAACATTGCGTTGTCTTTATCGCCCAAAAATTGTATTTACATTTTTCTTTCGAAAACTGTTATTGTCAACCAAAGATTTTGTTTAACCGCTTTAAGGAAGACCTGAGTATTGATCGGAAGAAAGGTTCTGGTAAAAAAAGGCCCACATGATCGTGAAAAGTCGAAGAAGGTTGTGAATATTTTAAAGAAAGATCCAAGCATATCCGGAAGGAAATTGGCGAGAAAGGCGGATTGCTCAGAATCTTTCGTGCGCAGGACTAAGAAAGAAGCTGGGCTGAAGACGTACAAGGTCCAGAAAGTTCCGGATAGAAATGCCGTCAAGAATGAAACCGCAAAACAACGAGCTAAAAAGCTGAATCAAGATTGCTGCATAATGGACGACGAAACTTATGTTTTAGCGGACTTTTCTCAGCTACCTGGGCAGGAATTTTATACAGCCGATTCTCGAGGAAATGTCGCTGAAAAATTCAAATCAAAAAAAATGACAAAATTCCCAAAGAAATTCCTTGTTTGGCAGGCAATTTGCAGTTGTGGAAAAAGGAGCAGCTCATTCGTGACATCGGGTACAATTAATAGCGAAATATATGTGAAGGAATGCTTGCAAAAGAGATTGCTTCCATTTTTACGCCAACATGAAGTGTCCACATTTTTTTTGCCTGACCTCGCTTCATGTCACTACAGCAAAACGGCCATAGAGTGGATGCAACAAAATGCAGTGATTTTGGTGCCTAGAGAAGCCAATCCACCAAACTGTACAGAACTCAGGCCGATTGAGAGATACTGGGCTTTAGTAAAAAGGGAGATGAAGACAACAAAAAAAGTGGCCAAAGACCTTCAAGACTTTAAAAGAAAGTGGTCTTCAGCAGCTGTGAGGGTATCGGACACACCATTACAACATTCATGGAAGGGGTTCCGGAAAAATTAAAACTTTTTATTAAAAAATATTAATTTCTGGTTTTTATATTTTTTTTTAAATCTAAAAATAATTTGCAACATAAAATATTTTATTCTATAAAAATTCGATTACTAGATTTCTAGATTTTTTCATTTTTGTAGCGGACAATTTTATTCGACGCAGTCCTTAGACCCAATATTCAATCAAAAGTTCGCATTAGTCTGAGGTCCAGAAATATTGGGAGTCATTTGAAAAAATTAATTAAAAAAAAAATAAAAGTTTCTCTTAGACCGAATTTGAAATTTAAAAAAAAAAATCTCTCTGAGCAATCCCTTTTTAGTTTTCTTTAATTTTTAGTTATTCACTGATTTATTTAATAAATGTTATTTAGTGAGGGTTATTAAGTAACCTGCGAAAAGGATAACCTATAACCCTGACCTCTGATATTTAACAATCGTCTCTATAGAATTTGATATTTCAAAAAAGAATTGAATTTATTTAAATTGTAAAATATTATTTCTATTTTTTTCGTTGCTAAATAATTTTCAAAATGTCAAACAGCACTAAAGTGATTGATATTTTTCTATGATAATAAAAAAAAACCAACAAAAAAATCATACTAAAACATACACAAACACCTAAGCCAAAATACATAAAATAACAAAAAAAAAATAATATTTCGTTATTGATGTAAAAAACGCAACGTTTCATTCACACTAAAAATAAACAAAACACTTGTGACCCCATACAAAGGATTTTTTCGAATGTGATTTCGAACCGTACTAAATCGACTGACTGACAGGTTGGTTGGTTGGTTGGTTGGTTGGATAGTTGTTGGAAACGAGAGACTGGGGCAGTGCTGGAAGGGCATACAAAACGTATTAGAATCGTATGTTTGTTTATTAACAATAAAAACAACATTACAAAATCTGTTTATAAATGTATTTGTATTTGAGTTGATGAAGAGCAACTGTAGAAAAAAATTATAGTTGGCGCGACAAATATGTATGTGTGTTGTAAACAAAAAGGAGTTTCTATTTATATTTGGGGAATCCAATTGAAAATTGTAAAAATGATAGTAATAAATGAAAAAAATGTCAACGCGCTATTCAGAAAATATTTTATAGGATGTTAGGATTAGAACAGGAAATGGTATTTATTATACATACCAGTGGCAAGTATCATCAATCATTTCAGAGTGGTTCTGCTTTGTTAGTTCGTGTGCATGATGACAGAGAATATTTAAAACTTGCAAAATATTGATGTTATTTGCAACCGAATTGTGTTTTAAAAATACTTCTTATATATGTAGAATTAAATTCATGTAGAATTAAGTCATAAATAATCTTTAAATAAATGTACAAATTCATTAAATTTAAGAATCGTTTGTTTTCCGTATGACTTTGTAGTCAAAAAATTGCATTTTTATACCCTACACCTATGAGGTACAGGGTATATTAACTTTGTGCATATATTGTAACGCCCCTTAGGAGGCGTGTCCGGTATGGAAAAGTATATATATTCTTGATCAGCATCACTACCCGAGTCCGTTTAGCCATGTCCGTCTGTCTGTCTGTCTGTCTGTCTGTCTGTCTGTCTGTCTGTCTGTCTGTCTGTCCGTCCGTCCGTCTTGCTGTCCGAATACAGAATAACTTGAGAAATACTGATCAGAATGCGATGAAATTTCGACTCAATGTATTTTAGCCAAAAGTAGGAACTAAGTTTGAAAATGAGCCAAATTGGTCAACGGACACGCCCACCTACCATACAAGTCACTTTTATATAACTCTTTCGGAACTAATAACTCGAAAAGTATTCAAGGTATAGTTATAAAATTTAAAAGGTATTGTTATAATTCACCTATAAATATGTGGTCCAAAAATGGGCGTGATCCGCCCACTTTTTTTTCATTATTTCCCGGGTTTTCATAGAGGAAATTTGATCCGTAAATTTTTAAAATCAAATATATGAAATATTCAAATATATGAAATATTAGCCTTTCAAAATTTTAAATATAGGCGTGGTCCGCCCAATTATATTTTTCTATTTTTTTTTTAGTTGTTTTTACTTTTATATAAATTTTTTTAATTTATGGGGATATAAGACGTAAATTTCTGATTTATGAATAATATTCTGAAAGTGGGGAGGTTCAGCATAATTAAAAACTTTAAAATTAAGGTACGCAATTAAATATCCCACATTAATATCCCCACCAAAGGTGTAGGGTATTCCATAGTCGGGCCCGACCGACTATAAAAATCCGCCCCATGTGACCGAACTTACCCATGTGACCTAACTTTCCCAACTCGTTAGTTATGATTCCATCTTCATCATCATTAGTACAACATATAGTACCAAAAGTATTTATTACCATTTTTTGTGAAAATACAGAATGTTTCTTAACTTTTAAATAAATACACAATGTAGTAAAAATAAATGCAGTTGTTGTATTTTTCTCTTAATATTTAAAATAATGGGGATCCGTACGAAGTGTCGAAAAAAAAATGTCGTAACCTAAAACTGTCGAAATTCTATAACCCGAAACAAAAAATGTCGAGAAATATTATAAAGCTAGAAAATGTCGAAAAAAATGTTGAAACTACAGGGTTTTTCAAATGGAACGCTACAAAAATAGAGTGACAGGGACAGCAAACGACGCCATATTTCTTACCGCTCTTTTAACATTTCTCTTCAGTAAGGTTTGCCATTTCATGATGGAAAGATTATTAAAATTTACTACCGAAATTCGGAGTCAGTGGCCTCAACTTTAAGAGCGCTACGTCCAATTTATGGTCGTCATAATCGTCCTAGCAGATCAACAATTGAGCGTCTAGTGGAAAAATTTGAATCCACAGGCACAGTACAAAATGTTCCCGTGCCAGTGAGACAAAGAAGTGCCCGTAGTGTCGAGAATATTGCTGCCGCTGAAGCTTCAGTTGAAGAAAGCCCAAATGTGTCTCTCATACGTCGTTCTCAAGCGTTGGGCATCTCTGTGAAGTCCTTGTGGCGAATTTTGCGAAAAGATCTTGGCCTACATCCTTACAAAATCAAATTGACGCAAGAACTGAAGCCGCTTGACCACCAGAAGCCTCCTATGTTCGTGAATTGGGCTGAGCAACTACTTGAAAATGATTGATGAACTTCGTACGAATATCGAACGTGAAATTGCATCAGTATCGGTCGATTTATGCTTGAAAACTGTCGTAAATTGGGTTCAGCGTCTGGACTTCTGCAAGCGTGCCCGTGGTGGCCATGCAAAAGAAATCGAGTTCCATACATAATGGCATCGAACGTACTTTTACAGAAATAAAGAATTTCATTGATATCCAAAACCGTTTTTGTTTTATTTAAAAGCGCTTTGTAGCACTCTTATTGAAAAACCCTTTATAAATACTCAAATATTTTTTTGTATAGGATCAAAAAATTCAGAAATATCAGAATGTTGAAATGCAAATTACAAATCGTATTTGAGCCATTCCACATCAAATCAATCAAGGGTTTACTCTACCTCTGTGCGATTTCAATGGAATTTTGGCATCTGATAATGAAAAGCGAGATATGGAATGACCATTTTTTTATATATATTTTTCCGACCACTATTTCTAGTGATACCACTGTTTCTTAAGATGCAATTCAAAGTATAAAAAATGAGTCAAAGGCTATTGTATGGTGGTTCATATTAAAATATTTTTTGATGCTAGAAACTTCGTTAAAGTCTCGTTTGAGAACTGATATAACATCTTTACGAAATTTTAAGTAGTGGCCAATGGTCATTATCCTTGATCTGTATGAAATGTATATCCTTAAAAAAAATCAATAAAAAAAGTCAAAAAATTCCTGGTTTATTATAAATGTTCCAGTCAACTTGAAATATGGTATTTTGAAGGCATCTAATTTTTTCTACTTTTTCTACCATTTTTTCGGTAAAAAACAAATGAATTCCCCATATTCGATTTCGACATTTTTTTCAACATTATAGTTTTCAACATTTTTTGTCTTCGATATTTTTAGTTTCGATATTTTCATTATCGATATTTTAATTTTTGATATTTCAATTTTGAATATTTTAATTTTCGACTTATCGTTGCAGATCCTACTAAATTTTGGCAAAATAAATGCCCCCCCCCCTCCATTTAACGTATCATCCCTTCTTACGATCAACACTGTGCATTGCATGAATAGGGGGCATCCCCTGAGCGTTGGTTAACTTGTAAAAAAAAAAATACGTAATGTAGTAAAACAAGTACAGATGTAATAATCTTTCTACACACTAATTGTTGTTTCAATTAATATACAACGTAGCTAATTTTAGTACAAATATAGTAAAATATTGTACATAAATGCAATAAATTTGCTACAAGAATGATATTAATACAGTAAAAACAAATCCATTTGTAATTTTGAATTCTTCCTGAAGCCTTTGGAGACAATCTTAATAATATTAAAACAATACGATATACCTTTTTCATCATTGATGTCTTTGTCCTATTGAGATATTGTGCAATGATGTTCACAAAATACAGAATATACTAAAAAGACTAATAAAAATGCAAATTTGAATGAAATGAAAACATGAAAGACCCTAATATGTTGTAATATCAAACGCAATAATAACAGTTGTAAAAGTTCCACTGACACGCAAATCGAAAATTGATTAATTTGTCCGTGTTTTTCTCACTTCATGCAACAGATGCAACGAATACTCTCATCCGAGTCACCAACGGAACCAATTCACGCTTAATTTACAGGAGACTACAAATGAAACCCCAAATTAATTGCATTTTACATCATTTACCACCACTATACACCGCGTCGCATTGTCGGGAGAGAGAAAGAAGTGAGTAGTGCTAGTAAATGTGATGTGTTTGCGTTTTGCTTCAGTGCCATCTACATGGTACGACTTACTCGCGTTTATACCATTTAATTAAATGCTATGTGTCTCTTCTCGGTTGCAACAACACATAGTTTTTCACGTCACATCGTATTAAGTGGAATTTACAAGAGCTTCAAGTAAAATATACAAAAAAAATGTAAAAAGCATTGAGAAAAAAACACACAAAATCCCACACATTTACGTACGCTTGTTAAATAAACTCGATTTACTTTTGCGTGATTACTTATCTATAATGGGGAATTAAGTGGATCTGTCTGGCGGGCAATAACAGCCATTAAACAAAATGAAAAATATAATAAAAACAGAAAAATACTCTTTAATTCAATTTCAATTGATTCAACTGTTTATTTCAATTCATTATTGATTAATAAAGATTTAATGCATTGATACACAAAAACTGTGTTTTATACTTTATGCTTTGATAATGTTACATTTACTTAATTAAACAAATACAGATTAAAAACACATTTAAATAATGTAGATAATTGAAAATACTGACGGATTTAAATTACAAAAAATTCAAGTTGTTTGCAAAATATCAATATTTCACAAAAATCTATTTTTCACTCAAAATTTAAATTTTCAATATAAATTCATTTCTACACTTAAAATTCAATGGAACTGAAATTCATTTTTAATTAAAAATTCAATTTTTTTCACTAAAAATTCAAATTTTTTCACTAAAAATTCAAATTTTCAAAAAAAAAAAATTTTTCACTAAAAATTCAATTTTTCACTAAAAATTCAATTTATCATTAAAAATTCAATTTATCACTAAAAATTCAATTTTTCACTTAAAATTCAATTATTCACTAAAAATTCAATTTTTCACTAAAAATTCAATTTTACACTAAAAATTCAATTTTTCACTAAAAAATTCAATTTTTCACTAAAAATTAAATTTTTCACTAAAAATTAATTTTTTACTAAAAATTCAATTTTTTACTAAAAATTAAACTTTTCACTAAAAATTAAATTTTTGACTAAAAATTCAATTTATCACTAAAAATTCAATTTTTCACTAAAAAATTCAATTTTTCACTAAAAATTAAATTTTTCACTAAAAATTCAATTTTTCACTACAAATTCAATTTTTCACTAAAAATTCAATTTTTCACTAAAAATTCAAATTTTCACTAATAATTAAATTTTTCACTAAAAATTCAATTTTTCACTAAAAATCCAATTATTCACTAAAAATTCAATGTTTCAATTTTTCACAAAAAATTCTATTTTTCACTAAAAATTCAATTATTCACTAAAAATTAAACTTTTCACTAAAAATTCAATTTTTCACTAAAAATTCAATTTTTCACTAAAAATTCAATTTTTCACTAAAAATTCAATTTTTCACTAAAAATTCAATTTTTCACTAAAAATTAAATTTTTCACTAAAAATTAAATTTTTCACTAAAAATTCAATTTTTCACTAAAAATTCAATTTTTCACTAAAAATTCAATTTTTCACTAAAAATTCAATTTTTTACTAAAAATCCAATTATTCACTAAAAATTCAATGTTTCAATTTTTCACTAAAAATTCAATTTTTCACTAAAAATTCATTTTTTCACTAAAAATTCATTTTTTTCACTAAAAATTCAATTTTTCACTATAAATTAAATTTTTAACTAAAAATTCAATTTTTCACTAAAAATTCAATTTTTCACTAAAAATTCAATTTTTCACTAAAAATTCAATTTTTCACTAATAAGTCAATTTTTCACTAAAAATTCATTTTTTCACTAAAAAGTCAATTTTTCACTAAAAATTCAATTTTTGACTAAAAATTCAATTTTTCACTAAAAATTCAATTTTTCACTAAAAATTCAATTTTTCACTAAAAATTCAATTTTTCACTAAAAATTCAATTTTTCACTAAAAATTCAATTTTTCACCAAAAACTTAAATTTTTCACTAAAAAATAGATGCATCTCAAAAAATTCAATTTTTTTTACTAAAAATTAAAATTTTCACCAACATTTTTTACTAAAAATTCAATTTTTCACTAAAATTAAATTTTTCACGAAAAATTCAAATTTTCACTCAAAATTATATTTTCACTAACATTCATTTTTTTACTAAAAATTAAAATTTTCCGTTTTATTTTTATTTTATATAAAATCATACCATAAAGTTTAAAAATTTTATATTTAATGACAAAAATAGTTTCATGTCAGTGGAATAAAAACTATTTTTTAATAAAATTAACAGTTTTATATTTCAACAAAAAAAAAGACCTATCTATCTAGAACAATTAACTACATTTAGTAGTTGCTCATGCAATTACAACCAATTACAACAGCTTGATATAAAAACCATAGAATAGCACTTGAAAAAAATAAAAAATAAATCAACTCTGCATCATAATGTCTCTGATTTACTCTGCATAACTTGATGAAAAATGCTACATTTACAACAATTTTCTATGCAATTTTATGATAAACTCGCAGTAATAGTAGAAAAAAAAGCAACCATAGAAAGTTCATACAGAAATGCATTATTCATGGCACACACCGACAGACAGTGTTACGAACCAACACATTTAAACAGACATTTCCAGATGTACATTGGTACATGTGTGTGTGTGTTTAAACGCGCAAAAATAAATATTTCATGAATGCAAATGCAAATGTTTTGCATCCGTTTATTTCAACATACTACATACTACAGAAATATTTTTCACATATTCTGAACCCGCACTGTTCCTTCAGGTGATTTCTTGGCTACTGTTTTTTTATTCGGTTCTGCACAATTTCTCATTCTATTGCAAAACTATAAAACATTTTTCAATTTAAATTTCAAATATGGATTTATATTTCATTGGATCACATTGAATTAATACATAAATCTTCATACCATACGATTGGGAGTAGATTTTGAAAATTAAACAGATTTTTATTTCAATTCAAACTACAGAAGAAGCTTGAGAGAATATTGCATTTTTCATTTGATGAAATATTGCAAAATCTCAATTGAATTTTTAAATTGTTTACGATTAAAAATGAGATTTTGAAATGAAAATCGGAATATTTGGAACATTACCATGCAATTAATAGTATTTATTAGTATTATTTTCATAGTTTTTGCTAATAAAATATTTCAATAGAATTAATTATTCTTAATATTGTTACATCCCATTCCATACTACAAAATATTATTGACAAATACTGAATAATCGAAAATGTTACAACTTGCGTTCGAATGAGAGTTTTTTTGGCTGTTCTAGAATTCAATTTTCAACGAAAAGTTTCATTTAGATCGGAATCGAACTATTTTTTTAAATTGTTCAAGTTCTATCAACGAAGTTCATTAAATTCTTGTGAAATATGTCAAATTTCGAATGAAAATATGAAGAGAACAATTTGCCTTATATAAGTTATACCAATAATAATAGTTTGACGTTTCGGCTCTGAAGAACATAGGCCGAGCTCCCTCACTATTTTTTTTTCTACTGTACAGTTTATTATTATTATTACCTTTCAAACTGAAACTATTTCAGACATATTCTCTAAGATTTTCTATTATCTGTCGAGAAAAAACTTTTCTAATAATAGTCATCCCCACAAATGTAAAAGAAATATAAAGTTGTCGAAACCACGACACCACTTAGGTTACTTTACGTAAAAAAAAGTCATATAATAAATACTATAATTAGCAATAACAATTCTATTATTATAAAACTTGTTGAAAACATAAAATTCTACGAGTATAATTTCATAGCTTGATTCTAAATCAATCGTTTCCAATCATGTTTATATTAATTGCGATAATATTGTTAGATTATAATCGAATAAATTACACGGAGTTACAAATAAAAATATTTGGTACAACTTTTGAAAACTTAATTCTTCAATAGACATGTAGTTCAAAAATGGTCGAAAAACTTATATTTGGCAAACGTTAATTTAAAATATTAAATGAAATTAAAATTTTACAAATTTTACCATATGGACATTTCCAGAAAAACGTCAACCACGACTTTTTTGAAATATTTGAAAAACCGATGGGTTTGGAATGTTAAATATATGAATAAAAAAATCTGAAAATAAAATTCTATTCCGTTAACGGTAACGTATAAAAAAAATACTCATAATGTTACGTTATAAATTGTAAATATACCAATTTTCATGTAGTGAGTGACCAAAGTAAATAATTTGAAAGGTATTATTTTCTGTTTTTTCAGAAAACCTTAATTAATAATTCGAAACCTTAAAAATAAACATTAAAATTAAAATAAGGGACAAATATTGATTTTTGTATAAGGGTGTACTATTGTCACGTATTGAACCAAAAAGATACATTTATTATTATATTAAACAAACAACATTTTTTAAAGAGTTAAATTCTCTGTTTTTAAAACAGAATTTTCTCGGCATGTTCAAAAATTTAAACATTTAACGTATTCACAGTTCATCGTATTTTAGTATTGTATTCGTACCATGTAGTATATATACGATACAATAAGACATAAACGTCAATTTGTTGTTGCATCCCTTATAAAAGTGAAATACCACAAGTGTTGTATTTGAGAGTAGCCCTGAGGCATGTTTTTTTGTGTCGTATTTTGTAAAATGAAGAAAAATTGTGAAATTGAAGAAAAAAAGTGCACATAAAACATTAATTAATTTGTTTTTCTTTTGAAATCGAGGAATATTTCTGATAATTTCAATAAATCCTATTTTTATAAGAATCAACTGCATTTATTTGATGAAATATTTTAACAAGCAGAAAAGTAGTGCTCACAGTTCAATTGCCGTACTGTCGTATTCGTACAATGTCGTACCAATATCATGAAACTGTGAATATGATAATTGATTTCCTGAAATTTATAGAACATTTTTAACAGCTAATTGAAATCTGTCACGTCCGCAACTTTCAGTACCATAAGTGTAAAACAAATATAAAAAATTAAAATAAAAAATTAAAAAATAAAAATAAAAATCTGGAAATTTGATTTGCTTTTTATTTCTTAATAATGATTAATAATCCTGTCAGATATACATTTTTTTAGCAAACAAATTTTGCAAATTTTCATACGCAACGTCCGGAATTATTCTGTGATTTAACACGAAATAATTATAAACATTAGGAACAAAGTGTACATATAGAACAATAAATTAAACTATTTCAGATATCTTTCTAAATAATTAAAAAAAATAATTGTATGCAAAAAGCATTTTTAGAAAAAAAATAAAAAAAAACTTGTGCCGTCCGGAATTTTTCTGTGATTTATTATGCAAAAAGTATACATTTTAAAAATAAAGTGTAAACTTTCAAACAAAGCACATGATTTAAGCTATTTTTTTTTTAAATAATTAAAAAAAAAGTGAAATGCAATTTTCGTTAAATTTTTGGACTTTCTTTTTGCACTACCCCGTCCGAATCGACCAATATTTAATTTATATCTCTTGATCTGCCATAGACAATTCTCTAATTTTTTACAAATTTTTAATCCTATTTAAATACTAAATACTAGCACAAAAAAAAAATCAATTAAATGCATTAATTAAACAAGAAAATGTTGTTCACGTATATTTAATTTATTTTATTTTGTGACACCGTGTCATTAGTGCCGATTTGCAATCAAACTGGACCTATTTCCTTATTTAGTGCATTACAATCTTTACACTTGAACAGTACACAACCAATAGAATCGAATAAAGATGCATTGGCAGCAGGTTCTGGTGCAATTAACATTGACTTTAAGTATTTTGCTGTCACCATTGCTCTATTTGGTGGCAATCTTGGTGCACATCTTTAAGTTTATCTTCTGTCGCAATTGCTTTAAAAGTATTGCCGGTGAAATTGCAGTGGTAAATGCATAGTTTTCATTTAATAATCTTTCATTTTATAATGCAAATGATTTCCAATAGGTTACTGGTGGCGGTAATGGTCTAGGCAAACAACTATGCATCCAACTTGCAGCGAAAGGTTGCCATGTAGCTGTGGCCGACATTGACTTGGAAGGTGCGGAAAAAACTGCGCATTTTCTGCACACTCAATACAATGTCAAATCCAAAGCATATAAGGTAAGCTGCGCAATTTGCACTTTGGACCTAGGTACCTATATAAACTAATCAATTCCCTAGGTGGATGTAACCAACTATGAGCAGGTGATGTTACTTAGAGATCAGGTTACCGCCGATATGGGTGTCACAACGATACTCATCAATAATGCGGGTATAGTAACGCTTTCGAATTTACTGGACCCAGACCATCGTGAGGTGCAGCGCATGATTGACGTAAACGTCAGTGCGCATTTCTGGACGCTTAAAGCATTCTTGCCGAAGATGAAAGAACTCCAGAAGGGACATATTGTGGCCATTTGTTCAATAATATGTTTGTTTATATTTTTATCAGTAATATTTAAAATATTTAATTATGTTTTTTATCGTAAATCAAGGCCAATTCCCATTAATGTACAATGGTCCCTATACCGCGACCAAATGTGCGGTACGTGGTCTAATGCGCGTCTTACGTCAGGAGCTTATTGCAAATAAATTCAAGAATATTCATGCAACCACCATTTTTCCATCATTTATGAATACAAATCATAGAATTGAACACATTATGAATATCACACAATACGATCATATGTTGAGTGTGCACGATGGTGTTGCTGTTGCCAAACGAGCCGTCGACGGTATTCTACGCAACGATTTTGAAGTTACGGTGCCATCCGCTGCTGCGCTAGTATCTCGATTCTATGAGTAAGTGGTAGAATGTACAAAAATCATAAATAATTTAATATATTTTTTAGAATGGTACCCGCCAAATGGCAATCATGGATAGCGGTCTTAGTCTTGGGCACAGTGGGATTGAGGCCAAGTACACTGACGCCATTTAATATTAACACGATTAAAACGGGGATTTAACAAAGAAAACAAAAGCAATTTTGTACAATTATAATTAGTTGAACTCCATCGAAATATTTTCTAAATTGTAATTTGAAAATTGAAATATATATTTTGTATCATTTTATAATTAATTTTTGCTATCATATAATTTTATAAATTTATTTAATCGTCACTCATTCATTATCGTCACTGTCATGCCAAAGGGGCGAATGTGCATTTTTAAAAATGTTTGGAAATCAAATTTTAAAGTTTGAAGTGCTTTAAAAATTAACAAAATTTATATTTTTTTCAATTTGTTTTGTTATTTTGGTTTATTTGTCAATTATTATAACGTATGTAAAATATCTTTACATTTGGACAACCTACTGAATTATAAATACGGATTTTGTGAGACTATATCCTGATCAAAACGCAAATATTTTTGTTTTTTTATGCTATAACTTTTTATTAGCGCAAGATAAAATAGTAAAGTAAAGGCATTCATTGTTTGCTTTTCAAGTACCTATCTATTGGCTTCATTAATTAAAAATATGTTGTCAAATATTAATTTGCCATTCGTTTCGAATTTCCAGGAGTGCAATTGTGTAACTCGATATCGATCAAATACGATAGCTTTTCTATCGTTTTTGCTTTACGTATCTCTATACTCTATCGATACTCTATCGTCGGTAGCTCAGAGGTTAGTGCATTAGACTGCGAGCCGAAAGATCCCAGAATCAAGCCTGGACTGGGGCTAACAACATCTTTTCATAGAATAACATTTTTCTATCCGACGCTACCTCTCGGCAGACAATGGCAAACCTCCGAGAGTAAACACCGCCCATGAAAAAGCTCTTACCCCGCCGTTCGGATTCGGCAATAAACTGTAGGTCCCACTACTTTGAGTACAAATATAACACGCACAGCTCAAGTGGTGCGAGAGCTCGGCCTAAGTTCTTGTAGGACTGTAGCGCCAAACTATTATTATTATTATACTCTACCGAACTGACAATAGTAGCTGCTCGACATCACTTGAGGTATCATTTTCATAGAATTTTTGTTTTGCATTAGTTGACAAACATCTATCTATATTAATAAAGCAAAACGTGTTTTTATACCCTACACTAAGAGTGAAAGGGTATCTTCAGTTTGGTACGCCATTTGTAACACCCTGAATGGAAAAGTATATATATTCTTGATCAGCATGACCTCCTGAGTCGATTTAGCGATGTCCGTCTGTCCGTCTGTCTGTCTGTCCGTCTGTTTGTCTGTTGAAATCACGATTACAGAAGAGCTAGAGCAATGAAACTTTAGATTTAGATTACGTATAAGCTGTCTCAACAAGAAAATTGGCATGATCGGTCTATTATGACCTGAGAACCGATTTCTTATGTTCAAATACCTCATATAAAATTTACATCTACAAATCAATTTTACTGTATACGTGCTTAGGTAAACTTTTTTGGTCAAATATATATTGAAATTTTGCTCAAATACATGAAAATAATGTTTTCCAACGAAACGACTTGTGGTTCCCAAAAAAAAAATCGAAATTTCGTACACCTACCCATTTGTAAATATGGGTATCAAATGAATGGAAATTCTTCAGCGATGGAAAGTTTGTAGTTATTTTCAGGATTCGTATACCCTGGTGACCTATATATCACTTTGAATGGTAACCACACATATGTGTAGGGTATTTATAGTCAGCTTAGACCGATTACACTTTTGATAATCCTAACTATCATAATAACACCAAATTTAAAATATCCAATGTGATCTAACCTTCCCAACTGGTTTTCTCTTGCACTAACCGGCCGTATTTCTGAACAGATTTTAATGATACTGGTATCAAACGATTCGTATTAATTTGATGTAGTGCGTGCCATACTTAGTTTTTATAATTATAGAATGAAAAACGCTAGAAAAACGTAAAAACTAAAATACAACAACCATATGAAAAGAGTACTGCAGTTGTCTGCGCTCTTAGTGGTCAGTGTAGTGCATCATACTCTCGCAGAAAGAACAACAGAAGAACAACAACAATTCTGCCGCATGACTTTTTGTTGTTGATGCTGGTGTGACACAGCAACCAGAGAGGGGAAAAAGAGTTTCATTATTTGGTTCATAAAATACATTAAAAATTGATAAGTGAAATGAAAATATATTATATAATATTACAGCACAATATTGTAACAAACAACGATTACAACAATTT
This sequence comes from Dryomyza anilis, assembly GCA_951804985.1. Classification (NCBI taxonomy): domain Eukaryota; kingdom Metazoa; phylum Arthropoda; class Insecta; order Diptera; family Dryomyzidae; genus Dryomyza; species Dryomyza anilis. Next base: position 99,677,858 of record OX638132.1, read on the forward strand.
AAACTAAAATTTTAAAAAAATATTGAAGTTTGTAGGAAAATTAGAAATTCGATTAAAAAACTGAAACAAAAATAATAAAATTTAAATGGAAAAGTAATTTTATTAGAACCTGTCTTGTGATTTCTTTTATAATAAATAATTCAGTTAATATTTTGAAATGAATCCAAAAAAAAAAAAATCGGGTAATCTGCCCTAAGTTATTGCGAATCAAACGGGAAAAAATATAAATATTGAGGTGTATTTACATTGAAATTCCTTTGTTTTTATAATTGGTTTTTGAAATCTAATACAAAAGGACCTGACAGTAAATGCAAATTGGTAAATGTCAAGTTTAAAATATTAAAAAAGGCGAGTTTTGCTTTATATATATTTTAAATAATAACCAAAAAAATTATAGACAATATCAAAATACTGCGTTTGATTTCGATCCACCAGAATATCGTAGTGAGCCTTTAAATACCATAATCGTACAATGTGTCGGATTTAAAAAATAGTCCGGAATATCTATTGTATTGTTCGATCATACAATTGGCCATTTACAAAAATTAGTACAGCCAAAATAGATGTTTTCTTGAATGGTCCATATGTAATACAAACCATAACCACTATCGTGGAGAATTTGGGAAATTATGTAAAGTGAATACTGAAATTAAGCATATAAGACTAACAGAATATACTTCATCTCTGACTAATTTAATATCTATTATCGAATTAAATCAATATTTCCTAAACATTTACTATAACATTAAATATTTTCGTATAATGCATGGTTTCCATACTATCTTTCGTTATCTCCAAATCGATATCACTGAGTGTTTTTTAGCTATAAATGAATGAATCCAATATAATATTGTTTTATAGCAAACTGACATTCAAAATAATATTGAAATTAAAAAAAAATATATTGAACAAACGTGCTGCTGTTGCATTGGAAATGTCCAATTATGTAGATTTTTCTTCAAATTATTAACATTAGTAGGCAGTGTCCATTACTATGATGAAGAGATTGCCCAGAAGGAAATCCTAGATGGTGGACACTAATATAACTGTTATGAAGGGAGACACCACAAAATAAGAACATTTTATTTTACATATGTTTGTTTTTAAATGATACAAGACACGTAACTCCTCCCACAAAATCCAAATATCTCGGTGTCTCAGGCGATAGCATGGTGCGCGAAATGATGTGCATGCGATCGAAGTTTGCTCGTAGGCGGTTGTCGTCGAATTCGCTCCACAGCACCCATCAGCGAGACGATCGGCTTGAAATGATGAAACCGATGAGACGCTGGAGAAAGAGTGATGATGGGCTCCAGTGAGTTGCGGACTCTACGCACAGCGATTCCTCAAGAATAGTTTAATTTGTAAAATTGTTTGACAATTAATTTATCAAAATTTTAATGTCAATGTGATATAGAAAAATGTAAACAAAAAACATATGTTTGTTATAGCAAGCTAGAAAAGTGATATCGATTTATAGGAAAAGTAAAACATTTGAACTTTTGCTATCACTCGTTATCCCTCAATATAATCGGGGGATGTCGCTTGCTATAAATAGGTGTTGTATGTACTCGTTTCTTTCTAGCATTCATATTTCTAGTTTGAACTGATTTGTATTTCATCTCTGTTTAGCGAAATGGTGATGACGAGTGATAGCAAAAGATAGTATCGAAACCATGCACAAATCAAGTTTCTCTTTTATATATATTTAGAAACACATTTTCAGCTAGCTGGATGGTTTTTACTACTTTTTAATAAATAGCATGTTGATAAAAAAAATGTATTACAAAAATATTTTCGAGTTCAAAACATACGATTTAAATAAAAAAAAAAATATTTAGAGGAAAGTTTAGTAAAGAAAACTAGTATCAAAATGATAGTATCGCTCAAAAGTTACGTGAAGCAAGAATCTGGAGTGGAATCGCGTAACTCGATATCGAACAAAAACGATAGTTTTTCTATCGTTTTTGCTTCACGTATCTCTATACTCTATCGAACTGACGATAGAGCTGCTCGACATCACTTCAGGTATCGTTTTCATAGAATTTTTGTTTTGCGTTAGTTGACAAAATTTTTTTATAAAAGCATGTTGATAAAAAAAATGTATTTCAAAATTATTTTAGAGTTCAAAACATACGACTTAAATAAAAAACCAGAAGGTTAGATCACATGGGAAATTTTAAAGTAGGTGTAATTATGATAGTTAGGATTATCAAAATTATAGTCGGTCTAAGCGGACTATAAATACCCTACACATATGTGTGGTTACCATTCAAAGTGATATATAGGTCACCAGGGTATACGAATCCTGAAAATAACTACAAACATTCAATCGCTGAAGAATTTCCATTCATTTGATACCCATATTTACAAATGGGTAGGTGTACCGAATTTCGATTTTTTTTTTTTTGTGAACCACAAGTCAAACATTATTATCATGTATTTGAGCATGATGTTAATATATATTTGACCAAAAAAGTTTACCTAAGCACGTATACATAAAAATTGATCTTTATATGTACATTTGATATGAGGTATATGAACATAAGTGGTTGGATCATAGGTCACAATGGACCGATCTCGCCAATTTTTTCGCACATACAGCGTAGGTATATTAGTAATCTAAGTTATAAGTTTCATTTATCTAGCTCTTCAAGTAGTAGGGATTTCAACAGACAGACAGACAGACGGACAGACAGACGGACATCGCTAAATCGACTCAGGACGTCATGCTGATCAAGAATATATATACTTTTCCTTACCGGAGATGCTTCCTTCTGGGTGTTACAAACGGCGTACCAAACTGAATATACCCTTTCACTCTTAGTGTAGGGTATAAAAAATGTTTAGCGGAAGGTTTAGTGAATAAAACTAATATCAAAATGATAGTATCGTTTAAAAGTTACGTGAAACAAGAATCTGCAATCGAGCAGACGATATCGTTCACAGCTCTCATTGAAACGATTGTCGAGTATCGACTTACGCGATTCCGCTCCAGATGTTTTTAAGTTTTTTTTTTAATATTTTTACTATTTTTGAATGAAAAAATATATACATATATATATATTTTTTGATATTTTTTATACTGTGGTTTTACACTTTTGGTACTCAAAGTTCCAGAAGTGACAGATTGCCAAATCGACCGTTATTTCAAAGATTTGAGCATTTTGAATTTTTTGTTGGTGTTTGACAATTTTCTGGAAGTGTCATATGGGCATTGCAACCATGACCCAAAAATTCAAAATACTCAAATCTTTGATAACCTAGAGGTTGACCAAGCCTCGCTTGAACAATCTTCGATCAAGACACAGTATATGAGACCAATGTGCACATTTTTTCTCTGTGTGGAGAAAGAAACGTTTTATTTATTTGCATTTGTTTTAATCTTCTTTATATTAGTAGATCCCAATCAACTTTATTTTTTTTTTCTTTTACCAGTTCTCATACGCATTTCGCATTATCAGCAGTTTTGGTAGCATTAAACTTTTGAAGATCACAAACATATTTAAAAAAAATATAAATCGCTGAATAACAGTCGCAAAATACGCGTTCATCTGTAAGCATTCCATCAATTTGGGATCTCTCTCAATCGAAAACGTTGCGGTGATGGCCAACGATAATTCAGTGAAAATACGTGCTATCGCATTCTTTACAGTTGCGGTATTATTTTATCCGGTTTTTATTTGTGTTGCAATAATTGGCAAAATATTACAATTAATTTTTGGACAAAAGACTGCAAAAAATATACGCGGTGAAATTGCAGTGGTAAAACGATTAATTACAAAACTACTATAAAAACTAATATGTATTTCTATAAGTATTATGTTTCATGTAAAACAAAATAAAAAAAGCTTTCCGTGTAAAGTGAACGTTTTCGCTGTATTTTTTCGTTATGGATCAACTGAATATATTGAAAAATAATTTTATTTCAAAAAAAAAAAGAATAATTATAAATCAGATAAGTTCAATATTGAGTTTCTTAGCAAAAATGTATCATTAATTTTATCGAATTCATCATTTTACCGCAAATCCTCATTGATTTTTATTGTAATTCATTTAAATATTCAAATTTGTGACTGTGAACTGTAATCTAGTGACATGAATGTAAATTGTTTAAATGGAATGAAATGTAATGCTTATTTAAATGTCTTACGTTCAATTTATGCACTCTAAATTCATAATAAGTTTAATTTAAAATTGTGAACATTTCAATTTAAAAGTGCAATTTTTTCTCGGTGTGTGTATCTACATCTGACTTGTATCTAATAACATACATTCGTTTTTATCTTCATTATTTTAGTTTTAGTTTTTATCCGCATGGTTTTAGTCGATCGCAATCGACTGTATTTTTTCTTTTACCTGTTCTCCCCTTGGCATTATCTGCTGTTTTTGTAAGACTTCACTATTATTAATTAGTGTACACTTAATTTTAAAACGAAATCACGGCATAGCAGTCGCAAAATACGCGTTCATCTGTAAACATTGTTTCAAATTCGAATCACTCTCTTTCAATCGAAAAACGTAGCGATTATGGCCAACGATTATCTACTGAAAATTCGCGATATTATAGTTGTGTTATTTATTTATCCGGTTTCAATTAGTATTGCCATAATTCTCGAATTATTTCAACTAATTTTTGGGCAAAAGAATCGAAAAAATATACGCGATGAAGTTGCAGTGGTAAAAATAATAATTTTAAGACTGTTATAAAAATAATATAAGTATTTTATATAAGTATCAAATATTTTTTTAATTTTACAAAATTTCATTTTGTTTCTGTAATATAATTTTCAACCATTTATGCTGTATGAAATTCCAAAAAATCAGATATCGTCACTGTCATGCCAAAGGGGCGAATGTGCATTTTTAAAAATGATGGAAAATCAAATTTCTTAAAATGCTTTAAAAATTAGAAAAATTTATATTTTTTTAATTTTTGTCTGTTATTTTAGTTTATTCGTCAATTATTATCACGTACATAAAATATCTTTAGATTTGGACAACCTACTGAATTATAAATACGGATTTTGTGAGGCTATATCCAGATCTAAACGCAAATATTTTTGATTTTTATGCTATAACTTTTTATTAGCGCAAGATAAAATAGTAATGTAGAGGCAATAATTGTTTGTTTTTAAAGCACCTATCTTTTGGCATAATTAATTAAAAATATTTTGTCAAACATTAATTTGCCATTTGTTATTTGCAGGAAAAAATGTTTTGCCAATTATTTTAAAATAATGATGCAGTTCGATAGGTGCTTTAAAAACAAACAATTAATACCTTTACACCACTATTTTATCTTGTACCAATAAAAAATTAAAGCAAAAAAACTAAGAAATTGGAAAAATTGAAAATCTTGTCATGCCAAAAGCGCGAATCTTTTCATTTTTGCTATAACTCTTTAATGGTACAAAATAAAGTAGTGATGTAAAGTCATTTATTGTTTGTTTTTAAAGCACCTAACTGCATCATTATTTAGAAATATTTTGCCTAACATATTTTCCTGCAAATAACAAATTGCAAATTAATGTTTGGCAAAATATTTTTAATTAATGATGCAGAACGATAGGTGCTTTGAATACAAACAATAAATGCCTTCATACTACTATTTTATCTTATTCCAATAAAAAGTTATGGCGAAAAAACGAAAAGATTCGCCCTTTTGGCATGACAAGATATTCAATTTTTCAAATTCGCCCTTTTGGTTTTGTCTTTTGTGGCTAGAAATATCCAACAAAATGACACACGATTTTGGCACAGCATACTTGATGATAACCTACATTCATAAATGAAAAAAAAACGAAAATGTCAAAAATTGCACATTCGCCCTTTTGGCATGATGGTGACGGTATTATAAACGAGATACGAGAGTAAAGCACAATGTAAAACGCGTACCGCGAGTATTTTTATTTTAAAAATCTATATTTATATAATTTCTAAAATTTCTTTACAATCATTTGACGTTAAATTTTAAATTCGGTTCAATAAAAAAATTATATAACGAAAAGAAACTCAAAATATTTGCAAGTTTTTGAATTTGTTTAAATAACAATGATTTTCGATGGCAAACTTAAAATATTTTGAAATTGATTTTTTGATTCCTTAGATTTTTTTTTCTAAATACTAAATTTTTTTAAAAATAATACTTGTTTAACGAAAATCAAAACATGTTCGATATCAACTCTATTTCTTTTAGGACACTATTAATGAAATCACTCTTGAAACGCTAATTTTTATCATAAACCCTATGATTTTCGTATCATTACACCGTGCCAACGTATTTTACACACTGAAAAAAATCGACATTGCACGTGAAACTAAAGATTATTCTGAGAATTTGTGCGAAAACAGTTTTTTTTTTGTATCAATTCGTTTACGGTTTTTATTTCAATTTGAAATGTAAGTGCATATCATATTTTCATAATTAAAAAGTGTATTATTTTTGTACCACATATGAATTGTAGCTGAGATCTATCTAAGTATGAATCTGAAGTCTGGTTTCAAATATCAATTCGTTTAAAGGATTTAAACCAATTTGAAATGCGATTTAAAAATAAAATCAACATTAAAATTTGATGGCGCATAATCATAGACAATTTAAAGTGGACTTTAAAAATAAATTCGCTTTTTTGACACATTTTGTATAGCATAAATTGTCAAAAAGCTGCTTTTAAATTTAAAGTTGACTTTAAATTGTCTATGACAATGCGCCGATGATTCTTAAAATGAAAATAACATCCGTAAACGAATTAATATCGGAATAAAGTTTTCATACTCGTACTCAGAGATGTCTGAAGCACAACTTTTTTGCAATGTTCGACTAAAAATTTATATTTTTATATATGTTTATTATATGAAAATATGATAAGCACTTACATTTCAAAGGCAATTGTTCTAAATAAAATTGTAAGCACAAATTTTCGGAATGATTCCAATTTTTCCTAGTGTGCAATTTTTTATATTTTTTTATTAATTATTATTACAAAAAAGCAATAACAACTATTTTATTTTCCAACATAAAAAGTTTAACAACCTTATAAATATCAATTATGAATTGAATACATGAAGTAATTAAAGCTTGTATTGACCCCAATCACAAAAACTAGTTTCTACGTCTTGTTGAACTCTGGACTTGACCAAGAAATCATAACAAAATTAAAATATTTAAATTTTTTGTTTAGTAATCTGTTATTTAATAACTTGAATACAATGTAGTCGTTTATTCATTATAAATAAACTGCAACGAGAAAGTGAAAGTACTATATACTAATATAACTGGATTTCTTATTATAAATTAATTTCAAGTACATTATAAATCGCACATTTATAAGCATATTCAATTTTTCTTTGGAATTTGTATAAAAATTTCATACAGACTTATTTGGAATTGAATTTTCATAAAGAATCAAAAATAGTCTCAAAATCAATTCAAACCTTTTATGTCAAAACTAACGTTTTTAATTCATTTTAAAAACTATTTTTGCTATTAAGAAACCGAGTTCAAAATCTAATTAGAATTGAGTGCTATATTTTATTATTAATTTTGTATTATTATTATTACTTTTATTATAAAAAAAAGTATAATTATCTAAATTAAACGTTATATCTTGATTTTTATACAACAGGTGACAGGTGGAGCAAATGGTTTGGGTAGATCAATTGCTATAGCATTAGCTCAAAAAGGCTGTCACGTCGCTGTTGTTGATATTAATTTGGAAAATGCCGAAAAGACAGCAGTCGAAATTCATGAAAAATACGATGTCAAAACCAAAGCATATAAGGTAAATATGGAATATACAAATTTAAAAATAAATAGTTGCTACCCTAGTAGAAATTTTGGTAGGGCCATGGTCATGAAGTGATCATGTCATTATTTGGGATGATCGGGATATGACGAGGCCCATAATGTCCTTGTAACGCAGTGTCCTGATCATGTATTGACCTCAGGCCATAATCATGTACTGATCGGGCAATTCCCCATTTTATTATTTACCCGACAATAGCCTTGTCAGAGCCCGAGCATAATAGGGTTTCTCTCATTAAATCTCGATCATTGCCTGATGCTAATTTTGTTATGAGGAACAAATAATGTAGCTATGATCGGGAACATTGACTATTTAGATAATGTAAACCCTGGTATGGTAAGCATGATAAGGGCATTCAAAGACAATGATCATATTTTCTCGAATAGGGCTTACCCAACGAAAACCCGATCATTTCCCGATGGCGCATCGGACAAATTTCTACTAGGGTAGTCAAACATACATAATTTATGTTTGGCTTGAAATAATAAAAACTTGAGAGCAAAAAGCAAATTTTAATACCATTTCGATCGGAATTTTGAAAATTTAGTAAAGTTTTCAGATTAATCGATTAATTAATAATACTGATTAATTAAGATTTTTTGATTTATCCGAATTGGTAATTTTGTCAATTTGAGTATAAATTGAATTTTTAAATAATAAAATTCATGTTATAAAGCATTTTAAAATTTTACACAGCAAATACATTTTTGTAATCAAAAATTTTGATTAATCAAAAACCTGATTAATCAAAAATGCTGTTTAATAAAAATAATAATCACAATTTTTTCACCAACTACCAGATTCATTCATATTGATACCACCGTTCATTAAATGATATATTGATGAATGCATTCATCATATATATGAACTTATTCATACCATCGAATTCATATTGAAGAACGAAATATTCAATACAGAAAGTTTCAATCATCATATTGAAGAATATAATCATAATATCTATGAATAATTTAAATTTTTTATTAATTGTTCAAAATATTTATGAATATAATATTCAATATGATGAATATTGTTGAACTAATGTTTTTTTATTTTAAAATTAATAATTGATGGACATTTTTTACGTATTAAAAAAAAAAATATTTAAGAAAACAGTTTTTTTTTCGAAAAAAATGTAAAACAAATTTAAAAATTAATTTCAAAAAAATGTATATTTTTTATAGATATACCTTTTTTTTAATAAATATTTGTATTTATAAATAAATGTATGTTCGTTGTAGAACGTAAAGTCACAAAATACATTTTTATGAAAAACTTAAATTTAGAGTTTGTTGATTAATATTATAAAAAGTAATTGATGCATTGTTAAAGTTGAAATATCAATTAATAAATTTACATTTTCTTATCAAGTGCTAAAAAAATTGAGATCATCAATTAAAAACTGACAGATATATAAAGATTTTTGTAATTGAATATTTGGCATTATGAAAATGTAGTTAGTGACTTTTAGTAATCTACAACGACGATATTTCAAAACATTTTACTAATTTATGCACGTCGAGCAAGCATTATAAAAGAAAAAATATATATAATAACAAGAACTGAGATAAGAACTGATAATAAGAACTGAGAAGTATGACAAAAAATTAACGAAAAATGAATATTTTGATTGAAATTTGGTTTGATGAACAGATTTCATCAACATGATGTACATATACATTGTATTTTATGTTTTTGTTCATTAATATGATGGAACGTATTCTTTACATACAGTTCATCATATTGAAGAACACAATTTCGGTCATTCATCATATTAATGATGAATTAATAACATTGATGTTTTGTAGTTATCAATATTATGAATCGTTCTTCAATACAATTATTTAAATATCATTTATGATATTTAAATAAATATGGTTTGATGAACAAAATTTATCAATATGATGTACACTTGTTCATTAATATGATGAAATGGAGTCATCGCATTATTAGCAATTATATATTATAAAGCTTCTTAGAATTATAAATACATAAATGTGTAAATAGACACAATTTTTTTTGTTTGAAATTTGATGTTCAAAAAAATATTGACAATGAAAATCATTTACAAAAAAAGATTTGAATTCAAAGAATAAATTCATCAATATGATGAATCCTGGTTCTTGGTAACATTTTTTATTTGTTTAAATAACGAAATTCATCAATATGATGATGCTTTTTTTTTCATTGTTCCATTCAACACTTTTTTTCCGACGAACATTTTTGAAGAACTGAGTAAAAAAAAAACTATTTTTAACCTTTTTTATGTGAAACAATTCTATTCTGCTGTCTCTCTCTTTAATTTTACAATAACATAATCCCCCAACCAACAGGTGGATATATCCGACTATGAACAAGTCATGGAGCTATCAAAGAATGTCAGCGCCGATCTAGGACCCACCACGATACTCGTAAATAATGCTGGCATGATGATATTCTCGAACATGGTTGATCCAGACTGGCGCGAAGTACAAAATATGATAAATGTCAATTTGACAGCGCATTTCTGGGTGAGACAATGACTTTTAGAATGTTTGTATATACATCTCTAATAATAGGACTAATGCATCTCTTTTTTTAAACAAATTTAGACACTACGCGCTTTTCTGCCCCAAATGAAGCAGTTGAAAAAGGGGCATATTGTCGCTATCAGTTCGGGAAGCAGTAAGTAATTGTATAATCTATATTAAAACAATGAAGTTTAAAATCTACAGAGTCGAAAATATTGTGCATAGAATTTTTAGGAGTAATGCCAATCCCATAATCGAACTGCAAATGTGCAAATTTGTTATTTATTATATGAACCGTTTAACTTTCTGTCTCATTATAAACCTATAAGTAGCACGTTAAACCAAAGGTTATCTGTCGCACGGTTATCGCAATTTTGTATACTTTGTATAAATTTCAATTCTCCAATGAGCATCCCAAACATAATATCAGTGTTTTAATATAAACAGCATAAACAATTTTTATACCCTACACCTATGAGGTACAGGGTATATTAACTTTGTGCATATATTGTAACGCCCCTTAGGAGGCGTTTCCGGTATGGAAAAGTATATATATTCTTGATCAGCATCACTACCCGAGTCCGTTTAGCCATGTCCGTCTGTCTGTCTGTCCGTCTTGCTGTCTTGCTGTCCGAATACAGAATAACTTGAGAAATACTGATCAAAATGCAATGAAATTTCGTCTCAATAACTCGGTTCCAAAAGTAGGAACCGAGTTTGAAAATGAGCCAAATCGGTCAACGGACACGCCCACCTCCCATACAAGTCAATTTTATATAACTCTTTCGGGACTAATAACTCGAAAAGTATTCAATGTATAGTTATAAAATTTAAAACGTATTGTTAGAATTCACCTAAAAATATGTGGTCCAAAAATGGGCGTGATCCGCCCACTTTTTTTTTCATTATTTCCCGGGTTTTTATAGTGGGAATTTTATCCGTAAATTATTAAAATAAAATCTATGAAATATTTGCCTTTCAAAATTTTAAATATAGGCGTGGTCCGCCCAATTACATTTTTCATTTTTTTTTTTTAGTTTTTTATACTTTATATAATTTTTAAATTTATGGGGATATAAGACGTAAATTTCTGATATATGAATAATATTCTGAGGGTTAATATCCCCACCAAAAGTGTGGGGTATTCCATAGTCGGGCCCGACCGACTATAAAAATCCGCCACATGTGACCGAACTTACCCATGTGACCTAACTTTCCCAACTCGTTTCATATCAGTTAATGTTTTCAAGAAATTTGCATTTGCATAAATTTTGGGCTACTTTATCGAATAAAACAAATTCGAAATTGTTTTATTCCAAAATTATCAAATTCAATTCTTTATATAATTTCCAAACATTACAGGCCTCTTCCCACTGATCTTCAACGCAGAGTACACGGCTACCAAGTTTGGAGTACGCGGTCTTATGCGTGTCTTGCGTCAGGACCTGAAAGCCACAGGTTTCGCCGACATTCAAGCCACCACAGCTTTTCCGTTCTTTCTGAACACCAATACCAGAACTATGCAAATTGTAAAAAAAGTGGGGCTGGACCGTTTCTATCCGCTGATCAGCGGTGAAGAGGCTGCTGAGACAATAGTTGATGGTATGTTGCTGAATAAATGTGAGATCACGTTACCCTCATTTCTGGCGGTGCTCTATCGTTTATTTGAGTAAGTATACAAAATCGCGCAAAATTAATATTATTGCTTATAATTTAAAAAATTTAAATTTGCAGAACATTTCCAGCCAATTGGCAGGACTGGATTTCGATTGGGCCCGCTAAGCTGAGCCCCAAGAAATTTCAGTTATTTAAAAATGTACGTGAAACCCTATCTAAAGCCAAAGATAATTAAAAACCATAGTCAAATAAAATCTTTCTAAGGGGTAAAATTTAAGACCCACAATTTTATGATGTGCTGTAAACACGTCGCATTTCTCTCAGTTGCGTCGGGGTCAAATGCACAACACCGAAAATAAACACAAAACTCTGTAAATTTGTTCTCTTTCACTGGCTGCCGCGCAAGTCTATTTTAAGCGACCCCGATCTAAGCCCCGCTCATATAGCGCGCAACTTCAACTGCATCGGCGGCATTCAAATCAGGTGCTGGGGGTCTTTTGATCTGCGGAGCAATAATTGTAATTAGATTTCACTCAAGGGAATCGAGTGTTGTTGGGCATGGTTTTATTTTATTTTTTTCATTTAAATTTTTTAGAAGTGCCCCGCATTTGATGGGTATTATTGATGGGTTGTATTGTGTAGTATCGTTCTGTGAACATAACATTTTTTTTCTTCTTGGGTACAGCATGTCATTAGAAGTTGTGACAAGTGCATTCGTTGCGAGCAGTAGTAAGTATCGTGCGTAATGTCGAAGGGGGTCCTTTTTGGAACTGAAATAACCGAATTTTTATATATGTTAACGATCGTTAATGGAGCAGCCGTTGTGCGTGCGTCTGAAGCAATGCCGCAGAGCACATATGGCAGAGCGACAAGTGTTTTTTTTTATATTTTAAACAATAGAGTTACATTTGTTTGTATTTGCCGCAGTCTAGAAATAACTTTTTTATAAGGTACTATTTTTCAAATATATATTGTAAGCATTTTTTGGAAATATTTGTTAGAATTATTCATTTACAACTGAAATGGAGAGCTTTCATAATAAAACTATGAAACTTAAACATAACAATTAAAATTACGGTTTGCTATTTAAAATTTAGAATATTCCAAAAGAAATGAATATTTATAATTGGCAATAAAGAATTTTTAAAATTATTCTAGTCGAAATTAATCCTATTAGGTTAGTTCTGATCATGACCTCAACCTTGCAGTCTTGTAACACAGAAAATACATGTACATCATATTGATGAATTCCATTCTTTGAACCAGGATCATTGTATTGAAGACCAATTCATAACATTATTGACGAACGAGATTAATGTTATGATTGCGATCATAAATTTGATGAACGCTTGGTAACTGTCGAAAAAGTGGTCTTCAATATTATGAACTGTATATGAAGAATACGTTTCATCATATTAATGAACAAATACATAAAATACAACAAATATGTACATCATATAGAAGAATGCTGATCAGCAAACCAAATTTTCATCAAAATTATTATTTTCGCTGATTTTTTGCCATATTTCTCAGTTCTCAAGTAGTCCTTGTAAGTTCTTTTTTTTTATAATGCTTACTCGACATGCATAAATTAATAAAATGTCTTCTTATATATTTATTTATAAAGTTTAGGATTTTCGTTTGAAGTTCTGTGTATTTTCAATACTTGAGAGCGTAAGTATTATAAATTCTTAATTACGTTGATCCAGCTGATTTAAAGTGGTAACAAACGGATGACCAAAGTGAATACACCATTTCTCTTATGCATTTTTTTTTATTTAAATCTCAATTTCGTTTGATTTTTCTCATTTAAAGAATCGCAATTTATTTTAAATATTATCAATGGGAAATATGCAGACCTAGTTCAAGCGATATCCAATGTTTTCTTCAATACGTTGCCTACAAATATCGAATTTGTTCATTTATAAAGTAGCAGTAATGTACATATATGACTAGTTCTATTCCACTACACTACTCTACCTTACCATAAGATTACTAAGTAATATAGAAATGTAACAGATACTTCTTTATTTTTTGTATGTAAATATATTTTCATTATATTGTTACGAAAAGAGACGCAAGACAATTCAGCGCACTAAGCAATATGTTAGAAAGAGACGGATCATTCAACGCACTAATAAATGTGCGACAAAGAGATGGAAGTGCTGACCTTCCACATGAGTGCGAATGAGATGCCAATAACATGTGTCATTCACGAAATGAGTAGAAAGTTCTCGAAATATGTCGAAGCTTTTCGAAACGTGTCGAACTGATGCATGCAGTATATAAGAGCGCCGCATCTGAGGCAGAGCACTTCAGTATTGATTGTAAATTGGTCGAGTGCATCTCGTGTGTTAAATATCAAGTTAAATTGTGGACATGCAGCAGTTGTTAGAATTTGTTATTAGTAAAGTTTTTTATTAAAGTGAATTAATAAAGTTAATTGTTATAATTTAAACCAAACAAAAGAGTGTTTTTATTTTGTACACAATTCAGAGATACGAACTTGTAGAACAGTTTTCCGTAGACTGAATTTTCGTAACAGTATTTTAATGCATTTAAAAATGAAATAAATTCAAAATTTAGTTTTAACTGAAAAGAAAAATATACAGATTTATTGAGTTTTTATTGAAATCAATTGTTTCTCGACAATTTAAATAAATACTATTATTTCTATTTATAATATAAAGTAACCCAAGCAACAATTCCTACCAGTTTCCTACCAGTATTCAGCATGTTTTACTGGTCACCGCCAAGTAACTCGCAAGCGATGTGACACAAATTCCGATCAGAAAATTTCCAAGAGTATATTTTTAAAGTATATCTTTAAATCCTTACCAGTTACCGACCAGTTTTTTATTAGTTATACTGGTGATGGATACATTTTTGACCAGTTTTAAACAAGCCTTGCTGGTAGGGATTTACTCATCAAATCCCTAACAGTAATCTACCAGTTTTTGACTAGTTCAAAATCCTACGAGAAACTTAGCGATATTTGAGCTACCTAGTTAATGTACAAATTAATGTACAAATGTAAACACACCTCATTACTACTGCGGACAATGTAATGAACAAATGGAAAAAACCTTCATTACTAATGCGGGTGAAGTAAGTTTCAAATGTAACTACCCCTCATTACTACTGTGTACCTACAAAGTAATGTTCAAATGTAACCACTGCGAACAAAGTAATGTTTAAATTGGTGAGGCAATGTTTTACTATCGTAGTCGAACGGGCTCGTAGTCGAACGCACCAACGACTATTTGGCTCGTAGTCCAACGCAATACCCAGTCGAGCCACCGACGCTACATAGCATTACTTCGTAATATACAGTGCCCTAGACCATGTATGTGTAAAAATAAACAGAATTAAGTATTGAGATTCCGTTGACAGTAAACGCCTATGTAATGATCCCATTTGCTATTGGGAATTTCCACTGAATCCAAAATGATCTCATTTAAGATTGTCTAAATTTAAGTTAGAAATGGTGAAAGTGTGGTACTTTCTTCACGACCTTATTAGAAAACTATTTTTCTCAATTAAGGAATCTCAATTGTATTAGAAATATTCTCAATTTTCTGTTTAGCGTTATTTTTTTGTAATATTTCTAGTAATATTTTCTAGTAATATTTTCTGGAAATATTTTCTAGTTATATTTCTTGGTAATATGGTTAATTTTTATGTCTATTTTAGGCTACCATTTTCCTGAATTTATATACAATTTAAAGACTATCAATTTTTTATTTGTAATATTTCTTTATTTTTCAAATTCCTGTAAAACTTCGCGCATGCGATCCAGCAATACTTCCACATGTTTTTCCTCAAAAATCAGCGCCGGCCTAAAACGCATCGAGGCCACGCCACTCGCACCCGCCTGAATCCCTTTATGGCGTAACTTTACTAAAGCCTTGTCACGCACCTCCGTATTGCAGTAACTAATAGCCAAAAAGGTGCCACGCCCACGTGTCGAATTGACAATACCACCAAATTCCTCCTCCAGCTCCAGCAGACCCTTCTTTAGCACAGCGCCCACTCGAATCACCTGCTTTAGTAGTTTTTCCGACTTTATTACCTTGAGTACCTCTTCGAGTATCAGCAGTTTTCCCGGATCACCCATCCATGTGTTGAATATACGAAACGCGAGACGCGGCCGCATATCATCCGAGTGATAGTAGCCGCCGAATTGCATTTTCTTGCTAAATGTCACCAAATCCGGTGGCTCCGGCAGACAGAAATGTTCGTGACACCACCACTTACCCGTTGATCCACAGCCGGTTTGCACTTCGTCGAAACATAGCGATATTTTATTTTTTTTACAAATCGCCTGTAACGCTTGAAAGAAGGCCGGCGACGCTTCATTGTCGCCGCCCTCACTTTGTATCGGCTCTACGATTACACCCACTATGGGACGTTTGCGCTGTTGAAATTTGCAGATAATCTCCTCGATCGCGGCCAGACAACGGTCATCCTCCGCTTTATTTTCACACTCATACTCCTCCAAAGGGTACCGGTAACGCGGAAAGGGCGCCGCGGGCCAAACAAATGCGGGCACATCGACTTTGTGCATAAATTTCGAATGTGTTGTGGACAGCACGCCCATGGTGCGTCCATGGAAAGCGCCCTGAAATGCGAGAATACAAAGATCCGGACACCCGGGCGGACTGTTTCGCAGACAGCTCTCCTGTTCCTCCTTGGTGAAGGGCGTTCCTTCGCCGCGCTCTTTTCTCTTGTATGCCAAAAACATGCATTTGAGGGCATTCTCGTTGGCACATGCACCGCACATCATCGTTTGCACCCGTTTGAGACCGGGCGGCGCTATCGCCACCAGTACACTCTGCAGCTTCGCGGGCCAGTCATGACCCGGAAAGAAACCCAATGCCGGCCGATTGATTAGACGACGTATATTGGACTCTTTCTTGAAGAGCTCCAGAATACGCGGATGATTGTAGCCCAGCGGCATCGTGGCGATTTGCTGGTAGACATCGAGCAACATGTTGCCGTCGGCATCGGCCAAGTAGTTGCCGATCGAACGGTCGTAGTCGCAGAAGAAGTGCACAGAGTCGGCTTGTTGCACATCGTTGAGCTCATCGTGCAGTTTGTCCGATTTGGGTCCGGGAATTACGGTGCAGATCTGCGGTTCACAGGGTTCGCTTGCTTCGCAGTGGCAGCTGCGTATGGCGCGTAGAGCAAGTCGGATTGTTCTAGAGCAGTTGATGAGCATTTTTTTATGCTTCAATCATTTGTAAAATTTTTTGTATATTTTGACATTTTTGAACTTTTTTTATCGATAAAAGAAAATGCAAAGTGAACTAAAAATTTAAAAAAAAATAAATTTTTAAATTTAATATTTTTACTGAAAAATTAAATTTTACAATAAAACTTAAATCTCACTTAAAATTTAATTTTTCACTAAAAAAAAATCAATTTTTAACTAAAAATTCACATTTTAACTAAAAATTAAATTTTTCACTAAAAATTAAATTTATCACTAAAAATTAAATTTTTCACTAAAATTTAAAATTTTCACTATGTATTAAATTTTTCACTATATATTCAATTTTTCACTACAAACTCAATTTTACACTAAAAATTAAATTGTACACTAAAAATTTTATTTTTCACTAAAAATTCAATTAGTCACAAATTCAATTTGTTACGTTTAAGTTTTCACTTAAAATTTAAATTTTCATTAAAAATTAGTTTTTCAACTAAAAATTTAATTTTGAACCAAAAATACATTTTTGAACTAAAAATTCATTTTATCACAAGAAATTCATTTTTTTTACGAAAAATTTAATTTTTCACTATACATTATCCATTTTTCTGTTTCACTGAAAAATTAAAATTTTCACTAAAAATTAAATTGTTCACTAAAAATTCTAATTTTTAATACAATTCAATTTTTCAATACAAATTTAATTTTTTTTACTAAAAAAAAATATTTTTTTTAAT
This sequence comes from Dryomyza anilis, assembly GCA_951804985.1. NCBI lineage: Eukaryota > Metazoa > Arthropoda > Insecta > Diptera > Dryomyzidae > Dryomyza > Dryomyza anilis. Next base: position 99,695,742 of record OX638132.1, read on the forward strand.
AAGAAATCATTTTTGTCTAAAAATTAATTTTTGATTAAAAATTAAATTTAAAAAATTAGTTTTATACTTAATGCAATTGATTGAAATCTATTTGAAATCATTCAGAAATATATTTTGTTGTATTTATTTGGTATTCATTGCAAAATATCGCAGGTTGTTTTTAATCAGCGTTTTTGTTTTTATAAATTCAAATGAACACGGCAAACAATTAACAAATCTACTGAAAGTTAATTACATTTTAAAAATATTTTCACATAAATAGTGATTTATTCTCGGCGCTTAACAATTTCTGTCGCCGATAATAAGCGACCAACAAAAATAAGCAGCAAAAACACATTGCGATGCAAATGTATTAATTAAACGGCAATCAATCTGGCCACACTGCGACACAAACACAGACAACAGAGCAACAGACAGAACGAAACCGTAACGGAACCGTGTCGCACTGAAAACATTCATTAAGCCAAATTGCAGCTGAAGCAGCAATGCAACCGTGGCATTATCCAACCCACATAGTCATCGACGCCATTTTCATAAATGATGATTAAATTTTTAATAAGTGAGTAGTGTTGCCAACTCAACACAAATCAATGGAACATTAACATTAACTTCTGTGCACTTTTTTTATTATTGTTGTTTAATTTAAATATTCGTCGACAACACACTCAACACATAGTACAAAAAAAAAAAAAAACATTTATACGTCATAGTCGTGCTCATTTGCAACCTGATGTATTAATGAATTATTCAGAAATAAACGCCGTTTTCATTTGCAAAAATATGTTTATGAACAGTCACCGACGGGAAAGTGCAATGTTGAGCACACGGCAAAAAATTCAGCATTTTAATGATTCATTCATTATATTGTTACGAAAATTCAGTCTACGGAAAACTGTTTTACGAGTTCTTATCGCTGGATTGTGTACAAAATAAAAACACACATATGTTTGGTTTAAATTATAACAATTAACTTTATTAATTCACTTTAAAAAATAACTTTACCAATAACAAATTCTAACAACTGCTGCATGTCCACTTTTTAACTTGACATTGTTTTCACATGAGAAGTACTCGACAACTTTCCAATCACTACTGAAGTGTTCGACATGTTTCGAGAACATTTTACTCGCTTCGTGAATTACGCATACTATTGACATCTCATTCGCACTTACGTGTTTTTAATGCGATGATCTTCTATCTATTTCTCGTACATTGTCTCAGTGCGCTGAATGATCTTCCGTCTCTTTCTAAAACATTGCTTAATTATCTTCCGTCTCTTTCTAACACATTTCTTAATGATCTTCCATCTCTTTCTAACACATTGCTTAGTGCGCTGAATTGTCTTCCGTCTCATTTACTCTTGTACAGTGGGAAAAACGATTACGTATGCACGGAGGAAAATAAACTTCTTAAACTGAAGATTAATTCGTTTCGAATGAAAAATAACAGAATTTCACAAATATCAATAAAATACGGTACCATATAAGTAATAGTTTTTTTTACTATTTACATTAGTCAATAGAATAAGTATTTTATTAATCAGTAAATACAATTAAATATTATAAAATGATCAAAATTCATCAATGCTATGTAGTTTTTTTTTTTCTCTCTGCACATCATTTCATATAAACGTTGCACCGATTTTAATATTTTAATTTTTTTGTTTCATATACTGCACTCATTATAATTTTGCAATTTAATGGAAAAATCGTTTTCCACACGAGAATCGTTGCCTAATTATGAGTTATGAATATTTCATTGTATTTAAATGTCATCCACCATAGAGAGGCGGCTGTAGCGGCGATGACTACAAAGTATTTACAATAAAAACATAAAGTGTTGAGCTTTTAAAACATTTGCATTAAGAGATCAAATTGAATCCCACTCGACGCAGACACAGACATCCGGTGGGGGCTACCTACCCAGTGAGACCAGGCATTACCACCGAGAGACCAAATACATTCTGCTTTGTGCTTCTCCACATATGACGACATGAAATATCAGTGCAATCTGTCAGTAACATTTTTTAATAACATTATGTGGTGGTTACTAAAAAAAATACTTCGTATACATTTTACCTACAAATTTACAAAATAAATACGCAAGTAAAACAGAAATTATAGCGTTTAATGAAAATTAATTGGTCAACGTGTTGCATGGTTTTATGGTCCTTGTGGGGATTTCGTGATTTTTGTAATGGACAATTTCTTTTAAATATTTAATGTATATAAATATCATAGTTAGTTAATTAATTAGGGTTCTTTTTAATTAAAAAGACAAAAATTTATGATTTCCAAACACGAATTGTTGTTATGTTCTGTAAAATCTGATGACTTTTTATATTCGAACTCTTTGGAGATGTTTATACGTATCGTATATACATATATACCTTAAACTCTAGAAATATTTTTGGTATCGAAAATCATTTATATTTTTTCGTAGACACTTTGAAAAATCTTCGAATAAACTACCCAGTCTACGTGTATCAGAAAACTGCTACGCCTCGCAACTTTCTCGAACTAATATTGACGAAAAAAGTTCAAACTCGCGCGTCGAAGTTATAACGATACGAGACCTCGTACCATAAACTTTAGAAATATTTTTGATATCGAAAATAATTTTTTCTTCTCGTAGACACTTCGAAAACCATTCGAATCAACTACCCATTCTACTGAATATCGGAAAACTTCGAAGTCTGAAAACTTTCTCGAACTAATATCGACAAAACCAGTACGATCTCGCGCGTCGAAGTTATAACGATACGTGACCTCGTACCTTAAACTCTAGAAATATGTTTAATATCGAAATTCAAGTTTCGTTCTACCATTCTACCGTATATCGAAAACATTCGATGCCTCGAAACTTTCTCGAACCAATATCGATAGAAAAAATTCGAACTCGCGTGTCGAAGTTATAACAATACGAGATCTCGTACCTTAAACTCAAGAAATATGTTAGATATCGAAATTCAAGTTTCCTTCTCGTAGACACTTCGGAAACTCTTTGAATCAACTATCCATTCTACCGTATATCGAAAACATCCGATGCCTTGAAACTTTCTCGAAATAATATCCATAATATCAATTTTTCGTACATTTTAAATTGAATGACAAAATACAATACATATTTCAACAGATATCACAATATATTTCGAAGCCATCTCGAACTTTGATTACACTTTTCTTCAAATTGGGTTCAATTTGGTCTAATCTGGATTTTGGTTTACTTTGTTCTCCTGATTCTTGCTGCGTACTCAAAATTTGCCCTATAAGTCGAGATTTTGCAAAAAATCAAGTCAAAGTTTCAAAAAAGGCCGTTTTTGGTACTTTATATCGCAAGTTATCTCACGATTTCGACATATTGCATATGCAAACTTTATCACAAAATAAAATATGAACCTTGGCCTACTGAAAATTCGCAAAAAATATCTGTGCCCAGATATTAGTTTTTGCATAAAATCAAAAAGAAACTTGATTCAATTAAAAAGTGTGTGTGTAAAATGTGTGGAGAAACATAAACAGCTTAAAATCGGCTTGTTTGAAATCGTTCGATAAAATGTTTATGAACTGATCCTACCACATATATTTTTTTTTGAGTTGCCCGAGACAAAATTTCCAGCAAACACAGAGATAAATGGAAGTATATGTAAAGCGCATAGACGATTATCAAATTTCATGACATAGATTTCCCACTTAGATTTTGATACCAACTTCGCCCGCCTTTGTCTGTTTGAAATCATTCGAAAAAATGTTTTTAAACTGCCTTGACCCTGCCAAAATGTTTCGTTTCCAAATACAGAAAGTGATTATAAGTTTGAGATCGAATTTTTTAATCAAAACCACTTCGAATATTATTCCAGGCAAATGAGGTCTCTGAATCTTGGTATTATGACATAGAATTGTATACTTTTGTAAAATTGTATAACCTATTTCGAAATGTTATTGCCAAAAAAAAAAACCCTTTTAGCCTAATCAATGACATACATTTTATACTTTGCTGACTTCGAGACAGCACTTTAGACAGGCTTTAGTTATTGTCAAATTCTCGGAATCAAAATATGATAAAGCCTAAAACAATTCGCAAATCGTTGTACTCCAAAGACCTTGTTAAAATTTCAGTAACCAATGAGAATAATTATTCTATTTTTGCATACAATGTTAGCAGTATTTAGTAGTATGTTAATGAAGAACATGCTGATAAAATGCAGAAATGATAAACTAAATATGGAACGCAATATGCCTACGATAAAGAGCAACCTTGCGCTGAAATCACGTTTTAGTTCAATTTAGAAACTAAGCGAGTTAAGCAGTTATTTTAGAACTGTTTAAAAAAATATAATTTATTAGAAAATCTAATACAAAAAAGCTAAAACATATACTAAAGCTAAAAAAAGCGCTATATAAATAAAAACAATTAAGAATAATGTTTATTAATCATTGGAAATTGTTTAGTATACTCTTCGTATTCAATACTGAAATAGTATATGGTATACTTTATCCAGAATGTAATGCTGTACAAACACGCGATACCTATGTAGCCAGTCTCACCAGTTGTGCCGAATATATTTATTGTGATGGCGAGAATTCCTATATCGGTGAATGTCTCGATGATAACTACTTCAATGCAGTGGCAGGAAATTGTGATGATCGTTCAGCAGTTCCTTGTACGATGGATGAAAATGGTGTGGTTATTATGCAAACGATTAGTCAAAACAATGAGGAAATACAGAGTAATATAGACGCTGATGGAGCTATAGAAAGTAATACGAATTTAGCGCATATTCCCATAAATAATAGTGGTAATAGTGGTGTGAATGGTATAGCAAATACTATAAGTAATAGTGTTCCAACTATTATTATTTCCACCAATTCTAATAATAGGCCGCAGAATAATAGTCCACCGAATATTAGTCCGCAGAATAATAGTCCACCGAATATTAGTCCACCGAATAACAGTCCCCAGAACATTCAAATACTTAATGATGCTCCACAATGTCCGCGCGGCAGGGAACAGCAACAATATCCCACATTTGTACCCAATGCACGCACCTGCTCCTCATATTACATCTGTTACTATGGCATCGCAATACCAATGTCCTGTCCGGCGGGTCATAATTTCAATGTACTGAATGCCAGATGTGAACCACAAGACACGGTTTATTGTGCGGTAAGTTGAACTAAATTCGAAAATTTGATCTATTATAAAGCAAATTTTATAATTATAGCTTAATCGTCCAGCTCACCTCTACTGCATTAAGGGTGTCTACGATTTTATACCACATCCGGACAAATGCGAGTACTACTACTTCTGTGCCAATGGTTTTCTCATGATTTTTCAGTGTCCTTTCCAACTACTCTGGCACTACGAACGTCGCACTTGTGTTCAAAAATCACATGCAAAATGTTATTAGCAGAAAATGCCGCATGAGTTGGTTTTTTGGTTGACAACCTTCTCAAAAGTTGAACATTTTTTGGTATTGTCTGACTTGCAATTAGCATTGTTTAATAAAAAAAAGTGTACGAAAGGTGTAAACAAAACCTTATCAATTGTTGTTTTTGTACCTCGAAAACTGCCATCTATATCAATACACTTTTTAATCTAGACATGTTTTCTAATAACTTCAAAGGTTGTGGACTTTTACTTTTTTTGTTTATCGAAAAAATATGTTTTGGCTGCAATCTGTATAGAAAAATATGGTAAATAAAAATAAAAAAAACAACGTTTACAACAACACTTGCGACTATCAGCAAAAACAAAAAAGTTACAAGTATTAGACACACGCAAATATATAATTCTGCGATATAATATTTATGCAAATATTATTTTTTAAAGTTTACTCATTACCAATAAGTTTCATTAAAGATTTTCATTTCGAGCAAATATAAATTTAATACACCCAGAAAAAAATTCCCTCAAATCCCTTTGAAATTGGTCAATAGGACTATTATTGATTTTATAGTATACAAAAAATAAATCTTTTCATATAAACTTAATGGCAATGTTATGGTATTTTCTAGTATTTCATGGTATTTTTCGATTAAAATAATAATTTATCCTATTGACTATTTTTAATAGTAAAAAAACTATTATTTATATAGTATTTTTTTCTGGGTGTAGTAATTATAAATTTACTTATTTCACATTTTCTTATGTGTAACCGTACACGCAGAAAAAAATTTGTTTGCAGCAAACATAATATATTTACAATCGAAAATTTGATGTCCTTAACTGGATTTTTCTTTTAATTTCCGTTTTTTAAAATTATTTTGGTATTCATTTCAAGACTTATGGTTATAATTTGTTATTAACATATTTAATTTAAAATTCAAGAAATTAATGTATGTAACGTGTAACATAATCCGTTTGCAGCTAAACATAATTTTTCACTGTGTGTACATAGAAAAAACAACAGACCGTGTAAAAGTAAAAAAAAAAACTTAAAGTTGCAAATAGTAAAAAAACGGAGGAAGATTCCCGACATATTTTAGGCATGGGTATAAAAAAAGACAGCCTTTCATACAAACTCCGTATTTTTTGCTTAAAATATTCCTATAAAAGTTTTCTTAACTTACTCACCCTGTCTAGGAAACCGTACATTTATTGGCAGTTTTTAGTAATATTGCCGGCATATTTCTGACAAATACACAAATAAATGTAAATGTTTGGGAAGCGTGTGGCAGAGTACCAAATTTAATGGAATTTTAAATCCACATTTCCGGAAAACATATTTTTGGGAACAGCAATGCAATCTCCTGGAATACAAACTCTGTAATGGTGCGTCGTTGCTTAAAATTTACGAAAATATGTTGCACTCAGAAAAAATATTCTATAAAATTCCTAGTTTTAATATTGAAATTAGTCTATAGTACACCCAGAAAAAATACTATATAAAAAAATACTATATAAATAGTTTTTTACTATTAAAAAATAGTCATTAGTATAAATTAGTGTTTTAATCCGAATACACCATTAAATTCTAGGGAATACCATGACATTGCCATTGATTTTATATGAAAAGATTTATTTTTTGTATACTATTAAATCAATAATTGTCCTATTGACCAAATTTAATGGGATTTGAGGGAATTTTTTTCTGGGTGTAGTCTATATAAAATATTTTGTATGACAATATTTATTTATTGTTTACTGTTCAATCAATAACTGTCCTATTGTAAAATTTTAATGGGATTTAATGAGGTTTTTTCTGAGTTTTTTTCTGAGTATGCTAAACTGCACTGAGATGGCAATTTTTTGACCGGTGCACACGGTATCTATTTTATCCCCATTCCCAAAATATGCCGGGAAACTGTCTTAAAAATGCTACAACACTTAATAAAATCCGGCATATTTTTGGAATATATCGGAAATATTTCGGATAAACTCACAAACCCATTATACTATTCATTTCGATATCGTTACGAGATCAATGCAAGAAGAAGGAGAATTCATACAAGAATTCATACGGACAGTTTCTCGTAGCGGTATCGATCGTCAAATTGGTTCTACATGGTAGGTAGGTATCAATGCGTTATGTCGGAGTTTTCTCGGTACGAGAAATTTTTGAAATCGTAACATTATAGAAGAAAAAAAAAAAAATCAAAGTTCGAGATCGCTTTAAAAAGTATTGCGATTTGGATTCGATAAATAAATTTAAATAACGTATCTGAATGTAAGAGAAATTTAATTAAATAGATTCGATAAAGCAACGAGAGCGAACTTTTTATTGAAGTTATTCGAGAAAGCTTCGAGGTTTCGGCGGTCTCCGAGACATGGCAAACTGGTTATCAAATTTTGGAAAATGTTAAAGATATGGGGCTGCTACGCGACTACCACAATGTATCATTTATTTTTAACAAAAATATACCAGAATATTGAATTGTGGAGTATACTATATCAAAGTAAAAAACAAATACCATTGAAAAACATATGAAGAAAACTTTTAATTTAAGGTAGAAGAAGTAAAACGCAACATAACGCAACATTTTTAAAATTTCAATTAATTATTTATTTATGTTTCAAATAGAACATCAACATTTAAAATAATTCAACTAATTAGTGCGAGTTCGATTAAATTGCTGACTAAACTAAATTGAAAGGATTTTCATTCGATCTCCATTCGGTAACCGGTAATTGTTAAATTTTGTTATTAATCGATTATCATATGTCTGTTTATTGTCATTGAATTTAGTTTTTTTTGAAATTATTCAGCAGATTACTGACAGAATATCGAAAGTTTTCTGTCTAAAGCGCAGTTTACTGGCAAAATTTACGCAGGGTTTTTTCAACAAAAACAACACTAGACTTCCTACATCAGGTTCCACCATGGTGAATATGTAAAATGTATAATAAGCCTTTTCAGTTAAGAGTTATAATTAATATATTAATATTCTCTGCTTGATATACTTCACAGTCTCTTATAATAAGCAATAATTAAAATCACACTCATCATTATGAAATTATAATAAATAAAAAAAAATTAACTATAAAAAGAACCCATTTCGAGAGCACATACAAAATGAATGTTTATTTAATGGAACCATAAGCCAAAAGGCCACAGCATACTCATGTTAATGCAATTAATGGAAACAATTTTAATATAAAATTCCACATTCGATACAACGACACTTCGAGAGAGTGTGACCGAGAGATTCACTTCCAGAAGAACTGATGGGCGCTTCGTCGATCGAAATTGTAGAATTTCAATAACGTGTAATCCTGCCACTTGGTCGGTAATAATCTGCAATGACACAAAATTGAAAAATAAAATTAAATTAAATACAATTAATTGCAATGAACGCTTGTTTCTTTCTTCTATGCTGTATGCAGTACGCGTACAGCGTACAACATTTTAATTTCATTCAGTGTCCTGTTTTGCAGTCATTAAACATTTTATATATATTTTTATTTTTTTTTTTATTATTAAGAACTCACCGTCGTAACCAGACGCTGAGCGCAAATATTTTCGGCACGTAGACTATCCACTCGTTCAGCAGGATTCCCTTAACGATTTTTGCCGCCACATATGAAGTCGACCGGCCGGGATAACTTTTCGCCAGTCTGGTAGGACCATGAAGTGCATATTATTGAGTACGGGTTTGGAGTTCGGCCAGATGTGCGAATGGGTCAATTGTGGCAACGTGTCCGGTGAAATCAACGTTGTAAAAATACAAAAAAAAAACAAGAAATAAAAATATTGCAAATATAAAAAAATAATTATCAAATCAATTATGGGATTATGTCCGAAAGTACGAATGTGGCAGCAGCATGGACCTGGTCAGACGTGATAACAATATTAATCGCATTGAATACTATATTTTTTATAGGTTAATATAAAACAATAAAATGCAGTGACATCGTAAAGTATGTGTTTTACAACGGACCAGCAGGAAATCCGCTTCATTTTAAACAAGGAATTATTCATTTCTTTGTATACATTTACTTGAAAAAAAAATTTGTTTTTCCAAAATCTTTATCAGAAATCAGAAATTACCCCTACAGCACGAATATTGCCGCAATACTGCTGAAATGTTGCAGCAATATTCCTGCAAGATTGTAGCAATATTCTTCTGTAGGGGTAATATTCGAATCGGTTTAGCAGATTTTAAGCAGACAAAATATTCCGGGAATTTTCCTTTAAAATTCCACAAAATTACATATATCCCCGGACAAACACAAACAGACATATGAATGATTTTGGGATGCACAAAATATTAGACACACTGAAAAACATGAGACGCTAAGAAATTCAATATTTGTATCAAAAGTTATCTGGTCGGACCCAAAATATTACGAGAACTTCCAAGACAGAATTTTTGTTTCCAAAAGATTTTTAGCAGACAAAAGCGTAGCTGTATACTTTCTTTCCATACCGAAAATATGCCGGGAATATGCCTTAAAGTTACACAATATTTGATAACCTCTCAAATGCTTCCCAAAATCTAACAAGTACTTGTGTGTTTACAGGAATTATGTCTTAAATATACAATAAAAATGCGGAAAATATTGTCTTGGGTTCATAAAATATTTGGCAGGCTCCTTGTTTAAAAATTTGCTTTCGAAAGATTTAAATCAGACAAAGGCGGAATTTGTATCTAAAGATGTATGTTATCTGCCCAAATTCGTGCGCCTATAAAAATACCTAATAATTTGATAATCTACCGTATGTTGTCTCGGTTGGACAAAATATTAGGCAGTTTAGAAATAATGTTTGGAAAGATTTAAACCAGACAAAGGCGGAATTTGTATCTAAAGATGTATTTTATGAGCCCTTAATTCGTTCCCAAAATATGGTGGGAATCTGCCTTTAAAAATACCGTATAATTTGATAATCTGCCGTATGCTGTCTCGGTTTGACAAAATATTAGGCAGTTTAGAAATATACTTTCAAAAGATTTAAAGCAGGCAAAGGCGGAATTTGTATCTAATGATGTATTTTATCTGCCCAAAATTCGTCCCCAAAATATGCCTTATAATTTGATAATCTACCGTACGCTTCCCACAAACTTCCATTTATCCTTGAGTTTGCAGAGAGTATTCAAAATGCCAAACATGTTGTCTCGGACTGTTATACAATTTCTACAAATATCCATTTATTTGTGTGTTTTTCGCAAATATATTCCCGAAATTCTTAAAAAGCAGCTTTTGATTCAATCACCGCAGATAATTGAAAGTTGTGGGAAGGCATATTGCAGATTATTTAATTTTAAACGAAAATTTACTGCATTTTTTCAGAAAACACTCCGCTTTTGATTGCTTAAAATATTTTGAAAAAAATGTTTCTGAACTGCCGTGACCCTGCCAAAATTTTGTCTGATGTTAAAGAAATAGGAGATCATTGGAAAAAATGAATTTTAAGTATTAAAATATATATAATTTATACACACCCAGAGTCATTTAATAGATGCAGCTCATTGCAGGTCTTCATCATGTACGCATGCGCTATAGTCGTTCGAATATAATCGCAATCGGATAAACGTAGTTCGGCACGCAACGACTCCATAAAACCAATGATGCCATATTTGGTGGCCGTATAAATGCCAGCACCCGGTAAAGGTATAAGTCCTGCAAAAAAAATTCATTATTATAATTATAAACAGTTCAAGATGTTTATTTCTCATAAAGTATTCAAGAATTTCTTTATAAATCAACTTCTTTGGGACATTTCAAGAAATTCTCTGAAACTCTTTAAAAGCTATATAAGTCCTAAGAACTACATAACTCTATGGAATTATAAATGTTCCTTCCAACAACATTTAACAAATTCAGAATGTCTTATGTATTTCTGTAGCGTCGTTGGATCACAGGCCTACGGGGAAATTAACTGGTGGTAGACACGTGTCTGGTTCCTCGGCGATAGTCCTAATTCTGGCTCTTTTATATGAAACCAACTAGCAACATTAACATGGAGTTATCCTAGGAAGGGGTCAGAACATGTATAATGATTATGAATTGTCTGCTTCCTGCAAACCTTTAGACTAGAACAGCTTGTCACTGTTTTCTTTAACAGTCATGTGACAGGTAGTTTTAGACCAATTGATACTTTTTCCCGCAGGGTGATTAGTGTGCTGAAATACCAGCCGTGAAATACCAGATTAGTGTGCTGAAATACGAAAGCTGAAATACCAGCTTTCGTATCGAAAATTCAAATCTGTGGAATCTACAGTTTAATGCCAAATCAGAACGGCGGGGTGAGCGCTTTTCATAGCGGAGTTTTTACCCTCGGAGGTTTACCATATTCTGCCATGAGGTACCATCGTATAGAAAATAAATTTGTATTTTTTATGTTGCATTTGCGGTGCTTCGAACCTGCGATCTTTCGACCCGTATTCCAACGCACTAACCAAACGCGGCGTCAATACTACATAGTAACTTTCTCCTATTTAATTATCCACTTTTTAAAAACTTCCCAAGAACTTATAAAGATCTCTACTTTTTCTAGGTAGAACCAACCTGCTAATGATGCTATCGACACCACATGTCCGGACTTGCGCGTCACCATCTTTGGCAAAAACTCTTTGGTGGTCTGAAAGTCATAATAAATATAATTTTTTCCAAATTTAAATTCTATAAAATTCATTTTCCAACCATTATGTACGAAGCCAAATTGACCGAAATAATGCGCTCGATCTCATCATTTTTCTGCTGCGGTGTCGAACTCATCGGCATAATCGACGTATTGTTCACTAAAATCTCCACTGGACCCAGTTCTTTCTCCACCTTGAGGGCCATTAATTGCAGCTCCCTGGGAGAAGAGACGTCGGTCTATTGTTGAGCAAGAAAATGGGTAAATAAAAAAAGGAAAATTGAAAGAAAAACTGGCAGTCGTGCAACTAATAAATTGCATGACTGCTTCGTGTGGTGGAGAGTTTAAAGCAAGTGGTGTGGAATCAAGTGGAGCGTTTTGTACACACACACACGATGTTACCTTGTATACTTTGGCCACGGTACGTGGCAATTTCGCAATCAGGTCAACAGTTTCGTAGCAGTCCTTGGAGTGCAAGTCAACAATGGCCACTTTGCAGCCTTTTTTGGCCAACTCAATGGCAATTTCCCGGCCAAGACCGCCACCAGCGCCAGTGATCTGGAAGTAAGCGCAACAGTAAAGGGTTAATTGTGGAATTTTTCGAATAAAATGGAAAAGATTATAGCAAAAATTTGTTAAGCATGATAATTTAAAATTTTAATAATATATATGAGAAAAATTTAACTAAGGAATTTAAATATAAACGTTTTATTAATAAAAATATAGCAACATGAATTGAAGTTAATTATACCAAAAAAATAAATACAATATTAAGTCTTAATAAATTACAATAAACTTAATACAGTATAGTTAAATAAATAATATAATAAACGATTTTTAAATAAAATAGTTCAAATGAGTTCCCATTCATGACCCTACTACAATTTTTACTGTTTTAATTTGAATTAATTGGCTTCCTGAAAAGATATATGGAAAAAAGTTTTTGGATTCTATTTTTGACACACTTCGTGTATAGAAAATTATTATGATATACGATATGGTTGATTCCACGTCAGATCAATCAGAGGATTGGCAGTACCAACTCAGAAATAAATGAGATTTTCTAAGATGGATTTTCGGCTTTAAATAAATAAAAAAAAAAACGAATGTTCAAAATAAAAGGAATTATAGTATTATAGATCCATTTTAATATAATATAATTACTTTTATTCAGGGTACGGCAATACTCATAAATGAATATTCAAAATTATTCACTCACGATAAATCTTCATAAATGAATAAGAAAGTTCATTATTTTTCTTCACACTTCACGAGCGAGTAAATAAGAAAAATCCGACTTACTCGTTATTGTAAAGTGAACACTCGTTATCGAACAGAATTTGGCTGCTCACGAGTACTCACATTCGCTACATTTTTACTCCTCATAAGAGATGAGCAACACATTATTTTTTCTTCTATTCATATTCAAAAGTGTTCACAATCAAATTGGCAAATCTTTTTATTCACATGTTGAGTGTAGCCTTTGAAGAAAATTAAAACATATTCCATAAAGTGGGTAAACAAAATTTATTTTGACCCAAAATGGTTGGAGTGGTTTGGATTTGGAGTGGTCAATGACTGGGTCAATGACTGAGTGGGTCCGAAAACCAATTAACCCAAACCTTTTTATTGTGGAAATCGATTGCGCACATCATGGGATGTCTAATGGTACCATTTGAAGTGGTCAATGACCACCAATGACCAATTTTTGACCCCTCAAATTGTATTGCAGAGATCGATTGCGGACTTCATGGGATGCCTAATAGTACCATTTGGAGTAGTCAATGACCATCAATTGACAATTTTGACCACAAAACTTTTATTGAGGAGATCGATTGCGGACTTCATGAGATGTCTAATGGTACCATTTGGAGTGGTCAATGACCACCAATGACCAATTTTTGACCCCTCAAATTTTATTGCGGAGATCGATTGCGGAAATCATGGGATGCCTAATATTACCATTTGAAGTGGTCAATGACCATCAATAGTGGGTCCGAAAACCAATTTTTGACCCACATATTTTTATTTCGAAAATCGATAATAAGATAAGTTTTGATGGGGGTTTTGACCAACACAGAGGGGTTATGGACCACTCCAAATGGTACCATTAGACATCCCATAATGTCCGCAATCGATTTTCGCAAAAAAAATGTTTGTGTCAATAATTGGTTTTCGGACCCACTAATGGTGGTCATTGACCACTCTAAATGGTACCATTAGACATTCCATAAAGTCCGCAATCGATATCCGCAATAAAAATGTTTGGGTGTAAAATTGATTTTCGGACCCACTATTAGTGGTCATTGACCACTCCAGGATGTACCATTAGGCATCCCATGAAGTCTATTATCGCAATAAAAATGATTGGGTCAAAAATTAGTTTTCGGACCCACTCCAAATGGCTTCCTATGATGTCCGCAATCGAGTTCCGCAATACAATTTTTTTGGTAATAAAATTGTTTTTTTTACCCATGACCACAAGAGGCAACACTTAACTACATACGCAGCGTGAATAAAAAGTTTTGCTAAATTTGATCTTTATCATTTATGAATATGAATAACATAGAAAATTTTAGTTGCTTCACCTCCGTGAATAAAGAGTAAACAGAAGAAAATCATTACTCTCGTTCACGAGCAACGTATTTCAAATCTATAACGAGTATTCACTTTTGATCGTACTCATCTGAGGCAACGAGTGTTCATGAACTGTGAAGCAACGATATGAAATTTGTGTTCACGTTCATGAGCATGAGTGAACGTGAGTGAGTATTTCCGAACTCTGCTTTTATTTAATTATGAATAACATGGATGTTATGAATAGATATACCTTAAAATTTATTTTTTTTACGTTTGGCAGGTCACAACTTTGGTCAGATCTACTCGAATTTCATTCGGTTTTACAAAATATTAACTGTAGTATTATCAATAGCACACAAAATAAATCAGACGAAAACTCGAATTTCTATGAAGTCAAAGTCCTAAATATATCGAAAAACATGAGAATTTCCATTTTTATTTTTTAGTTTAACCAAATAACTCAAAAACTTCAGGCAATATCAAAAAACTGAAAATGAGGTCTTGATTAGAATCTTGAATTGAAAATTATGTTTTTTGTATTGTGCTGTGAATTTTGAAAAAATTAAATTTCATATAAAAGTTTGAACATTGTATAATATTTTTATACCCTACACCTATGAGGTACAGGGTATATTAACTTTGTGCATATATTATAACGCCCCTTAAGAGGCGTGTCCGGTATGGAAAAGTATATATATTCATGATCAGCATCACTACCCGAGTCCGTTTAGCCATGTCCGTCTGTCTGTCTGTCCGTCTTGCTGTCCGAATACAGAATAACTTCAGAAATACTGATCAGAATGCGATGAAATTTCGTCTCGATATATCTTAGCCAAAAGTAGGGACTGAGTTTGAAAATGAGCCAAATCGGTCAACGGACACGCCTACCTCCCATACAAGTCACTTTTATATAACTTTTTCGGAACTAATAACTCGAAAAGTATTCAAGGTATAGTTATAAAATTTAAAACATATTGTTATAATTCACCTAAAAATATGTGCTCCAAAAATGGGCGTGATACGCCCACTTTTTTTTCATTATTATTTTCCGGGTTTTCATAGTGGAAATTTGATCCGTAAATTATTAAAATCAAATCTATGAAATATTAGCCTATCAAAATTTGAAATATTGGCTGGGGAGGTTCAGCATAATTAATAACTTTAAAATTAAGGTATGCAATTAAATATCCCACATTAATATCCCCACCAAAGGTGTAGGGTATTCCATAGTCGGGCCCGACCGACTATAAAAATCGGCCCCATGTGACCGAACTTACCCATGTGACCTAACTTCCCCAACTCGTTATTCTTAGGAACGAGCCCGTGCACCACTTTGAAATTTATACCATTTTTAGCCAAAAGAATCTTATTCAGAATAGGCCATTCTACACCAAATCAACCAAAAAAAGTCAAATTTGAGTTTTACCTTTTTGGTTTCAATGAAATTTGAGCAACTAATAAAGAGTATCGAGATGTGCAATCCACAAAAAAAAATTTTTTTATTTTTTCGACCACTACTTCCAGAGATACAGTGGTTTAAAGTAGCATAAAATGAATCAAAAATCACATTTGTGTGGTTCATATATATCATATTCATATTCAAATAGCTCCTTGAACAAGCTTTTAGAGCAACTAAGTTGTAACTTCTAAAGGTTAAAATGTGGCCCGTTGTGATTATCCTTGTACTTCAAATATCAAATCCTTGAATGGACCCTTTTTAAAATTATGAAAAAAAAATGTTTGATTTAATATAAATGTTCATGTTAAATTTCAAGGTCGTATTTTGATGGCAGTAAAGGTATTCATTTCACTTCGTATAGCCTGCGTAAATGCGTATTTTGAATATATTTGTAACTCTGGTTCATAAAATTACGTCAGTTTGTGTTTTTCTTAATTATAAGTCATAATTCTACAAAATTTCATTACTTGCTGTCAAAATTTTACTATTTTCAGTTAAACTGAGGTAAAATCACGTATATAAACCAAAAAAAGAGAAGATGGCCAAAAAAGAAGCCAAATAAAGAAGCCAAAAAATCAAAAACAATTACTATAACGTGACTTGCATGCGAATTCTGTAGGTTTGTTAAAAGTTTTGGCTTTAATGACTGCAACGAAAACGCTTAAATTTCCATCGAGTGCTAGAGTTTTTTTTTTCATTTTTGCACTTCTGCCATTGCCATTGTTTGTCTCTAATTGCAATAATTCGCTTACAATTAACTCACAGTGGGACAAACAAGCAGCCAGACTATTGAACGAAGACAATGGACACGCGTCATTGTTGACAAATTGTTTTTCGCTGATAGAGCCCCCATGTCTCCCGTTGTTACAGGGTGCGCCAACTGCCTGCCTACAAATTCCTTCAAATAACAAACCCCCCCATAACCATGCAACTCAGGCATTCATTCCAATAATGAAATTCCATAATCATATAAAGTCTCCTCAAATAAATTAATGAATGGTCAACTGACACAAATGAGTGAGTAAATGAATGAATAAATGGTATATGTGCTTAAAAAATATATCTATCTCGTGCTAGTCTCTTCGCAGGCGGCACAGCATGCTGTAAATCAACCTTGCTGACTTTTGACAATCATTATTAACCCTTTGTTGACCCTGCGGCCACCAATTGTCTACTTGCGATATTCACATATATTCGAAATATGTTTCGGCGGCATATATTGGCTTGCATATATTGGCTTGCGTTCTTAATTTTAATTGTTGGTTCTGTTATATTTGCTTTTTTTCTTTATTATATTTTTATTTCTTGGATATTACGTGATCTTGAGTTGTTTAATTTAATAAATTCCAAGCAAATTCAATGATATAGCGGAAATCAAGAAGAATTTGTTTATTATAGTAAATGTGTTTATTATAGTAAAGAATAAAGTTTTAGGAAAGTATTTTCAAAAAGAAAACAATGAATTAAGCGAAAATATTTTGGGGCGTTGAAAAAAAAAAGAATGAAAACTACCGATTGATACTACTTTCCACGTGTTTCCGTAGATTATACAATAGTTCTTTGAATTATAATAATATCGTCAAGGTCCTCAACTACATTTTAAAAAGTTTAAAAAGCACTAGGCTTTGCCAATTATATTAGTTTTTACTATTACAGCATATTGTTTGATATTTTTTTTACGTAATTGGGTTTATAAGTAATATAATGGTCCTAGAATTGACCACAAACAATTTCATTAAAAAAAATTATCAAAGAAAATTACGATTTGGGTGTTGCCCACTTCAAGTACGATGCGCAGAATTGTTTAAAAAATCATGAAATTTTGGGAGGGCGTTAATAGATTTGAAATCTAATTTTTTGAGCTTATTCTGATCCAAAACACAATATTTTTTACCCTAAACATAAATTTATATTTCTTAAAGGAATTTTTTACATTCGGTTGCAATGCGCGAGCACAGGAGGATATTTTTTTTACTAAAATTGCATGATGGAAATTCTAGGACCATTATATATCTTTTAAGACCAATAACGGCAACAAAACTTAAAGCAATATAAAGGAATCAGTAAAAAATTGTATAATAGGCAATGTACCGGATTTTAGGATTTTTTTTTTCAAAAACTATACCCGATAGAAATTGACCGTTATCAAATTTGGATTAAGCACTCCTAAAAACATATATAAAAAAAATTACATATCAAAATAACCACACCGAACGGTTTAACCAAAGAAAATGTCCATTTTTTTGTACCATTTCAACTTCAAGAACGATGCGCGAGAATAAGATTTTATTCAAAATTGATAAAATTTTAGGAGGACATTAATAGATACAATGTCTAATTTTTTGAGTCTATTACGATCCAAAAAAAAGTCCATGTAGATGGTAAAAAAATAAAAATACGGATTTAAAGTGTTTTTTTAACTTTATCTGCAATGCGCGAACATAGGACATTATTTTTTTCGACTCAAATATTTTGTGGTAAACTCTAAGCCTTATTGCATTTTGAAATAAAAAATAATTTGTTGGTTTCAATCCGCCCTAATGCACATATCGGGTAAATGAACAATTTTATTGTAGCAAATAATGTTGGTTATTTTTGATATCATAATCTGGATTTGAATGATTTGCAAAAACAAAGTAAGAGGAATTATAGATATTGTTTGACATATAATAAATACTTTTATTGAATTATGAAAACCGGATATGTTATACAATAAATATTAGGTACTCCTTAAAAATTGGATTCTTAACGTTTGACTGGTCATAACTTTGAACAATCAACCCGAATTTCATGTGGTACTTTTCAAAATATTGGTTGAAGTATTTTCAATGGAATACAAAAGAAATCATAATCGAAAACTCTAAAATATAAAACATACAATTTAAAAATAAGTAGAAAAACACGAGAATTACCATTCATATATTTTAAGTAATAACTCTAAAACTTGAGACAAAATTAAACCAGTTGGAAAGGTGAGATTACATGGGAAATTTTAAAGTAGGGCCATTTTATAGTAGGTGTTATTATGATAGTTAGGATTATCAAAACTATAATCGGTCTAAGCCGACTATAAATACACTACACATATGTGTGGTTACCATTCAAAGTGGTACATAGGTCACCAGAGTATACGAATCCTGAAAATAACTACAATCTTTCAATCGCTGAAGAATTTCCATTCATTTGATACCCATATTTACAAATGTGTAGGTGTACCGAATTTCGATTTTTTTTGGAACCACAAGTCGTTTCGCGGTAAAACATTATTTCCATGTATTTGAGCATTAAGTCAATATATATTTGACCAAAAAAGTTTACCCAAGAACGTATACAGTAAAATTGAACTGTAGATGTAAATTTTATATGAGTTATTTGAATATATAAATATAGTAGTATATAAGTTACCTATATTATGAGTTTCGTTAATCTAACTATTCAATTTTTAAAGTAGTATGGATTTCAACAGACAGACGGACATCCCTAAATCGACTCAGGAGGCCATGCTGATCAAGAATATATACTTTTCCATACCGGAGATGCTTCCTTCTGGGTGTTACAAACGGCGTACCAAACTGAATATACCCTTTCATTCTTAGTGTAGAGTATAAAAACTGAATATGAGGTAGTGATTAGAATCTAGAAGTCCATAGAAAAAACACACTAAGATCGTAGCTATTTTTTTTTGTTGTGCTATTCGTTTTTGTTTTGTTATAATAATGCATAAATCATCTTTGTTAAAACATATATGGGCCATTCCACACCAAATCGACCAGAGGTTGGAACTCACCTTCTTCGATTTCAATTAAATTTTGGGAATTGATAAAGGATATTAAGACATGCACTAACCAATTTTTTTATTTTTTCCGACCACTACTTCCAGAGATACAGTGGCTCAAAGTTGGAAAAAAAGGACCAAAAATCACTTTTTTATGGTTGTTCATATTTAAATATCTCTTAAAGTAGAAATGCTAAAATGCTCCATTGATAGCTCGATTTAAAGCTAATAGAACAAGCTTTCAGAAAAATAATGTTGTAATTTCGAAACGTGAACATGTGGCCCGTGGTCATAATCCTTGCACTTCAAAATTGATGTCCTTAAAAAAAACCCTTTTTAAAACTCTGAAAAAAATCCTAAATTTTTGTCTATTTTTTATAAATGTTCATGCAAAATTTCACGATGGTATTTTGATGGCATCGTATTTTGAAAAATAATTTTCTAAATTTTTATTTATTTTTTGTATAGAAAAAAATTTTTTTTTTCTACAGTAAAAGTTGTAATAATTTCTGAATATATAAAATGGCGTCAGTTTTATCATATTGAGCCTAGTTTTTGAGATACTGATTTTCGGATATAGATTTTACAATTTTTGTAAAATGGTACATATCTCAAATACTAGAGACAATTTAATGAAACTGACGCCATTTTCGAAATTAGAGTTACAAATACATTGGAAAATTATTGCAAATTTTACTTTTAAAAAAAAATATTTTTTTTTTTCAATACAAATAATATTGAAAAAATTTAGAAAATTATTTTTTAAATATGATGCCATCAAAATACCATCTTGAAATTTTGCATGAACATTTACCATAAATTGACGAAAGTTTAGGATTCTTTTCAGAATTTTAAAAGGGGTCCTTTTCTAGGACCACAATTTTGAAGTGTAAAGATAATGACGAAGTTTCTAGCACTTCTAGTTCAAAAGATATTTAAAAATGAACTACCATACAAAAGCGATTTTTGGCCCTTTTTTTCCAACTTTGAACCACTGTATCTTTGGAAGTAGTGGTCGGAAAAAATAAAAAAAAATGGTTAGTGCATGTCTCTATACCCTTTATCAGTTGCCAAAATTTCATTAAAATCGCAAAGGTAAAATCTCAAAATTTACTTTTTTTGGTCGATTTGGTGTGGAATGGCCCATATATTAATGTACACGGAGAGCAAAGATTTGTTTAAATATATTTGAATGTAATTATAACGTAATTCTAAATCACCATATAAATATTAACAGTAAAATCTAATCACATTATAATTAAATTGTATAATTAAACATAAATAGCTTTAATCGCGGTTTTATATGAATTTACTATAGTAATGTTTCTGTAGAAATAGATATATTTCATCAGATATTACTATATGTATGTTTGTAATTTCTGCTATTTAAGGCATTCAACGTCAAAATAATGTTCTTTGAATTATATGTAATTGTTTATTCGTGGGTGAAAACGAATTTAAAAATAATAGAATTAGTATAACAACGCTTTAATTATTATTATTAGCACTAAATTTACTTTTTTTACATTAAAATGAAATGTAAACATCAATATGTTTACAAGTAAATAAAATGTTTTTCTCATTCAAACATATATATGTTTGCAAGAACGCCGAAAATTATTCATTCTGAACATAAATATGTTTGAACGAAAACAACAATATGTTTGGATGTTATTATAATAATGTTTGGCAATGCAAAAGTATTATTGCATAAAGCTCTAAATATATATGTAATGCCTGCAAAATTATATTTGAGAGAGCCCTATTTTTGCAGCGTGTATGTATGCGATTCTTTTCTGATTAAAATACATTTGTTTTTGAGATAATACATAATTATTATTGTCTTTTAAATACATACAGAATGCAGAAAAAATAAATGCGAATATGTTTTTGTTCTACACATTGTATGTACTAAAAATAAATGAAGATATTGTAATGTTAAGTTAAATAAATACAAAATGTAGACAAATTGTCTTTACATATATCTGGACGTTGAAATATATACAAAATGAAAATATTTTTAATTCAAATGTAGTCAATTTGCGTACATTTTATAGAAATACATTTAATTTATAGAGTTGTATTACATACAAAAACAACACCATCAATGTAGTAAAAACATATACATTTTCTACATATGTACTTATATTTTAAAGATATTTTTCATTCTTTCACAAGTACAATAATTTTTGCAATTAAGCTGTGTTATTCGCGGTAACACTCCAATGCATATTACAGAAATTCTTTGTAAATATTGAATGTAATAAGATCTATACAATTTATAGTAAATAGAGATTTAATTTATAATTGAAATACAAATAAATGTATAGTTTTAATTACGTTAATAATGTTCTATACAGCTCATTAACTCTCTTCATATTCCTATGTCGAAGCTCAAAAATATTCCCTTGAAAATGAGATCATTATGTGCATGCAATTATCACAACAACCTGTTGCTACAAAAGTATCACAACATGTGCCAAAGTATTTCGAAGTATTCAAAAATGAATCACAGATGTGGGAATGCATCATCATAAATAAGTACAATACGAAATCGTGTAATAATATAACAACAAATTCACATAAATTAAAAAAAAACACTTTAAACACTGCAATGTCAAGAATATTAAAAATGTTAATGACACGTTTGTTTAAATGCGTTGTAGATTTCAGGTAGTAGGGAGTGCAGGTATTAATTAAAACAAAATATCTTAGATATGCACACCTTTCTCATCAGGAATATCAATGAAGCGAGATATTTCTGAGATATTTTAGTGCTGATTGACAAAATTTGAACATGATGACGTCAATAATTTTAATTGGGAAAACGAATTTTGAATACAAAACCAGTTTGCCAAAATAGGCGCGTCTTAAAGCCAAACATAGAAGACAACATAGGTATTTCAGAAAAAATAAAATCTTTTCAATTTTCAGTGGCCTTCTGTTTATAGATACGCGTTACATTTTATAGATACATGTAAGAATTTCGATTGCAGCAGTTTGAGGTGCGAAATAAACAATGAAACTATAAAACTAATGAAAATATAGATAGGAAATGAGCGTTAAAATGCACATTCACTGTTATACGAATAAAAAATACAAAACATAAAAAAAATATTTAAAAAATCAGGCAATATCTCGCAAAATAAATAAACAATGTAATCCGCCATGTTTACAGTATTAATTAGTTGCCAAAGCAAACAGTTGGCACATTTCATCGAACACTTATTATTAGTGCAAATATTATGCGAAATTATAAAAAGAAGAATCAATTGGCTAAGATAGCAAAACCGCACCCCAAGATGCAGATACAGCAGATACAGATACATTAAAAGCGATGATTTTGCGATGAGTTGTCTGAAACGTTGCAAATGACCAGCAGCAGGAATGCTTTAACAGCAATAACAACAAATAATAAACAACTGCATATTATGGACATTGCAACAATAACAGCGCTTATCTACATAGTATCTATCTATAAGATACGTTGTATCTACAGGTTCTATCTAAAGGTTGAAAATGTTGAAAGCCAACAACAGCATGATGACGTTATTGTTTTGCTAAAGAAATCGCGTGACACATGTGTGTACTGTAGACGTTGCAACTAGGACAAACTGTGTTTTTAGCAAAGTATCTAGATACATGTATCTGCAGCTAAATTCAAGGTGTTTTAATGAGTTTTTTGGATTTTTCACTTACAAGCGCCACTTTGCCGCTCACATCTTTTTCCTTGGCGGCCAAACCGAACAGATAATCAAGCAGATGCTTCAAGAACACCGCAAACAAGATCAGCGGCAGCAAAAGCAGAAATACAATCTGCTTCAGATTGAAGATGCCGCGCGTAGTTTCATCATTTTGACGTGGTATGCGTGGTATTCTCGTTGTTGTTGTTGTCGTCGTTGCAGTTGCTGCTGCTGTGTTGCGTGTTGTTGTTGCTGCTGCTGGCACTGCAATAGTTGCTGCCTGTGTTGCTGGCACTTGTGTTGTTGTGCGTGTCATTGTCGTTGTGATGGCGGTTTCTACCATTTTTTTATTTTTTTAGCAAAACATTTAAAATTCCATTCACGGTTGTTTTTTGTTTTGTTATTTTTTGTTTTATAGAAAATCAATAAATATCGTCACTTTCTTTTTTTTTAGTTTCCGTTTTTAAATCTTTACCGTCTTCGCACTCGCGCCGTCAATACAAAACTGATCTGACCAGTGGGTTCCCAAGTATCCCCAACCTGTATTTGGTACGACGATCGTTGCTTTTGCTATTGCTGTTGCTGCCCCCAGTGTTGCGTTGGCGACGACTGTTGCTTCTGCCGCCTAAGTCGCGTTTGTTTCGCTCAATTCTTGGCTCGCGCATCGCTTGGCATTGACTCAATTGTTGTTATTTTTTCTCTTATTATTATTGTTGTTGTGTATCTTGTTTCTTACAGATTGATTTTCATTGTTTTTGTTTGCATTTGATTTTTTTGTGGAGCGCTTTCAACGCACTCACCTGGTATTGCAAACAGCTTTTTTGTTTGTTTCTTTAATGCACTGTGGAACAAATGTAAAATTTTCATAATAATTAATATTTGCAATAAAAATTCACTTTTTCACTAAAAAATCAATTATTAAATGAAAATTCAATTTTTTACTACAAATTAGATTTTTAACTAAAAATTCAATTATAAATTAAAAATTACATTTTTAACTAAAAAATCAGTTCTTAACAAGAAATACAGTTTTTAATTGAAAATTAAATTTTTAATTAAAAATTAAATTTGCATTAAAAGATAAATTTTTAATTATAAATTAAATTTTTAACTAAAAATTCAAATGAAATTCAATTTTAACTAAAAATTAAAATTTTCACTAACAATTAAAATGTTCACTTAAAATACAAAATTTAACTAAAAATTCAATTTTAACTAAAAATTAATTCTTTATATAAAAATAAATTTTTTATATAACAATTTAATTTTACAATAAAAAAAAAAATGTTTTTACTAAAAATTCAAATTTAAACTAAAAATGAAATTTGTAACATATAATTCAATTGTCAACCATTTTTAATTAAAAATTAAATTTTTATCTAAAAATTCAACTTTTCACTCAAAATTCAATTTTTAACAAAAAATTAATTTGTTCACTAAAAAATAATATTTACACTAAAAATTAATTTTTCACTAAAAATTCAGTTTTTTTAACTAAATAGTTCATTTTTCACTAAAAATTCAATTTTGAACTAGCTATTCAAATTTTAATTAAAAATTCAATTTTAAAAATTTATTTTTTCACTAACTATTGCAATTTTTCAGACAAAAATTTAATTATTCACTAAAAATTTAATTTTTCACTACATTAAATTTTTGCCAAAATTAAACTAAAAATATTATTTTTTCTTTACTTTTAACTCATTGTTCCATTGTGTTGACTTCTTTATATTATTATCTCATTTTAGCGATCTCGTTATCACTTTTCTCATGCTTCCCATAATTAATTGAGATAACAGTTTCTACGTTAACTGAAGCTAATTTTTAACTCTCACCTACTCCACTACTTTGCACACGCCATGAAACTTTTTCAATGATGGCTTTATGCAGTGAGTTTTCAATGACACGATACAAAAAACTACGAGAGCCAAGATCAACAAACTCTCTCACAGTTAATACTCAACGAGATATATTTTGAGTTGAATGTTTGATAAAGAATTGAGTTAAATTTTGAGTAAAATTATTTCAAAAGTTTCCTTTGAAATTTTTGATGCAATTTATACGTTTTAAGTCAAGTCTTGAGTAGGGTTTTTAAATTCAAAGTAGTTTTTATTATGAGTTTTATTTGGTTTTGAGCACTTTTCAAAGGTTTCATTTTGTGACATTTCCATATATGTCTGGCACACTTTATTGGAAATCAAAAATGCCGATCACGCACGTCTGTTCAACTTTAATGCACTCAAAAGTCTTTTAGTTGATTGTACACCTGCTACTATTCTAAGCCATAAACTACGCTTTAAACTTAGCCATATATTAAAAATATTTATTATGAAAAAATAAAACCTGTGTCGTCCGGTTTGTGTCATGCTGAAATTGCGGCTCAAAACGGTCAGTTCGATTTTGGACACTTAACTGGTTTCCCCATAAAAGAAACTTTTTATTAGAATTTATTGCAGACTCTAAAGGAGTCTCAAACGCGGTTTAAGTCGATGCAAGTTGTATAATTTAGGGCATATGCAACTTTTTAAAATACTAAATAAAACAACTAACTAAAAAGTTAGTTGAATAAAGAAAAATAAATATATTTTGGAAAGTTCCAGATTCGTTTAATGTATTATATTGTTTATTAATAATATAATTATAATTTCTATGTAAAAGTAGTCATTATTACGACTAGATATCAATATACAAGACAAAAAAAACCCAAACCACATAAATTATACAGTTTCTTAGTCATAACATATAATTATGAACTATTTGTTAAATTTTAAGCTATGTAAATGGATTTACAAAGAAATTCTCTTAGTATTTAAATTACACAAAAACTTCTATACATTATTAATTTGTTCCTAAAAAAAAAATATTTAGTTTTTAATCTTCACACAAAAACTATAATTGAAATAAATATTAATTATCCAGAAAAATTCTCATATTACAACTTATATTTTATCTTCACAAAATAAATTAAAGTTGCATTAAGTAGTCTGCATCAGGATGCAAATATTTTAGGAACTGATTTACTTCATGAAAAAATTGTTCTTGAGTCTGGAAGACCCACTGATATACAGGGTCTTTTCAGAATTTACTTTAGAAAAGTTGATACAAACGTATATTTAATTATATAACTTCAACAATTGAAGCCGCGGTAGCTCAGTGGTTAGTGCGTTGGACTGCGAGTCGAAAGGTCCCCGGTTCAAGCCTGGACTGGGGCTAACAACATCTTTTCATAGAAACATTTTTCTATACCGCGCTACCTCTCGTCAGTAAATGGCAAACCTACGAGAGTAAAACATTGCCTATGAAAAGCTCTCACCCGCCGTTCGGATTCGGCAATAAACTGTAGGTCCCACCACTTTGAGTACAAATATAACACGCACAGCTCAAAATGGTGAGAGAGCTCGGCCGAAGTTCTATACAGGACTGTAGCGCCAAACTATTATATTATTATCAACAATTGAAAACCTTGAGAATAAATTTTAAAAAATAAATATTTCAATCGAGCATATTTATTAGGAAAAATTTAATATTGACATTTTCTTGGTGCTAGAAAAGTGCTTTTCATCAATATTCTGTATATCAGTTTTTGTTCCAGATATACGCCAACTCTAGCACAATATTTTAATGAAATTATCCAATCAGTCCTCATAATATTTGCACACTAAAGCGGCCCAACTTATATAGCAATTTTCACAAAATAAATAAAAAAAAATTTTAAAAATTACAGAAAAGAGTATTTAAAAAAAAAACTATTGACCATAAGCCCATTACAACAATTTTAAAAAATAAACAAAGAGGTCGTTAAAAAAATTCGAAAGCTGTTTTCTAGGTCAATAAAGTTGCAAAATTAATTTTTGTAATTATTATAGAGACCGATGGTAACCAAGAAAAAATATTAGAAAAACACCCAAAAATCAAAAATACAAAAACTCAAAAAAAACACGAAAAAGAAGAACTAAAAACAAATGCAAAAACACTGAATAAAAGCAAAAACATAAACGAAAACGAAAAATCAAAAGCAAAAAACAAAAAGAAACAAAAAAAACATAAAGGAAAAGAAAAGAAAAACAAAAACATAAAAGAAAAGTAATGTAAAGTAAAGTAAAAAGAAGAAAAAAAAAGAAAAGAAAAAAACCAGTTGGGAAGGTTAGATCACATGGGAAATTTTAAAGTAGGTGTAATTATGATAGTTAGGATTATCAAAATTATAGTCGGTCTAAGCCGACTATAAATACCCTACACATATGTGTGGTTACCATTCAAAGTGATATATAGGTCACCAGGGTATACGAATCCTGAAAATAACTACAAACATTCAATCGCTGAAGAATTTCCATTCATTTGATACCCATATTTACAAATGGGTAGGTGTACCGAATTTCGATTTTTTTTTGTCAACCACAAGTCTTTTTGCCGGAAACATTATTATCATGTGTTTGAGTGTGATGTCAATATATATTTGACCAAAAAAGTTTACCTAAGCACGTATACATAAAAATTGATCTTTATATGTACATTTTATATGAGGTATTTGAACATAAGTGGTCGGATCATAGGTCACAATGAACCGATCTCGCCAATTTTTTCGCACATACAGCGTAGGTATATTAGTAATCTAAGTTATAAGTTTCATTTATCTAGCTCTTCAATTTTAAAAGTAGTAGGGATTTCAACAGACAGACAGACAGACAGACAGACAGACGGACAGACAGACGGACAGACGGACATCGCTAAATCGACTACTTTTCCATACCGGAGATGCTTCCTTCTGGGTGTTACAAACGGCGTACCAAACTGAATATACCCTTTCACTCTTAGTGTAGGGTATAAAAAGAAAAGAAAAGAAAAGAAAAGAAAAGAAAAGAAAAGAAAAGAAAAGAAAAGAAAAGAAAAGAAAAGAAAAGAAAAGAAAAGAAAAGAAAAGAAAAGAAAAGAAAAGAATAGAAAAGAGAAGAAAAGAGAAGATAGAAAAGAGAAGAAAAGAAAAGAAAAGAAAAGAAAAGAAAAGAAAAGAAAAGAAAAGAAAAGAAAAGAAAAGAAAAGAAAAGAAAAGAAAATAAATTAAAATTAAAGAAAATAAAAGAAACGAAAAGAAAAGAAAAGAAAAAAAAGGAAAGAAAAGAAAAAAAGAAAAGAAATGAAAAGAAATGAAAAGAAAGGAAAAGAAAAGAAAAGAAAAGAAAAGAAAAGAAAAGAAAAAAAAAGAAATTAAAATAAAAGAAAAGAAAAGAAATGTAAAGAATATAAAAGAAAAGAAAAGAAAAAAAGAAATATCATAAACACAAAACAAAAATAAAAACCCAAATTCAAAAATAAAAAATCAAATCTAAACACAAAACCAAAAAACAAAAAGAACAGCAAAATCTCAAAAACACAAAAAAAAATCAACTAAAAAATCAAAAACATATTCTAAAAACAAACGCAAAACAAGGAAACAAACGCAAAGAGAATAGTAAAATAAAAAAAGCAAAAGAAATACTGCAAAAATAAAATCAAATGAAAAACAACACAAAAATAAAATAAAAAAAGCAAACACAAAAATAATGCTTTTATAAAATATAAAAATAAAAGCAAAAACACAAAGTCAATCTCAAAAACAAAAGGAAAACACGAAAAAAAATCAAAAGAATAGTAATAATAATAGTAGTAATAATAATAGCAAATACACAAAATAATACACAAAAAAATGCATAAACACAAAAACAGAAAACATAAAAGCAAAAGCAAAACTATAAGCAAAACTGAAAGCAAAATCAAAACGTAATGCTTTTATAAAATGTAATAATAAAAGTAAAAAAAATCAAATAAATAGTAAAAACAAAAACGGAAAAAAACTAAAAATGTTGAAACATAAATAAATAAAATAAAAAAATCAAAAACAATAACAATAACAAAAAAAAACAAAGGAAAAACAACACAACAACAAAGAAATTTAATAAAATCACTGAAAATTAAATTTAAGAAAATCCAACAAAAAACAATTAAGAACAGCATACATTTTAAATATTTTGTTTATAATTCACAAAATATTTTTGTTATTAAACTTTACTTTTTTCAGTATATAGTTGAAAATGAAAAAATGGTAAAGAAAATATTATTATTGTTATTGAAAAATATAATTCTAGAATATCGATAAGCAAATCCGATCGAATTCAAATATTTTTGCATACCAAGTAGAAATTTAGGAAGAAGCCAGATCATGTTTGTCATGTACTATAACGAGGTAAAAACATACAATTTTTACTAAGGATGTTCCAAGATTCATTATCGATCGAATTATATGACAAGTAAGGTCTAATTAAAATTCACAATACAATAACGGATTTTATTTAATTGTAATACGATAATTTTCTATTGGAAAATCGAATTCTGGAACAGGAAAATGCGATTTAATTCAAATATTCCCAAATTCACTAACGATAAACATTTTTGGCAACAACATTTAAATACATTCGTTAGAATTTAAGTTGTTCAGAAATATTGAATTCTGGAACAGCAATTTTATAGA
Source organism: Dryomyza anilis (assembly GCA_951804985.1). NCBI lineage: Eukaryota > Metazoa > Arthropoda > Insecta > Diptera > Dryomyzidae > Dryomyza > Dryomyza anilis. Next base: position 99,725,766 of record OX638132.1, read on the forward strand.
ATTGAAATATTAACAGACTTCCGATCAAAAATTGAAACATAACGATTTAAAAAAAATAATAAATGGATGCAAAAGATAAAATAGTTCGTGAATAGACTTTTAATTTTATTTTAATTTTATTTTGTTCTAAATAAAATTACTTTGCACCTCATTTAAGCAGTCAACCAGCGAAGAAACCACCCCACAACATAGATTTATATCTCGCAAAATCGAGAACCGTTAAAATTCAAATGCGTCTCCAGCACCAGCATGATCTTCATCATCATCATCACCATGATCTGCATCAACGTCATCAGCATGGAGCACGTTCGCCAATACCAGGCTGTAAGTTGGAGACTCATTACTGTACCTCGGGAAGATGCGCACGTCGTCATCGTCATCAACTACTTCGTCGTCAGCACAACGACAATCAGATAAACATTAGGTTAGGTCATTGCCACGTTTTCCAGAGACGCACCACACCAAACAGCCGAATCCCAATCAACCCAACCAAGAACCAGCACATGTTGCACTGGCTGCTCTGCGCTGGCTGTGCCTCTTAATGGCCTGACGCAAAGCGACATTTTTTCGAAATAAATATCAGCAAAAAATAAACGCATGTGGCAAAAATTCTAAAATCTCAACCAACATCTGTTTGGGGAAATGTTTATTTTTTAGTTTTTCGCTGTATTTTACAATTAATAAAAATAGAAATAGAAATAAAAAATCGAAACTCGTAGCACATAATGCGTCTGCGCGCACAGCCTACAAATCGCCGCTGATATTTTTCTGTTGCGATTTTTTTAATTTTTTTCGATAATAGCAAAAACATATTTTTAAATATTTTATTTAGAATTATGTGCTGCTGCGAAACCGCAAGGCAGGCTTCATTCACTCTGGTTCATTGACTTGTGCGCATGTGCAACATATAAAAACTGCTCAATAAAATCATAAAAAATATAATAAAAAAATAGTTTTAAGTACAGCATCTGCTGCTCTGTTTTTTTATACATTATAAAAAGTGCAAAATTAGATTTTTCTGTTATATTGAGCTGCGATAAAATATGGAAAATATTTTTAATTTGCAAGTGCAGCCATGTGGGACGAGCGTCAATGTGCAGTAAATATGTATTTTTTAAAATTATAAATACACTTTTATTATTAATGAACATTTGAGTAATTAAAGAGAATTAAATTTTTTATTTTTATAAAAATTTTAAGTTTTATTAAATGTGTAGTTTTAAAATTAAATGTATTCAAAAATATACTTCGATTGAAAAATTGAATTTAAAAATTTTAGTTTTTGAAAATTGAATTTTTAATAGTATTTCGAAGTTTTAGTGAAAAATTAATTTTTTGTATTCAAAATTAATTTTTAGTGAAAAAATAAATTTTTATTGAAAAAGTTAATTTTTTAGTGAAAAATATAATTTTTAGTTAAAAATTAAATTTTAGTGAAAAAATTAAATTTTTATGAAAATTTTACTTTTTAATGAAAAAAATATTTTTTTGGTGAAGAAATTAATTTTTAGTGAAAATTTGTCTTTTAAAATTTTAATTGTAAGTTTAAAATTTTATTTTTTATTAAATAATTGGGTTTTCCCACTTTTTATTGCAGGAACGTTTGCACAGCAGAATGTGTACTCGAGGCATAACAGTCTAACTAATTGTATTCACTTGTTAGGAGTATTTTTGAAAGGCCTCCTAATTTGTTGTATTTAAATCAAAATATGAATATTGTTTAAATACGTAAATGTGATCTACTTTACCAAACTGCATACAAAAATGTACGAACACCCAGAAAACAAATAGTAAATGAATGCTATTTTAATAGCATAACATTTATTTGTACAATTCAAATTTGTCAATAGGATACATACCATTAGTTGAATAATATTTAAACCATTAATAACATATTAAATATAATAGGAAGACATACTAGAATTAATTGATTTTTATGGTATTGTCGAATTAAATGTTATTTTTCAATATTTTCGTGATTATAAATTAAATCGAATAGAATATTAGTTACTTTAATATATAATATATACACTCAGAGAATTTTGACAGATAATTTGTTAACAAGACTCATGTTAATTAGATCCCTCTTACGAAGACCCAAACGTTTAAATTTTTTTACGAAAATTAGCACGTTTTTCGTAACTACGAAAAGAAGCATAAGTTCAATTTCACCACGAAAACAATCACATCTTTATAATACCCAAGAAAAGAAGCATATACGTTTTTTAGCCAGGAAACGAAGCATAACTTTATTTTCGCTACGAAAAGAAACTCTTTTACATTTAGCTACGAAAAACAGCACATCTATCATTGGAAAAAAAGTGTACCTTCGGGATTTGCGCAGAACCCATATGTGCCATTGGAATATTTTTTTTTGGAAAATTTGTTCCTTTGGGATTTGGCCAAAACCCACTTGCGTCGTTGGACCTTTTTTTATACCCTACACTAAGAGTGAAAGGGTATATTCAGTTTGGTACGCCGTTTGTAACACCCAGAATGAAGCATCTCCGGTAAGGAAAAGTATATATATTCTTGATCAGCATGACCTCCTGAGTCGATTTAGCGATGTCCGTCTGTCCGTCTGTCCGTCTGTCCGTCTGTCTGTCCGTCTGTCTGTCTGTCTGTTGAAATCCCTACTACTTTTAAAATTGAAGAGCTAGATAAATGAAACTTATAACTTAGATTACTAATATACCTACGCTGTCTGTGCGAGATCGGTCCATTGTGACCTATGATCCGACCACTTATGTTCAAATACCTCATATAAAATGTACATATAAAGATCAATTTTTATGTATACGTGCTTAGGTAAACTTTTTTGGTAAAATATATATTGACATCATGCTCAAATACATGATAATAATGTTTTCCGGCGAAAAGACTTGTGGTTCACAAAAAAAAAATCGAAATTCGGTACACCTACCCATTTGTAAATATGGGTATCAAATGAATGGAAATTCTTCAGCGATTGAATGTTTGTAGTTATTTTCAGGATTCGTATACCCTGGTACCTATATATCACTTTGAATGGTAACCACACATATGTGTAGGGTATTTATAGTCGGCTTAGGCCGACTATAATTTTGATAATCCTAACTATCATAATTACACCTACTTTAAAATTTCCCATGTGATCTAACCTTCCCAACTGTTTTTTTTTTTTTTTTATTATTTGTTCCTTTGGGATTTTGCCGGAACCTACTTACGTCATTGGACATTTTTTTGGAAAAATTTATCCTTTGGGATTTGTTCAAAACCCACTTGTGTCATTGGACATTTTTTTTGTAAAATTGTGTTCCTTTAGAATTTGGCCAGAACTCGCTTGTGTTGTTATTCATTCATTGGCCATTGATTGGCCAAATCCCAATGGAACACATTTTTCCAAAAAATTGGCCAATGACGCAAGTAGGTTCTGGCCAAATTGCAAATATGCCCATTGGAACAACTTCATAAAAAATAGATCCAATGACGCATCTGGATGTGAATCTATTACTCATTGGAACAGTTTCATTAAAAAATAACAATAACACAACTGAACACCATGCCATCAAGGCAAAATCAACAAATTTGGTCATAATATAGCACCATCTTCATCATTAACATTTTGTGACTTCTTACCCAGAAAATTGTCGATTGGGATATCTGTATCGAAAATACATATATGCTTTTATTTGTGGTTAAATTAAAAATGTGCTTTTGGTCGTAGATAAAATATAATTGTGTTTTTATTCGTGGGAAAGATTAAGCTATGCTTCTTTTCGTGGAGAAAATGAGAATCATTTTTTTTTCCTGGCTAAACTAATTTACTGTTTCTTTTCGTGGATAAAATAAACTTATGCTTGTTTTAAAGAAACATATTTTGAATGTGCCGTTTTTCGTAAGAAAATCGAAACGTGTGGGTTTTCGTAAGAGGCGTCGAATTATACATGGCACTTTTAACTATAGAAAACAACAACAATTCTAAAAATCAATGTTAACATTACATATTAAACTCTAAAAATTTAGTTTCACAAAAATCACGAAACAATCTGTTTGAAAAATAAAATATGAAATTTGTTTAATTTTGGTTTAAATGTACATAATCTTTCCCTGAGCGCATATTTTATTAAATTAACAAAATTAAAAACCACAAAGAAAATCACAAATTTTACACAACTCGTTACAATAGAATAAATTTCATATATACTATTCAAAATAATAATATTGAAATATTAAAATTAATGGTAGTGAATTTTTTGAATACTATCAAATTAATTTGAAAACTATTGAATGTATATGAAAGAAACTAATGTATTAATAGTTTCTTTCATATACATTCAATAGTATTCGAAAATTTCATTACCATTAATTTTAATATTTCAATATTATTATTTTGAATATTTTGAATTATTTTGTGTACCATGAATTCTATGGTCTTAAAATTAAGTACTTAATGGAACATTTTATTTTGAGTGTATTATATAAAAATCATATCGTAAAGTGTTATAGATACTTTATATTTTATGTAGTCAGATGTAGAAAAACTATGTATGTTTATTACATGTTTATTGCCAGTTTTTTGCTACTTTTAATTGTTTTAATATCGTCAGTGAAGTAAACCTCTTTGCAATTTACATTTAAATGTTGATTAAATTGCATTGATTTATATATTTTTTTAAGTTTTCAACTTCAAGCAAACAGGGAACAAAAACAGATTTTCAGTTTTTTAATACATGAATAATATAAAGTTGCAACAAAGCAATTAGCATTTATAATAGTTACAATTACAAAGTTATTGCCAAAGATATTGAATAGTTCTAAAGTCGGTCGAGTGCGAATTTGAGTATAATGAAGTAATACTGCACTATAACTTGTATACTTGATGACCGATGCTAAAATAGCTTCTTCGGTGTAAGTGACTTAAAAGGTCCAAAATATTTCGCAAATTGTAGCATTCTGGGTCTACAGAAAAGTTCGTGGCAATAATTGTGCAGTTTTTATTTGAATTCCAGTTTCCAATTCCCTTTACAAAAAAAAATATAAATATAGGTTCTGGTTATAGTTACAGTTCCGGTTCCAAGTAATGGCTTCAAATTCAATTTCGGATTCAGTTCTGAGTCTGTAATGTCTGTTCCAACTTCATTTCCTATTCTGAAATTAAAAATGGTTTTGGTTTCATTGCCGGTTCGTTAAATATAAATAGTTTCAGTTCTGGTTCACAAAACGAACGGAGGTTCAATTCCAATGGCAAATACATATAGCAAATATTTGAAAATGTAATATTGGATGTACTTTAGTTTTAATATTAATATAGTCATGTACACTGCAGAGTACGTTAAACATTTCACAGACGCATGTAGGGTATTATCAATTATATCTATTAGTATATAACAGCGAGCAGTTCAACTTTATATATTTCAGTTAAGATAGTGAAACATATAAGTAACATAGTGTATAATCTGGATTGTCTTTTATTTAAAAGAATATAATTTTAATACAGAAATAATGTTAGTAATACTATTAACCATTTCGGTTTTTTATGCTTACTGGCTGTATAATCGCTATCGAAGTACATGGCGACATATTGACCGATTTCAAGGACCTATGGCGTTACCATTATTGGGCAACATACTTCAAATTCCCGCAAAATCAGAAGGTTCGTTCAAACTCTTGTATTATAATAATGACAAATGCTACATAAATCGAGTCTACGTCATCAAAACTAGCCGTTCCAGTAGAAATTGGACTAGGGTCACTGTTTTTTAACTTTTCATAACCCAACCAGTGTTTTCCCTAATACGTGAAATTTCCAGTAGAGATGTTTTATAAAGGATAGAAAATATTATTCTAATATTTATCTAATTTCAATCACAAATGAAAACTATTTGAAAATTATTTTCAGATTCCCTTCGCCATGCTCTTTGTATGGCTAAACAGTACAACTACAAACCGTTTCGCTTTTATGTTGGTCTCCAACCGTATATTTGTATTAGTAATCCAACAGATTTACAGGTAACATTACTCCAAAAGAAATCTACGATTTTTTAAAGAATTTTTTACAAAACTAGACAGTGCTCTCAAACAGCACCACACTGGATAAGGGCGATCTCTATGAATTTTTTTATCCCTGGTTTGGTCAGGGCATATTTACCGCCAATGGAAATACTTGGCTGTCTAAACGTAAGGTGTTATGGCATACTTTTCAGTTTGAGAGTCTTAAGTTGTTTCACATGATAAATCAGACAACGGATCGGTTTATTAATTTGCTGGATAACTATGCGAATTCTGGCCAAATTTTTGATATGCAAGAATTGATGTCACGTTGTACTTTGGATGTTATATATGGTAGTTATGCTTTGAAAAAATATATATATATTTGTATGCAATATTTCATATTTTATTCGTTTAGATTGTGCTCTAGGTTCTCAACTAAATTCAATTGAAAATGGTACATCACCACTTGTCAATGTCATTTATGAGTAAGACTTCAAAATATTAAAAAAAACATAAACCGAATTCGAATTTTTGTTTTTAGATCTTGTTACATTACATCAGAACGCATTTTTAGTTTCTTCAAACGTTTTAATATCTTTTACAATTTGACGCCACTTTATCGCCAGCAGAAGAAGGCTCTGCATATTTTGGAAGAGGAATTCAATAAGGTAGGGACACTTTTTTAGAAATACTTATTATGTACATCATCGCTGTGAGTGAGGTTAAAACTAACCAGTTGGGAAGGTTAGATCACATGGGAAATTTTAAAGTAGGTGTAATTATGATAGTTAGATTATCAAAATTATAGTCGGTCTAAGCCGACTATAAATACCCTCCACATATGTGGTTACCATTCAAAGTGATATATAGGTCACTAGGGTATACGAATCCTGAAAATAACTACAAACATTCAATCGCTGAAGAATTTCCATTCATTTGATACCCATATTTACAAATGGGTAGGTGTACCGAATTTCGATTTTTATTTTTTGTGAACCACAAGTCTTTTCGCCGGAAAACATTATTATCATGTATTTGAGCATGATGTCAATATATATTTGACCAAAACAAGTTTACCTAAGCAAGTATACATAAAAATTGATCTGTATATGTACATTTTATATGAGGTATTTGAACATAAGTGGTCGGATCATAGGTCACAATGGACCGATCTCGCCAATACAGCGTAGGTATATTAGTAATTTAAGTTATAAGTTTCATTTATCTAGCTCTTCAATTTTAAAAGTAGTAGGGATTTCAACAGACAGACGGACAGACAGACGGACATCGCTAAATCGACTCAGGAGGTCATTCAAGAATATATATACTTTTCCATACCGGAGATGCTTCCTTCAGGGTGTTACCAACGGCGTACAAAACTGAATATATCCTTTCACTCTTAGTGTAGGGTATAAAAATTCAGTTGGATAAAATTATTTATTAAACAAAAATGTCCCATAGCTAAATTTAGTAGACATTTCGGTAGGCCCATTTTTATTAGCAAATCATGTAATTAATTCAGATGATTGTTGAAATCACAATTATAGGAAACTAGAAGAGCTACTTTAACGAAAATCTAAAGTTACATTAATACACATCTACTTTGAGTGGTATTGAAAATGTCCGTGATCGTTTGATGTTGATCTGTGGCTGGACCATATAACTGAATTCTACTTTATCCCAGCTGAAGTAAACTTTTTGCGTAAAAGCTAGAGGAGTTTTTATGTTATATGATCAAATATATAAAAATAATGTTTTTCTCTCGAACCGATTTATGCTGTCTTAAAAAAACCGATATTCCGTACCGATTAATACTTTCAGCATTCTTGCTAACTTCTTTAAAACAACTATCAACATTTTTCCTATTTTAAAATTTTCCATGTGACCTAACATTTCTTATTGATTTCCATATTATTGACCAATTTAGAGGACATTCTAAATTTGAAAATGTCAGATTTGAACCTTTGATAAATAAATTATAACAAAATTTTAAATATTTAATAGATCATTGAAAACCGTCGTAAAATATTGCAAACTTTAAAACAAAATAATTTATCATCTAACATCGATCCTGATGCAAAACGTCCCAGACTGTCATTTCTGGATAGCCTATTGACGGCGCGCATAGACGGTAAGCCCTTGTCTGACAAGGAAATTTGCGATGAAGTTTGTACAATGGTCTTGACTGTGAGTATTTATTACAGAGTATTAATTGAGTATTTATTGTGGTTATTTTGAAAAGGGACATGGTACAACCTCCGCCACCATAGCGCTTGCCATATATTGTCTGTCAAGACATTCACAAATACAGGAACGTGCTTTCGCCGAGCAATTTGAAATGTTCGGAACGGATATCAAACGTCAACCTACATATCAGGAATTTCTCGATATGAAATACTTGGAAATGATCATTAAAGAAACAATGCGTTTGTTTCCAATTGCACCCCTAATATCGCGGATTACAACAAATCCTTTAGAAATTGGTTTGTATTGAGACAGAAAACTATTCCAAAAACAATCAATATTCATTCATTCATTGATGATTTCATTCATTGAACTAAAATCGTATTTTTTCAAAGTTTATTCTTTTTCAATAATTTTTATAACATCAAATTTCAAACTAAATAATATCTTCATTTATATTTATAATTCTGATAAGATTTAAGATATTTAAATAAATATGGTTTGATGAACAAAATTCATGAATATGATGTACACTTGTTCATTATTATGATGAAATGGAGTCTTGGTATAATTAGAAATTAAATATTATAAAATTTATAAGAATTATAAATGTGTAAATAGACACAAATTTTAGTTTGAAATTTGATTTAAAAAAAAAATATTGAAAATGAAAAACATTTAAAAAATACGATTTTAATACAATGAATGAATTCATCAATATGATGAATATTGGTTGTTGGTAGAATTTTTTGTTGTGTGTTTTAAAACAATTTCAATTAATTTTAATATTTATAAAATATTCTAAATATCACAGATGGAAAATATGTGCCGCTTAAGACAACATTATCGATAAGCCTCATTTCTGTCTCTTACGATGAGCGATATTTTGAGAAGCCATTCGAATTTCGACCGGAGCGCTTTGGTCCCGATCAATCGAAATCATTAACTCCCTATACATTTCTACCTTTTAGCGCTGGTCCACGTAATTGCATCGGTGAGTGATTGAAAAATTGTATTTGAACCAGTCAATCAAACGATATATTAACGATGTCGTAACTAATTCGTTTGTAGTTCCAATTTATAGTTTTTGTTAATCTAAAATGGGTAGAAAACAATAAGGATTTCGATAAAAAAAATAAAAACTGTTTCGATATAACCTCAAATACAATATCTATCTAGAAAATTTGGAATTTATCGAATCATTATAAATTATCGCAGACAATAATTTGAAACTATAAATGTTATAGTTTCGATATCATTAAGACATCTATTTTTCATTTTCGTTCGACACAAAATAAAAATATATTAAAATTAAATACAAATTGAATTTTTAGGTCAAAAGTTTGCCATGGTGGAAATGAAATGTATAATGTCTAAAATATTGCGTAATTTCATTATACTTCCTCCAATCGATGGTTTATCTAATGGTATACCGAATCCTTTTGAACCGGATCAAGGTGCCAAAAGTATCTACGATATAAAGCTGGGATTACATATCACGATGAAGTCAGTGAACGGTGTTCAGATACGTCTACAAAAACGTGCTTACAAGGCAGCTTAATCATAGTCTTACTTCGAAAATGGTTTTGAATGATTAAATATTGGAAATTCATATCGATTACCATTGGTATTCATTTTTATTTTTAAGATCAATAAATATAACATTTTTTCCTTATTTTTGACAGTATGAAAATTTGATTTTAAGTGAATATTAAAATTTTTTGTCAAAATAGAATATAATAAATAAGAAAAAATTTTAATTTTATAATAAAAAGAAAGTAAACTTTGTTAAAAAAAAAAATTAAATTTTAATGAAAAATCTTAAATTAATAAAAATTGAATTTTTATTAAAAATTGAATTTTATTAAAAATTGAATTTTTATTAAAAATTGAATTTTATTAAAAATTGAATTTTCAACGAAAAATTTAGTATTTAATGAACAAATTGAATTTTTAGTAAAAATTAAATTCTTAATAAAAATAATTAATTTCTAATGAAAATTTGAATTTTCATTGATAAATTGAATTTGTAGTGAAAATTTAATGAAAAATTGAATTTATAATGCAAAATTTAAATTTTAGTTAAAAATTGGATTTTAAATGATAAATTGAGTTTTTATGAGAATTGATTTTTTTAGTGAAAATTGAATGAAAATTTACGGAAAAAATTATTTTAAAATTTTTGAATTTTTAATGAAAATTTAAATTTTCAATGAAGATTAAATTATTAATAAAAAATTTAATTTTTAATGAAAAATTGAATTTTCAAAGAAAAATTGAATTTTTAGTGAACATTTTAATTCTAGTGAAAATTGAATTTTTAGTATAAAATTTAATTTATAGTGAAAAAGTTAAATATTTAGTGAAAATTTTTTAGTGAAAATATTTTTAATGAAAAATTAAATCTTATAGTTTTAGTAAAAATAGAATTTTTATTGAAAAAAATAAATTTTTGGTAAAAATTGTATTTTTTTTGTGCAAAAATAAAAACTATGAAATTTTAATAAAATGTCAAATTTGTTTTGAAAATAGCAAATACACTGGATTGTACTACAATAAAATAACACGAATAACCCTTAAAATATATCATTTAAATGTCCATTAACGCCATGTAAGGCTGGGAGTCAATTAATTACAATTATAGTCATAAAAGAAGATGCCAATCAGCGCGCGCATATTCCTGAAATATATAAATTTGCCATGCATTTAACAGATATTCGAACTTCAGTCTATAAAAAATACAACACCAACCAGTACCATGTCCTCATGGGACATCATAAAGACCATCAAACTCATGATTGGCTTCATTTTCGTATTGCTGATGATCAGTGGTATGCTGCCGTACGGCTATTCGTGGCGCCAACAGCGATTTGTGTCCTCCAAACTGTGGCTACTCTATGCGGTTCTGGCGAATGTCACCTTTACCATCTACTACGGACGCAGCATTCTACGAGACGTAGTGGCCAATGAGATTGAATGGAAGAACGCGGTGAAGCTCTATTCGTACACAAATATTTTGGCATCGTTTGCCTGCTTCATCAGTCAGCTGTCGGTGACAAATGCCTCTTTGCGCTTTCTTAATCAAATTCCACTCTTCGAGACATTGGCCCATTTCGATCTCAACAAACAACACATCAAATCGGCGCTGCTCCTGAACGCACTCAAGTCTTTTGCGTTTCCCATCTGGATCGGCATCACTTTGGTGGTACGTCAGCGGCGTTATGATCCGCAGGAGAGCAGCTGGCAGCCGCTACTTTCGCTTAGTCCCTACGTTATCTCGAACATGATACCGAATTGTTTCTTTGGCACCCTGATCATTTGCAAATTTCTGATGCAAAATTTTAATATTAATCTGGAGTCCATAGTGCAGGAGGCGAACTATATGCAATCGCCGGAACAATTGCATTTGCAAAAACCCTACTACCGCATGCAACGATTTTGTGATCTGGCCGATCGACTGGATATTTTGGCCGACAAGTATACGCTGATCTGTCAGTATAGTGAGCTATATGTGGAGTTGACCGGCGTGCCGGTTATTTGCTCGCTGCTGTGTAACCTAATGGGTATCACATCGGGTCTTTTTATACAGTATCTGGCCATTGCAGACAGCTTTATCAATAGCGAGACCTATGATGTATTTAACGTTCTGACGAATTCGATATTTTTGATCATCTCACTGTGTGAAATTATTCTACAGGCCAACATTTGCAGTTCCAGTTTGGGAGCGGTAAGTGAAGGAATATTTTTCGAATATTACGATATCCCAATTCCTAGTAGAAATTTTTCTAAGATCATGATATGGATTTGATCAATGACTATTTTCCTTGTCATAATTGGCCCAATTACCGTGTCTACCGTTATAGGGAAAATTAATACTAAGTATTCGAAAATTTCCTTAATAGGGAAGATCATTGAACTGGTTGGATTATGACAAGTTAAAAATGCGATCATCTTACCCCTAGAACTATATATACTAGGTATTTTATGTAGTTTATCCCATTGAAACTAAACCATCTATCAGATTCGGGATTTTGATCCACAAGTTCATAAATACTATGAATACTCTTCAAAAATACTATGAATTCTCTTCATCATTCTAAATAGTTTTGGAATTTAATTTAGGTTCGTCACACCGGCATCATTTTGCAAAACATACAACTTTTACACGCCGATGTACGCTTCAAACAGTCGGTGGAGTCGTTTTCATTAATAGTTCTCAACATTAAGTACAAAATAAAACCGCTGGGTCTATTAGAGGTTGACATCGCACTACTGCATAATGTAAATTTTATGTAAAACAATTGCTATTCACAATTTTACAAATGTTTCTAATTTCAGGTTCTCTCAGCCGTCACCAGTTTCTTGTTGATTTTAATACAAAGTGATTTAACGCTGCGCTTTTCATTGAAATAAAATTTAAGACAATTTTTTTATTTTTAAATAAAATATTTCGAATTATACGATTTTGATAAATATATATATTTTTTATAAAAGTGAAACCCAGTATGCCATTCGAGATTGATGCAAAAAATATTGCGATATCGATTTGATAAATGTTTAAATATCGTATATTGTCAAATAATTTGAATGTACGAACATTTTTAAAAATTAGGATTCGAGAAAGCTTCGAGGCATCGAAGGTCTCCGAGACATGGCAGACTGGGAGTTGCATCCCTTTGCAACATCCAACCCCAAAAGAAGGCGTGTACGGTACGGTATATATATTTTTCATCAGCGTGACATCCTGAGTCGTCGATTTAGCTATGTTCGTTTGTCCATCTGTCTGTTAAAATCACTATAACTGTTAAACAGGAAGAGCTAGATCAATGAAACTCCGAATCTAGCACATATACATATACGCTGTCTGGTATTGAAAATAAGCATGATCGGTCCATGCGGTTTTGTGTATTACTAAATTATACGCCTAATTCTACGTTCCAGAGAATATCGTTTAAAAAAATCGCGTAAAAAAAAGACACATATTGTTGTGAAAATATAAGATTGGTTCAACAACCTCAAAAGGCCTACAGAAATTTACAATTCGGCAAAACAAACACAAATTTTCAACTTTAGTATACTAGGTAATTAAAAAAAAACGGAATACCATATTTTTGTATTTAAAAGTTTTATATTTTTATTAAAACATTTAAATATTATATAAAAAAAACGTTACAAATAAATGTATGAAATATACTTTGTATTTTATTAAACTAGCTGCGTTTCTTTCATATTTAAAATAAACGCCAAATGCATATAAAATGTGTGCGGTTTTAAATGATAAATAATATTAAAATAAAACTTTTATTCAATAAAAACAAAGTTGTGGTTTTTTAAAGGCACAAAAACATTTAAATCGTAGTGTTATTTTTTGTATTCAAACACTCAGAAAAATAGACACATTTTAAAATTGATTTGCAGCGTTTTAATTAGTTGTCACATAAAATATATTCGACATTAGGAAAATATAGAACTTACAAATTTAATTGAATATAGTATGTTTAAACAAAACTTAAAAGACAAATAATGACTATAAATAAACTAAAAACAATTAGGAGTTTTTGTGAGATTTATGATTGACGTTGCATGTCAATTATTTCGCCCGGAAATAAATGCATGCAGCCGTTGTGTTGTGCAATGATTAATTATAAACTAAGTGTTATATTTAAATTAGCAGCTAATTGTAAAGCTAAACATAACCGAGTACTTGTAGCAATTCATTTAATGGAAGAGTACAGAATGTTTAAAGTATTTAAAAACAAACAAAAATTTAATGAAAATGTTAATCACTACAACATGTTGTTAATTGATCAGCTGCGTCTCATTTGGTAGCATCATCTGAAATAATTAAAAAGGCACAAAATAATAAAAAATGATTTATTACAATTTTTACTATAACTCACCATATTCTTTTCTCAAATTGCGATATGTGCGTTTATAGCGTTCGGCGCATTTGGGATTTTTTAGAATCTCATTTCCAAATGTGCAAACGCTATAGTCTATGATTTTTGCCGCCATTTCTTTTGTCGGTATTTCGATCAACAGCTGATAACTGCCGCTTGCTGTGCGCTGCAATATGGGTTGATGTCTGTGCTGATTGCTGCTGTTGCTGTCATTGCTATTGTCGTCCAGTTCGCTGTCCGTTAACTCGTCCTTAATATGATTTAAAGTTTTGGCATTATATTTCATCATTTTCTTTTTGCGCGGATAGGCATCTAGTAGTGGGGGAAAAAGAATTTTAATATAAAATAAAATATATTTCATATTTATTTGCAAAGTTTTACCATCGTCCAATTTCCTTTTTGGATCAAGATTGCGCTCGTCCACGGTCTTGTCGCGCTTGGGGCAGCTGCATATTTTGACATCGATTACGCGCTGCGATAGGATCTCACCACTGATTATTAATTTAATAAAAACAAAAGAAACGATTAATTCAATTAATAAATGTAGTATGGAATATAGATAATTTTATTGAAAACTAATTATTTAACATATAATGTAATAATAACAATGAAATAATAAAAAAATAGAAGAATTATAATAAATAGAAGATATATAGAAAATAGAATAAATAGAATAAATAGAATAAATAGAATAAATAGAATAAATAGAATAAATAGAATAAATAGAATAAATAGAATAAATAGAATAAATAGAATAAATAGAATAAATAGAATAAATAGAATAAATAGAATAAATAGAATAAATAGAATAAATAGAATAAATAGAATAAATAGAATAAATAGAATAAATAGAATAAATAGAATAAATAGAATAAATAGAATAAATAGAATAAATAGAATAAATAGAATAAATAGAATAAATAGAATAAATAGAATAAATAGAATAAATAGAATAAATAGAATAAATAGAATAAATAGAATAAATAGAATAAATAGAATAAATAGAATAAATAGAATAAATAGAATAAATAGAATAAATAGAATAAATAGAATAAATAGAATAAATAGAATAAATAGAATAAATAGAATAAATAGAATAAATAGAATAAATAGAATAAATAGAATAAATAGAATAAATAGAATAAATAGAATAAATAGAATAAATAGAATAAATAGAATAAATAGAATAAATAGAATAAATAGAATAAATAGAATAAATAGAATAAATAGAATAAATAGAATAAATAGAATAAATAGAATAAATAGAATAAATAGAATAAATAGAATAAATAGAATAAATAGAATAAATAGAATAAATAGAATAAATAGAATAAATAGAATAAATAGAATAAATAGAATAAATAGAATAAATAGAATAAATAGAATAAATAGAATAAATAGAATAAATAGAATAAATAGAATAAATAGAATAAATAGAATAAATAGAATAAATAGAATAAATAGAATAAATAGAATAAATAGAATAAATAGAATAAATAGAATAAATAGAATAAATAGAATAAATAGAATAAATAGAATAAATAGAATAAATAGAATAAATAGAATAAATAGAATAAATAGAATAAATAGAATAAATAGAATAAATAGAATAAATAGAATAAATAGAATAAATAGAATAAATAGAATAAATAGAATAAATAGAATAAATAGAATAAATAGAATAAATAGAATAAATAGAATAAATAGAATAAATAGAATAAATAGAATAAATAGAATAAATAGAATAAATAGAATAAATAGAATAAATAGAATAAATAGAATAAATAGAACAAATAGAATAAATAGAATAAATAGAATAAATAGAATAAATAGAATAAATAGAATAAATAGAATAAATAGAATAAATAGAATAAATAGAATAAATAGAATAAATAGAATAAATAGAATAAATAGAATAAATAGAATAAATAGAATAAATAGAATAAATAGAATAAATAGAATAAATAGAATAAATAGAATAAATAGAATAAATAGAATAAATAGAATAAATAGAATAAATAGAATAAATAGAATAAATAGAATAAATAGAATAAATAGAATAAAAATAATAAATAGAATAAATAGAATAAATAGAATAAATAGAATAAATAGAATAAATAGAATAAATAGAATAAATAGAATAAATAGAATAAATAGAATAAATAGAATAAATAGAATAAATAGAATAAATAGAATAAATAGAATAAATAGAATAAATAGAATAAATAGAATAAATAGAATAAATAGAATAAATAGAATAAATAGAATAAATAGAATAAATAGAATAAATAGAATAAATAGAATAGAATAAATAGAATAAATAGAATAAATAGAATAAATAGAATAAATAGAAAAATAAAATAAAAAGTATAATTTAAAGAATAAAAGAAAATAATAAAATAGAATAAAAGAATAAAATAGAATTAAAAGAATAAATAGAATAAAAATAATGAAAAAAAAATAATAGAATGCATTGCAGAAATAAAATAAAAAAAATAGAATAAAAAGGGAAAAAATTATATAAATTACATAAATTGAATAAATAAATCGATAGAATGAATAAATATAATCTCTAGAATCTCAAAAAATCAATAAATATATCCCAATTAAACTATAAATCAATAAATAATTACAGAAATTAATAAAATTATTTAACTATTAAATTATATATTAATTAAATAAATATTTAATTAATAAAAAAAAAATTTCAAAAATGCCTACTTCATGCTTTCCAGCAAAAAGATGATGCTCGTCTCTTTCCGTCCAATGCACGAGTTCTGACAGGTAAACTTCAATGCAATCATTTGTTTTAGCTGATTATTTGGTCCTGGCTTCTGTGTCGTATTCATGGGTACAATAATGGAATGACGATCGTTGATGCTCTTGCCATGTACCTTGCCACGATATTCGGCATTAGGATTTTCACAACGTAGCAGGCTGTTGCGCACATGTTCATTACTCTCTAAGGTAGACAGACAAACCATAAATTACATATTTTGCAATATTCATTAACCAAAAATATATTAACCTGTATCAACGGCTATGTGATTTTGACAACGTGCCACCGGCTCGCTAACCTCCTTCACAAAACAGAGTAACATTCGGATACGCAGCTTTTGCATCGGTAGTTTGGCCACATACGAGGCCTCGATATTGAAAATATCATTCATGCGTATGTAGATCTTGTTGAGCGCTTCCGAATAGACCAAATTATTTTTTTTACCTTGATCGCATATGTTCAGCTGAAAGTTATAGCCACCAATGTCATGTTGATCGAATGTGGGCAAGAGATCTAGGTTCTGGAAAGTGTAATAAAAATAAATAAGGCTATTATTCGAACTTTTTAAATTTATAAATTTATTTGTTTTATTACTGTTAGTTCTAAAAGGTTCTATTATAAAGTTTATTTCAATTGATTTTCACTCGCGTTTGCTGATTTTGACCGCATATTCTGTTTTTTTTTCTATTACATTACGTTTTTAAGAAAATTGCTATTGTAAATAATTTTCTTGTTTATCATTAGATTCAAAATTCAACAAAAATATATAAAACATTGTCTAATAAATAATCCAAAATTTTCAAAGTTCAGATCAAATTCTCTTAAAAACGTTTTGAAATATTAGCATTAATTAGTATATTAAAATTAGTATTGACAATTAGAAGAAAATTTGTATTTTTTGGAAATTATATTTTTTTCAACAGTACTATATTTTTTTCTAAGTAGTGGATGAGATCGGCGATTGCGATGACTCAAAATCGTTGCGTTAAAGGAAAAAACTGAGTATGCATTCAAAATTATATAAAATTGATGTATGGAATGTCCATAGGAAATATCTTATTGGGTAGTGTTATAAGGACTATTTAAATTTAACTTTTGACCATTTATTCTATACAAAAATTGTAAAAAAGTTGAATTTATGTTTAAAGTCAACTTTAAATTGTTTATGATTATGCGCCATTTATTTCAAATATGATTTAAATAAAAATTATCATTATTCATGTCAAACGAAACCAAAATGTGAACAAGCTGTCATTTTTTAAATATTGCAATTGATTTAAACAAAAAGTGTACATTTTTGAACAAAATATGACTCAAAGATGACAGTTAAAACCAAGCATAATAAATTGCTTGGTTCCACTATTAATTATGTTCATTTCCATTGATTAATTTATTTATTTAAACATTGAATCAAATAAATCATTTGATTTTATTAGCTCTATTGATTCCTTATAAAACTTAAATCCACAACCGATATCATTTTTTGTTCGAATTTAATTTTGATTAATTTATTATCATGTTTTATTAATGTTTTATTTTGCATTTATTTATGAACTAATTAAATTATTTATTTATTTGCTTTTAAAAATGTTCAATCTTACCGGCTTGACGTCCGCCAGCTGATTTTCCAGCATCTCTTGTATGGCCGATTGCTGCAAAGCACAAAAAAACGAAATTTGTTTATAATATGCGTTGAATTTAAATACGAGTCACAAACATATGCTAAATATACCTGACATTACACTATAATTATCTTATAATTTCTTTAAATAACATACGTTTCCCTTAAACAAATTTAGCAGCTTCATTGCTAAAAAGCAGTCACAATACTGAATGCTGTATAAATTTTCATTCGCTTTGTTTACAAACAATTCCGACTGTTTTGTTCTGGTTAAATCTTGCAAGTCGTTGCTTGCATGAATTTCACATGATATGACGTCATAACACACACACAATCCATTCTACTACAACGAAGCAGGTTTTTTGCAAATAATTGTGAAATTCCAAAGTGACTCAAGTAAATTTAATCAGCAGCGCAGCGCATTCATCAGTTGGGTGGTGTTGGGTTGATCGTTTTGTTTAGTGAGTGTTGCTTTATTTATTATTTTTTAATTGAAAGCGCCATCTATTACTAAAATGGTGCAATTTGAGTTTGTTTTATTTTTACACTATGCCGCAAAATGTGTCAACGATAATTTTAAACTTTTATCATTTTTTGAAAGTAGTACTAATTAC
The DNA here is from genome assembly GCA_951804985.1 of Dryomyza anilis. Lineage (NCBI taxonomy): Eukaryota > Metazoa > Arthropoda > Insecta > Diptera > Dryomyzidae > Dryomyza > Dryomyza anilis. The sequence goes on from OX638132.1 coordinate 99,744,837, forward strand.
TATATTTTTTTTAAATATAAAAGAATAATGGGATAAATAAACCTAAAAGAAAACTATAGTAATTTGGTGTCTAAAATCATATAATTGAGGATATATCAAAATTTATAATTGTTGTGCAATATAAGTGACATAAATTTGGTAAATATTGTTACGAAAATTCAGTCTATGAAAAACTGTTCTACAAGTTCGTATCTTGTAGAACAGTTTGGTTTAAATTATAACAATTAACTTTATTAATTCACTTTAATAAACAAATTTTAACAACTTCTGCATGTTCACAATTTAACTTGACATTTATCACACGAGATGCACTCGAGCACTTTACAATCACTACTGAAGTGCTGTGCCTTAGATGCGACGGCCCTATATACTGCATGCATCAGTTCGACACGTTTCGACAAGCTTCGACTTGTTTCGAGAACCTTCTACTCTTTTCGTGAATGACGCATGCTATTGCCATCTCATTCGCACTCATGTGTTTTAATGTGCTGACCTTCTATCTCTTTCTCGCACATTGCCTCTGTGCGCTAAATGATCTTCCGTCTCTTTCTAACACATTGCTTAGTGCGCTGAATTGTCTTGCGTCTCAATTATTATTGTTGATTGCTTGCACTATGGGGCAAATTACCTCTTTTCGTAACAATATATATTCAGGTTATAATAACTTTTCAAATATAATTTAGACTATTAAATTTGTCATCTGCAAATTGGTATGCTATTTGGTATGAAGTTAGAAATTGAAAATGATATGATTTATAAATCCTCTTTATAATTTTTTTCAATATCGTATGTTAAATCTGCGATATTAACCATTTTATTCAGCAAATTAGCGGAATTTGGTTCGATGCAAGTGTATTTTCCTTGATGTAAATTGCGGACGGCTATTGATATTTTTGAATTGCACAAAAACGGACCTAAACAAACTGAGGCAATGTGCAAGAAAGAGATAGAAGATCAGCGCATTAGAAACACATAAGTGCGAATGAGATAGCATGTGTCATTCACGAAACGAGTAGAAGGTTCTCGCAACATGTCGAACTGATGCATGCAGTATATAATGGCGCCGCATCTGAGACACAGCACTTCAGTAGTGATTGGAAAGTGGTCGAGTACGGCTCGTGTGAGTACCATATCAAGTTAAATAGTGAACATGCAGCAGTTGTTAGAATTTGTTATTAGTAAAGTTGTTTATTAAAGTGAATTAATAAAGTTAATTGTTACTTATTTAAACCAAACAAAAGAGTGTTTTTATTTTGTACACAATCCAGAGATACGAACTTGTAAAACAGTTTTCCGTAGACTGAATTTTCGTAACAATATAAATGCCTCTAAACACCAACTTTCATCAATATAGCTCATTTAGTTCTATTATTTTCTTGATTTCCACCGACAAACTTGTTGTTCCATGTCGTGTAGATTTTAAGGAAACTTTTTTATCTTGTTTATCAAGAAATGGCTGCATTTCCTTACCTTCACGAATCGAACAAATAACTTTATAGACCACACAAAATACTACTCGAATCCTTATCGTAGTCCTTATGCGCATTGGAATCAGCACTATGATCCACAAACTACTTAAAAGAGCAAAGATCTACGCCATAATATACTGACAATGGCTTTGTACCAATCATTTTTATACCCTACACCTATGAGGTACAGGGTATATTAACTTTGTGCATATATTGTAACGACCCTTAGGAGGCGTGTCCGGTATGGAAAAGTATATATTCTTGATCAGCATCACTGCCCGAGTCCTTTTAGACATGTCCGTCTGTCTGTCTGTCTGTCCGTCTTGCTGTCCGAATACAGAAAAACTTGAGAAATAGTGATCAGTATTCGGTGAAATTTCGTCTTAATATATTTTTGCCAAAAGTAGGAACTGAGTTTGAAAATGAGCCAAATATGTCACGCCCACCTCCCATACACTTTTATATAACTCTTTAGGTACTACTAATGCCCGTAACTTCAACGAGTAGATATCTATTGGTGTTCGTACCGAACAGATATCTCTTACCTATCCGGTGTTTTTACTCCTTAACTATGAGTTGAAGTTACGCAATTTTGCTTACACGATAGATAACTAGGCACCAGTAGATACCTATTCGTTGAAGTTACGGGGATAACTCGAAAATTATTCAAGATAGTTATAAAATTTAAAACGTATTGTTATAATTCACCTAAAAATATGTGGTCCAAAAATGGGCTTGATCCGCCCACTTTTTTTTCATTATTTCCCGGGTTTTCATAGTGAAAATTTGTTCCGTAAATTATTAAAATCAAATCTATGAAATATTAGCCTTAAAAAATTTTAAATATAGGCGTGGTCCCCAATTATATTTTTCTATTTTTTTTTATTAGTTTTTTATACTTTTATAATAATTTTTCAATTTATGGGGATATAAGACGTACATTTGTGATATGTGAATAATATTCTGTGGGTGGGGAGGTTCAGCATAATTAAAAACTTTAAAATTAAGGTATTCAATTAAATATCCCACATTAATATCCCCACCAAAGGTGTAGGGTATTCCATAGTCGGGCCCGACCGACTATAAAAATGCGCCCCATGTGACCTAACTTTCCCAACTCGTTTTTTTTTTTTAAAAATTTCAATCCGTAAAAAGAGTCTACTGGATGAGAAAATCAATGTGCAGAATATAATCACTGTTTCTGTATATTTTTTTTTTTGGTTATTCTCGTATATAATTAGATGAGACCGTGATTAACACAAATGCGTTTGGAAGACGACCTTTCAATTCAATTTTGAAATTGCCAATTTGGGCATCAAAACGCAAACTTTGAAGTCACGGCAGGTCTCATTCCCATATTTGGATTTTGCTAAAAATTCGCCACAACGATTTTCTTATACAATTCAGCATTTTTAGGGGTTGACCGTTTCTCGATTTGAAATCATGAAAATGCCACAATTAAGATAAACCTATGCAAAAATTGAACCCTATAAAAATTGAAAAGAAACAGGTTCTTGAAACAATAGTAAAGACTCCAATCGTAGGTTAGGTTACGAAGGGTGTGTGATCACTTCAACTCGGAAACATTGTAATTTCCTTCATATGCAGTGCCAAATCCTGTCGCATTATTTACGACTGATTGCTAAAACAAGTTCGTGCTCTGAATGAATGGCACCACATCGTTTATATTCAGGAATATTCGTCCAAGGTGTTTTAAGAGGGCAGTGGCAGATGAATTTTTGAATCGTCTAATCGTAACTCAGCTGTTTTTAGAAGCGTGTGTTGATCAACTTATACCACACAATGACAGTGTAAATTGATAGTGGTAAATAACAGAAATTTAACACAGTTTAATGTCAGTTTCGGTTTAACGAACCTAAAATGGTTACTCTCCAGTATTAGTGCGACTTTTTTTCACAATTGTTGTTATTTGAATCTCATTTCTAGTCCTTATTATTTTCCTTATTATTTTTTTTTTTTGCATTTACAATAAAACCATATTTAATTTTCTAGAATTTTATATATTGTTTATTTATTTCATAATACCAAAAAACTGGCAATTAAATCCTTTGTATTTCTCGTGCATTACACCAATTCTTATTGAAATTCAGAGCTATCGATTTGAAATTGGGAAAATTTCAAATAAAATTTAGATTTTTGAATTGAAATTGAGATTTTCCACTTGAAATTGGGAAAATTTAAAATTATATTAAGAGTTTTACATTTGAAATTGGGAAAATTTTAAATGAAATTGAGATTTGTATAGAAAATTGGGAAATCATACGATTAATAATAAAATTGTTTGAATATGGGCGTCCACTGTTTATGTAATCGTGTGATTCATGGTTTATATCCAATTTCAAAAGGAGTATCTAAATCAGGGCAATTCTAAATAAATATCGCCACGAATTGTTTTTGGGACAATACAGGCTTTGGTATGTAAATTCAATGGTATATAAATTTATGGATATCTTTTGAAAATTTGTTAAATTCAAATCTCATTTTCAGTAGCAAATTTCTGAAATTGACAAATCTCATTTGGATTTTTTTTTTCTATTTCAGTTTCAAATGGTTTAGTAGATCCTCGATATTAATAAAAATCATTTTTTCACGAATACTTAAAAAAGCTTTAGAAATTGTTTGTGCCTAAGCTAAAAATAACCGGCAGTTACTTTATATTGAGAAGTTCAATAATAGAATGCTTCTGGCTAAAAACAGCATACAATTGTTTGTAGAAATCACACGATAAACCTTCCACATAAAACCAATTTAATAAAATCTTATTGTTATAATGACCAAACAATTAAATTGCAATTAATACCATAAAAAATTTGATGCGTTATCGGCGCACGTAACAAAACCTCTGCGCGCGCCCACCAACCGGAAGCATTTAGAAACTGGCAAAAGCACTACATGTTTCCTATTTGTCCGCACAATTGGCTGTACAAAGTACTAAAGTGTAAAAGTTTGTGTAAATAAATAAAACATAATGCCTGCATGGGATACAAATTCCATCAAGTTACTAGTTGGTGGCCTTGTAGCTGTGCTGATGATTGTCGGTTTGTTGCCGTTTTCATTTTCGCTGCGCCAAAAGAAATTTATCGACTCCAAAGCATTACTATGCTACGCGCTGCTAATAAATTTCGCCTTCATCGGTTACTACGGCAGTGGCATCTACAACGAGTATCTCAACGATAAATTGGATTTGAAAAATGCCACCAAACTTTATAGCTACACAAATATTTTGGCCTCTATAGCCTGTTTTACAAGTCCAGTTGTATTAATGAGTGCTTTGAAAAAATTTCTAAACGATGTACCATTCTTTCGCACACTATCCTACTTTGAGCTGCACCGTGGAGTCGTTCGTTCGGTGCTCATCGTCATAAGCATCAAGGCTTTTGTATTTCCAACGTTGATTGGTTGCATTTTGGTGATACGTCAGCGACAATATGAGCCACAGCACGGCTACATGCAGACTCTAGGCTACATTTATCCGTATATTATATCGAATCTATTTCCGAATTGTCTCTTTGGTGCTTTGAATGTTTGCAAAATGCTTGTGCAAATAATAAACACACGTTTGCGTGATATTGCTGATGAATTGAACTATATGCAGTCGCTGGAACAATTGGAATTGCAGAAACCCTACTATCGCATGCAACGCTTTTGTGATTTGGCCGATAAACTAGATGTTTTGGCAGACAAATATACGGTTATCTGTAGATATAGTCAAGAGTATGTGCAGTTGACTGGTGTGCCTATTATATGCTCGTTGTTGTGTAATCTAACGGGAATTACGGCGGGTTTTTTCGTACAGTATCTGGCTATTGCCGAAACGATGATAAACAGCGCACCCTATGATGTCTTAAATGTGCTCAGCAACTCGGTGTTTTTAGTAATTTCGCTTTGCGAAGTTATTTTGCAGTCAAATATTTGTAATGCTAATCTGGAGGCGGTATGTAATATTGTGCTAAAGACAATTTCGTTGTTGTAAATGTAAAACTTTCAAATTTTTTTTTGATAACAAGTTCGATAGGCTAACATTATCAACATTTAATACACATTTAGACCGATTTTATTAACTATTATTGAAATATTTCAAGTGTAATCGGTGAGTTTTACTTCTACGAGAATTTAAGAATTTCCAAAACTATCCGGCATGTTTCAACTACCGTTTAAAATCGTATAACATCGTTTGAAGAACATATTTTATGTTTCTCAACTTGGTTAAAAACTTGATTTAAAAATATATTCCGTACAGACAAATATAATACCTCTGTTTCAAAATTTATATAAGTATTGAATTATAAATAGATATATTCTACTAAATGATATCAGCAAAATTCCTATTTTTAGGTCCGCTACACCGGCATCATTTTGCAAAGCATCAACCTACTACATGCCGATGTGCGCTTCAAGCAGTCGGTGGAGAGCTTTTCGCTTTTGATTTTCAGCATAGATTACAAAATAAAGCCGCTCGGTTTATTGGAGATCAATGTAGCGCTGTTGCACAGTGTAAGTAACACGTAAGACATGTCATTAAATACGTCATTTGTGTAAAACAAAAATAATTACAGGTGCTCTCAGCGGTCGCTAGTTTTCTCCTTATTTTAATACAAAGCGATCTAACGCTTCGTTTTTCATTGAAATAGCTATACAAATTATTTAAAAATTCATACACAAAGTGCATTCAATTATTTACCTGACTGAAGCGCATTAAATTTCCCGACTGCAGAAGAAAAAAATCATTATTTAACTAAATAAAAAACGAAAATTGTATTTCTAAACTTACATCTAAACCACGTAAATACGCCAGAGGATCTTCATTAGGTCTAAAAATGTAAAAAAAAATTAAATCTTTTTAATACAAAGTATTGTGACAAAGAAAAAACACTTACAGATCACTTTCATTCAGCGAATCCTCCACGGTTGATGCATCTGAGGTATTGGCAATTTCAATGACTGGTACATCAGATTTTATGTCGTTGACGCTGGGCAAAGTCTCGCTGGCACTGTAAAATTGTACAAATGTTGTAGGTTTTTATTGTATTCAATAAATACTATTATGAACAAAATGAAGTAACATTTGTTGCCATTTTTATATTTCATAGTATTGTAGTGAAGATATAATTTGGTAATTACCAAATTTTGTGCCACGACATTTTACGTTTATTTGGTACGGTCGGTCGTCAGTAGTTTTGTAAACTTTTTTTTACTTTTACTTAAAAAAATCACTGTATACAAATAGCTGGTTAACTTTTTAAACAATTTTCACACAAAAATAAAACTAGCAATAACCCACAATAATACAATCCACAGACCATACAATCCACAGCCAAGCATCTACTTTTGGAAAGTGTTACCTAAAGCATCAGATTTCCAGACGTCAAAATGTTAGCAAAAAAGGTAGTATTTTTTATTTACTTGATATTGATGTAAATGGATATATATATATAATAACGATAATGTTTTTATAAATTAAAATAACAACCATTACATTTTAATATTTTTAATTTTTAATAAGAAAGAATCATCAATTGTCTAAAATTTTTAAATCATTTATATTACATTCGTATATATATTAACTACTTTCTAAAACACTAATCAATAAACTTTAAAAATTTGTTTTTATCGATATTTGGTATTTTTTTTCAGAATTCGATTTTTTCAAACGAATACAATGCGTTCAAATTCTATAAAAAAATATTTTAAATTTTTTAACATTATAGCATTATTAAACCATGCATTATAGTCTTCATAAAAATCAATATACGCTCAGGTCCATATATAACTGACAATACAATTTATTACGAAATTAGTTTAATACAAATTTAACATACGAATTAACTTTAATTAATGGAAATCGTTTAAAGTTAGAATTTTATTTAAAATCACAATTTAAAATTGATCAACTCTATTTTAACGGTTTGATGCAACAGGTCGTTTGCTGAATATTTTAAATGACTCTATAATCAATAAAACATTCATTTTATTTTCTTTATATATATGAATTACTCATATTTACAGTAATACATCCTATTTATTCGAAGATAAGCGTTAATATTATTTTTAGTATGATCAAACTAATAAAGAATGCAACATTTCATATTGAAAATAAATTGTGTCATAAATTATGTTAAGCGTCTTTATTTAAGAAGCATAGCGACAGAACGATGAACTGAAATACAGTTGATAATAAAGAATTGTCTGTTAGTTCTTAGCTATGTTTAAAATTTCAAGTCTCTAGCACATAGGGAATTTAGTTTACAATCAATTAAAAAAAAAAGGTCCGAACAGAAAAGAAAGCATAAAAATAAAAATAAAATTTAATAATTATATTTTATCTACAATTATGAGACATTATCTGTTTTTATGACTACTTTTCTATTATTTGTTATAATATTTGTTCACACAACTCATTATCCCATCCCATTTTTTTTATACGTGGAAAATAAACAATCGATGCTGAAGGGTTTTTGATATTTGTAACAATTATTAAGCAAATGTCAAACGGAAATGTCTGTGAGAATTTACGATTAAATGAATGAGGTCTACTTTAGGTTGAATCATTCGTTTCTCTTATTTATATTATTTCTGTCAATGCAAGCACTATCTTACGCAAAATTGCGATTTGGCATATATTAATTTAAAATACATTTTTAAACACACCAAATTAGTAAAAATTAAATATTAAGGGTGTGTGCGAGTTCGACTAAATTGCTGACTAAACTTAATTGTACGGGTTTTCATTCGATCGCCATTCGGTAACCGGTAATTGTTCAAGTTCTTAATAAATCGATTATCATAACTCTGTTTACTGTCATCCTGAAAAGTAAACACTGCACTACCGACAAAATTTACTTAAGGCTGTGTGCGAATTCGACTAAATAACTGACTGAACTAAATTCAATGATTTTTCATTCGATCACAATTCGGTAATCGTTAATTGTTCAAGTCTGTTATCAATCGATTATCATATGTCTGATTGCTCTCTTCAAATTTATTTCAATTAAATCTGTTCGAAAATTTGCTAAATTGAAAAGAAAACACTGCATTACCAACAGAATTTAGTTAAGTCAGCTCTCCCTTAGTCAGCAATTTAGTCGAACTCGCACAAACCCTAAATATACAACTGATGTATATTTGTAAAATTTTAAAGTGTTATTTAAAGTCAAGTTTCAAAAATGATGCTATAAAGATTTATGATGCTATAAAGATTTATGATGCTATAAAGAAAATAATATCAACTATCAACGAATTGTAATAGATTTCTGACATCCGACAAACTACCACAAAAATAAAACAACCCTGAACTGCTGAACCAAAAACAATAAAGTCCAAATAACAGCTGTCGGATGTGGAAGGTGTGCAATGGTGCCACTTGGTTCTTTTTATACAAAAGTAAACAAATTCAACAAGTGGAACAAAAAAGGTATCTATTATTAATACATTTAGTAAATTAATAGAAAAATTCGAAAATTCAAAATTTTACTGTGTAAGAAATATTAAAAAATATTTAAAAATATATATTGCTGATAACAGAGGTGAGTGTAGGTCGTATCATTACGACAGTCACTTACCTGGAAAGAAACACAACTGTTTTTGCACATACGCAAAAGAAATAGGAAAAGCAGCAGATATAAAGTATAAAAATCAATCAAAAATGTAGATAACAGAAAATTAAAAACTCTGACTTACACATTATAGAAAACATTGTCCGCGCTCAGCTGTGCAGCGCCAGTGTTGTTAGGACTGATAATTTGTTGTTGGCCATAATCAGAATAGTTTGATTGATGCAGAACAGGTTGTTGCTGTTGTCGCAATAGTTGATGCGGTTGTTGTTGTTGCTGTTGCGGCGGCGGCGGATATTGCATGTGCGCCAACGAATAAACGTCCTGCACGACCTGATTATACACGTCCTGATGCACCTCTATGCTAGAAATAACATAATATATGAAAATGATTTTTATAATATTCAAAATTAATTTTAATAAAATAACGAAAAAATAAAAATTATATTTACCATGCATTTGTTAAATTGCACTGCATTATTATGCCGCAGTCTTGAATCATCTTGCAATTCTACGTCGATGTCTGCTAAATTCTGGACGCTCTACTCTTTGGAGTCCTTCCGTGGCCGTGGTTTGTGATGAAATTCGCTCGCTACCTGCAAGAGAGATAGAGAACATGTTGTTACAGAAACCATGCGAATTTCACAACAAATTCGACAAATTACCATTCAAATTTTTCATTGATTTATGATTTCAGTTTTGAACAACTGCGGCCACTTGTTTGTAAACAAATAGATTGATTTTTTAAAAATGTGCGAAATTTGAAAATTTAAACAAGTCGGAACATGCACGATTTGTGTATGTCCGTCTGTTTATAAGCGAGTGTTTTTAGTTTGGTTTCTGACGGCGTTTACACTTTTACACGTAACAACTAATTATGGCACATAAATTCACAACCTTTCGGTTTTTGTTTTGCAATTAGTTTAAACAAATTTAATAATTAAATTTGATAAACGTTTTAAACAATACTCCGCGAGAGAACTAAAATTACACATCAAACGGCACTGACAGCTATCAATTGACGAAATGTCAGTGTCAGTGTTGCCGAGTAGTAGATGTTTTAATACTATTTTTGGTAACAACATCTGAGTTGAACGCAACCGAGCCATAGTTGCCAGTATCCAGTAGCGCGATTCCCTAACTCCGTGTCGACGTATCGAGAAAACAAGATCTTTATGAATGTCTTGCTGCAACTATCTGTTTAAATTTACGACTTGTAGCAAATATTCAAACATCCCATAAGTTTCAATAAAGTTGAATCAAAACTATGAATATTTTTTAAATATGACATATATGCAGATAGTTACAAGATGTTTGCCACAACAGTAATGAAAATTCAGATATTTACAGTTGACTGATAGCAAACATCCTGAGTTCTTGTACATTTGCTGCAAAACTTTTGAGGCATTTTGACATTTGACTACTATAAAAAAGGAAAATTGCGTACTTTTGTGTAAAAAAGTGGCAACTCAAATATTACATTTTAATGGTAAAAGTGAAAATAAAATATCCTGTGATTATCATTATCGTGATGGAAAATATTTCTTTTCAGAGTTTCAGTGAATCTACCACAAAAATGACATTTTTCGTCACAAGAATTTAGGGCTGTGATATTTCTGGTAATCATCTTTGTTTTCTTAGTGTACGTATCATTAAATTGGTATAGGTCTTTCTTATTGTAATTAAAATATCACATTATAAAATTTATGGTACAACGACATATTGTAATTACAGTTTCAATATTACTTAACTAATGGGACTTATCCTATTGTTTTTTTTTTCTGAGTGCACTGTCAAAAATTAAAATTCCAATAGATCTGCTGCTAGTTTCTGTAAACTAATAGATAAAATTGTCGAATTTCACAATTGTTCAAAGGTCAACAAAATTATTTCTGAGTCGACAATTTTAATCGACTACTATTACTTCAATATTTTCATTAAAAATTCAAATTTTCACTAAATATTCAATGTCACAATAAAAATTCAAATTTTCACTAGATATTAAATTTTTTACTTTATTTTCATTTTTATCTCAATATATCACCAAAAATACAAATTTTCACTAAAAATTAAAATTTTACTAGCAATTCAATTTTTAACTCAAAAATTTAATTTTTCACTAAAAAATTTAATTTTTCACTAAAATTGAATTTTTCACTAAAAATTGAATTTTTCACTAAAAATTTAATCCTAAAAAATGAAATTAATAAAAAAAAAGTTTTGACTAAAATAAGGTTTTTACTAAAAATATATATATATATATATATTTTAACTAAAATTTTACATTGTTCATAATAACAAAAAAAAATTATTCGACTATGTTTGAAATTAAATTCGCTGCAATTAAATACGAATCAACCATCAATATTCAATAAAAATTTTTATAATACATATATGCCATATGCGAAATATTTTTAGATAATTTATGGATATTCTTAAAATACCAAGAAATCATAAACATTGATTTTCATATTAATGCCAAATTTTAATTGAAAGAGAGAGAAACACGAATTAAAAATATTGGTACTATATAAACAAAAGAAATTGTTCTGAGTATAATTTTGGCATAACCAAATTATACAAATCATTTGTGAAAAGTAAGTCGACGCATAGAGACACGTTATAGATAGTTTTGGTGGCAAGTGGTTAAATATGAAAAAAATATTAATATATTTTGCATTAACAACATGTTTGGCAATAAGTGGTAAAATAAAAACAGAAAAAAATTAAGTTATTCAATTATTCTACAAGCACTTCTTAGTTCAAGCAAGAAATCGTGATCATCACCACCATCATCATGGTCGTCATAGAAACAGAAATCCAGAACGTGGTCATCAGCAACCGCCAGCGGCATATCTTAATATTGATGGCTTCGGAAATTGTTACGCCAATGATCGTGGGCTCTCGGGGCGTTGTGTGCGTTTCCAGAGTTGCCACAGTGCGGTGAGGTCGTGGCAACAGCAACAAACTCAGCCCCTCTCCTGCTACTATACAACATATGAAAATTTCGTTTGTTGCCCGGATGTAACTCCACATCCGACAACTCCATACGGACTTCTGGGACCTTCACCTTATCATTCGCCTTTTTCAAATGGTCAATTTCAAACTGTACCACAGCAACCCATATGGCCAACTCTGGCTGCACATTTACCGTTACAGACACCAGGAGAATTTTTGAATCGAGTTGGAGCGCAAAAGCTCAGGGAACGTAAAAGTGAACAAGGTGAATTAGGCATGGAAATTTGAGTTTTTAATAATAAATTCTAAACTTCTCTGCTTCCAGAATGCGCCGATGCATATTTGAGACATAATCATAGAAGGACAGGCCATCGTTCGAAAAGAGATTCAGATCCCAATGATGTTGATGACGGCGACGAAGTCATTACAAAAGTCACGCAGATTAAAACGGAAGCTGTAGGCGGAATCCCAACTACAGAGAATGAATTTCCCTATATGGTAAATATCTAAACAAAGACGGATTGGCATATTGTTTTTAAATTCTGCTATATAGCGCGAAAAAAACATGTTTTGCATAGTGTTATGTTACACACGATTCAGTTTTATGTTTAAATATATCATGATAGATAATACAGCTAGTTTCAGAAAAAACTCATATTAAAATTGGTCAATAGGACAGTTATTGATTCAATACTATACAATAAAATAACTATTTTCATATAAACACAAAATTAATTTAATTTAGGTTGCTTTGGGCTGGCGATCCATACGTTCACTTCAATTAATAGTAAAAACAACTATCGATTTTATAGTATTTTTTCGGAGTGCATGATAAACACAATCGTATTGCTCTCTCGAGTTGATTTTTTTTGGATTATTCACACATGATTGACATAATAAATACAATAAAATCCAAAAATAAATCAAGACTATTGCTTCGAGTTTTAGTACTTGAGCATTTTTGCATTCTTAGTCGTTTTTTTGCTCTTGCGTTTTTTTGAATAATGCTCTTGCTCTGGCAAGAAAATGCCGGTCTTGTCCTTGTTCTTTTAAAAAACCAAGATCAAGACATATTTTCTCCATCACTAATTATGCAATAATGTTGTAGCCATAACTTGTCATTGCAATTTTTATTATCATAAAACTAAAATTGTAATATAATTCTAGAAATCATTATGGAATCATTAGGATAAATAACTCAGTAAACAAACCATGCTCTTTGCAATTATATCTCCTTTGTCACAATCATGCCATAATTATTATGTTCTGCTTATAATCTTTAGTGTGCTTTGGGCTGGCGATCCATACGTTCACTTCAATCGATCGTCTACAATTGTGGCTGTGTACTTATTGCCAATAGATATGTTTTGACTGCAGCACACTGTTCCACTATCGGCGGGTAATAAAAATTATAATTGATTTGCTGATTAATTCCTAATAATAATAAATAAAAAATCAACGTATTTACAGTGAATCCCCATCAGTTGTACGTTTGGGTGGCGTTGATTTGGACGAAGCAGATGCTGAGATAATTAAGATTAAACGTATAAAAGAGCATCCCGAATATGATGCCGAACTGGCCTACAATGATATTGCGATAGTGAAATTGGAGAAACGTTCAAGGTGAGTAATAATACTATGATGAATTAATAATATGTTGGTCTATTTTTAATAAGAAAAAAATACACAAAATACATACACGAAAATGTTTGTGTAAATTTATGCAAACTATATTATTATGAATATTTTCTACACAATTTTTAATTATAAAAATAACACATTTACCTGCAAAATAACTCCGGTAAAATCTAGAATTAGCGTTTAGTAACTTTCGTAATCCATATTTTCCTAGTGAAATATTTATCAACGCCTCTTACGAAAACTAACACGTTTCAAATCTTTGTATGAAGTTTCTCATACAACATTTTTCAAAGTATTAGTTTTCGTAAAATGCTTAGATATAACCTTTAGATAATATTTTTTAAATTGCATTTTTTTGTGCGGTTGAATTTTGTATGAAACACTTGGAAAGTAATTCACGAAAAATGTTTTCTTTTTATAATAATAAACATTTGAAAATAAAAGAAAAATGTTCAGAAATAATATTTGTAGTTTTACGAACATCATTTGTGAAAATAATTTACGAAATTATAAACCGAATAAACTTTTTTAAAAGTACGAAATTTTTTGATTTGAAACAAAATTCGATTGTGAAATATTTCGTCAGTACGTCTTTACTTAGTTCCCAAAATATGCCGTGAATCTGCCATTTTTGGCATTTTTATGGAATATACGCAAAGATAAATGGTATATTTTGGGTAGTGTATAGCGGGTTGTAAATTTTTGTGGAATTTTTATGGCATATTCACGCCAAATTTTGGGAAAGGGCAGAAACAGACATCTTTTGATACAAACTCAGCTTTTGTCTGTTTGAAATATGTCAAAAAAATGTTTAAAAACTACCTCGATCCTGCCAAAAATTTTGTCTGGGGCTGTTATTAACTTCCAAAAATATTCCATTTATCTGTGCGTTTGCCGCAAATATGCCCGAAATATTCCAGAAAAATGCCAAAAACTTTGTCTCGGGATTATTCATATAAATCTATCGTAAAATAAAAAGTTTGGAATGTTGAGTAAAATACATAAATATTTGTTTTTTTTTTTTTAATTCAATCAAAATTTTAAACAATAAAATTTTGACATTACTATACAATTAAAGAATTATTTAATTCTATTTTTAAATTTGAAGAGAAACACCAGCATGTCTTTGGAGCACCGAATCTTTGCCGGAACTGCGTTTAACAGCCATTGGTTATGGACAAACTAAATTTGGTATGATTTCATTATTTGTATATAAAGGGAATGCATTTCACTAACTAACTGCTGCATATACAGAAAAAATAATCGACGTAAATATATAATTGCATTCATTAATAAATCCAGCAATGAATTTCACTAATTTAATAAAAACATTCTCCGTTAAATCAGCAATTCCGTTTGCTGATATGAATATTTATACGTCAATGCAACAAATTAATTAGTGAGCTCAGTGTCAGCAAATATGGTTTCATTAAATTAGTGAAATTCATTGCTGGATTGATTAATGAATGCAATTAATATCAGTTGTTATATTTACGTCGCCTATTTTTTTCTGTGTATTATACAAAAATAAAATAGGAATAAAAAATAACAAATAGTCGTCTTTATGACAAAGTTGGACATTATTTTTTGAATATTGCTCGTATCAGACTTTACGAAATACAACATGTATTGAATAGCCCATTTTAAAATATATACTCACTTTACATCTAGCTGGTCCATCATCGAACAATTTGCTGAAAGTATTTCTCTCGGTTTTGTCCAATGAAGAATGTAGTGCCTACTATAAGCCGCAGAATAAATTAAAGCATGGCGTGGGAGTCGGACACATTTGTGCCGGAGATCCGGCTAATAAAATGGACACCTGTCAGGTAAGTTCATAAATTTTCAACTTAATTACTTTAAGGTACCTATATTTCATAAATATTTACTATTTTACAGGGTGACTCTGGAGGTCCACTGCTCATGCAAGTTTCACAGCGTAATACAGTGGTACCCTATGTTGTGGGCATTACCTCTTTTGGCGACGGTTGTGCTAGCGGCTCACCTAGTGTATATACAAGGATCTCAAACTACATCGATTGGATCGAAAATGAAGTATGGCCATAGATTTCATTAAAATACAAATAATTAATATTATTTTGAGAAAATAAACATTACCTATGTTTTAAATTAAAACTATACGTCTTTATTTATCTATATTAGGTTTAAAACTGCTAAATAATATTTTTACAAAATGACAACGACACTCATTCTTAATTACGAAATACGATTTTCTCAATCCAGTCCAAATAGGAGTAGATTTTCGTATAAACACCCGGTGCATTGGGCGCCGCACAAAATTTGCCGAACGATGTAATGCCGACAATAAATTTTACACAATTATATTCGGGCAATTCGGCATGTAGTGGGCCACCCGAATCACCCTGACACGTATCCTTGCCACCCTCCAGATGACCGGCACAAAATTGCTCATCGATAATGCCGCGTGGCAGACGACGTTCCTTACGATACAGTTCCTTGCACAGCTTCTGATCGATCAGTTGCAAATCGACCTTTTGCAAATCATCCGATTTTGGACCCAAGAACTCGGTGCGACCCCAGCCGGCAGCAATGGCTGTATGAATCTCTATGTCGGGCAATTGCCACAGACAGGCGGGACGTACTAATGTTGAAAAACTAATACGTTTCATCAATTTCAGCAGAGCAATGTCATGGTAATACGAGGAGGAACGATATTTCGGATGTAGTATAATGATCAGTATATTGATATCTTGCTGTTCGCTGGTTGACTGATTTAGGTTCTGTGTGCCGAGGCGTACGACATCGGGTGGTTTACTATATGATGTATGATTTTTAGTGTATTATTTAATATTATTTAAAATAAAAAACTTACCCACCCGAAGTAACGCAGTGCGCCGCCGTGAGTACAAATTGATCACTTATCAAGGTGCCACCACAGCCCCATTTTATTTCGTCGTCATCCTGTGTCCAACCCAAGGCGGCCTAATTTATGACGATATCGAAAATTATATTCATATCCAAATGGAGACGATATATGGAAATGAGTAATATTACTAAGGTCCAGTTGTTCAGATTATCAAATTAAAAAATTTGAAGAATGGAAAATCTTGTCATTCCAAAAGGGCGAATATTTTCGTTTTTTTGCTATAACACTTTATTGGTGTAAGTTAAAATAGTGATGTATAGGCATTTATTGTTTGTTTTCAAAGCACCTATCGAGTGGCAACATTATTTAAAAATATTTTTCTAGCTAATAGCAAATGGCATATTAATGTTTGGCACAATATTTTTAAATAATGATATCAGATTAATATCAGATTAAAATAAGAAAAATATTGAATGATATTTCCTGATCATGACCCTTCAGGGGTATTTCCTATGTTCTTACCATATGTGGATATTCGCCAGTTCGCGTCACTTCACCTCCTACAATCATGGGCACGCTGGAGACACAAAGTTTGCCGGAGAATGTGCGTGGTAGACCGATTTTCACGCCCTTCACAGCATCATGATAGTCTTGACATTCTATATATTCGAAAATTTAGAGTAATTCGTATTATTGAACCCATTGGATCCACTTTGGCGCCTACTTACTCTGTGCACTTATGCGCTGAATATCGATATGTTTGTCGGCCAGTGGGCAGCAAATCACCGGTATATTTTTACGGTACGTACAGATATCTATCTTGGTGCCATGTACCCTATACTCGCGTATAACATGCAGGCACTGGTAGGCCAGAATGCAGTAACCACTGCGTCCATCGAAACTTCGACGACAAAAGGCGCCCTCCTCACGACGCGGTGGCGCATTAAAATTTGTAAAGCCACTGCCGCCGCTACCACCAACACCACTCTTGGTGGCAAACTGAATTTGCATGCCGGCGGCATTGGTGAAAGGATTCGGTTTCAACATTGGTGCTGGATTTGGTGGCGGCAACAGCGCCGTCTGACCCTCATCATTGTCAATGTTAAGTTTATTGGGAAAATTACTAACTATTGACTTCGTAATCGGTGACTTGGTTGGTGAGGCTAAAGTGCTAAAACTATAAAAAGTTTCATCGTTGGTGTTCTCGGCGGCATTAGGTGGTTTTTCTGGTGACCACTGATTGGCAACGGTATATTTTGTAGTTTGATAATAATGATACAACTGGGCGGCATCGTGTGCTAAGAATTGTTTGTATAAAATAACAAAATAGTGGTTATAAATAATTATATAGTTGCGTAAAACATAGATATAGTTGTGTTTATTAATGTTATCGTTTGCTATTGAATACTAACATGATGAAATGACCTTTGGCAGAATGCTGAATATAATTAAAACTACTTTGGTGTAAAATGAAAACATAATTTGTTCAAAATATTCATATAAAAACACAGCACACCACAAACGAAACACTTTAATAACAATACACAAATAATGGGGAAAAATAAACAAAAAAGAAGGAATTAGAATAAGTAGGTGACAAAATGGTTATGCTGAATGCATGAATACCCTACAGATTAATGACATTATTATGGAAAAAAAAAAACAATAAAATAGGTTTATGAAAATATATAATATTATTAAATTAATTTGCATACCTCAAAACAAATTTAGTAAGTAAAAACAACGAATTATATTTGTTACTTTTTGACGAAATTTTGTAAAATTGACAATATGGTAGGTGAAATCTACAACTATTTATCATGTTTTAGGTACTAAAATATTTAGCGAAACAATAGTACTTTCAACTCTCAAAAAAGATATTAAGTTGTATTAATTTCGTTAAAAATAAGAACTCTATTTTTATTAAAATTAAAGAAATTTGTCGTTATAACGTGTATTTTTGAAATTAAAGAGCTTGTTTAAATTATGATTATTTATAAATTCAGCTCTATCTTAAATTTTGAATCGAAAGTAAATATCATTTAATGCTCATAAATATAAAAATTGATTAGGTGCTACTTTATTGCGTTTGTTACAGTTTAAAAGATCACACCAAGGTTTATCATAAAAGTTCCCCACGATTAAGAACCGTGCTCAACGTAAATATTTTTTAGCACCTCTGACAATTAAATTTGTATATTTTTTATTTTAATTTATTTATGCTCATCGTAAAGTTTTAAATTTAATTTTATACCATTACTAAGTAAGCATAACATATGAATAAAAAGAATAATTAAAAAAACTTTGACAATCTTATATATTATAAACTTGCGGTTAGGATTTCAACACATAACAAGATAAGCTTAACATAGTCACTAATTCGTAGTATATCTCAATACCGGCTTCGATTAAATTATACACTCTCAGCTATTGAATCTAAAACAGTTTAAATTCTCCGAAAAATATAACCTAATGCAAATGCTTTCAAAATAAATAAAAACAGTTTTAAATTTGATCTCTTACCACGCGCATCATTGAATTTATTCCGTCTGTGATTTTTGTATTCCTTTTTGTTTTTTTTTTGTTTGTTTGTGCGCATTTTGAAATGTTATTAATCCTTTTATATATTAATCGTTTCTAATTTATGGAATTTTAATAAATACGCGTGTAATGCACAGCGTCGCTCTAATATAATATTTCCTGATACATACCAAAATAAACCATTCAATACCAATCGTGAAGCTGCGTCGCAAAATTACGAAAACGTTTGGCCCGGTTCAAGGCCAACGCCAGACATTTCGCCCGCCGATTATCATCCACATGCGCCTAGTCATAACCATTATAAGGACTTTCATGCTATCTTTTATGATTATCATCGTCAGATCAATAGGAACGATTCGTTAAATGCCGCCGAGGAGACGGCTGGTAGTGAAGATGATTTCAATGGTCGGTCCATTGTCGCACCCGGGCAGTATCCACATATGGTAAGTAATAAATGTTTTGATCGAAGTTAGAAATTTGACAGAATAGCAATTACATATTTAGAAAATAAATCTATTGCCAAAGACAAAATTTTTGGTTGGGTCAAGGCAATTCAGAAACATTTTCTCGACATATTTCAAACAGACAAAGGCGGAGTTTATAGGGCTGTTATAGGGCTGTCTGTTTCCACAAATACAACTTGCTATACACCCACAATATTCTATTTATCTGTGCGTTTGCCGCAAAAATTCCAGAAAAATGCCAAAAATGTTGTCTCGGGTTCCTATACAAAATTGTTGGCAGAGTCAATACAGTATAGAAACTTTTCATCGGAAGATTTTAATCAGTCAAAGGAGGAGTTTGTATCAAAATCTACCAGTTTTCTGCCAGTTCCCAAAAAAAGAACAGAAAACTTCTTTTAAAATTTTAAAATATTTCCAAATTCTTCCCTTTATCAGTCGGAAATTTACTTGTAAATTGCCAGTCGGATTGTATACCCCAAATCATAGCAGTTTATTAACAATCCAAGACAAAATATTTGGCAGGGTCAAGACGGCTTAGAAACATATTTCAAGCAAACAAAGACGGAGTTTTCTGCCAGGTCCCAAAATATGATGGGAATGTACCTTTAAAATTCCATAAAATTTCAAAATCTGCCATACGCATGTCGGAAATATTCTTGAAAAATGCAATAAATTTTGTCTTGGGATTATTTTCAGATTTTAAGCAGTCAAAGGCGGAGTTTGTACAAAAAGCAGCCAATTGTCTGCATCCTAAAAATGCCTGGTAACTTCCCCTAAAATTCCACAAGATTTGATAACCTGCTATACGCTTCCCAAAACCTTCCATTTACATGAATATTTACAGGAATGATTGTGGATTTGATCGTTTGCCACAATCATAAAAATGATTCTCTACTAAAAATCATGTTTTTTATATGTTCACTGCATGATAAATTAAATTTCATTTCACATTGCATTTTTTATAAAACTTTTCTTTTTTTGAATTTATAAATTATTAATACAAAATTATAATTAATTACTAACATTAATTAACAATAGGCAGCACTCGGCATACGTACCGCATTACGTGTTACTGAATTTAAATGCGGCGGCAGCCTGATAAGTGAGTGGTACGTTTTGACTGCAGCGCATTGTACATATTTGAATGGGTAAAAAAAAAAAAATTCTACAAAAAATGTATTATAATTTTAACAACGTTTTTTATTACAGTCAAGAACCTAATTTCGTTAAAATCGGTGATATTCGACTCAATGAACGTGAGCCAGAGTTACGTCCACAACGTAGACGTATCGCTCAAATCATTGTACATCCGCTTTATGATTCATCCGAACATTATCATGATATTGCGCTAATACAACTAGATCGAGCTATTGAGTAAGTTTAATGTTTTTAGAAATAATATTTACAATAATTACTAAAATATTTTTCATCTCAGATGGACACAATTCGTACGTCCCATACGTCTGTGGGCCAGTGATGAAATACCATATGATAAATTATTTACCATGGGTTATGGTTCGACGAGTTTTGCACAGGCGCCTACAAATATTTTAACCGAATTGGATCTGTCGATTGTGCCGCTGGACAAATGCAATGCAACTATGCCATTGGATGAGTCTGCACCCATGGGTATTGTCGAGAGTCAGATATGTGCGCAGGATTTTATAAAGAATCGTGATACTTGTCAGGTTAGAGTTGAAAATATATATTTTTTTATAAATTTGAGCAGTAACAAGTAATACAATCTATAACAGTGTAATTTGAGAATTTTATTTACGAATATTTTCATTTTTTTGTAAAGACTGATAAAAGAAATTATTTATTTGTACCTAAAAATGAATATATAACTTTTGACATTATTTGCGAAATAAAATTAATTCTTTAATATTTAACATACATACTGAACGGACATATTCTAAAATCCACATTTGATTGAAATTAAAATAATTGAAATGAAGAATACAATTCCATATATTTTAACTTCATTGAAATATGTTCATTTTGTATTAAAAATAATCAGAAACTGGAAAAGTAACATCAAATTCGATCGTTTAGACATTTTAAAAGTATTTTGATTCATAGTTGGAACAAATTCAAATATTTATAGACAAAAAAGTAATTGAATTCCTTTAATTGAAATGGAAGGGATTCAAATCGATTCAAAGATGTTTAAAATTTATTAAAAAAAATTGGAATCTGGAACAGAAAAATCTAAATTCGATCGATTTGACATTTTAATAGTATTTAAATGGAAAGTTGAAATAAATTCAAATATTTAAAAGCAAAAATCTAACTGAATTCGTCCCAATTAACTTGATGTGATTGAATTCGATTGAATGCATTTATTTTATACTAAAAAATCATTATCTGAACCAAAAAAAAAAAAGTAAATTAGATCGATTTGACATTTGAATGGTATATCAATTGAAAATTGGAAAATATCGAAAGCTGTGCTTTCATCACGTAACTTAAAAACGATAGGCGTTGAAACGATGGTCATAAAATGCTATCGTTTTTGCTTAATTAAGACTATCGTCTAAACGATATCGTATGACGATTATCGTCATACGTGATTAGAACCCTGGTTTTGATTTTTGGTTAAAATTAATAAAAAAAATATCGAGCTAAACTTTTAATATAAAAAAAACCGCGAATAAAATTTAAAAACTTTAAATTTAAATATTTGTTTCCTTTTTCTTTTAGGGTGATTCTGGCGGCCCGCTACAATTAAATTTGGAACGTAGAAAACGTAAAAAACGCAAACGTTACTATCTGGTGGGTATTACATCCTATGGTGCTGCATGTCGCAGTGCATTACCCGGCATATATACGCGAGTATCGTCCTATATCGATTGGATAGCACCAATTGTGTGGCCAGACCATTTCAGTAGTGGTGAATACTGAACTGGATTTTTAGAACTAAGTTGCTATAGCAATATATGCTAATATTTAATCAATAAATAAGTAACTAGAAAATAATAAAAAAAATGATATCCTTTAGACGGAAAAAATAGTCCATTTTGTGATAGGTGTTTTTAAGAAATAGTTGAGCAAATGGTTACAAAAACTAAAAAGAAACGCAATAGCAAAGATTCGACCTCTAGTAATGTGGGCAGTGGCGATTCGGAGTCTAAGAAAAAGAAGGAAATTGGCAAGAGTGGTGGTAAGAAAAAGGCTGTTGGTTCGCGCTCCTTGGGCTGTGACATATTTGATGATGGCGTCATGGAGAATGCATACTTGATATGTCACAATATTCAGGTAAGTTTAATGGTATATTATTCTATACCATAAAATAATGTAATTCTTACGTTTCAGGATGTTTTAAAATCACGTGGATTTCCCTGGCCCGATGGACCAAAGAAAAAGAAGAAGGGCAAACGTTAAAACAAGTATATAGGATTTAAAAATATAAAATTATTAAGAGACAATTGATATATTTTTTGAATTTAAATAAATATTTTATTTCGGAAATAATTTGAGGACTAAATGAAATTGAGTGTGCGGGATACTTACATGTTAAAATAAAATGTCAATTGGATGTTTTGAAAACCTTATGCTCACCGAATTGTAAGTTGCGACAACCTCGTGCTCATTGATTTGGAGGTTGTAACAAATTAATTTCCTATGTGTAGAAATTATTCTAGGGCAATGGGCCCCATATACAATAATAATAATAATATAATAGTTTGGCGCTACAGTCCTGTATAGAACTTCGGCCGAGCTCTCTCACCATTTTGAGCTGTGCGTGTTATATTTGTACTCAAAGTGGTGGGACCTACAGTTTATTGCCAAATCCGAACGGCGGGTGAGAGCTTTTTCTTAGGCAATGGTTTTACTCTCGTAGGTTTGCCATTTACTGACGAGAAGTAGCGCGGTATAGAAAAATGTTTCTATGAAAAGATGTTGTTAGTCCCAGTCCAGGCTTGAACCGGGGACCTTTCAGCTCGCAGTCCAACGCACTAACCACTGAGCTACCGCTGCTACTCATATACAATATTTGTACATAATCACAGGTGCTGATTCTGACTGCATACTCAGTAATTTTACTATTACATAACGTTTAAAAAAAAATGTCTATCGAAATTTAGACCAATTTTCTGGCTCTTCTTAAAGAAAATAAAATACTGTACTTCAGAAAATTAATTTTCTATAAAACTTTAAACACAATTTTTCTTTTAATTGTCGAGGCTAATTTTAATAAATTAAAAAATCCAAATTTTTTCAATAAATTTTTATAATATTTGATCCAAGTACGAAAATTTTTGATTTCTTTGCATTTTTTAATATTTACATAGTATCTAATGAAAAACAAAAAAGTGTTTTATGATATCCAAAACAAAATTTAAGCTAACAATCAAAATTACTATCTATTTTTATACGTTCTATTTTTTAAAAATAATTTAAAAAATTTTCAAGTATAAGGAGAGAAATTAATCACTTCAACCCATGACTTATTTTTATAGTTTTCGTAAAACCTATCAGATCCTTTTATATAAATAAAAAAAAATTACGAAATGTTAAAACCAACGTTTCAAGATAGTATATAAACCATAGAATGTATCGCAAAAATTGCTATAAATTTTGAACTGTTCTGCTGTATAAATGCTGTTATCAAATTTAAACAGTAAAACGTATTTTGGATGACATCAATGATCCGATTCGTATATCATCTATATTTAAAAAGATTACGGATCAGTGTAATTAAAAATTAAGCAATAGTATTTAATTAAATTAATATATACTCAAATAAAACATCGAGACCCAAGACACTTGTAATACTCAGCCAATACAAAACAATACAACCTATAACAAAAAAAAAAAAATATAATAATTCCACCCACTCATTCGAGTCAACAGCATTTAAAGTGTATTTTTAGGATTTTTAAGTCATATCAACCGATAAAAATAAAACAAATAAATCTAACATTCTAGAAAACAAATTTTATAAATAATTCCAAAACATTAAACAAACAAAAAAAAACCACACACAAGGTGCCGAGAAGATTTTCCAACTGAAAATTGAGCGCGGCTGCGTCGATCATAAATTCAACAAGATTGCAAAAAAAAAAATTCAAAATTCGTACAAAAAAATAAAATAAAACAAGCATCAACGATCGTGGTGAATACGCGCAGAATAAATAAAGTCAACGAACAAACAAAACAAAAATTAAATAAAAATGCACAAATTGTAGACGAGAGTGAGTGTAATGCGAAAATTCAGCGCCACGAAAAAATCCATAAAATCGCGTGAAACGGTTCAAAAATACGTCAGTCGATCGATCGGTGCTTTTCACAGCAGTCAACTCGCTAAATACTACTGCCATAAGTAAAGTGATTTTCTGGTGCATTTTTGTGTAAAAAGATAAAAATAAAAAACAAATTGTTAAATACTCATAAGTCATAACAAGTGCGCTCATATTTGAACACGAAGTTGTTTGCCCTTAATTGAAAAAAATTAAAAACAAAAAAAAAAACAAAAATGGCTAAAACACCAGCGATTGGCATCGATCTTGGCACAACATACTCTTGTGTTGGTGTCTGGCAGAACAACAAAGTTGAGATCATCGCCAACGATCAGGGAAATCGTACAACTCCCAGTTATGTTGCATTCAATGACACGGAGCGGTTAATTGGCGATGCTGCTAAAAATCAGGTAAATATGATTAAATATCCTAGATATTTTTTTTTTGCAAGAAATTCAAATATTTGTTAACAAAAAATTTAATTGCTATTTTTTTTTATTATTAATCCGGAATATTCCCAAGTTTCAATTCGATTATAAATATTTAGTTTGTTTTGAGAAAACCGAATTCGGTAATAACTAAAAATAAATCAATAGATTTGAAATTTCATTTCAATTTCGATCAATGGAACTACCTACCGGTATGTTTCTTTTTAATCCTCGAATACAATTTGATCAAAGGTCCACTGATCAGAGCTTGACCTTTATATGGAATTTTCAAACATTCAATGATCTCATTGAACTCTTTCCTTATTATATCACAACAAATGACAAGAATAACTTGATCATTACAATTTGTACCCTAATAGGGTAAATTTATACTAGTCCTAGTAGAAATTTACCCTATTAGCGAAGACATGATCGTGGACAGTTTATATTTGTCATGTAACTAGTCGGTTTATGATATGGAACAAAAATGTAATGGTTACTTCTCGAACTTAATAATAATATAATAGTTTGGCGCTACAGTCCTGTATAGAACTTCGGCCGAGTTCTCTCACCATTTGAGCTTTGCGTGTTATATTTGTACTCAAATTGGTGGGACCTACAGATTATTGCCAAATCCGAACGGTGTATGAGAGCTTTTCATAGGCAAAGTTTTACTCTCGTAGGTCTGCCATTTATTTCCGAGAGGTAGCATCGCATAGAAAAATGCTTTCTATGGTAAAGATGTTGGCAGTCGCTGGGGATCGAACCGCGGACCCTTCGGCTCGTAGTCGAACGCACCAGCGACTTTTCGCTCGTTGTCCAAAGCACTAACCAGTCGAGCTACCGACGCTTCTCGAACTTGGCTCTACAATAATTTCAACCAACGACGGACTTGAATCTAATCAAAATGCTTACAGATTTCAAATTAAATTAATTATATTATTTATATTTAAATATTTGATATTGTCTCAAAAACTTTTACTTTTAAATACTAAAAAAAATACATAATAATAATTAATAATATTCTCGATTTCTAAAAAGCCAACGCTAGAGTAAACAGGACAATTAGAAACATTACGACCGGAACCTTATTATGGCTCTTGAAAATGTAACTGCGTTATTAGGACATCATGTACCCGATTTATAACCTCGTTTAGGACTTGTCAGAGTCCGACTAACTGATTTAATCACTTGATAAGTTGATGAGAATGGCCCTACAAAATTACTACTCAATATGAAATCATTTGGGATATTGAGACAAATTTTCAATAAATTTGAGATCTGCTCTCCTTAATATATTTCTTTTTTTAAGTAGAAATTTTTATCAAGAAACCAACAACATCCCGAGTGGAAATTTAGTTCAGGTTCAAATCGTTGTCTGATTGTTGAAAATTTGCTTGCCTGATTTCAAATATGGTAATGATCAGGCTTCCTCCTCAGTTCCTGATCTAAAACGTGACGCTATTTGAAGTTGCTATCCTGATAAGATTTCCTCATCTTACCCTTATCCTAACCTTATTTTATTCGATGCATATTTAAATTCACCTGAAACTTTTTTTTCGATTTTTCCCTTTAATCAAAAAATAGTGTTGTGAACACATAAATCAGTGATACATTATAACTTTTGCAATAATAAATGATAAAAGTTAAAAATGGTCTTTTCTTTTTAATTATTGTTTAATATATATTTATGAGAATCGCTTATTTCATTAGAAAATGTGTGTTACTCATTTTTATTATGAACAATTATTAGAGTTCAACAATAAGTATGATTTCCAATAAAGTTTTTTTTTTCAAAAGTTTCTGCAGATCAGGATTCTTCGTAAACGATAGATCAGGTTAATTTGAAATTAGTATTACCCTAGTCGAACCTGATCAGGATTATGTCAAGTGGTCTTTGGAGGGGATGTTTATCGTATTTTGAACAGGGACGAATGTGAAAAATGGCTACTTTATGGCTACGGTAAAATTCTACTATGTTACTTTTAAATTGTTTTGTTTTATGTTTATTTCTTTATTATTATTTATTTTTTGTGTCGTCTCTCTATTAAAATTCTTTACACATTTAGTAACCCATTTATGCCTATCAATTTTGATCTCTCCGACATAATAACATCAATCTTTATGTTGAAAAACTAAACAATTTCGTCAACTCAAAATTCCCAACTGATGCAATTAATGAATGCAAAAATGGCAACTGTCCGTTTTGTGCCAAACATGGCTGACCGTACAAACCATAGTAATTAATACATTGAAATCATATATATTAGTTTTTTATTAATTTTATTCTATAGACAAGACAACAATCTTACAAATTGTTTTTAAATTTTAAATGCTTTCCCATGCGCGCCTACAAAATAAATACTTGAAAAAATAAATTAAAAAGATACTACTGAAATTTGGCTACATTTTTATTTTTTATATAGTTTTTTTTTTTTGGGCTACTAAATTTAGATTCCATATTTGAACAAGCGACAACTGCGTTAAACATTTCGTTGTTGTTTGGAGTTTGTAAAGTTCGGCATATTTTTTTTAGTATTTTACAATTTCCAAAAATAAAAATATGTTCTTGTCTTTTTAGCCATAATGAAATGTTAATAATATACGCTGTAAACTTATTTGTTTTAGTAATTATATTTTGTGACACCAAAAAGTAAAACATATATGAAATAAAAAATAGAAATAAAATAAAGCGTCGTGATTTATGAGCTGCATGATTGACAATTTGATTTTGCAATGTTAAATGTGTGAATTGTTGTCAAAACTAATTTTGGCATTAAACAAACAATTAAATTGCATAAAACTTGCTTATGATTTGACTTAAAACAAGATGTCATTATAATTGAATTTAAAATTCGGTGTATTTGCTAACACTACAAATGAAAATGTGATGTTACAACTGTAAATGTGTTTTTTTTAAACACAATTGTTGGGAATTTTTAAAATTTGAACTCCAAGTCATAAATGAATTGATGAAATTTTAAGTATTTAGATGTATACTACACATATTTCTTAATTCGGGATATGTCTAAATTCCGATCTAAGTCGTATTCAAATTTCAATTCGATCACATTTAATAGATAGTAGTAGGATCTTATTAATGCATATATTTTTTTACAATGTGGAGCAAAAAATCATTCCACATTCACCAGAGTTGAAATTTCTTATTTCGGCATATGTCAAAATTCCAATCTAAGTCGTATTCAAATTTCAATTCGATCAAATTGGATAGCTGGTAGTAGGATCATATTATGCATATTTTTTTAGAATGTGAAGCAAAAAACCATTTCACATTCACCGGAGTGGAAATTTGTTAAGGTTAGTCTTATTTTACATCTATCCGTAATCAGAATATGATAAGGCGTTCCTCCCAAAGGCTATCTGACATAATTCTGATCAGAGTCGGCTGAGGTAATTCTACTTCATCATTATTTACAAAACAAGTGCATTAAAAGCCTATTTATGATAACATGATCTGACTTTTATGTAAAACCTCATTCGAAATTGTATTATTGTAATCTGCCCGGAATTAATGGAACAATTTTCAATAACCCTAGTAGAGATTTAACCTATAAGAGTATACATGCTCATGAACAGATCATTTAGTTCATGTAACTAGTTAGGTTATGGCAAAGAAAACATTCCATGATTCTGTCCCGATCATGGCCCTATCACAATATATTTCTTTTAATTTGTTTTTGATGTATATTGATGATCAATTCGTAGATAGCTAGTATTTTTTACGTATATATTATATATTTTCAATGTTCTTATAAATCATACAATTATTATATTCATATGTAGGCGTTATTTTGTTGCTCTCTCTTCATTTTCTAATTAAAACAAATAAATAAATAAAATTTGCAGACACATTTATGAAATCTTTCATATTGTGGAACATCATTGAAAAGATGCAAAATTTCTATTTTATTTTTTTTGCCATAAATTAAAAACGTTGTTTTTGTTTTGAGTCACTAAACATATGAGATATAAGCCAGAATATAATGCACACGATTTTGTTTATAAATAAAATGTTGTTTGCTATTTTTATAATTGTTTTCTCACCAAAAATTTTACGAGTGCAAAATACTGTTTCGAAAGTTGTGAAAAATCGTGTTGTACAAGCAAATGTTTGAAAAATATGTGAATTTTTTAGGAAACTCAAATAACACAATTTTCAGTTTTGTTTAAACAATTTAAATAGACTTTGAATTTTTATTTTGAAAGTTTTTGGAAATTATAAATGACAAAATTTTAATTTTCCAAAAAAGTTTACAAAAAATGTTTTTACATCTCAAAATGTGTAAACAATTAAACTAAAGAAAACACGGTTTGTTGGTCTTTCGAAAAATATTTTAACATTTTAAATCCATAAATCCTACACTCAGAAAACTGAGTCGTTGCGGCAACCAACTAAATTGCCCTACCGAATTATTCGGTTGCGAAAACTGGCTGATTAGTAGGTTGTACCAACCTCAGCAAGCATGAGGTTGTGCCAACCCCCTATTCAGCAAGCATGCGGTTGTTTAAACCTTCAAGTCAGCAAGCATGCCGAAACCTCCAATTGAAATTTTATTTTGAGAATATGTCTTTATATACAAAAATGTTATTTATGTAAAGTTTTCTATATGTATTTTTGATGCGTAAATGTGTCATGCATACAATTTCAAAAAATATATCTATTAATTATTAAGAAACTGGAAACCTGATAGATATGATAGATATGAGGTTGCCGTTTGTCATTTATTTTGTTGATACAATAACATACTCAGTTTCCATTACAAATGCACAAATGTCAAATTTTGGCAGAATGAAAAAATGCAATCATGAGGTTACGACAACCGAACGTACAGTTGCGCCGACTAACATTTCGGTTAGAGTAAGAAATGGTAGTACGTTCATTTTAATGACATGAGGTTACAACAAATGTATTTCGGTTGCAACACTGAAACTTTGGTTCAATTAACCTCATGCCAAAGGAGGATTTTTCTGTGTGTATGTATATTCATAAGTAAATGAATTCTACAACGACTTTATACGGGCATAATTTTTGCTTTTTGAAATCAATAAATCTAATGGGTACACCTCATATTTTGTACATATTGTCATATAGCACTTATTTTATAGTCGGATAAGACAGACTATAACTTTTTTCTCTCTAACTTCATTACACCAGCTATCAAAATGTCCGCGCCTAATCATTTCCCAGGTTACCTAATTTTTATTACAATTTTTAAAACTAATTTTTCTTACGTTTTTAAAAAATTGATTGTATCGTTGCGAAACAAAAAATTCACATTTTTGTACCAGACCACCTGGTAACACTCCGATTTATAGTTCAAGGCTTACTAAAGATTTTTCATAACTCTTTGCAGGTCGCAATGAATGCGAAAAACACCGTCTTCGACGCCAAACGCCTCATTGGCCGCAAGTACGATGATCAGAAAATCCAGGAGGACATGAAGCATTGGCCCTTCAATGTGGTCAGCGACGCCGGTAAACCTAAAATCGAGGTCGAATTCAAGGGTGAACGCAAACGTTTCGCACCCGAAGAAATCAGTTCTATGGTTTTGACCAAAATGCGCGAAATTGCTGAGGTCTATTTGGGCGGCAAGGTGACTGATGCCGTCATTACGGTGCCCGCCTACTTCAACGACAGTCAGCGACAGGCCACAAAAGATGCTGGCGCCATAGCGGGTCTAAATGTGCTGCGCATCATCAATGAGCCGACAGCAGCGGCGTTAGCCTACGGCTTGGACAAGAATCTGAAGGGCGAGAAGAATGTGTTGATCTTTGATTTGGGTGGCGGCACCTTTGATGTATCGATACTCAGCATCGATGAAGGCTCGTTGTTCGAGGTGAAATCGACAGCGGGCGACACACATTTGGGCGGTGAAGATTTTGACAATCGTCTGGTTAATCATTTCGTTGAGGAATTCAAGCGCAAGCACAAGCGTGACTTGGGCGGTAATGTTCGTGCTTTACGCCGTCTCCGCACTGCCTGTGAACGTGCCAAGCGTACACTATCCTCCAGCACAGAGGCTTCACTGGAGATTGATGCACTGCACGAGGGCATCGACTTCTATGCGAAGATCACGCGCGCTCGCTTCGAGGAGATGAACATGGATCTGTTTCGTTCGACGTTGCAGCCGGTGGAGCGTGCGCTCAACGATGCCAAAATGGACAAGGCGGCCATTAATGATGTCGTCCTCGTGGGAGGCTCAACGCGCATTCCGAAAATACAGAAAATGTTGCAGGACTTTTTCGGCGGCAAGCAGCTAAATCTGTCGATTAATCCCGATGAGGCGGTAGCCTATGGCGCAGCGGTTCAAGCAGCTATTCTCACCGGTGTGGGCAGTGCGCAAATACAGGACGTGCTACTAGTCGATGTGACACCGCTCTCGCTGGGCATTGAAACTGCCGGCGGCGTCATGACTAAGCTGATCGAGCGCAATGCGCGCATTCCGTGCAAGCAACAGCAGACTTTCACCACATACAGCGACAATCAGAATGCGGTCACCATACAGGTCTATGAGGGCGAACGAGCCATGACCAAGGACAATAATCTGCTCGGCACCTTTAATCTGACCGGCATTCCGCCTGCACCGCGCGGGGTACCCAAGATAGAGGTAACGTTCGATCTTAATGCCGATGGCATTTTGCATGTCTC
This sequence comes from Dryomyza anilis, assembly GCA_951804985.1. Lineage (NCBI taxonomy): Eukaryota > Metazoa > Arthropoda > Insecta > Diptera > Dryomyzidae > Dryomyza > Dryomyza anilis. The sequence goes on from OX638132.1 coordinate 99,776,670, forward strand.
TGCTAAGGACAACAGCACCGGCAAATCGGAGAAAATCACAATCACCAATGACAAGGGTCGCCTCTCGAAGGCCGAAATCGATCGCATGCTGTCCGATGCCGAGCGTTACAAGGATGCGGATGAGCAGCAGAAGCAACGCATTCAAGCACGCAATACACTCGAAGGCTATATATTCAGCTGCAAGCAGGCGGTGGAGGATGCCACCGGCGATAAGTTGACGGCGGCCGATAAATCGACGGTACGCGATAAGTGTGCCAGTGAAATGTCCTGGTTGGATGGCAACAACTTGGCTGAGCGCGAGGAATTCGAAGATCATCTGAAGGATTGTCAGCGCGTCTGCGGTCCGATTATGATGAAAATGCACGGCGGCGGTGGTGGTGGTGAAGAAGGTGCCAAGGCCGGCGGTGCACAAGCAGGACGTGGAGGACCAACTGTTGAGGAAGTGGATTAAATTATGACTTTTGTAAAATCTTCAAAATTACTTGTCTGTATTCGTTTATTTTTGTAATATTTAGATAATAAAGAGTTTTTAATACTAATAGAATTAAAGTTTAGATTATTAATTCAAAGTGGTTCTGGTGTTAGCAGGGCTTATGAATCTTAAGGACAACTCCAAACTTGTAGTCGTGAGACAATTGATATGCATACGAATACCTTTATATATGAAAGGATGTTGTACCGAATATCGATTTTTTATAGGTTACCACTGCTTTATTCGCACGAATTATTTTTATATATTTTATCTTAAAGGAAAGAGGTTTATTAAAATTTAGTCCGGTAAGGGTCTACAATGGCTATGGCTTTTTCTGGGTGTTACAAACTGACGACCAAATTGAATATTAAAAAACAAGATCGTGACATATAAAAATATTGAAGTATGGACATCATGACTGGCGAAGCGAATGTACTTGGCGGATCGAACGTAAAAACCATCATAGCTTCCATTCGCCAATAAAAGGGTAAACTAAAGCGAACGGAAAAACATGTAACACTAGTAGACAATTTACTTAACATCATTCGTCTTAACATCATTTGTATGTTACAAATTAGAGATGGGCGCGTGCCGTGCGTGCTAGTTGTTGTTGTGCCCGTGCCTCCAAAATCAGACGCGAGCCCATTCAAGATTTTTTTATAGTTTCTATCCCAATTTTAAAAAACCCTTACTTCCAGCTTCAGAAAATACATTTCGTGGTATTTTAACCTTTTCTTAAAAATCGGTGGTTTTTCTTATGGATTTATGAGAAGAAATCAATATCAAACTTAATGTTTGGATTATTTATTACAGGGACTAAAACCACTTAGAATATCGGTTCCGGTTCGGGTTCCAAAATTTTTAAAATTGTGGTTCCGATTCCGGTTCCACACATTTTTTTAATAACGGATTCCGGTTTCGATTCCAGTTCTTTGCGTTCTCCCCTGACAAGGACTATAATATCTGTTCCGGTTCTGGTTCCGAAATTTAAAATAGCGATTCCGATTCCATCCAGAAAAAATAGAGGAAACCGGGGCTAAGTCGACACTTTTTTTTCAATGCTAATTTAGACCACCATATCAATGACATAGGACAAAAATAATAATACAGTTGGATAGATTTATTCATTAGCTAAAAATATTCCATAAGCTGTATTTATAAACAATATTTAGTGTCCACGAAACAAATGCAAATGCGAAACAAATGCAAATACTTCTGAAAATAGGCTGGGGTAAAGTCAACACTACCCACTTTTCCCGCGAATGCACATTTTTGCTGATATCTTTCAATTTGATTGAATTATATATTCCATGATAAAACTATTCGGTCTATTTTATTCCGGTCCCGCGAAATTGTTTGACCATTATTCATATTATTCACATTTTATCTATTTTTTGGAATAACTTCTTAAATGATGGTCAACTGATTGATAAATCTCATTATATTGTGAGAATGGACTATTTTGTAAAACACATAGAACAAAAAGTTTCATAAATTGTATTTTCGCGGAATCTATTTTGCCCAAATCCTTATGTGTCGACTTTACCCCACTAGACTTAGTCTAATATTATTGGCATAAAAATGCGAATTAAATGGAAAAATAAAATAAAAATCAACATGACAAGATAAGTGAACCCCTCACTACATAAAACTCACAACAAAATATATCAATAATCAAAACTTTAATGGCAAGTACAAGTTTACTGCGTTATCAATTTGTAACTTTTGGAGTCAAAAAACACATTTTATTACATAAAAACTGAAGTTCCAGCACAAAATGGATTTCCTTTCTTTGGTTACAGTGGCATCTAATGTTACGTGCACAGTATCAATTTGAAGTTGATCTGACATCCCATTCGCGTTTTAAAGCAAATATTGACTTTGCCCTGATGTCGATTTAGCCCCGGTCTCCCCTATATGCGTTCTGATTCGAGTTTCGGTTCCACAAATTTTTAATAATGATTCCGGTTCAAAAAATCTAAACGGTTCCTGTATTATTTCTCACGTTTCGCATGCTTTTTCATGTTTTTCAGTGCTTTGCTCGTGCATTGTCGTGTTTTTCAGTGTTTCTTCGTGTCTTTTTAAATCCCGTGCTTTATCGTGCTTCTCGAGCGTGCCTGTAAATTTAGTCATCGGGTTCGTGCTCTTGCGTGTCACCTATCAGCGTGCCAGTGAGTGTCCGTGCCATCAAAAAACAGACACGCGCCCATCTCTATTACAAACGAAGAACCAAAGATACCCTTCTACTTTTAGTGTAGTGTATTAGAATTTTGACTTACATGAAATGATTTAAAATCATTTCAAAACAATCTGCAATGAATACCACAAACAAATTGATTCATCCCACACCTCAATATGGATTCTGTGCATACTCCACTACTTTATTTCATAAGGTAGTGGAGTATGCATTGCGATATATTTCATAAGGAATGCAAATATTATACTTTTTACTAAAATCTCGAACATTGATTTTTCTTTTCGATATCGAAACCCAGACTCGTCGATATCTTCTAACCATGTATGTCCAATTTTACACTCGATTTTGATACATCTCGTTGCATCTCGCAACGATCTCATAACGATATGGAAATGAATGGAATAATTGGAAGATTTGATTTCACCAGATCGCGTGTTCTTTAGTTCAACTCGGGCATCAAACCAATCCCATACCTTCATAGTATACTCGGCTCTGAATCGATCCACGCACTAAAGCGATAATTCATTTTCAGTCGCACGATACTTTTGTGGAACAATCTATTTTCTCTTGATTTTCTTTTAGCTGAGAATAACTAAACATCTGTTATATCGATACCTTACAGGCAAAAGTTTGTAACCAACAAAAAGTGAATTTCAAAGCCAAAAAAAACGTATCAAAATCGAGTAATTCAATATTTTATTGATTTTTTTTCCTTTAAATTAGTTTACAATAATAATAGTGTGACCCAATTTCCAAAATATCCATTACAGCAGAAATATTTGAAGAAAAATGTATTTACGATGTTTTGACTGTCCCAATTTATTTCGAAATTTTTTTCAATTGCACGAAACGAAAACGTAAAAACGGTTTGGTAGGGAAATATCACGAATAGGATCATTTTGGCACATGTTTAATAAAAATTGAGAATAGCCAGTGTCAGTAGTTTACTTTGATGGACAAATGCATTGGAAGTACATTATAAATTTTAATTTTGTTTAAATTTTATATTTTTGCATAAAAGGTGGACATTAGACTGACAATGACTTTGTATGAAAAAAAAATCATCGAGTTTGATTTTGAAGGTCACCCCCTAGAAATGCTCTATTGAATGAGAAAATCGATGTGGAGAATTTTCAGCGAAATCCGAATATGGGAAATGGACCCGCCGGGACCTCAAAGTAGGCGTTTTCGTACTTAAATCAACAATTTCAAAATTGAATTGAAATGATGTCTCTCAAACGCAATAAACTAAATATGTGGGTATGTCATTTGTTGGAAAATTTAATTAGCTTTTCAAGAAACTATAAATGAAAACAATCGGATAAAAAATACAGAAGCAGTGTTTATTTAAACAGGCATCCTTTGTTTTATATTTTCATCACTCACGTCTAGCCTGAAACACTTTAAACTCAAAAGTTCGATTCCCATCTAAAATTTATTTTGAATATGTTTTTAACCTCACTTGCGATTATTTTAAGATGAAATTTAATTATTAATAGTAAAAAAATTGCATCAAAAAATGCATTAATGCATTTTAAAAACTCTTATTTTTTTTTATTTCATCCTAAAAAAATGACAAGAGATGTCAAAAACATATTCACCGCGAAATTAAAAAATATGACTATGCAGGGACATTCTACTCATAAAGAGGTTTCCAAAACTGCAATAAAACAAATGTTGCCAAAATGTTGGTTACGATGTTCTGCCTGTAAGGTATCGATATGTTATATTTTTGGTATGCCTTAAACCTAAATTAATTTCTCTTTATTTATAACAACATTCTATAAAAACGAGTTGGGAAAGTTAGGTCACATGGGTAAGTTCGGTCATATGGGGCGGACTATTATAGTCGGTCGGGCCCGACTATGGAATACCCTACACCATTGGTGGGATATTTAATTGTATATCTTAATTTTAAAGTTTTTAATTATACTGAACCTCCCCACTCTCAGAATAATATTCACATATCAGAAATTTACTTCTTATATCCCCATTATTTTTAAAATTGATATAAAAGTATAAAAAACGAATACAAAAAAGAGAAAAAAGTAAATGGGCGGACCACTCCTATATTCAAAAATTTTGTAAGGATAATATTTCATAGATTTGATTTTAATAATTTACGGTTCAAATTTCCACTATGAAAACCCGGGAAATAATGAAAAAAAAAAAAGTGGGCGGATCACGCCCATTTTTGGACCACATATTTTAAGGTGAATTCTAACAATACCTCTTAAATTTTATAACTATACCTTGAATACTTTTCGAGTTATTAGTTCCGAAAAGTTATATAAAAAAGACTTGTATGAGAGGTGGGCGTGTCCGTTGACCGATTTGGCTCATTTTCAAACTCAGTTCCTACTTTTGGCTAAAATATATTGAGACGAAATTTCATCGCATTCTGAACAGTATTTCTCAAGTTATTCTGTATTCGGACAGCAAGACAGCAAGACGGACAGACAGACGGACATGGCTAAACGGACTCGGGTAGTGATGCTGATCAAGAATATATATACTTTTCCATACCGGACACGCCTCCTAAGGGGCGTTACAATATATGCACAAAGTTAATATACCCTGTACCTCATAGGTGTAGGGTATAATAACTCTTTATATTAACTTAAAATCTCATAAAGTATAGCAAACTTCTCATGAACCTCTTCAATTTGTAACCTTAACAAAAGCTCGCAGTAATATACCCAGTAATACATTTTATAAAATCAAAATTAACATACAAGAATTTTACATACCTGAACACAATTTATTCCTAGTGCGATTTGCTCAGCTCAGTGTTGTATAAATACGCAAAGAGTTCAGTTCGTGAATAAAATCCATAAAATACTCAGTTTAATACGTAAAATCGTTTAAGATTAAACTTTTTGAAATGGTTGTTCTTAGTAAACTCTTCAATGTGGGCATTAAGCATCGCAATTGTGCAAATGATTTGTTTCATCCAAATGCCTGTATATCAAATTCACCTTACAATTTGTACAGACAAATAATCTCCAATTCAAAATACTTTGCACCGATTGTATTTGTAAGTACAAAGTCTTTATTTGTAAATTGTGTAATACGTGTAATACGAAAGTCGGTTTGTTTTATTGCAGTTGCCACTCTTAGTTAAAATACGTAGAATAAATCGTAATTTACTAATGAATACCATACAATACTATATCGAAACAGTTTTCTGTGGCGTAGTGACGTCCATAACGATAACATCGAGCATGTGTATATTTAGGTAACGCTGACTTTTGTAATTGAAAAGTTTTATTCAATAATATATTTTTCAATTTTTTTTAGAAATCTTTTTGGTGAATTTCATCTATATTTATTTGTATACCTTCCAACTGCTCTGGGTGCTATTTCATCGATATTTGCATCCTCACCGCGTGTTAAACGTTTATATTATACCTCAATGATACAATGTGTAAGTAATACGAACATGTTTCCGAATTCAATTCCGATCGAAATAGAGATTTGAACCTCTAATATGACCGTTTATAGTCTAAATTGAAGATCACGTGTGACTTCGTTTCATCGAAAAGAGAATCTCAATCTATACCTATCAAGTATTTTCTTTCAAAAAAAAAAATGTTCTATTAGGGCCAGTTTTTCAGTTCTAGTTGAACTTTGATTGTGTTTTAAACTTCGTTTGAAATCAGAATCGATTTTTTTAGGGCTAGTTTTTCAGTGCTAGTTTAAACGAAGTTTAATATAATAATAGTTTGGCGCTACAGTCCTGTATAGAACTTCGGCCGAGCTCTCTCAACATTTTAAGCTGTGCGTGTTATATTTGTACTCAAAGTGGTGGGACCTACAGTTTATTGCCGAATCCGAACGGCGGGTGAGAGCTTTTCATAGGCAATGGTTTTACTCTCGTAGGTTTGCTGACGAGAGGTAGCGCGGTATAGAAAAATGTTTCTATGAAAAGATGTTGTTAGCCCCAGTCCAGGCTTGAACCGGGGACCTTTCGGCTCGCAGTCCGACGCACTAACCACTGAGCTACCGCGGCTACCGAAGTTTAAACTTTGCTTAATTAATCTTCTCTTTTAATTAAACGACGTTTAATATTGTTCGCAGTTTTTCAGTGATAGTTTAAAATGTACATAGATCAAGTCAATAAATATGGCACCGCTGGCTAATGATAATAAAATCTTTCTAATTTTATTTGTATGTCATTCAAAAATTAAATAAACAAAGAAATAAAATAAATGTTTCAGAATTTTTTTATGATTATAATATGAAATATTAGCAAAAGAATGAGCAACAATAGTGAACGTGAGGAAAAAAGTGCAAAAATCTAAAAATAAAGAACAAATTGCGATCGGACGGAGGAACTGAAAATAGCAAAAGTGATAAGAGATAATTTCCTCTATTTCCTCTTGAATGTTTATGAAGTGCAAAAATCTCAAAATAAAGGCCAAATTGTGATCCGATGTTGCAACAAAATATAGCAAAAGTGTTCTGAGATAATTTTCTCTATATTCTCTTGAATGTTTAAACGCAGTTTAACCCTTCAACATCCAACGTTTAAACTATGTTTAAACGACAAATGCAGTTGACTGAAAAATTCGATTCTGTCTTTAAACAAAGTTTAAACTACAAACGAAGTTCAACTAGAACAGAAAAACTTGCCCTTAGTGAACTTCAACGGTCGTTTAAACTTAGTTTAAACGACCGATGCTGATGGTTTAAACTTTCAAAGTTTTTGGAATGAATATTTCTTACAACACTTTTCACTATTTTTTGTCTCTGCGTTGTTTCACAAATTCTTATTAATTTTTGTAATTTTGCACACTATATATAAAAAAAAACTCTCAGATACACTTTAGTTGCTTGATCTGTTGCTAATATTTAAATCTTCATTTATTTTATTTTTCTGAAACATTTTTTGTATTTATTTAATTTTGAATGACATTTATCAAATGTCAAAATCAAGAGAATTATATGTCATTAGCCTGTGTTGCCATATGTTTTGTCTTGGTCTGTGTTCATTTTAAACTATCACTGAAAAACTGCTAACAAAATTAAACGACGTTTAATTTCAAGAGAAGATTAATTAAACAGAGTTTAAACTACGTTTAAACTAGAACTGAAAAACTGGTCCAAAGAATCATGTACCTATAAAGTTAGCTTTTAAATCTGACACTATCAGAAATAATATATTTGGAATAAAAATCAAAGATATTTTAATTATTTTTTACTTTCAATTTTCAATCGAATACAAATTTAGAGCAATACTTGAATATTCCAATTCTAGAACAGCAAAAATGAATGCTCTCGAAGAAATTTCAATTGAAATGGACATATATTTGATCCGACTATTTAAGATATTTATATCTAGTTTTTAATTGTCCTATTACTTGCAGTCTATTGAATCTTTGCTGATCAGACGCAAAAATATTCTCACTCGATTCTGGTTCGATTCGGTATCGGTGCAAACTCTGGTCTTTATGTGTTGTAGCTCCGTGATAATGCAGGCGAAACGAACACACACTGCTAATGGGTTTTGGTTTCTTTATCCAAATAAAAATATCACAAATACAAATAAGACTGATGAAGAAGATTCTAAAGACTTCATAGATACTACTGATAGCGAAATATCCACGCCTCAAAAGACATATTGTAATCATCATGCCAAAGACGGTTGCGTTCCGTACCTTATTGATGGAGTTCGTAACTACGTGATAGCTGGACTTTCTTTGGATCTCATCAGAATGTTAATCAGTAAGGTACCCGGCGGTACGAAAGGGTTTATCGATACCGCATTGGCAAAAATTCGGAATTATCGAATAAGTTCAGCGACATTTTTAGGCACTTACATTGGAATATATCGGGTATGTTTTGAAGATTTCAATTTGTATTTCAAATATCATCATTATATAAATAAAAATCATTCTTTTTTCAAATTTATTTATTGTATTACAATGAAAACTTATTTAAAATTTGAAATACGAAAAAAAATGTTAATCTCATTAATTGATCCGGAATTATCAGATATATACTATAACTACGATATAATATAACATGATTTATTATTCCTGTAGTTCGCACATTGTTTTCTGAATAGTCGCTCAAAACTAAACGAAGAATTAAATCATAGCTTGGCCGCCTTTCTTGGAGGTTTCTCTTATGTCCTGGCTCCCAAGTTAACCATACATTGCTATGCTATGGTTATGGCCATGGAGATACTTTGGAAGAAGTTTGAATTGCAACCAACCGAAAAGAAAGCCATCATATTTATCAAGCGTATGCCGATCGTAAAAATGTTGTATGTCATGTCAATGGCATTTCTGGTGCATACCTATGTATTTCGAAGACACTATGTGAGTAATTTGGGTGCCATGATCATTAATGGTATAACTGATTATACGTAAGTAGTCTCTACAGTATACACTGAAAACTTTTTACCAATAATAACTTTAATTTATTTTAGCGGAAGACGGATCAGTGAAAAATTGGCACTTATTGAAAAATCTCTCAGTGCTTAATCGTGTTTAGCCAAATAGAAATGACTTGTTTGATTGGGTTATCAAATCTGTGTTCTCAAGGCATAACAGCATAACTCATTTTTTCCTCATGGAAAGAAAAGTTTTTTAAAAGCGTCTAGTTCTGTCGTTATTCCATGTATTAAGTGGTGTCAATAGGAAATGTGTCCATTAGGCTTTGGTCTCAGACCTTCTGAACAAAAAAATATTTTGATACAAAAGTTAGAGACAATATTTAAGTAAATACAAAGTACATGTAATAACAGCATAAGTCGAGTTATGTTGATATGTCTTGAGAACACAGAAATATTATAATTAATAGTTGTTAAAATTATGTAAAACTATGGCAATTTTTAAAATAAATAAATAATTAAAGTTATAAATTACCTAAACATTAGCATTACATTTGATTTTTATTTTTTATGAGTAGCATTTTATTTTTTACATTATTCAGCATTTAATCCAATCATAAAAATTACTCATTATTATTAAAATGTTTTTGTTTTGAATAAAATGAAATCTGAATAAATAGTTTATCATATAGTTGACGATTTGTGGTAATTTTTAACTGTTGCACGCTGCAAAAAAAAGGGCTCTCCCAAACATAATTTTGCATGCATTAACATGTATGTTTGGAATTTTATGTAAACATAATATATAATTGACTGATAAATAATTTTTAAACAGGGTTGTATTGAGACTTAAACAGTGTTGTAATGCGTTCCGACTTACACACCAAGAAAAAATTCCCTCAAATCCCATTAAAATTGGTCAATAGGACAATTATTGATTTAATAGTATATAATAAATAAATCTTTTCATATAAACTCAATGGCAATGTTATGGTATTTTCTAGTATTTAATGGTATATTGTGATTAACATAATAATTTATCCTATTGACTATTTTTAATAGTAAAAAAACTATTATTTATATAGTATTTTTTTCTGGGTGCATTATAATATCCCGAAAACATTTTTATGTTGCCCCTTAAAATGGAGTATGTTCTAATGGAAACATAATAATAACTACATCCAAATAAAATAAATATTTGAACCAAAACATAAATATGTTCAAAATAAAACATGATTTTGAACGACCTAAATATAAAAATGTTTCCAGTGAAACATATCAGTTGTTTCAGTTCAAAAAGTAGTATGTTTGCATAGAAACATTAAAATATTTTTGGAAAGAAATTCTGAAAATAAAATAAAAATAAAATGTTGTTTTTTTTATTAATTTTTATTAAAAATCTATAAACATGCACAGTGGGAATTTATAATAAGTTAATTCATATACAAATTTTTAAATGCATAAATAAGTAATTCGTTTAAAACTGCAAGTACAAGTGACAGCATCAATGAATGCACAATTGCACCAGCAGACCAGATGATCCAGGCTCGCTTTATATTTGGTACAGTTACAGTTGATCTCCGTACAGCACATAGCGTAGTAAGGAATTCACGGAGGCTTTTGTAAAAAAACATTCCAAATTCTGTTTGAAAATCGAAACAGATTTTTATTTATGGTTTTTTCACATTAGTTTCAGAAATTTCTAGATTTCTAGAGCTACCGCGGCTAGAAATTATATACTGCAATATATTATACTCTGTTACTATTTGTACTTTTTGTAACACAATTTGTATATTTATTTAATTTACAAATAACAAAATTATTACCGACGCGAACATGTTTTCTCAACGAACAACAAAAGACACGTACGCAGAAAATACCGATCACCGAGTGTCAACTTTGTATACAAGAAGAGAGCTGCAAGAATACCTTTATTTACATTTGAATTCATTTTTTGTTTGTTTTCAAACATCAGTATGTTTAAAATGACCCTATACTTCAAACGACGACAAAAGAGACGTAGGTAGCAAATTCTGCTCAACGAGTGCCAACTTCGTACACAAGAAGAAGGTTGCAAGAATACATTTAGTTAAATCCAATTTTTTTTGTGTGTTTTTAAACATCAATATGTTCAAACGATGGCGTAGATAGAAAATGCTGCACAACGTTGCCAAATTGTCAGTCGATAAATTATAATTATAGCGAACATACGTTGTATGTATTTAGATTTGATTAGCATTTTCCTTGTTTCGAAACATAGTTTTAACCAAGTAAATTGCCAAGAAATAGTTTATTCAAATGAAATTAAAATTTTATGTTGGTATTGTAAAATATTTATGGTAAATTTGACAGATTCTGCTGGACAATATAATAATGTTTACACGTGAACAATAATAAATTCAATTTCGATTATAATTTAATTACACATCATACCTAATACATGTATGGTAATTTCGTATTACTTTTTAATTACATTCAAACATATTCAAACATATCTTTTCTATACGTGTGTACGAAAGTTAATTCCCATGGGAATTTTCAACTCGACTTTGTAATTTTTTACCACATTTTGTTATGTAACTACAATTTACGAACACACACAAAATATAAAGATTTAAACCATAGTTAAGTGAGAAAAAAGGTATCTCCGAAGACGTTGTAAATTTTAAAATGTTTTCCTGTGATTTTTCTAAGTGGTTTTTAATTTACATGGGATTTTTTGTGGTAAATTTTAATTCGTTGGAGAATGTTTGTGCTATTTATATATTTATGAGGTATTTTCAGTCATATGACTGGACATGGTATTTTTATGTTATTTTAATGACTGTGGTAATTTAGAGTTAATTTTGAACTGAGGGAAAAATTACCATGTGGGAATTTTTAATAAGTCGTATGGGACAAATGTATTTTTTTTGAATTTTGCTTGGCAACTATGTAACGAACACATACCCAAGCAACAATTCTTACCAGTTTCCTACCAGTATCTAGCCAGTATAACTATTCACTTGTTGATGTTGTTGAGTAATTGATATCCTTGACTTTGACCATAAACCCATATACAAATCAGAAATGGAAATCGTAACCGAAACCGTCTATCAAAAATTTTAAGTCTTTGGCTGAATTTTACGTTATAGGGCCAGTCGAAATTTTTAAAAATGCAATTTCCACGCCCTTTCGAATAGGAAGAGAGTTCTAAAAATCGAAAATACTTCTGCCGCTCGGCCCCATGGAACCGACAAAGAAAATCGAAAAACGACAGAGGTCACAACTAGTTTTTGCATTATATCAAAGTGGGCGGTGCAACAAAAAAAATGTCATGTCTTTCGTAAAGTACTTAAAATAAAAGGTGAACTCGAGGTCACGTAGCACTGTGCAACGTCCCCATACAAGCAGCGGCCAAAAAATAGAAATAATGATCGTAGAAGTTTGAAATTTTGCACATTGCCTTTTTTTAATAAAAGAAATTTATGATCAAAAAATTGAAAGAATCGGTCGTTGCTCATGCTCACCTCCCATATTAACCTAAAATTTAAACGATTATTTCTCGGACATTTAAAGAGATATAGTAACCAAAATCAATATTCGGATGTTTTATTACATTATATGTTAGAGACACGCCCACCTCACATAGTAACGTTCTGTTACATTTATCATTTGTTAGGCATTTAATGAGAATAACAATGAAAATAAATACTTTTTATATTGATTTTAATACAAACATATTACATATTTATGTAAAATACTATATAATACCTTAAGGGGCGAATTTCAAAAAATAACCCTTTTTAATGCACGTACACGTGACCAAATATCGTCACTATCATGCCAAAGGGGCGAATGTGCAATTTTTGACATTTGCGTTTTTTTACATTTTTGAATGTAGTTTTTCCTCAAGTATACTGTGCTAAAATCGCGTGTCGTTTTGTTGGATATATCTAGCCACAAAAGTCAAAACCAAAAGGGCGAATTTAAAAAATTAAAAATCTTGTCATGCCAAAAGGGCGAATTTTTCCTTTTTCGCCATAACTATTTATTGGTACGAGATAAAATAGTTGTGTGAAGGCATTTATTGTTTGTTTTTAAAGCACCTATCGATCTGCATCATTAATTAAAAATATTTTGTCAAACATTAATTTGCCATTTGTTATTTGCAGGAAAAAAAGTTTGGCAAAATATTTTTAAATAATGATGCAGTTCGATAGGTGCTTTAAAAACAAACTATAAATGCCTTCACACTACTATTTTATCTCATACCAATAAATAGTTATGGCGAAAAAGGGAAGATTCGCCCTTTTGGCATGACAAGATTTTCAATTTTTCGAATTTTTGTTATTTGCAAGAAAATATTTTTAAGTAATGATGCAGATCGATAGGTGCTTTAAAAACAAACAATAAATGCCTTCACACTACTATTTTAACTCGTACCAATAAATAGTTATGGCGAAAAAGGAAAGATTCGCCCTTTTGGCATGACAAAATTTTCAATTTTTCCAATTTCTTCGTTTTTTTGCTATAACTTTTTTTTCGTGCGAGATGAAATAGTAGTTTAAAGGTAGTTTAAAGTTTTGTTATTTTTTATGCTATAACTTTTTATTAGCTGAAAATCAAATAGTGATGTAAAGAAATTAGTTGTCTGTTTTTAAAGCACCTATCGATTGGCATCATAATTTAAATTTGCCAAAAAAATGTTCCTTCAAATAACAAATGGCAAATTAATGTTTGGCAAAATATTTTTAAATAATGATGCCAATAGATAGGTGCTTTAAAAAAAAACAATTAATTTCTTTACATCACTATTTGATTTTCAGCTAATAAAAAGTTATAGCATAAAAAATAACAAAAAAAATTGAAAAAAAAATAAATTTTTCTAATTTTTAAAGCACTTCAAACTTTAAAATTTGATTTCCCAACATTTTTAAAAATGCACATTCGCCCCTTTGGCATGACAGTGACGATATCATGTTCCTACACCTAGAAAAAAATACTATATAAATAATAGTTCTTTACTATTAAAAATTATTATTTTAATCGGAAAATACATTAAAATAACATTACCATTTAGTTTATATGAAAAGATTTATTTTTTGTATACTATTAAATCAATAATTGTCCCATTGACCAATTTTAATGGTATTTGAGCGAATTTTTTTCTGGGTGTAGGTGAAATTAAGTTTTTTTCTATTTTCCGGATTTTCATTTGAGGTTTTCCGTTTTTTTTCTAAAGCACGCCAGAGACGAAGATAACAAAAAAGAATCGTCCAAATCATTCAAGCCGTTCTCGAGTTTTTGCGAAACTAACGCACGGCAATTGATTTTTATATTTATAGATCTCACGTACTTTCACTGGAGGGTATCTGGAAAAAATGTTTTTTTTTTAAGTTTAGGCAAATTAAGGCAGTAAGACTTTTTGGCATATTATTGTACATAGTTTTATAAATATTTTAGGAAATTATTGAAGATATGTTTTTGATGTATTTTTTTAAAATACCACCGTACTTTTAATTGTTGAAAAGCTTCGTTAGATAGAAGAAATTCTATATTTTAATTTATATATATTTCCAATTAAGAAATAATAAGGACACTCATCGAAACTTCAAGTATTAAATATTAAAATTGGTGAATTACCTTTTTTACGCAATACAATTTAATGTTTGACTTTGGAGTAACTTTGGAGTAAAATTGTTCTCACTTCTAAGTTTTTAAGTATTGTTTAACGAACCTCATCATCAGATTTTGTACTTAAAATATTTAATTTTTTTGATTTTTGGCCGCACCCGTTGCGGGGTTCGTACCCCCTAAAAATCAAAAACATAATAAACTTAATATGCGAGAGGAAAAATATTTCCATATCAACCATTTATTAAAATAAAGATTTCGTTATTTATTTCTACTACAGCCGCGTCCAAACCAATTTATAAATTTAAATTAGGGGTGTCGTATTTTGTATATCAAATTTTCAAAAATTTCAATTCAGTCGCTTAGAAGCATTTATTGAAGACGGATGTGTAATACTTTTTTTTAACCCTTTAAATCTGCCGAATTAAATATACACCAGGAGATTACGCAATGCATATTTTCCCCATCATGTTTTCCCATAAAAGCATCTGATGATGATGCTAAGAATTAGGTCCGATTTTGCACATAGCACCACTACATTATTTGAGTATAAAATTGTATATCTCTGCGTGCATTTACCTCTTTTTTAATCAAATATTTCATAAACAAATTTAAAATATAATTTCTAATGAATTCAGTAAGATAATTATCTTTAACTTTAAAGTTAAAAATATATTTTCGAAAATTTGACAGCAAAAATCGTAATGTTGTATATTAAAAACGAGTTGGGAAAGTTAGGTCACATGGGTAAGTTCGGTCACATGGGGCGGATTTTTATAGTCGGTCGGGCCCGACTATGGAATACCCTACACCTTTGGTGGGGATATTAATGTGGGATATTTAATTGCATACCTTAATTTTAAAGTTTTTAATTATGCTGAACCTCCCCACCCTCAGAATATTATTCATATATCAGAAATTTACGTCTTATATCCCCATAAATTAAAAAATGTATATAAAAGTATAAAAAAACTAAAAAAAAAATTTGAAAAATATAATTGGGCTGACCATGCCTATATTTAAAATTTTAAAAGGCTAATATTTCATAGATTTGATTTTAATAATTTACGGATCAAATTTCCACTATGAAAACCCGGGAAATAATGAAAAAAAAAAGTGGGCGTATCACGCCCATTTTTAGACCACATATTCTTAAGTGAATTCTAATAATACGTTTTAAATTTTATAACTATACCTTGAATACTATTCGAGTTATTAGTTCCGAAAGAGTTATATAAAAGTGACTTGTATGGGAGGTGGGCGTGTTCGTTGACCGATTTGGCTCATTTTCAAACTCTGTTCCTAATTTTGGCTAAAATATATTGAGACGAAATTTCATCGCATTCTGATCAGTATTTCTCAAGTTATTCTGTATTCAGACAGCAAGATAGCAAGACGGACAGTCAGACGGACATGTCTAAACGGACTCGAGTAGTGATGCTGATCAAGAATATATATACTTTTCCATACCGGACACGCCTCCTAAGGGGCGTTACAATATATGCACAAAGTTAATATACCCTGTACCTCATAGGTGTAGGGTATAAAGATTAGAGAGATAATAGAATTGCATGATACAAATATTTACAGCTATGATCACCCAGATACTAGGCAATTTTGAATATTTTGTTTTGATTAAAATTCAAATTTTCAGAGATTAAAATTTGTATTTAAAAAAAATGAAAATTATTTTTAAGATTTTGTTTTGATTCTGAAAATGTATGAGAATATTTTTAAGTGATTTCAACGCATACCTTGATAATTATTTTTCATTTTTGTAGAATTTTATATGATATATTTTTTTTTAATTATTGATTTTGTTTCTCTTTTCTATTTAAAACTAAACTTCAAACAACTTACCTGTACGCAATAATAATAATAGCATAAAAACAATTTGTTGAAATAGCTAACTGTAATTTACTGTTTCAGCAAAATCCAGCGCTTTCCACTTTTCAGCAAACTTTTTTGCTATTTTAGCAACATTTTTTGCTACTATTGCAGACTTTTTATTTTGTGTGTAGTAAAGTAAACATTGGAAAAATGAGAGTGAGATCTACCTGTAAATATTTGTATCATGGATAATTCCGATAAATTACTCTCTCGACACACATTTTTAACAAATTTATTTTTTGATTTTTTGCAAAAACTAATATCTGGACAAAGATTTTTTTTACCAAATATCCTGTTCATATTTTACTTTGTGATAAAGTTTGCATCTGCAGCATATCAAAATTATGCGATAAGTTGCGATATGAAGTACCAAAATATTTTACTAAAAATTAATAATAAATAAATAAATAAATAATAAATTTAATTTCTATTTTATTTAAATTTTTAAAAAATATAGAATATAACACTAATTTTTATTGGTAACCCTGCACATTATCTTAATTAGCTAAAACAAAAATAAAAACTTTTTATTTTTTCAAACATACTTTAAATGTAAAACTTAGTTTACCGTGCCAAAGGTTAAAAACGACTCAACTAATTGAATCAAAACAACGCTTCTTTTTTGTTAGTATTCATTTGGGATCGGTACTATGAACAACACATCGCCTTAAGGTTTTCAAAACGCAATGACAGAACTTAGTAAATTTTACGAGGAACCACTTTGTTGGTCGCACTGTTCACAGCTGTTGGTACATCCTGGAAAAACTTGCAGCCAGTTTTTTGTGCATGTTTTGTATCGCAATTTGATATCATCCGGAAAATACTTTCTACCATTACTAATCGTATGGCTTTGTATACAACATTAATAAAAAGATTTAGTTTAATTTATGCACTCATTTATAGAGCCCATGTTTACTGAAATTCAGACAATTAAATCGTGAAGTTTTGCTAAAAACATTGAAGTTTTACGTACAGGCTACAGGTTGTGCAACGATGGTGTCTACAGTAATGTTTCTGAATTTTTGCATTTTACGGTAAATTTAAGAAATATTTAAAAATATATTTAAAATAATAATAATAGTATTTTTTTTGTAAATAGCAACCTTTTGGGAAGGTTCTATAAATATAGCGTTCTACCGATACCGTCATTGAGTTACCTCCTAACAAGTTGTATTTTCCCACAACGTGTGATTAATCTATTTCTCCTGACCACCTCACAGTCTGTAAGTATTTGCAAATAAAACCAAAAGTATTATTTACATTTATATATTTCACATTGTTTCAGTCGATTGAACTAATTATACGACGTCGTTCGAATATATTGACGCGCTTGATTAGTGATTCAAAACTTGTTAAAATTTTTATATTCATGCTAAACAGTTTAATTATTATGCACTTTAAGCGTGCTAAAGTTTACAATGGATTCTGGTTTATACAACCCAATAAATCGGCTACCAAAAATGACATAAGTAGTAAGGATGTGAAATTATCGGGGAATTCCCGGTCACAGGCCGGTCAAACGTTTTGGCGCTATGTACTCGATGGAATTAAACCATATATGCTACTGGGTATACCCTTGGATTTATTAGGCATTATAATGCACGCACCTGATCAAAAGGAAAGGACAACTGGATTTTGGAAACTTTTAGCACAAAAATTGAAAAACATTCAGCTGCGGAAATTTCAAATGACTGGTTTTCTTACCATGTACGTTGGGCTGTATAGAGTAAGTTTAACATTTTAAAACAGTAACTCTAATTAACAGGAATTTTTCATATGGACATTCAATATATCGTGCCTATATAATTCGAGGGTGCTGATTTTCTCTGTTTTTAAGTAAATTACATTCGATATATAAATAGTTTTTAGAATATGCAACAGATCGGTTATATAAAAAAGAAATAATGAAAATATCAGTTCCCGATCATAACCATCATCCAGAGTGGACATTTAATTGAGGATGAAATCATTGTCTGCTCGGGCTTCGTTGACTTCAAATAATGCAATGATCAGTGGTCTGATATAAAACGTGACTCTATTTTAAGTTTCTCTCCGGTTCAGAGTGCCTGATCAGGCACTCTTATCCTAAGCTTATTTCATTAGAGGCATATTTAAATTATTCCCAAACGGAGTTTTCGGAGTCCTTTCGAACAATAATTAATTTTATTAACACACAAAGTTGTCTCAGTGATAATTTATAATTTCTTTAATGTCAACAAGTAAGTGTTGTAATACTTTTTTTATTAATGGACCTTATTCTCCTTACGTAAATTTGAAGTTAGGCTTAACATAGTCGACCATGATTGGGATTATTTCATGTGGGGTTTAGTAGGGTTGCCTTATCGCATTCTGATCAGTGTCGAACGTGGAAAAAGGATTGCATTAACCATTTTTCACTAGATTACTCATTTTCTTATAATGATAGTTTTGTACACGGAGGAAAAAGTTCTAAAATCCAGAAGGAATCAAGAAGTATACGGAGTGATATACAGCTAAACCGAAAAATCCTTAATTTCAAGAAAAGGATTTACTTAGATGTCAAAAAAGTTACTTAGTAGAATTATTCTTGGATTCAGTTATTAATTTCTTCGGTATCAAAATAGTAACTAAATAGAATTATTCTTGAATTCAGTTATTAATTTCTTAGGTATAAAAAAAATGTTGTTGTTGTTTTCGTCTCAAAATTTAATGAACACGTGTTCGTATTGTTGTAGTTTTTTCGATCTTGCTTTGTCGCTTTATTTTGCGTTGTCCGTCTGTCTTCGCCATCTGTTTGTTCGTGTGTCTGTCGATATGTTGAAAGTAACTAAAAGCAATTATTTTGAAGCTAACATAAAAAAATATATTTTAGTTAATTTTTTGTTTATTTAGAATTTTATTACCTTATGCCGTTTGTATATTAAATGACTTCTTTGAATACTTAATGTAATTGAATTGTTTATTTTATTTGTGTTATTATTATTTAATTTAATCTATGTCTATGTCTATTATTTTGAAACCGTTTTACTTACCTTATACACTTTCTCCTTTTTTGTTGCCTCTACTGTTGGTTATGTATAAACCTTCCGCACGTTACCCATAAGCGCTGTATAGGGTATTTAGATAACAATGGAATGAAATCAACTTGGTATTTATGCAAAATTCAATCCCAATTTATATAAACGAACTGAAACCATAACAATAGCCGTAGGAAAATTCGTTTTTTCTATTTTTATATCTTTAACATTCATATATACACAGACGCTTGCTTGTCTGGCTGTGTTTTGTTGTTCTTTTCGTGAAAACACACACATGCAAACATTGTATATCATGCCGTTAAGAAAAAAACATCTGCAATCCAGACAAATTGTAATTATATACTTTTTTGATACCTAAGTGCATAATGTCTGAATATCTAGAAAATTTGTCTTAGTTACTTTCAACAGACAGACAGGCAGACTAACAAACAGATGGTGAGCTCGCAACAGAAAGCATACGAGCGAATATTGCAGACAAAGAAAAACCGATGTTTTTTAATAAGAGGTTTTTCAATAAGAGCGCTACAAAAGTTTTTTTCAAGTGGTTTTCAACAGGGACGCTATAAAAGTAGAGCGACAGGGACAGCAAACGACGTCATATTTCTTGCCGCTCTTTTGACATTTATCTTCAGTAAGGTTTGCCATTTCATGATGGAATACGAGCCAACAACGAGTCGAAATTATTAATATTTATTACCGAAATTCCAATTCGTATATCTTTCCATCATGAAATGGCAAACCTTACTGAAGAGAAATGTCAAAAGAGCGGCAAGAAATATGGCGTCGTTTGCTGTCCCTGTCGCTCTACTTTTGTAGCGTCCCTGTTAAAAAACCCTTTATATGAACACGTTTTCTTTTTGCGAAGAATACAACAACAATTTTAAGTGTTCTTTTTGGTTTTTAATAATCAATATATTAACTTCTTAAAATAAAGTAGAATAACGTTTGTTTACTTTTTTGACAACTAAGTAATTTGCTTTCTTAATATTCGGATGAAAAATTCTTGAATTATAGTGTATTTTATTGATATTAGTCAAATTCTACTATTTTTTCTTTCTAACCTAATTTTAGAATTTTGTTTTCCTCCGTGTCGGGTTATGACAAGGTAAATATAAATATTCACGATTTCCAATAAGATGTCAGATCAGGTTACCATAAAAAGGTTTTAGATTAGGTTTCTTCGTAGGTTGGTTTTAGATTAGGTTGATTCAGTTGTCTTACGTAGATTTGAGGGTAGACTTTCCTGGCGTGCCTGATCAGGATTATGTCTGGTGGCCTTAGTCTCTATTTATCGTAGTCTGATCAGGGAACGCATTTAAAATAAGGAAAACCCTAATTCATTAGTTCATTCGGGAGCACAGAAAAAAATATTGTACGTATATATAACAATTGATATTAATAGCAAACAAAATCGTATTCCAATTAAAAATATGAATGTATTTACACTAATTAATTAATTGTATTTACACATTTTTAATTAAAATATTAATAGGAATTAATTTAATATAATTTCTATACAACTAAATCATTAATAGTATAGTAATTTATTTTTGAGGTCAAGAATTTTAACAAACAGCTTATGATGCTCATTTTGTTGCATATTGAATCATTAAAAAGCGAATATCAAATTTTATGTTTGACTCAATTAATTGGCCACCTGTAGAAGTTGTGAAAACTGACTTCGGTAAAACATTCGTTAGGTTGAAAGAATTTTACAAAGCATATCAAACAGTATAAATACTTATTTAATATGTTATCTATTCGACAAATATTTTATTTAATTTAACAAAATATTTAATTGATCCAATTTCTATCGAATGAAATTTTTAATTGATGTTACTAATTAATTAATTAATGATTTAAAAATACCCAATAAAAAATATAATCAATATGACAAAAAAATTAATTAATGTTTCTCCAATTAACATATTCTCATTATTACGAATATGGGATTCAATGCTACTAAAAGTTACATAGGCTGAGTTTCAATTAAAAATTAATTGGATTGATTAACATTTTAGTTATATTTACACACTTTTTTTTCTGTGTGAAATTCTGTAATTTTCTATTCTATTCATAAATTATAAAGTAGACTAAAATTTCGATAGGTTTTTTTTTTTTGTTAGTTACCTTTAAAAAAAAACTATATTTCCATTGAAAATCATGGATAATTTTGTTAATTGATTTAACGAAAATTGTAACTGAAAATGTAAAGTGGACTAAACCAAAAACTCTTTATTATTTTTATCACACAGCTCACATATTGCATGTTGCCAACATATCTGCCAACTCTCGATGAAAAATTGTGCAATATGATTGCTGGATTTATTGGCGGCATCTCCTATATTTGCCTCAACAAAATAACGATTTACTCATTATCACAAGTGATTGCCATCAATATACTCTGGAATTATATGCGTTCACATTTAAATAGTGAGAAGTACCCTTTTGCCCGAGTACTAAAACGTTTGAAGTTTTCAAATATTATCATTGGGATCAATCTTGGTCTGGTGGCATATGCCTTCTTCTTTTCCCATAATTTGGTCAATAGTGTTGGACGTGGCTTCATAAATGCTATAACGGACACCAAGTAAGTACCTACATTGTACTCAGTTATAAATTGTTTGATATGATTTATTTTTGGTTTCAGAGCTATGGAGGTTTTCACTTTTCTAAGACATCATAGTGTGGACGAGATGATGGCATATGCAAAGGCACAACCAATTTTGAACTGTATATGAAGTATCTTTATAGAGTTCAAACTTAAGATGGACGTTAAAAAAATACAAATTTAATTTTTCACACAAAATTCAATTTTTCACTAAAAATTCAATTTTTCACAAAAAATTTAAATTTTCACTAAAAATTTCAATTTATAACAAATAATTCAATTTTAAACAAATTCACTTTATCACACATTTTTTACTAAAATTAAATTTTTCAATAAAAATTAAATTTTTCACTAAAAATTTAATTTTGCACCAAAAATTTAATTTTTCTCATTAAATTTTAATTTTTCACTAAAAATTAAGTTTTTAACAATGAATTAACTATTTCACTAAAAATTCAATTTTTCACTAAAAAAAAATCAATTTTATACTAAAAAAAAAAACATTTTTCACTAAAAATTCTATTTGCCACTAAAATTTAAAATTTACACTAAAAATTAAAGTTTTCAATAAATATTAAAATTTTCACTGAAAATTCAAATTTTTACTAAAAGTTCAATTTTACACTAAAAATTGAATTTTTATTTAAAATTCAAATTTTCACTAAAAATTAAATTTGTCTATAAAAATTCCATTTATAAAAAAAATTGAATTCTTGGCTAAAAATTCGATTTTTAATTAAAATTCAATTTTACACTAAAAATTTTTAATAAAATTAAAATTTTTAATAAAATTAAAATTTTCACTAAAATTCAAATTTTCATTAAAAATTAAAATTTTCACTAAAAATTCGATTTTTCACTGAAACTTCAATTTTTCACTCATTTTTTATTACTAAAAATTTAATTTTCACTAAATATACAATTATCACTTAAAGTTCAATTTTTCACTAAAAAATCTATTTTCACCATAAAGTCAATTTTTTACTAAAAAATATCAATTTATCACTAAAACAAAATTAGTTTTCACTAAAAAAAATCAATTTTTCACTAAAAATTCAATTTTTCGCTAAAAATTCAAATATCTAATAAAAATTAAATTTAAAAGTTCAATTTTGCATCAAAAATTAAAATTTTCACAATAAATTCAATTTTTTCAATCTAACTTATATCAATTACAGTTTAAATATTATAAGACAACTTTTCATATAAATTTATCTATAGTATTTAATTTATTTAAAATATAAAAATTAAAGGTTTGATTTTAATTTATTAGAAATGAATGTATTTTATAGTAGCAAAGACATCAACTAAATTCTATTCTATTCTATTACAATTCTATTCTTGTATCTAGCAAATACACAAACCAAGTGAACCATTCCATAGATTCCAGCTGCATTTTTTCGGAGGCCACTTCGAATTTTCGGAGGCACATCGAATTTCAATCTGTCAAAATTCGAGAAATCTTGTGAAATATAGAATATAAGGTATTCTTATGAATAATAAAAAAGAAAAAGTATAAAAAATGATAAAGGATTTAAAATATAAAATTTTTAATCTTCTAGTTTTAAAAATATGCCTCATATCATTTAAATTTAGTTGCCACAAATTTCGATCCATTAAAGTGTCGGTTTACCTATTTGTAACTTGAACTAATTTTAAATGGGAATGGATTAAAAATTAAAATAATATAGATCGTACCCAGGGATTAACGTTAATGTTTGTCGTGTAATAAAAATAGACATCATGTCAAAAATAAAACATAAATTTCAATTCAACTAATATGTATACAATATATAAGTAATAAAATGAAATACGAAAATTCGATGTGGCCTCCGAACATTCGATATTCCGAAAAAACCACCGAAAAAATGGAAAGGAATGATCAATGACATCCCTTTCTAATTAAAGCATGTGCAACTTTTAAAAATTATCTTGTTGTCTCTTTTACATCTACTCCTTTTTATGCTACTTAATAGGGCATTGCCAGACCAAAGAATGAATTGAAATACAAATAAAATGTATATCTATATATATATTTATTGGGTGAGTTGAGTTTTAATAGAGTACCATATTAATTAAAATATTATAATGAAATGAAGACATACAAAATTTAAAAAAATTGGTGAAAAACAATAAATTAATATAACTATAAATAGTAAAAAAAGATATTACGAGAAGAACTATTTAACACCAGAGAAGAACTATGGTTGGGGCAGGCTAAAAGGAGTCAATCATAGAAATACATTGTGTCCTATGAACTGAGAAGATTTAAAGAATACATTAGCAAATATTTAAATATCCAATATCTTTGAGCAGTCGCGGTCGGTGACCTGGTCAGGAGGTGGGTATGATCCAACACAATAAACAATAAATGTAATGTAAACGACGTTTGTTTGAATAAATATATAATTTAAATCAACCCGCAAGAGGAAGCCAGGAGCACGACAAGAAAACCTTTGGTGGTGGTGGATTCCGTGGTGGATGCTCTGCCTTCTAATACACTTCAAAACAACTTTATTTCCAACTATGTTTGGTTGCATATAGCATATACGCCGGAGGACGTTCAAAAGAAATTATGCGAAAGGAGTAGTAAATGCTACTCCGTAATGAAATAGAGTAGATCTACTCCGATCGGATTAGAATGAGAACACTGTTTCTCTTTATGTCAAAATCAGCTGGACGCCAAATGTTTGACGTTTGATTTCACGGAATTTTGTTTATTGAAAAAATGGTCACTCGTTCGTTCGGTTGTGGATTTTAGTTGCGCAGTACGGAGTAATTAAATTTCACAAAGAAAAGTGTTGAATAATAATTGCAAACATAGGAAAAAAAAACTCAAGGATTAGTCGCTGCAAACATACAACATGGAAGTGTTCCAAACGGACAACTATTACATATTTCTGAAGCGCGAGAAGAGTCTCTGGTGGAATCGAACTACGTCGGAATTCACTTTAAAAGCAGGTAGACGCCAAATAATAACAACACGAACAAAGTAATTGTTATGAACTACTTAATATAAAAACAAAAGAGTGAAAAATCAAATCTGTTAATTAGCTAATTATTTTATGGCGCAACGACAGCCGACAACTTTACATGAATCATGAATCACACAGAACCCCAGACAGGCGACTTTTTTTTTGTTTGTTTAATTTATACGAATCAATAAAATTTGCATGGTTGGATGATACTTTATATTTATTTATTTTATAATAATTTAAGGGGTGTTGTCTATGGAATATGCTATAAAAAGTGCTCTTATCACTGAATTTCAACGAGATTTCTATTATTTTTTACATTCATTGCCATCTTATCAAAAACATGGTTTTTTATTTGGTTCTTTCTATTGAATGCAATACCATTTTTTTTTACATTTCCGCATATTTTATTGACTTCCGTATTTGCATCTCTGGATTGATTTAAGTTTATTGCCTTTTGTGTAAAATTATCCTATGAATATGTTTGTTGTAGACTTTCTCTGAACATCACACCATACAAAATTGTTTCCAAATAATTACGCGGTTTTTCCAAAATATAATGTCACTATAGAAATCAAACTTAGCAACAAATAAAAAAGTACTTTAAATTAATTAATTCATAAAATACTTTGTATTGTTAGTTTAAAGCTCAGTATTTTAACAACCAATCAATTTAAAAATGGCATTTTATGTTTTAAAATTTGTTCACCATTCTTTACAAATATTGGGCTCATCAATCAGTAATTGTATAAACATATTTGTTATAGTGAAAATAATTTCATTTTATGTTTAATGATAATAAAAATGTTTTTGGCGCAATTCTGTCGACTTGTTCTGTGCATTATACCAGAAAGTTTCAATGTGTTCCAATATTATTTTATATTATAATAAATTATATACAATGTTTAGTTGTTGGTCCTAATATTAAATCATCATTCTCAATCTGTACCTGTTTTTTTTTTAATTCAGTTAATTCATAAACAAAATGTGTCTCTTAATATATATAACTTATGAAATTATTACAACTTAATGTAATTGTTATATAAATAATATATCATATTTAATCTATGTTAACTTAAAATTTACATAATATCATTAACAACGTGTTTAAAATATTTTTGTTGCTTAATTATCTTCTGTAAATTACAATTGTTGATTTTGAATAAAATTCTTGAAAATCAAATTTCTGTAAACACCTTAATCAATTCTACAAAGAGCCACCACACGTATAAAGTATAATGAATTCTCATTTATATTTATAGCAGCGCATGTTTATACTTCTTGACTAAACAAAACAAAAATGAAAGTCATATAAAAAATGTAGTGGTTGGTTGTCATGATTGCACCTGCCTGTTTAATGACACTGTCTGTCAGGACACGCTTGGCCAAATTAATGACATACATTTATATTTTGTATTCACCAGAAAATAAACAGCCAGATAGACAATCAAATGTTACTTTTTTTATTAATGTCAGCAAATGCCAAAGAATTTTTGATTGCAGGACAAACTTGAACAGTGACTAATTATTAAAAATGTATAACCTGTTGAGTTGTGAAAGTAAAACTCACCAAATAACTTTTTATTAAAATCTTAAATATCGAATTTGTTGGTTAATATTATAAAAACTATTTAACAAATAACATTTTTCATCACAAAATGGAGCACATCTATCAGAGATTGAAAAATGTATAAAGATTTTTGTGAATATATCGTCATTATAGAACTAAAAGTCACCAAATACA
This sequence comes from Dryomyza anilis, assembly GCA_951804985.1. NCBI lineage: Eukaryota > Metazoa > Arthropoda > Insecta > Diptera > Dryomyzidae > Dryomyza > Dryomyza anilis. The sequence continues at coordinate 99,803,532 of OX638132.1, forward strand.
TTTTTATGAAAATCTTAAATGTCAACTTTGTTGGTAATTATTTCAAAAAGAAGTTGATACATTTTTAAAGTTAAAATATAAATTGATAGATTCACATTTTTTTTATCATTTAATACAAATGAGCCCATCGATCAAAAATTGAAAGATATATAAAGCTTTTTGTAAAGAAACAAATGAGATTTTGAAAATGTAGTTGGTGACTTTTAGTTCTACAACGACGATATAGTTATTTTTGAAAATATAGTTGGTGAGTTTTACATCTACAACGACGATATATATATATAATTTATTGTTTGGGGAATAGAGAATATAGAAAAGTTATTAGTATCACATATATCAACATTTGGAAAACATTAAAAGCTGCTTTTAATCATAATCTTCAAAATGTATTACTGTTAATTACACCAAATTTTAATTTAAACAATAATCAAATCAAGAAAACAACTATAAAAAATAAATGCCAAATGCATTTAATATTCATTCGAAAATGTTTATTGCAAAAATGAAATATTTATACATTTACCTATTGGTGCTGTTCAGTATTACAAACTAATTTAGTTATTTTTACCCACTCGATTATAGTAGCGTAATTGCGATGTGCAGTAGCGTAATTGCTCACTTAACTGCATTAATAATGCACATTCAACTTTATTTTTAGCTATTTCCTTACACACATTACCATTATAAAAAAGGACGACTCAATTATTGACAGCTAACATGTGAAGAAAAAATAAATTGATAAACTGTGGTTACATTTCGTATTAATATGGGTAACGCCTGGCAAAGAAAACTTTGATTTCGAGTGACATTTGAGAACGCCTCACGTTTATCACGCATTTTACTTTTTAGTTCACAAATTAGCAGTTTATTGCTTTTTATTTCTTCAAACCTTTGCATTAATTATTAATTGATTTTCTTACCGCCACTTAATAGAATGTGAAGCACGCTATTTTTGAAATATTACCAGCTATAAATAGTATACAGTTTATTTTTATACTATTTGTGTGCTATAAAATTAAAAATAAAATCGTAATTCAAGTAAGGCATTGAAACCATTTTCGTTTTCTTGCAGAATTTACACTTTTTTAGTATATCTACTTTTCACTTTAATTGATAATATTAAAATACAAATTTCTCTATTTAGTTGTTTTCCTAAAATCAGACTCACTGTAAAATATAATAAAAAAGTATTATTAATAATAATATGTATCACTGAAGATAACTTTTAGATAAGCTTTTATTACGATGCAAACACAAATGTTTGTTTTAAAAAGTTTAAACAGTTGGTTTACAAAAAACAAAAATAAAAATAGAAATGTAAATAGTTGATGCGTATATAATATAATAATTGCTGTTTTGCACTTGATATTCATATTTAAAATAACAATTGGCAACTGTTCAAAAGTATTGCATATAGTTTTCAACAAAACATAAATCAGTAGGTGCCAAGATAGTAATCAATAAAAGCAGTAAATGAAAAATGCAGAACAATTGAAGGTTATATGTTATAGAAAAGTTTTATGTTGGCTAGTTTTCTCTTCAGCTCTATTCTCTTCAGTAACTATATAAAAAATTATTTAAAAATACGTAAAAAAATGTAAGACTTTTTATATGTCAAATAAAAATTTCAAGATTTTACCAAGTATAACGTCAAGAAGTTCCACCAAGTTTAATGACAATATACAACCTTGACAAAGAAACCAAAACTGCGCTAAGTTTCACTTAAAATAGTTCTTTGAAAAGAATGTCTATTTTTATAACGCAGTGTTTGAATTGCTACACAATAAAAAATCAAGGATTGTTCCGAACACAATTTTACAATATGAGTCTGACCCAAAGAAGTATACAGCGTTGAAATGAAAACTATTAAATTTAAGGTATTTTTATTTTCGTTCTGATTTTTATTAAACTTAAGCCATGAATTTCATGCTTTTTGAGTTTTAAATAATTTTCAGTCCCTTTCGTCTAATAGACTCTCCTTTCAAAATACAGAAAGTACTATTACTTTTTAATTATAATTGACAAGTATTTAAATTTGAGATCATATATTAAAGTTTTCTACTCTTTTTGTATGTGTACCATTAATATATAAAATTGTTTTGCATTTATTATTATTTTTATTGCTCTGCCATACACTTGTATGTGCTACTGAAATCATCTTCCACTTTATGTCGTGTTCAAATAAACCACATACAATGCTTTAGTTTTATCCTTGATATTCATGCAGAGCAACAGCACGAATAGTAGTTTTTGTTGCACAAGTTCTACTGACTACTTGTTTTATTTTATTATTTATATTAAATTGCGCAAAATATACTTTAAGCAAATATATATTTTTTGTGCTTTTCTATTATTTTTCAGTCACAGTATCAAGTGGCGCCTTGACAGAAAATCGATGCGCTCAAACGTGTGCCGTTGTCGTCTGTTGGGTGTCATCAGCTTCTAAATATTTGATAATGTAACAACTTATATATTTATAAAAGTTGACATATATATTGGCAAATGTTTGTTGCCAATAACTTGAAAACGTTTCATTTCTGTTGCTGTTTTAAAAACTGAAAAAGGAAAAATAAATACATAATTAGTCGATTTTTGTTAATACTATTAATTTTTTGGTTTTTAGATTCTCATTTAACTTGTGTTTTAAAAACTATACAAAACAGGGTTTCAATTCATTTTTAATATCTTTATTTATGACTACACAGATTTCATAAAGAATATTTTACTGAAAAATGTATTTATTATTGGTGAATTGAATTATTTTTGATGAAATGTCGTACATTCATCGATAAATGGTCTGTGTCTGACAACGTCAATGAAATGTTATGCATGACAAGATAGAAAATACTATCGTTCATTGATATTTCTGATCTGACATAAAGAAACAAAAAAAAAACAATGTTCAGATTCTGAATTATTGAAGTTTCGAAAATTTATTTGGTGAGTTTTACGTAATACATGGATTTTAATATCGGAAAATTTTAGAAAAATATAAAAAAAAACTACGAAAGATAAATCATGTTTGACATTTCAATTTGCGTGTTTTGCTATCATTAAAAAGGTAAAAATATAGGTCTTGAGTTAATGTGCTGAAGGTTAACATAATTATAAAAAAACGTCTGATTAAATGACATTAAACTAGTTGGTTGGTTTAATTACTACAAGTTCGTCATTTGTAGAAGTCGAAACAAATATATTTTAACAATTTCTAATTATGCGTCCTGTTTCAACTTACGATCGAAATTGAATTGAAATTTTAATTCAATCAATACAGCTTCTTTATGTTCCATAATTCGATTTTTAAAAATTAAAAAAAGTTTTTTATCGATTCTCTAGTGCATACTTTTTTTTTTTTGAAGTAAAAAATTTTAATTTTGAGTAAAAGCGAATATTAAAACGTTTAAAGTAAAATTTCAATAGACTTACTATCGATTTCGTATTAAAATTCAGTTGATATTGTGATATTCCAAAATTCGTTTTTTTATACAAAATAAACGTATTTCACGAATGTTATCCTTTTAAGTTCTATGGAAAGAATTCAATTCACTTTTCTTATTAATTCCCTTATTACGTAAAACGAAACAAACAGAAATTTGTCAAAAATTCCAGTGATATTCGAGTTATAGATTTATTTATAGATTGACGCATTATTTTTCGTTTTACTAAATAAGGGGGGTTCATATTTAAAAATTCCAAATTCCTCAAATTCTGAAACTAATAGAAAAATTTCGATCGAATGGAAATATTAATTTAAATCCCATATTTAACGAATTCATTGATTCTTTAAACATTTTTATATTAAACTTTAAAACATATTTTAATTGTTATTGCTTCCTTCAGGTTGGGATCTTTCCGCCGTCGATGACATCGAATGCATCGGCATCACACACGGCATTGTTGGCGTCATTTCGTTGCCCAATGTCTACGAACCGCATCTGGTGATTGTGAAGGAGGCAAGCGCAGTGGGCGTTTTGTATCCGCCTCACTTGGTCTACAAAATAAAATCGATTTGCATTTTGAGCGCCGACGAACCGGATGCTGTGCTAACGCCATGCACGCGTCACTCGAGGTGAGTAGAAACGTTTGTTTGTTTTGCGGTAAAATTCAAATTTGTTTTTGGTTTCTTATAGAGGTTCCAACAGCAGCACACCAACGCACACTTCAGCTAAATCCAGTATTTCAAATGCATCTTCAAATTCTGCTACGACTGCAGCTACAGTTGCTGCGCCCGCCGCTACTACAAAATCCAAACTTTTCGAGGGTAATCATTTGATGAACAAGACATGGGGTGCCGTTAAAAGCGCTGGTAATACCATTAAGGCCACCACGCAACAGGCGGCAGCACTTGCATCGAATCAAGTAAAATCTTCGGTGGGCATACGTGATCCTGGTCGCATTGAGAAACGCATCACCGACGAGTTGCATAAGATTTTCGATGACACAGATAGTTTTTACTTTTGTTTCGATCATGATATTACGAATAATTTGCAAAGGCACACGGAGCAAACGCAGTCGGATGAACGTTTCTTTTGGAATATGCATATGATTGAAAATATTATGAATTTAAATGTAGGTAGACTATGGTTATTATTAATATCAGAGAATGTTTTTCATGAATATTATTTCCCGGATAATTATTCCTAGTGACAATTCTCCCCTGAGATATTTCCCTCCTAGCCAATTATATGCAAAAACAATTTTTCCGTGAGACATTATTATTAGAAAATATTCTTCTCCAACAATTTGTCTTCCCTGGGCAATATTTCTCGGACAATTCTTTCCCCAGACTATTCTTTCCCGATACAGTTTTGTCCCGCGCCAACTTTTTCCCGAAACAATTCTTATCAAGACAATTGTTTCAGAAATAATTTTATGTAAATAATAAAAATTTTGTTGGAAAGAATTGTCTCATGAAAGAATTGCATCGAGGCAAATTTTTCATGGGAAAAAATCGTCCGATAAAGATTCCCCGTAGTAAAAATGTCTCGACATTGCCAGTAGAAGCCCTGCTTAACAACTTCTTAGCGTTCCCAATACACATTTTTTCATCACTGAACCTAGGTTACTTCCAACAAATCGATAGAATAAGCGCCAATCGATTTCTTGACTATTTCAAATAAAAAAGCTAAACACAGCCAGCACAGCTTCTATGGAATGATAACAGTAATGAGTGTAACTATTTTTTTTGAGCTGCAGAGAGCCGTTCTTTGAGAAACGAATTGGGAATTCCTGCAAAAATGTTAATTTTATATAAAAAATTAAAAATAAATTAGTCGGGAATCAGTTCTAGCATAGCTGCTAATGCTTGAATTTTGCAACTGGCTTGTTTCAGTGAATAATTATGAGGGGACAAATTATCTCGTGAGACATTTCTCTTGGGGATCAATTTTCTTGAGAAAGAATTGAGAAGTTCATTTCAAAACGTGCTAAATAAAATGACTATATTTACAAATATAAGACCCAAAAAGGATTATTTAAAAAAGTGAATATACTTACGAGATGGAATCAATTTGATTCTACCATTGAGTAACTGTAATTCTTTATTTCACATAGCACGTTTTGGAAATGAACTTCTCAATTGTCCGTGGAAGAATTGTTTCAAGGTAGACTCATTTTTTAATCATAAAATTTTAGGATAAAACTTGGGTGCTGCCCATCATACAGGGCTTTGTACAGGTTGAACAGTGCGTAGTGAACAACGAATGCTTTACGCTGGCCTTGGTATCGCGTAGATCTAGACATCGTGCGGGCACCAGGTAAGTTCAAAAATTACTAAATAATACACCGAGTAAATTAATGTAGTCACATTTAATATTTATTTGTATTTGTTTTAAGTAAATTAAGTTCTACATTTGTTTACTTTTTAAGTGCATTTGTATTTATTTGACTTCATTTTACTACACAATGTATTAGAAACGCGATATCTATATATGACAGAAACTGTATAATGTAATGTAGAATGCAATACAAATAAAGGCAAAAGTATTTTTTTCTACTTAATTATGAAATTTTAAAAAAGTATTAATAATAAATACAAACGTAATATTTGTTCTACATATTTTGGGACGTTTAAATCAATACGAAATATTTTTATTTTAAGGCAATTGTAGTAAAATTTTCTATAGAAATGCAGTAAGTTTATGTAATTGTTTTTTTATACAAAAACTATTACATTGGAAACAAAATCCACTTGCTTTTGATCGTCAATAAAATTCATATGTTTTTATTTTAAAAACATTTTTCTTTCTTTTTAATGCAGTAATTTTTTTGCGGTGTATAATTTATTTTAATATTTATTACTTGCATAGATACAAACGACGTGGCGTCGATGAGAAGGGCAACTGCGCCAACTACGTAGAGACAGAGCAAATTCTCTCCTTTCGCCATCATCAATTGTCCTTCACGCAGGTGCGTGGCTCGGTGCCGATCTACTGGAGTCAGCCAGGCTATAAATACAGGCCACCACCACGTCTAGATCGCGGTAAAATTTATTTCATATAAATATAAAATATAAAAACTAACATCTGAAACACTTTTAGGTGAACAGGATACACACGCGGCCTTTGTCAAGCATTTCGCAAACGAACTGACGCTCTACGAAGGCGTCTGCATTGTGAATCTAGTCGAGCAGAGCGGCAAGGAGAAACTCATTGGCGACACTTATGCCAAACATGTGCTGCAATACGATGACGAGCGACTAATTTATGTAACATTTGATTTTCATGACTATTGGTGAGTTTTACAATTTGTCAAGAGTAATTTCTACAATTATTAAAATGATTCATTATTATTTTTAAAAGTCGCGGCATGCGTTTCGAAAATGTTTCGACGCTCGTTGAGGCACTCGCCTCGGAGGCTGGCGCCATGGGTTTTCATTGGCGTGATCAGCGTGGTGTCATCTGTAATCAACGCTCGGTGTTTCGTGTCAATTGCATGGATTGTTTGGATCGCACAAATGTTGTGCAGACAGCGATTGGCAAAGCTGTTTTGGAATCACAACTGGTGAAGTTGGGTCTATCGCCGCCATACACGCCAATTCCCGAGCAATTGAAGTCACCATTTATGGTGTTGTGGGCTAATAATGGCGATATTATTAGTCGTCAATATGCGGGCACAAATGCGCTGAAGGTGCGTAATTTTAATTTTATTTTATTGCATTATTTAATTGTTTTTGTGTTTGAATTTTGCAGGGCGATTATACGCGCACTGGCGAACGCAAACTGGCGGGCATGATGAAGGACGGCATGAATTCTGCAAATCGGTAGGTTTTATATTTTTTTAAATTGTAGTTTTAGTTGTAGCTTGATTTATTTATTTATCTATCGCACATTACTAAGGTTTGCTTTGGGTTTGCGGCTGTTTTAGTTTGTTTTTTTATCGAGTACATGTTTTATGCTTAGAACATATGCCTCATATTTCTATTAACTACAGTTACTCTTGCATTATTTTATTAATTGTGGCCAATATTTTGTAAACGCAATTTATGGAATTTTCGTATTTTTGAAAATATCTTTAGTATATATAAAAAAGTAGAAACTATAACAGGATGTTAGTGTTTTTAATTCGAAATTACAAAGGCGCATAATCATAGACACTTTAAAGTCGAATTTAAAAATAATTACGACTTTTTTGATAAATTTTGTACGTATACAGCCTAACCAATAAACGAAATAATGTCGACTTTAAAGAAAGTATGAGCTTTTTGACAAACAAATATAAGAGAAAATTGTCGGAAAAGCTGATACTAACTTTAGAGTCGACTTTATTTCGTTTATTGGTTAGGCTGATAGATTTTAAATTTAAAGTTGACTTTAAATTGTCTATGATTATGCGCCTAGGTCTTTAAATACTAAAAATAATTCAAAAATGTCTTCAAAAAAAGTTACCGTGAACCGTAAGTGAACCGTAAATATTTGACAGTGCTCTGTTAAGCTACTGTTAACCATAGATGGTGCTCTTTAGTTCAAAATTCCTGAACTCTGAAATACCTAACGTTATCAGGATTAAAATCGTTAAAAATGTAATTGAATTATTTTTAAAACATATTGTGACTCGTTAACGCACTATGAAAAATGTGCAACTAGTGACCATATAAGTAAAGTTTGACATTTGACCTTAAATGTTAGATCAAAATTCCCGAATTCTTAAATACTGGCCGTTGACGAGTCATTATACGTTTTAAAGGTAATTAAATTACATTTCTAATAAAACTAATCCTGATACCGGCCGGTATTTCAGAGTTCGGGAATTTTGACTTAAAGAGTACACATATCTCTGTAAAGTAACATAATTAGTCACTGGCTCTACATTTACTATAGAGCATTAACGAGTCATAATTCGTTTGAAAGGTAATTCGATATCCTTTCTAACGATACTAATGCTGAAACCGGCCGGTATTTCAGAGTTCGGGAATTTTGACTTAAAGGGTGCACATACGGCTGAAAAGTCACTTAATTAGTCACTGGCTCTACATTTATTATAGAGCATTAACGAGTCATAAAACGTTTTAAAGGTAACTCAATTTCCTTTCTAACGATACTAATGCTGATACCGGTCGGTATTTCAGAGTTCGGGAATTTTGACATAAAGAGCACCATCACTATGGTTAACAGTATCTTAACAGAGCACTGTTAAATATACATGGTTTGTGTATCCGCTAAGTTCACTTCACGGACTTAATATCTGAAACTTTAATTTTAATTTTGCAATTATTTTTCTGACTTAAATATGCCTAGACAATTGAAAGAAATATTTTTTTTACAGAGAAATGTTTATGAAAATGGAAAATGTATTTGTAATGTTTGTTCTGGTATCGATCATCCCATTCCATAACATTCCAAATCAACTTAACATAATTTTTTATGTTTTTCAATTTTGGATTCTGTATATCTGAATTTATTTCTGCAGATGGATCCTATCCTGTGGAAAGTATTTTAAAATTTTCAATTCAGATATGGCTGGATAAGATTATCTCGGGATTGAATTGTCTAGGGAAATCTTTGCCTTGGGAAAGAATGAAAGAATATTCCTATTCAATGTTAATCACATTGACGTAGTAGAATTGTCCGGATTTCATTGAATAATTCTCAGGAATGCATTTCACGATGAATAAAGGAATTGTCGCGGGGGAAAAAATGTAGGGAAAGCATTGATTTGTGGATTAATTGCAACTTAAGAATTGTCCGACTACAAATTTACGTGAGGGAATTCTAGTCTATATTGGACTCATCAATAATAAATTGCCGATATATAGTACATTAGGATATATAGTACATTAGGATGATTGGCTTAGTATGAACTTTGTTTTTTATTGAAATGATCACACCTTGCTTTATTGGAAAAAATGTGGATAATTTTCAGGGAAATCTAAACATTGAAAATGAACACGCCGGAACTTCTAAATTCGCGTTTTGTTTCGACAATTTCGAAATGACGTCTGCCAAACACAATACACTGAAAAGTGGATATATTAGATAATTTAATTCTGTTTATTAAAATCAGATAAATGAAATACAGAAACAGGGATTATTTTGATTCAATTTTTAATTTTATCAAAACGTGTACTTTGAGTTCTCCACATTGATTTTCTCATCTAGAAGAACATTTGACCTTTTCTCGATTTGAAATCACGAAAATCCATTGTTAGTCTAAAGGTAAAATCACACGATTTATACCCGATTTACATTGTATCTTCTGTGAGTCTCACTGTATCTCCTAGAGTTGCATTTTTTAAAATTTTCATATAAAAATAGCATTTTTTTGAAAAAATGCAACCCTAGGAGATACAGTGAGACTCACAGAAGATATAATGTAAATCGGGCATTATGCAAAGCATCAACAATCAACACAATTTTGTAGAATATCAATAAAGGAGGGGAAATTTCCTGTTGACGCGATTTTGTATCAATTTAAAATTTTTATTTTTGTGTCAGTTTCAAACAAAAATTGAAAAAGTATCAACCAAATTGCGTCAGTTGATGACTCGAGCATCAAGAACATACATCAATTTTTGAATTGATGCAAACTGAAATTGATACAATTTAGTCAATCGTGTGATTCGAGCAATTATTCCGTTTTTAAATTGTAGTTAATGAGTTTAATTTCTGCAACATTGATATATTTTTCGAAAACATTCGTAATGCCTGGTTTTCACTATGTCAGTTTGTGTCATTTTGTTTTCTTTATTTACATCGCAGAAACTGTCCAAAATTAAAATGTTCATTATTCATGTCAAACGAAATCCAAAATGCCAACATGTTTGCATATTTTTGTCATTTTTTAAATCTTTGCAATGTCGAAAAACAACAAATTTGCGAAATTTTCGAACATGGAATTGACACAAAATGACATAGTGAAAACCAGGATTCGATTTTTTCTTTTAGCTTTGAGTGTGACATGTTTCTTTGAAAATTTCTTGTAGACTTAACTTTATCTACTATGTTCATAACTTTCTGACTAATTTACTAAAACCACTTTGCACACAAAATTTATCACGAAATACTCGTACAACAACTCTGCTATCTTTCTATACACCTCTTCTACTCGTAGTTTCTTCGTACAAAATTTCTCGGACACATTTCGTCAATGCATCATCGATCTGATGCAGGGCAACCTGCGTGCTGCGCATCAGTTGCAAGAGGACGAGATGCTCACGACGATGCTGCAAATTCTTTGTCCAGCAACGCCAGCGCCCACGCGTGGCTACTATTATGCTGGCGTGCTGGGACCGGAATTGCAGCTTCTGGAGAATATCATTTACAACAGGTTACTGCAACATAAAACGTGGCGTTGTTTAAAAAAATCATTTGTTAAAATTATTTTGTTGCTTGCTTTGCAAAAGGTATTTTTTTTATTTTTTTCTTTGTTAGCTAAGTACGAGAAATAAAAAGTCATTAAAGATTATTGCCTGCGTACATCTGTTTCGATTACAGTTTCAATCCCTGTTTTAAAGAAAGCTTAAATGCACCAAAAGCATGAATTCTAGATGACTTGTCCTAGTTTGGCTACAATTGGCGTTAAAAGGTTAAATAAAGCATCGAAAACGTTCGTATTAACTGTTGTAATTATGAAATCAAAAATTAGTCAAAAGTTTTTATTTCTCGTGCATAGAGAATTGTTTTTCGTTTATATTTTTACATTATTTAATTTAATTTGTAAACGCACTTTATTTTCTAAATACATGTTGCTCTTAGTTCTCATTGATTTTATTTTGTTCGTCATTTCTAAAACTTTTGCCAATTATTCCAATTGCAGTTACTATCTGGCGCGTTTTAAGGACTCCTACCGCCAGGCCACCATCGATCTAATGCTCGGCAATGAGGTCTCCGCGGAATCTTTAAACGCACTGGGGGGTCAGGCAGCCCCCGACGACAGCGATGCTTTGGAAAGTGCCGAACACGCAAAGTTGCTTGTGGAAGATTGTCGTAGACTGTTGCTCGGCTCCGCGCAATATCCAGTGGGTGCATGGGGTCTCATCGATGCAGATCCAAGGTTGGCTGCATGAATTATAAAATATAAATTTATGAATATACTAAAATTTATTTCAAACAGCTCTGGTGACATCAACGAAACCGAGGTGGACAGCATTTTGTTGCTCACCGATGACTGCTACATTGTCGCTGAATATGACTCGCATCTGGATAAAATTGTGCGCTTCGAGCGCGTCGCTTTAGTGCACGTCACACTCGTCGAGCTGGGCTTGTACCAGCATGCGAAGCTCTTTCAGGGCTCTGCACCTGCGCTGCTCTGTTTGCGTCTCAATTATACGGTGGACGGCGTCGATGGCTACTTTCATATGTTGCGCTCGGCTCACATACGCTTCTTTAATAATGTCGCATATGTGATTAAGACGCAGGAGGAAGTAATGGGTAAGATGAAGTGGAAAATAATATAAAAAACAACTAAAAGCAACTCAGCTCTTTTACAGAATCGCTGACCGCCATTCTAGAAATGTTTCGCATTGCTTTGGACAATGTTGGCCGCTCGGATGTGCGCTTCATAAGCGGCGGCGTACTGCAACGTCGCAAGAGCAAAGTGCCGCAGCTGGAGCTGCCCAAAGGTATGCCGCGTAATCTCTCCGAATCGCAGTTGGTGCAGCTGAGCTCGAAGGCATTCTCAAATGTGGCTGGACAATTTAGCAGATTGGGACAAACATTTAATGCCAACAAAGGAAAGGCACCATCGTCATCGGCTAAAGCAACCACATCCGCCGTCGCTACTGCTGTCAGCAACAACAATAGCAACAGCATAAATAATAACGAGCGTCAATCGCAGAATTCACTCGAAATGGCTATCGAAGCAGAGCCAGCCGTTTTTACGCTGGGACGCAAACAGCGCAACTCTACGACAAGCTCCGACTCAGAGGATAATGACAACAGCATCTACGAACCTGAACTGTTGGATTTTTCTGATGCAACAGCGGTGGCGGTGCCAACAACATCCGCACGTTCAGGCTTCAAGGAGAGTGATTTTTTACCCTCCGTCGGTATTATGATGTGTCAGAGCAATACACAGGAGCAGCTGCTGTCGCCGACGCAGGATTTAAACCATTTGGAGGCCAAGGATAATATGGTCAAACACACCGAGGATCTGTTGACAATGTCTATTACATCGGTGACGGATCATGTGAAGATGCCAACTGGTTTGTTGGAGAATGCGCCACCAGTGCGTTCGATTACACCCAATCCACAAATTTGTGTACAGGTTGCCAAAGAAGCGGAGGAGGCGTACAGTTCTGCGGAGCCCTCAAGGTCGGTATTCTTTATTTGATCACAAAGTACAATGGATGGTTTTGTGTATACAACGAAAAAATATAAAAATGTATGGATTTTGAAATAGGTTCAGGCATTCTAACTGTAAAATACTCATTTTCTAAATATTTTTTGGAAAATCTTTTAAATACCGTCGATGTAGAATTAAAATTCCACCATTATTTGACATTTTCCAAATTTCGATCGAATTCCGATGGAGTTTCAAATGAAATTTATAAACAAACGGTTTTGAATTTGATGTCTCTATATTTAAATTGTTTTCCGAACGATTTCAAATCGCTCACATCAAAGCAAATGGAATGAATGCATTTGAAAAACAATAATTTGTACTGAGTCAACAAATTTAAAAACGTTTCTTTACAAAATTTGCATAATATATTCGATGGACAGCTGGAACATGACCGTATATTTTAAAGTATTCAGTTATTGGGTTTCTAAAATCATTATATCGTCGATGTAAGGATAAAAATCAATTACTATATATATTTTTATAGTATTTTTGAAATTCTTTCACTACATTTTCAAATTTTTAATTATTGGTTTTCTAAAATTTGTATATATCACTCATTCTCTAATCGAAGTAACCAAAATTGCTATTAATTAATTAAAAAATGTTTAATTATCGAATAGCATTTGAATTTTTTCAATTTATAAACTACTTTTTATAATATTAATTAGTAAAGTTCAAAATTAATCGCATTATAAACTAAAACGGTACGAAAAAGAGTTCGTCAAATAATGCCAGTGGCAAATTTTTTTTAATTAAATAAAAAAAGAAGGACAACGTGAAGAAATGAAAAAACTCTGTCACTGTTTAGTTAAGGTTTAGTTTTTGATAAAAATGTATTTGTACTTGAATTCGATACGACGATATGCAGTAGACTTTAAAAATTCAGTTTTATACTCCGATTTATGAAAAGAATCCGGATAACCTTACCGTTCTTGTGATTTTTAAGATACTGGCACTGCCATTAATTGAAGAGTTAACTTTGCGAATCAATGTAATCAAGATTTAATAATATTAAATACATTACCATTTTCTATATTACTCGACATTGAAGAGTTTATTAAATTTGTAGATATAGGGTATACCCTACAAAGGCGGAGTTTGTATCAATAGCTGACTATTTTCGGCTCATTTCCAAAATGTAGAGTGAATCGGCCAATAAAATTCTACAAAATTATGACATGCTGCTATACACTTCCCAAAATATTCCATTTATCTGTATGTTTGCCGGAAATATGGCCGAAATATTCATGAAAAATGCCAGACAAGGTTGTGTCGAGAGTGTTTCGAAATATTTCAAACAGTCAAAGGCAAAGTTTGTATCAAAAGTTGTCTGTCTTCTGATCGTTCCCAAAATATACAGAAAATATGCTTTTAAAATTTTATAATCTTCCATATGCTTCCTACAAACATCCATTTATATGTGTGTGTGCCAGAAATATGTCTAAAATACTCCTAGGAAAATGATACAAACTTCGTATTTGTCTTCCGAAAATCTACCAATATAAAGTTTTTCAATTTCTTTGTGCTTGCCAATAATTTTGTCTAGACAAAAATATACGACAAAATATACGGCAGATAAGAAAGTAAAGATAACAAAGTCGGAGTTTGTATCAAAACTTGTCGGTTGTCTGCCATAGAACAAAATTGGAGATGGCAGTTTAAAAGATGGTGAAGAAATATAGCGGCAGAACTTGAATCTATAGACAGATCGTAGCAGCTAAATTTTTCGCTAGGAATATAATGTTCATAGATTGCTTGTCTAAAAAAATGTTTTAAATGAAAGAAAGAATGTTAGAAATAAATATAGACTTCCAACAAAATTTCTATAATTCTGCCGTGCTGTTTTTCATGAAAAACAAACTACACACTTTGTTCTGCATAAAATCTGACAGAATTATGCGTTTTTGCCAGTAATCTGCCTATATACTACTGTCAATTATTATTTAAATGTAATGTTTTAAACTTTTTTTGTATTATAAAATAACCTATTTCAAAACCCATGCCAAATTGTTCATTATACCGTATAATACTGTTCGCTGGTGGTCTTAGTAACTCTATGAAATTTATTAGTCGTAGGTTTTTTTTTTAATTGTAAATGTAGCTTGTGATATAAACAATTTTTGTAAACACTCTGTCATGCTCAATGTGTTCCAAGTATTATTATAATTATTATTTGTGTATTATTGTAATTATAATATTTTAAAAATAAAAATATTTTAATTTGTGTATGTTAAAATTGCAAAGTTTTTGTCGCATGTGTTGCACAATTGTTTTGCGTTAAATGAGGCACTCTTTGCCCTAATTACCTATTGTATATTTATTGTCACAGGAATTATATTTTATGTCTGCTATAAATATTAGTTGAATGTAAACTTTATTAAATAAATATAATATACCTATTAAATAAATATATTATTAAAAAAAAAACTTTTTATGTCTTATTATATGCACAAAAATTCAACAACAAATAACAACTGCAACAAATTTACTACTAACCAAACATAGATCATCTTCGCCCAAAGAGCTCAATTTACCACTCGACGGCTCACAAACGGACATAAGTAAAATAAAACCATTAAAAACAATGACTAGTCCTTTGTCGAAATTTGCCAAGGGCATGCAGCATCTTGGTCTCAATTTGGATCCGCGCAAGCTGAACGCAAAGGTATTTGAAATGTATATAATGTATTGTTAAAATTTAGCTAATCAATTTCTTGTATTTTCTGCATAGCCTGGAGTTTTGTCACCGACTAGTGTATCGGCGGATAATTCACCGCCCGAGCTCTCGGCCAGCAGTCGCGCCCAATTAATGGAGCTGTGGGAGGTGCACCAATGCAAGACGAAACTAATTGCATTGTAAAGTAGTATTAACATTGTATTATTTAAGTAGTTTTAACTGCTGTTTAATAAGTCTATTATGCGACGCTTCAAGCCGCTTTAAACTCAATTTATTTAATTCATTGTTGTAGAGGTAAAGCGCAGCAAAAATAATTGATTAATACTTTAAATAGCCATTGAAAAATTTCAATAGTTTGAATGTCATTCTAAAGATCAAAATCTTTTCATCACAATATTGTCCTCATCGAACAGAAGTTGTCAAATAAGAGTAAATCAATACATCTACAACAGATAATTATATATTTAGCTTTATTTAAAACTTTAATGCGCACAGATCGTCCTAAACTATATGAAAAATTTTGCAAATCAAAGACTTGAAATTATGTCTTTCATTGCTGCTCAAACGAAATATTATTATTGCTATAAAACTGTTGTCTGTTTAAAATATAAAAAAAGACAAAGGAAAAAAAAAACAATATATCAATTGTTTATAGAACTATTTTGATTACTTGTAATTTGTGTTAAGTCTCTTTAATGTCTAGTATAAATTGTTTAATAAAACTACTCAACAATATTTCTCCCTATAAGCAATCAATATTTCTATGTAATTCGAGAGTGCATTCTCAGTTTTTTCTGTCACCAATGGTTTTAAAGAAAAATTACAATTGAAATGTTAGCAACTTTGTTTAATCAATTTTTATTACAATTTTCCAGGAAAATTTTTATATAAAAATGAATGTCTCAATTCCAATTAGTTTTATATATATTTAGATCTAAACTTGAAAATTGAATTATTTATTTAGACATTTTATTATTAAATATTTAAAAAGTGTTCAAAATTATGAACATTCTGGTCTTCTATTTTTTTTATTATTTTCAAAGCCAATTCCAAATAGGTTTCCAGATATTTGAATTAAAACTCGACAAATATTAATTATTTATCAGACTCTTCTTGATTTATTTTTTAATAATTAAAATTTAATAACTTTTTAGAACATAGTCCCGACCTGTGCTCAAGATTATTAATTTTTAATATTTGTTCAACTTCAAATATTTCTTAAATTAGGAACAAATATTGCGTTTCATGATTTAAACAAAAAATCTTTTTTTCAGTATCTGTAATTTTTTATTAAAAAAAAAGTGACTCAAAATTCCAAAAATGTTCTTTTTTTAAGAAACTAACGTGTGATATGAAAAAACTGGCATTCTAGAATTATACAGAAATGTGTATGGAAATGTAATTTTTTATATTAAAATTATTGTATACAACATTTACTATGTATAGCTAAAAATAATATTTTTCCTATAATGTTCGCTAGTTCTCGATAATTTTTGTTTTCTGTAGATATTGAAGAACAAATTAGCAAAAAATCGAATCTTGTTATAATTGCGATTTGTTAATATTACAAATATTGTACAAGCATTTTATATTGGTGTTGTGTATTGAACGTTGGTTAATTTAATATTTAAAATTAATTTATTCACTCACATGTATGCAGGTTTGTATTTTTTAAATATTTATTTATATTTAAGTTTTTTAGTTATTAAGTTATATGTAATTATGAGCTGTATACATAAACAAACAAATATTCTGTTTATAATTTGAATTTTTAATTGATGGTTTGAAATACGGGGTTCAACTAAATTCAAACTGCCATAACTTTCGAACCGCTAGTAATACAGCGTCCATATTTTACATAATCGGTCCGCTCTGTGTATATCAATTAATTTGTACTTATATTTACGATATCGAAACGATGACCTTTATCGGTGTCCTAATTATCATTTTCGAAGATATAAAGGGTTTTTCAATAAGAGCGCTACAAAAGTTTTTTCAAGGGTTTTTCAACAGGGACGCTATAAAAATAGAGCGACAGGGACAGCAAACGACGCCATATTTCTTGCCGCTCTTTTGACATTTCTCTTCAGTATGGATGGACATTTCTCTTCAGATGGAAAGATATACGAGCCAACAACGAGTCGAAATTATTAAAATTTACTACCGAAATTCGAATTCGTATATCTTTCCATCATGAAATGGCAAACCTTACTGAAGAGAAATGTCAAAAGAGCGGCAAGAAATATGGCGTCGTTTGCTGTCCCTGTCGCTCTACTTTTGTAGCGTCCCTATTAAAAAACCCTTTATATAATGATACGAAAATGATAAACGATAGAACGATATCGCAGTTTTTGTCGTTATTAATAACGAGTTGATATAGAAAAAGTTTTACAATTCAATTTCAAAATATTTTATATTTCCTATCGTAAATTAATTATTATTTTATGAATTGAAATATTATCGTAATAAATTCAAGTTCAACTTAATTTTCAAATACTAACTAGGGTTTCCAAAAAATTACAGACATTATTTTCATCATAATTTTGTAAATTTGGAATATAATATTTTAATTCAAATAAATTGACAGAAAACATTTATTATATTTTTGCATTATGGTTCAGATAAAACAATGTTTAAATTGTTATACGTATTTTCGACATTATATTTATATAAAACAATTTATTAAGTTAAGATTGCTAATAGATTCAAAAATACAAATACGATATAAATATTACTAAATGTTTGAGTAAACATGTAGCACAACCACCAAATGTCAATAGTCAATTAAATTAAATAAATAACACATACAAAAAAATAATATATACTATTTCAGCATACAAATATATCTGGTGTAATGTTTTTCGGTTTTTTAAACCTCGGAAAATGTTTCCTTATTTTTCCTAGAGAAAAAATGCAGTGGGAACTTAATGATAAAACATATTCCATTAAGCAATTTAGGAGCGCTCTGAAATGGTCATAAAGGAGACCAATTTTTGAGTGTTTTATTAATGTTTAGAACAAAAATCTCGTAAAAGTAGCTGGATAAAGAGTGCCCTAGGAGCTCTCCACAATATTACTCATAAAAGAGTCATATTTAGGAGTTATTATGGAGCCCTCATAAATTAGACTTCTAATAGAATAAAATGGATGCTAGTAGCATATATATGTAGTATTCATATTAGTAACCATGTTTCTAGTTCGGTAGCTAGTTAAAATGGATGCAGAGAAAAACAGTTCAAAAATTTGTTCGTAGAGGAACGTGTCAAAATTGTCAAAAACAAAATAAATTATGAAATACAAATTATATTTCATTTATTTATTTTGCAGGAAACATCTTTATTTTTAACTTTATTGTGGATTCCATAGTGCGATTTTTTTTTTATTTCTTTCCGCCATGGACTTGTACAATTTAACAAATAACCTATTTGAAAAACCCTTACAACCGTGGCTTGGCTGCTGATAACAAGCCGAGCCATTTGCTCTCTCCTACGCTGTCCACCATCAAGTCTCAATTTACAAGCTTTCTTGACAGGAGGAATTTCATCCATTCGGTCCACATGACCTAGGCAGCGAAAACATAGGTTGATTATGTCAATTGTCGTCGAATAGCTTACAACTCTAGTGTTCCAACTGGTAAATAGTAACCAGTTTAGAGAGGGATTAAATAAACTAGTTTATAGACTGACTGTAAAAATTAGTCTATAGACTGGTTACAAGAAGCTAGTTTAAAAACTACTTAAATGTAATGTAAGAGGGGACAATTGACACATCGTAGGACATGAGTATTGAAAAAATTACAGTTCTTTGTATGAAAATGGGGTCGAATTCGGGCTAGTTGAGTGCCTACGGAGAACTAGACCAATACTAGTATTCAACTAGTCCGTTACACTGCAGGGGTATTTTAGGGCTCTTAAAAACGTGTCCTTTACACAAGTTTCGGGAGTTTTTAGATTATTTTAGTACTACCTGTAATTTGTTTGTTTTAGGAGTTATAAAAGTATCACAAATATGAGGGTTTTTGGACTCATAAAATGGTGCCCTATACCCAGGAGTAGGGAGATTTTTTGGACTAAATTTAAAGTTTCATTGCTCTAGCTCTTAAACTTTTTCAGACAGACGGACAGACGGACAGACGGACATCGCTAAATCGACTCAGGAGATCATGCTGATCAAGAATATATATACTTTTCCATACCGGAGATGCTTTTTTCAGGGTGTTACAAACGGCGTACCAGACTGAATATACCCTTTCACTCTTAGTGTACGGTATAATTATTTAAGGCTCTTAAATGACATTGTTGGTTTTTACTCTCGACACCTCGGTAGAGAAAACGGTTTAAGGAAAAACGCTCATACATATCTGTGGCAATATGAATTAACAGCATAACTCGTGATATGTTCAAATTGAGTTACTAATACCATCGTAATCCTGATATACGAACTCATTTTGTGTCAAATTTTGATACTGATTCTTATAGTTGCTGAGATACAAGCAAAAAACCTAAAAGCGTATCTACTTGTTATTAAATATTTATTTTTATAAAAAAAAACTTTAAAAAAAAATTCTAACAAACATATTTTGCAGACATTTATTTAATTTAAGTTTTTCATAAATTTGGAAAAATATTTTTTAAAATATTTTTAAACAAAATTTTCGGAATCAGTTGTAAATCATAAAAATGCTCTCCTGAAAAGTTCAAAAAATAGACTTGCTGCCATATTCTGGCACGAGTCACAAATTAAAACCGTTCACAATATTGCGCATTGTCACAATTGTCACTATTTCGTAATTCTGTCATTATCATTTCCAATGTATATTGATGTAAAAGTTTGAATCAATTGTTATTGATAACAATTGTCATTGCTTACTAGAATAGGGCTGTTATGCTTTTATTTCATATTGCCACAGATATTTATGAAGCTTTTTTTACTACTAAGTATTCATATTTTTGATACTTTTCAAACTCTACAATTATTAACATATTAAAAATAAAAAATACATAAAAGCTTCATGAATATTTCGAACATAGTAGGTTGTGGTAATATTGTTTTTGACACAGTATTATACCGGGATATATGATATGATATATGGAGGTTATGATATGATGGAGGTTAAGACAAATCTTAAATAAAATATGTTTTAAAAACATTTTGCAATATTCCTAAATCATAACTACTAAAAATTTCTATTAATATTTCTCCATGATAATAATCTTCAAAGACTTTAAAGAGTATTTCTCAAAACATTCAATCTTTAAAGAATTCGAAACTATATTTTGAAAGCAATAATTAAAAACAATATCTATAAAGATAGAAAAAGCGACAAATTTATAATAATACCTAAAGTTAAATTGAAATCATTTTTGTTTTTGATCTTTTGTATTAATTTCTGGTAATTACCAGAATATTGTAGTTGATTACGCGTCATAAAACCATATGTGATGCGATTAAAATTAATTGTGATTAATTTTATACCAACACATATGGCCATATACGCTTTGCTGTCCGCCAATCCACCAATCGTGCGTTCAAACAATTTTAATCTGTGCTATAAAATCAATCAATTCCATGTCTACTCAACCCTTATTTTTTTATTGTGCGTATATCTGATTATTATCCACATTATCGGTCAAATTAAAAGGTGTATGTGTTTTATGACGTGGTTATTATTGCTTTTATGTGGATTCTTAACTACATAGTTTTGGTATTTTCAATATTTTAAAAATTTTAGTTTTCAAAATTTTTTAAAAAATCGACAATTCTTGTTCGATGATGTATATAATTGGTTTGGATTTTCGTGTCACGCCCGAAAATCTGAGTTCGTGCGTGCAAATCTCCGTGCGTACTAGTTGTTGTCGTGCCCGTGCTCTAAAAGGCACGCGCCCACTAAAGATTTTTTTTTAGTTTCTACTCCAATTAAAAAACCCCCTTTTTTTTTTGGAATATCTACTAAGATCCACAGCACTCAGACAGACTATATCCATTGTACTGTGAAATCTATTCCCTACAATTTTGTGGTTAATATCACCACGAGCGCCCATGCCCAAGCCGGGATTCGAACCCGAGACCTTCAGAATGCGAGTCCAGCGCGCTACCTCTGGACTGCTGATTACTTCCAGCATCAGAAAATAAAAATTTCGTGGTATTTTAATCAGGGACAAACACACTTTGGAATATCGGTTACGGTTCCACACATTTTTTAATAACGTTTCCGATTCCGGAGAGGTTCCGGTTCAGAGAATACAACAGTACAAAAGTTATATTTTGATTTATTTGTAATAAAGGGCCATAAAGAATCGGTACCAGCACCGATTTAAAAAATGTGTGGAACCGGAACCCATATAAATTTTTTTGGTTGGAACCGGAATTTTTAAAATCTTCGAACGAGGTTTTAGATTTGGAACCAGAACCGGCACCGATATTCTAAACAGTTTTAGTCCTTTTTTATAATATAATTTTTTTCACGTTTTACCTAGTTTTTCATGTGATTCCGTGATTTTTTCGTGTTTTTCCGTGCTTCTTCGTGTCTTTCTAATCCCGTGTTTTATCGTTTCATATAGAATTCCAATTTATTATATTCATCAATTAATTTTTATAATATTAAATTGAGTACACAGAATATATTTGATTAGTTTTATTTCATTATTTTAAATTATAAATTCCTTGTAATTTTACAAATTTAAACCTCCTTACGAAGTTTAACCACTTTTCAAACACTAAAAACGTTTTCAACTTTTCCTATACCAGTGTCAGTTACCATGGCCTCTACCGAAAGAAGCCACAGCAACCGAAACAAATTTATCATCAGTGCAAATATTTGTCAAAAACCTTGTGTGTTGGTCCCTTCGGTATGCATATTTAATATTGTATATTTCAGGATATTTATTTCATTGGTACATATTAACCCCACCTCCCGTCAACAAACTCCAACCACACTAAACGTCAATGTCAAGTGTTGCCATTCCTGATTGCTGTTTACACAAGTGATAAAAATATGCAACCACAAACATTCGCGGACAGACAGACAGCCAGCCAGCCACAAACTACCCGTATAGCATGATGCAGGACATATCAAAAAACCATTAACCCTTATTGGACGTTCGACTTCTCTGTATGGGGTGAAGTCAGTTTGAATGTTTGCCAATTTTCTGCACTCGCAGAAGTTACAAGAATGAGCGCCATGCGGCGATTGATACCAAATGATACCGTGGCTATTTATTCAGCATAATTTGTTTCTAATGACAAATAAATGACCAATTGTTTTGCAATAAATCGATGATCCATCTCTGGCGAACATATGGTGGGAACTGTTATTAAAATTGGCTGAATAATGTGATAACTTTTTTGCGCTTCAATTATGAATTAATTTATTTAAAAAAAAAGAAATATCAAATAATATGAGAAAATGTAAGAGAAAAATTAAAATAATATTTTATTTATAGAGGGAGTAATTGAAACTTTAGTAAAAACTTTATGTTTAGTTAAAAAATGTACTTTTAAGTAAAATTTGTATAGTGAAGATTTTGATTTTTAGTGAATAATTTAATTTTTAGTGTATTTTTGAATTGTTAGTAAAAATTTTAATTTAATGCATTATTTGGGAAAAATCAAATTTTTAGTGAGCAATTGAATTTTTAGTGAAATATTGGTTTAATTTTTATTTGTATTGACAAATTTTATTTGTAGTAAAAAATTTAATTTTAAGAGAAAAATTTAATTTTTAAAGAAAAATTTAATGATATTTTAGAGAAAAATTTAATTTTGGGGCAAATTTTAAGTTTTGGTGAAAAATTTAATTTTAAGTGAAAATTTGATGATATAGTGAACTTTAATTAAATATTTTTATTTTAGTAGACATTTGAATTTAAAAAATGTTTTGGTTATAAACAAATAAAAAAAATGTATTCAATAACATAACAAAGATATAAAAATAAAAAAGTAAAAGATTGCTTAATTATGCAGATATAACCGTTAACTACCTGGCAACACACAAAACGTAAAGTCTGGCCACACGTTCGCCGATCAGCTGTTGCGAAAATTAAAAAAAAACTCGAATTGTATACAATTTGTTATTTTTGGAATATAAAAGTGTTAAAGTTCAAGTTAAATTATTGAATTTAATAATTAGTGTTTCGAACATTTAAAGTATAAGTGGGTGTGATTAAATGTGTACAGTTTATTAAGTTTTTAGTGTTTATTGTGCGAAATGTTGCAAAATGAGCGTGTGCAACAAGTGTCGATTTGTTTTGTGTTTTTCGTTAAAAAAAAGTGTAATTATTAAAAAGAAAAACATTTATAGATTATAGCATTGTGTTTAAATGATGGTAAGTAATAAATAATTAATTATATTAGATATTAAACAATTTTATATGAATTCAAACGAAGCCGTTGATAACCTTAGTTTTCGCAGCGTTGCATTTAAGTGCAACAGCTGCATTCCTATTTAGAGGTTATGTCGGATGGAATCGATATCAAGAACCGATATCAATGAGGGTTTTAAAAATGTAGCGTAACTTGATGTAAAATAGGGAAACGTTTTGGTTTTATTACTAAAAAAAATGCGGATAGTTCAGAAAAAAGAATATTTTTTGGCCGCTAGCTCCCTGTAACCGTCTATAAATCGAAAGTGGACAACAAAGTCACAACTGATTTTTGGTTTCTAACAAAGTTGGTGTGAAAAAAGAAAAAATATTACGGTCACGTGGTACGGCCTAAAAATCAAAACCCGTGATTGATTTTTTTTAATGCTATTATTTAAATGCTTTTAATACTTTTCATATAGTTCAAAAGTTCTTTTTGGTGGTTTATTTAAGTACTGTTAATACCATGTTTGTGGAATATCCAATTCATCTGTAATTCACTGAACTCAAAATAGGAACATAAATGGAACTAAAAGTATTAAGTATAAATAAATGTGTAATAAAAAAAATAAAATTTCAAGTTTATATTTTATTTAATTATATAATTATCTAATTTATTTAATTATATAATATAAAAAAAAAATTAATTTAAAAAAGGGATCAAATTAAGGGAAAAAATTAATATTGCGTAAAGAAGTTATTAGCATTAAATATACTCTTTTACATTAAAATTAAATGTAAACATAAATATGTTTACATGTAAATAAAATGTTTTTCACATTAAAACATATATATGTTAGCAAGAACGCCGAAAATTATTCATTCTGAACATAAATATGTTTGAACGAAAACAAAAATATGTTTGGTTGTTATTATAATAATGTTTGGCAATGAAATAATACTTTTGTTTGCATAAAGCTTCAAAGATACATGTAATGCCTGCAAAATAATGTGTGGGAGAGCTCTTTTTTTTCAGCGTGTAGGAGATACCGCGTGACCTTAAGGTTATTTATTTTTGGCTATTATTCACATCGTGTGACAATTTTTTATTTATTTTTGGCTCACCCGATTTTTTATAATCCAAAATCCACTTGTGACCTCTGTCTATTTCCGATTTTAGCCGATTTGAATATTTTTTTTAACTTTTTTGAATAGTATTTTCTATAAAGTTGATTGTGTACTAACTTGTTGCCTTAACATAATGCAATTAATATGTATAATATAATTTTAGATGATTTTTCGAAACAGTTCGTTTTCCGAACTTAGAAAAAAGTTGGGGTAAAGTGGGGAATGTTAAATATTTTTTTCAAATTCCATATGAATTTCTTCTCAAATTGTATAATGTAGCTATACAAATTGATTTTTGGGATTTTGAAACTACGTGTTTCAGAGTTTACTTACTGACTTTATCGAATTTCATGACTAGTACTACTAAAAGTGCACTTTAATTTTTAAAGTTCACGCAATCAATTTAAAGATTTGACGAATTTAAAGTGCAATACTTTAATTTGAAATTTATCACATTAAAATTGTATTCCTACAAAAAATTAAAAGTGAAACTTTAAAAGTAAAGGTCCAACTTTAAAATTTAAAGTGTCACATTAAAATATAAAATGTATTTGCAATTTAAAGTAAACACTTTGAAATGTACACTTTTAATTATAAGTGTTTTGCACCGAAGTTTAAAGTGATTTTATAGTTTTATTTTCTCGGTGTAATATATCACATTCTTAGTCATTAATGTATTATATGATATGTTCTTGATAATTTAATATTCTTCGTATAAAAATAAAGACAAATCAATATATTTCAAAAAGAATTGTTCAATTGTTCCATTAGAAAAAATAATTATTTTAATTTAATTTTCTTTATTTATATTTATAATATTAAATCTGCTATAATCCATAAAATTCGAACTCTTAACAACTATTTATATTCTAAATTGACAAAAAATATATATGTTATTGGAGTTCTTCAAAATTCGTAAGGCACTCTTTCCATTTAACTACGGTTTCCTGATATGTCGGGTGATTGAGCGTCACAGAACGATACTTCAATTGTTGGCTCACTACCGAAACGTCTTGCTATCGAACCATTTCCCCCCATTGTTAGCCAACCTACTGCTGCAGATGGAGCTTGGTATGAGTGCGTCTGTGTTAAGTCTTGGAAATTGTCTTTTGAATGTTTCAATTACACGCCTTCTTAAGCACAGCATATCCTTCCAAATTGAGAATGCATAGTACATACAACACACACTTCCTCTTACAGTCAGACACTAATAGTTGCGTTGAGGATTTATATTGCAGAGCTTAGCAACATATACATTTATTTCTGTAAGTTGAGAATATATATATGCTTTAGAATATATTAGGCAAGGACTAAAATAACAACAATGACAAGGATAATAGTAGAAAATAACCCAATAGCAAATAACTATGAATGTTCATGGTTTAGAACTGGAATATTATTCGGTACTATTTATTTAGAAATTCTACTAATGGAGGTTTATGTCGAAAAAACACAAAAAAATATAGCAAACAAAATTTATCAATACAATTAGTTGTTAATTGTTTCAAAGCCGATACGACATTTAATTGTATTAATTAAATATTTAATTATATTAAATAATAAATTATTGAACAAAAATGTAAGGAAATCAACACATCTGATAAAAAAAAACCTGTCGAAGTTGGACCACGTTCACGTCACAAGTAGAACTATATGTAATGAAAAGTAAATGTTAAACGCAAATAAGAATATCAAAGTTACGGTATACGCGTATATGTTCGGACCGACCCTCGACGAACCGAATAGGCAGGACGCGTTGCGATGAATCAATGTAAAATAAGATCGGTACAACAGTACCTGAAATACTGTGTAGTGAATTTACAACTGTAATTTAATTTATACTATAATAATTTAATTTATACTATTAAAAAAATCGTATATCCAATTAATTATATTAATAAAATAAATTATTTTGTATCAATTAATCTCAGTTGTTATATTTACGATCAATATTTTCTGTGCAAGACAAATTTTCATTTTATTTATTTCATCTACTGGGCTCAGGCCTTTACAGATTAAAATATCTTAACATAATTAATAATATATTAAAAAGGGTATTGATGAAAACTGTGGTTAGTCTCCATTGACTCCCAGTCAAAAATCAACAACTCCGTAGTTAATTCAATGGTGGCTGATACAAGGCATACACGGCCTCAGTTCAGTATTCTTCTTTCGAAAATATCAATCAGCGTAACATGTTAACAGCTGTATTTATTTTGTATTATGGACTACAATTCGAAATCTAAAATAATAATAATAATAACAACTAAAAACAATCTATCTAATCATATTGCAGTTTTTATTGAATAACTAAAAATACATAAGCAAAACTACATTACAATATTCGAAAAACATTTCAGCAGTTTATTCGGGCTGCTCCAATTTTTATGTTGTTCCTGATTTTGATTTTTCAAATAAAATTAAATATATATCAGTCTATTTTAATTCGAATTTTGTTGTCAAATATTTTAATTTCATTCGACAGTGAATTTTAGAGAACACGCTTGATTTTGGGCCTTCGTTTCATATTGTACTACAAATTCCTATTGTCCTACAAATCTTGTTCTAAATTATTTCCTTTCAATTGTCAACTTTCTGCTGGGTTACCATAAAAGCTGCATAAATTACTGATGCCAATCGGTATGTGTGTGTGTGAGTGAGTTTTATGTATATCCTGGGGCTAGTCGATATTTAGTTTTCTATTTTGCTAAACACTTTCGACTTAAACCATTAATTTTTGGGACACTTCGATGGTTGGAACAAAAAAAAAATATGTATATCTGAAGCAAGTTAACGACGATGCAGCTAATTTTATTGCTAACAGAGGTTTAGGTCCAAAAGTGACATATATAATCGTAAATAAAAACAATCAGGGATAATTGTGCCTGATAGAAATAAAATTTGTTTTATGACATGTATAGACATTTCATTTAGTAGTAGAATATAGTAGGATTTCTGTGTGTTTATTATATAGATATAATTTATTTCACTACATTTGCCACGGGGATATTTAGAAACATGTGATGCTTGAAGTTTCAGATACTTAAATTTCAGTTATGTTGCTATAAAAAATAAAACTATAAAAGAGATATAGACTACTTTACTTTAATAAGATGAAGTAGTGACTGATTTACGAACTTGATTTGGATTTAATATTGTATAAAAAATATAATAAGGGTATTCATTTTACTTCGTATCTACTGCGTATATGCGTATGTCGTAAAACTTATAAGCTTTGTAGTGTAAACTTTTTACGAAATACGCAGATACGCAGGCGAAACGAAGAGTAATGAATACCCTTAATAATTTTTATTTAATTCAAATTGAAGAATAACCCTTCTTTTACCATTAAAAAAAATTGTGTAATAATTAATTAGTTTTACTTAAAAATAAATGTGTTCTAAAAATTAAATGGTTCACTAAAAATTCAATTTTTCACTAAAAATTGAAATTTTCCCTAACAATTCAAATTTTTACTAAAAATTAAAATTTTCACTAAAAATTAAAATTTTCACTACAAATTAAAATTTTCACTAAAAATTCAATTTTTCACTAAAAATTAAAATTTTCACTAATAATTCAATTTTTTACTGCAAATTCAATTCTTTATTAAAAATTCAATTTTCACTAAAATTCTAGTTTTAACTAAAAATTTAATTTTTGACTAAATTTTCACTGAAAATTAAATTTTTCACCAAATATGTAATTTTTCACAAAAATTAAATTTGTTTTTCACCAAAATTTAAATGTATTAGAGAACCATTTAATCATCAAAAATCAATTTTTCACTCAAAATTAAATTTTTCACTAAAAATTTATTTTTTCACAAAAAATTCGAATTTGCACTAAAATTTAATTATCACAAAAAAAAAATTATTTAATTTAATTTTATCAATTAAAGTTTTATCACCAAAAAATTAATAAAAAAATTAAATTTTTAACAAAAATTCTCTCAAATTAAACACGAATACTGCAATTTTGTATCATTGAAAAATTTGTGTTTCTCTGTTGAAAATAAATTATAATAAAAATAAATATTTCTAAATTTATAATATTCAAACAAACAAATTAAATCGTTTGAAAAAACCATTAAATGAAATGAACCAAAAACCCATCTATTTTCGATTTAAATATGCATGCAATTTAGCATAATAACCTTTGAGGCCACACATCAATTAAAATCGGCAAACACAGTTAATTCAACAAATTTTGAAATAGAATATTTGATTTTATTTATTACTATTGTAATTTATGGTTTGTATTGTGTTGATGGGATTAATAAAATTTTGAAATTTTATACAAAATCAGTTTGTGGGTTGGAGAACCCAACACACACCTGAGTGTCCACAGGCAGCCAGTTGTAATTGAAACCAAAGAGTGTCATCGTCATCTTCAATTTCAAATTCAATTATAAAACCCAAATGGAAGACAGTCAGCGTGCCAAAATGCATTGAATGATGAACTCAATTGCTACCTACGAATGATATAAATTCACACACACAAAGGCCAACGTGTAGCAAAAAGCAACAAAAACAAAATCACATGTCAAACAAAACCGCACGGGGTTGTTTTTGTTCAACATCCAGCCATACATTTCTATTCGAGAACCCAACCAACCAAACATCTATCCATCCATCTATCTGTCCATCTCTATGCATCCCCAAAAATGCCGCATGATGTCAGTTCTGCCTACCGTTCGGAAATCGAATTAGTTTGATACGATTTATGGGCAACATCCTCCCACTTGACCCTAACACACAACAGTGTTGAAGGCCTGTGCATCGGGGACTATATTGCCATCATCATCGTCATCATCCTCCTCGGAACACAATTATAGATTAGTACCATTTGCCGGATTATATTGCCGACAAATGGAGTTTGCGATGTGGTTGAGAGTTAGTTGAATTGGTCGACTGATTGATGGACACTGAGTTGGAGTAAAATGAGTGGGAATTTTTGATTTGTACCGATTTGGAAATACGTTAAAACGAAATGATTTTGAAGGTTAGGGAAAATTATAATTTCCGGAAAAAAATTCATTTTTGAAAAATTTCAAATTTTATACGAATATTTTAATTATTAAAGATACTATTTTTAGGGAAAATATAATATTATATGAAAAAAAAAATACCTTTAAGCAGATATTTTAATTTAGGTAAAATTTAATTTTTAGTGAAAAATTGAATTTTAGTGAATCATGGATTTTTGTTAGTAAAAAATTGAATTTATAGTAAAAAAAATTGAATTTATAGTGAAAAATTGAATTTTTAGTGAAAAATTGAATTTTTAGTGAAAAATTGAATTTTTAGTGAAAAATTGATTTTTTAGTGAAAATTGAATTTTTAGTGAAAAATTGATTTTTTTAGTGAAAAATTGAATTTTATTGAATCATTCAATTTTTTTAGTGAAAATTTAAATTTTTAGTGAAAATTTGAATTTATAGTATAAAATTAAACTTTTAGTGAAAAATTAAAATTGAATTTTTAGTGAAAAATTGAATTTTTAGTGAAAAATTGAATTTATAGTGAAAAATTGAATTTTTAGTGAAAAATTGAATTTTTAATGAAAAATTGAATTTTTAGTGAAAAATTGAATTTTTAGTGAAAAATTGAAATTTTAGTGAAAAATTGAACTTTTAGTGAAAAATTTAATTTTCAGTGAAAAATTGAATTTTTAGTGAAAAATTGAATTTTTAGTGAAAAATTGAATTTTTAGTGAAAAATTGAATTTTTAGTGAAAAATTGAATTTTTAGTGAAAAATTGAATTTTTCGTGAAAAATTGAATTTTTAGTGAAAAGTTGAATTTATAGTGAAAAGTTGAATTTATAGTGAAAAATTGAATTTTTAGTGAAAAATTGAATTTTTAGTGAAAATTTGAATTTTTAGTGAAAAATTGAATTTTTAGTGAAAAATTGAATTTTTAGTGAAAAATTGAATTTTTAGTGAAAAATTGAATTTTTAGTGAAAAATTGAATTTTTAGTGAAAAATTGAATTTTTAGTGAAAAATTGAATTTTTAGTGAAAAATTGAATTTTTAGTGAAAAATTGAATTTTTAGTGAAAAATTGAATTTTTAGTGAAAAATTGAATTTTTAGTGAAAAATTGAATTTTTAGTGAAAAATTGAATTTTTAGTGAAAAATTGAATTTGTAGTGAAAAATTGAATTTTTAGTAAAAAATTGAATTTTTAGTGAAAAATTGAATTTTTAGTGAAAAATTGAATTTTTAGTGAAAAATTGAATTTTTAGTGAAAAATTGAATTTTTAGTGAAAAATTGAATTTTTAGTGAAAAATTGAATTTGTAGTGAAAAATTGAATTTGTAGTGAAAAATTGAATTTTTAGTGAAAAATTGAATTTGTAGTGAAAAATTGAATTTTTAGTGAAAAATTGAATTTTTATTGAAAATTTGAATTTTAAGTGATAATTGAACTTTTAGTTTCAATTGAATTTTTAGTGAAACTGAATTTTAAATGAAATTTCGTTTTTAGGAACCCGCTCCGTAATCGGAACAATTATTAAAAAAATGTGTGGGGCCGGAATCGGAACCTATTTAATTTTTTTGGTTGGAACCGGAACAGATATTTTAAAGGGTTTCAGCACAAAAGTCCGAAACCGTTTCGACTTTTGGAACCAGAACCCATTTCATTATTTGGGAGAATCGGAACCTCAGCCGCTATTTTTAAAAATATTGGAACTGATATTCTCTAAAGAAAATTGTATTATTAGTGAAAAATTAAAGTTTTGTTAAATATTTTTATTTATAGTGAAAAATTTTATATTGTATATGTGATAAATTGTAATAAAAAACTTTTTCATTTTAAATATATTTTTCCAATTTTATATCATTTTTGGTATAACCAACTTGACCATCACCACAACTTGTCATTGATACCAATCAATTGCCCCATATTGCAGAGCAGTCTTCGTACCCTCGGTCCGGCCGCCTTTGATTTCTGCAATTCAATTTTATTTTCTATTAATTCACCCTCTGGATTTATGCTGTGCCAAATATCCTTAAGGGATTTGTCACAAAAAATATCGTAACATAACAACGTAACGTTAAGGTGCCAATTAAGGGCTTTTTAGTATCAATTACAAAATAAAATTTTGTCCACACCTCAGGCCTCAGTGGGTAATGTGATTGTGTGTGTGTATCGAAATCAGTGCCGAGACAAGGCCAACAGGGAGGCACTGGACATTGGGGAGAGAAAATTGTTTTAACGTTGTCATGACGTGATTTATTACTGATTCTGTGGAAATCAACTGACCCACGAAAATACGAAAATGTGGGTTGCCATATGCACTGAAGTGTGGTGACATAGGAAATTTAGTATTGATTGATATTTTGTATATAAATTGAATTTTTGAAATAAATTAATACGGGATTATACAACGAAAATACTGCTATGAGAATTTTATTATGTAATATTTTTAAGGCAAATTTTTATATATAAAATGTAGTGTATACAAATCGGCATATACTCTCTTAAAATTAAACTTTTTATTATTTAACCAAGTTTTCCTTAATTACAAATATGTTAAATACCTACATCTTTTTCACACTCTTGACATAATTACCACCAAAACACACACACTTCTTGTCAAATTAAGATACGTTCCTTCCCACTTCTCATATCATATACCAAAACACATGCGGACTACCTTTTGTAATCAACACCTACTATGCCGGCGTGACTAACGTCCCACCCAAAATGAGTGTCAAATTACAAATTAAAATGATGTCAACCACAACCTTAACTACTGCGATATCTTTTCGACAACGACTACACTACTTGAGGAGAACTTTCGAAAATTGTTTGGAGTTAAAGACATAGCCGAAGTTATTGGTCTGAGGATTGTGTAAAATAGGAAAAAGGATTTTCTTGTATTATTGACAGCTTCTTACGATGATGACACCCCTTTTTTCAGTCAGGGTCATTGCACAGAGCAGACATAGCGGCTCCAGGTCACATCACGGTTGATTCCATTGAAATTTAAATTGAATTTCAACAGAACTGCTCTCAATTAGTTTTGTAGTGTTATACTGCTTATGCAAGTGACAGTTCGATGATGGATTTTGTTTTTTGTTTTAAAAAAAATTCTAAATTTATGTAGGTCTGTCTCATCAGAGGCCCCTTACACACCACAAAACACATGTCCTGCATTGATATATTACTTGTATAGGCCCCTTTAAAGTCTAGGTATATTCCATATGACATGTCATGTTACATTGATTTTTGTAATTTATTTTAGTAGATACGTTGCTTTTTTTAAAATATGACTCTGAGGCGTGTGCACATTTTGTCGCCGTGCAGTGTCAACAGTAGCGGCTTTAAAATTCAGTTCGTTTTTTTAAATTCTTTATGGTTTGCTTATGATTAATCACTGGTAATTAATTTGATTAATTGTCGAATACATTGCCGTTTGTTGCCGTACGTATGTCAACGCTTCGTACAAATGAATGGCGTGTGTTACGACTTATGTTGTAAATGCTATGTATTAGAGGTGTTTAGATTTTGTGAATTAACACGGTCATATATTATGTTTTAGATATATTTTTTCTGCATTGAACGCATATTAGTTTGATATGAGTTTGTGAGGAAATCAGGCTTAGCGCTACGTTATTTATGTCAGTTCAATATTTTTGTTTTTCAATAAAAATTTGAGAATTTAAATTTTCAAATCATATGTATTATGAAATAATTTATTTGCATCAATATTAAAATCAACTGGGTCATAATAATAAAAAAAATATTTACTTTCTTTCTTTTTTTCAAAATTTAAAAGTAATTGGTCAGTCCAACATTCTTATTAGTACCTACCAATATCAAATTTTATATTTTCGAAAATTGTCATATTATTTTCAGAATAAAATTTGAAGCATTTTGTCAATTCGAAGCATTTTCTAAATTTTTTAGAAAGGTCGATTTTTTAATATTAATATATTAATTAATAGTTGATTGTATAAATAAATTATTGAACGATATTTCCCTTTAACATTAACCCGGGTACGTCTATTGGGCCAATTTGGTCCAAATAGAATTTTGTTTGTATATATCTTCAAAACGGTTAAAGGTATCGCTCTGAAAATGTTTGGCGGTGAATTATTTCAGTAAAGGGATATATATTCGATTTTGAAATAAATATATAACGGCTAAAAATGCCTTATTTAGAAAAAGTAACACATAAGTCAATTTGTACCAAAATGGTCCCTTACTGTATTTGTGACCTCATTTTTTCATAATTTTTGTGCAAAAGCCGATATTAAAAAATTACTTTCCGTGCATATATTTGTTATTATATTGATTTTTTTTTTATGTTTTATCGATGTTTAAAAATATTTGCTAACAACTGGAAATGTAAAATAGTTATCCTCAATCTTCATTTTTACAACTCCCCGGACATACATTACAAATTGTATAATAACAAATTTAGAACTCTGTTTAGTTGCTCATCACAATTTTATTAAACGCTAAATAAAAAATATTCAATTTCCATACAAATCGCCTATTGGACCAAATTGGTCCAAATTACCTTATTAAGTTGGATTTTTTTTTCGACGTACTCGGTTTAAATGATTTTGTAGATTTTGTTGTTATTTGTGAGCTATTTTATAAAAATGTGTTTTTTTATAAAAATATTGCAGGTTCTGACAAGTAAACCTACAAGAAATTGTATATGAGTCTTGTTATTGTCAATACCTGACCAGTTACATGACAACAATAATCTGACCCTGATCTCGCCACACAGAAAATAAACGGGTTCATAATATTAACGAATGCTGTTCATAGAGGCAAATTCATACGTTTTAATGCAAGATACATTGTGACAATGTACATTGTCCTGTAACTTGTTTGTGAATTTAATGATCAGTTCATTTTCAGTAAGAATCAGTGTTCATAATACGCACAAATAAATTTAATGATTTTTTTCATACTTCAATGAATTATATTCATTGAAATACAGCAGCAGACATTTTGCATGTTCGTTTTTCGTGTTCGTTGCTAGTAGCGTTAGCTGCGCTCTGCTGCTATTAATTCGCAGAAAGCTGCGACAAATGTAAGAAGTAGTTGATAAATGAAGTGAAATGAAGTGCGAAATTACATTTAATTTATATTATACTATTATATTTAATGTATATATTAATTGAATTTACATTAAAATAATAAAATGAAAAAACTTTCTGAATTTACTTTTGTTTATGATCTCGTTCATTAAAGTATGTATTCGATTCATTGCGACAATGAACTCTCGCATTCAATATAGCTAATGAAATATTCATTGTAATTATGAATATTTGTCATTTTGTTTCATGATCCGTACATTGTAATTCAATGAATTTGTACATTGAAGTATTACCGGAAATTCGTTGTGACAATGAACAATTACATTGGACCAATTTTAACGAAATATTCTTTGTGATAATGTACTTTTTCATTGTAGATATGTACTTTTTTGGTTCAGTGCATAATCATGTCTTCTCCAATTGGGTAAATGTCTATGACGTGATATCACTGTTTCGGAACAACACACACAGAAAAATATACATCATATAAATGAATTCTGTACTTGAAACCATCTATTAAAGAAGCATTCATAATATTAATGACTAACGACATCAATGCTATGTATGCGATCATAATATGATGAACGCTTGGTAACTGTCGAAAAAGTGTTCTTCAATATGATGAATTGTACATTTGATCATATTAATGAACAAAATCTTAAAATACAACATATGTATATATACTTCATATTGAAGAATGCAGTTCATCAAACCAAATTTGAATCAAATATTGACGTACTTCTCAGCTCTCAAGTAGTTCTTGTATTGTTATTTCTTGCTCGAAATGCATTAATTAATTTTTCGATTTTTTTTCTCGGATAGTTTTTTTATCAAACATTTTTTTTACAGTTTTTTTCGAATTATTTTCGACATTTTTTTTTTTTTTGATAAATTTGTAAAAAAATGTCCATCAATTAATTTATTTTGAAAAAAATAAATTAGTTTAATATTCTTCATATTAAATATTATAATAATAATAATAGTTTGGCACTACAGTCCTGTATAGAACTTCGGCCGAGATCTCTCACCATTTTGAGCTGTACGTGTTATATTTTCACTCAAAGTGGTGGGATCTACAGTTTATTGCCGAATCCGAACGGCGGGTAAGAGCTTTTCATAGGCAATGATTTTACTCTCGTAGGTTTGTCATTTACTGACGAGAGGTAGCGCGGTATAGAAAAATGTTTCTATGAAAAGATGTTGTTAGCCCCAGTCCAGGCTTGAACCGGGAACCTTTCGGCTCGCAGTCCAATGCACTAATCACTGAACAATTAAAAACAAAATTATAATCAAAATATTTTGTATTATATTCAGTCCTGTAGACCCACATTTTTTCTAACTTAGTTTCCGTAAGAACAAAAATCTTTCTATTCGCTGTTAGCATTGAGTGCATAAGATTGGTTTCTCCAAATTCCTAAAAAAAAGAATTTGAATTCCGAAAATATTCTATTTCTTTTCATTTCCTGGTTTTCCTATTACAACGAGTATTTTTTTAAAATAAGAAAATATTCCAAGACGATTCCTTTTCCAAAAAGCATAAAAGACGATTTACTACCGACAAGCTTAAGTTTTCGCATTTTCAATATCTAAAACATGTTTTTCGATAAAATGAGTTTTGTATGGGTCACACAGTATGCCAATTATTCAAATGAAACCCTATTTAGTGAAACTCTAAATTCTGAAACGTATTAACGTTCAAACTTAGTTCGAAGAACATTTTTAAAAAATCTTTATACTTAGGTTTTTAATTTTTTTTTTCATTAGTGAAATTTGATAAGTTTTAGTATTCTCTATACTTAATTATAAAAAATAGGTTTAAAGTTCTTGTTAATAAAATTCAATTTAAAAAAATATTACCAAATATTCCGTAATATTATAATTCAATACATTACCTTGCATCTTATATATCTGTTTTCTTCCTTTGGGAATTGTCTAACTATCATTGGACATATATCAAAAAATATTTTTCAATCCAGGGTCTAAGGTCTAAAACCCTTTTGATTATCATACACCCAGAAAAAAATCATGGTAAATTGATAGTATTTCAATAGAAAAACAATAATTTATACCATTAAAATTGGTCAATAGAATGCGTCCCATTAGTTCAGTAATATTGAAACTGTTAATGTGTGGTTGTACCATAAATTGTATAATGTGATATTTTAATTACAATAAGAAAGATCTATTCAAATTTAATGATACGTATTATTAATTTTATGGTAAAGTAGAATTACATTTTCCTAATAATTTATTAAAACAAAAATGTATTTTAGTTAATTTATTGTATAATCTATTTTATTTAAATGTCGAAACTGATATTCACTTTTACAACACACACATAAAAAGACACTTCTTGCTGCAAAAGATTATAAAACATTTAATGTTTGCTTTGGTTTCCTTTAATTGATTGTAGTACTTGAGTCTGTAGTTATTTTTGAGTCAGTTGTCATAATAGAAGCTCGATGTATTATTTATTTTCTGTAATAAATAAAAATATAAATAAATATATAAATATAATTTATTTACATTAAATACATTGAGTTCTTACCAATGTCGCGTTTAATAATGTGGATTATTACAAAAAAATACATGCGACCATTTTGAGTAAACACGCAGAATGACGTACAAAACGAACATGTTTGTATTCGTGTTTATGTTTTTTACACCACGTTTATTATTATAGGAGGAAACCATTAAAACAACAGTATTTATTCTATTTAAAATAATAAAATTGAAATATTTAAATTTATGGTAGTGAATTTTTCAAATACTATTGAAATAATTAGAAAACTTTTGATTTAAAAAGAAAAAACTATTAATACATGAATCATAAGGTTAATGGTCGTACCATAAATTACTTAATGATACATTTTCTTCTGAGTGTGCCATTTAATGAACGGTTGTATTAATATGATGAATCTGGTAGTTGTAGGAAAAATTCATAATATTTTTGAATAAATTCATCATATTGTCAATGACATAATTTGTCACAAATGTCTCTTAATCTCACAAATATTCAAAAGAATTTATTTGGAAATATGGTTGAAATATTTCAGAAAAATGCAAAAAAGAT
Source organism: Dryomyza anilis (assembly GCA_951804985.1). NCBI lineage: Eukaryota > Metazoa > Arthropoda > Insecta > Diptera > Dryomyzidae > Dryomyza > Dryomyza anilis. Next base: position 99,841,556 of record OX638132.1, read on the forward strand.
GTCTCGTGTATTTTAATTTAAAAACTTCCCTATTACAACCAGACAATTTTTCAAGGTTAAAAAGTTGAAAGAATTTAAACAGACAAAGTAGTTTGTTGCAAATGCTGTCTATTTCATGCCCGTTGCTAAAATATGCCAGGAATCTTACTTGCACAAATATGACCTAAGTATGTCTGAATAATGTTAGAAATATTGTCTCATATAAAACAACTTTGTTTCACCCATTCCAGATGAAATATTTGCATTTTATACATCTGTTATTTGTGGTTTTTCAACTATTTTTTTTCTTATAATTTAATCGTTTTGAAATCGAATTAAATATAATTCAAGAATTAGAGCATATGGATTATCAAATAAATTTTGCAGAATTAAAATTCATTTTGTATTTTTGATTTATAATGGCGTACATACGCACTTTAAATCAAGTTTATATAAACAAATTCTATTCAAATGCTTACACAGATTCTCTGTGGTCAGTGGATCAGAAATGCAATATAACATCGGTGATACTTGAAAACGGCCTAACTGCATGTGAAAATTACGTCTAATTTTGTGTTATAATCGGGTTTTTAATGATATGTTTATCGGATAAATTAGATAAATGCCAGTATAATTTATGACATACTTAATTTTGTATGAAGTAAATGCAAAATTCAGACTGAAAATAGTTTTGTCTCTTCTGTAAAATTAATTTTGTAAGAGGTATTCGAAAATGTTGATAGGCGGTTTTGTAGTATCACCGACGATAAACTTATATCCCTACACGTCTGGGATCTGAAACGGCTCAAATGGATATAGCGAAATTGTTCATTGTGCGATTCTAAAATCTATGCAGCGATTATAGGAAACTTCCTAAGTATGATTACGACCGAACACGATTTCTCATAACAATTCCCGTTAAGGAGTTATAACCAGTAGAAAACCATCATAATGTCTTTGGAGAAAATATTCATCTTCCAAATAACTAAATTATCTAACACGTAGGCATTTCTGAACTAAAAGTGCTAACTAATAATAGTCCTAACTTCAATTTTGAATAAAGTCTTAGAAATATATTATTGCAATAATTTTGAAGCAGTGAAATTACAGCAAATCTGAGTTTAAATTGTGACGCTGATTCCGAAAATGGTTTTCATATTGGCTATACTTTTGAGAAAATTGAGATATTTTTATTTTCTCATAGTTATGCTATTAATATTCTAACCAATGATGAAATTATAGGGCTTTTAATATTTTACATTTTTAAGACTCTAGATATTCCTTTTGTTATAACGTACGAAATTTAATTTTTATATAAAAAATCAAATAAATTTGAATCAGAAAAACATTGAAAATCTGTTTCGTGTGATAGGTATTATAGATTAAATTAATAAATTTATTTGTTATGTACTTTATTTAGGTGTTTCTTCAATATTTTTGTCATTATGTAAACTTCTTCAAAAATATAAAATACCCTTTTTCTGCATAGATTGTTTTGAAATTTGCTATTATTTGCAATGTCTGGGCTATATTTTTTGTTTGTAATTTTAAAACAATAATAAAAATCATATATATCCATTGTTTTCCTCTGTATACACCGAAAACTAATACACAGCAGCAGATCCATATCAAGTTAATTGCTTTTGCCAGGCAAATAACAATCGCTCGTTTTATTTATCTAAAAACTTGCGACAACAATGGTAAAACCAAAAATGGCATTTGTCCACTTTGTAAAATTAAATTACAATTACCCTCACTTACTACTGCAGTGGTTTTGAGGCTGCGACAAATATTATTATATTGTGCCTTGAAATTTTTATTTTTTTCTTCCAGTCGTCCGAAAGAAATAAACCTACCAGAAGAATAGAAACCATTTAATTACATAAATTGTGCAGCTCCGCCTTTTTCAGCATAGAGTGGACCCCAAGATATTTTTATTTGTACAAACTTTTTGTTGCGGATTTTTTATTCTTTTTTTTGTTATAAATTTTTTTTTGATTTAATATAATTACATTCATTACGTACGTTTGGCCAACAAAAAGATTTTTCTTTTTTCATATTTATATTTATTACATTTTCATGAGGTTTGGCAATTTTCGCATTTAAAATTAAGAAAATCCCAAAAGACCTCAAATCAAATACAAACAAACTAACAAATGAATGCAACAACTTCACCCCAGAGAATAGCTAAGGTTTTTGTATTCGTACCCGTACCATTAGTTGTTGCAGAATCAACCACCAACGCACAACATTTATTTGAAGTGGGTGGCGTCCAAATTACCAGTAATCATAATAAAACCTCACTTTTGTGGTTAATAATAAAAACAATATTTTGCTATAATATGCAAGCAATAAAAAGGGAAACGTGTTAAATTCAGGCGAATAATTTTTAACCAACACAGACCCTTCAATGGCGGTGAATTTGCTGATTTACAATTTTCGGGTTACGGTGTAATTTTTTGAACTTAAATAATGATAAAAGTACGATTTTGTTGTGTTGAGATTTATGCGTTACTAAAAAATTCTGACACCGCAAAGAACTGGGATCGGAATCGTCAATAAAAATGTGTGGAACCCGAACCGTAATCGGAATTCATATTTATTTTGTTGGAACCGGAATCGGACCCATAACTGCTATTTTAAAAATCAATGAACGAGAACCGCTACCGATTATCCAATGGTTTTTTTTGGCAAAATCCAAGAATCGGAATGTTTTTTAAAAAATGTGTGGAATCGGAACCCATATCATTTTTTTGAAATCGCTATTTTAAAAATATTAGATATTTCAAAGGGTTTTAATCCCTGAAAATGTGGTAAATAGTGGAGTAGTAATGACTTCAAATATTTGTAAATACTACAAATACTTGTGAGAAACAATAAAAACTTGTGTGGGAACCACTACAAAGATTTGGGGAAAACAGTAGAAACACTACAAATATTTCTAGAAACTCTACAAATAGTTGTAGTACATATTTGTGAAAAATGCTACAAATATTCGGGAAAAACAGTACAACTACTACACGGATAGAAAAAATTGTTTGAATATGTTTGAATGCAATTGAAAAGTACTACGAAATTACCATACATGTATTAGGAATGAAGTGTAATTTAATTATAATCGAAATTGAATTTATTTTTGTTCACGTGTAAACATTATTATATTGTCCAGCAGAATCTGTCAAATTTACCATAAATATGTTACAATACCAACATAAAATTTTAATTTACTTGGTTAAAACAATGTTTCGAAACACAGAAAATGCTAATCAAATCTAAATACAACGTATGTTCGCAACGCTTGTCTGCAAAATTATGTTTGGGAGAGCCCTTTTTTTTTGCAGCGTGTAAAAATAGTAACTCTACAAATATTTGTGGGAAATACTACAAACCATTGCGAAAAATAGAAAACTACAATGATTTCTGGATTACACCTCAAACATTAGTGGGTAACCCTACAAATAGTTGTTGGAAAACCTAGTCGAAAACACTACAAACATTTGGGGAGAACAATACAAATATCTATGGGTAAAATTACAAACATTAGTGGATCACCCTACAAATATTAGTAGCAAGCACTGGAGACATTCCGTGGAACCGTGTAAACAGTTGAGGTAAATACTACAAATAGTTGTGAAACACTACAAACATTTGCGAGAAACAGTAAAAACCTTTTGCGGAAGTAGTATAAATATTTGTGTAAAATTCTACAAATATGTGTGGCAAACACTGCAAATATTTATGAGAAACACTACAAACATTCGGGGAAACGATATAAACACATTTGTGGAAAATACTACAAACAGTTGTGTGAAAGACTACACATATTCGTGGGAAACACTACAGTATTTGTGACAAGCACTACAAAAAAATCGGAGAAAATACTATACGTATTTAGGGGAAACACTATAAATACTGCGTATAGTTGGGACAAACAATTTATTTCTTATTTGCAATATTAATGTACATTCAAACATTTAAAAATAATCCATATCTATCTAGATCTATATAATTAAAATTATGATGAGCTTAATATTTTAATTTGATGAAATCTAATTTTTTTTTTGGATTTTTTTATTGAAATACCATATAATCAAATTTTTGGAGAATCTCTAAATCAAACAAAATCAAATTTGTTAAGAGTCCCAATTTTCGTTCGAATGTTATTTTTATTCCCTCAAGTTTTTTTGTATTCAATCTTTAAACTCATAGTGGTTAAGTGAAGCTAAAACGAAACCCCTTTCTTTGGGGTGGTGAAAAAATATTCATATTTAACATCCATTGAAATTATGTATTTTATTGTTTTGTATTTATTTGCACACAAGTGCCTTGATGTTTTTTTATTTTTTGGTTATGTTGCTATTGTTTTTTGTTTTTATAGGTTTGTTGACTTTTCAAATTAGTTTTGAATTGTGGTAAATATGAATATAATTTGTAAAATATTAAAAACTAAGGGTGAGAATAGGATTAAACAGGTGAATTGAACTCATAATTGTGGGGAGACAGAAACTGTTTGTGTTTTATTGCACACCTTAAAGCAAAAAAACTTTATAAAATTTAACAATTTGGAAATTTGGAAATCTGGCAAAGGGTTTAGATCGATATAAAATTATTTTACGCTTTTCTATTATTAAAATCTCAATTGTTCATTAAGAACTAAATTTTTCATTAAAAATTCAATTTTTCACTAAAAATTCCATTTGTCTCTTTAAATTAATTTTGTCACTACAAATTTAAATTTCATTAAAATTCAATTTTTCACTAAAAATTCAATTTTTCACTAAAAATTCCCTTTTTAACTAAAAATTCAATTTTTAACTAAAAATTCAATTTTTAACTAAAAATACAATTTTTAACTAAAAATTCAATTTTTAACAAAAAAAAATCAATTTTTAACTAAAAACTCAATTTCTAACTAAAAATTCAAATTTTCACTAAAAATTCAAATTTTCACTAAAAATTCAAATTTTCACTAAAAATTCAACTTTACACTAAAAATTCAAATTTTCACTAAATATTCAATTTTTCACTAAAAATTCAATTTTTCACTAAAAATTCAATTTTTCACTAAAAATTCAATTTTTCACTAAAAATTCAATTTTTCACTAAAAATTCAATTTTTCACTAAAAATTCAATTTTTCACTAAAAATTCAATTTTTCACTAAAAATTCAATTTTTCACTAAAAATTCAATTTTTCACTAAAAATTCAATTTTTCACTAAAAATTCAATTTTTCACTAAAAATTCAATTTTTCACTAAAAATTCAATTTTTCACTAAAAATTCAATTTTTCACTAAAAATTCAATATTTCACTAAAAATTCAATTTTTCACTAAAAATTCAATTTTTCACTAAAAATTAAATTTTTCACTAAAAATTCAATTTTTCACTAAAAATTAAATTTTTCACTAAAAATTAAATTTTTCACTAAAAATTAAATTTTTCACTAAAAATTAAATTTTTCACTAAAAATTAAATTTTTCACTAAAAATTAAATTTTTCACTAAAAATTCAATTTTTCATTGAAAATTCAATTTTTCACTAAAATTTCAATTTTTCACTAAAAATAAAATTATTCACTAAAAATTCAATTTTTCAATAAAATGCAATTATTTACTAAAAATTCTATTTGTCCCTTTAAATTAATTCTGTCACTAAAAATTCAGTATCACTTTTTCATTAAAAATCACTAAAAATACAAATTTTCACTAAAAATATAAATTTTCACTAAAAATTTAAATTTTCACAAATAATTACAAATTATTTTGAAGTATTTATAAATTTGTATTAAAAATTCAAATGTTATGTGAATTTTTTTTTTTTACTAAAATAAGATATAGTATTTAAAAATTCACCTTATTTTTTTTTGTGTTTTTTATATAACGTTAACATTTTATTTTTAAATAAAGTTTTTCGTTTCTATACCAAATTTGAACTATAATTTAATTAATTCATTAAATAAAAGGTTTTATTTTAATGGTTTGCAAAAAACAAATATTTTCATGAAAAACTCAGAAATAATGTATTTTTTTAGTATTTAATGATATTTACGGATTAAAATAATAATTTATACTATTAATTAATTTTAGTATTAATAAAAACTATTAGTTTTACAGTATTTTTTCTATGCGTACCAACATTTATCACATATTCTAAATAGATCTCTGCGCATCATTAATATGTTTACGACAATTTATTGCAATGCTGCCATATGTGTTGATAGAATTATAATATACAAAAAAAAAAAAACTCCGCAGACTTTAATCAAATATTTGCAAACACTTGCAAACAACTCGTGATACTTATCGGCGAAACACTACTCCTGATTGTTTTGTGGGTTTCAAGTTAAATATGTAGTAGGCTTCAACAAGAACAATAATAATGAAATCTAAAAAAAAATCACTGCATATTGACATCAATTAAAAAATGCAAGTCGACAGCCAGTAAACAATGTAATTCACAATAAATGCGTTCGAAATGATGTTTTCAACCACCTTCCCTGCGGCGCTAAACAATGTTAAACATCATTACGATCGCAACTGAGTTGGGTTGAGCTAGCAGCGGGGTTCTGATTTTTGTTGTTGTCTATCATAAGCGATATGCTATACATTGAGCAGTTTTAGGCTGACATCATTGAAACCCCCTCGAAATAAGTTCCCTTGGGCTGCTGCGGGCAAGGTTAAAAACAATTGTATTACATAAAGCAAGAAGGTGACCTTTTCCTTTTTCATTATATTTTTTTGTTTTGCTCAGAGAAATGCAGTAGTCATAGAAAGCTACTTGGTAGCGACACAAAAATAACACTGAAAAAAATTAGACTATTTAAATGTTTGTGAATTGAGATTTCTAGAGTACTGGTATTCGAGTTAAAAATTTAGTTACCAAAAAAATAATAATTCTCTGCCAAAAAACGTTTTCCACAGACATTTTTTTCCGTACTATGCTTCCTCGGAGATAATTACTAGAGACAATTCGCTCCCATTATAATACTTTATAGAGACAATTCTTTCTCGAACAAATTCTACCCCTGCTAATTATTCTCCAAGACAATTTTACGCAAAAAGCATTCTTTGCTGAGATAATTATTTACTAGACAATTCTTCACAGGATACTGGTTTCACACTGCGCACTTAAGAGACAATTTAAGTTTAGGAAATTTTAAAATTTTTTTGTCCAAATGTAGTTCAAAACTTAAAAGAGAATGCAATTTTTATAAATGTAATTATTGTACATTCACGTATATTATTATTTTAAGCAACTCTCAGTTCTCTCTTGAAAAATTCGTAACTTTTGGATTTTTTTTGGATTTTATTGGTTTCAGTACTTTATTCAGCATTATATTTATTTTAATATGAATTATAACTTATGGTACTTCCTTGTTGACCTTTTATTTTTGAAAATTTAAAAATTGGATATAAATCAAATCGAAAACAATTATTTGGACCACTGCTGGATGAAATCTCGAAAGAAGTCAATAATGAAATGATCGAAGTTTTAAAAGTAAATATTTCACATATATAGTTTCAACAACATATTAGCCTACATAAACTTTAATTTAGCGCCAGCAGTCACCGAAACTTTGGATTTAATTCAAGCCATTTCTATGGCAATTTCCAAAGTAGTCAACATTGTTTGAATCTATTCGATTCTGGAGAGTGGTTCTGCTATAAGGAAGACATTGAAAATAGATTTGATCTGGTATTTAACAACCCAGCAGCAAATTACATCATTGACTACAAGGACATCTATAATGAATCGAGGATATTGGAAAATATGTCATTGATGAATACGTCTACAACAATTTCATAAAGTACATTGTATCTTTACATGACATGTCCCTAAATGTATGCTGCAATATGCAATGTATACAACATACGTCTAGGGACAGTATTTACGCGTAAAACTTAAATTTTGTGTTCGATGACTCCCTGCCATATTATTCATAGTATATACTTTAGGGATCATAATAAAATTTAAATAATAAATAAAAGAAGATAAATAAAACAAAATTTTAAAAATATAAATTAAAAAATAAATAATATAATAAAAAAAATATTTTTTACTAAAAAAAAATATATATATGTATGACAAACATTTGTGACTTCCTTGTTGAATGACATGCATGACATCGTCAATGCTACATCATGCATGAATCGCAGGACATTTGTATGAAAATATCATCAATTCTTTGAAGGGCGAAAATGCTATCGGTCATCGATGTTTCTGACATAGGGGATTAATTAAGGAATTATTGATGATATTTCCTGCTGGGAGACAAATGCTGGTTATGATATCGAACCCCAGAATATCATTCATATCTGATCCACTTCCAGACAGATCCAAGACGGTCCACAAAGTATGTTTCAACAAAATGTTATTTAGCAGTTCTCAGCAGCGAACTGGTGGGAAGTATTAGATTTTAAAACCAATGTTGAAATTAAGTTATTTATTAAAATCCAAAAAAATTTAATACACGCTGCAAAAAAAAGGCTCTCCATATATCTTTGGAGCTTTATGCAAACAAAAGTATTATTGCATTGCAAAACATTATTATAATAACAGTTAAACATATTTTTGTTTTCGTTCAAACACATTTATGTTCAGAATGAATAATTTTCGGCGTTCTTGCAAACATATATACGTTTGAATGAGAAAATATTTTATTTATATGTAAACATATTTATGTTTACATTTAATTTAAATGTAAAAAAGTAAATTTAGTGCTAATAACATTTTTTCCCTTTTTTAAATTACATTTTTTTATGTATATTATATAATTATGAACTTAAGCTTTTATTTTTTTATTACACATCATTTATTTATACTTAATAATTTTATTTCCGTCTATTGTTCGTGTTTTGAGTTCAGTGAATTACGAATTAATTGGATATTTCACAAAGAGCCACTATCTGGTATTAACAGTAATTGGCGGTACGTAAACCAATTCTTGCACCAAAAAGAACTTTTGAATTATATGAAAAGTATTAATGTGAGTGTTACTGAGTGCTAAAAGTATTTAATTGTGATATCGTAATGCCAAACATACATATAATCAAAATAATGCTATTATTTTTAAATTCGTTGTCACCCAGTAACAATCACGAATAACCAAATACATATAATTCAAAGAACCTTTTATTGACGTTGGGTGTGTTAAATAACGAAAATATCAAACATATATATATTAATATCTGATAAAAAATATGTATTTCTACAGAAACATTAATATAGTAAATTCATGAAAATCCGCGATTAAAGCAATTTATGTTTAAATATCGTATAATAATATTTCAATCTGAACAAAATAATTATACAATATAATGTAATTAGATTTTACTCCTAATATTTATATGATGATTCTAATCACGTTATAATTACATTCAAACACATTCAAACAAATCTTTTCTATTCATGTAGAATCCAAAAAAAAAGCCAATTAAAACCAAAGAAGTCCGGTGGATTGGATTTTAAGTCCGGATTTTTTTCACACTCAGAAACAAAACTCAAAAAATCCACTTGATTTAATAGTATACAAATAATAAATATTTTCATACAAACTCAAATAAATTTTATAGTATTTTGTAATATTTAATGGAATTCACCGATTGAGTTAATAGTTCATCGGACAAATATCCTAATGACTAATTTTAATAGTAAAAACTATTAATTTTATGGTATGTTTTTTCTGAAAGCAGCTTTGACGACAACTGTTGATTTTCAATATTAAGTATTACAGAAATTAAGAATGCCAAATTTTTATTTGTTTCGAGAATCCGTGCAACATTTTCTTTTTCGTATGAAAATATCTTGCATGAACGAAAATGTAAGTCCATCCCTCTTAGAATTTTAAAAAGCTGAAATGTTCGCTCGGAAATGTCTATTTTGCTAAGGATTCTTATTATTTGGTGCGAATGAAAAAAACTTTAAAATTAGGGAATTTATCCAGTTATTGTTCAGTGATCAGAAAGTCAGTAAAAAAAACCTTCAAGTACTGTAAAAATTTAAATAATTTTGTTAGTTGTAGAAAATGTATTAAGTAATGTCAAAAACATTGCGAGTTTAAATGATGTTTAACTTTTCAACATCGATCAATTAAACTATCCTAAAGCGGCGGTTGGGTTCTCAGAAAATTCGTTTGTGACTTTCAACTAAGTTTAAAACACAAATTAAGTTGAACTAACACTAATAAACTGGTCCTTAGTGTTCAAAATGTGTATTGTAATAAAGACAGAAGTGCTCATGTAGGGTTTCATCCGAGATAAATAATTTTCAAAAACCATTATCAGGACCAGTTACATGATCAATATAATCTAACCATTATTATGTTTAACAAATAGATCTTATTTCTTTGAGAGATAGCATTAAGAGACATGTGAGACCCTATAGAAATTAGAAAAATCCTTTTAATGAACACTGGTCAGATTAATTTCAAAAGTATTTTTTACTCGTTAGTTCCCATTTTAAAATTTAAATTTTTAACATTTTTTCCAGTGTACTATCATTAGCCAAGGGCATAAAACAAATCATTGCCTCACCTAAATATGGGCAAATTAGCCAACCAGTTCAGCACTGCGAATCGTAACTGCAACGTACTTTAGCACTTCCTTGAATTCTTCCTGTGTCCTTCCGTTTGTTTGCCGCTGGTGCTAGCGCGGTTTGCTACCGCCACGTATTGCACACGTCCCCCGACAATTCAATTGATGCCCCGCGCACGCAGCACAGCATGAAAACAAGGGTGATAAAGCAAATCAAGCTGCGTGCCGAACAGGGTGTCAAATTAGTGAAGCTTCTTGCCATCCATCCAGCCAGCCGACAATAAATGCGCATATGTAGGAAGGACATTCTACCAAACGTCCTTTCACAGTATACGACGGCAATTTAATAATTTATCATTTTTGCGCAGAATACTGTTGCGTCTGATGCTGCTGCCGCCGCCTCTACTACGTTTGCCTTCGAGGCAACAACAAAAGATTATTTAAATTACGAAAAGTGCTGCAGGATTCAAACACTAAAAGAACTCACTGCATTTGGACATATTTTAAAAGTGACTGACATGTAGAAGTGGCCATAATTTAAAAATTTACAACAGTCGGAAATTTAAATGTGCGACCCGATCCGGAGGAAGAATAATTCTGTAAAATTTAATGATGTGGCAGAATTCAAATTTTTCACAATTTCGCTTAAATCCATTAATTGGCAGAACTAATGGCAGGATATGTTCGAGGAATATGCGCATAAATTAGGGGCAACGGGTTGGAAAATTAGTGCGAGTAACACGTAATTTGAAGGGTGTTATCGGTTGACATTTGCCAACAAAGAATGACAAAAGGCAAAATAAAAAAAAATACAACAGCTTGTTTTGTATTCTCTAAAAAAAACCTTCTTGCAATTGATTAATTTGAATGTTTTGTTGACACAACAAAATCAGGCACAGAAACCCTTTTTTTATTAGGGCACACATTTGAATGTTTTGGAACACTTTTTTAAATTTTACAATTCTTTAATTCCTCGCTCATTCCACGCACTTAAAACTGTCAATTGAAGTGTGCAAATCGTTTCATTATTGATTACTTCGATTTGTCATTGATTTGTGCAGCAGAGGCACTTCAAAATTGATTCAATGATTTCATAAGGATTTCAATCGTCTTCGTTGGTTTGGCCTTTAAGCCTATTTTTAGTTGAAACTTTTTTTTTGTTGGCCCATTTCATTTTTATTGCGCTCTCATGTGTGTGCCACATGTTTGTCAATATTGATTTAGGTCACTCTCCTCTGTGCAGCATGAAATTTATTTGGAATCCTATCAAACTTATTTACATTAAATTAATTCGTTATAAAAAGTAAGAATTATATTGCGCCCTTTTTTAAATAGGCTTTTTTAATATTCAACGCTTTCGTTTGAGTATTACTTTCGAAGTCCATTTTTATTGACAGCGATAATGTTGCAAAATAACGAAAAAACTAATGGTAAACGAGTTGCCTTGTGTTGTAACTTTCAAAAAATAATTGCTACTATGACTTGACTACCGCAAAATGTAGTTAACATCGCTATTCCCGAGTTGTGAGTATATACACTGAAAAAATAACATTTCAAAACGAAAAATTTGATCTACAAATCTACAAGCACGAATGAACTTATGTTTCCGTATAATATTCGTATGTTTTACGAAAGTTTTTGTTATTGTAAATATACTGTTGGCTAGTTATATTTACGAATTGAATTCGTAGATTTTACGAATATTATTCGTGAATCTATAGACTAATATATGCGGTTACCGTTTAAAGTTTTTCTAGAAGGTTTACAAATTCTAAAAATAATTGCAAATTTGTAATTGCTAAAAAATGTACTTTCATTTGCACAGAAAAAATAATCGACGTAAATATAGCAACCGTTATTAATTGCAATCAGTAATCAATTCAGCAATTAAATTCACTAATGTAATGAAAACATTTGCTTTTCTTATTATATATCCAATTGCGTTCGCTAATATGAATAATTGTACGTCAATGCAGCAAATAGTTTAGTCGGCGGAGTTTTAGCAAATATAATTGCTGAAACTGCGCCGACTATTTAATTTGCTACATTGACGTACAAATATTCATATTAGCATAGGGAATTGCTGATTTAACGAAAAATAGTAAATGTTTTCAATAAATTTTTAATTGCATTGCTGGATTGACTAATGAATGCAATTAATATCGTTTGCTATATTTACGTCGATTATTTTTTCTGTGTACCACTGTTCGGTTTGCAAGAAAAAATGATTTTTAAATATTTAATCTTAAAGTAAAGGGTTTTTTTCAATGTTCAGTTCATCCGGTATTAAATAAAATTCATCTGTAAATGATAAATATGTGGTATTTGAATATATTTGGTCGGGTCACAGATCAAAATCGACCCATCGTGACCATTTTAAATACCAGATATCGGGTATATAAATAAACTATCTTCGGAGTTTCATTAATCTAACTCTTCTAGTTTTCCTGTAGTCGTGATTTCAACCGACAGACAGTAGGAATTAATCTCAGCATACAAGAATAGTTGTTCTTAATTTCTTTTTGGATATCTAAGAAATGAACTTCTGCATATTAAGAATAATTGCTCTAACAAACAAATGTCGATGACAGACGAACAACGTAAAACAAAGCACATAGAGAATATTGCAGATACAACACGTGTTCGCTGATTTCTGATAAAAGTGTTTACAAAACTACAATATATACCCTCAAAAAGCATTACTGCTCTGCATATAAAGCTCTTTTTTGAAAATTAAGTGAACCTGGTTCTTAAAATCCAGAATGTTTCCGTCTAACTGTTTATTACTTAGTATCTCTCAATATATTTCTTGATTCCTTCTGAATTTTAGAACAAATTTTTCTTCGTGTTTCGTATTAGTTTTCAGGTATTTTATAATTTTTTTTTTCCAAACGAAAACCTTGTTTTGGTATTTGTTTTAATATAATTACTATTACTTAAAGGCAAGGTTTTGAGTGTAAGTATAAAATTATTTTAAACTTCTCCACATTTTTAGAACATCTATAGCTCCAATTTAAAACAGACAATTTGTATAAAGTTTACAGACAGATAGAAGAAATTACATCTAGTTCAAACTATATTTAATATAAAAATAAGAATGAAAAACTTGAGCAATAGTCAAATTAGAATATTTAATTATGCCAATATTTAGCCGCGGTAGCTTAGTGCTTAGTGCGTTGGACTGCGAGCCGAAAGGTCCCGGTTCAAGCCTGGGACTGTTAATATAACTTTGAATTCAGGATTCTTGTTAAATTTAATTATTTTATTATATAGTATGCAGTTTTGTTCAGTTTGATTTTAAAATTAAATGAAATGCTATTATTTTCTCAGTGCAACTACAGCGGGTTACTCTTCACCGTTGTTGGTGCGCTTTAGAAAATAAACCGTTTTTTATCCCAAACATAACAACGTTTTTTCGTCATTTCGTGTTTTTTTTTCGCGAGCACGAATATAAATTGTGACGTTATCAAAGTTCGCGTCAAATCTCGTTTAAATTAATGAGTTTAGTCATTGTTTTGTTTGCTGTCAACATGGTCAAGAAGATTTATGACGAAAAAATTCGAAAAACCTAAAAAAAAGACGAGAAACGACTAACTTTTTTCTATACTGAAATGTAACTATCTCTGTAAAAAAATAATAACACAACATGAGACATAGTTTTGATGAGAATATAAATATGAGAAAAGGGATTTTTTTCCATTTCGTGTCAATAATTATGAAGCCCATTTTCTCACTATTTCATTTAACGCATTTTCCCCATGGCCATGGATTCTAATAAAATTTGAGATGAGCAACAAACTTTTGTATTTTATGAGCTGCCGATATTGTGCATGGCAGCAGCGACGTGGTGGCAAAAGGGCGGCACGGCACATCTGTGACAGTTGCCGTAATACCGCAAAATTCCCAGAATTAAAGTGTGAAATGAGGAGTTAAGTCGTTAACTTGTGAGCAGCACCAATTGATGGAAGGCAGCAACAGCAACAGAAGCAGCAGCAGCACCAGCACCAGCAACACATCCGTTCTGTAATGAGTTGATAAGTTAATTAAAATATTTATCGCGCGCCAAAGTGTTGATAAGGCCTGCTTTTAATGGGACTGCCAGACTGAGTGCCTCCGAGCCATTTTGTGATGCTGAAGCCGCCGTCATCGGCATCGTCTCCTCATTGAGAAGTTATTAAAATTATTGTGGCGTGTAATTAGCTGAAAGTGCTGTCAACAATGTTTAATTTGACGTCGTTGATACTCCGCACACTTTGTTTCTTTATTTTTTTTAAGATGCTTGTCGTTGTTTTGTTTGTCTCCAAAATTGGCGGCTTATAAATCAATCATCATTATATTGCTCAAGGACTTTGTTTCGAAATTAGTTGGAAGTTGGGGGGAATACTTTCATTGAGTGGATAATTCTTGAGTTAGTGATATTATTTTAATATTATTGTAATTTAAAATTGTTAGTAACATTTTTAGTAGAAAGTAAAAAATTTTGAAAATTTGTTATCTTTTTTAATATAGGGTTCTTATTTTATTAATAAACATAAATTATAGTTTTCTAAAATGATATGTTTTTTAATAATTGCCAACCTAAATAGATTGATATCTCTAATTTTGTCTTTAAAATATTGAGTTGATATCGAAAAAGTTTTTATTTTCATTAAAAAATATTTAGTTTTTCACAAAACTATCTAAGGAACTCAATTAAATTTACATAATTATTTGGATATTTTAAATTTTTATTAATATTAATTTTTGTTTATAATATTTGGAGGCATTCTTGAAAATGATACTGCAATTGGGACGAGCTCCAGTTGGGAAGGTTAGTTCACATAGCAAATTTTAAAGTAGGTGTTTATGATAGTTAGGATTATCAAAATTATAGTCGGTCTAAGCCGACTATAAATACCCTACACATGTGATGTTACCAGTCAAAGTTGTATATAGGTCACAAGGATATATGAATCCTGAAAATAACTACAAACTTTCAATCGCTGAAGAATTTCCATTCATTTGATACCCATATTTAAAAATGGGTAGGTGTATCGAATTTCGATTTTTTTTTTTGTAACCACAAGTCGTTTCGCCGGAAAACATTATTTTCATGTACTTGAGCATGAGTCAATATATATTCGACCAAAAAAAGTTTACCTAAGCACGTATACAGTAATATTAATCTGTAGATATTCATTTTATATGAGGTATTTGAACATAAGTGGTCGGTCCTCAGGTCACAATAGACCAATTTTCTTGTTCAGACAGCTTAGATATAAGTAATCTAAATCTAAAGTTTCATTGTTCTATCTCTTCTACTTTTTCTGTAATCGTGATTTCAACAGACAGACGGACAGACGGACATCGTTAAATCGATTCAGGAGGTCTGCTGATCAAGAATATATATACTTTTCCATACCGGAGATGCTTCAAACGGCGTACCAAACTGAATATACCCTTTCACTCTTAGTGTAGGGTATAAAAATAGTTGCATTTACAGCCAAACTTTTTCTCATTTAAGTGATTTTCATTTATCATACAATTCTTGGAAATCTGCTTCAAATGAACCAGAAATTAGCAAAAAAAAAATAACATAGTCTATTTGATAGTCTAAAATTCACTAAAACTTAAAATGGTTGACCTAAATAATTATATAATTGAATTTGAAGTAGTTTAATAAAAGATTTCAATCATTAAAATATAATGATATTTTAAAAAGCTTTTAAAAATTGTAATACTCAACAAAAAAACCAGTTGGGAAGGTTAGATCACATGGGAAATTTTAAAGTAGGGACATTTTGTAATAGGTGTTATTATGATAGTTGGGATTATCAAAATTATAGACGGTCTAAGCCGACTATAAATACCCTACACTCAAAGTGGTATATAGGTCACCAGGGTATACGAATCCTGAAAATAACTACAAACTTTCAATCGCTGAAGAATTTCAATTCATTTGATACCCATATTTACAGATGGGTAGGTGTACCGAATTTCGATTTTTTTTTTGGAACCACAAGTCGTTTCGCCGGAAAACATTATTTCCATGTATTTCAGCATGAAGTCAATATATATTTGACCAAAAAAAGTTTACCTTAACACGTATACAGTAAAATATGTTTTATATAACATAAGTTGGTTCACAGGTCACAATGGACTGCTTATGCCCATTTTCACTGACAGACAGCGTAGCTATATAAGTAATCTAAAGATTTAAACAGACAGACGGACATCGCTAAATAAGGTCATGCTCTAGCCGCGGTAGCTCAGTGGTTAGTACGTTGGACTGCGAGCCGAAAGGTCCCCGGTTCAAGCCTGGACTGGGGCTAACAACATCTTTTCATAGAAACATTTTTCTATACCGCGCTACCTCTCGGCAGTAAATGGCAAACCTCCGAGAGTAAAAACATTGCCTATGAAAAGCTCTCACCCGCCGTTCGGATTCGGCAATAAACTGTAGGTCCCACCACTTTGAGTACAAATATAACACGCACAGCTTAAAATGGTGAGAGAGCTCGGCCTAAGTTCTTACAGAACTGTAGTGCCAAACTATTATTATTATTATATTATTATTATCAATATACTTTTCCATACCGGAGATGATTACTTCTGGGTGTTACAAACGGCGTACCAAACTGAATATACCCTTTTACTCTTAGTGTAGGGTATACATTTTTTTTGGCATGAACATCCAACAAATTATAAATAAATCGTGGTTGCTGATTTTTTTTGCATGCTCCGTAACTTTTTAAGAAAATTGCTATCGACATCTTAGGCAATTTTCAGCCACTTTTTAAAATTAAAAAAATACAGTGACTTACACAATTAGTTTTCAAAAAAACTGAAAACGAAAGTGTTTTTTGAATTGTTAAGACTAATTACTATATACCGATAAACACTATTATTTCTTAATAACTTTCTTACTTAAAGTTATTTGAGTCTAAACTCAAAAAGCATTGATTTTTTTAGATTTTTTTTATCATTTTGGACCTATTGATAAATAAGTAAATTATTTATGGCTATGTAGACTACATTGTAGAGCATAGTTAAAACTAACGGCGAAAATTACTTTATCGGTTCCCATTTTTAAAATATGCCCTATCAACACAGTTTCCGTCAATAACTGTTTAAATTTAAAATGCTTGTATATTTTACATATAAATTACTGAAAAATAACAGTTTTTACCCGAATTGTTTTCAAAAACACTACGTTATAGAACAAACTGAGTATGCAATAAGAAAAAGCGTACTTTAAGTAATGATATTAAAGATTACAGACATAGGTATTTTTATTGAAAATTTATTATATAAAAGAGTACAAAAATTATGTTCACCGAGACAAAATATCTGTAATTTTTCAGGAATATTTTTGGCATATTTCCGGGAAATACACAGATAAATGGAATATTTAGGGGAAGTGTATAGCAGATTGTCAACAGGTAGCTTGTGATGCAATCTATGCCTTTGTCTGTTTGAAATATGTCAGGAAAATGTTTCTGAACTGCCTTTCAAAAATTTTGTATGGGGTCTCGCATATACTACGCCAATTGAAGAACTTTGTAGAATTCGTCAAATTAATGATAAACTCATAATATTTATGTTTTTTCAGTATTTAAATAAGTTTATTAATTTGTGTTAATCGTGTATAAGATCAGAAAATCCAGTAATACAGTAAGATAAATTTTTCTTTCGAAAATCAACAAAATGATCGTGCCAAAAACATAAATAAATTAAACTGATTTCCGAAATATTTTATAATAAAGGTTTGTATTATTATTTTAATCAAGATATTTCAAATGTGTAAGAAATTGATAATACATCTCTTTTTAGTTGAGAAGATAAAGAATTGCTATATGAAACTATTTTACTTAAAAATATATCCAAAATATGAGAAACTGTAACAAATTTCTCAGCCACACATTGTGATTTCCATGTTGTCTCATGAATATCCCACTCACATTACGTGGCGCCTTTTAAGATGCCGAATTCTCAACGCCCTTATACGGAACGAACATTACATCAAATTATGACAACCGCGATACCTATGGGGCATAAATCCAATACCATACCAATGTGGGACATAATTGCGATCATGCCTAGTAATTAATTTTATGCTTTACGCCTTGGCAATGGGAGAGCTCTTATTTCAAACAATTTATTATGGAAGCAAAGATATATTTAGGATGAGACCATTTGTTACAAGTATTATGTATAATTGTCAACCATGCAGAATATAATACAGATGTTTGTTGGCTAAAAGTAGTTATGTGAATAGTATTACTTATGGATATTATAAAATATCATATTTTTTTGAAGTTTAGATAAAGCAATATGTGCTAGGAATAAATATGGAACAATAGTTCATTATATAAATATTCATCGCATAGCATAGATGAAGCATGTCTCAAAAAATACGAAAATGAATTAATAAATGCAAACATGGCTCTTATCTTCAATTGAACAGCGACTCATATTTCTCTACAATTTCATATATATTTTATGCAAATTATTGGAATTCCTAATCCTTTATTTTTTTTCATTTGTTAATTGACTTTACATTTTAATTAAAATCATTTTGTTGCTTTGGCACATCCATCCTTTTCCAAACAACTACCTATACAAAAAAAAAAGAACCCATGAAACAAAAAAACTTTGTCCTTTAAAATTGTCTTGCAAATCCTGTAAAATCATTTGCAATTAGTAGCATAAATGTTTCAATTACTCACCCCGTACTTGCCGCACTACATGGCCATCATCATCATCATTCGTTCGTTCGTTCTTCCATTTGCAAAACTTTGCTCAAAAGTTTGCATTTTGTGATGTAAAATTAAATGTCCTTAAAATGTTCGAGGAATAAGTAATTTCACAGCATGAGTGGACAGAAAGGATTTGAGTGAGTAATAAACGGCCAAACAACATCGACGACCCAAACCCGTAATGATTACAAGATGAAAATTGTTTTGTTTAATTTTTTGGAATTTCTTTCTTACCTAAAAAAAAATATTAAAATTTTATAGTCGTTGTTAATTATAAAATTAATAGAAGCAAGAAAGAGCCAGTTCCATTTCAGGTTAATCTAAATTTTGTTAATTATTTGGATCCATGCTTTGGTTCTTCGTAGTTCACTCGGCTCTCAATAGAACCACGCATTACCGAGAGAATTCGTTCTTCAGTCGCACGATACGTTTGTGGAACAATCTCCCTGCGTCTGTTTTTCCCGACATTTTTGATATTGGCAAGTTCAAAACAAACATTCACCGACACTACTCCATCTTTCCACCCTCCATATAACCTATCATCCCTTCTTACGATCAACACTGTGCATTGCATGAATAGGGGGCATCCCCTGAGCGTTGGTTAATTTGTAAAAAAAAAAAAAAAAAAAAAATGTATGGATTCCTAATTAGCACCTAAGTTTATCTATCCGTCTGTGTGTCTACTAAAATCACGATATCAGAAAAAGATAAATAGGTGGATCATTGAAACTTCAAAGGAAGTTCTGGTATTGAAAATAAGCATAATCGTTCGAATGTGTCCTGTGATCTGACCAATTATATTTAAATACTTCATATAACACTAACATCTGAATTTTAATTTATTCCTGCCGAATTCACTTTTTTTTTGTAAAATGATGATATAAAAATTATGTTTTTCTCGCAAACCGACTTGTGGTGACCTAAAACAAATTTGAAATTCGGTACATCTAGTCATTCGTACATATTCAAATAATAGGAAATTCTTTGGCTATTACATTTTCTCAGTTTTTTTCGGGATTTGTAATATTGGGGACCTCCGGACCACTTTAAAGTGTAACAGCACATATTATCACATATGTATAGCATATGTGTAATGGGATTATATGGACTAAAACTTTAATTTTCTGACCTTTATTGGAAGTACTTTCAAAATTACCCTACTTTTAAATAACCCACCATACTGGTTTATAATTCATATTACATAATTAGTTAATTTTGTGCAGAAAATTAAAGAATTAAGCGTTTCGTCAAAGAATACTTAAATTTGCGCCATATGACCCCAAATAACATTACGATACCTTTTTAAAATCCTCCCAAAATACTGCTACTTATTTGCCACTTATTTCGTAACACTCAAGAAATGTTGCTCTCCAACAATTGACCTGTCTTGAGACGTACAAAAGGGACACAAAAATGCGATTTAAGAGCATTTCTTTTTTTAGCTATAAAGAACCTTTTTTTTTGTATTTTTGGGGTGGCCCTTGTTTGGAATTTTTATCAGCTCCTGCAATTGTTTTTCTATATAGCACAAAAAAAACAAGAGCTTCCAAAGAGAGCTACTTAACTTCGATCGGATTAGTGATGGAAACTAAACGGAGGAGATTGTGATGATGGTTATAAAAAAATTATGTAGAAGAAACAAAAATCAATGTTGGGGAAAACTAAGCCATGGCATTGCATAAGTCATGAGACATTCATGGTGTTCGATTTTTTTCTTTTTTTTTTTTGTAAGTGAGTAAAAAAATAACTAAACGCTAATTTTATATTATTGGTGGTTGATTTTTTCCGAATGGTATTTGTATATTCATTTTTAAAGTATCTACCAAATGGCGTTGTCACTTTCAATTGTTTGTTTTTTTTCTGTTTGTTTTGTGTACCCTTCATAATTTATGTCACTTCAAGAGGTATTATTATTATTACTAGTTTTGTATGTTTTTGTAGAACCCTCGTGTTCTTGTTTTCATCGAGATTCGGAAATGTTGACGCCGTCATTTGATGTTTGTTATTGTAGATTTTGAGTATTTGTTTTTTCAGCATTATAGAGATTTGATTTGTTTCTGCTACCGTTGACTCTTAATCTGTCAACTGAAGTTTTAATTATATGCAATTTTGTAAATTGACCTTTTGTAGACGTCTAGCTGGCTAGTCGAACGGCTGCGCTATATTTGGCATGTGCCGAACTATTTAAACAGTTGGTTTGAAGAGGTTTGGGTGACAGTTTTAAGTGGACTTCTGTAATACTTAATTGTTTATATAATCCTATAAATTACTAATCATGCTATAGACAAGAATTGAACCTAATCGAATAACGATTACGATTTCAATTCCGGTTTGGTTTTGAAAGTTTTACGGATATTCTTTTCTTACCTTTTCCTTTTACAAAAAAACCCAACAGTTTTTTCGCTCACCTCTCTGAAACTCCTCAAAATTTAAAAATATTGTAGTGTAAAACTGGGTCTTCAAAGATCAACATTAAAATTACAAAAAAGTTTAATAGAGCTGGAATGAGACATTGATATTTATAATAATAATAATAGTTTGGCGCTACAGTCCTGTATAGAACTTCGGCCGTGCTCTCTCACCATTTTGAGCTGTGCGTGTTATATTTGTATTCAAAGTGGTGGGACCTACAGTTTATTGCCGAATCCGAACGGCGGGTGAGAGCTTTTCATAGGCAATGTTTTACTCTCGTAGGTTTGCCATTTACTGCCGAGAGGTAGCGCGGTATAGAAAAATGTTTTCTATGAAAAGATGTTGTTAGCCCCAGTCCAGACTTGAACCGGGGACCTTTCGGCTCGCAGTCCAACGCACTAACCACTGAGCTACCGCGGCATTGATATTAGAGTTCTATAAATCGATGTTTGAGTAGTCGAATGATTTTTTTATATAAAAACTCCTTTACTTTATAATGAAATATATAAAAATAATGTTTTTTTCGCAAACCGATTTGTGGTAACCTAAAACTAATTTGAAATTCGGTACATCTAGCCAATCGTACATATTGAAATGACAGGATATTCTTTGGCTATAACAAGTTTGCAGTTTTTTCAGGATTTATAGTATTAAGGACCTCTGTACTTTTAAGCACTCAGAAAAAAAAAACATTTTAAAATCATTAGTTTTTTGCTATTAAAATTAGTCAATAGGATAAATTATTATTTTAATACCATTTTAAATACCATTAAATACTACAAAATACTATTAAATTGTTTTTGTGTGAATATGATAAGATTTATTTGTTGTATACTATTGAATCAATAACTGTTCTATTGATGAATTTTAATAGGATTTGTTTCTGATGGCGATAAAAATGTCGTAAAGTTGACTATCTGATAGTTTAAAAATCAAAAACCCCATAAAAATAAAAAAATTAAAAAGTAAGCTCTCTTTAAAAAATATTTTTAGAAAACAAATAAAGGATTTGTTCACAATCATTCACCAATCTATATTGATTTTTTTTTTATTTTTATCTTTAACCTTTGAAACACACAGAAAAAAAATATTTAAAACCACCTCATTTGAAGTTTCTGAAAGAACAAGATTGAATTTTCCGATGGAAGAACAAGAAAGAGTCTGTTAGCACCAGAACAAGACTGACATTCCGAGAAATCTGCAATAACAAAATCTTCGTTTTTTTTTTCATTAATCAGTTTTTGACTCTTTCATTTATAAATATAATAATTTTTTGTCTTTCAGCATGAACAAGAACGAAACTAATATTATAAGAAATAGGCAAGAACAAGAAGAAAAGTTTTTCAAATTATTTGTTCAATATTCAGCTTTTTTATTCATAAATATTCAAAGTATATTTGACTCAAAACGAGTTATCTTGCAACAAGAACATGACTGCCCCGAAAATAACAAGGGAAAGATCGACCTGCCGTTGCAAGAACAAGACTAACGTGTCTTGTTCTTGCATTTTCTCAACACTATGATCCTGACTTTACAATAAAAAAAGATAGATCGACCTGTCGATGCAAGAACAAGAACGAGTCTACAAGAACAAGACTACCGTGTCTTGTTCTTACAATTGCTCAACACTATGATCCTGACCTTGCAATAACAGTAGATAGATCGACCTGCCGATGCACGAACAAGAACGACTATGCAAGAATAAGACTAATGTGCATTGTTCTTACATTTGCTCAACACTATGCTATTGACCTTAGAATAACAAAAGAAAGATCGACCTACTGATGCAAGAACAAGAACGACTGTGCAAGAACAGGACTACCGTATCTTGTCTTCCATTTGCTCATCACTATGATCCTGACCTTTCAATAACAAGAAATAGATCGAACTGCCGATAAAAGAACAAAACGACTCTGCAAGTACGAGACTACCGTGTCTTCTCTTTGAATTTGCTCAACACTATGATCCTGACCTTGCATTAACAAGAGAAAGATCGAACTGCCGATGCAAGAACAAGAATGACTCTGCGAGAACGAGACTACCGTGTCTTGTTTTTACATTTGCTTAATATTATGAAACGTTTATAAAAAGATATTGGTTTCGGTTTTACTACAAAACTATCACAGATTGGATACTAATGTAGTATAATATGTAAAATGCCTCAAATTGATTTCGTGTTTTCTTAAAATTTACATTTTATAACATTACTGCTGTCGCTGTCTCGTCCTCCAATTCGTTTCCATTACATCTTGAACATTATTCGCAATTTCTGCATCACTTTTCTTTCTTATATAAACACTTGAGCTCACCACGCGACAATGACTTAAGGCTGAGTATCCTGAATACTACGACTTTGATTTTTTTTTCTGTGCGCAGTTCTTCTATCCTATTTTACATTTTCATTTCCACTTGGAAAACGCAATTCAATTTCCAACTAACAACTTAATCCTTTATTCAATTTGAAACCCATTAAAAGGACATTGCTTATCCTTTTAAGTGAATGCAAACAGATTTTAATGTAAATAAGAAAATGAGATCGATTTTCAACATGGGTCGTCGTAGTGGTTGGTGGCAAATACCTACCAACCAACGTACCATAAGATCGCATAGTTTAGTTTGTGGCGTTCGAGAGTTTGTTGAAGAAGGTGGGTAAAATGGTAGAGCATATCAAGGAAATTCGATTTTCCGCAATTGACATTAGAGACCGCAACACAGCTGTCTTGTTGAGTGGATACGTTAACAAGTGGGAGGGAGATTGGCTATAAATTATTTACCAACTTAAGTAGGTGTAGTTGTAGAATATATTTGTAATTTTAATTTGGGACTTGCAATTTTTAAAATATTCCTTCATACTTTATAACAAAAAGTGTTTTAACGAAAAAAACAAATCACAGATTTTAAGATTTCTTTCCATATTCCCCCCTTCTTTCAAACCACCTACTTTCAAACTGCTTTAAGTACGCTTTAGCATATATCGCCATAAGTAGAGTTTGGGAAAATCAACATGTGTTGACGTATAATTTACCCCCCAACAACAACTGAAAAATACCAAAAGTTTGAATCTTTATTTAATGCAACCCAAACCAAACCAAACCCCAGACGAACTTAACATCCAACAACCCAATTTACTCCAAAGTACACACGACGAGCATTTGTACAAAAAAATAAATAAAAAATAAAAAATCTAAAGTTTTATTTTTATGGTATGTAGTGTGAGTACCTTTTTACAAAAATAGCAAAAATAAGAATTAAAAGTTTTGGTTTTTTATATCTCACTTACTTTGTTTTCACACTTAAGTCTTTGCTTCGGCTGTCGTCATTTTGGTTACTCCCTCCCACTAACTTCCGAAATATGGTCACCCTGTCTTTTGCCCTCTATGAAGTGCTCAACCTTTTGTCAATCCAATGACAAAGCCTATGCCTGAATGATTCTTCACCTCGACGACGATTTATTTTTTGTTGTTTGTAAGGAAGAGTGATGCTATGGGTTCCTAACGCCTTTGCGGATTGAAGTTCATTTTCAGTTTTTGGTTCGTTCTTTTTTTTTCTCGCTTGATTGTTTTCATTGCTGATGGCTCAAAATGTTGTTAGCGCATTACTCTAGGGTGAATTATAAAATATTATAAGGTAGCTGTAATTTTATTTTTTTTTTTTGTTCAGCTGAGTTTAAGTGCAGTGACATTCCACATGAAGAATATTTCAGCTACATAGTTATTGCATTTGAGTTGAATTTGTTATTCGGCACTGTAAATTTGAGTTCTTAAATCAAAAGTTTTAAGCAGATTTAAAACCTAGATTGAACCTTGGATTAAAACACATGTTATAGTACTTTTTGAAATGTTATAGTTACTTTAAACAATTGGTTTTAGTAGATGGTATTAATAAAGAAAGCTTCAAAGTCGTCTTATAATTTTTCATGGGTACGGTATGTCAGATAAACTAGCTATTGATACTGTATAGATACTGTCAAATGAAGGTAAATCAGTTTCAATCATAAATTGCTGTTTTTTTTTTTAAGAAATAGTATTATTTTTTTTTATGTAGAAGTAAATAAAAATAACGATAACACCAAACAATAAAATACACGCGAAAAGCGGGTTGTATCGAGTTTACCATCTTGGCCTATATTCAATTTAAAAAAAAAATCATTAATATGATGAATTTATTTTTCATCTTGATACCATCGTTCATTTAATGACATATCGATGAATGCATTCATTATATATATGAGCTTACTCAGACTACCGAACATCATAGTGAAGAATGAAATATTCAATACAACGAATTTAAATCGTCATATTACTGAATATAAACATAATATCTATGAATAATTTAAAATTTATAATATTCAGTAGGATAATATTGTTGAACTAATCATTTTTTTTCCAAATATATTGACGTTTTTTTTACGAATTTTTCCAAAAACAATTTTTTTTTTAAATGTTCTGAAAAAAATTTTATTAAAAAATTTATGTAATAAAATATCAAAAAAATATCAAAAAAAAACCGAAAACAAAATATTTTCGAAAATAAAATTTTGTCCGAAATAATTTTTTTTTTTTAAATATATTTTTTTTAAATATAACTTTTTATTAACAAAAAGATGTAATTATAAATAAATATATTACAAAACATTTTACTAATTCATGCATGTCGAGCAAGCATTATATAAGAAATAACACACAAGAACTACTTAAGAACTGAGAAGTATGGCAAAAATTAACGAAAAATAAATATTTTGATTAAAAAGCATTCTTCAATATGACGTATGACGTACGTGTATTTGTGCATTCATATGATGAAACGTATTCTACACATACACTTCATCATATTGAAGAACACTTTTTTGACAATTACCAAACGTCATAAATAGATCGCATTCATAACATTGATGTCGTTAGTCATTAATATTATGAATGGCTCTTCAATGAATCATGGTTTGAAGAACGGAATTCATCAAAATGATGTACATTGTATTTGCATTTGTTTCGTGAAAACTTAAAAAGTAGATTTATGCGGCAAATTGGACATTTTTATTGAATGAACGAATATATCCAACTGTATTAATAGTTTTGACCTCAGATATCTCCAAACAAAGTTATGTAATTTTTCATAATTTTTTCCTTCTTCCCTAGTAAAATTCTATCATAGACCATGATCGGGTACCCATTATTGAGATATTCCTTGTCATAGATCGACCAGTTTCACCATCAACATGATCGTCAACCTTAATATGATCCTCAGTGACAGTATTCCAATTTCACACAACTATCATACTATATGGTCTTCACTGATCATATAACGAATTCTCCCAACCATACTATGGTTGCAGTGACCAAATTATGATTTCTCACAACCATACTATGTTTGTCAGAGGCTATATTCAGATTTCTTACAACCATACTATTGATTACAGTGAGCATATTATGGTTCTACACAACCATACTATGGTTGTCAGTGACCATATTCAGATTTTGTACAACCATGCTATGGTTGCAGTGACCATATTATGATTTCACACAACCATAATATGGTTGTCAGTGATCATATTCAGATTTTGTACAACCATGCTATGGTTGCAGTGACCATATTAAGATTTCTCACAACCATAATATGGTTGTCAGTGATCATATCCAGATTTCGTACAATCATACTATGGTTGGCAGTGACCATATTATGACTTCACATATTATGATCACACACATAACTCTCAGATATATATTTATTATTAAATGGTAAAAAATAGTAAATGGCAAACCTACGAGAGTAAAACATTGCCTTTGAAAAGCTCTCACCCGCCGTTCGGATTCGGCAATAAACTGTAGGTCCCACCACTTTGAGTACAAATATAACACGCACAGCTCAAAATGGTGAGAGAGCTCGGCCTACGTTCTTATATTACGTTTTTATACAAACTATTATTATACATTGAATGTGACAACCATCTATGATTGTAAAGAGCATAGCATGTTTCTCGCGATCATCTCGTCACCATACTATTTCTCTGCCTGTAAAATAAAATGGAGTTCATATTCAAAATGTTCAGACTTTAATAATAAGTGTTGTTTTTTTTTAACTCGAATTAAGATTGGCAATGCATTGAAAAATGTAAGTACATGTTTCAAAAAGTATTTTCCAAAAAGTCGTTTAAAACAAAGCAAGTTCGAAGGGCGTTTAAACAAAGAAGGTCGGTCTCTTTGTCCCAAAAAATATGCCATATTAGAAAACAATTAAATCTATATTTGCTGTGAACAATAAAACAAACATTGTTAGACGCAATAAAATGCAATTGGTTCAACTTATTTTATGCCAACCAAACTAACAACTTCATAATTTGCTAGTACATCGAAGACCGTGCAGACATTTATACGTGAAACAAACAAATGGCCAAAATTCGTCATGGCAACGCCAAATAGATTATCGAATCGTACAACCCTCGGCAGATATATACCAGGGAATCGACTGTAGACTGCCTTTTTGTGGATTTGGCACTGTAACGAAAAATGAAATTCGCGAAACTCGTAAATAACAATAAAAGATATTTGATAATGATGATGGTGATGTTGCTGCAACTGTTGGCAGCAACATATTAGCAACACCCCGGAGAAAAATATAGTAGTTGTATTCGTAGTACTAGCGCTTAGCTCGTTAGGGATATTTTTTATTGTTCCTCCGTTATACAATATGTCGTTCGGCGAGGTTGAGGTTGGGGTTGATAACAATTATTTGCCAATTTCTATTGTATGCGCTCGTAATCATCAAAAACAGCGTAGATGTGACCATAATTATTGGCGTGGCGATCATAAAGCAGGTGGTTCGAGTCGGTTCAGTTCGGTTCTTTTAGGTTAGATTGGTTGCTGTGACTACGTAAGGTGATTTTGTTGAGGCGTAAAATGTGTTGGCAGCAGATAATGTGACATGATGAAAGGATAAAGCGTTTCTAACGACTGATGATTTTTTTTTGTTAATACCTCGACATATATGCAGTTGCAGGTGTGTCAGTCTGTCAGTATTTTTTGACATTTGCCAGTTTTGTAGGCCAATGAGTTTGTCGAAAGCTGATGTGCTTTTATGGAATATGGTTGCTCACTTGAGGCGGAAGTCTTTAATGAGTGGTTTATGTGCGGATATGTGTAACATTTTAACTACGGGTGTCCAGAGGAAATATTGTGAATCAACTAAAGCTGTATCAAAAAAAATGTACATTGAAGTATTTAATTTTTACATTCAAATGAAAAGAAATATTAACAAATTAGAATACTCGAATAATATAGAGCATCAGCATTTTTAAAAGTAAAATTTAAAAAAATATATGTTGTTTTCTTCCACACTGAAAAAAAAAATATATTCAATATGATGAATTTTTTCATAAATATTATAAATTTTTCTACCAACTAACAGATTCATCATATTCACACCACCGTTCATTAAATGACATATTGATGAATCAATTCATTATATATATGAAATTTTCGCACTATCGAACATCATAGTGAAGAACGAAATATTCAATACAATGAAATTTAATCATCATGTTCTTCATAATGTTTTTGAATACAATATTCAATATGATGAGTATTGTTGAACTAATATTTTAATATTAATAAAATGAATTAATTAATGGACATTTTTTACGATTTGTTTTTTAGAAAATAATTTTTTAAAAATATTTAAAAAAATAAGAAATAATAAAGAATAACTACTTCGAACAGGAAAGTATGGCTAAAAATGAACGAAAAATAAATATGTTGATTGAAATTTGATTTGATGTACACCATTCTTCAATATGATGTACATATATGTTGTATTTTATGTATTTGTTCATTAATATAATGAAACGTGTTCTTCACATACACTTCATCATATTGAAAAAAAAAACAGTTTTCGGTGATTCATCAAATTGATAATGAATTCATAGCATTAATGTTTTGTAGTTTTCAATATTATGAATCGTTCTTCAATACAATGCATCATGGTTTGAAAGTCGAGAGTCATCCATATGAAGATGATTTTTTTTCTTAAATTGCGCATCTATATCTATTTTCATTAGATTTTCCTTCATCTTCGAAATGAAATAATACCACTTAGTTTTTTTTGTTGTCATCTCATTTCTAAATTAAATGTTTTTCCAGCTCCTTTAGCAATTAAGTTTGCACCACTTGCGCCATTTCTCACTGCACTCTTTAAGTAATTAAGATGGCTTACAATGTCATATATTTTCTTTCATTCTTCTACCGCATTCTCTAAATCCTTTTGCAGCTTCCATTATACTGTTTTTTGCTCTATTATCCCAGCCGCCATAGTTTGCCATTGTTTGCGAAAGCAAAGTAATTTGCAAAACCTGCCAACCATCTACCAAATCCAAAGGCGGCGAGCGCCACTTCGAAAGTACAAAAACAAAACAAACCAAAAAATATATACAACCCAAAGAAGTATTTTTCATCTTCAATGGCTTTCAAGGTGAATTAAATTGCAGGAACCACTATAAATTCCCCGGAGGGTTATGCAACATTGGTAGTAGTTGTGACTCAAATGTGGCAACAACATGAGACTCACGACGTCGACGATGACTACGACTCTACAAAGTGCAATAATGAGTTGAAATCAACGTTTCTAGTAGTGGGCGGGTGGTACCATGGTGGCAGGAATAGAAACTAACCATCGTATTATTTTTAGCCATCGTGGCAGACCAATCTAATGAGAAACTCCACAATACAAATGAGCCAGGTTGATTATTCTTGGAGTTTAACGGTTTTACACAGAAATAAAAATATTCATTAAAATGGTTAAGCATCGTTCATAAGTGCAAAACTCATAATATTTAGGAATAAATTCCAAATACTGATGTATGATTTATATACATAAACGGGGAAGGGATTA
The DNA here is from genome assembly GCA_951804985.1 of Dryomyza anilis. Classification (NCBI taxonomy): domain Eukaryota; kingdom Metazoa; phylum Arthropoda; class Insecta; order Diptera; family Dryomyzidae; genus Dryomyza; species Dryomyza anilis. The sequence goes on from OX638132.1 coordinate 99,872,098, forward strand.
CTGGAAACCATTTATTTCGAAATAGTTACGAGAACCAGTAGAATTCACACGATATCGGAAACATTATCGTAGTGGTAAAGAACATCGAATGTGACCTACATGGTATGCGTTCTGTTGGAGTTTTTTCGGTACGAAACATATTACGAAATCGAAACGATATGGAAAAATAAAAACAATCAAAGTTCGACGAGGCCCAAAAAATATAGCGATATCGCTGTGATAAATTGTAATGATTAGAAACGTTAAAATTATGAGATCGAACTAATTTAACGAATATAGTTTGAAAACACTTAAAAGCATCGAAGGTCTCGAAGAAATAGTACAGTGGGTCATAAGACTTTGTTTATGTTTTTTTACCAGATATTGAAAATATGTACAAAACCTTCCATTCATAAAAAAATACCTAATAGATATATCAAATCGAACCTATAAAAAAACGAAATCGTTTCGTTATAGAACGTAAAATCAAAACACTAATCTAATCGAGCGTGTAAACCGAAAACGCATTTTTCTCTACGATACGGTGTTTTTTTCTGTGTAGTTTGGAACACAAACTGAAAATATGTTCATCCGAACAACAAGATGCTAAACATTTTGTTAGTGGCACTATTTTATAAAGCCAAATTTTATTTCTTTTATTTTAATTTTACTATTACATTTATTTCCTAAACAATATCGGTAACGTTTAAAAATGAGTCTTGGTCAATGTTAAATGACAAGGGGCAAAATGATAAAACATCATTGTTACGACGCCCCCTAACGAAAACTATTATATATTTTTTCCTTTACTAAAATAAATATGTTATTTTTTGAGTTTCAGAATAAAAGTATGTTATTGTTTTTGATGAGAAAATAATATGTTTTATGGTTTTGCCAGGAACTCTATTATGTTTTTGATATTTCGGAGAATATGCACATGTATATCTGTGTATCTACGAATATAAAAATGATTCAAATTTTGCGACGAAGATTGCAATCTTTTGTTGAACAATAATAATTCTTATATGAAACCGGTAGAATTCTTTCCCGTCGAGTTTTTCCCAGTAGAAGTTTTAGTGTGGTGAGTTTTAGTGTGGTGAAATTTAGTGTGGTGGGTTTTAGTGTGGCGAGTTTTAGTGTGGCGAGTTTTAGTGTGGTGAATTTCAGTGTGGTGAATTTTATTGTGGTGAGTTTTAGTGTGTTGAATTTTACTGTGAAGAATTTTATTGTGGTGAGTTTTTGTGTGAAGCGTTTTAGTGTGATGAATTTTAGTGTGGTGAGTTTTAGTGTGATGAGTTTTAGTGTGGTGAGTTTTAGTGTGGTGAGTTTTAGTGTGGTGAAATTTTAGTGTGGTGAGTTTTAGTGTGGTGAATTATAGTGTGGTGAGTTTTAGTGTGGTGAGTTTTAGTGTGGTGAGTTTTAGTGTGGTGAGTTTAAGTGTGGTGAATTTTAGTAAGTTGAATTTGTGTGGTGAGGTTTTGGTGGTGCGTTTTAGTGTGGTGAATTTTAGTGTGGTGAGTTTTAGTGTGGTGAGTTTTAATATGGTGAATTTTAGTGTGTTGAATTTTTGTGTGGTGAGTTTTTGTGTGGTGATTTTTAGTGTGGTGAATTTTAGTGTGGTTAGTTTTAGTGTGATGAGTTTTAGTGTGGTGAGTTTGTTTTTGTTTTTCCTTTAGTTTGGATTGTTTTTTTTTGTATTTTTGCATTTGTTTTGTGCTTTTGCTTTTAATTTTTTTTTTGTATTTGAGTTTTTTTTGTTTCATGTTCGTAGCTGGTGAAAGTGCCGAGTTATATCTTTTTGAAAGTTTAGGTTGTATGGGAGGTACCACGTTACTTTTTCCAATCCCGCCCATATATAGCCTATCATTCCTTCCAGACCATACCGCATCTGTGGTAAAAATTTCAAGAAAATCGGATTCGAAACTTCGTGGTCGACAGCATTGGCTCGTAGTCCTACGCACTAGCCAATTGAGCCATCGACGCTACATTGAGTTGTTTACCGAATAAATTAATATACAAAATGTCGTTAGTATTTTGAATTCGATTTGTTATTTTGTTATCGGAAAAATGAATTTCGCTATGGATTAAATTTATGGTATCATCGCACATCATACAAATAAAACTCATACCTAGACACCTCATACCAACGAACATCTCATACCAATGAATACCTCATACTAAGACACCTCATACCAATGGATATCTCATACCAATGAACATTTAATACCAATGGACACCTCATACCAAGCCACCTCATACCAATGGATATCTCATACCAATGAACATTTAATACCAATGGACACCTCATACCAACACACATCATACGAAGTCCCATCATACCAATACACCTCATACCAAGACATCTTATACCAAGACACCTCATACCAAGGTACCTCATACCAAGGTACCTCATACCAAGACAGATCATACTACCCATAGACCCATCATATCAAGACTCTTCATACCAAGACACCTCATACTAATGGATATCTCATACCAATGTACATCACATACCAATGAACATTTCAAACAAAGACATTTCTTACCAATGAACATCCCATACCAATGTACACTTCATACTAAGACACCTCATACCAAGGCACATCATACCGATACCCATCAAACCAAGACTCCTCAAACAAAGAGACCTCATACCACAATGGATATCTCATACCATTGAACATCTCATACTAATGGACACCTTATACCAAGACACTACGTAACTAAGATATTGTGACTGATATTATGAAATCAGAAAATTTCTGGACTGAGGTCGATAAAGCAATAAAAGATATAACCGAGTAACTACTCCAGGTAGAACGCAGTATAAATGAAGATCGAGCAATATGAGGCAGCAGTAGCTGATACCGCCCCCGAGAAGCAATACCTAACGGCAGTCCCGCGGGGTCGTTGATGAAGGAGATGGTTTCGTCGGTACGGATCCGACATAATTGGCGGAGCAGAAGGTCATCAACAAGCTAAAATAAATTAAATAATAGTAATGATGTAATCTTTAAGGGCCCGATGCCAATAGATATGTATATTTTTCTTTAATTTTGAATAAAACGCCGTCAGTAAAAACCAGTATGGAACAGACATGGGACATTTTGAAGTAAAATAATTTTGATATGCGGTGTAACGATATCTTAAAGAATTGTGAAAGTAATAATTGGTATAAGCCACATATGTAATAATGTGTGCGGAAAAGAAAATTAAACTGCAAACTTGAAAACGTGAAAGATTTGTTTAAGAACTCATATATAGTTATGAGTTGGGGAATTGATTTTCCAATTTTTCATTCTGCAGCATTACATATTTGACCATACAATAGGATCTTAGAAAATAAACATCAACCGGTTAAGCAAATTGTTCTCGTAGAGTATGTGTTTTATGTGATATATTTATAAAGTGTTCGAATCGCAGGTCATAACCTACAGAATAACACAATTTTCATTACATGACTGCCTAGATATACAAGTAATCTAATTTCAGGGTTTCATTGATCTAGCTTTTCAGATTTTCCTATAATCTTGATTTCAACAAATAGACAGACTTAAAATTTATAATGTTCTGCTAAGGTGTATAAACTAATTTTAAGAATCTCGTGTCTTTATAAATTAGGCTCATCGCCAAACCTATCATTAGTTACTGTTGCGCCATACTACCTCAGCAACACCACTTAATTCATCTTCAACGAGCCATATCCGGCGAAAACATAGAACCTTCTGCGGCACAGCTATTTTACAAAGAAGTGCAGACTATCGTATCCGACAACATTGAGGTAATGGTGGTGCTGCCTGTACCAGCCACGAAAGAACGTATTAATTGCAAATACGCGGTTGTTGGACCGAACAACGTTGGCATCTTCAAGGACAAGCAGTAGTAGGCAATAGTAGTAGAAACTTTTGTAGGAAAAAAGAAGGTCGTTAGTGGGCTGGTAACTGAGTACTTGTAAAGTTTTCAGTTTTAATTGTCGAACATCATTTAAGTTAAGCCAAAAAATTTGTTTTGGCCTTGGTAATTGAGATTGTGGCTGTGCGTAGTTGTGGATGTTCTTGATTACAGTGAAGTTTAAGCGATGTTTAGTGGATTCAAATATTCGAAGCTAAATTTTAAATTAGAACAGTTAAATGAGGGTTCTTTTTTATGAACTGTCAACATTTTTTATGTTGTATAATTGGTTTCAACTGTATAATTTGACACACTATAGTCCAAAAAAACCTCATACATCATTTTATACAAACTGCTGATAGTTTTATGTATAGCACTGAGTTCAGACACCCTCATAGAAGCGCGTAATTTTACGCAATTTAAGCGTTTAATTTGCCAACAATGCCAAAGTGTTCAAATAATAGTAGCAGCTTTGAAACCAAATGCATTGGCGGCCACTTGCTGTGTCGGAATAGCGCCCCGCATAGGTCCCACAATACCACCCAGAATAAACAACTCAATTGGAATGCAGTTAACCACGTAATTGGCGCACGTGTCGCAACGCGTGCGTAAATAGCGTCTCGTGTCTCTCGCCTTCGTCTCCCGCCTCTATACCGTCCGCATCCGTTGCGGTATTTGCGGCCAAAATACCCTCGAAGCATTGTAAATTGCATTCAAATGAAATTCAACTGGTTACACAATGATAATGCCTTGTATCCTGCCGTGGTCCTGTGTTGTTGGTCCAATAACAATGTGTGCGGCGGCGGTGACGATGACGGGTAGCGGTGGCACCCAAACATTTTAATGCGCACGAAATTCCATTAATTCGCGGCAAGTGGCCGGCTACCGCCCTCTGTACGGGCCTCGTTCTATACCGTTTTGTCCTGTTTTATATCATTCAGTCATGTCCTGCCCTTTCGTCCATGCCTCGAAATTAGTGCGTAAATGTTTTCTCACCAAATAAATTTAGCGCTCGTGCTTCATCGTCATGTCCTTTCGCTACGCTTGCGGAAATTAACTGCAAATTAGAACAACGGCGCAACTCGCTTTTTACGTATGCGTCAAGGCATTTAACTACTGTTTTGTGCTGCTATTGATTTGTAACGCTTTTCACAAATGAAATTCTTTGACAGGTTGTAATTTCGCTGTGATTGCAGAATTCAAAAAATATTAAAGAAATTCATCATTTTGTCCTGGTTGACTGTGTTGTAAGGGGTTGTGATTTATTAGTCTGTGGGAATATGAGATATAATATTTTTTTAGAAAATGTTTTGATGTATTGTGGAGTGTGTTTCAAATATTTTAAAATTTTCAGTTCTTCTGGGATAAACACAAATGTCACGTATTTAGAAAATCTATGTAATTCACTAAGCATAGCCAGACATTATTTTTCCATTACGAATATTGTTGAATTTTTAAAGTAATATAAACTCAATTACGAATCACGTTTCGAATTTCGTGTTTTTATCGATTGCAATTCTCGTCTAGTGCTGATAACAAATACCAAATTATTTCAATAATCGCTGCATTTTGCATGTGAAACATTCAAGTTTACATTAGTGTAAATATATTTCAATGACTCATATATTTCATATATTAGTCAGGATATATGAAGACTTCTGTTGAAGAAACGGGTAAGTATATTTTTTAAAAATCGAGTTATTTTCATACATTAAGTAATAAAAGTTATATAATTTCAAATAAATATGACTAAAGAATTAAGATTTTTCAAAAAAACGATTTTTGCACGAAATAAATATTTGGAAATGGTACACTTTTCTTGAAATTTATTTTTTATACTACCTGGTTCTTACACTAGAGTCTTCATATATCATAAACCATTCGCTTGATTTCATCATTTTAGAATTTTAAAACATTTTATAGCATCTCAGTAAATACAGATATACCCTAAGGTTTATCATATCTTGGAAATCCCTGTTGCCGAAGCGTTCTCGAATTACTTCTATAAAAAAAAGTTCGATCTCGTTGCTTTATCGATTGTAATTTTTTAAAATATTTCGTAGATTCAATTTATTTCCAGTCTACAATTAATTTCGATATTATTGCGAGAACGGAGAATTTGTATAGATCGATACGATAGAATCGATACGGCAGTTTTTTTTTTTTGTATAGAGAATAAAACGATTCTGGATCGATATCACATCAACCCAGATAGCAAACGTGCGTCGCAGAAAAAATCATGTCGTGAGGGCTCACATCGTGCGTGATATATGCGAGCAAAATGAACACAACGTGCATAGTGAGAGCTGTGTGCGAGCACACAAATATCACAAAACTCGCATCCGTGCGGGCTCACGATGTGAATGCGTAGTGAACTCATAGTGCGAGCACTTAACAATAAAAAAAAACGATTAAAATCAGGCGCACGATGTCATTGCGTAGTGATTTCATAGTGCGAGCACACAAAATCACAAAACTCGCATTCGTGCGAGTACTATAGTAAAATTTGAAAGGCAGATTTTATCAAATTTTCGTTGATTTTGTGAACAATAAAACTGTTTGTAAACATATAATTTTTCTGATAAGATATTGCCTGCAAACTGGAGACCAACACTCTTAAGGCGGTCTGAAGGGTGGCGTTGTCTTCACGTAAGTTCAATGTTATTTTTTAACACCTAAATTTGTTAAAATACATTCTACAGGAGCACAAAATATTGGAGGAAACTGTCAACTGTTGGTCACTAAAAATACTGGTGTCGCGGGTCGTATTTGCAACTCTGATATGGTTACAGATCGACAAATTCATGGACGAAAATTTTACTTTACCGTCATGGTGGTCCGTGCATTCAAGGTCAGAATTATTTTGAAACATTAAATGAAAGATAAATATTTGCTTTTTAGGGCCTCCATGCCATTGCCTCCATTGGTGTCAACATCTGCACGTGAACTGCACGGAAGCGAAGTGATGGTGCAACAAATGTAGGTTTGAGAGAGAGTCTGAAATTCTAACAGTAAAGACAATTTATAAATTTTTCAACTTAGAGGAAAAATACGCAAATCAACCGCCGCCTCCACCACCATTTCCGGTCAAAGTCAACAACAACAATATTATGTTGGCGAGTGCTGAGGGTGCACCGATTTTACCAAAACATCAAAATTCTATGTATTCGAGAACGACTCATCGTACGGGTCGAACGATTAAGCAACAACAGCATCATCAATTCACCAAGCAGAGCTCATCATTGTCATCAACTTTCTCAATCATCAGCAGCTGCCGCTGTCGCTGCACGATGCAATGTCTTGATGCTATAGCCTTAGTGAAACGCTGAACGTTGTCTTAGTATGTGCATATTTTTAAAATTTCGTGATAAATACGTGATATTAAAAAAATAATTTTAAAAAATAAGATTTTTCTCGCACTCGTGCGACTATATTGAGTCTCAAATGCGACGCACACTATTTTTTAAGCACTCGTGCGAGCTATATTAGGCTCATATGCGCCTCACACATTTTGCTCGCACTCCTGCGACTATATTGAGGCGCATATGCGTCTCATGCTACTGATTTTTAAAATTTTGTACGCACTCGTGCGACTATATTGATGATCAAATGCGACTCACAAATGCCTCGCACTAGTGCGAGCGTATTGAGTCTCAATTGCGCACATACGATTGCTATTCTGTGCACGCACGCGTGCGACTTTTTTTATCAGGCGTGCGCTTACAGTGCGTGCACAATGCGAGCATTTTGTTATCTGGGAAATAGTGCAGTGTTATCGAGATTGATTTGAAAAATGTTAAAATATCGTTGCATGACATAAAATTTGTTAGCAAGAACATTTTGAAAAATTAGTAGCGATAAGGCAATGATATCGAACTATTTTTATCGAAGTTAATGTCAATTTAATAAGAAACAAAAAAAGTTAAGTTTGAAAAAAGCCGTCTCCTTTAAATAATAAAATGTTTTAACACAGTCATCGGCCAAATAAAGTCAAATTTCAAATTTAAACCTCTTGAATTCAGGAATGTAAAGGTATCTAGCAAAGTTATTTTTTTTTATCGAACAAGTTAAATTGGGCCAAAGTTAAAAAAAGGACAAAAAATTACATTTGTATGTTCATATTGAAATATCTCATTATCGAGAAATGCTAGATCTTTGAAAATTTAAATCATAGCTTCTATACTTAAACATGTGAACATAATTCTAAAACTTCAAATTTCAAAACTTTAAAAAGTATCCTTTTTTAAATTCTGACAAAAAAATCAAAAGTTTTACTGATTTATTATAAACTAGCTGGACCCGTGCCCGACTCGTGCAAATATTTTGTGAATTCAAGGATATGGAGTGATTTTATTAATAAAAAGAACATTTTTATTATTTATTTTCCATAGTCTAATTGAGTTTGTTTGGTGGGTATTCCAAATTTTGAGTAAATTTCGTGGAGGTTTTTTGTATCAGAGTTTTTACTTTTTTTATGTTTTGCTTTTATGTTTTTGCTTTTATTTTTTATTTTTAATTTTGTATTTTTACTTTTATGTTTTGCTTTTGTGTCTTTGGACCCGTGAATGACTCGTGAAAAGTTTTTGTGTTTTTGCTTTTGTAGTTTGCATTTCTGTTTTTATTTTTTATTTTGTGCTTTTGCTTATGTTTTTGAATTTTGCTTTTGTTTTTGTGTTTTTGCTTTTGTTTTTCTGTTTTCTTTTGTATCGGTCGGACCAACTACACGGATAGAAAAGATTTGTTTGAATATGTTTGAATGTAATTAAAAAGTAATACGAAATTACCATACATGTATTAGGAATGAAGTGTAATTTAATTATAATCGAAATTGAATTTATTTTTGATCACGTGTAAACATTTTTATATTGTCCAGCAGAATCTGTCAAATTTAGCATAAATATGTTACAATACCAACATAAAATATTAATTGATTTGAATAAACTCTTTCTTGGCAATTTACTTGGTTAAAACTATGTTTCAAAACACAGAAAATGCTAATCAAATCTAAATACAACGTATGTTCGCAACGCTTGTCTTAATTCGACAAATTATCGACTGACTTAGTTGGCAACGTTGTGCAGCATTTTCTATCTACGCCATCATTTGAACATATTGATGTTTACAAACAAACAAAAAAGTAATTGGATTTAAATAAATGTATTCTTGCAACATTCTTCTTGTATACGAAGTTGGCACTCTTTGAGCAGAATTTTCTACCTATGTCTCCTTTGTCGTCCTTTGAAGTATGTATAGTGTCATTTTAAACATACTGATGTTTGAAAACAAACAAAAATGAATTCAAATGTAAATAAAGGTATTCTTGCAGCTCCCTTCTTGTATACAAAGTTGACACTCGGTGATCGGCATTTTCTGCGTACGTGTCTTCTGTTGTTGTGGTAATAATTTTGTTATTTGTAAATTAAATAAATATACAAATTGTGTTACAAAAAGTACTAATAGTAACAGAGTATAATAACTTGCAGTATATAATTTCTAAAACTAATATGAAAAAACCACAAATAAAAATCAGTGTTTCGATTTTCAAACAGAATTCGGCATGTTTTTTTACGAAAGCCTCCATGAATTCCTTGCCTACGCTATGTGCTGTAATGAGATCAACTGTAACTGTACGAGCCTGGATCGTCTGGTTTAGCGTCTGCTGGTGCAATTATGCATTCATTGATGCTGTCACTTGTACTTGCAATTTAAAACCAATTATTTATTTATGCATTTAAAAAATTGTATATGAATTCTATTATTATAATTTTCCACTGTGCATGTTTAAAGATTTTTAATAAAAATAAATAAAAAAAACAACATTTATTTTTATTTTATTTTCAGGATTTTTTTTCAAAAATATTTAAATATGTTTCTATGCAAACGTACTACTTTTTGAACTGAAACAACTGATATGTTTCACTGGAAACATATTTATATTCAGGTCGTTCAAAATCATGTTTTATTTTGAACATATTTATGTTTCGATTCAAATATTTATTTTATTTTGATGTAGTAATTATTATGTTTTCATTAGAACTACTCCATTTTAAGGGGCAACATAAAAATGTTTCCGGGATATTATAATGTAAGTCGGGGCTCATTACAACACTGTTCAAGTCTCAATACAACCCTGTTTACAAATGATTTATCAGTCAATTATATATTAGACATCTGCACAAGTCCATTTGAAACCCACTTCAAGACATTCACTTTGTTTCAAAACATTTACTGTCGTCAACTTTATGCTTGAAAATCAAATGAATGTCTTGCTCACAACAACAAAGAACCAAGTACTGTCAAAACAAAACATAAGCAAAACAAAACTGAATTGAAGAGGTCTATGATGATGTGCAATAAACATTCAAATACTGAAATGAATTGCTTATTATAGTGCATTTTTCATTTTTTTTTTATCATTCTTACTAGAGTAAGGAATAGAGTAGGAATTTTCATTAATACTGAAATATAGAAAAAAAACAAAAGGTATAAGAAAATCACATAATATTTTATATTAAGTTTTTTATTTATCGAAAAACATTTTTTTCATTATTTAATTTTTTCATTATTTAATTAAATTTTTTTTTTTGGATATATTGCTTTTCGACCAAAGCGTTGTTTTTGTCGTACAATTTTTTTTTTTTACAATTTTTTTTTTTTAATTATTGTTTGTTGTATTTTTTATTAACACATAAATACCAATAACAACATTACGGCCGTCGAACGAGCGTCAGATTTGTTGTTGTTTTCAATGTTCGTCTTCTCACTCGTTACTCGTTGCGCTCACTCGCTGCACCTACATGTTCAGCGACAGTGTTGTCGTTTGTTGTGTTTTTCAAAACATTGAATGTTTTGAATGGCTTGATGTTTTGACAGTGCTTGACACCAATGAAACAAATACTGAAGTGAAGTGAAGTCGCTCAAAGATACTTCACTATAATACTGTCGATTGTCATTTGTGAAATGAATTCAAAACTGTAGAGTGCAGTAGTGCATATTTGCAGAGGAAACTTCAAAACCATTTGTGCAGATGTTTATTATATATTATGTTTACCTAAAATTCCAAAAATATATGTTAATGCCTGCAAAATTGTGTTTGGTAGTGCCCTTTTTTGCAGCGTGTATGGAATACCCTAAACCTTTGGTGCGGATATTAATGTGGGATATTTAATTGTATACCTTAATTTTAAAGTTCTTAATTATGCTGAACCCTACACCATAAAAATAATTCTAATAATTGTCAGAAATAGCAACACAAATTTTTGAGTCCAAATTAAAGTAATTTTTCTTCATAATTTAAAAAAAAAATCGTATTTCTGATTTTACAATTGTACAGTGAATCAAATTTGATAGTATTTTGTATTTATCATTCTGATTTCACAAATCATTATATACGAGAATCCTACACGAGTATGTAAGATGTTTAAAAACCATAATTTTCTTTTTTAACATATTTTTAGCAACAACTATTAATTTATAAACCCCTTTACTGAGATTCTGCAACAGTACGTACAGCCATATAAAAGAAAGGAAAAAAAAACAAATCCGAATCGACCATAAAAACATCAAGTAAAAGATGTGAATATAATGTACTTAAAATTTTTATTGCCAACAATTTAAAATATTAATAGCTGTGCGTTGAGTACCACACAGTCTCGAAAGCTACATCAGAAATGCGAGAATTTGTCGAGAAATACGAATTAGAGAACATAATATGTTATATGGAGGTTTTCAATATTACATGAGCACAAATTGTAATTTAATCCACAGATGTCACCATTATGATCAACGTAATCATCACACGCCAACCCAACACAGAGATACCCAACCAGCTACCGGGTGAAAGAGATAAATAACCCCTTGTGCCATATAACTATATGCTGTAGCCACGTGTCCTGGTCTACACAGTGGCAACTCATACCAAGTAGATGGTAGTATTTTTTCCAACTTTTTTTTCCTGTGTCAAGTGCTGAAAAATGGTATTAAAGTCACATTCACAATCATCAAAAACTAATTCAGCGTTTGTTTGTTGTGGATGCGGCAAACAAGGATCTAAGGATGCAATTGCTGGTAACATGTTTCTATTTTTTTTGCGCTATTGTTTGGTCTGAAACTCACCCTCGCACACTCTGGTCGACAACCTCAAAGTCAACACATGTGCGCGAGTTTCATAAGATCTTTCGTTAGCTTGCGTTCTTTTTGTCCTCCTTGTCGTCCTCGTCCTCTTCGTCAGTGTCGTCCTGCTCCCTGGTGACACTTTAGTGCGTTGCAGTGAAAAAACGTTTTATTCTTGCATACATCTGTGAAACAGTAGCCCAGCTTCATCAAATACGCGTTTTTATTTCGTAATCGAGCCGGGAAATCTGTCATAAAACGACGAGGACAACGAAAATTCTGAAGAAGTCCTATTGCTCAGTTGTTGTTTTGTGACACACGAACGCAAAAGGACTCCAGGGACCTTGTTTATGTCAAATTTTCGTTTATAATTTATATATGCGAATGCGTAACATATGAGCACATTTAGGTGGGAAGGGGGGGCGTACGACGTGATAAGTTGGGGGTTGTACCATCAAATTTAGCAGACTTAATCGAATTTGTTTTTAATTATCATTATAGTAATGAGTACTTCTATCAATTAATCATCTTACACAGATTTTTATAATATGCCTCTCTATTCCGTACTCCGTACAATTCAACCCTCACAAAACACCTACTACCCAGTGTTGCCTTAATTAACTCCATTCCAAATTAGCTAATTAATAACTGTAGACAGCAGAAGCCATTTATTTTTAAATTGCATATTTGTTTGGATGTTGTTTTACCTACAGCTACCAGCATTTCTCGGTTGTGGTGTTCATTAGTCCTTCAATTCCCAAGTTGATTTTTTGGTTTGGTTACTGATTGCACCGTCATGGATTTTATAGTTTCGAATTATTTATCAGGGTTTGTGATTTCTGTTTGTTTACGTTTTGAATTATAAAGTGTAATATGAAGCCGGTAATGTCTAATGATGTGGACCATACTTTAGTGTACCTCGATGTTTAAACTATTTTTCATTTCCGACAACATTAGAATTTGTCAGCTGGGATTTGTAATCATTGATAACTTAAATAACGAATACTAATGAAAAATAACCTCAAATAATTTATAAGTGAATTTAATGTGGTGAGTTTTAGTGTAGTAAGTTTTGGTGTGGTGAATTTAGGTGTGGTGAGTTCATGTGTAGTGAGATTAAGTGTGATGAGTAACATCCAATTTTAAAGTTAAGTTGAAATCGATATCATTAGGTCTGAGATATAGCGTACTGAATTTTTGGGTTCTATGCGAGGTGCCACTCCCCTTTGCCCAATCTAGTTTATATATGGTTTAGGATACTCAATGGACTTTATAGCATAGTAATGCAAATTGTCAGAAAAATACATTCAATGGTTTTGCTATGTATCTGAATTATAGACCAAAAATAAAAATGGGCGTAATACTGGGCGTGGTCAACGATAACTATGTGGGTCTGTAGAATATATATTCCAAATTTCAGTGAGGAATAAGTGGAAAATCAACGAAAAAAATAATAAAAACCTCCCCATTTACGAATTTACAAAAGGAATTGGGTGATTTGGTAAAGGCTTTGAATAATAGGGCATATTTTAAAAATTAGACTTGATGGAAAAAAGTTAGTAATTTTGATTGTTAGTTTGGACTATGCTCAGTATAAGCATATATTATTTTCTTATTTATCATAAGCTCCTAAATGGTAAAATAAATTACAAAAATAGTCTACTTTTTTAAAAATGTTCAAGTTTAGATTCAAATATCTTGAAAGCCTATCAAAATAATAGCATTTATTGATATACTATAATTAGACTTGGTAATTTAAAAAAAAATGCATTTACCGTTTTTAGGAAAACTGGTTCTGCAAGGAACTGTATTTTTTTTATTCTAAAAAGTAGCCGAAAAGTGCTTAAAATGTTAATAGTAATTTTCACCAACTTATTATATAGAATTGATATATGGTGTCCGTACATTTTTTCTTATTTCTTCTGCTATACCCGAAAAGCGTATATCAGAGTTTTAAAATTATCATCGAATAATTTGTAGTACGAATAATTTGTCTAAATAAAAACTTCCGAATATAAATCTAGCCTTGAGTGCCGCCCTGATTTATTATTGTATAATTGACTGGGTCGCTGCAAAGTGTAAATTATGCAAATTCAGTATTAAAGTGGCTTCGATTTGCGACAAGTGGAAGAGGCAAATATAAAAAATGAAAACTCCGAAACTAAGCAGAAAATTCCATTGATATGCGAAATGAGCTCTTTGCACAGATTCCGAACTATGCACCCCTGACAGGCCTTACAGTAGATTACAATTAAATTTGTTGTTGTGTAATTTTTTTTTTTTGTCAAATACTTTTATGGGAACCTTTTTGTGCCTGAATTGCTGCAGATTAAGCGACAAATTCTGGATTGTGAGGGTGGCATAAAAGTCGGGTCGGTCGGACGGTATTTTTTTTTGCACCATTGACTTTGGTTCAAGGCAATAATAATAATAATGAGGAAATAAAGAAGACACCAAGCATGAGTGTCGCCTGGGTGCAAACAGCCGTATGATTTTCCACTTTGGCTGAGCTCTAAACAGGATCCAGCAAAGTGTCCTGGTTTTATTGTTTGTCGGGTGTGATGTTTATAAAAATAGTTGCGTTATCGATGGAATTTTATCTGGCGGTTGTTGTGTTTGTTTAATTGAATTTGCATTGTCTGCTGCTGCAAGGACGAAAGACGAACGAACAAGGATGAACTTTGTGCGCAGCTCATGCGATAGATAAGAAATTTGTGGAGTGGGATGGGAGGATGATGTGATGTTGAATGGCTTTGAGTTTGCCAAATAATTATACAAGTTCCTTAAGCCAGCGTAGCTGAAACGCAGACTAATTGTGAAAATTGGTTTGGAATCGGGATTAGTTTGGTACATTTAACTTTGAGCTTTGCCAGAAGCGATTGAGATATGTGCAAAATTTGAGCTGAATGAAATTGTGCTGGTTGTAGTTTTTGCAGAGATTTGTAAGAGTAACAAAGAGAGTTTGGTTCAACACAGAAATTGAAACAGTAACCATTAACTTTTTTTCTAAATAACATGAAAAACTAACTGGATTTTTTTTTATTTTTCTAATAAAATTATAAATTAATTTTTTAGTTTTTTTGATTTGAATAACTTGGTTCTTGCTTTAAATATTGAAAATATTGTTACGAAAATTAAGTCTACGGAAAACTGTTCTACGGGTTCGTATCGCTGGATTGTGTACAAAATGCTATTGGCATCTCATTCGCACTCATGTGTTTTAATGCGCTGATCGTCCATCTCTTTCTCGCACACTGCCTCAGTGCGCTGAATGATCTTCCGTCTCTTTCTAACACATGCTTAGTGCGCTGAATTGTCTTTCGTCTCATTAATTATTGTTGATTGCTTGCACTATGGGGCAAATTACATCATTTCGTAACAATATGAAGAAAAGCGAATATTAATAAAAACACGAAAATCGAAACCAGGTATACCAAAACCCTTTAATTATAAAACCGACACCGTACCGAAGAGAATACCGAAATCGAACCCATAATTCGAATGGCTTTTATTGGTATGGTCGAAGAATTTTAGAAACGTTATATTTTTATTTTCAGATATTATTTAGACAAATGCGGAGAAATGTCATTACATTTTTTTACAAAATTTGATAAAATGTCATACATCTCCCACAATCTTCCTTTGGGTTGTTTGTTTTCCAGAAATATGCCCGAATATTCTTGAAGAAATAACAGAGAATTAGTCTCGGAAAAAATCTTCTTAACATACAAGAAATTGTTCGTGTATTTAACAAAAAATATTATGAAATTTATCAAGAAATATTTTGTAAAATACCCGAAAGAACTTTCGTAAATTTTTGATAAAATTAGGTATATTAATTGTTTATTTTATGAAACTATTTGCAGATTTTATCTACGAAAGCCATTCTTACATAATACGAAAGATTCGTAATTTATTGAATATTTGTGTACCTGCTAGCGTCGGTAGCTCGTCTGGTTAGTTCGTTGGACTACTAGCGAAAATGTCGCTGGTGCGTTCGACTACGAGCCGAAACGTCCCCGATTCGATCCCCAGCGTAAACTCAAAATAAAATCTGCTTAAAATACACGAAATCGTTTGTGTATTTTACGAAAAATTCGTGAAATTTATCCAAGAAATATTTCGTAAAATACACGAAAAAACTTTCGTAAATTTATGACAAAATTACGAATATGAATTGCTTATTTTACAAAACAATTCGTAGATTTTATCTACGAAATCCATTCATACGTATGAAACACATGAAACATTTTACAAATCTTTCGTAAAAATACGAATATCTAGTAAAAAAAAAATTGACGATGAAAATGACGATTCATAAAAATATGATATATGATATTTTTGAACTTTGGACACAAACAGAACTAACACAGAACATATTTTAAACCTTATTTAAATACCAATGTAAATACGATGTAAATGACGATTCATTCATAAAAATATAAAACATTATGCACTTATATGACACTTTTAGCACAAAAAGAACTCACAGAGAACACATTTTAAAACTGTTTAATACCAATTAAAATAAAATGCAGCTCCAAGTAGCTATTTGACTTAACGGATTTCTGTTTTTACTAATAATTCTTAAAAAACACGTATGTTTCGTAAAATTCTACATATAGCCTCAAACTTTACGAAATTTTAGTAATATATTCGTAAAATGTAAAGCTCATTCGTGAAATATGTTATACTTTGGTAAAAAAAATTGTAATTGAAAATAATATTACGAAAGTTTCGTAATTTAAACGAAATAATCGTTTTTTTTGTTGTTGTGTTAAATTTACGAATGTAATGTATACAAATCGTTTATTAAAAATATGTTGGAAAAAAAGAAATTACAAATGTTTAATGTATTCTACGAATTATTCGTTATTTTATGAAATTAAAAATTAAGAAAAAATAGTATATCGTATAATGTCGTAGATATTATTTTGTGTATATTGAGTGTATTTGTATTTTTATACCCTACACTAAGATTGAAAGGGTATATTCAGTTTGGTACGCCGTTTGTAACACCCAGAAGGAAGCATCTCCGGTATGGAAAAGTATATATATTCTTGATCAGCATGACCTCCTGAGTCGATGTCCGTCTGTCCGTCTGTCTGTCCGTCTGTCTGTCTGTCTGTTGAAATCCCTACTTCTTTTAAAATTGAAGAGCTAGATAAATGAAACTTATAACTTAGATTACTAATATACCTACGCTGTATGTGCGAAGATCGGTCCATTGTGACCTATGATCCGACCACTTATGTTCAAATACCTCATATAAAATGTACATAAAATGATCAATTCTTACGTATACGTGCTTAGGTAAACTTTTTTGGTCAAATATATATTGATGTCATGCTCAAATACATGATAATAATGTTTTCCGGCGAAAAGACTTGTGGTTCACAAAAAAAAAAATCGAAATTCGGTACACCTACCCATTTGTAAATATGGGTATCAAATGAATGGAAATTCTTCAGCGATTGAATGTTTGTAGTTATTTTCAGGATTCGTATACCCTGGTGACCTATATATCACTTTGAATGGTAACCACACATATGTGTAGGGTATTTATAGTCGGCTTAGACCGACTATAATTTTGATAATCCTAACTATCATAATTACACCTACTTTAAAATTTCCCATGTGATCTAACCTTCCCAACTGGTTTTTATTGAAATTTTAAAATTTTTGCAATCTTTTATTGCTAATTTTTCATAAAATAGATCAAAATAAATAGTACCGAAAACTTTTATGAACAATGTAATTCCGTACATCAGGCTTAACTATATTTTAAATTAAAATTCTCTAGACATAGGGTTGTTTTGTCACTTAAAAATTGTCACTCAGCAATCAGACAAATTTAAAATCTGAGAAATAAACAATCCGCCCTCACTTTTAAGCTTCTTACCGATCTATGTGCCATTGTTATTCACTCAGGCGTCAACTAAATCCGGAAACATTTGATAATATTAAAATCACAATCACGACTTAACTGGGTACATTACGAGAAATAATTTGCAGTCATTCTTGTTAGCATTTTTGAGATGACGAAGTATTATGATGATGAAGTATTGATAATGAAGTATTAACTTATTTGAATGTTTGTTAAATTTGCACAAAAATAAAATTTTTCATTAAAATTTCAACTTTTCACTCAAAATTCTATTTCTCACTAAACATACAATTCTTCACTAAAAATTAAAATTTTCACTAAATTCAGTTATTCAATAAAAATTTAATTTTCACTAAAAATTTAATTTTTCCATAAAAATTTAATTTTCACTAAAAATTTAATTTTCACTTAAAATACAATTTGTCACTAATAATTCAAATTTTCACTTAAAATTAAACTTTTTACTAAAAATTAAACTTTTTATTAAAAATTCAATTTTTCTCTAAAATTCAATTTTTGTCTAAAATTCAATTTTTGTCTAAAAAAAGTCAATTTTAAGCTGAGAATTCAAATATTCACTAAAAATTCATTTTTCACTACAAAAATTAAATTTTCACTAAAAATGCAATTTTTCACTAAAAATGCAATTTTTCACTAAAAATTAAATTTTTCACTAAAAATTAAATTTTTCACTAAAAATTAAATTTTTCACTAAAAATTAAATTTTTCACTAAAAATTCAATTTTTCACTAAAAATTCAATTTTTCACTAAAAATTAATTTTTTCACTAATAATTCAATTTTTCACTAAAAATTCAATTTTTCACTAAAAATTCAATTTTTCACTAAAAATTCAATTTTTCACTAAAAATTCAATTTTTCACAAAAAATTCAATTTTTCACTATAAATTCAATTTTTCACTAAAAATTCAATTTTTCGCTAAAAATTCAATTTTTCACTAAAAATTCAATTTACACTAAAAATTAAATTTTTCACTAAAAATTCAATTTTTCACTAAAAAAATATTTTTTCATTAAAAATTAAACTTTTCATTAATAATTCAATTCTTCATTAACATTTAATTTTTCATTAAAAATTCCATTTTCCACTTAAAATTCAATTTTTTATTAAAAATTCAATTTTTCATTAAAAATAAAAATGTTCACTTCGAATTCAAATTTTAAAGAAAAAAAAACATTTTTTCACTATAAATCAAATTTTTCACTTCAAATTTAAATGTTTTATTTTTTTCTAAAATGTTTAATCATTTAAAATACCATTGCCTAATGAGTCAAACAAATTGGCAGAGCAAAATTTGGCAACTTATGTTGCTTTTAACAATTATTATCGATTGCTTAATTAAAAATAATACGGTTTTACCAAGACCTTGAGGTTAGAAAATACCAGAAATTGTGGAGCATATGTGACAATCACATCGAAGACTGAAGACAAACACATACCACATAGTATGTTTACAACAAGTATAAATATAATAACAGCAACAACAACAACAATATGAAGAATACAAGAGTTGAATGTTGAAATTGCACGACAACAAAACCAAGTCAAGTGTGAAATTTTAAATTTGGTCCTCATTTTGACAACAAAAACATTCAATTATGTGAAAACGTTGGAAATCTACGTAATCCGATTTGCGCCACACGAACATCACAAATACACAAACAACACACACATATCACACAAAGGACACTTCATAAACGCTTTAAGGATTAAATGCAAAAAAAAAGAAAAGAACCCCATAAATATAACTCTATTCTCACACCTTCTCGTATAATGTGTTTTATTTGATGCTCTTCTTTGTTTAATTTTTATTATAAACTGCGTATCGTCGTTTGCATCCTCATTGGCACTGACACTGGCACTGACACTGGCTTCGTCCTGGCTGCATCCTGATGCCAATGACAGTTTCATCAACAGTCAGGCAGACAGAGAGGCAGTCAGTGGAACAAACAAACAAAAAAACGAACGAACGAACGACTGTCTGACTGACTGCCTGATTGCGCAAGCGAAAACATTGAGCCACGCAACTGAATTTCGAATTCATGAAATCCTCGTATCCATGTCTGAATCCCATTTGGAAATCCTTTTAATTTTATTTACTATTTTTTTTTTTCGTTTTGTGGTCGTTTGTTGCTTTTTGTCTATGTGCGTTAAGCGTGGAATATCTGCGATGTTATCAGTCGAACAGACACCAACAGCAACAGCTACCGTTACCATTACCATTTCGCACCCATGCCAACGGAAGCGATCAACCAACCAACCAACGAACGAACCAACAAACCATCATCGCATCGCATATCATCGAAGTCCTTAACATCATCTGCAACGCACTCAAACCAACGCATTGCATTCTCATTATCATCCGCATCATTCTCATCGTCATTATCATCATCATGTTCATCCAACACCATCTCCAACATCAACACAATCATTCGTCATTCACTCAAAATTGAATTTCCTCACTGCCGAATTTATTTGCATATTAAAATAAATAATATATACTCATCTCTGTGTTGGTGTGCGTGTGCCACACACACTCAACACACTTTGGCGCTATCAGCTACACGAACGCTTATTCAGCCATTTTAAATAAATTATGTAAAATTATTAGGTTTACACTTGGTACTAATCTTTGCTCCAGCATCCCACAATTAGTTGTGCAAATTCGAATTTCAGTTTGACGCTTTAGTACTTACACAGTGCGAAAATTCAAATTTTACTATAATATGTCAATTCTCTGTAGTGTCGTTGGCTCAGTTGCTTAGTGCGTTGGATTACGTGCCGTTAGGTCGCAGGTTCGAACCCCCACGACTGCATCTACTTTTTTGTACATCATTTCCGAAACAAGTAAAAACAGTGCATTAAAAGTCTCTCAGTCCTACGGTCGTATACAGCAATAAACTGTATGTCCTACCATTTGAGTAACTATTAGAGTTCTATAAATTGATGTTCATTTAGTCACTTATCGACTTTTATTTGAAAAAAAGTCGTTTATAATAAGTCAACATTCTGATTGTGAATAAGTCAAATAGTCGACTTTTACCGTCGACGATCGACTTTTCTTATTAGTTGGCTGATATTTAAAAAAGTTATAACAATAAAATGTACCAGTACATGGCGGTGTTATATGAGGTATTTGACATAAGTGGCTGGGTCACAGATCATATATGACCATTTTCAATACAAAATTTATCTAACTTAGAAGTTTCCATGAACTAACTTTTTTAGTTTTAGTGTATTCGTGATTTGAACATACGTACAGAACACAGATGGACGGACAACTAGATCGACATACAGACGGACAAACAGGAGAACTTACGGACCGACGGTCATCGTTATATCGATGTAGGAGGTCACACTGATCAAGAATATATACACTTTTCGTTACCGGACACCGGACTTTTGGATGGCCAAACTGAATATACCCTTTCACTTTTAGTTTAGGGTATAAGTAGCAATAAGAAATTGCAATAATGCGCTTAGATGATTTGACTACATGATGAAATTAATGTAGGGGAATCACAAAACTAATTTTTATGTTTTACAATAGTTTTTCCGATGGTTTTCTAATATAATTTGTATGACAAGTGGTAACAAACAATTTTAAAACACTTAATGAATAAACCAAAGGTTCTGTTGAGCATTCGAATATTTATTTTTTAATTGAGGTATTGTTTTGTGGAAGTAGTAAAAAATAGGTTTACTTTGATTTTTTATGAAAATTGAGTATGAATCAAAATGGTCCATTAACCTATGATTTGTAAGTTTTTTTCAACACAACAGCAGGGTTAAGGCAAAAATGTGTCTAGCTCAGCATTCGGGAAAAGCCGAATCCAATGATGATGGTACGGTTTAGGGGCTTTTCCATCTAAACGGTTCCCGTCTAGCCGATATTATGTTCACCTACGGTTTTAAAATATAACAATTGTTGATTGTGTATTATCGTTAAAACCCAGATTTTGGATACATTTTTGTAATCATTTTTCAAAAATTAGCTTGAAGTGAGGACATATTATAATACCTGCACTTTTGGTATCGAAAAGTGTTAGTTTATACAAATAGTCGAATAATCGACGAATCAAATAATCTATTAGTCGAAAAGTCGACTATAAAATCGAAAAGTCGACTTTTTGCTTCGACAATATAACCCTAGTAATTAATAACATTCATTAAAAAGAGCTTTTGACGCCATACTGTTATTAATTTTTTAAATTTCTTTTCTAGTAATCTTTTCTAAACATTTTAATACTTGAAACCAAATTCTCTAATTAATGCGACATCGCTTTATCTCACTTATTCTTTTGACGTTGTTTTATTTTAAATAAATCTCAACAGAAAATTAAATTTTAATGTATGACAAATTTAAAATATGAGTAGAAAAATAGCTAAGAGATCGAACTTTTATTTTTGGTCCGAGATAAAGTCATTTTGGATCAATGTAACTCTGGAGATTTACGCAATTTGGCCAATTTTAGTCCAAACCCAAGAGACAAAAATCTTAAATTAGATTATTGTGGATAACTGCATATGAAAATCATTCGCTCTGTATAATCTTCAATTCTGTTTCATCCACTTTTTCGTTCGTGCTGTTTACAGTACAATGAGCGCGGCTTAACATTACCAAGCATGGTTGGGCATTATATTTGGCTGTGCATCTTATGTTTCTGTTCGTGCACACACTGTGTGCTCTATAATTCTTAACTGCTTTTAGTGCTACTCAGAATAAGAGCTGCTTGCTGAGCGGCAAAAAGCATACTTACCTGGCGTAGAGGTTAACCGTGATCACAAAGGCGGTTCCTCCGGAGCGAGGCTTGATCATTGCACTTCGATCGAGTTGACCTCTGCGATTATTCCTAATGTGAATAACTCGTGCGTGAAATTTTTGTTAGCCGGGAATGGCGTTCGCGCCGTCCCGATTATAGAATGCATCACAAATTTATTATTATACAAAATAAAAAAAAAATTAACTAATATTGTTAATATTTTTTATTGTTTTTAAAGTGTATTAATGAAAACTCAAATAAACTAACTAAAATTTGGGTAATACAACTCTTTTTAATTTATGTAGTTGCAGGAAAACTTTTGTCTTTTTGTGAAAAATGAACGAAAAGGATTTACAACTAAAAAATAATATTGTTCTATGTGAGACTGTAAAACATATTGCATATGCAGAACAATATAATTATGGCATGTTTGTGGCAAATAATTAATAACTGCAGATATAATAAGTGATTTTTATATTTGTATTACCTATACTTTATAATGCCATTCACAAATATTTAGATCATCCGTATCGTTATTAAAACTAACCAAATATATTTTTTTACTTTCGGAAAAACGTATTTTGTTTGAATATCACGTTCAGATTATAGTATTTATAGTGCAACCTGAAAGATGTTAAAATTTTAAAATAAATCATATATTTTTCAAGATCTTATTCCATAAAGTAAAAAAATATGTTTTGAACGACTTTATAACGACTATATTATAATTCAATGTTATGATTAGTATAAATAACGATTGTAGAAATGAAATAAATTCAATGATGAATGATTGCCTTAACGATTGTATGTTTGGAAATAATATATGTGTTCAATGTACATGATTGTCTATCTGCGAAATGAAATTTCAGATATAATTATGACATTTATTCATAATTTTATTGCGCCATTCGCAATGATTTTTGACACCATATTATGATTGTGTTTAGTATAAATAATGATTGTGAAAAAGAATAAGTTAAACAATGCATGATATACAAACAATACTATGTATATGAATAATAAATAATAACAATAGCGTGAATCAATGCTTGCAATCATGTTGAATGATAAAAGAATTAGAGAATGTTTCTAACATGTTCTATTTGCTTTATAAAATCTATATTATCTACTTTATTGTTTCGATACTGTTAAGCACAAGCATACAACATAATCAATTATAATATAATTCTAACAAACATATTTATGTTATTTAGGCAATTAATGCTTGAGACAAAAAGGAAATTCAAAACTATAATCATCCAGTTCCACATGTTTCACTCTTTATTCTACTTTATTGTTTAACATTGGCCACAACCATTAAACATGATCAATTTTAATATAATTCTATGAAACATATTTATGTATTTTAGGCAATTAATGCTAATGATTAAAAGAATCAGAAACATGGAAATTTAAATGTAAATAATCCAGTGTGAAATGATCCATTGTTTATTCTACTTAATTGTTTCATAAATAATAACAATAGCGTGAATCATTGCATACAATCATGTTGAATGATAAAAGAATTAGAAAATGGATATTTGAGAGAGAAAATATAATCCACTGCAACATGTTCTAGTTGATTTATAACATCTATATTATCTACTTTATTGTTTCGATACTATTAGGCAGAAACAGAAAACGTGATAAATTAAAATATAATTCTAACAAACATATTTATGTTATTTAGGCAATTAATGCTAGTGATAAAAAGGAAATTCAAAAGTAAAATCATCCAGTTCAACATGATTCACTCGTTATTCTATTTTGTTGTTTTAAACGTGCCACAACCATAAAACATGATCAATTTTAATATAATTCTAAGAAACATATTTATGTAATTTAGGCAATTAATGCTAATGATAAAAAGAATCAGAATCATGGAAATTTAAATTTCAAATGATCTAGTACTACATTTTCTAGTGTTTATTCTACTTAATTGTTTTAAACGTGTTAAACATTTACCACAACCATTTAATATATAATTCTATCAATCATATTTTCACTGCTTGCAGCAACTGTGTAGGATAATAATAAATTTAAAATTTGTGCGTAATAAAAATAGAAACAGCAACAACTTTGAATTTAATTTTAATATTTATTTAATTGTTTAATTTCTTTGGTTTTTGGATTTATTTTATACTTAGTGCTAAATTTATTAAATTATTGATACATTTTCGTAGTTATCATTTATAATATTTATATTTATTTACAACTATAAAATAATTTTAAATAAGCAATATTTACAGAATTACAAACTAAATATAATTTTACATTTTCAATAACATTTGATAATTTTGATTTATTTTATTTTTTTTTGGCTTCGATATATTTGGCTTTTTTTCAATCATTTTATAATTGTCCAGTATTCTTTGTCTTTTCTTGTAATTAAAACCTTTTAAGTTCTACAACTTTTAATGTCGTCTTTTTGAAAACTTTAAACTCAACCCGTCGTATGTGCCGCACTGTGCGGGTGGTCCACCGCCGTCGCCACCTTTTGATGTCTGCGCATTTCGTAGAGTTGCAACAATTTCTGTTGCATTTTACAATTTTATGAGTGCGAATGCCCCAAATGATGCGCGCCCAATGGATGAAAATACGGACCATATGGTGGATATGGTACCGCATGCGAGTACAGCAGACTGCTGGCATATGCGCCAGGTCCGAAACCACCACCAGATGGTGGCGGTATCGTTGGACTGTTCACATCCATGCCCGGATTTTGTTTCTTCCATTTGGTTCGACGATTCTGGAACCAGATTTTCACCTGTGTCTCGGTCAGACTCAAACTTAGTGCTAAATTCAGACGTTCACAGACGCTCAGATAGCGTGTTGTCTTGAATTTATTCTCCAGCGATACGAGTTGCTCATAGGTGAAGGCGGTGCGCGCACGTCGTGGTTTTGAACCACCACCGCCGCCGCCGCTGCCACCTTGCGATTTGCCATCACCGTTGCCACCTTTTTTCGAATCGGTTTCACTGTTGCGGTCATCGATGTCGCTGCCATCGTCACACATGTCATCCTGATCCATATCGTTGAGATCTTGAGCTGTAATGGGAAAAATACGAAAAAAACACATGAGTTGAATGCAAAAAACAAAAAACGTAGAATTAGCATTTGCTGCCTGAAATCGAATGGCAGGCGATCAATCACTGAGTATTTGTGATGGGTCAACCATAGGACTTTGCGTGGCAAGTATGAGTAGGAAATCAATCAGCAATTGAAATTAAATACTACAGATAATGGTATTTTTTTCGAGGAATAATTGGCAAACACTACGGGGTCGTTTTCTATTTGTTCACTTGAAGTATTATGGTGGGGGTAAAGCGGGATTTTGGCACGATTGATGGTGCGGCATTCAAAATTCAATTAAAGCAACTATTGGAGGTAAGAACTCCAAACTAAATTCTCGATAAAACTAAATTCTCGATAATCACTAAATAAGAAACACCTTGGAGAACTAGTAAAAGGTTTTTAAATAAGAGCGCTACAGAAGTTTTTTCAAGGGTTTTTCAACAGGGACGCTACAAAAGTAGAGCGACTGGGACAGAAAACGACGCCATATTTCTTGCCGCTCTTTTGACATTTCTCTTTAGTAAGGTTTGCCATTTTATGATGAAAAGATATACGAGCCAACAACAAGTCGAAATTATTAAAATTAACTACCGAAATTCGAATTCGTATATCTTTCCATCATGAAATGGCAAACCTTACTGAAGAGAAATGTCAAAAGAGCGGCAAGAAATATGGCGTCGTTTGCAATGAGCAAAAATATAATTGATGCAGGGTCTAACAAATAAGTTTTTTTTTATTTAAGACCAACTATGTTACATTTTTACGCACAATTTCTTCGGGTTTATGAGCCTAAAATCACCTTTTTCTGGCATAGTATTTATTCAAACCGCTTTTAATCAACCATTTCTGTAAAAATATCTTGTAAACCTCTTAAATATCCAACTTTCGATTTTCCCACCTATAAAACGAATTTCTGGTTAACAAATTAACTACACGACAAAACAATTTACCAAGAAACCACCAAGCGACTAATAAGATGTCAAAGATTTTCAGATGTTAAACCCTTTATTAAACCCTTGAACACTTGCAGACGCTTTAGAACTAGTAGAACCTTTACCACTTTAGAACGAAAAGTACAAAAAAGTCCCAAATGCATTCAAGCACAAGTTAAAAACATCGAATAAAATTAAATTGCCTACAACTGTAACTTTAGAGACTGACTTAAATAGGCTTTGCACAGTACAAGTACTGTAAAAAAAGGGTGCAACAATTTAAAATACCAAAAAAAAACCCTGTCAACCCTTATCAAACGTGTTTTTCTGGTACAGCAAGTGAAGGAAATAAAATGAAATAAAATAAAAAATTTAACTGAAAACACTTTGCTGTGGTTTTGCACGCAGTAGTCATTTAAATAGGTACGAGTTAAAAAAGAGTAGCTTGAAGTTAAAAGGATTTACAAAGGGTTAAACTTGTCGTCGACAGTATCATCCACATCCTTTTGAGTCTCGCGTGCACCATTCCAACGCAGCAGTGTTGTCAATAAAATTAAGTGCTATCCTTAAATATTAATGATATGTTGTAACCACGTTTAGCACAAACCCCTAATTAGTTGCAAAAAAGCATCTTCTTCTTCCAGCTCTATACCCCCATTAACTAAAATATCCAGCCGTAGACATAATGTTGCCAGCGAAGCAATCTTTTATAATGATGTTGCTGCCTGCCTGTCCAGTGCAAAGCATTTAATTGGCCAAAAACATGTTTGCTCGTAATTAGTTGGTAGGTGTAACTGGAAGCGCCTAAAAGCAGACTGTTTTATGCACAGACAACGAGAGAGACAGACAGGCATGATTACTGTGATTTACACTTCAAAAAGCTTTCATCATCAACAGCAGCAGCAACATCAACATAAACAGCAACATCATTCAGAGTGCGGTAATTAATCAGATAATTAACATCAACGCTTCATTTAATATTTAACGCCGTGTTGACCAACAACCAGCAGCGACAACGTACTTTCGCGTCTGTCGATAATGCAGTCGTTGCGCACTTCAAACCCCCCATCACTGCCATTCCACTTTCACCCACTAAAGCCCACACATTGTTCGAACAGAATTCTACTCATACTTTTACTATTTCTCAACATCACATGCGCATATTTGCTACACAAAAAGAAAATGTAACAATTGATTAAAAATTCAGCATTTTAATGAAAGAATTCATAATATGTATGCGGAAATTCATCATTGTAATGAACAAATTCAAAAAATGAATGCTGAAATTCATCATTTCAATGAACGAACTCATAACATATGTGAAGACAGCATTGGCAATGAATAGTTTTTGAATAGTATGCATTTTATAATATTAATAACTTGCTCACCAATGAACAAATTCATCATATTAATGAACAAACTAATTTTAAAAATATTGCATTATCAATGTTCTAATCTTTAACATTATTAATTGGTTTTTCAAATATATGAAATATGCTCACCATTGAATGTTATTAAATTATCTTAATAAAAAAAGTCATCATATTAATGAACAGTTTTATAATATTTGTGTACATTGTCTTATCTATGAACAGTTTTCAATTTCTTTATTTTTTCTTCATTCTTAATATAATCAGTAAATTAATATCACAAATGCATGTACAACTTCATCATAGTAATGAATAAATTCTTCATTTAAATGTATAGTTCCTTAATAATAAGAAATTATTCCATATTATGCACCGTAGCAAATATATTTGTTCCGTAGCAAAAGTATGTTTTTCAGTAATAAACATTCCTTTATTATATTAATGAACAACATCATATAAACAAACAAATTCATTATTTAATTGAATAACGCATTATCAATGCACAGTTTTTCTAACTACTACATTTGTACTATAATATATTTCAGACTCAATATATTTATTCTTTATTAACCAATTCATTGTATTAATGAACAAATTCATAATTTAACAGATTATTGCATTATTAAATTACAGTTTTTTCATAATATTTCTTAATATAAATAATTTGTTCACCAATAAACTTTATTACATTAAAGTTTGTTCATTACAGCATCATAGAAATTAACAAATACATAAATTTAATGAATCAATTCATATTAATAAATATTTCATTATTAACAAATTCATCATATTAATGAACAAATTCATAATATTAATGAACAAATTAATCATTTAATCATTACTGCATCATTGAAATTAACAAATACATAAATTTAATGAATCAATTCATATTAATAAATATTTCATTATTAACAAATTCAACATATTAATGAACAAATTCATCATATTAATGAAAAATTTAATCATTTTACTGAATATTGCATACTCTAATTTTTGTTTTTCCATGATATTTCTTAATATAAATAATTTGTTCACCAAAAAACTCTCTTTCATTAAAATGATGAACAAATTCATCAGAGAAATGAACAAATTCATAAATTTAATGAAACAATACACAATACTAATTGCATTATCTATTAATAATCATCACTAATATGATGAACTTTCAATATATTGTAAAAATTTTAACAGTGTATTTTATAACCTGCGAAGAGTATAATGATGGCGGTTGTAAAACAAACATGGCTGATGAATATTGCTTGTCTAACGTTCAAGTTATTTTTGTTTGTTATTATTGCTGGTATTTGTGGGTGTTTGTTCAGAGCAACTGACTCTGACTGGTTTCCAATGAAATTGGGGGAATACAGAGCCAACACTTTTATCTACTAAGTGAGATACGTATTTTATTTGATAAAATAGAAAATGTTTTTTAATATATTTATATTTCTTTTTATAATCCATTTGTTAAATGTCAATATCCGTTTTAATATAATTTCTATTTTAGCCTATTCTCTAGTAGAAATTTTCTCTAATAGGGAAATGATAATAGACAGATTATTTTTGCAACTCGGTCGTGTTAATAGGTGCTAAAAATACAATATTCATATAGCAATCATGAGCCAAATACAATTTCTAAAAAGGGTATACCGTATGACCAACTTTGAGTAAATTTTTTCTCGGATCTTTTTTAAATCTCCCGGGAACCTGTTAATATCACTGAACATTTTTCAGTGGTTTGACACCATATTCTGTTCTTTTTTATATCCTTTCCCGACATTTCCCCCAATTTCTATTCCCCATTTGTAAAATCACTTTTACATGGTCAAGGTTATTACGTTCGCGAATGTTTTCTGGTTTACCGTTACAACACAAACAAATCTCATTGAAAGAACGATTTCATTGCGCCCGCCCCATCAAAGTGGACAACATCATCAGTCTGGCCCCAAACCACACATATATTCGCGAATACTCGCTGGACTCTGTCGGTGCGAGCAGGTTGTCCTTCACACAAAATAGCAAAAAACGCTCACACTTTCACACATTTGCGTTTAAATATTCATCGTTCGTTTACGTGAATGGTGGCGCGTGAGCCGTGAGCAGCTCCATTATACGTGCATGTAAATTGTTTCAGTTCAATACATACACGTCGACCGCAAAATCAAATTAAATGCGGCTCGAAATTAGTCGACAAATAGCGACGACAAACGGCTTCATGACACAGCGACATCTATTTTGGGGGTACATTACAAAGGTACTTGGAGAATGGTTGCATTCTGTAGATGGTAATGGGAAGTACTGTTTGGGAAATTGATGCATTACAAAAAAAGTATTGCACTAAATTTAAAACAGATATAAATCGAAAAAATATTCAATTTATAATATTATTTGATTATTATCCTGTAAATATGTTATATATCTATTTAGAGGATTTTGTGTGGAGTTCCCACTTTTACAAATTTTCTGAAGAAAACCAACCTATTTCGATAAATAATCTCATATATAACATTATCCAATTACTTTCAAAAAATGTGGCATATGTCCTATTATTAGATTTTGATTGAGTTGTCTCAAAACAATATTATCTCAGAATTATTCTGTAAACATGTTATGCAGGGTGTTTGATTCATCGATGTAGTATAATTCAGGGGATCATTCAATGACTCAAAAAAGTAAAAATTGTAAAATAATATTATGTCCTATGTTGCACCCTGTTAGAGATACAGGGTGTTTAGTAAATGTATATTACTGACATAACCTAGTCAAGAAAATTGATTATTAATTATAATATAGTGATAAATGAATAACAATTTTAAACTCATGTTTTAGAAAATTAAATTAGCTTTCCAATGGTATATCACATTTGCGAACCCCATGATTTCTTCCTTTTTTAAAACGTACGTAAAGTTGAAATTAACTAAAATAAAAATTCTTATATTTACTGGCCATAAAATTTCTCAAAATTTCGTTATCGATCACCCCATTTTTTTTTATTTATAATGATTGACCTGTTCATTCCCAATACTTTCTAATCATTTACAGTAATTTTAAACTGGAAAGTTATGCTGCAGAAATATGTATACAGTGTCGGATCTTGTAATTTGGTGTTTGAAATTTTAAAAAAATTAGTAACTTTTCAGTGGGAAACCAATTTTTTTTTTTAATTATTTCAATTATAATATTATCTTATTTTTATTCTGTTAATATGGAATGTGTCTTTTTAAAATAATTCTAAAGGGTTTAACATTGAAATTACACATTCCTTTATTTTAGAATAGAAACTGATAAATTGTATAATAAATGTTGCTCTCTACAGAACACCAACTAAATCTGTGTCTAATTCTTATGTTCCAGGAAAGAGAAAAATTATTCAGGATCTATATTTTCTCAAGTGGTAATTTAGTGTGAAATTGTACTGCAAATTGTAACTTTATCAAATATATTTAACACAAATACAGAAAATGCAAACCTTCTCATGCAAAACTATAAGCGGTATACTAAATCTTCACCATTACATTGTTTTCGTAATAAAAGTCTTCATTATAATTAGTTCCCGTCTATAGAATTTGTTTGAAAAAGTTTCAACTCATTTGAAGATATAATCGTATTGCTTTAGCACATGTTTACTTAAAATTCAAATAAACCTTTTATTATAATTACCAACTTAATTTACATTATAATAATTACAGCGCTTACTATAATATGATTCGTTCTCCTTTCATTATCTGTTCTCTCTCTCTCTCTCCTCCCGAACATTTGTCATATTCTGATGCGCTCGATAAAACTTCGTTTACGCAGATACACATGGGTACTATATATGTACCACGTACAAATTTAACTAGGATGAGTCTCCAGAGTGCTACAGCAGCATTTAAATTATATGACAGATAGAAAACAATACAAAAGCACAGAAATACTCAAAGTAGGCACTCAGAAGCAGAACATAAACTCAAACCAAAGTATCAACCCAGACTCAAACCAGACACAACCCATACTCCATGCCATTTCAGAACCCCGAGACTGCAATCTATGCACGACGAACATTTTAAGTCATAAACTTAATTATGAAACCCGAGTGTTAATTACCATTTCCAAGCGCATACAGAATGGGTCTTATGTACTCCCTCCCCCTCCCTATTATACTATATATGTTTGTTATGTTGTTGCTTGCTTGTCGCAATCATTATAATCGCATTCGCAGAACCCCAATGCGCCCCCGGGGAGCATTTGTCGTCTCATTTTGCCATTTGCCATAAAATAATAAATAAATGAGCAGCATAATTTTGTCATATCATAAAATTGCCGCTGCTCAAGTTACGGAGCAATTTATTTTGGGGCGGGCACGAATTGGGATTTTGTATTTGGGTTTGGGGTAGATGGTATAGTCAAAATGTAACAAAATGTAACCTGACCTAAAAATGTCAAACAATAGCGAGAGCGCATAAGAGAATGAGCGTGTCTGAAAGGTGCTAAGACTCATTTTAGGTTTATAGAAAAACAACAACAAAAAAAGTTATGAAACAGTTTAAAAATATGCGCAGAAAATGTATTATATAGTTTTACATATAGCAACCTTATACAGTTCATACGTATTATTTTTCCCTCTTCCTAGGTTTATTTTGTATTTTTATTTTTCTTTTTTGTTCCCAGTTTAAATGGTCTTGTGTAATAGCGCATGGCATTAAGCTTTCGAGTGCAAAAGAGATGGCTGCTGAGTGCTAAAAAGAATAAAAGTTTTTGCAGCCATTTTACTTTTGCTACCCCCAGTGAACAGTGCCCCACCAACACCCACAGTTAAATGTGTGTGAAGTTGGCATCGTCGTCATCGTTATGGCGCTTGCAGAGGGTAGTTGGAAATTTTTTAAAGCTAGATCTACCATATCTCAATAATAGAACTACTACTTGTTGGTAACATCCAGTTCTTTCCTTTCCTGTAATTCTGTTCTGTGTATAACATATTTGTGTTTGTTATTTTTTGATTTTTTTTTTCAGTATTTTTTGTATTTTTTCCTTACTAGGTTCTAAAGCTGTACCATCTATATATACTACGTTATATCGTACGGATTTTAGGTAGTTAGTGAAGCATGTGATTGCTTGCAATTTTCATGCTGTATTTTCAAAGGTATACGATATATATATACCGACGGAATTAAAAGTAGGAATAGAAAATACTTGCTTTTTTTATTTAATAATTTATATGTAGTATGTATGTCTTGGGACTTCTGTCCAAAGAAAAATCAAGCAGAAATGTTCTTAAAACATATAAAGTTGACAATTTTGGTTGTGGATCTGAAACTAATCTATAGTTTTTTTTATTTTTTTTGATATAAGATAAAAATTTCGCTTACACGGTAGTGAAACTGATACTATTCTAGAACGTATTTTACGTTCTGTTCTACATTCGATCGGAAATGTCCCAAAAACCAACTGGTTCAAAACCAAAGTTAGAACCAATATCTATTTTATAGAATCTATTTCAAAATTTGTTTTGAAGTAAATATTATAAAAAAAAAAATGTATAGGTATTGACTTTTAGGTTATATTTTTAATAATTTTTGTATTAATGTCCCGAAACTAAATTTTTGACAAGACAGTTTCGCTCAAGACAGTTTCGAAGTATTTCATTCAAGTATTTGAGACAGATAAAAGCATAATCTCTAACCGTACATTTTTTCTGCCTATTCCAAATCTGATAGACATTTTTCTTTATAATTTCACTAAATTTTATAACCTAAACTAGAAACATCCATTTATCTTCGTATATGTCGGAAATATGAGCAAAATATTTCAGACATTTTGTTTCAGGGTTTATTTGAAATATATTGAAATATTGGAAAAATTTGTATTTATCATCAATCAGATTTTTATATATCAATTAGTTTGTTTTTACTATACATATATGAGCACTTTACATCGAATATTTTTTTTTTGTTAAATCTTAAAAGCTATCAACATGTTGTACATCGACTAGTTTTAAGATATTCGTTAAAAACCCAAGTTTTCTTTTCATTCTCATCACAACTAAAGATGGGATATATAATTAGAGTGATATATTTCTCAAATGAATTGAAAACATATTGAAAATATGAGCCTTTCAATGAAATACCCCCAGATAAAATTTTTTAAAAATTAGCAAAGTCAAGATAGTTTTAAAACATTTTTTCGAGATATTTCAAAAAGACAAAGGCGGAGTTTGTCTGAAAAGAAGTCTGTCTGAAAAGCTGTCTTCCCAAATATGGCGTGAATCTGCCATAAAAATTCCACAAAAATTTACAACCTCCCGAGACAAAATTTCTGGCATTTTTCAGGAATATTTCGGTCATATTTACGGCAAATAGAATATCAGTTTGTAAAATTTGATGGCATTTTAAATGGCAGATTCACGCCATATTTTGGGAATGGGCAGAAAACATACAACTTTTGATACAAACTACACCTTTGTCTGTTTGAAATATCTCGAGAAAATGTATCTGAACTGCCTCATCCCTGTCAAAAATGTTGTCTGGGGCTGCTATACACTTCCCAAAATATTCTATTTATCTGTACGTTTGCCGGAAATATGCCCGAAATATTCCAGAAAAATTTAATAACTTTTGTCTCGGGACCTTAGTGAAAAAAAACTATTTATTTTATATGTAACCTGGAACCTTTAATGTGTAAATGGAGACAAATTTTTGAAATGAAAAACATTGAAAAACTAAGATTTTAGTTCAATGAATGAAATATAGCCGCGGTAGCTCA
Source organism: Dryomyza anilis (assembly GCA_951804985.1). NCBI lineage: Eukaryota > Metazoa > Arthropoda > Insecta > Diptera > Dryomyzidae > Dryomyza > Dryomyza anilis. The sequence goes on from OX638132.1 coordinate 99,906,866, forward strand.
GTCGTTAGTGCGTTGGACTGCGAGCCGAAAGGTCCCCGGTTCAAGCCTGGACTGGGGCTAACAACATCTTTTCATAGAAACATTTTTCTATACCGCGCTACCACTCTGCAGTAAATGGCAAACCTTCGAGAGTAAAACATTGCCTATGAAAAGCTCTCACCCGCCGTTCGGATTCGGCAATAAACTGTAGGTCCCACCACTTTGAGTACAAATATAACACGCACAGCTCAAAATGGTGAGGGAGCTCGGCCAAAGTTATTATAGCACTGTAGTGCCAAACTATTATTATAATTATTAATGAAATCATCAATATATTGAATACTGGTTGTTGGTGAAATTTTTTTTTGATGTGTATACTTTCTTTACTAGTTTATGTCAGTAAAACGCATTTATTAAACACCCTGTATTTAATTTAATTTAATTTAATATTTTATTTAATATTTTCTTATTTATTTGTGTCATAGAATGACCACCCAAATTGTTAATATCGATGAACCAAATACCCTGAATATCGATTAGATATAACCTGATTTTTAAAACCGAAAAATGTTTGCATTGTAGTTCAGTGTTTTCTGCGTCTAACTCCAAAAAAATAATTTAATTATTTTCTTTTATTGGAATCTTAAAAATATAATCGAAAAACGGGATATGTCTCAAAAACTATTTTTTTTTTAATTGCTTGATTGAAAAATTAATTTTTGTGCATTTATTTTTTTAAAAAAGTAATGTTTAATTTTTTTATTTTCAGGTATAATCCATACAATCTTTTACAAATTCTTTAAAAAGAAACAAGAAATAGGTGAGTCGGTCACTTATAAAAAAGGTATGTCAAGTACTTAATTCCTTTGTTTAAATAAATTTTTCAAAAAGCTAAAATGCATATACTTTATTTCTGCAAGTATTTTATATTCAACTGTAGTATAATTAGTTTATTTCATAACGACATCATTTTATGTTTGCAATTTTCCCTAAGCTCTATTATATAATTTGTATCTCTCATCCAGTACACTCACCCCATGGCCCTCCCTCCCTACTTATGACTTATCATAAGCACTTAACACCAAAATCATAATTGCTGTCATTTAATCTGTTCTGTAATAACTGACAGTCGATCAGTGCGCATGTCTAGAACTCATACCAGAAACTTCCGACCCGATCCGATTCGACTCGACCGACACACCCTACTCGACACATTACGAGGGGATTTAGGAAAGGCACCGTGTAGAGGCAGCAGCCGTTGCCACAACGACAACAACGCACTTGGCAACTCTGACTAATTTACGCAAACCATTCAACAACAGAACTCATTGAGGCGGTTAATAAATGTGCGGTAATTAAGTACCTTGCTAATTAATGAGTCCAAAGCAATGACGAAAAGCGGCAACTGATTGCACGTGTGAGTGAGACGGTGATTGTGAAGCACGAGGAACAAAATGTGCGGGTTAGAGAGAGACGACGAGTCGATCATAACCACAAAACGACTCCCCGAGGCTATGTTATGATGACTCTTGGCCATGAGCAGCAACATGGCTACTATGAAAGCAGTTAAAATACACAGAAAGAAATCAAAAATATTTTTTTTAATATTTTGAAATTTATAAAAAAATTACAAATTTTAAATTTATGGAGAAAAATTGAATATTTAGTAATCATTTAATTTTTAGTGCAAAAATGAATTTTTTTAGTGAACCTTTTACTTTTTAGTGAAAATTAAAATTTTTAATGAACAATTGAATTTTAGTGAAAAATTGAATTTTTAGTGAAAAATTGAATTTTTAGTGAAAAATTGAATTTTTAGTGAAAAATTGTATTTTTAGTGAAAAATTGAATTTTTAGTGAAAAATTGAATTTTTAGTGAAAAATTAAATTTTTAGTGAAAATTTGATTTTTTAGTGAAAAATTTAATTTTTTACTAAAAGCGATTTTTTTTACTAAAATTAAATTTTTAGTGTACAAATTAAAAACCTATTTCTTCAGTGTAAACTGCCATAACTGCCCATGTTGTTGGTAATGTTGTTGGTAATGTCGTCGGCACTGTCGGTGCTGATGTTGCTGATGACGACGATGACGCTGCTGTTGCTGCCACTGCCACTGCTGTTGTTGGCCGCCATTGAACGAGTTAATTGTGTTTTATTAACGCACACAAAGCGAACGCTATGTGTGCTGCCATGATGGACGCCATTATGTTTATAACATAATGGCGGGGGGCGGACGAACGGATATCCGGTGGAGACCTAAGCTAATCTTTGTCGGAATTACCGGCTAGCAATTGGTGGAGAGTTTGGTGGCATTAGTGTCAATGGCGAGAGAACCATTCAAATATTCATTAACGCATCATAAGGGTCGGCTCGAGTGAGTATGCGATCGATGATTGTATGAGTGCCAGTGAAAATCACGTTGTATTGTGTAGATTATATATAGGGGTAAAGTTGGAGAAGGGTATACTGGGGCTTTATGTGTTTTTGTAGGGGGGCCGGGGGTACTTGTGTGTTTGTGCTCTGTGAATGGCAGCTCATTAGTGCAAATTAGTTTGACAGCACTTAAAAAGTGTAAACACAACATTTATTGAAATGATAACAATAAAAATTGAGAGCTATTGTTTGCGACAGATATGTGCAACAATAGGCACTATCAAACGATATGATTTTATTTTATGATTTCATATAATTTTATGATTTTTCTCTTGAGAATTAAACATTTTATGAAAATATACAAAAATTGTATATGCATTTAAATATTCTATAAACAAATTATACTATTTAACATTAGTTTTTCTATAAATCTCATACCATACATCATAATACACAAATACAAATCATCATCAAATTGATGAATTTCGTACTTCAAACCATGATTTTTGTATTGAAAAACGATTCATAATATTGATAACTACAAAACATCATTGTTATGAATTCATTATCATAATGATGAATGACCGAAAAAGTGTTCTTTAATATGATAAACTGTATGTGAGGAATACGTTTCATCGTATTAATGAACAAATACATAAAATACAATATATATGTACATCATATTGAGGAATGTTGTTCATCAAATTTCAATCACAGTATTTATTTGTTGTCATATTTCTCAGTTCTCAAGTAGCTTCACATGCATACATTTTTTTTAAATGTTTTGTAATATATTTATTTATAATTACAACTTTATTAATAAAAAGTTATATTTATAATAAATATATAAAAAAAAAATTTTTTTTTTTGAAAATCTTTTTTTTTCAATAAATTTTTTTTTTCGGACAAATTGTTTCTTGATCAATTTTGTTTTCTTCGAAAAAAAAATATTTTTTTTGTATAAGTTATTTTTCCGGAATTTTTTCCGCAATTTAATTTATAAAACTCTTCATATGATAAATCTGGTAGTTGATGAAAAACTTCATAATATTTATGAATAAAATCATTATATTGAAGAATTTTTTTTTCTGTGTACGACGGTGCTGATTTGACTACATCCCAGTAAACCAAATGATATCTTAACGATTTCAAAACGATATCGTTGATACGAAAACGATGGGGTTCTCGATAAAAACGAACCTAACCCAGTCTGCCATGACTCGGAGACCTTGGATGCCTCGAAAATTTCTCGTATAACTTCGACAAAAAAAAATGTCGATCTCGTTGCTCTCTCAATTCTAATTTTTAACAATATTCGTACATTCAAATACATTGAAAAGATACGAAAATTTTACATTTATCAAATCGATATCGTAATATTTTTCGCAGCAATCTCGAACTTTGATTATTTTTGTCTTCGATATCGTTCCGATTTCGAAACATTTCGAAACTAGAATAATATCCTTGTTATAGATATCGAGTTGATATTGAAATAGTTTTCATTTTTGATAATTAATTTTATTTCTTCAGAAAGTTTTGTACGTAAATTCTAAAAAGAATATAATCAGTTACAAAATTTATTGAGTTTCATATCAAATTCAAAATAATCGTCAAATGGTTTGTAGGGCCTCTACACTGAATTCGAAATTCAGACGATTATATATTCAGTTTTTAAAATAAGAAAAATATATAAAGTATTAGAAAAGTAGTTTTCCGAAAAAATATTATTCATTATGTTCTAGTATAATTTAAATTTTTCTGAAGTCGATTTCTTTTTGTCTGTATACCCCATAACATAGTTCAAAAAAATGAACAACATTACTTACATCTGGTGCGTCTACTATAATGTCAAATATCCTCCTGTTTAATTTGTTATCTCTTATGTCAATTGTTCTGTCGATAATATGTTAACTTTTCTGTCAAGTATTCAATAAATTTTTCTCACTATTGTCCTGGTAACTATTGTCCTGGTAACTATTCTGGAAACTATTCTGGTAACCAACTTTTTTAGCAACCATTCTATCAACTATTCTGTAACTATTCTATCAACTATTCTGTCAATTATTCTGTCAACTTTTCTGGCAACCATTCTTTCAACTTTTCTGGCAACCATCCTGTCAACTTTTCTGTCAATAATCTTTTAAGTATTTTATCAACTAGTCCATCAACTGTTCTGGTAACTATTCTATCAACTTTTCTCGAAACCATTCTGTCAAAAATATTCTATGAACTATTCCTTCAATTATTCCGTCAACTATTCTGTCCATAATCCGTTAAGTATTCTGTTAACTATTCTATCAGCTGTTCTGGTAACTATTCTATCAAGTTCATAGAATATTGGTTCGAGACAGAATGGTTTCGAGATTCTGTCAAAAATATTCTATGAACTATTCCTTCAATTATTCCGTCAACTATTCTGTCAACTATTCTGTCCATAATCTGTTAAGTATTCTGTTAACTATTCTGTTAAGTATTCTGTTAACTATTCTATCAGCTGTTCTGGTAACTATTCTAAAAACTTTTCTAGTAACTATTCTATTATTTATTCTGTCAACATTTCTATAAACTTTTCGGGTACCTTTCTGTCAACTATTCTGCTAAGAATCTCTAGTATTCTGTCAGCTGTTCTGGTAACTTTTCTTTCATCTTTTCTATTAACCATTTTTTCAACAATCTGTTAACTATTATATCATTTTTTCTGTTAATTATTCTGTTAACTATCCTGTAAACTGTTCTGTCAACTGTTATGTTAACTATTTTATCAAGTTTTTGGTTACTATTCCGTCAATTATTGTGTCGTAATAAAAACCATCTATTCTGGTAACCATTCTGTCAACTATTATGATAACTATTTAGTCAACTATTCTCATATTTATTTTGTTAACTTTATATTAACTACTCTTTTAACTATTCAGTCAATAATCTGTTAACTATTACGGTGACCATTCTTTCAAAAGTAAAAAATTCAAAAGCTTCTATAAGAATATAAGGCAAATAATATTTATAATACAACTTTTTCAGATAAAACTATTAATTGTGTCTCTCATAATTCCTAAAAAAAAATAGTTATTATTGCTTCTATTAAAAATACTGTTTACATAGTTATAAAATGTATGACTCTCTTGGTATAAAAATCTATAAACCTACAGAAATACAAACATTGAACACAATTCATCAGTAAAAATCAACCTCCCCATTTCAATATGTACAAATCCTATACGATTTTGATGATTTCCAAAAAGTTCACAAAACATTGCAAAAAAAAAGAAGAAAAATACCATTAAAAAAACCTGTTCTAATTCCCTTTACTTTTATGTACCTACCTATGCTTTTCTCGAACAAATCGCAAAAATATGAAACGAATTTTTAATTAAAACATCAATCAAACTCGCATTCATTCGAGCGGTATCGTAACTGAATGAATGAATAGAGGAATTGAAATGCTGATGGAGCAATTCAACTGGGTGGAGTTTATGTACTTTTTGCATTTGTTATTTATGTTTTTTTTTTCAAAAGTTTTCTATTGATTTTAAAATTTTTGGAAATACACAACCTTATGATTGCGCATAGGGTTGCCAATTGCAAATACTTTACGAGAGTTCTTAATTAATATTATATTTTATCTATATATTGAAACCTACCCGACATATCTTCGCTGTGCTCATCATCCATGCGATCTTGCATATCTTCATCACGATCATAATTGCTGCTGCTGCAGCTCCATTGTCTGGCTGGATTAAATCCATGTCCTGAACTTTGCATAAACTTATTTCCGGTAAACTTATTTGGATCCAGTATATTCTCGACCGAAAATGCTAAACGTTTTGTGGTCTCTTTATCACTGGCGCTCGTTGACTGTGTTGTGGATGATGTGGAAGTTGTGGGTACTGATCTGGTTAGGTCAACAGGGCAAACCTTGAAAAAAAAATATGTTTATATAATGAATATATGATCAATAAAATAATAACAATTTATATATCGTCGTTGTTGAACGAAAAGTCAGCAAAGTCAACATTTTTATGAAAAACTTAAATTTCGAGTTTGTTGATCAATATTATAAAAAGTAATTGATGCATTTTTAAAGTTGAAACATTAATTGATAGATTTACCTTTTTTTATCATGTGATTATCGTGAATTGAGATCATCGATAAAAAATTGACAGATATATATACACTTTTGTAAATGAATATTTGGAATTTTGAAAATGTATTTGGTGGCTTTTTGTTCTACAACGACGATATGTATATTTTGGGAAAATCAAAATAATAAATATTGAATGTTTTTAGTTAAAAGGACAACAGACTTCGAAAAATTGTTTCGAAACCATTATTTTTTGTATAATTTTAGCTGGACGATTTTCCCGTCAAAATGTTCAACTCATTTCCTTTTATATTTTGCAAATACAATCAGATTCCTTTCCAAGATAATACTTAATCATTTAAGTTAAACAGTCTTTGAATAAAATATAGTCGATTAAATTAAATCTTATATTGGAACTTATTAACAACATTCTCCAAATACCTCAAACCTTTCTCGAAGTAACTGTGAGATTTAAATTCGATATCATTCTTATATCGAATTTTGAAGTTTTATCGCATTTAGATACTTCAAATAGCACAAAACGTTATTCTCAATACTAAATGAATTTTAAATTTTAAAAAATATTTATATTCAACTTCTTTCTAGAGTTATTAGGTATGGGATTTCGAATAATACTCTTTTCGATATAGCTTAGATTTATAAAATTTTTATCTGTCGACCGGTTTGAAAAAATTTCTCATATAATAAGAGTGTGAAAACTGGTATCGATATCGAAAAATTTCTTCGGCATCTCGCAACATTTTCGTTAAGATTTCGAAATGTAACAATTTACCAGGACTTGAGGAATTGGTAAAGATTTATATTGAAGAAAACAGGCCTTTCAAAAAAAAAGAATTTTATGTACGTTGGTGAAAAATTTTACTTGGGGAAATAATCCAAACTATTCGATGAAAAAAAATCAAGATATATTACGTGAAGTAGAAAAATGGTAGGTAACCCTAGTAGAAATTTATCTTATTTCAGTAGACACATTTATGTCCAGTTCATATTGATCTCGTAGCGTGTCGATCTTCTAACTTACGACAGTGACTCAAATCAATGATCCATTTCTGACCAAGGTCTTATTACAAAGTCTACCAGGGAATTATCAAAATTAGGATTATTTTATTGTTCCATTTTGGTCCAAGATAGGGAGCTGATCGTCGAATTGTGACCTACTCATAACCCGATCATTTACATGATCAATAATCTCCATGATCAGGTGTACCCCAATAGGGTAAACTTCACCTATAATAGTAGTCTAACAAATATGTACAATTCCATCAAATTTCTGTGGGAATTCACGAATAGAACTATGGAAAATATTTTAAAAAAATACCATTGAGTTTAAAAGGTTTTACTTTATTTCATTGCAATCACTCGATATAATTCATATAGTTCACAGTAAGCATTTCGAATTACAAAACCTTTATAGTGGCTCAAAATCACTATTCCATCAAAATTTCAACTTACCGATGGCGTTCCATGCGATTCATCGTTGCTGTCCTCATCATTGCCGTCGACGTTCAACTCTTCGCTGGTGTCGCTGCGCGCATAACTGGCGGCAGCGGCAATTTGTCGTGAGGTGGCAGCGGCGGCAGCAGCTGCTGCTGCCAAACCGCCCAATTGTATTCTAAAACCATAGTCGCTGAGATCGCTGCAGGTGGTGGCGGTGACGGCGGCACGCATATTTGCGGTAGGCGGTGTAGAGGCGTTGGTGGAGGATGAGGAGGCGCTGATGCAGGGCGGTTGCTGCTGCTGACTGACGGAGGCGGTGCGCGCAGCAACAACCAGTTTTAAACGTTCGATATCCATGTCATTGGCGGTGGCAACGGAAGCGGTAGATGAAGGGCTGCTAATGGCGGTTGCTGTTGATGCAGAGTGAGGCGGTGCATGAAAGAGCGGTGTGGTGGGAGAGGCAGATAAATGTGGAGCAAGAGGCGGTGCAATAAGCGCGGAATGTGTGGCGGCGGCGGCGACGACAGGTGATGAAAGCAGCAACGCATGATGTGGATGCAGTTGTTCGACATGTTGCTGATGTTGTTGTTGTAGCAGCAACTGTTGTTGTTGCTGTTGATGATGGTAAAGTGTTGTTGTTGTTGGTGGCGATGTTGGTGGCGACAGCGGTGAATGTGCGGGCGATGGCGGCGAATGTGTTGCCAACGGGCGCAGATGAAAAGCGGCCATGGCGGCAGCATGTTGCTGTTGTTGTTGCTGTTGATGATGTTGCTGCTGTTGATGCGCCTGATGCGCTTGTGCGGCAGCGGCCATAAACTGCGGATTCTGCAGCAGATGCGGATGTTGCTGCAACAGAGCAGCATGTGGATGTTGCAAGGGTTCGGGACGCGCCAAATGACGCACGTCCAGCAATTTTAGTTGTTGTTGCTGTTGTAGTTGTTGCGGCAGATGTTGTGTTAGATGTTGCTGTTGTTGTTGCTGTTGTGTTGTTGCAGCTGCTGTTGGTGACAATGTTGCTGCAACAAAATTGTTGGCAACGGGAGAAAGTGAACGCCGATTGTTGCTGTGTTGAAATTTTAATTGTTGCTGCTGTTGTTGCTCGCTGTCCGACTCCTCGATGCTCGGACTCAGACGCTGTAACACATTTTGCTCGCTCAGCTGCTTGAGGCGCTCAATCGAAAAACGCAGACTGTCATCGTTGAGTTTGACGGGTGTTGTTGTTGGTGTAATTGTAGCAACATTTTGTATTGTTGTTGTTGTTGCTGCTGTAGTTGCCGTTTGCTGTTGGCTGATAACAAATTTTGGTATTTTCATTGTTGTTGTGCTGTTGTTGTTGCTATTAATATTGTTGTTGCTTGTTGCACCGACGGCTGCCTGATTTGTGCTACTTGCCAACACATCCGGCGATGTGTTCGACTTGGGCGAATCAGGATTAGAGTTGGGACTCATTTGGCCGACGGCGGATCCCGCGTCGGACGCTTTGACGCTGGACTGTAGCATGACCATTTTTTAAAGCAGATTGGAAACTTGAGAGTTTTTGAAAATAATTAGTGTTTTTTTTTAAGGTTTAATTTAAATTTTTAAATAATTCTTAATATTTCAAATATTTGTATAAAATGTTTTTTCAGTTCATGTAAAACTTATTTTTTCACGTTTTTTAAAATGTTATATTTTGTATTTAAAAATTTTAAAATTTTTTAAACAGTTTCCAAATATTTTTCTTGAAATGTTAAATTATTTTATTTTTTTTTAATGCTCTTTATAAAAAAAAGTATCTTGCAATTCAATATATTTTTATTATTTTTAGACAGTTTTTAGTTTTCTTAAAATTCAATATACATTTTTTAAATTTTTTTCCAGTTTAGCAATTTAGTACAATTTTTACACGTTTTTATTTTATTTCCACTTATTAAAATGTTTTCTAAGTTTTTCAATATTTCTTGATTAAATTATATAAATATTTTTCTTTTATTTTCGATTATTAAATTATTTTTCACATTTTTTATTATAGTTTCTACAGTTTTTAGTTTTTAACAATTTTTATATATTATTTTTTATTTATTATTTTAATATTTTTTAGTAAAAAAATGTTTTTAATAGATTATCAAGTTTTTCAATATTTTTTGATAAATTTTCAAAATTTATGTTTGTTAAAAATCATATTTAATAAAAGTCACTTTTGATTATTTTTCATTTCTCACTGCACTTGTATTATTTCATAATTTTTTTATAATATTTTCTATTTTCAAAAATTTTCCGTAATTTTTGCTACTTCAAAACACGTCGCGTTTTTAAGTCTATGACACACCATGTGACCTGAACTGCGTACTTGTCTGCGTGCTGTCAGTCGTGCGACTGTTTCGACTGTTAATCCGTGCGACCCGACCCGGCAATGTTATCAGCAACGCAGCATCATCCCCGACGGTGTTTAAGTGTATTTGCAAAACTCACTCAATAATCATTTTTTCAACTCTAAATAATATTTTTTCGTTAAACGTTAAATTGTCTCAGTGCAGAGTTGCTCTCAGCAACTGCTGGTGGTGGTAGCGATAAAAATAATGATGCTCAATATTTTGTCTCGTGTATTTTTAGCATTATTTTCGATATTTTCACTCATACGCCACGTTGACACCCATTTCGTGAACAGCTGTTGCTGTGAGTAACTAGTTGAGTGAGTTCTTGCTACAGACTCCGCCCTGCCATTAAAATGACTCTCTTTTTCATGGTGTCTATATATTACACTCTCTCTCACACACTTTTTCTTCGTGCGTGCGTGTTTTGTAGTATGTGTGCTTTGGTCTGCAACATACCATAACTACTTTGGTACTTGTCTAAAGGATCAGTATCACAATCTAATGATTTAATTTGTTTTCCCCTCGTTAGCAATGTAATGGTCTGTTCCAAGGCGACTTTTCATTTTTGCCTCTTCTGTCGACGTTGCCACCCAACAGAACATGGCGCTCTTTGCAACCCCACACTCGTTGCTGTCTTTCTGTTCATGACCAGTATATGTCTCTTTACTCACTTGCTCGTCCTCGTCTTCTTTGAGACCAGTAGAACCAACACCACCCACTCGTTACTTATTGTTGAGTGCTCGTTGCTTGTTCGGCTGCTGCCTACTTTGCGCTTCGTTTGTTCTTTCCGTCTTCGTTTTGTTGCAGTGACTGTTGATGTTGTTGTTCTTTAACTTGTTGTTGTTTTCTTCATCTCTTTTTGTTGTTTTTGTTGTTCTTGTTATTGCAGGATGTGAGTAATTGTCAAATTATTTAGCGAAAAATTTGTTTGTTTACTCGCTTGGTTGGTCGAGAAATGGATCTTACTCCCCTCTCAATTCGTCCCTCACTCGACATCGTTTTGCTTTTATTTTTGATATTCTTTTAAGCTTTTCTTGTTCTTGTTGGATTGCAGTATATATGGGTTTTTGCCAATTTCCTTTGCAGTGTTGCCAATTTTCCTTGTCTGCTGATTTTGTTATGGTATTTTTGAATACCATATTTTTGGCCTCCTAGTCAGGGGTTTTGATTTTTGAAATACATTTATTCTTTAAAGAAAAATGTTGATTAAATCAATTTCATTATGCAGTTGAGTACCACAATAATAGTGGTTATAAATTTATATTTTATTTACAAAGAAAATTACTTCATCATTATTATGTTAGAAAAATCCAAACCGTTTTCATGAAAAAAAGTATACAAATTGTTCTCGTCCGGGAAGATTGCTAAAGATATGTCTGATTTAAAAATACATTCAAAAGAGAATATTTCTTCTACAAAACTTTTATAGACGGAAGATAACGTTGCCTTATATGTTCATACCATTTAGAATCACTTGAAAATCATCGTATAATTTTGTTAACAACTTCATCTAAAATCCCTGTCCTGAAAGAAAAAAAATCCCTTTACGTTTTATAAATATTACAAAATATGAAAATATGTGGAATAAACTAAATATTCTGAAAATATACTCAAAGTATTTACGAATATTTTTAGTATTTTGAATAGTAAATCTCACAAATAAGATTTGCTGCTATAATATTTTACCTTGTGGAATGTTTAAATATTTGCTGCAATGCGAAAATTTATACTGATAGTTGCAGCAAGACTTTTTTCCTAATCCTTAGTGTATTCATTAAATTAGACACTTACATTTGACTCTCTTGCATAAAAAGTATAGATTATGTACGTCATAGAACTATCGAGAAACGGAAACTCAGAAGAAAGATGATAAACATATCGACAAATTGAAGAAAAATTGTGTGTTTTCAATCTATATTTCCAATTTTCCTAAACCACAAAATTTGAATGGAAATTTTCATACCTCGGTACATAGAAAATGATTTTAACATAGATGACTTAATTTCCTTATAATAACATCTATTAATAAAAACTTTCATAAAAAAATTAAACTAGAATTAATGCTATTTCAAGTAAATTGTCCCTAATATTGTGTGACAGAAATTTTTTGACATACAATGTATAATATTAAACATTTTAAATTGTATAGTTTATTTCTGCCCGGAACACGATGCGTTTTTGATCTCCACCATAAATTTGACATATCACAGAATAATATGACAGATAATATGTAATATGACATGTCAGAAATGTCAGATGACATGTCAGAAATGAATGTCATATGACATGTCAGAAATGTCTATATTTTACATCAAATTTCATATATTCCGGAAAAATCCCCAGCATTTGTATAACTGAATTGAATACATTAGTAGGAAAATAGTCCATAAAAATAAAAATAAATAAATTATAATAAAATAAACGGTATTAGGTCAAATTGGCAACACTGTTCCTTTAGTCGCTATATTTTCCTGACTCTTTATACATGTGGCTCTTAGTACAATTAGGGAAGTACTGATGCTGAACAATAAACGGAACAGAAATGTACATTTTCCGAGCATGACCAAGTATGAAGTATTAACTCACGAGAATATTAAAAATAACAACAAGGAATAAGTACAATGGAATGAGTGAGAAATTTTTCTCAACTCAACTTCTTAGGGGGTGTTTTGTGAGGCAACCGTCTGGCATCTCTGTTGTGTACACAAGAGCAATACGCAGCGATGCCACTTGCACTGAGTATTTTATGGGTGGGGAGGTGGCGAACGAAGATTGCTAAGTACTCTCGCATGCAGTTACTGATGCTGCTATCACATTCACTCACTCGGTGTTTATTTAAGGCTCTCTTATGTTTGGTTGTTGTTTTTGTTGTCTGTGCTGCAATGTGCTCCCTTGTGCCTACTACGTACTACAACCAACCAACCATCTGCACAAATTGTTTAAATTGAACGAAATTTATATGCGCTTTGCACAGCCAATTTAATATCACATCCAATTTGCGGTTTATTTCAAAACGATGTCGTGTCATTTGTGAGCGGCGAAGTCGTCTGCGGAGGAGAAGGAGTGCGGATGGAGCACCGTTGGATTGCTGACGGTGTGTAGAGAGAGGGGATCTGCGCGCACTTAGGCTCCATACAGACTGTGTATAGTGCTGCCTAATGAAGTACGACGGACAGATAATTGTACGAGTGCGATAAAGACAGATACGCTGTGGTGGCCAGACTGTGAGAGAAGATCAAATGGCGAATATCTTGCAATTTATATAATTTCCGAGCGACGACGACACTGCGACGGTTGTAATTTTTAATGGATCCGCTTGATGGCTGCTGATGATGCTCAACACATGGACTACGGGAGGGGGTGCTTGTGAGAGGGATATAAAATGTGGGGACATTTAGGTTTTTTTATTTTTTTATTCCTACACCCTGCAAATACATTTATGGAAAATACATACGTTCCACGTACTATATACTTTTGCAGCCACTAATGAAGGGCATAATTTTGAGTTTTTTCTGTTTTTTTTTAACGACTATATTTAAGCACCAAGTGTAGAGGGAGCCATCGACGTTAATGAGGAGCTTGTTATGCCTTTTCATTTTAATTAGTTTTGAAATTCGAACATCATTTGTTCGCACTTAAGTTTAATGGTTGAATAGATATTGATAAATTGAGGGTTTTTACACTGAGAAAATTTTGATAAATAACAATAAATAAAAATAAAAATTATTTTTTTATATGAATTTCTCAGTATTTCATGTCTCGAAGACCTTTGATGCCTCGAAATTATATCGAACTAATTTCGATAAAATATTCAAAATCTAGCTTTATCGCTTCTAATTTACAAAATTTCGATTAAAATAAATGAAATGTAAAATTTTGAAAATTTCGAAAAACTTTACAATTCAAAAATAGACAAGAAAATATATTTCAATAGTAAGTAATGTCGAAAATATAAATTAACCGTTTGGTAAGACATACATTTCAAATTGTTTGGTTTCGGAAATTTTTTTTTCTCCATTTTTGTATTATGTATTAATGGTTTCGAGATTCTTAATTTTGAAATAATGTATCAGACCCTTTTTTAACAAACGCGTTTCCAAATATAAATAAAAATAAGATTTCTAAAAAATTTCAAAAAATGTGAGATATTCATTAAAAAATGGAAAATTTTCAAATAAATTTTAAAATTTATTTGAAATAGAAATTTGAAAATAAGTTTCGTCCATTTGCAAATTTCTCAATTTCAATGAAAAAAATAAATTTTATTTCAAATATTCTCAATTTTATTTAGACTTTCTAAATTTGATATCGAAAATTCCCATTTCTTAAGAAAATTATAAATTTTATTCGGATTTTAATCAATTTGAATTTAAAAATATGAATTTTATTTGAACTACAAGAATTTCCAACTGAAATTAAAACCAGTTGGGAAGGTTAGATCACATGGAACATTTTAAAGTAGGTGTTATTATGATAGTTAGGATTATCAAAATTACCGACTATAATTTTGATAATCCTAACTATCATAATAACACCTACTTTAAAATGTTCCATGTGATCTAACCTAGCCGACTATAAATACCCTACACATATGTGTGGTTACCATTCAAATTGGTATATAGGTCACCAGGGTATACGACTCCTGAAAATAACTACAAACTTTCCATCGCTGAAGAATTTCCATTCATTTGATACCCATATTTACAAATGGGTAGGTGTACCGAATTTCGATTTTTTTTTGGTAACCACAACTCGTTTCGCAGGAAAACATTATTTTCATGTATTTCACCATGATGTCAATATATATTTGACCAAAAAAGTTTACCTAAGCACGTATACAGTAAAATTGATCTGTAGATGTAAATTTTATATCAGGTATTTGAACATAAGTGGTCGGTTCTCAGATCACAATAAATCGATCATGCCAAATTTCTTGTTCAGACAGCTTAGATATATAAGTAATCTAAATCTAAAGTTTAATTGCTCGAGCTCTTCTACTTTTTCCGTAATCGTGATTTCAACAGACAGACAGAAGGACAGACGGACAGACAGACAGACAGACAGACAGACAGACAGACAGACAGACAGACAGACAGACAGACGGACATCAGGAGGTCATGCTGATCAAGAATATATATACTTTTCCATATCGGAGATGCTTTCTTCAGGGTGTTACAAACGGCGTACCAAACTGAATATACCCTTTCACTCTTAGTGTAGGGTATAAAAATTCAAAGAAAATAGAAAATTTTAAATAAAATAAAAAAAAAATCATTTTAAATTGAAAAAGAAATAAATACAAAATTTAGTTATAAAATAAAATGAAAATAAGATTTTCCATTTGCAATTTTATTTGAAGTTTTTTAAATTATAATAATAATAATAGTTTGGCACTACAGTTCTATAAGAACTTAGGCCGAGCTCTCTCACCATTTTGAGCTGTGCGTGTTATATTTGTACTCAAACTGGTGGGACCTACAGTTTATTGCCGAATCCGAACGGCGGGTGAGAGCTTTTCATAGGCAATGTTTTTACTCTCGGAAGTTTGCCATTTACTGCCGAGAGGTAGCGCGGTATAGAAAAATGTTTCTATGAAAAGATGTTGTTAGCCCCAGTCCAGGCTTGAACCGGGGACCTTTCGGTCCCCAATAGTTTTATGCTATTAACATTTGTCAATAGGATAAATTATTATTTTAATAGGTAAATCCCATTAAATACTACAAAATACTAATAAACGGTTTTTGTGTTTATATGAAAATATTTAGTTTTTGTATACTACCGATCAATAACTGTCCTATTGACCAATTTTAATAGGATTTTTTTATCGTATTTTCTGAATTCCATATGAAAAGTTGCGAATATTAATTGATGTCTTTCGATTTGAAATGGAACTTCTTAATTATAATTGACGTCTTTTAAATTTCAAACGAAATTTCTGAATTACGATGAATGCATTTTGAATTTTAAAATGAAATTTATGAATTTCAGTTGATGTGCTTTGCGTTTTAAAAGAAATTTCTGAAATTTAATTGATGTTTTTTGTATTGTAAATAAAATATCTGAATTTCAAACAATGTGTTTTGAATTTTAAATGGAATTTTTTAATTACAATTTTTGTTTTTTTTAATTTCAATTGATCTTTTCTGAATTACATTTGCAAATGGTGTAAAAATGAATTTGAAATGCCTATATAAGCGCTTAATTAAATCTTTTATTTATTTTGCATAATTTTATTGGTTTATACTTTTAATTTTTCTTGTGTAAAACCTTTTGAAACCTGCCGCCCATAAACCTGCCCTCATATATTTACTCATGTCCATAAACTTAAATGATGCGCATTCGCAAAATACCAACGCAATTTATTTAAAGTGCTTGTCTCCTCATTATTTATAATTTTGAAGCTCTTATACAAACAAACACACACACTCACTCATATTTCTTTTTATAGTATATTTTAATATATATTTATATAAATCTGTCAGATTTCATGCGCCATCCAGCAGCCACCCACTTAAATGGCGCCGTGGCAGAAATTATAATAAATTCCGCGAGCACAGCATTTAATTAGTCGGGTACGAGGCGTGCTGGGTAGGTGGATAGTAATGTAAGTATTATATAAGTACTTATACAGCAAATTTCCTTGTATACAGCAGGCTGTTTGTTGAAATTATACTTTATTTGCTGTCGTGTTTAATGACGAGTAGGGTGAGAATTCGTATTTTATTGACAGTTAATTAAATAATCATCGCTTAATGCAAGCAAACAGATGGGGAGATAAATAATTTGCAGGTTTTTTTTAAACAACGTGGAACCTATACAGTAAACAGCGTTATTAAACAGTTATAGTTAAAATTTACAAAATTTTATATTTGAAATTTATGTTTGTGGTATATTTTATTATAAAAAAAATGTAATATTCAAATACATAAAAAAAAATTCATAGAATTATCTGAAATCAAATGATCATCAATCAAATTCATAAATTTTTGGATGTTTAGAAACATTTTTCGTCATATTTTAAACAGACAAAGGCGAATTCTATTTTCTGCCCGTACCCAAAATATATCCGTGAATCAATAAAATTCGACAAAATATGACAACCTGCTACACACTTCCGAAAATAGTTAAACTGTGTGTGTGTTGCCCGAAATATTACTGAAAAATTTTGTCTCGGATGTTTGAACATTTTAAATATATAATGATGATAAATTCATATATTATTCTAATACCACTGTGAGACTGGAATTAAAAGAACATTGTCGAGTACAATATTATCCCAATCTCATGGTTCTAAAATTGTCTAACTTTTAAGTTTCCAACCAATCTTGAATACTCGTGTTTCAATTGGTATTTTCTACATTTCAAATGAAAAGTTATAATTTTCAATTGATGTATTCTGAAAATCAAATAGAAAATTTAAATAATAATTAATAGGTTTTGAGTTTTAATTGGAATTTCTGAATTTGCACTTACACTTGGCAATGATGTAGATCGCATAGTGATTTATAATAACTATATTTGTATTGAGAACACGAAATTTCTACAAAATTGATCTAATTGCATGTTAGGTTACGGCATATATATAAAATTCATTGTATTTAATATACTAGGATCATGATCGGAAATTGATCCACTTGTCGAACATTCATTTCACACAATCATCATTTTTATACTGTAATCTGAATTCAAAAAATCCACCTGCATAAAATCCACATGAACAAAATCCAATTTAATTTTATAAATCTAACAGGATCAACTTTTTTAATTTTTTGTTAAAAAGCATTATTTATGGTGTAATTTCAATCAGTGTATTTTGTATTATACCTAGCTCAGATTTAGTACAGTGGATTCCATCCGAGCAACAATTCCTACCAGTTTTTTACCAGTATCTCGGCAGTTTTACTAGTCACTTTTCAAGTAACTTTCAAGTGATGTCAGGCACTTTCCGACCAGAAACTAGCCAGTAAAACTGGCGCTATATACTCTTCAAATTCCTACCAGTTACTGGCCAGTTTTTGACTAGTTGTACTGGTGACTACCAGTTTTTGACAAGTTTTCATTGACGAGTATATACTCTTCAAAATCCTACGATAAACTAATTATTTGAGCTTCCTAGTAAATTGTTGCTTGGAAATGCCAAACTCCCCAGTGGGAAATGTAATCAATGACTTGTCTATGCTTCGCCAATGCAGGTTAGGATCATCGATGACCGATAGCATTTTCGCCGTACTAAGTATTGATGACATGTTCATACAAATATCCTTCACTTCATGCATGACGTACAATTAACGATTTCATGCACGTCCTTTATAGAAACAGCATCGCAGACCATTCATCAGGTCATGTATGTAAAAAAAAACATTGATATGGGTTATTTTTGACTTGTCTTTTTGTCAAATCTTAAATATTTCTGGGGTTCATATTAATCGATGTCCATTTTATTCGAAAGTTTTCATTAAAATGCATAATTTCGAAAAAAACGGTTTCGTAACCGCTTTCATGTAACGATTTTGTTTTTCTATACACTCTGCAAAAAAAGGGCTCTCCCAAACATAATTTTGCAGTCATTAATATGTATGTTTGGAATTGTATGTAAACATAATATATAATTAACAGATAAATCATTTGTAAACAGGGTTGTAATGAGACTTGAACAGTGTTGTAATGAGCTCTGACTTACATTATATTATCCAGGAAACATTTTAATGTTGCCCCTTAAAATGGAGTATGTTCTAATGGAAACAATAAAATTAAAATAAAATGTCGTTTTTTTATTAATTTTTATTAAACATTTTTAAACATGCACAGTGGGAATTTATAATAATTGAATTCATATAAAAAATATTAAATGCATAAATAAATAATTTGTTTAAAACTGCAAGTACAAGTGACAGCATCAATGAATGCACAAGCAGACGCTAAACCAGACGATTCAGGCTTTATATTTGGTACAGTTACAGTTGATCTCAGTACAGCACATAGCGTAGGCAATGAATTCACGGAGGCTTTTATAAAAAAACTTGCCAAATTCTGTTTGAAAATCGAAACACAGATTTTAATTTGTGTTTTTTTCACTTTATTTTCAGAAATTATATACTGGACTATATTATACTCTGTTACTATTTGTACTTTTTGTAACACAATTTATATATTTATTTAATTTACAAATAACAAAATTATTACCGACGCGAACACGTTTTCTCAACGAACAATAAAAGAAACGTACACAGAAAATGCCGATCACGACGACAAAAGAGACGTAGGTAGAAAATTCTTCTGAACGAGTGCCAACTTCGTATACAAGAAGAATGTTGCAAGAATACACTTATTTAAATCCAATTTCTTTTTTGTTTGTTTGTAAACATCAATATGTTCAAACGATGGCGTCGGTAGAAAATGCTGCACAACGTTGCCAACTTCGTCAGTCGATAAATTATCGAATTAAGACAAGTGTTGCGAACATAAGTTGTATTTAGATTTGATTAGCATTTTCTGTGTTTCGAAACTTAGTTTTAACCAAGTAAATTGCCAAGAAATAGTTTATTCAAATGCAATTAATATTTTATGTTGGTATTGTAACATATTTATGGTAAATTTGACAGATTCTGCTGGACAATATAATTATGTTTACATGTGAACAAAAATAAATTCAATTTCGATTATAATTTAATTACACTTCATTCCTAATACATGGTTGGTAATTTCGTATTACTTTTTAATTACATTCAAATATATTCAAAAAAAGCTTTTCTATCCGTGTATCAGTTTTTGATTCATTGAGTTATGGCAAGGTAATGTTCCTACTGGGTTATAAATATTTAAATTAAATCTAATGTAAATCCGAAATATCGGTTTGGATATTAATTTATTTCTGATTATTGTATATCTGAGTCAATTACAGATTAGCATTTACTAAAATTTTGAATGTTTCGTTGTTTTTTTTTGTTTGTCCTCCGGGCCCTACTTGTTTCATTCCTATAGACAATAATTGTCTGCCAGAGTCATTATCCTACTGTTGGCCCATTTTTAATGTGGTCGTCCATTTATTGCCGCATCGCCACGTCCACTGACCGCAAAGCACTGCTCGGTTCGCTTCGTCTCATCACAACTCGTCTTGTTTCGGCTCGTCTCGTCCCGCCATGCAACGCATTAATTAATTCATGATTAATTCATGCAAATGAGCTTAAAAGCTGCTCCGCCATTTTCGTTCATTTAAATCGCATTTTATGCGGTCAACAACACAATTTATTGCTAATTAAATTATTTTAATTTCATGCGTAGGCAGTGCGACTACGTGCACGCATAATGCCATCTCGCTCGCACGCACTGTCTGTTGCTGTCTCTGTCTGACGTATTGTCCGGATGAGGATGCCGATGACGACGTCGACGGACGCGCACTGTGAACCACGTTAATTTGTTAGCTAATTAAACTAATGAGCGACTAAAGTCAATGAGCAATTATAAAATAGCTGAATGAATTTGCCAACGCAGTGCGATTCATTGCCGATCAATGCGATTCATGCGATTCATGAGATGCATGCGATGCGATTCATGCAAGTGTGCGATTATTTGCCAAGTGTGTTTGTGGGAATTTGCATTAATTATTGTATTTTGTAAATAATTATCGCAAAAAAAATATGCTATTTGTTTTTGATTATTTTATTTTTAAATTATTCTGACATGATATTTAATTTAACACTTAATTAATATTAAATTAAATTTTGTTTGTAATCGAAACAAATAGCATTTTTAAAAAATTCACGTATTACTGACCAACAATGTTTAATATTGATTTAAAACGATACCCGTTTAAAACCGAAAACGTAATCGAAACCGTAATTCAAACAAAGGGGTTTTCAATAAGAGCGCTACAAGGGTTTCAAGGGTTTTTCAACAGGGACGCTACAAAAGTAGAGCGACAGGGACAGCAAACGACGCTATATTTCTTGCCGCTCTTTTGACATTTCTCTTCAGTAAGGTTTGCCATTTTATGATGGAAAGATATACGAGCCAACAACGAGTCAAAATTATTAAAATTTACTACCGAAATTCGAATATCTTTCCATCATGAAATGGCAAACCTTACTGAAGAGAAATGTCAAAAGAGCGGCAAGAAATATAGCGTCGTTTGCTGTCCCTGTCGCTCTACTTTTGTAGCGTCCCTGTTAAAAACCCTTTATTAGAAATAAAACGACATTTAAAACATACACTCAGGGAAACAATCATCTAAATTTAAACAGAAATTAAACAGATTTCATGATATTTTTTTTTGTTCAAACAGATTCATCATGTTAACCCTTAAAAGCCTGACTTTTTTTTTGAGTTGAAAAAAATGTATGTTATAGAACTCGCGATTCTGGACAACGTTTATTCTACGATTTTGCTCATAGGTGTTACTTACTTTAACCAGATCAAAAATATTTCGTTGGTTCCTTGCGGAGCCACTGGACTCCAAATTTGAAAAAGTAAATTTTGTACTTAAAAATTTTTAAAGCAAAAGCCAAGAAATTTTATTATGAAATATCGTGGAAAATGGAAAAAAAGTTTAAAAGTGGTTTGATTTAATGAAACAGGTATTTTTTATGAATTCACTCCGGTCATTGTTGATGTCATATCCACACCATTAATATCCAAGCACTTATTCTGTTTGAAAATCAGGAATTCTGTTGTTTGTAAACAGCAACCTTAAAAAAACATAAAAAACGTTTATATAGAATTTCACATATGCTCAATTTTGAACTCCCGGTGCCTGATGGTTCCACAAAGAACCAACCAAAAATTACAAAAAATTCACTAAAATAAAAAATTACATTTATTTCAAACACTGAAAATAGCTTTTGGATACTACAGTGATCACTACAATATTTTTTCAGCTTCGATTTCTACAAATTTAAATTATTAAATTATTAATATTAGTCTAGAAAATAAAAGAAATAAGTTTTGATTTTTCATAATTTCGAATTTTTATTAAAATTTTTATATAATTTTTGTTGTTACTGAAATTTGTATATTAAGTGATTTTTTTTTTGTTTTTTTTTATAATGCAAAATTTTATATTTTAATCTAGAATTTTTAGTTATTTTTTCACAATATCCAGTTAACTGTTTTAATTATGTACATATCGATGCATCTTACAAAAACTTCTACGTTTGAATTTACTTACGAAAATAGACAACTTAAAATGTTTTTATTGAAAACAGACATAAGTTTATTTTATCCACGAAATGAAGCATTACATTAAATTAGTCACGAAAAGAATATCATTCTCATATTCTCCACGAACAGAAGCATAACTTAAGCTTTCCCACGAATATAAACATATTTATATTTGCTCTACGAACAAAAGCACATTTTTAATTTCGCCACGAATAAAAGCACATATTTGCTTCGATCTGTATCCCAATAGACAGTTTTGTGCGCAAGAAGTCATAAAATGTTGATGATGGAGAGAGGTGATAGTGGAATTTGATCATTTTTCTTATTGATGACATGAATAAAACTGTTTCAGTGAGCATCGTTTACATCCAGATGTATCATTGGAAAAATGGACGTATTCCGAAACGAGTTGGTTATAAGAAGATGCATCGATATACAGTAACGGACAAAATAAATTTTCATTTAAATTTTTCACCTATTTTGAAATTTTGACCATTTTTAGTTTAGGAATGTGGCGATCAGTAGCAAGAAATTATAGTCAATATGTCTTATTTCAAGAAAGATAAATTCCGAACACCTCAAAAATAAACTGAGTTTGGTACAACCCCTTAAATAAAAAAGACAGTATTTAAAGCGGACGATAAATAAGGTCACATTAAAAATAATTAAAAAATATATATTTTCAAAAAAAAAAGTAAAGGGTTTTTCAATAAGAGCGCTACAAATTCTTTTTCAAGGTTTTTCAACAGGGACGCTACAAAAGTAGAGTGACAGGGACAGCAAAGGACGCCATATTTCTTGCCGCTCTTTTGACATTTCTCTTCAGTTAGGTTTGTCATTTCATGATGGAAAGATATACGAGCCAACAACGATTAGAAATTTTTAAAATTTACTACCGAAATTCGAATTCGTATATCTTTCCATCATGAAATGGCAAACCTTACTGAAGAGAAATGTCAAAAGAGTGGCAAGAAATATGACGTCGTTTGCTGTCCCTGTCGCTCTACTTTTGTAGCGTCCCTGTTAAAAAACCCTTTAAGTAATAATTTTGTAATCTCCGTACATATATTAAAATTGAGTTTTAAAAACGTTTCTTTAGAAATACGGGTCGTTTAAATGTCGAACGTTCTCTCGTTAAAATGGTAAAATGTGAAGATCAAAGCCATCGGAAAACCACCAAATCTATTGGAAGGTCACATAACTTTGTACAAAATACATTTCTGGCTCCAAAACCACATTTTTCAAGAGGTAACTCTAAGTTAAAGTGGCAGTTAGTGCTTAATCGATGATAATGAAAATTGCCGTTACAATTGATTTTTTGAACTCTTGTGAAATATTGAAGTGAATCTTTTATTTAAATAATTTTTTATAAAAATTTTAATTTTAGTAAAATTTTGATTACGTAATTTTAAATTTAAATTAAAAATTTTATAATATTCTGCGAATTTTGAGTACTTCATCTGTTTTTATTTTATTATATTTTATTAGTTCTGAGAATACTTAGGAAATCTGTCATAATTTTAATTTAATCGATATATATAGCGTCGTTTGTTTAACGATTTTAATTTCGTAGAAGTATTAACTGAAAAAAGTTAACCAAGAATATAATAACGATTTCCATTTTGGTTGTATCAAGAAGTTTCCTATAATTACAACGCAAATCTCTTGGAGTGCTTGATATAATATTCCATTAAATTACGAGGGAGACACTTAAAAATGCAATCGCTAATTAGGAAACCAGGAAGAGCTGTTTAGTGCGAAAACAGACCGCCAAATACGTGACCGGCAAACAGACTCCTAATTTGCACAAAATTTAAACACCGCCGGGAAACATGAAGCAAAAACGTGCTAATTGCAATTAATAATGCAGCATATTGAATTTGGCTAAATAGAAGTAGGGCTCGGAGTGAGTTGAATTCATAAAGTAGTAGGCAGAGTTGTAGAGTTAAAATGAAATTTAAGAATATAAAAAAATAGTAAAAAATTTTAAATACAAAATATGTTTAACAAGTAGATATATAAAAATACTCTTTTTTTTGTCAATTTTCATGTTGTCACGTAAAGTTGCCGTTGCGGTGCCGCACGACAGACACACACTGAAAATAAACAGCTAAAGTGTTAATTGCCATAAACGGCAGCCATTGTGACGTTAAATGACGGTGTAGATTTTGTATTATTGCCTCGAAAGCGGTTCAAAGTTATCCGGTTATGGTACGTGACATGATGAGACGTCTAAGGCGTTGTGTCTCATGAAAAACGGCAACCGTAATGTGTGAGCATCGCTCATATATTTTACACTCATGCCAACTGGTTTTAGTTAATATCGCCATCTTGCTCTTACACTCACGCTTAATAAACATTTAGCTAAAGACGCTCTTTGCTCTAAAGAGTCATTTATGATAGTGCGCCTGTGCTGCCATATTTGAGCGCAATTATTTCTCACACTCACTCAATGTGCACCCTGTGCTACACACGCCCACCCTGTGCAACCAATCGTGTGACTTCTCCGGTTTGAGCGTAAAATTCTCAATTTTTTGTACTACAATTATTCAAATTTTCACCGTCATTTTCCAATATGGCGTTTTTGAAGGTGCTCTGGTAACGCGCTACAAATTCACTCTCTCTACGCACTCGCTTTTCACCTTACTCTCCTCACTCTCTGTTGCTTACATTCTTCATTTCAGTTCAGATTCTTCTTAATATCATTTGTATCCTTGTTCGTTTTTTTCATATTTCAAATGCATTAAATGCATAGCAACGTTATCCTGGAGACGTCCTTATACTCACTTCTTTTATTTTCTTAGTCCTCCCTCCACGTTTCTTGGGGGGGTTCAACGCACCATCTTCATCGTCTTCTCCTTCGTTGTCATCACTTTTCTGCAATTTTTGCTTCAAATGTTGAGGACATAATGCGGTCCTCGTAGTGTGTTTCTCATCGCATTTAAGTGTCCTCCGGGGTACTTACTTCGTTAGCTGAAAATTTCAATCCTTAGCGTGTGGTAAATGTATCGCTTTCATCGCTTGCTCTTTCTTGCACTCTCTCTTTCTTTTCATCTATGGTTGTTGTCATTTTCATAACTGTAAATTGAAAGGATATTAAGTGTAGGTATAGGGTAAAGTAACCTATACAGATTTATATAGATTTGACAATTTTTATACCCTACACTAAGAGTGAAAGGGTATATTCAGTTTGGTACGCCGTTTGTAACACCTAGAAGGAAGCATCTCCGGTATGGAAAAGTATATATATTCTTGATCAGCTTGACCTCCTGAGTCGATTTAGCGATGTCCGTCTGTCTGTCCGTCTGTCTGTCTGTTGAAATCCCTACTACTTTTAAAATTGAAGAGCTAGATAAATGAAACTTATAACTTAGATTACTAATATAGGCGAGATCGGTCCATTGTGACCTATGATCCGAACTCTTATGTTCAAATACCTCATATAAAATGTACATATAAAGATCAATTTTTATGTATACGTGCTTAGGTAAACTTTTTTGGTCAAATATATATTGATATCATGCTCAAATACATGATAATAATGTTTTCCGGCGAAAAGACTTGTGGTTCACAAAAAAAAAAATCGAAATTCGGTACACCTACCCATTTGTAAATATGGGTATCAAATGAATGGAAATTCTTCAGCGATTGAATGTTTGTAGTTATTTTCAGGATTCGTATACCCTGGTGACCTATATATCACTTTGAATGGTAACCACACATATGTGTAGGGTATTTATAGTCGGCTTAGACCGACTATAATTTTGATAATCCTAACTATCATAATTACACCTACTTTAAAATTTTCCATGTGATCTAACCTTCCCAACTGGTTCTAATTAACATTGGAATATTTTGTATATATGGAGTTGTTTGATCGGAAATGGTTTACTATGTTTATTTCATAATTTCTGTTATCGGTACTGATTTCAATTCCTTGTAAATTCTTGTGCAAAATTTTCTTAAACAAACAACACTATAAAACTGTTTATTTACCCTACTTCCAATTGGTATTCACCGATCTTTTCTATGAGTCCCTATACTTAATGTTTTATTCCATAAATATAAAAACACTATACTAAAAGTTACATGGTACATTCTCTTTGACAATCTCTCTGTAACACCCATTCTCCAGTATATAATTTACCCTATTATGAAAGACATGATAATTACCAGATCATGTTGTTTATGTAACTGAACGGGTTATGACAAGTTAAAATTACACATTCCGTTCTAAACCCTACCACAATTTATACGTTTAGAGTAGGAAAATAATGGAATCGATTTAAATCATAATTACCGGACAACAAAAAGATTAGATATATCATTATCTGGTATTTAATATGATCGGTGATCGATCGACTGTGAACTGAGATTTGATTTTTTTACATATATCTTAATAAACACTAAACTATACGAAAGACTTTTGCCAAACGAAATTTTTAAACAAATCCATTTACTTCTTGGTTAAATATATAATTCCTACCAAAAAGTACCATTTCAGTACACGTACCCGTTCGTACATATAATGTAAATTTTCTCACTCATTAGTTACTTTCAGAATTTGAAAATCTTGGTGACCTCTATATCTTCACACATTAAAACATATATTTCTTTTTGACTCCTTTAGCTCCTTTTTATACCCTACACTAAGAGTGAAAGGGTATATTCAGTTTGGTACGCCGTTTGTAACACCCAGAAGGAAGCATTCCCGGTCTGTCCGTTCATCTGTCCGTCTGTCTGTTCGTCTGTCCCTCTGTCTGCCTGTTGATACTCACGATTACAGAAAAATTAGAAGAGCTAGATCAATGAAACTTCTAATTTAGATTACTGTACCATGATCGGACCTTTGTGACCTGCGAACCGACCACTTATGTTCAAATACATTTTACATCTACGGATGAATTTTACTTTATAAGAGCTTAAGTGAACTTTTTTGCCAAATATATATTGCCCCTATGCTCAAATATATGAAAATAATGTTTTCTCGGGAACTAACGTGTGGTTCTCGAAAAAAAAAGAAATTCGGTATACGTAGCCTTTTGTACACATGAGTATCAAATTATAGGAAATCCTTCAGCGATTTCAAGTTTATAGGTATTTTCAGGATTTGTAAACCCTGGTGACCTATCAGTAATTATATTTGCTAAACCTGCGTCGATTAAATAATTCATATTAGCACACACAATTGATGATTTAACTACATTTTTTATTATGATTATAGTGGGGGAAATATAGTCCAACCATAAGTACAAGTACAAATTAATGTTGGACCCATTGAAATATAGGAATGTTTTCATTTTTTTTTATTATATTTATATTGGAATTAGTCGGATTTTATAATATTTTTTTTTAAAAACTTAAGGTTTTTTTATGGATAACACTTTTTTATCTCGAGACAAAATTTCATAATTTTTCAGGAATACTTCTGTCAAACACACAGATAAATGAAATTTGGTGCGAAGAGCATGACAGATTATCAAATTTCATGGAATTTTATAGGCAGATACCCGGCATATTTTAGGAACGGGTAGACACTTTTGTTATAAACTCCACTTTTGCTTGGTTTAAATCTATCGAAAATTTATTTTTAACTGCCTTGAACCTCGAGATAATAAACATTTTATAAAAACAGATTTTAGTATTGACGTTGTTAAAATATCCACGTTAGAAGGGCCACCATTTTTTTTAAATCTTGTGTATTTTGTTCATACTTTGTGGATAGCAAGTACATATCGATTTATTCATATGTGTAAAATATTAGACATGTTGGTGATCCGGTTATCGAGTACGTTTAGTATGTCCATTTTACTATGTCCATTTTTAATTAATTTTATAATTGGTAAAAAGTCAAATATTTAAGGATCTGTAGAGATTTTGTTGAACTCTTCAACAACTGACTAAAATCAAAAATTCATTCATCGAACTTCCCGGTCCGACTTTAAAAATGATTGTTTATCCGCTTAAAACCAACCTCATTTGACAAATGTATGATCAGGAGGCAGAAACAACCTCGAAAATAGAAAATTAATAGAACGACCATGTATTTTATGCTTCATGTATTAATAGTTTTTTTTTCTATTTATTCAGTTTTCTAAATAATTTGAGAGTATTCAAAAATTCGGGAACATTAATTTAAATACTATTTCTAATGGTATAAATACTATTGTTTTAATGGTTTCTTTCAATTATTGAAAACTGAAGCGAACATGAAATGTGTTATAACCTTTTACAACGAGACGTGTCTTTTAATGTGTGTGATTTTTTAAAGTTAATTTCAATATCGACTTTTAAAAAAATAAATTATACAAGAAAATAATTAAAATCCATTTTAAGTAAGTGTAAGTGGTTAAATGTTAAAGACGATATTCAAAAATGTTATATGTGATAAAAATACGTTTTTTTTCTTTTCAAAAAAGATTCAATTAAATCCCACATGAAGCTGACAAAAAAGCAGCGAAACGTCGGAGAA
The DNA here is from genome assembly GCA_951804985.1 of Dryomyza anilis. Lineage (NCBI taxonomy): Eukaryota > Metazoa > Arthropoda > Insecta > Diptera > Dryomyzidae > Dryomyza > Dryomyza anilis. The sequence goes on from OX638132.1 coordinate 99,935,738, forward strand.
AAAGTGAAATAAAATCATTTTATTTGCATTAAAACCAAGTAGACCAAAAATGCCCACAAAATTATATGAACAAAATCCATTTTAGTTAATAAGTTATTAGGAAAATATAAGTCGTCTCTACAATAAATTGTATAATACGTATCATTAAATATTTATTGGTCTTGTATTTAAAAGAGTACATTATAAAATGTATGGTTTAACAACATATTGCATTAACAGTTTTAATATTACTGAACTAATGGGATGCAGCCCACTGACCAATTTTTAAAGTATAAATGATTATTTTTCTATTGAAATACAATTATTTTTTTTTCTGGGTGCAAAATTTTTCTTTTTTTTGCATTTCTTTAGTATTTAAATTGAACATTTAAAAGTAAAATTAACAACATTTACCCTATATAATTTTTGAAATACCTCTCACACGCAATTACATTGCGAATCCATTAAATTGTGTTTTACAACTCAATCCTTTTTTTTTATTCCGTACGCTATCTGTACTACCACGGATGGGTCTCACACTACCTGCACTTATTCGGTATTTTCAGTGAGACAGTTTGTAAAGTTTATACAGCGGTTGCAGGGGGATGAATGTTGCTGGGAGTTTGCATGGTGGTTAGTCGTGTTTTGATCTGCTGGTAATGGACAAAAACCTCCATTTGAAAGTAAAAAAAATATACGCATGGGGAAACTAAACGTAATAAGTTTCAAATTGCCAAACAGCCAAAGAGCACCAAGCAAGAAGTATTCATAAAAAGTAACGAGTGACAAGTAGAATAATTTTTGAGACCCTATAATTTGAGATGCGGTGCTAGGAAGCAGCAATTTGAAAATATGTTTACAAATAAAATGAATGCCAAATTATACGAAATTGTGATGAGGGTGATGAAAGATGAATATATTAAAACTAAAATGAAAACTATTTCGACAAACATAATTCTCATTATTTTGCAGTAAAAATTCTAACATAGACAGACCGTTCAAACGACCATCCTTCTCCCCCCCCCGAAAACATGAAGAACAAATCAACATTTGGCAACAGATCAAAGCGCATACTAATTCTAATAATTTAATAGGTTAAGAATCTTAATTAATTTCTTTTTAAGCTGCGAGCAGCGCCGCCCAATGAACGATGTGACGCGACGCGACGCAACGAACGAATGAACAGAACAAAATTAGTTGAGCGTAACGATTGACGTTCTACAAAAATGTTAATTAACGAGATTTCAAATATATATTATGGGCGCCGCAACGATAGACGGGTCGGGAGTTACCACATACAAAAACTACTAAAATGTTCAAGGCAAATATTGGATTTTAATAGGTTTATTAAAAAAAGTTTTAACTTTTCACTAAAAACTCAATTTATCACTAAAAATTCACTTTTTCACTAAAAATTCAATGTTTCACAAAAAATTCAATTTTTCATTAAAAATTCAATTTTTCACTAAAAGTTCAATGTTTCACTAAAAATGCAATTTTTCACTAAAAATTCAATTTTCAATTAAAAATTCAATTTTCAATTAATATCTAATTTTTCACTAAAAGTTCAATTTTTAACTATAAATTCAATTTCCACTAAAAATTCAATTTTTCACTAAAAATTCAAATTTTCACTAAAAATTCAAATTTTCACTAAAAATTCAAATTTTCACTAAAAATTCAAATTTTCACTAAAAATTCAAATTTTCACTAAAAATTCAAATTTTCACTAAAAATTCAAATTTTCACTAAAAATTCAAATTTTCACTAAAAATTCAAATTTTCACTAAAAATTCAAATTTTCACTAAAAATTCAAATTTTCACTAAAAATTCAAATTTTCACTAAAAATTCAAATTTTCACTAAAAATTCAATTTTTCACTAAAAATTCAATTTTTCACTAAAATTCAATTTTTCACTAAAAATTCAATTTTTCACTAAAAATTCAATTTCTCACTAAAAATTCAATTTTTCACTAATATTTCAATTTTTAACTATAAATTCAATTTTCACTAAAAATTAAATTTTTCACTAAAAATTAAATTTTTCACTAAAAATTAAATTTTTCACTAAAAATTAAATTTTTCACTAAAAATTAAATTTTTCACTAAAAATTAAATTTTTCACTAAAAATTCATTTTTGCACTAAAAATTCATTTTTTCACTATAAATTCAATTTTTCACTAAAAATTTAATTTTTCACTTAAAAATTAATTTTTTACTATAAATTCAAATTTTCACTAAAAATTAATTTTTTCACTAAAAATTCAATTTTTCACTAAAAATTCAATTTGTCACTTAAAACATAATTTTTTACTTAAAATTTAAATTTTCACCAAGCATTCAATTGCTCATTCAATATTCAAGTCATATTATGAAACTTTTGCCCCTCTTTTTTTTGGAGACTGAAGAGAAGATTTTATTTTTTTATTACTACCACAACTTTGAATCATTTTTTAATTGCGCGCGCAATTTAAATTCAAATTTATGACCATTTGCACAAATCACACACACATCGAAACACAAATTAAATGCCACACACATTGTAAAATACTATTAAGACTATATGTTTGAATATCAAGTGTTTGGAGTGAGAAGTAAGCTATAGACAAAGTGTGAGGGGACCAACATGGCGACCGAAAGCAACCGAACAAAGTTAACTTGACAGCGAAATATTGCAAAATGTGTTAATGTTGTTTAATGATATATGAAAGAAAAGAGATAAAATTTAAATTCTTTATGTGTTTTTTGTGATCGTTCAACATTCAGCAAAATAAAATACAAAAATCTTATAAAAGAATCAAGAATGTTCGCTACAATTTGTCTTTACTGAACGTGCGAATTTATTGCTTTGTTTGTCTTGCAAAATATTTTAATTTCTTTGTATAATTTTTATGACATAAAATTATTAATTTTGACAACATTTAATTTAATACAACTTTGTTTTAGCTAAATTTTATATTACCTACTCGTGCACAATATAAAAAATTTGTTAAAAAATAAAATTAAATCAACAAAATGGTTAGTATATAAATTAGAGGATGTATTTATTAAAAATCCTTTTTAAATTTAATATATTTTAATTTTATCGTTTTAGTAATATGCACCAGGTACATTTTTCCCTCAAGTTTATTGAAAAATATTATAAAAATTAGTTGTTAAAGTGGAAATGTTTTTCAATATATTAGCAACAACTGAATAATCAATCCGAAACTAATACACGCTGCAAAAAAAAAAATGGCTCTCCCAAACATAATTTTGCAGGCATTACATATATCTTTGGAGCTTCATGCAAACAAAAGTATTATTTCATTGCCAAAAATTATTATAATAACAGCCAAACATATTTTTGTTTTCGTTCAAACATATTTATGTTCAGAATGAATAATTTTCGGCGTTCTTGCAAACATATATATGTTTGAATGTGAAAAACATTTTATTTAAATGTAAACATATTTATGTTTACATCTAATTTTAATGCAAAAATAATAAATTTAGTGCTAATATCTTCTTTATACAATATTCGTTTTTTTTCCTATTTTTAAATTACTTTTTTTTTATTTATATATAATTATAAACTTATGCTTTTATTTTATTATTACACATATTTATTTATACCTTATAATTTTATGTCCATCTATTGTTCCTATTTTGAGTTCAGTACCTTACGGATGAATTGTAAATTTCACAAACAGCCACTATCTGGTATTAACAGTAATTGGCGGTACTTAAACAAATTCTTTCACTAAAAAGAACTTTTGAACTATATGAAAAGTACTAATGTGAGTGCTACTGAGTGCTAAAAGTAGGCAGCGCTGTTATCTAATTGTGATATCGTATGCCAAATATACATATAATCAAAATAATGCTATTATTTTTAAATTCGTTGTCACCCAGTAACAATCACGAATAACCAAATACATATAATTCAAAGAACATTTAATTGACGTTGGGTGTGTTAAATAGCGGAAATATCAAACATACATATATTAATATCTGATGAAAAATGTATATTTCTACAGAAACATTAATATAGTAAATTCATGTAAATCTGCGATTAAAGCAAAGGTTCTAGGATAGCAATTTTTTTTATTTGATCTTCTTCTTGCATTAACATTTCACAAACGATTGCACCCTTGAATTACGTTTTTTTAAAACAATTGTTTTTCAAATAAAAGTTGTCAAAAATGTCTCGTGACTATGGCGCCATCTAGTGCATGTTAGCTACACTAAAGATATGATTAGCATGGACAACCCCCGTTCTTGTACACACTAGTGTTCTAACAAACTGTTCGCTATATCGAATAAAAGGCTGTAATTATTAATTATTGTTTGATACAATTTTTCAATCAGAGTTTGCTATTAATAGCAAAATATTTAATTCGAGTATACCATTTATAAAATGAATAAAATATAAAGATTTTTCTTAAGATAGAATTGTTTCGGGAATTAATTTTAATTAAAAAAAATAGTTATATATACATTTATATCGGGTATTGTATTGTTTCTAAAAAGACCTTTTTTAAGGAATTATATAAGCAAGAGTTATCCGGATAATAAAGCCCCGTAGCAGAATCATCTGGGGAAAATTATTTTGAAGAAGTATTATTTAGTAGAGGAATTATCTGTTGAACAATTGTCTCGGGTAATAATTGTGTTAGAGATAATTTAGCTTGGGAATGTATTGTCTGTGGGAGGAATTGTCTCCGGTAGGAATTGTCTCTAAGAAGAAGTGTATAAGCAATAATTTTCGAGGTACAAATTCTGGAAAGAATAATCTCAGACAATAATAATATTCAGACAATCATTGTTTTGGGAAAAAATTGTTTTGGAGAAAAATTATCTCGGGTAGGAATTGTATTGAGTAAGAATTGTGTTAGGGAACATTTATCTAGGGAATGAAGTGTCGCCTGGAGGAATTCCACCCCGCAAGAAGTCTCCGAGAATAATTGTTTGGGGTACTTGAAAATGAATTCTTTTGCAAAGAATTGTACTGTGAGGAATTGTCTTGTGGGAAGAATTTCTGCTGAGATTGGCTTGTAGAAGGATTATGTGGGAAAGACTTATAATAATAATAGTTTGGCACTACAGTCCTATAAGAACTTAGGCCGAGCTCTGTCACCATTTTGAGCTGTGCGTGTTATATTTGAACTCAAAGTGGTGGGACCTACAGTTTATTGCCGAATCCGAACGGCGGGTGAAAGCTTTTCATAGGCAAAGATTTACTCTCGTAGGTTTGCCATTTACTGCCGAGAGGTAGCGCGATATAGAAAAATGTTTCTATGAAAAGATGTTGTTAGCCCCAGTCCAGGCTTGAACCGGGGACCTTTCGGCTCGCAGTCCAACGCACTAATCACTGAGCTACCGCGGCTAAGACTTAATAGAGACTTATACTAGAGATGTTTTAGGAACGAGGATGAATTGTCTTGGGATTGAATGGTCTCTGGGAAGAATTATCTTAGAGACTATTTTCTTTGGGGTGGAATAGTCTGTTAAAGAATTATCTCAAAAAGAACTGATTTGGAAAATAATTGTAGGGGAAAAATTAATTTGATAAAAATATATATATTAAGTAAGAGTGATCATTTATCTCGGGAATGATGAATAGAATAGTCTCTGAAAACAATTGTCTTGTAGAAGAATAATGTAGAAAAGTATTATCCGGAGAAGAATAAATTGGTATGAGAAAGAATTCTTTCGAAACTGAATTGTCTTCGGGAACGACTTTTCTTCTACAGAAATTTTTTTAAAGAACAAATTGTCTCTAGTATAAGTTGTTTTCATCAACATTTGCCTGAATTGTCTTCATTAGGAATTATCTTGTGGACTACTTCTATATAAAAGCATTATCTGGAGTTGAATAGGGTTTGTGTAAATTATCTGGAGAATGAATATTGTTTCTGGGAAGAATTGTCTAGGGGGGTTTTTGGTAAGTATAATATTGAGAGATGACTTGTTTTAGGTAAGAATTAACATGGAAGAAGATTATTTTGGGTAAGATTTATCTGGTGATTGATTTGTCTTCTGATTGAATTTTCTCTAGTATGAATTATCCCGAAAAATAAACGGCTGGGGAAAAATTACCTTGATAAAAATTGTCCCGCTGAAAAATTGTTTTGGTTAGGTACATTATTTTTATGTTTTAAATATAGTATACAGCAAAAATTTTTTACGACTTCAACTAGACATTTAATTTTTGAGAAACACCAAAAAACAACTGATCACACTTAAAATCAAAGCTATAAAATGGAAATATTTGAAAAATATAAAAATTCATCTTAAAAAAAATATAAAATAAAAACAAATCAAGTCCATCAATATTTTTTTATGCACCATGAAATTAATTTATGAGCAACCAAATTATCATGGGTTCTACATTTTTCAGACGCTCATTCACGAATGTCAGCAATGTGTAAGCAAAAATAATGTCTTGTTTTATTTTTTGCTTTTCATTCTTTAACAAAATCATGAGGTGTTTTATTGTAGAGTTCGTTGATGCTATGACAAAGTGTCAATATGTAGTAACAAAATGGAAAAAAATAAGAATATCTTGTATATTTTTACATGTCTTGTAGATTTTTTTGTTATTTATATTCGTTTTACTATGTTGTCGGTTTTAAGTATGTTGCGTATGGTTATGAAGTGTTGCTGACATTTATGGCATTTTGAGTACTATATTTACATACATTCCATATATTTCTGATGTGGTTAATCAGTTCCAAAAAAAAGGGGGAACATCAGTTGTTTTTTTTTATATTTTGACATCAATTTTTATAACAATATTTTTATTTTGTTGGTTTTTATTATTAAAGGAAATGCTGTCAACAATGCTGTATTTTTTATATTTTTGCTGTTAGGGCATAATAAAAACAGCCAACTAATGAAGTGGCAACAGCGGCGGTTGCAGGTGGCAGAAATAGAACTAATTTTGTATACAATTTTTGTTGCTATTTTTATAATACTTTTCGGTTTATTCTATTTGCATATAATACATGTGATAAAATATGGAAATTGTTTTCATTTAAATAACAAGTCATACATTTGCATAACAAATAAAAATACCACCCAGTGGAGTGATTTATTGAAACATTTTTTGATTTCATTATTCAAGCGGTCTCAAACAATACTCAACTTTCGAAAATGTATTTAAGTCATTATTGAATAATAATAATAATAGTTTGGCACTACAGTTCTATAAGAACTTAGGCCGAGCTCTCTCACCATTTTGAGCTGTGCGTGTTATATTTGTACTCAAATTGGTGGGACTTACAGTTTATTGCCGAATCCGAACGGCGGGTGAGAGCTTTTCATAGGCAATGTTTTTACTCTCGTAGGTTTGCCATTTACTGCCGAGAGGTAGCGCGGTATAGAAAAATGTTTCTATGAAAAGATGTTGTTAGGCCCCAGTCCAGGCTTGAACCGGGGACCTTTCGGCTCGCAGTCCAACGCTCTAACCACTGAGCTACCGCGGCTACGAATAATGTAATATGAATAATGTAATATTACATTTATTCATATATCAGACTTTGATTAATATAATTTTAAATATAACAACTTCCAACTCCAATAGGACATTTATTGATTTAATAATATACAGAAAATATTTCATTCATTTAAAATCAATGGGAATTGCATGTGAAATCCGCACAAAAATTCGAAGTTTCGTTTTCGTACTAATATGAAGTATAGAAATAATTATTAAAGAATAAAAAAATATAAATTTCAAATTCTAAAACCTAATCAGAGAAGAAGGCGAATGCAATACCAAAATTTAGTGATTTTTCGCTTAATTTAAATTGTTTTTAATTTAAGTAAAAAGAAAAAATAAAATTAATGATTATAATATAATTTTCTTGTTTTATTATTATTTTGTCCTTTGGTTTTCATCTTGAAACAACACAGTTGATAAACCAATAACATATTCTACAAATAGCCATCAAATATCTATTGCTGATTATGTTTCTTATCAAAAAGAGCCTAGGAATTATATGACGTGCAGGGTGACATTGAACAGAACGTTACCATAAATGCTGCATACCTTTAGGTGCATTTTACGGACGCTCGATTTTTAAACTAAATTTGTTTAAATTCAATATAAATATAATGGATGAAAGCTAAGACTGTAATTCAAAGAGTTTAATTTAATCTTATATTTATTTTATTTAGCAAATCGCGTAGACCCATCGTTTTAATATCGTTATGAATGTAAGTATAGGAAGGTTAGGAAAAAGTTAGCCATAAAGTTACTTATGACGGTATAAAGTAAAATTCACCTTAGATTTGAGTGTTCTATGGGGTATATGATCATGTCTATACGGTGAATGTGTAATTGAATGGTGAGAATTGACAATTCAGTTTTTTACATTTTTGAATGTAGTTTTTCCGCAAGTAAGCTGTGCCATAATCGTGTGTGGTTTTGTTTGACATTTCTAGCCAAAAAAGAAAAGGCGAATTTGAAAAATTGATAATCTTGTCATGCACGGATGGAAAAGATTTGTTTGAATATGCTTTAATGTAATTATAACTTAATTCGAAATCACCATATAAATATTGGGAGCAATATCTAATTACATTGTAATTGAATTGTATTAGATTAGAATTGTTTAGACTGAAATATTATTATACGATATTTAAACATAAATTGCTTTAATCGCGGATTTACATGAATTTACTATATTAATGTTTCTGTAGAAATATACATTTTTCATCAGATATTAATATATGTATGTTTGATATTTCCGCTATTTAACACACCCAACGTCAATTAAAGGTTCTTTGAATTATCTGTATTTGGTTATTCGTGATTGTTACTGGGTGACAACGAATTTAAAAATAATAGCATTATTTTGATTATATGTATGTTTGGCATTACGATATCACAATTAGATAACAGCGCTGCCTACTTTTAGCACTTAGTAGCACTCACATTAATACTTTTCATATAGTTCAAAAGTACCGCCAATTCCTGTTAATACCAGATAGTGGCTGTTTGTGAAATTTACAATTCATCCGTAAGGTATTGAACTCAAATTAGGAACAATAGATTGACATAAAATTATAAGGTATAAATAAAATATGTGTAATAATAAAATAAAAGTTAAAAAAAATGTAAATACAAAAAATGTAATTTAAAAATAGGGAAAAAACGAATATTGTGTAAAGAAGATATTAGCACTAAATTTACTATTTTTACAATAAAATTAAATGTAAACATAAATATGTTTACATGTAAATAAAATGTTTTCACATTCAAACATATATATGTTTGCAAGAACGAAAATTATTCATTCTAACATAAATATGTTTGAATGAAAACAAAAATATGTTTGGCTGTTATTATAATAATGTTTGGCAATGAAATAATACTTTTGTTTGCATAAATCTCCAAATATATATGTAATGTCAGCAAAATTATGTTTGGGAGAGCCCCTTTTGTTGCAGCATGTGCCAAAAGGGCGAATCTTTTCGTTTTTTTGCCATAAATCTTTATTGGTATAAGATATAATAGTGGTGTTAAGGCATTAATTGTTTGTTTTTAAAGCACCTATCGATTGACATTATTATTTTATTTTTAATTTTTTTTTATTTGCAAGTAAAATGTTTGGCAATTATTTTTAAACAATAATCCCAATCGATAGTTGATTTGAAAACAAACAATTCATTCCTTTACATCACAATTTTATCTTGCACCAATTAACACAAATGCATTTGAAACCAACTTCAAGACATTCATTTTAATTTAAAACATTTCGGCGACAAGACTCTATGCTTGAAAATCAAATGAATGTATTGCTCACAACAACAAAGCATAAGTACTGTCAAAATAAAATACAAACAAGACGTAGTTGTAGTGAAGAGGTCTATAATGATGTGCAAAAAAAAATTCAGATACTGAAATGAACTGCTTATGACATTTAGTACTGCATTTTACATTACTTTAAGAAATTTAAATTAATATTGAAATATAGAAAAAACAAAAGGTATAAGAAAATCATATAATAATTTATATTATTATTTTTTTTATTTATTGAATATATTGTTTTTCGAGCAATATATTTTATATTTTTATATTTTTTTTTTTTTAAAGTAAAATGTTGTATTTTTATATACAGACAACAACATTATTGCCGTCGAACGCCGAGCGACAGATTTGGTGTTATTTTCAATGTTCGCCTTCTCACTTGGTTCTCGTTGCGCTCACTCGCTGCACTTTATACGTATAAACGCTGTATACGTTGCATGTTCAGCGACTGTAGTGTCATTTGGTTTTGTTTTTCATTGAACATTGAATGTTTTGAACAAATATGTCTTGACAGTCTTGACACCAATGGAACAAATACTGCAGTGAGGTGAAGTCGTTGGAGGAGACTTCACTATAATACAGTAGACTGCCATTGCAAAATGCGATCAATACTTTAAACTCTAAATTTTAGAGTGCAGTAGTGCATATTTTGTGGAGGGAACTTCAAATATATTTGTGCAGATGTCTAGTAATTATAAATGAAATATAATTCCTTTTTTTCATGACATTGAAAATTAGTAACCACAATGATATAAAAAAAATCTATATTATTTCTTCGACATTTATTAGGAAATAATATTTCTATTCTGAAAAAAATAAGATTTCAAAATTATCATAAATTTGTTTGTAGGGTTGTTTTACATTTACATTTTTTTATTTTTTTTTTTCTTTTGTTGACTATACAACAATAAAAACAACATACTGCTGCTGCCTGCCAACAAATCCAATTCGTCAAACAAATCTGGACAAAAGTCTGATTTGAAATTTATTTATTTATGAACTGAGTTGAGTTGAGTGTTGAGTTGAGTTCAGTCATCAATTTTAACAGCAACATCAAACCAAAAACATGAACAACAACAACAATTTGATGGTTTTGTTGTGCTCAACACCAAATCTGCGTTAAATAAAATGATGTATTGACATCATCATCAATGGCAGCAGCATCAACATCATTGCAAATGCACGTAATTCTTGCTGTTGAAAGAGGGTCGTAGGCGGGATTTGACTCCCTTCCCCACAACCTACCAGATTTCGCGTACAAAATGTTTTTAGCGTATTTTACTACCAAAATCTTCTCTAAAACGTTGATTTATTTTTTGTTTTTCCTTTCCGTTTGCTGTAGTATTTTTGCTGTTAGTGCGCGATGATTCTGCGGGGTCGCAAAAGCCGCTCAGGCATCAAATATTTATGTTGCAATCTAAGCTCGTGTGAGAGCTGCTAAATATTTCATGGCCTAGAGTAGTAGTTGCCGTCCGGAGTTGGCGTCGTCGTCGTTTGATGGTTGAGGCAGCAGAAACGGATGCGGATACGGATACGGCACATAATGCGTTCGTTTGGTTGTTTTAGCTGTTTTTGGCTTGTTTGTTTTTTTTACTTTATAAATACGTTTTTGAATTTGTTGTTATTGTATTTTACTACTTTAGTATTTACGTTAACATTTTTGGTCATAAGTGTTAAAATGCTGTGCGCTGAGAATTGCTCACCTGCCATGCGTTTCATAAAAATGTTGGGGGCCATAGTATGTTTTTGAACTGTGAAAAAAGCTATGCTATTTGAAATGTGGTCGATTTGGTGATTTTTATTTTATTTCATTTTTGCATTATCGTTGTTTTATAAAAATAATATTCATTTGTTTTAAGTGCTTATTACATATATTTGAATTATTTAAAATCTACCGAAATACTTCAATAAAGCGCATGTATTTTTTAATAAACATTTGAATATTTATTAATTTTAACTTTTTTTTTATAACACTACCAAACGTAAATAATACATATATTTCCATATACATCCCACACATCATTTCCATTTTCTGTTACAGGTGATCATTTGAAATATATACTTTTTTTCTATTATTTTTTAAAACAAAACGAAATCGTTATAACGAAATCGTTTATAACGAAATCGTTATAAAAAAATGAAATAACTTACAAAGAACAACGAAAACGTATTGAGTTCTATTCCTTTTCGAAGTTTACTTAATTCAAAATATAATGTTTTTTAAATTCTACATAATTTAGAGTAGGTTATATACAGTACATTTATATTAAGACCTTGGAATTTTGAGAAAAGAAAAAACATTTTTCTTTTTTTAAAGATATTCCACAAATACTTCCAATTTGAATGCACATTTTTATGTTTTTAATGTATATCAATATGAAAAATATTATTGGATATTTTGAAATAGACCCTGCGGACATAAAAATGTAGATAGATTAAGAAAATGTTAGTAAAATTTATTAAAACCAAATATTATGTAAAAAAGTTATTGAAATTGGAGGTTTTTGATACGAGATTCTGAAATTCACGCATTTTGACTTGCAGACTTTGGCGACTTATAGATTTTTTGATTTGCGAAGTAACTTTTACAGAAATTTAGTTGTTAAAAATATAACTGATTTTTTTCTAAAATGTACATAGGCAGTTTTGATTCCCAACCGCCTTATTTGATAAAAATCATCGTATTTTGTCCTTTTCGATGTTTACGATTTCAATTCCCCATTTAATACCTAAAACAAAATAAAAATACGAAACATAAATCAATTTTAATTTCTTTGTCGTGTTTGTTAAATTGCACAAAAAATTGTGCCCATTATTATGATGAATAGCTGTCCATTGCAGAAAGAAATTATCATATTAAAGAACAAAATGATAATATTTTAACTGGTTTATATAAATTTTGAAAAGTTTTTCTATGCAATAAATTTGTTCACTAATAAAAAGTTTCGGTCAGGTACTACAATTTACATTCGATCGAAATTTCAATATTTTCCAACACACAACGTGATAAATTCGAGCAACAAAACTTAAACGGATTGAAAGTCGAATTCTAGAACAGATTTGAATAAAATTTAAGTACGATTTTAATCGGAAACTGAAATATGTCAATTTTGCGCCAATGCAATGAAATTGTATTAATGATATTTTAATTTTCTTTATTGAACTCTTTTGTTTTTCCACAGTTTTAGATGTATCTGAGAATTTGAAAAGAATCGAATGATAAGAAATTGATTTAATACTATTAATTTAATAGTTTTAATACTATTAATTTAATAGTTTTAATACTATTAATTTAATAGTTTTAATACTATTAATTTAATAGTTTTAATACTATTAATTTAATAGTTTTAATACTATTAATTTAATAGTTTTAATACTATTAATTTAATAGTTTTAATACTATTAATTTAATAGTTTTAATACTATTAATTTAATAGTTTTAATACTATTAATTTAATAGTTTTAATACTATTAATTTAATAGTTTTAATACTATTAATTTAATAGTTTTAATACTATTAATTTAATAGTTTTAATACTATTGATATAGTGCTTTTTCTTACAACGAATATTCTTCATAAAATAATTTTCTTAACAAATTTCCAAATTCATTACTACTTTTTCCATATCATTTTTCATTTCATTAATTTTTGAATTCATTAACAAGACCCAACAATTTTAAAACTGTAAAATTAATCAATGTTCTGACTGTAAGATTGGAATTTTTTATATTTAAGAATAGAATTTTTAGAATTATTTGTAATTTAAGAAATTAAGAAATTTAAGAAACTCCTGCAGAAGTGTTTTTCGTCCTACTATTTGTCCGCCTTCGTTGACTTTGAAAAACACCTCATTTTCTCCAAGTTGACAACGTGTTCTCATATAACATGTTTTCAGTCATATATTATGAACGGTTGATCCCCCGGATCATTTCAAGTGGTTCTAATGAACAAAACACATCGACGGTCCTTCACTTTGTGGTTCGTCAACTGAGCAACCAGAGTCGCGGCAACTCCTAGTCGTGCTCTGAGAGCAACGACAGCAACATCTGTTTGTTTTCCATACTGTGTCCAAGTATGTAGTGCGTTGATCTATTTGGTTTTTTTAGGGATTTATTGCTTGCTTTACTTAATAAGGCACGAAGTGTGATAATGTACTGCAGCCCCTAATAACGTCACGCAAGACGTTGCTGCTGCTGCCGGAGGCGACACTGGAAACAGAAGCGGCAGCTTAGTTGCTGGCGGCAAAGATGATTTAGTGCGTCGCGTGACAGATTTACAAGTTGCGATTTACATATTAATTTATCATTAATAAAAATACGCATGGAGTTTAATATGCGGAGGAGAACATGTTTTTTGTTGCTTTTTTTTAATAAGAGATTTAATTAAATATCAAAATCAAGAAATGCTAGTTTTTTTATATTTTTTTCTTTAAAATAAAGACATTGTATATTTAGTGAAAATTTGATTTTTTAAGTGACATTTTTTTTAGTTAGAAATTGAATTTTTATTTACATTTATTGAGAATTTGAATTTTAGTAAAAAAAATGTTTGTTAAAAATTTAAATATATTGAAAATTTCAATGTTTATTGATTAAATTTTAATGAAAATTTGAATTTTACTTTCTACCTTTTATATTTATTCCTTCTTCTTTTCTTCTTTTCTTCTTTTCTTCTTTTCTTCTTTTCTTCTTTTCTTCTTTTCTTCTTTTCTTCTTTTCTTCTTTTCTTCTGTTCTTTTTTTCTTCTTTTCTTCCTTTCTTGCTTTCTTGCGTTCTTCCTTTTTTATTCCATTGTGAGAATATTTTAATGAGTAATGTTCATACAAATATTAAATGATACCAAACATATTATTGTTTATCACAATTATAAAAATAACTAAAAACATTAAGTCAGAACTATAATCTAACAATACATTTTTTTAATTTTTTATTAATATCACACTGTAAATCTAGGAATTTATGTTACAAGCAACATTCATTTGCTGTAACAATATTTGATAAATAATTTAATAGTTGAGCTAATTAAGTTCATTTAATTTATATAATGAATGAAATGCATATTGAAATGGAAAACCAAATGGAACTTTAATTTTTTTACTTTACAAAAAACTATAAATCTAAAAAATGGTTGTCGCAACCATCAGTCTTGATTGCAATGTTAATTTATATTGTGCGGAATAAATTTACTTTTGCTGCAATTATATTTTATACATTTTTTAATAGTCCGTCTTATTATGTTTATATAATTTATGTATTTTTGAATGAATACAATGCGTAAAAATTAAAAACAATATATTTTTTTTCTCATTCTTAAATCTCAAAAATAAACTGCAAATAATGAATCTCCGCCACACGCGGGATGGCGCTGCTAAATCGTCCATTTAAAACGCAAATACATGGCGCATCTTGAGCGGAACCCGCTTTGATCCTTCAAAGGAGGCGAAAATAAATTGCTCAATTATGAAATATTAACTAGTTAGTCAACGACTCCCCAGAGGGACCCATCCAGCCACAGCATAAACTAATTATACACGAAAGAACGGTCTTTTGCAAGTACGACGGCAATGTATGTTAATGATCAGAATACCGAGTGACTTCGGAGGCTACTAATTAGTTTTAAGACAAATGTGACAGAAGAAAAATCACAAAATTACATTTTTTAATGCACAGACTAATTCCTCAAGTCCTTCAAAAACACACATGAGGGTCGCACATGAAGACACCGTGTACAGAATTAATTGAATTTCAGTGAGTATTTTTCTACTTGATCTCTTTTTCGATTTTGTAAAACTAAAAATAAACACATTCGGAAGTGCATCGTAACAGCAGATGCTGTTCGGTGGGGAGTGCTTCATAATTAGCAATTTATTACCTTTGGGTTTTTGACATTTTGACATAATGTTATTGGTTGTTTTTGGTTCTGGTGTTGATTCTGATTCCGATTTTGTGCCGTTCCGAATATTCGCCTGTCATTGCGCCACCAGAACTCATCGCTTACCACTAATTAGATTATTTGTCTTAGAGTTGAAGGGATTTGTTTTCACTTAGAGACAGACAAGTCATATAGTTCGCTGGGTTCTCATAGCCGACATGACTGTGTGTCATGTAAACACCCTCTGTCTAAAAATCATGTTTACAGTAGTCATTCAACGCCTTGGCAGCCACAACTTCTAATGAGTGACATTTCTCTGATTAGCTCGCAATGAAGACTAAGTGTTGACTGGAAGCACATGTAATTCTCGTATAATTGGATTTGGTGTGAGTTGTAAGTGTGAACTAATCGGCTGTCATGTTGGCGAAACTTTTGTTTGATTTTATTTTTCAAATTAATACTTCGTAAAATGCCCAAATTTTTCAATAGTTTAAAATATTTGTAATTATTACTAAAAGTATTAGGCAGTAAACATAATATGTTTTGCAGAAAACATCATGTAAACTAAACAATATGCATTTTAAAATTGATTTTGTTATCTAAACCAAATACCTAATATAAATCTTAACATTATTATAAAAATCATTTGATTCCAGCGAAATATTGTTTTATTCAGTATAGTTATGATTATATATATTTGCTGCAAATATATCATTTATAGTTATGATTATATATATTTGCTGCAAATATATCATTTTACATTGTGTCCACTATAATTTCATTAGGACCAGCAAATAAAAAATCTTATCAAGCATTATAATTGTTTTATTCACATATCATCATATCTTTGCTGCAAACATATTTTTTAAACTGCGTACACTAAAAATTTAAATTACTATTTGATTCTATTTAAGCTAGGGCAGTCTGAGGTAAAGTGGGACACGTTTTGATTTTCCTCCTTTAAAAAGTACATTTTAATAATTTATTAAATTCTTCTGAAAGGTCTATTGAAGTTTTTCCTTGCCTAAACCAATTAAATAATAAAATTACAAGAAAAATTGCTTAAATTACGTTTCCCACTTTACTCCAGAATATATTTTCCACTTTACGCCAATATCGCAATATGATCATAACTTCATGATCATTTAAGCAATGTTAAATTTTTGCAAAAACCGTTTGTTTTTCAAAACTTATACAACATCCGATCATTCTAAACATACCATCTTAATTAAAAACGGCAAAAATTACCACTTTTTGATAGCAAATAACAGCACTCTAAAAAAACTTTCAAAAATATTTTTTCACTTATTCTCAAAATGCAATAAATTTGTATTAATTTAATTATAACCATGTATGAAAAAGTTTATGCCATATTAAGTAGCACTTGAAAATTGTTTTTATTTTTCGAAGTGCAAAAACATGTACAAAAGTTGCAAATTTTCCATATTACCCCATGTTCCACTTTATCCAAGGCTGCCCCTAATATTTGCCTAAAATAATATTTTACAAAAAATACAAAGTTTCACAAAGAAATAGGTGAATATGCTAAAGGGTGGACATTAAAATCATGTCATTAAATTATTAATTAATTCACAAGAGTTATACTTCCAAACCTCCATCATATGTATATTTGTTGAAATCTTTTTTACTCTGTACATACTATAATTTAAATAATTATTTACTTTTTTTTATTTAAACTGTTAATATTCTTAAATTAATATTTAATAAAAAATACATTGTTTTATAAGAAAAAAAAACCCTATCTGAACGTTAACACGACGGTGTCCTAGGAAGGGGTAAATTGACACCTCCTGTAGACCTTTATCACTGAACTGGCCTTCAATTGGAGAATTTTCCAGATAATGACATTCTGCAATTGAAGACTAGTTCAGAGATATGTATAAAGGTCTGTAAACGATGTCAAATTACTCCTTCCTACACACATAACCAACTATTCGGTTCTCTTAACCGCTTAGTCGGTTCTCTTAACCACTTAGTCGGTTCTCTTAACCACTTAGTCGGTTGTTATTGTTGTAGTTTAAACTACAACCAATTTCGAACTGTTTTAAAACAATTAGATTTAGAACCATTGGGAGAAAAATCCTCATTTGGCATGGGGTTGGGAGAACGAAAAAGTTAGTTGTACGATAAACTCCAATTGTCTACAAATTTGTTGTCGGAAATGCCATATTCAGTTGACGCTTGAAATATTAGCCTACACACATTCTTATTGGTTTTAATAATGTACTAAATTCTTTTAAAATAGATCGTGTTAAGTTGTAGTCCAAACTACAACTCTAGTTTTGATAATAACAACCGACTGTGGGGTTCAGAAAACCGAATAAGTTGGTTGTGCAAAGAATTGGTTGGCGCAACAAATTCCTATTCTATCAGTACAAATTTACGCAAAAATATAACTTTTCACTTAAATTTAAAAAAAAGTAAATAAACTAAATCGTCGTTGTAGAACGAAAAGTCACCAAATACATTTTCAAAATGCCTAATATTCATTTACAAACATCTCTATGTATCTGTCAATTTTTAATCGATGATCTCAAATTTTTTACCACATGATAAGAACATGTAAATCTATCAATTGCTATTTCAACATTAAAAATGCACCAATTACTTTTTATAATATTAATCAACAAACTCGAAATTTAAGTTTTTCATAAAAACGAATTTGGTGACTTTTCGTTCTACAACTACAATTTTTCCATTCTGCTCGAATAATTTGAACTCATGCATTTTAACGAGCTAATTAAACAAAATTGTTGAGCAAATAGCATAATCATGTTAACGAGCTCAACATTCGCCAAATGACAACCATGATGCATAGCAAAAATCCTAATGAGCCTCAACATTTGCAAAAGTCATTTGAGAATTTATAAATTAGGCAAATCGAAAATAAAAAATATTTCTAAATTACAATAAATACTTTTTGGCAGCACAAATTAATATGCGGTTGAAAAGATGTAACACAAAAAAGAAAAAAAACGAAGACTGAAACCTTGTTGTAACTCATCACCCGAAAACTCATAAATAAATTTTTAAATATAAAATGAAAATTAAAAAATTAAAAAAAAAATACACTTTTTTATATTTCTTTATGTGTCTCGTCAAATTTGGTATCCGTACGATATGTGGAAAACAAAATCTCAGCTTTGTTCCTAAATAATTCAAAAATAATAATTTATACGCAAAAAGTATTTTAGAAAAAAATAGGACCTTTTTGTGAATCATTATGAAAAAACTATAATTTTTAGGAACAAAGTGTAAATATACGAAGAAAGCACATGATTTCAGCTATTTTTTTTAAAATAATTCAAAAAAATAATTTGAACGCAAAATTTGCTGACTTTTTTAAATTTCCATATGAACCTCGACATACACTTCCTTTTTTGTACCGTCCGGTTTGATCACTATTTCATTTAAATCTTTTGATCTATCGTATAGAATTATACATTTTTTTTGCAGAAATTTTCCCATATTTAAATGCTACTTGTAAACAAAATAACATTAATTTTCTTTCGAGAAGCACCAGAAAATGCTTTTTTTAATATTTTGATCGTCGTATTTTATTATATCTATTTAAGATACACAACCAAAAAAAAAAACATTTGTTACCATATGTTAAATACATATGTAGTTAAAACTACAATTCGTCACTGTCATGCCAAAGGCGCGAATGTGCATTTTTAAAAATGTTGGGAAATCAAATTTGGCAAAATATTTTTAAATAATGATTAATACCATTACACGACTATTTTATCTTGCACTAATAAGAAATAATAGCAAAAAACGAAGAAATTGGAAAAATTGAAAATCTTGTCATGCCAAAAGGGCGAATCTTTTCTTTTTTTTGCTATAACTCTTTAATGGTACAAGATAAAATAGTGATGTAAAGGTATTAATTGTTTGTTTTTTAAGCATCTATAGACTGCATCATATTTTAAAATATTGATGTCAATCGATAGGTGCTTTAAAAACAAACAAAGCTATTTTTCTAGTTTTGATATTTTAATTTCGACTTATCGTACCAGATCCGTAAAATTTGTCTAAAATTGATGTATAATTGATGCACAAATTTAAAAACGTCTGAGGGAAAATTCATTTGAAAATTCTAATAGATCGAAAATGATGGTTTATTAAAATACCTATTTCCGTAATACAAATTTATCATATTCAAATTTATCATATACTAGCTGGACCCGTACACGACTCGTGCAAATATTATGTGAATGCAAGGTTATTGAGCAATTTTTTTAATATAAATATCATTTTATTATTTATATCAGGGACCCGTGCTTCGCTGCGGGCGTTTTTTTATTGGTTTTATAAATGTAGTAACCAAAACCCTACTAATTATCCGATAAAACAACTTTTCTCATAGACAATTCTTTCTCAGACTTCCCCGTAGAATTCTTCCCAGTAGAAGTTTTAGTGTGGTTAGTTTTAGCGTTATGAGTTTTAGTGTGGTGAGTTTTAGTGTGGTGAATTTTAGTGTGGTGAGTTTAAGTGTAGTGAATATTATTGTTGTGTGTTTTAGTGTGTTGAATTTAAGTGTGGTGAATTTTAATGTGGTCAGTTTAAGTGGGTCAATTTGAATGTGGTAAGTTTTAGTGTGTTGAATTTTAGTATGGTGATTTCTAGTGTGGTGAGTTTTAGTGTGGTGAATGTTAGTGTGGTGAAATTTAGTGTGGTGAGTTTTTGTGTGGTGAATTGTAGTGTGGTGAATATTAGTCTGGTAAATTTTAGGGTGGTGAATTTTAGTGTGATGAGTTTATGTGTGGTGAATTTTAGTGTGGTGAATTTTAGTGTGGTTGCCGAGTTATGTCGTTTTGAAAGTTTAGGTGGTGGCCCCTTTGTCCAATCCCGCCCATATATAGCCCATGACACCCTCCAGACTCAATAGTATCCTGGTGCAACATTTCAGTTAAATCGGTTCAGCGGTTTAGACGTGATGCTGGAACAAACAGACAGACAGACAGACAGACAGACAGACAGACTGACAGACGGACCAAGAGTTTTATATATATAGATTAATTTTTACTTGGGTTATGGCAGAAATGATCATGAGCGGATCATTTTGGTCAGACTAATTTTCAAAAAAAGTCCAACGATATTTCAAATGGTTTTCGCTATACCAAAAATTTATTTAAAAAAACCGATTCAATCATAATTGAAAGCTTAGCAATTGTTTGAAATATAATTTGTGTTTGAAAATTTGAATTTTAATGTGATACGCAAGAACAAGAACCATAATTGACTTGTCGATGCAAGAACAAGACCGACACTGCAAACACAAGAACCAGACTACCATATCTTATTTCTGTTCTTGCATTTCAATATCACTAATTTAAAACCATATTCAAACTATTCTCATTTCAAAAACTATACAACCCAACAATAGTTTTTCATCTCAAGTAATTAATTAGCAAGCAATTATTTTAAATTCTACTCAATTTGACTAAATACGCTGCCGTATCATGACATTTCCAACGAAAAATCGTCACACCTACAAAACATTTTCGCATAAAATTCCCCACTTATTTAAAAGTCATAAAAACTAACAACTTCCGTTTAGTATCATGCCTGCTGCCGCCCGCCTTCTTGAACCTGTGCCACATTGCCGTCGCCTGTCTTTCGTATGTATTTTCCCAACAACATGTTTTCCACTTGCTGTCACAACGACGAGGTGACAATAAAATTTCATTGCCCAATCAAGTTGACATTAAAATTGTCTGCATTTCTTTTTTTCCACTGATTTCTTCTACAACTTATATCCGTAAAGTGTATACGTGTGTCAAAATAGCGTCTCACAGATCAACGTCCAAGTGTCATAAATTCTGATCGTGCCACTCAATTTGTTGAAAATTTATGTATGTTTTTCGTAGAGGGTACAGATTTTCGGCTGCAAGATATTCTCGAGATATTCTCGAGATGCCATCAATTCGGCGCCCAATGAGCCGTATAGTCAAAGTATAGGGCTGCCTATCCACCACCACTGGGATTTACAATTTACATCTGGGCTGCAATAGTTTCGTAGGTTTCGGTAGGTTATAACGATAAATTAATTAAGTTGATCATGTGCCGTTCTTACAGGGTGATTGTATTTTTATGGTATATAAAATATATCTTGATCTGCATTGTAAGACACCGCAGGAAAACGGATCTGGTTGCACTCAATGTCAGCGCAATGAAAACCCAATTAGTTCACGCTTCAGTTGTGAGTACAAAGACGAAAAGACCGCGGTGCTGTGGTACACCACCGCCTGGGGAATTGTGTGGCATGATGAGGCATGCTGCTGCGACCATCATCTGGACGACTTAATGACATTCCAACAGTTAGAAGTAAAAATACATCCAACAATAAGCGAAGACCGACCCATTCTGGGGACGACTATGACTTCTAGGGGGAATGATACTCGATGAGGCGCAACAAGATGAATGTGTAGCCTGTTGTTGAGAATGATGTTGTCGACTACAGAGGGGAATAAAAACAACATCTAAAAATTCAATGAGCCAGTGAACAAGTTGTTTTGAGGCCTTATAATGTGATTACGGTGAGCTGAATAATTAATTGGCAACAAATTGTACGGGGTAATTAAGACTTTGATTTCCTGAAAACAAGCCAAATACAAAAAGTAACAAAACGAAGTAGCAATTGAAATGCAATGAGGCGCAACAGGCATGTATTTGGAATTGAAATACTTTTTTTATTGTTTTTTGAAAATTATACTACTCTATGAATGAAACACAAAATCTACTTAAGGACATTTTATACATAAATCTATCTATATATAAAAAACTATTGGTCCGTCTGTCTGTTTGTTCCAGCATCACCTTTAAACCCTTGAATCAATTTGACTGAAATTTTACACGCTCCATCTCATAGCACTCAAAATCGAAGACACAAAATCAAAAGAAGAACACAATAGAAATAACAAAACGCAAAATCAAAGTAAGCGGAAACATAAATTCAAAAGAAAACACAAAAGCAAAAACAAAAAAACATTTAACAAGTTCATACAAAAACACAAAATCAAAAAAAAAAACAAAATATGAGAAAAATACAAAATCAAAAACAAAAAGATAAGTAAAAACTAAAAAAAAACAAAAAAGCAAAAAATTGTAATAAAAAAAATAATTATATGAGTAAAACAAAACCACAATGTAAAACGCAAAAAAAATCAAAGACACAAAATCAAAAGCACAACACAATAGAAAAAACACAAAAGCAAAACCTAAATTAAAACTCAAATACAAAGAAAAAGCAAAAACATAAAATCAAAAGAAAACACAATAGAAAAATAATTAATAATCCAAAAACAGAAACAAAATAAACCCAAAAACTGAAGAAAAACACAAAATCATTATTTTAAAAAGAAAAACGAAAAAAAGAAGACAAAAATATATAAAAAAATACTTTGATTTTCTAGAAAAAAATTTCATTGTAATCTATGCCGTCCAGAACTTTTGTCATCAAATATGATATATAAAAAATGTCAAAAAAAATTTTAAAATATAAAACTTAAAAATAATAGAACATTAAAATTCTATGTTACTTCTCATCCTATTAATATAATAAATCTGTTTGTTCGTTTGTACGTTTGTACGTTTGTACGTTTGTACGTTTGTACGTTTGTCCGTTTGTACGTTTGTACGTTTGTTCCGCTTCTCCGTCTAAACGGCTGATCCGATTTCCTTGAAATTTTTACCACAGATGCGGTATGGTCTGGAAGGAATGATAGGCTATATATGGGCGGGATTGGACAAAGAGGCGTGGCACCTCCCATACAACCTAAACTTTCAATACGATATAACTCGGCACTTTCACCAGCTACGAACATGAAACAAAAAACTCAAATACACAAAAAAATTTAAAAACAAAAAAACAAAAGCACAAAACAAAACAAAATCAAAAATACAAAAGCAAAAGCAATCACGTTTGTTCCGCTTCTCCGTCTAAACGGCTGATCCGATTTTCTTGAAATTTTTACCACAGATGCGGTATGGTCTGGAAGGAATGATAGGCTATATATGGGCGGGATTGGACAAAGAGGCGTGGCACCTCCCATACAACCTAAACTTTCAATACGATATAACTCGGCACTTTCACCAGCTACGAACATGAAACAAAAAACTCAAATACACAAAAAAAATTAAAAACAAAAAAACAAAAGCACAAAACAAAACAAAAGCAAAAATACAAAAACAAAAGCAATCACGTTTGTTCCGCTTCTCCGTCTAAACGGCTGATCCGATTGTCTTGAAATTTTTACCACAGATGCGGTATGGTCTGGAAGGAATGATAGGCTATATATGGGCGGGATTGGGCAAAGAGGCGTGGCACCTCCCATGCAACCTAAACACGATATAACTCGGCACTTTCACCAGCAACGAACATGAAACAAAAAACTCAAATACAAAAAAAAAATAAAAACAAAAAAGCAAAAGCACAACACAAAACAAAAGCAAAAATACAAAAACAAAAACAAAACCAATCACATAAAACCACAATCCAAACTAAATGAAAAACAAAAAAAGGAAAGAAAAAGAAAAACAAACTCACCACACTAAAACTAACCAAACTAAAACTCACCACACTAAAATTCACCCTTAAATTAACCACACTAAAACCCACCACACTATAATTCACCACACTAAAACTCACCACACTAAAACTCACCACACTAAAACTCACCACACTAAAACTCACCACACTAAAACTCACCACACTAAAACTCACCACACTAAAACTCACCACACTAAAACTCACCACACTAAAACTCACCACACAAAAACTCACCACACTAAAACTCACCACACTAAAACTCACCACACTAAAACTCACCACACTAAAACTCACCACACTAAAACTCACCACACTAAAACTCACCACACTAAAACCCACCACACTAAAATTTCACCACACTAAAATTTCACCACACTAAAACTCACCACACAAAAATTCACCACACTAAAACTCACCACACTAAAATTTCTCCACATTAAAACTCATCACACTAAAACTCACCACACTAAAACTCACTATACCCAAAAGTCGCCACACTCAAACTCACCGCACTAAAATTCACAACACTAAAACTCACCACATTTAAACTCACCATACCAAAACTCACCACACTAAAACTTACCACACTAAAACTCACCACACTTAAACTCACCACACTAAAACTCACCACACAAAAATTCAACACACTAAAATTGAACACACTAAAACTCACCACACTAAAATTTCACCACACTAAAACTCACCACACTAAAACTCACTACACTAAAATTTCACCACATTAAAATTCACCACTTTTAAACTCACCACATTAAAACTCACTACACTCAAATTTCGATACACTAAAACTTACCACACTAAAACTCACCGCACTAAAATTCGCCACACTAAAACCCACCGCACTATAATTAACCACACTTAAACTCACCACCCTAAAATTCACTACACTAAAACTCACCACAATAAAATTCATCACATTAAAATTCATCACACTAAAACTCACCACAATAAAATTCACCACACTAAAACCCACCACACTATAATTGACCACACTAAAACTCACCACACTTAAAAACACCACACTTAAACTCACCACACTCAAATTCACCACACTAAAACTCACCACACTAAAACTCACCACACCAAAACTAACCACAATTAAACTCACCACTCCAAAATTCACCACATCTAAACTCACTACACCGAAACTTACTACATTAAAACCCACCACTCTAAAACTTCTACTGGGAAAAACTCTACGGGGAAGAATTCTACGGGAAAGAATTCTACCGGGAACAATTCTACCGGGATGAATTCTACGTTGAGAATTCTACGGGAAAGCGTTCTATGTGGATTTTACGGGAAGATTTCTACTGAGAATATTTCTGCGGAGAAGCGCAGTCTGAGAAAAAAATTGTCTTTGAGAAAAGTTGTTTTGGCGGAGAATTATTTGGTTACCACATTTATAAAACGAATAAAAAAATTTCAACAGCTAAGCACGGGCCCCTCATATCAATAATAAAAAAATGTTTTTTATATTAATAAAATCGCTCCATATCTTTGAATTCAGAAAATCTTGGCACGAGTCGTGCACGGGTCCAGCTAGTTTCGTAATAATATTTATCGTTATAATATTAAAATATTGTTATACAAAAAAATCGTTCACACAGAGTAGAGATTTGTTGCGACAACCAACTCTTTGCCCAACCAACATGTTCGGTTCTCTCAACCGCTTAGTCGGTTAATATTGTCATTAATAAAAGAGTTGTATCTTGTACTGCAACCAATGATAGACTAATATTACTAATATGGCATATCCCGCCAACAAATTTGTAGATAATTCGATTTAACCGTATGCCAAAAAAGGATTTTTATGTGTTTACACACAGAATAGAGATTTGTTGTCAACCAACTCATTCGGTTTTCTCAACCGCATAGTCAGTTATTTTTGTCAAAAAAAAGAGTCTTACATGCAAACTACTATTTAAGATAAACGCAATTAAGTTAACTATTTCTTCACTTTTTACGCTGGAGGTCCAACATTTTTATTTGTGTTTAGTTTAAGATGGATCAATATTTGTACCAAATTTTAATTATTTGTACACACAGAGTACAGATATGTTGTGACAACCAACTCTTTGCCCAACCAACCAACTTGTTCGATTCTCTCAACCGCTTATGCCCGTAACTTCAACGAATAGATATCTACTGGTGCTTAGTTATCTATCGTGTAAGCAAAATTTCGTAACTTCAACGCATAGTTAAGGAGTAAAAACACCGGATAGGTAAGAGATATCTGTTCGGTACGAACACCAATAGATATCTACTCGTTGAAGTTACGGGCATTAGTCGGTTGTTATTGTGAAAACTAAAAAAGTACTGCAACCAATCCCGAGCTGTTTTAAATCATTTAGTACATATTTAAAACCATTGGGAGTGTATACAGATTAATAGTTCAAGTGTATATGCTAATATGGCAGTTCCTCCAACATATTTGTAGACAATTCGATTTAACCGTATGAAGTTAGTTGGTGCAACTACCTTTTTTGTTCTTTCACCTCTTGCCAAAAGAGGATTTTTAATATATATTTTAATTTCAAAGAAGTGCTGAAATAAATTAAATTTTTTGCGCTGTAAAAACATGGAAAACCCAAAATATAAATTTAAAAAGAAAAAACCTAATACAAATTTAATTCTTTAGTAACTTTAAATGTGTATTTTAAATTAAGTTTTCTAGAATATATTTTTCAATAAAAGAACTGAAAGGGAAAAGAAAATACATAAACAGATCATCAAAAACTGAAAAAATTTCTTAGCTATATTAATCTTAATATTAATGTTTTGATGAAACACAAATATTATTAATTTAAAATCTGCATATGAATTTTTACATAACTCCCTGATTACATGAAACGAATTTCTTACTGGAATATCTGACACTTTTTCGTTTTACTTTAACGTTATAAGGAGTAAGTTATTTGGTTTGTGTATTTTATTAATAGACAGGGTGTTATTATTTTTGTACTGTAAACAGTAGGCGCTGATGTCGGTGCGGAGAAGACGAACTAAGCATGATTAACGTAATTGGGTTGGTGAATTAGGTACTTAAGTTCTGTAGTGGTTCTTGCATAAATCTGTATCGAAAGGATTACAAAAAATACTATTCAAAAATAATATTTGTTCTATTTAAAAAAAATTGTACGTACAAAAAATAAAATTTATTTTTTTAGATTTATAAAGTAAATATTTATATATATTTATATATCGTCACTATCATGCCAAAGGGGCGAATGTGCAATTTTTGACATTTGCGTTTTTTGTCCTAAAATCGCGTGTCATTTTGTTGGGTATTTATAGCCACAAAAGACAAAACCAAAAGGGCGAATTTGAAAAATTGAAAATCTTGTCATGCCAAAAGGGCGAATCTTTTCGTTTTTTCGCCATAACTTTTTATTGGTATAAGATAAAATAGTGGTGTAAAGGCATTTATTATTTGTTTTCAAAGCACCTATTGATCTGCATATTATTATTTTGCCAAACATTTTTCCTGCAAAAATGTTTGGCAAAATATTTTTAATTAATGATGCAGATCTATAGGTGATTTAAAAACAAACAATTAATGCCTCTACATTACTATTTTATCTTGTGCTAATAAACAATTATGTCATAAAATACAAAAATATTTGCGTTTTAACAGGATATAGCCTCACAAAATCCGTATTTATAATTCAGTAGGTTGTCCAAATCTAAAGATATTTTATACACGTTATAATAATTGACGAATAAACTAAAATAACAGAAAAAATTAAATAAAATATGAATTTTTTCAATTTTTAAATCTCTTCAAACTTTAAAATTTGATTTTCCAACATTTTTAAAAATGCACATTCGCCCCTTTGGCATGACAGTGACGTTATGATACACATTTCAATTCATGTGGATTTTTTTTTTCATAATTTTTCGAATTACGATGTTTGACTTTGTTTGGTGGTTAAAGAAACGGCTTAAAAAAATTATTTTCAAAATTAAACAAACATCGGTATTCTTAGGTACTTTTATAATTAAGTAAAATAAAAATTTAATTTGGTGTGTATTTTAAATTCGATTTTCGATTTTTCGTATCCGAAAATACAATATTTTTGGTATAATTTTCGATATAAAATATATTCGATTTGCATCGGTCCGTGTATTTGCTAAAAGAAAACAAAATGAGTGTGTACTTGCTAAAAGAGTTCTTTGAAATTACACACTACGCCAACAAATGTAAAAAATTAAATGTATTATAAAAAAAAATCAATTTTACAATTTTTTCACTAAAATAAATTTAAATATTTTTTAATTAATACTAAAATTTAAAAATATATAAACAAAAATTTGGACAACATTTTTTTTATTTTTCACAAACATTTTTTTATTACTATATTCTATAAAAAAAAAAAACAAAATCAAATCTTTTATTAGAAATTCAATAAAAATTCAAACTCTTATTAAAATTTTAAATGCATTAGTGAAGACCTACATTTTTTTATTTATCAGATTCGAACACAAAATGTTGTTTCCTGCCCAAAACGAAAGGAAATTCCATCCGAGATTTTGGAACAGGCGCACAGCCTAAATAGTCAGCCCTCGCACAGACATTCCGTGGTGGAATTTGTGGAATGTTTAGAATTTTTGTGCACGGCATGAAATTTTTCAATAAATCTGAAAGAGGTGGTTCTTGTCAACACAACCATTTGGTGCTAACGACCGTCTGCTCCGCCCTTATTGTGTTACGTTAAAAATGCAATTTTTTCTCGAATGGCATCGTATTAAATACAAGAAATTGTTAAACAGCCACAGAAGTAGTGGTTCTTATAGTTAATGCTGCCTGTTAACAGTTGGTTGGCTGCCTTTTGCTCTTCCTCCGTGTGTCTGTACGTCCACAATTTGTCCGTTACAGGCAGCAGAACCCGCTGTGTTGCCAGTTGCCAGGCCAGCACTCGTCACGTGACATGATGCAGTCAACGTGTCTTTTCTTGTACTCAACAAGGATCTATTCAAACAGACACGTGTCCATCAGTTGTTTAACCCTTCTCAAGGTAACGCCCAAGGATTACCAGGCGTCCAGCAATGTGTAGTAGGTTGCATTACTACTTGGCAGCGCTCAAAGTTGTTGTTGGTTTGTTCGAAAGTTGCTCACGCTCTCGCTCTTGTTGCTCTCCTCGACAGGGTTGACACCACATTTAATATTTGTAGACACTTCCCAACACGATTTTTCCCATAGCCATCCCATACATCAATTCTTTAATTAGTTGGTTCTGATTTTAACCCATCCAAGCAGGGTAAGGTAATCAATATTAATCTATTTAGTAGTCAAAACCTTGTATGGGCTATGCATTACAGAATAGATTGTCCTAGAATGTCCTAGGAAAATAATGTTTGCGACCATCTAGATTACCTAGTAATCTTAAAAGTTGGTGTTGCATATTTACCATTTCCATGTATCCGATGAATTCTTTGGTTACCAAAGGATGCAAGTAATAATTGGATTAAAATGTTATCAATTGTAATATTATCTATAATATGTTTAAAAAATTTAAAAAGCTTGCTTCAGTTTGACGGCAGTATTTTGTCGTAATCAGTTTTGAGAATCCGACGACAGACCTTCCAAAAGACAGACTTTTTAAAATTTATGAAATAATATCCATCTGAATATAATTAAATAATAATAATAGTTTGGCACTACAGTCCTATAAGAACTTCGGCCGAGCTCTCTCACTATTTTGAGCTGTGCGTGTTATATTTGTACTCGGAAGTGGTGGGACCTAGAGTTTATTGCCGAATCCGAACGGCGGGTGAGAGCTTTTCATAGGCAATGTTTTACTCTCGTAGGTTTGCCATTTACTGCCGAGAGGTAGCGCGGTATAGAAAAATGTTTCTATGAAAAGATGTTGTTAGCCCCAGTCCAGGCTTGAACCGGGGACCTTTCGGCTCGCAGTCCAACGAAAATAATTGTATTTGGTTAAATAATATATATTCTAAAATAGATGCCGAACCATATCGTATATATTTCGTTCCAACATTTCGTCCTTTAAAGACAACCACTTAAATTACAATAAATGTGAAATTGCTAAAATACATTATAAGGTAATGTATTTTAGCAATATTAATCTTTGCACCTTACTGGGTTCTATTATAATCTATTTATTTGTCATTATACGTGATATCTTACTCGGATTACTAAGTAATGTATTTATAAAGTTTATAGTCGATGTATTACCTAGGTAGATTACTGGGTATTGTATTTATGCATAATTTCGATGATACATTACTCTATAGTTGCAAAATATTTACTTAGGTTACAATTTTATCAAAGAATTCATAGCTTACAATAGTAAGGCATTGCCCATCCTGCTGAGTTACTACATAATTTTTTTTCCTTAACGCTAGAAATCCGTTAAGGTTTCGTTTTAAAGCTAATAAAACAGTCTTAATGGAAATTTGAGTCGTAACTTCTAAACTTGAATACGTAGTAATTTTCTTTGAACATCAAATTTGATGTCCTAAAATGTAGGGGAGATCGACGCTAAGACGACATCGGGGCAAAGTCAATATTTGCTTTAAAACGCGAATGGGATGTCAGATCAACTTCAAATTGATACTGTACACGTAACATTAGGTGCCACTGTTACCAAAGAAGAGAAAACCACTTTGTGCTTGAACTTCAGTTTTTATGCAATAAAATGTGTTTTTTTTTACTCCAAAAGTTACATATAACTTGTACTTGCCGTCAAAGTTTTGATTATTTATATGTTTTGTTGTGAGTTTTATGTAGTAAGGAGTTCATTTATCATGTCATGTGATTTTTTATTTTATTTTTTTCATTTAGTTCGCATTTTTATGCCAAAAATATTATACTATAATATGTCTGGGGTAAAGACGACACATAAGCATTTGGTCAAAGTAGATTAGGCGAAAATACAATTTATAAAACTTTTTGTTCTATGAGTTTTACAAAATAGTCCATTCTTACAATATAATGAGACTTGTCAATCAGTTGACCATGATTTAAGAAGTTATTGCAAAAAATAGATAAAATGTGAATAATATGAAGAATGGTCAAACAATTTCGCGGGACTGGAATAAAACAGCACGAATAGTTTTATCTTGGAATATATAATTCAATCAAATTGAAAGATATCAGCAAAAATGTGCATTCGCGGGAAAAGTGGGTAGTGTTGACTTTACCCCAGCCTATTTTCCGAAGCAGGTTTGAGGTTGTGTCGCATTTGCATTTGTTTCATGGAAACTAAATATTGTTGATCTTTACAGCTTATGGAACATTTTTAGCTAATGAATCAATCTATTTAACTGTATTATTATTTTTGTCCTATGTCATTGATAGCATTGAAAAAAAAGTGTCGACTTAGCCCCGGTCTCCGCTACACTTTTTTAAAATTCTGAAAAAATCCAAAATTTATTTTGATTTAATATAAATATTCACTCTAAATTACAAAGTGCAATTTTGATGGCATCATTAATTTTCATGTATTTTTCTATTGAAAACAAAATGTTTTTTTTTTTTAATTCCGGCATATTAAAAATAACCACTTAATTTCACAACTATTGGCAACTCTGTGGTATACAGCTGATTCTCCGCACATTGCAGTTTTTATTGTTATTTACACCGAAACCGCTATCCTCAGCTACCCTTATAGGTTGGTGTTGTGTTGTTGTTGTATCGAGGTAAAAAACCTTCTTGTTGGTATCCTTCGTAGAGCAGCCGTAGCCGCGTGCCTTCCGACGCCACCTTTTCAACATATTCCATTTAAACTTCTTTTACGTGTGGCATATAACTTTTAATTCTATTTGTATGATTTTGTTACTTGCATTAGTTACATTTTTGCATTACGTTAACATAACGCAACGTGCTGGCGTGCGTGAGTTTTCGTTGTAAACGTGCCGGATGCCCTCCTTAAAGTAACCGTTACAGTTACGTCGTAACTCAGAGCAACCTTTGCGTAACAGGCGCTCAGTTTGTCGCGTTCGTGTCACTGTTACTACGTAGTTACAATGGTTACGAAACGTAGAAGGGTGGCGACAACAACGACCACAACCACCTACTCATCATCGTTCTCATCGTCGTTCTCGTCCTTTCGGTGTTGAGTTCTGCCTTCTGCGCATCGTAGGTTTCTGTGCACGAACACGAAGGGCGATTGTCATTGTGTAGGTTGCAGGGTCTATGATGGGTTTCCAGCAACATTTTGCATGTCCTTGTTTGCTGCGTTGGTGTTTCGAATATTTGTTTGTGTGGCGCATACAATACTTGTGGTATTTTGTCGATAGTATGTGAAAAACATACAGAATTCAACAAATTAAACTTTTTTTTATTTGTATTTATTCACTAAAATTTTATTTGTTAACCCGAAAAAAAAACCAACACTCTTTAGGAGTAGCCTGGACATTTTTTGAACAAAATTTATTTTAGGAAAACTTAGATTTTTTATAGAAATTTGGAGGTTTGACGATTTCAAGCAAATTCTAATTTTTAAAATTTTGTTTACTTTATTTGAATTTTAAGGGAATTTTTGGTTTTAAATATTTTGGGAGGTAATATGGAAATTTAAAAATGAAGAATAAATGAATTTTAATCAAAATATATAAGAAGAACAAATTTGATGAGAAATTTAAATCTATAAGAGAAATTTTAAAAATGAGGGAAATATGCATTTTAAGAAAAAAAAAACAAATATGAAACATTTGTAGGGACAATATGAATTTTAAGAGAAATTAAATTTCAAACAATTAATTTCAATTATTGAGTGCAATTCGTAGTTCTCAAGGTATTCTTTGAATCATTTGATAATTTATTTAGAGAAGTTAAAAAAAAAGATTTTACATTTTAAATATTTATAAACATTTGATTTTTATTACTCAAGGGAACATTTAAATTTTATCCAAATTTATTTAGAGAATATATTTATGGAATTTAAAAAGAAACGGCAATGTGAATGTGGGATGGATTAACAGACTAATGACAGCCAAAACGTACCGAGAAATAAATGTTTTATTAGGAATATGTAATATATTCCTACCAGAATTTAAATAAAAAAAAACATTTCCATGAAAAATTTTAATTTTTAGAGAAATTCCACCATTCCAGCCATTCCACACCAAATCGATCAAAAAAAGTAAATTTTGAGATTTTACCTCTTCGATTTTAATGAAATTTAAGCCGCTGAGATATGCATTGATCAATTTTTTTTTATTTTTTTCGACCACTACTTCCAGAGAAACAGTGCTTCAAAGTTACAAAAAATGGGCTTAAAATCACTTTTATATTTCAATATCTCTTTTTAATACAAAAAAATTGTAAAAATATTGAAAATTAATTTTTAAAATAGGATGCATTTTTATATTAAATGCACATTTATATTAAATCAACCAAATTGCACTATTTTTGTCAGAATTTTAAAAAGGGTCCTTTTTAAGGACATCAATTATGAAGTGCAAGGATAATGATCACGGGCCACATGTTAAAGTTTAGAATTTACAACTTAATTTTTCCAAAATCCTGTTCTATTACCTTTAAAACGAGCCATCAAGCATTTCTACTTTAGAGATATTGAAATATGAACCACCATACAAAAGGGATTTGGCCCATTTTTTGAAACTTTGAAGCACTGTATCTCTGGAAGTAGAGGTCGAAAAAAAAATGTTCAATGCATATCCCGACACCCTTTATCAGTTGCCTAATTTTTATTCAAATCGAAGAAGGTGAGTTCCAACCGCTGGTCGATTTGGTGTGGAATGGCCCGCATAAGAACAAAAAACAACTTATTATGAACCATTATAATTATGTATAATGTAACTAGCTGGACCCGTGCAAGACTCGTGTAAAAATTTTGTTTATTTGTTTATTATATATATATATATATATATATATATATATATATATATATATATATATATATATATATATATATATATATATATATATATATATATCAGAGACCTGTGCTTCGCTGTGGACGTTTTTTATTGGTATTATAAATGTAGTAACAAAAACAAACTAATTCTCCGCTAAAACAACTTTTCTCATAGACAATTCTTCCTCAGACTTTGCTTCCCGTAGAATTCTTCCCAGTAGAGTTCTTTGCCGTACAATTCTTCCTTGTAGAGTTTTTCGCAGTAGAAGTTTTAGTGTAGTGAGTTTTAGTGAGGTGAGTTTCGGTGTACTGAGTTAAGGTGTAGGTAATTTTGGTGTGGTGAGTTTTAGTGTGAAGAGTTTTAGTGTGGTGAATTTGAGTGTGGTGAACTTTAGTGCGATGAATTTTAGTGCGGTGAATTTTAGTGTGGTGAGTTTTAGTGTGGTGAATTTGAGTGTGGTGAGTTTTAGTGTGGTGATTTTTAGTGTTGTGAGTTTTAGTGTGGTGAGTTTTAGTGTGGTGAGAATTTGTGAGGTGAATTTTAGTGTGGTGAGTTTCAATGTGGTGAGTTTTAGTGTGGTGAGTTTAAGTGTAGTGAATTTTATTGTGCTGAGTTGTATTGTTGTGAATTTGAGTGTGGTGAATTTTTGTGTGTTTGATTTTTTGTTTTTGCTTTTGTGTTTTGCTTTTGTGTTTTTTCGGTTTTGCTTTTGTTTTTGTGTTTTTTTCATTTATGTTCAATTTGCTTTTGTTTTTGTGTAATTGCTTTTGTTTTTGTGTTTTTGTTTTTATATTTGGATTTTTTTTGCTGTGTTTTTGTTGTATTTTTGCTTTTGCTTTTGCTTTTGTTTTTGCTTTTGTGTTTTGTTTTTGTGTTTTTTTCTTTTATTAAAATAAAAAAAGCCTTTATCGTCAGGTATTAAGGCGGTATTGTAGTATCAATGACTCAATTCAATTTCTAGAGAGTTATTTAATTGGATATGATGTTAGTCATGAACAAAAAAGAATCATGCTGCACAAAATCATCAGGTGTTGGCGCTTCTGATTGTATGCGTGTCCTTGCTGGTGTCGTAAGTATAAAATCAAAAACACACACATCACACGTTAGTGATGTTTAATGTGTGCGTCGAGCATCGTGAGGTTGTGTATTAAATTCGTAGCACAAACACAACACAATTTCGTGTTCGTACAGCACACATACAGTGTTTATTGGTAAATTCGCCAACCGGCAAACAGAATCTTCAACAAGGACCCTCGTCCTGCTTCGGTGCGACATACATTGACACACACACTCATCCTGTGTCAGTGTGCCCGTCATCGTTGTCCTTAGAGTGTGTGCCGACAAACACAACACTCTCATAAATATGTACAATACAATCAAAGGCACTTGGCGTCGCCGCCGAATTTCACATGAATGCGCGAAGTAAGAGTAGTGTTGATAGAAAAATGCGTGTGTTTTTTCTATATTCACATCCAGCAACAAAGACACGCACGCACACATATCCTTGAGGGGGTTGGGAAAAGCTTTTGAAACGAGCTTTACTTGAATTGGTTTGTGTATTGGGTTAAAGAATAATATAAAAGCTTTTTTTATATTTGTATAGAATTTTTAGCGAAAATATAAATTTTTAAGAAAAATATAATTTTTAAAGAAAAAAAAAATTATAGATAAAAAAAATATTGAATTGTGTTTTATTGATTTTGAATTTTTAGTGAAAAATTGAATTTTTAGTGATAGAATTATTAGCGAAAATATAAATTTTTGAGAAAAATTTAATTTTTAAAGAAAAAAAAATTATAGATAAAAAAAATATTGAATTGTGTTTTATTGATTTTGAATTTTTAGTGAAAAATAGAATTTTTAGTGATAAAATTTTTAGCGAAAATATAAATTTTTGAGAAAAATTTAATTTTTAAAGAAAAAAAAATTATAGATAAAAAAATATTGAATTGTGTTTTATAGATTTAGAATTTTTAGTGAAAAATTGAATTTTTAGTGAAAAGTTGAAATGTTAGTGAAAAAATGAATTTTTAGTAAAAAATAGAATTTTTATTGAAAAATAAAATTTTTAGTGAAAAATTGAGTTTTTAGTGAAAAATTGAATTTTTAGTGAAAAATTGAATTTTTAGTGAAATATTGAAATTTTAGTGAAAAATTGAATTTTAGTCAATAATTGAATTTTTAGTGAAAAATTGAATTTATAGTAAAAAAGTGAATTTTTTGAATTTATTGTTATATTTGTTACTTATTAAAGCATTTTTTTGATTTAGAATTCATAAACATCATAACTTTGTCGTGTTCTTTTTTATATTTAAATTGAATTTTTTTCCAAAAAGTCGAATTAAAAACATTGTATTCCCTTTTACTAGGTACTCTCAGATGAAAATGTCCATAAAGGTAGGACCATAGATTTTATGCTTCATGTATTATTCGTGTTTGCATATTTTTTCAAAAGTTTTCTAATCAATTTGATAGAAATTAAAATATTCAGTACCATTAATTTAAACATTTTAATATTATCGAATATAATAGTATAAATACTATTGTTTAATCTTTCTTCTCCTATAAAAATAAAGGTCTCACCATGCTTAAAATAAAATCATGCGGTAATTGAGTCCAAGCCTTTTATAGGAAAACATTACTCTTTTTCAGTTCTTAAATTTTAAAGTATTTTTTTTAGAATAAAATTGGTATTTTATTCTTTTATAATAATTATAGATATTTCAGGTTATAAGTTCCTAAAACATCTATAATTATCATAACAAAATATAGAACTAGTCTAAAAGACCAATTAGGTATCAAAAAAGAGATCAAATTTAAATGCATATTTTTGATAAATATATAAGTATTTCAAATCAGTTTTGAAATTTAGAAAATATTAAAATACGGGGTTTTAAATCCGTCTGTCTATCATATTCTTCCTATTAATATAATAAATCTATTCGTTTGTGGGTTTGTTTGTTCCGCATCTCCGTCGAAACGGCTAATCCGATTTTCTTGAAATTTTGACCACAGATTCAGTAGGGTTCAGAAGGAATGATAGAAGGAATGATAGGCTATATATGGGAGGGATTGGACAAACGGTGCCACGCCCATCCCATATAACCTAAAAATTAAAAACATATTATATCAGCAATTAGGGTAGCAAATTTAATGAAGTCTTGGCCAGCGTTATATTTAACCATTCTAAACGGTCTCGCTGAATATGGGCGGGGTTGGACCACTGGGCGTGGCACCCCCATAGAAGATACATTTCCAAGATGGTGTACGTCTATAATTATTATAGTGACATCAAGATATTTCACACCAGGGTATACCAACCACCCCAAATTCTTTAAACTCACCACACCGAAAC
Organism: Dryomyza anilis; assembly: GCA_951804985.1. Lineage (NCBI taxonomy): Eukaryota > Metazoa > Arthropoda > Insecta > Diptera > Dryomyzidae > Dryomyza > Dryomyza anilis. Next base: position 99,973,191 of record OX638132.1, read on the forward strand.
TCATCATACTAAAACTCACCACAATAAAACTCATCACAATAAAACTCACCATACTAAAACTTACCCAACTAAAACTCACCACACTGAAACTCACCACACTAAAACTGACCACACTAAAACTCACCACACTATAACTTAACACACTAAAACTTAACACACTAAAACTTAACATACTAAAACACAACACAATAAAACTCACCACACTAAAACTTCTACTGGAAAGAATTCTACAGGGAATTATTCTACGGGGAAGAACTCTACGGGAAAGAACAGTCTGAGGAAGAAATTGAGAAAAGTTGTTTTAGCGGAGAATTCTTTTTGTTTTGGTTACTACATTTATAACACCAATAAAAAAAAAAACATCCACAGCGCAGCACGGGATCCTGCTATAAATAATAAAAATGTTCTGTATATTAATAAAATCATTCCACATCCTTGCATTCACAAAATCTTTGCACGAGTAGTGCACGGGTCCAGCTAGTATATAAATATAAATTAATATCCTGTGTGTGCCAGAGCATAACGGAAGAACGAACTGACTGATTTGACTGATTCCTTTTTTTATTTTCTGACTTTGGGAAATTCGGAAAAGCCGAAAAATCGTTCAAAATCAAAATTTGACCGTACCGTCATGAAATTATGGACAAGGTTTTATTGTCCTAATGTAGGCGCGCACTAATAATGGACTTTTTAAATTTGACCCCATATATACAAAATTGGGCGTGTCAAAAATGAACTTTTTATTCAACGTATCTGTGTACTTAAGATATTAAGATATGAAATTTGACCCAGTCATGCACTCAGAAAATTAATCATATTAAAATTGGTCAATAGGACAGTTATTGATTCAATAGTATACAAAAAATAAATATTTTCATATACACACAAAAACAATTTAATAGTATTTAATAGTATTTAATAGTATTTAATAGTATTTAATAGTATTTAATAGTATTTAATAGTATTTAATAGTATTTAATAGTATTTAATAGTATTTAATAGTATTTAATAGTATTTAATAGTATTTAATAGTATTTAATAGTATTTAATAGTATTTAATAGTATTTAATAGTATTTAATAGTATTTAATAGTATTTAATAGTATTTAATAGTATTTAGTAGTATTTAATAGTATTTAATAGTATTTAATAGTATTTAATAGTATTTAATAGTATTTAATAGTATTTAATAGTATTTAATAGTATTTAATAGTATTTAATAGTATTTAATAGTATTTAATAGTATTTAATAGTATTTAATAGTATTTAATAGTATTTAATGGTATGTACCCCTTATAATAATTTATCCTATTGAATAATTTTAATAAATATATTTGTTTCAGCCAATATTGGTTTTTATCTTTTTGCTGAATTTGGGAGAGATTGAGTTAAAGGGATTGGCACCTCCCAAATAACCATAATTTTAACTATGCTATAACTCCTGACTAATTAGAGTAGAGTTATAAAAATGTATTCAATGGATAATGTTTATAATTATAATCGCCACGTAAAATATGGGCGTGATTGGACAAATGGCGTGGCATATCCTATATAACCTAAAAATTATAAACAAATTGATAAAAAACTGTAATGCCATTCGATGGAATACAATTTTCTCAATTATTGATACCATTATATGTGTCAACATTCAGAAACTAACCTAAATAAAAAGGATTATTGTAAAACTCTTTTTGAAATGTTAAAAATTACGTTGCAGATATTTATTTCAACAATGATAAAAAGTCTGTTATTTCACTATTATTGTAAAATGATAAATAGAGAGGCTAATCCTTCATAGCACACCATAAAATATGGCCAAATGTTCAACATTTCTGATAAACGAGGCGCTACAAAAGTGCTATCATGGCATATATAAAAAAGTGTTTGATTCCTTGTGCGCAGAGCAACCCAATTAAAAATATACCAGACTGAAATAATAATAATCTTGAAAAAAAAAAAACAACAAAACAAATCACAAAGGTGTGGCCAACGAAGAACAGACATTCAACTAATTTTTGTGTCACTTTATAACGATAACGAAGGCATGTTTAACGAATGACAAACGGAATGACAGGGCAACCAACGGGAGGACTTGCAATAGAACTGACTGCAAAACTGACTACCGAACTGACTGAAGAATTGACTACAGTACTGACTGCCAAACGCACTGCAAGTCCATTCAACGAATGGCAAATTAGAATAATTAAACGAGGTACGAGACTTAATTGTTTGTACAGTGGACAACGGGAAAAATAAAATATATAGAAATATAAAGTATAAAAATAGAGTATAGACAAAAATATAGTATTTGAAAGAGCAGACTGTATGGTATGATGGGACGACGATAATAAAAATGCTTAAATACGCATTAAAAATATACTGCTCATGGTATTTTCTAATTAGGCTGCCCATCTTTTTTTTCGGTATTCCCAACTACGATTGTTGACCTTTATAAATTAACATAATTGCTTAGATATTAAAATTGAGCTTAAGCTGTAAAAATTCTCATTGGTAATTGCGTGAATTCGTTTCACGTCCATGTCCAGAATCTATGTAGTTGACGCAGGCAGACACGCAGGACGAGCCGAGCCCATAATTTCGACTACTGTTCACGAATTGTCCCGAGTTGTGCTTCCCGTGGCGCAAATTAGTTTGTAGTCACTAATTGTTGGCTGGCGTGTCACGTGACAATGAGTGGTCGTTCGCAAGTGGCTGTGCCAGAAAAATATATGAAAATTGTTTTGACTTTAGATAAGCGCACAAAGACAAATAATAATCACAATCATGATGATGTTGACGATGATGGAAAGAACCCACCTTAAAAAATCCTCGCACTGATCTAGAACGACTGAGTGCACAGAAAATTAACTGAAGCGACAATAAAATTTAGCATAAAAATAAAAAATTAAATTGCAAAAGAAATTTATCACATGCGAAGCGTCAAGTGTTTGCGAATTAAATGAGCAAATCGTTTAGTACGGAATTCTGCACTTAGTAGCGATGTCACGCGAGTATGGAATAAAGTAAAATTGTTAAAATGCTTAATTTTATTACATAAATTTAGTATTAGTATTTAATCGTAGCCGCGGTAGCTCAGTGGCTAGTGCGTTGGACTGCGAGCCGAAAGGTTCCCGGTTCAAGCCAGGACTGGGGCTAACAACATCTTTTCATAGAAACATTTTTCTATACCGCGCTACCTCTCGTCAGTAAATGGCAAACCTACGAGAGTAAAAACATTGCCTATGAAAAGCTCTCACCCGTCGTTCGGATTCGGCATTAATCTGTAGGTCCCTCCCACTAAGATTTTGGAGAGTTTAATCACGTATGATATGTGACCTTTCAGATTTTCCGAGACACTTTTACTGCCGGCCGATGAGTACATATTTTTAAACCACCCCTTTACTTTAAAATATATAAACTAGCTTATGGTACTCTAATAAATCCGGTACACTATACGTACAACCTACATCAAATGAAAGAAAATTATCATACTATGAATTTATTTTCTTTAATTGTAAACTATATGACCTCTTTAAATTCTGACCGCAAATTAGTACACATTTGTAGAGAATTTAAAAGCGGTTTAGATAGACTAAGATTGCAATAATTTATAATAATGTCTAACCAATCTTATTGCTTCCATCCTTACTTTTTTTTGTTTGAAATCATCGAGCAGTATCAGGTAGCGATTCCATTGAATGGTATAATTTATTATTAGTCGTTGTTTTTGACCTTAAGTGTACAAAAATATTTTTTGTAATATATAATGGTCAATAAATTGACAAACTCATGCGATTTACAATTCTCCGACTAAATACAATGGAATTTTTTGAGAGAATGTGGAATAAAATTCTCAATTTTTTCACATTGCTGATCGCTAAATTTTTCCCTTAAATTAATTTTCAAAGTTTCGAAATCATTGCCGATAGAGGAGTATTTTATATGAGAAAAAATTCGTGGGAGTTTGCATTCATGATAGGAGAATTGGGAATGGAGAATCATATTCGTGGGAATTGGTTTACACGATAGGGCTGAATATGCTCTATCAACCCAGTTTCCATCAATAACTGTTAAAATAGTAAAAATAGTCTTTTTTATCCGAATTTTTATCGAAAATGCTACGTTATAGGAAAAACTGAGAATGCAATAAGAATAATCATACTTTAAATAGTATTATAGAGCAGTAGTATTTTTGAGGAAAATTGATTGTATAAAATAGTATCAAAATTAAGTTCTCAGGGAATATTTTAAAAAGTGGATGAATTAGAAAAAAAGTTAGTAATTTTGATAGGTTGTTTGGACAAATCTCCATAAACATACATCATTTTTTTGTGTTTATCATTGAATCCTAAATGACAAAAAAAAAATTAAAAATCTAAATTTTCCAAGTTTAGCTCCAGTTATATTAAAAACGTATTGTAATATTAGCATTCATTAGTTTATTAAAATTAGCCTACACAATTTTAATAAACTAATTTTAATAAAATAAAAGTTTTTTTTCGTTAAACTATTTTTTCACAGAATTATATTTTTTTATTCTTGGCTTATAAATATTATTGCAATTTTCTCAAAAACGTTTTTTTTTTTTAATGTGGGATAAAAAATAGAGCCACAGCACTCAGACAGGGTTATATCCATTGTGCTGTGACCCAGTTCCCTGGTTTTTAATGATACTTCTTAGATTCATTATTGAATCTAAGAAGGCTATTGTGTGAAAGAGAGTGAAGCTGATCCTCTCTCATCACGTCTGTGCCAAAGATCTGCCTTCTAATTCTAGAAAATGCTGGACAGTCACAGAGATAGTGCTCTGTGGTGCCAGTTTCTTCGTAGCAAGCAGAACATAAGGCGCTTTCGGCCAGGCCGATTGCGTTCATGTGTTTTTCACATGCGTTGTGTCCCGTTAGAAGTCCCGTCAGTTTTCTGCACTCCTTTCTACTTAAGGAAAGTAGAAACGAGGCCGATCTTTTGGTTATCGTCGGTGTCATGAGCTTGGAGAATCTGCATTTCGTCTCATTCAACCATCTGCTCTTGTGTGCGGAGGCGACCCAAGAGCTGATGACGAATTTTCCCGTAGATGCAGGTAGTCCAAGCACAGGTTCTGGTCCAAATGGATTATCCTCAGATCCAGCACGTGCTAGTTCGTCAGATGTTTCATTGCCCGAAACTCCTTTATGGCCCGGCACCCAAATCAGTTTCAGTGTATTGTATTTACCAACACAATTGAGACGTGATGTGCATTGACGTACAATTTTGGATGTGATGACCTTGTTGTTCAAAGCCATAAGAGCAGCCTGACTATCGCTGCAAACTGATATAGCCCTGTTCTGCCATCTATTATCCGCAATGTAGTCCATAGCCATAAGTATAGCATAGACTTCGGCTTGAAATACCGAGGCATTGTCGCCTAAGGCGAAGTGAAGTCTGCGGTCATCCGGTTCCACAAAAACGTTACTTAATAGATAAAATTGAGTACCGTCAACTGGGGTGACTTTGACCCGAAAAACTGTATATGTTGATTTTGTAATGCTTTTAATTCGCTATTTTGTAATGGAATTAATATTTCATTATTTTATAAATTATTGTAAGTATGTCCTCTTTAAGCATCCGCAATAAAAATTTCATGGTGTAATAACAGTAATTATAAAAAAATAAAAATGGTTCAAAGTCACCTCGCGCGTCAGGTGACTTTGGCCCAAACATGTTTATCACCAATTTTGTCTATGTTTTTATGGAACTATAAGATGACTATGATACTATATCATCATAAATGTTTTACTGAAAATCCAGATCACTTGAAACCCATATATTTCGAATAATAAGCATGGTAATAAGGATTAATATGAAAAAGATATAAAGCATTTTGTATTTTTCATTAGAACAAGTTCATTAAATGGAATTAATCAAGTAAAATTGTCAACTGATATGTAATATCAATTACAAAAAATAAATTCTGACTATTTTAAACTTCTTTTTTTGTAAAGGGCTTATGTGGATCTATTTTTTAAATATTTCTAGATAAATAATGGTCACTTCCAGTTTGTACCCGCCTTAGTTTTGCAATTAACTCAACTCCGTTGTTTTTCATTAATATTGTTATGTCAATATCTATCATTAAATAAACAAACTAACTAAAATTTTAACACGTTTATTTTAAAAATGGGAAAATATAGTATATATTTGGAAAAGAATGGAACAAATAGACCCACAATTTCACATGAGTTATTTTAACATTGGGTATACACGTTCGAATTATTTGATGTGGGTTTTAACCGGGTCAAAGTCACCTCCATGTATAGTTTGGGGCGATTTTAACTCGGGCCAAAGTCACCCCAAAAACATTAATTTTAAGAACGATTAAATAAAATAAATAATTAAAAATAGTAATGGACTAAAATGACAATACATACATGGTTTATTAGAAAGGAAATATATTAATTTCTAACATAAACAATGTAACGTATTAATAGCATACGTATATTTTACTTACTCAATTGATTTTGTTCTTAAATAAAATTAATGATTTTTAGCTACATTTACAAAGATTTTAATATGTTGTAATATTAGTGCTAAAAGTTAAGGAAATAGCATAACGCAGAAAGAAAATGCTTCAAAGAAAATTATTGTAAAAGAAATGAAATCTGTAAGTCACTTGGATGCTGAGAAAATTTGATTGCAAACATTATTTTTTGTTTGGCCAAAGTCACCTCTGGAAGTCTAGGTCACCCCAGTTGCCGGTATGCAGTCAAATTCAACATCAGTGAAATATATAGAATTGATGTATGAGATGTCCATGGAAAAAATCGTGTTGCGTAGTGTAATTTGGCCCACATCATAAGAAAAATTAGAGTTTAAACCAAAAACAAATCGAATTGTAAAATGTTATAATTAGTGTTTTCAAATGGAATTGAAATCATTCCTCAATTAACTACCCAACAAATTGAGAAAAATAGTTTGCGCAGTAAATACCATTATTTTTAAATAAAAATTAATATTTAAATGAACATGAACAAAAATTTTATCAATACAATTAATTTTTAATTGATTCATCGCCGGTACGACCTTTAATTGAATTGATTAAATATTCAATCACATAAATTAATAAATTAACAGAAAATCAACAAAAATTTACATCAATACAATTAATATATTTTCTGAAACGACAATGGAATTAATTGCATTGATTAGATATTTAATCATCTTAATTAAAAAATCAACAGAAAATAACATAATGTTACATCAATACATTTTATATTTAATAATGCTTCCAACTTCATTATCAGAAAATTTTATGTACTTTCACAAGAATTTATAACCTTCTTTTTCAATTAACTGACTGAGAATTATAACTGTGACTGTGAATATAATAAAAATACTTTAAAAACGTCGACCATACCAATTATATATTTATCTATTTATGCGAAGTCCTTAATTGGTATATTTTTGGAAGTAAATCACATTTTTAACGAATGTGTTTGAAAATACATAAGAACTCGTTGCTAGACGTGCCAATGGTATTCAATTATGTATGGCTGCTGTATTTACGTAGATTATTTTTTTCGGTATAGAGAACTCGAAAAAAGCTTTTTTTTAAATTTAAACAAAAATTTAAATGAAAAATGCAATTAAAGAATTGGTTATAATCGATAAAGCAAGACGATGCCAAAAATAGAATGGAGGATAGAAACATTAGTAAGTTTATATTTTTCTAAAATATTTTATATGAACGATTCGTATATATTACGAATAAATATTAGTGAAATTAAAGTAACAACAAAATTACAAATGTTTCGTTTAAATTACGAAACTTTCGTAATATTTTTTTGTAATTTTTTTTTTACGAAATAATAACATATTTTACGAAAATTTGTTCGTAAAACTATGAGCATTACATTATTAATTCATGCGAAAATATTTAGAATGTATTCATAATCTTACGAATGTTACTTAAAATCGCATGCTATCTTTAAAGTAAGAATATTTTCGTAAAATGAACGAATATATTCGTAAAAAGGTAGACAAATATTCAATAAAGTACGAAACAAAATAAAAATCATTCGTATTATGTACGAATTACTTTCGTTGATAAAATCTACTAATAATTCGTAATTTTTGTCATAAATTTAGGAAAGTTCTTTCGTGTATTTTACGACATATTAAAGATTTCAATATACATCAGATAGTAGCCGCGGTAGCTCAGTGGTTAGTGCGTTGGACTGCGAGTCGAAAGGTCCCCGGTTCAAGCCTGGACTGGGGCTAACAACATCTTTTCATAGAAACATTTTTCTATACCGCGCTACCTCTCGTCAGTAAATGGCAAACCTACGAGAGAAAACCATTGCCTATGAAAAAGCTCTCACCCGCCGTTCCGATTCGGCAATAAACTGTAGGTCCCACCACTTTGAGTACAAATATAGCACGCACAGCTCAAAATGGTGAGAGAGCTCGGCAGAAGTTCTGTACAGGACTGTAGCGCCAAACTATTATATTATACATCAGATATGGTTTAAAATATATATCCAAATAAACCTTTAAATAAACCTTTAATAGGTAAACTAAATACTTTCTTAATTCTCAGAAATTCGAAACAAATTCTGATCCAAATAATATTTAAAAACATTTCTGCACAAAAATCTAAACAAAAACTAGATACCATAATTAAGTCCACAAATGTTAAATGACAAAAAAAAATATATTTCAAAACACAGACCAAAATACAGACAGTTGTTCAAGTGTCGCTTCATTGTCTGTCATTCACTTCAGTTTCGCATTATTTTCGGTGTCGTTTTTGTCGTTTGTCGTTTGTATAGAGAGAGAGAGTGTTATCGAAAAGTCACTCACATCAATGGCTTCGAATGGTTGATGGCAGGATAGATAATATTTTCAAAGTTTGTCGCAAACACGCAGAGCACAACTTGTCGCTAAAAATTCTAAAGTAATAACAATGAAAACACAGCGACAACATGTTTACCAAAGTATTTAGTGGAGTAGTAAAGGTTATTATTGTGTAAGGACTTTATAGAGTGTCCTTCTGTTGTTGCTTATCTATTGTAAATGTGATATTTTGTTGTGTAATTGTTGCAAATGGTTGATTTTTCAAGTGGACCTTTAACAAAGCAATTGAAATCTTGATACCTATAGGTTTTATTTTTAATATTAGGTAGTTCATTAATATAATTCTTGATCTAAAAAAGAAGGAATTTTTTATAACAATAATTTTTATCACTTTATCGAAAAATTAAATTTTGCATTAAGTGATTTAAATTTTTTTTTTTCAATGGGCATGAGTTAGAAATTATATAAATCTACAACTAAATGAAACATAATAAAATTACGAAAATTAAATTCCTAAGAATTATGTTTCAGAATGCACAGAATCTAATCAAAAGTTTATTTTTTTTTATTAAGAAACGCTTTGAAAAGTTTTTCTCTCTTTCATTCCTACGGCCAGTAGAACAAGCAGCTACTACAAACCATATTTCATTTCACCTCGTTTACCTGAAAACATTTTGCAAATGCCGACAGCATCAAATAAAATCATAAATATGCTAATATTAAACAACCCAACCAACTCCCCCAACCGTCGTAACGTTCCAAACAAAGCAGCCCTCAGAGCTTTAAGCTCCTTAGGCGCCGCTGCGCAAAAGCCACCGCAACATAAAAAGCCAATCATAATTTTTATGATGTGGAAGTGGAAGGCGCCAAATTGCCTGACAACCTTTTACATAAAATAAAATAAAAAAAATCAAAACCTACAACTTGTCCGACCGATGCAATGTGGCTGTCACTGATTCGCAGTGACAACTGCCGAGCACAACGAGCGAATGAGAGAAAATTAAAAAAAATAACACGAAATATAAAACAACAATCACAAGAACATCAATGAAATAAAGGACATCAAGGAGAGCAAAGCAACAAATAGCTTCAAAAGGCACCGCGCACACATCAGCCGCCCAGTAACAAGTCACACAGTCCTTTTGGTTGTTGTAGCTGATTACTATGTTGATCCTTTTATCTCGTTTCAGAGGAAGAAGAAGCAAGAAGTAGTAGGAGAAGAAGAAGAAGATGTAGTAGTAGAAGGACCAATTACTGTGCCCACCACCAGGCGGCGCTGCTCTTTTACTTTGATGCTACGTTTGCACCAAAGGCGAAATTGTTTCGCTGTCATGTTGAGTGCGCTTTTTGAACAGTTCTTCGTTCTATCATTTACCCTATTATTGTGCACCCTATTACATATCACATTACCACTCGGTTACTCAACACATTACCAACCCCATTACCTTTTTTTATGCAACGGCGCAAATGCGAAAAGTTGTGACTAATTTTAATATTTTTCGTGGCAAACAAATCTTTTTTCCGTTTTTTTTTTGATAATTTTATATAACACATGACACAAACGTTTCTTTCAATGTATTTTTTTTGCATTATTTTCCTTTTTTCTACTATTTTGCTACTTACTTTGTTTTATTTTTATTTATATTTTTAGTTTATTTATTTTTTCTATTTACATATGTTGTGTTTGCCAGTGGACTTTGTGTTTTTCTTGTGACACCGCATTTGTAGCCAGTTATCCTTGAGCGACACATAATTTGTTTGCTTTGTAAAAATATAAATTCACAAAGTTATTTGCTTCGTTTCTTGATTTGTCTTTTATTTCTGGCAATTTTAGCTGCTGCTGTACATACTGTGTTTTTCATAGTTCGTTTTTCTGTAACATTTCATTACACACAACAAAATAATGTACGTCATATAGAAAATGTTTGTTATTCCGAAAATAATTTTTTATATTGAATAATATTAAGAAAGGTAAGAATCCGTTTTGTCAATTCTTTGTTAGTTTCACATATGACCGATAAGTCCATCTAATTCAATTCATCACATTAATATGACCAACTATAACATAAAAATCAATGGCAGAAATTTCAGCAGTTTTTAAAGAAATATGAAACAAAAATTATAATTCTTATTATTTTCATTCATTCAGATTACGTATTTTCAAATCATAAATCCATTTGGGAATACTCCTGGCAGAGACGAATCACTTTGAATATTTTCACGAATAGATAAAACTAGCAGGGACCCGTGCTTCGCTGTGGACGTTTTTTTATTGTTGTTGTGAATGTAGTAACCAAAACAAAAATAATTTTACGCAAAAACTATTTTTCCTCGGACTGTCCTTCTCCGTGAAATTCTTCCCAAAAAATGATTTCCCGTAGAATTCTTACCCGTAGAATTTGTTCCCGTAGAGTTTTTCCCAGTAGAAGTTTTAGTGTTGTGAGTTTTAGTGTGGTGAGTTTTAGTGTGGTAAGTTTTAGTGTGGTGAGTTTTAGTGTGGTCAGTTTTAGTATGGTGAGTTTCTGTGTGGTGAGTTTCGTTGTAGTGAATTTAGGTGTGGTTAATTTCGGAAAGGTGAGTTTAAAGAATTTGGGTTGAAATATATTTTTATTTCACTATAATAACTTTCGACATACACCATCTTGAAAATTCACCTTCTATGGGGAGTGCCACTACTACATGTCCAATCCCGCCCACACACCCACAATATAACGCTGACTAAACTTTCATTAAATTTGCTATCCCATACATACATACATACATACATACATACATACATACATACATACATACATACAAACACACATACAAACATTCACAAATATATAGTAGATGAAAAGAAAATGTTTTTCATCAAACATATGAATTTCATTTTCATTCCTTTTATTGAAAACTTTTATGAAAGTAAAAAAAAAAAATCATATTTTTATTTTAAGTCTAATTTATTTTGTATTCCATACACTAGATCTATAATGATATGAATTCTCTTATTTTGTTTTTGCACATCACTCTTTTAATCTTCAGATTAAAGACAAATTCATATATACGATTTAATTGTTTTTTTTTTTTTTCAAATAAAAATGAATTTCACATCAGTGTGCTGTATCCCAAACGAATTTTGGACATAGGTGGTGCTTTACGGATGAAAACAAATTTTTTCGACTTTTTGCTTATTTAATTATATGATATTAAACTAAAATATATTTCACTATTATATCATAAGAAACTAATTTTGAATTATGAACAAAAAAAATGTAGAACTCCCTAATTTTCAAGGCTTTCATAAAAAGCACGTGACAAATTTATATTAGACTAGCTGAACCCGTGCACGACTAGTGCAAATATTTTGTGAATTCAAAGATATGGAGTGATTTTATAAATAAAAGGAACACTTTTATTATTTATTGGTGGGTTTACTATATATTCCTGATTTTAAGTAAATTTCGTTTTTTTGCTTTTATTTTTAATTTTGTGTTTTTGCTTTTATGTTTTGCTTTTATGTTTTTGTTTTTATTACTAATTTTGTGTATTGATTTTGTGTCTTTGCTTTTTGTTTTGTTTTGTTTTGCTTTCTGTTTTTGTTTTTGCTTCTGTTTTTGCTTTTATTTTTGTGTCTTTGATTTTGTTTTTGTGGTTTTGCTTTTGTTTTTGTGTTTTTACTTTTGTTTTTGTGTCTTTTCTTTTGTTTTTGTGTTTTACTTTTGTGCCTTTGCTTTTGCTTTTGTATTTGAATTTTTGTTTCATCTTCATAGCTGGTGTAAGTGCCGAGTTATATCGTTTTGAAAGTTTGGGTTGCATGGGAGGTGCCACGCTCATTTGCTCAATTCCGCCCATATATAGCCTAGTGACCCTCGGGACTCCATAGTATCTTCGTGCAAAATTTCAGTCAAATCGATTCTGCGGTTAAACATGATACTGGAACAAACAGACAGACGGACCAAGAGTTTTATATATATAGATAGGACCATATAAGCGCTAATACGTGCGTTTGACAGGTCATAACATTAGTAAGGTTCACCCGAATTTCATTGGGTTTATTTCAAAATATTAGTTAAGGTATTCTTAATGGAAAACAAAAGAAATTATATAGAAAACATAAGTAGGAATACAAAAAAAATTATATAGAAAACGTAAATAGCGAAAAATATATATGGAAAAACACACTACTATTTTTGGCATAGTCATCTCATACATCAATTTTAATAATTTTATAATTCGATGATGCTGCATACTAAGTTTTTTCCTATAACGTATCGTTTTTAAAAAAATAGCAATAGTAATAAACGTTCTCACCCATATAGAACTGTTGAAAAATAGTTTTACTAAAAACTATAAACTTTTTTTTTTTTTGAATGGTCAAGACAAGGCCCGTAGCTAAAAATTTCAATTTGTTTTTTTTTTTTAAATAGTTAAATATGTTTATAAATAAAACAATACGTAATACAAACAGACAATACCTAATACAATATTTTTTTTAATAAAATTCAATTTAAAACAAATATTACTAAATATTCTTTAATATTATAATTCCAAATATGTCTGATTTCTTCCTTTGGGAATTGTCTAACTATCATTTGACATTTTTAAAATTTATATATTTAGGGACATAATATGAAATCGTAAATCTCGCCATAAATTTGCAAGATATACAAGAAAAATAAAGTCGGCACTATATCAAAAAATATTCGTACATTCATGGACTAAAACCTTTTGGATTATCAGTTCCGGAATCGGTTCCATGATTTTTAAAATAGCGATTCAGGTTACGATTACGGTTTCAATCAAAGAAGTTATATGGGTTCCGATTCCACACATTTTATTAATAACGGTTCCGATTCCGGTTTCAAAAATCAAAACAGCTCCGGTTTCGATTCTGATTTCGGTTCATTGCGATTCCTAAATAAGGATTTTGATATATTTTTTCATGTTTTCAATTAACACTATTTTTATATTTTTTTATGATGTGACTTTATATTTGAACCTCGATTTAATAGAATGATATTTTTTATTTTATGTTCCCAGAACCCAACTATGGTATTGGACTTTTTTTAGTTGGGTATTCAGTAGCCGCGGAAGCTCAGTGGATAGTGCGTTGGACTGCGATCGGAAAGGTCCCCGGTTCAAGCCTGGACTGGGGCTAACAAGATCTTTTCATAGAAATATTTTTCTATACCGCGCTACCTCTCGGCAGTAAATGGCAAACCAACGAGAGTAAAACATAGCCTATGAAAAGCTCTCGCCCGCCGTTCGGATTCGGCAATAAACTGTAGGTCCCACCACTTTGAGTACAAATATAACACGCACAGCTCAAAATGGTGAGAGAGCTCGGCCGAAGTTCTATACAGGACTGTAGCGCCAAACTATTATTATTATTATTCAAAAAGACTTAAAAGGATCCACTATGACAAATAATATCCAATGACACATATCATAATTGAACTTTAAAGTGATCAATATACTCTATAAAAGTTATATATATATAAAAAAACATATTAATATTTTATAAATTTTAAATCCATGAGAATACACCGTATTACCAATCCATAACATGCTAATTTCACTAAGACTGCGGATCGGTCGATCCTATCCTAAATTATAACCAAAAATGTTTTTAGATAAATGAACAATTTTAAAAACTATCATTTTATATTGGGCTTAGTAAACTTAATTAGAAGTTTTTGAATGTTATAATTTCCTAAGAAAACTAACCATTTTTTGTTTTGCTTAATATAGGAGGATCGATATCATTTATATATTTAAAGAAAAAACGTTTTCTATTCATTTTAGTTTTTCGTGAAAATAATGAGTCATAAATATATCTTGGAATATTTCAAAATATATTTAATATTTGAAAATCATAATCCAAATGAATAAAAATGAAAAAAAAAAAATAATTTGTATGTGCGGATTCATTTTCTGGAACTCTTAAACTTTTAAATATTATAGTACTTTTTCAAAACCCCCAGAACGAAAATCCTGAAATTTGAAACGTTGGTAATCAAAAAATGAATAACAAAATGCGCAAAGTCCTAACCTCGTTTCAAAAATATTTAATTTAATTTTTTTTTTACATAATATTTGATTATGAATGCACTTTACTAACATTTTCCTAATATAAATTTGTATATGTTTGTCGAATGGTCTATTTGAATTTATATAATAAATATTGATATTTTTTTTTTAATAATATATTTCATTTGCCATTAGGCCATTTTTAAAACCTTTATATCTTCTGGATTATAGCACCCCGATTTCAGGACTATGTTGTAAAAATGTTAAATTTCATTGTTTATTGAATCCTATTTAACATTTTAAATAACCGTTCGCTTAATACACTTGATCAGTTTTGATCCCCTCTTTTCTCATTTTATAAACGAAGAATTCAGATCAAATAAATGATTTGAATATTGTGCAAAATAACAAAATGTTTTGTTATGTGTTAATGTTAAAAATTAAAAACCTTTTGAGAATTCCCCTATTTGAAAATGTAAAAATGTTTCATTCTATAATCTAAAAATCCATTAAATTTTCCTCACTGTGTATTGTATATGTAATATGCAATTTAAATAGATATATTTTACGCAAATGATGCAGAAGAAAATGTAACGAAACGAATAGAAAAATTTAAATGCAAAGTTTGTCGTCTTGTCCGGATGATGTCCTCATATCCTGAATGTCAAAATAAAGTAAGCTAACCCAAATAAAAAACCTAAAGAACCTCAAATAAGTAGAAGAATAAAAGAAGAACCACATACAATGTATGCATAACGGCATAAAAGGACTCAACAATAAAAACACTCACACACATATACCAGAAGAAAACAAATTACCAACCTAAATGAAAAAATAAAATAAAAATAATAAGTAGAGAAAATGAAAAAAAAAAAGCAAAAACAAAATAAGTAAAATGCAAATAAAAAGAAAATTTGAATTTTTAAATTAGTTTTGTTAACTTGGCGGCAAGAAATGTTTAACGACTTGTGAGGAAATTGCAAAGTTGCTCTGTGTCGACCGTGCCACAAGCACATCCCCCTCAAATTCCATCCACCCAACCACCATGCGTACGCCACCCAATAGCAGACGTTGGCGCAAAATATAAAAAGAAAAATGGCTGCAAGGACCACGATTTTGTGGTGGCACAAGTGGGTGAAACTTTTGTAAATGGAGAAAATGTAAAACGAAAAAACAAAAATTCCAAAGAAAATAAGTAGCAAAATGTCTCAAGAGAAATGCAGAAAACGTTTACAAAGCAGCAACAACACAACACATATACATTAAGGACTCACACACACACGCACGCTTAAGTAGATGCCATCAGGGATATGCAGGATATGCACTGCCAACATGTTTATTTGTTTTGTCATTTAAATTGTATGCTCAACCATGAGTATTTTTTTGTTGTCGCTTTTTCTCTATTTCGTCCTGAGTGGGTGTTGAAAGTATAAAATATATTTTTTTTTCATTTCCAAAGCAAGGTGTTTTACTTTTTGCTCATTTGAAATGCAAAAAATGCTTATTGCACTCGCATATGAACACATTCTTTGAATGTCCTTTTTTTGCGGTTTATGAAACATACCACGTCGTACATATAAAAATACAAAAAAACATGCACAAAAGTTATGTTGACAGTTTAGATATGCGTGTTTTGCATATTTTTTGTCGTCGTTTTGCATTTCAGTTTGAAATGAAGCTTCTTTTCCGAGGTCCTGCTTTTTTTGTACGTTGCTACCTTTTGTTTTGCGTAGAAGTTTTTAGTTGCGTTTGTACTATTATCTTTTTTAATATAAAACGTGCGCATAATTTAAGTCAAACAATTATTTTGCTCTTCTTTTTGCATATTTTTGTTATGTCATATATTAGCTGATGTGCATTGTAAAATTTTATTTCATTATAATTTTTAAATTAAATTTAATGCACAAAAGTTCACAAATTGATTAAGTTTTTGGGAAGCATAACTCGGAGAATATTTTTAGGCTATAAAAGCTATTCCTACTTCCAACAAAGTTTTCTGTGCGTAGTCACTATTTTCTTCAAATTCTCGAAATTCTTATAAAACGATTTAAGTTTCTTTTTAAAACCAGCGTCAGAGAGGATCCAAAGTCCGCATAGTGTTTCTGGATTATTAGAGCTATTTTTTTGGCATATAAATCCAAAAAATGTACGGACTGGATCCGAATATATCGTTGGATGAGTTTTTTTTAATTGGCTGTAACTCCTAAACGGAGCGTCCTAGATCGTAAAAGTAGGCGCATTTTACTGGTATTGAAATCGAAATTTTGGATTTTGAATTTCTTTAATTGGCTGTAACTCCTAAACGGAGCGTCCTAGAGGGTCGAAAGTAGGCGCATTTTCTTGGTATTCAAATCCAAAATTTTGGATTTTGAATTTCTTTAATTGGCTGTAACTCCTAAACGGAGCGTCCTAGAGGGTCGAAAGTAGGCGCATTTTCTTGGTATTCAAATCCAAAATTTTGGATTTCTTTAATTGGCTGCAACTCCTAAACGGAGCGTCCTAGAGGGTCGAAAGTAGGCGCATTTTATTGGTGTTGGTGTCCAATTTATTTACTCCAAATTTCATTTAATTCGATCGGTCGGTTCTGGAGGTATCAGGTTGTGGATTTTGAGTTTCTTTAATTGGCTGTAACTCCTAAACGGAACGTCCTAGAGGGTCGAAAGTAGGCGCATTTTCTTGGTATTCAAATCCAAAATTTTGTATTCTGAATTTCTTTAATTGGCTGTAACTCCTAAACGGAGCGTCCTAGAGGGTCGAAAGTAGGCGCATTTTATTGGTATTGAAATCCAAAATTTTGGATTTTGAATTTCTTTAATTGGCTGTAACTCCTAAACGGAGCGTCCTAGAGGGTCGAAAGTATGCGCATTTTCTTGGTATTCAAATCCAAAATTTTGGATTTTGAATTTCTTTAATTGACTGTAACTCCTAAACGGAGCGTCCTAGAGGGTCGAAAGTAAGCGCATTTTCTTGGTATTCAAATCCAAAATTTTGGATTTTGAATTTCTTTAATTTGTTGTAACTCCTAGACGGAGCGTCCTAGAAGTCGAAAGTAGGCGCATTTTATTGGTATTGATGTCCAAATTATTTAATTGGCTGTAACTCCTAAACGGAGCGTCCTAGAGGGTCGAAAGTATGCGCATTTTCTTGGTATTCAATTCCAAAATTTTGGATTTTGAATTTCTTTAATTGGCTGTAACTCCTAAACGGAGCGTCCTAGAGGGTCGAAAGTAGGCGCATTTTATTGGTATTCAAATCTTAAATTTTGGATTTTGAATTTCTTTAATTGGCTGTAACTCCTAAACGGAGCGTCCTAGAGGGTCGAAAGTAGGCGCATTTTATTGGTATTCAAATCCAAAATTTTGTATTTTGAGTTTCTTTAATTGGCTGTAACTCCTAAACGGAGCGGATTTTGAATTTCTTTAATTGGCTGTAACTCCTAAACGGAGCGTCTTAGAGGGTCGAAAGTAGGCGCATTTTCTTGGTATTCAAATCCAAAATTTTGGATTTTGAATTTATTTAATTGGCTGTAACTCCTAAACGGAGCGTCTTAGAGGGTCGGAAGTAGGCGCATTTTATTGGTATTCAAATCCAAAATTTTGAATTTTGAATTTCTTTAATTGGCTGTAACTCCTAAACGGAGCGTCCTAGAGGGTCGAAAGTAGGCGCATTTGATTGGTATTCAAATCCAAAATTTTGTATTTTGAGTTTCTTTAATTGGCTGTAACTCCTAAACGGAGCGTCCTAGAGGGTCGAAAGTAGGCGCATTTTCTTGGTATTCAAATCCAAAATTTTGGATTTTGAATTTCTTTAATTGGCTGTAACTCCTAAACGGAGCGTCCTAGAGGGTCGAAAGTAGGCGCATTTTATTGGTATTCAAATCCAAAATTTTGGATTTTGAATTTCTTTAATTGGCTGTAACTCCTAAACGGAGCGTCTTAGAGGGTCGAAAGTAGGCGCATTTTCTTGGTATTCAAATCCAAAATTTTGGATTTTGAATTTCTTTAATTGGTTGTAACTCCTAAACGGAGCGTCCTAGAGGGTCGAAGGTAGGCGCATTTTATTGGTATTCAAATTCAACATCTTGGATTTTGAATTTCTTTAATTGGCTGTAACTCCTAAACGGAGCGTCCTAGAGGGTCGAAAGTAGGCGCATTTTCTTGGTATTCAAATCCAAAATTTTGGATTTTGAATTTATTTAATTGGCTGTAACTCCTAAACGGAGCGTCCTAGAGGGTCGAAAGTAGGCGCATTTTATTGGTATTGATGTCCAAATTATTTACCGCAAATTTCATTTAATTCGATCGGTCGGTTCTGGAGTTATCAGGTTTTGGATTTTGAGTTTCTTTAATTGGCTGTAACTCCTAAACGGAGCGTCCTAGAGGGTCGAAAGTAGGCGCATTTTCTTGGTATTCAAATCCAAAATTTTAGATTTTGAATTTCTTTAATTGGCTGTAACTCCTAAACGGAGCGTCCTAGAGGGTATTGGTATTCAAATCCAAAATTTTTTATTTTGAGTTTCTCTAATTGGCTGCAACTCCTAAACGGAGCGTCCTAGAGGGTAGAAAGTAGGCGCATTTTCTGGTATTCAAATCCAAAATTTTAGATTTTGAATTTCTTTAATTGGCTGTAACTCCTAAACGGAGCGTCCTAGAGGGTCGAAAGTAGGCGCATTTTCTGGTATTCAAATCCAAAATTTTGGATTTTGTATTTCTTTAATTGGCTGTAACTCCTAAACGGAGCGTCCTAGAGGGTCGAAAGTAGGCGCATTTTATTGGTATTCAAATCAAAAATTTTGTATTTTGAGTTTCTCTAATTGGCTATAACTCCTAAACGGAGCGTCCTAGAGGGTCGAAAGTAGGCGCATTTTATTGGTATTCAAATCCAAAATTTTGGATTTAGAATTTCTTTAATTGGCTGTAACTCCTAAACGGAGCGTCCTAGAGGGTCGAAAGTAGGCGCATTTTATTGGTATTTAAATCCAAAATTTTGGATTTTGAATTTCTTTAATTGGCTGTAACTCCTAAACGGAGCGTCCTAGAGGGTCGAAAGTAGGCGCATTTTCTTGGTCTTCAAATCCAAAATTTTTGATTTTGAATTTCTTTAATTTGCTGTAACTCCTAGACGGAGCGTCCTAGAGGGTCGAAAGTAGGCGCATTTTATTGGTATTCAAATCCAAAATTTTGTATTTTGAGTTTCTCTAATTGGCTGTAACTCCTAAACGGAGCGTCCTAGAGGGTCAAAAGTAGGCGCATTTTCTTGGTATTGAAATCCAAAATTTTGGATTTTGAGTTTCTCTAATTGGCTGTAACTCCTAAACGGAGCGTCCTAGAGGGTCGAAAGTAGGTGCATTTTATTGGTATTGATGTCCAAATTATTTACCGCAAATTTCATTTAATTCGATCGGTCGGTTCTGGAGTTATCAGGTTTTGGATTTTGAGTTTCTTTAATTGGCTGTAACTCCTAAACGGAGCGTCCTAGAGGGTCGAAAGTAGGCGCATTTTCTTGGTATTCAAATCCAAAATTTTAGATTTTGAATTTCTTTAATTGGCTGTAACTCCTAAACGGAGCGTCCTAGAGGGTATTGGTATTCAAATCCAAAATTTTTTATTTTGAGTTTCTCTAATTGGCTGCAACTCCTAAACGGAGCGTCCTAGAGGGTAGAAAGTAGGCGCATTTTCTGGTATTCAAATCCAAAATTTTGGATTTTGTATTTCTTTAATTGGCTGTAACTCCTAAACGGAGCGTCCTAGAGGGTCGAAAGTAGGCGCATTTTATTGGTATTCAAATCCAAAATTTTGGATTTAGAATTTCTTTAATTGGCTGTAACTCCTAAACGGAGCGTCCTAGAGGGTCGAAAGTAGGCGCATTTTATTGGTATTTAAATCCAAAATTTTGGATTTTGAATTTCTTTAATTGGCTGTAACTCCTAAACGGAGCGTCCTAGAGGGTCGAAAGTAGGCGCATTTTCTTGGTCTTCAAATCCAAAATTTTTGATTTTGAATTTCTTTAATTTGCTGTAACTCCTAGACGGAGCGTCCTAGAGGGTCGAAAGTAGGCGCATTTTATTGGTATTCAAATCCAAAATTTTGTATTTTGAGTTTCTCTAATTGGCTGTAACTCCTAAACGGAGCGTCCTAGAGGGTCAAAAGTAGGCGCATTTTCTTGGTATTGAAATCCAAAATTTTGGATTTTGAGTTTCTCTAATTGGCTGTAACTCCTAAACGGAGCGTCCTAGAGGGTCGAAAGTAGGTGTATTTTATTGGTATTGATGTCCAAATTATTTACCGCAAATTTCATTTAATTCGATCGGTCGGTTCTGGAGTTATCAGGTGTTGGATTTTGTGTTTCTTTAATTGGCTGTAACTCCTAAACAGAGCGTCCTAGAGGGTCGAAAGTAGGCGCATTTTATTGGTATTCAAATCAAAAATTTTGGATTTTAAATTTCTTTAATTGGCTGTAACTCCTAGACGGAGCGTCCTAGAGGGTCGAAAGTAGGCGCATTTTCTTGGTATTCAAATCCAAAATTTTGGATTTAGAATTTCTTTAATTGGCTGTAACTCCTAAACGGAGCGTCCTAGAGGGTCGAAAGTAGGCGCATTTTATTGGTATTTAAATCCAAAATTTTGGATTTTGAATTTCTTTAATTGGCTGTAACTCCTAAACGGAGCGTCCTAGAGGGTCGAAAGTAGGCGCATTTTCTTGGTCTTCAAATCCAAAATTTTTGATTTTGAATTTCTTTAATTTGCTGTAACTCCTAGACGGAGCGTCCTAGAGGGTCGAAAGTAGGCGCATTTTATTGGTATTCAAATCCAAAATTTTGTATTTTGAGTTTCTCTAATTGGCTGTAACTCCTAAACGGAGCGTCCTAGAGGGTCAAAAGTAGGCGCATTTTCTTGGTATTGAAATCCAAAATTTTGGATTTTGAGTTTCTCTAATTGGCTGTAACTCCTAAACGGAGCGTCCTAGAGGGTCGAAAGTAGGTGCATTTTATTGGTATTGATGTCCAAATTATTTACCGCAAATTTCATTTAATTCGATCGGTCGGTTCTGGAGTTATCAGGTGTTGGATTTTGTGTTTCTTTAATTGGCTGTAACTCCTAAACAGAGCGTCCTAGAGGGTCGAAAGTAGGCGCATTTTATTGGTATTCAAATCAAAAATTTTGGATTTTAAATTTCTTTAATTGGCTGTAACTCCTAGACGGAGCGTCCTAGAGGGTCGAAAGTAGGCGCATTTTCTTGGTATTCAAATCCAAAATTTTGGATTTAGAATTTCTTTAATTGGCTGTAACTCCTAAACGGAGCGTCCTAGAGGGTCGAAAGTAGGCGCATTTTATTGGTATTTAAATCCAAAATTTTGGATTTTGAATTTCTTTAATTGGCTGTAACTCCTAAACGGAGCGTCCTAGAGGGTCGAAAGTAGGCGCATTTTCTTGGTATTCAAATCCAAAATTTTGGATTTTGAATTTCTTTAATTGGCTGTAACTCCTAAACGGAGCGTCCTAGAGGGTCGAAAGTAGGCGCATTTTATTGGTATTCAGATCCAAAATTTTGGATTTAGAATTTTGGATTTTGAATTTCTTTAATTGGCTGTAACTCCTAAACGGAGCGTCCTAGAGGGTCGATAGTAGGCGCATTTTATTGGTCTTCAAATCCAAAATTTTGGATTTTGAATTTCTTTAATTGGCTGTAACTCCTAAACGGAGCGTCCTAGAGGGTATTGGTATTCAAATCCAAAATTTTGTATTTTGAATTTCTCTAATTGGCTGCAACTCCTAAACGGAGCGTCCTAGAGGGTCTAAAGTAGGCGCATTTTATTGGTATTCAAATCCAAAATTTTGGATTTTGAATTTCTTTATTTGGCTTTAACTCCTAAACGGAGCGTCCTAGAGGGTCGAAAATAGGCGCATTTTATTGGTATTCAAATCCAACATTTTGTATTTTGAGTTTCTTTAATTGGCTGCAACTCCTAAACGGAGCGTCCTAGAGGGTCTAAAGTAGGCGCATTTTATTGGTATTCAAATCCAAAATTTTGTATTTTGAATTTCTTTATTTGGCTGTAACTCCTAAACGGAGCGTCCTAGAGGGTCGAAAGTAGGCGCATTGTCTTGGTATTCAAATCCAAAATTTTGGATTTTGAATTTCTTTAATTGGCTGTAACTCCTAAACGGAGCGTCTTAGAGGGTCGAAAGTAAGCGCATTGTCTTGGTATTCAAATCCAAAATTTTGTATTTTGAGTTTCTTTAATTGGCTGTAACTCCTAAACGGAGCGTCCTAGAGGGTCGAAAGTAGGCGCATTTTATTGGTATTCAAATCCAAAATTTCGTATTTTGAATTTCTTTAATTGGCTGTAACTCCTAAACGGAGCGTCCTAGAGGGTCGAAAGTAGGCGCATTTTATTGGTATTCAAATCCAAAATTTTGTATTTTGAATTTCTTTAATTGGCCGTAACTCCTAAACGGAGCGTCCTAGAGGGTCGAAAGTATGCGCATTTTATTGGTATTCAAATCCAAAATTTTGGATTTTGAATTTCTTTAATTGGCTGTAACTCCTAAACGGAGCGTCCTAGAGGGTCGAAAGTAGGCGCATTTTATTGGTATTCAAATCCAAAATTTTGTATTTTGAGTTTCTTTAATTGGCCGTAACTCCTAAACGGAGCGTCCTAGAGGGTCGAAAGTATGCGCATTTTATTGGTATTCAAATCCAAAATTTTGTATTTTGAGTTTCTTTAATTGGCTGTGACTCCTAAACGGAGCGTCCTAGAGGGTCGAAAGTAGGCGCATTTTATTGGTATTCAAATCCAATATTTTGGATTTTGAATTTCTTTAATTGGCTGTAACTCCTAAACGGAGCGTCTTAGAGGGTCGAAAGTAAGCGCATTTTTTTGGTATTCAAATCCAAAATTTTGGATTTAGAATTTCTTTAATTGGCTGTAACTCCTAAACGGAGCGTCCTAGAGGGTCGAAAGTAGGCGCATTTTATTGGTATTCAAATCCAAAATTTTGGATTTTGAATTTCTTTAATTGGCTGTAACTCCTAAACGGAGCGTCCTAGAGGGTCGAAAGTAGGCGCATTTTATTGGTATTCAAATCCAAAATTTTGTATTTTGAATTTCTTTAATTGGCTGTAACTCCTAAACGGAGCGTCCTAGAGGGTCGAAAGTAGGCGCATTTTATTGGTATTCAAATCCAAAATTTTGTATTTTGAATTTCTTTAATTGGCTGTAACTCCTAAACGAAGCGTCCTAGAGGGTCGAAAGTATGCGCATTTTATTGGTATTGAAGTCCAAATTATTTACTGCAAATTTCATTTAATTCGACCGGTCGGATCTGGAGTTATCAGGTTTTGGATTTTGAATTTCTTTAATTGGCTGTAACTCCTAAACGCAGCGTCCTAGAGGGTCGAAAGTAGGCGCATTTTATTGGTATTCAAATCCAAAATTTTGGATTTTGAATTTGTTTAACTGGCTGTAACTCCTAAACGGAGCGTCCTAGAGGGTCGAAAGTAGGCGCATTTTATTGGTTTTCAAATCCAAAATTTTGGATTTTGAATTTCTTTAATTGGCTGTAACTCCTAAACGGAGCGTCCTAGAGGGTCGAAAAAAGGCGCATTTTATTGGTATTCAAATCCAAAATTTTGGATTTTGAATTTCTTTAATTGGCTGTAACTCCTAAACGGAGCGTCCTAGAGGATCGAAAGTAGGCGCATTTTCTTGGTATTCAAATCCAAAATTTTGGATTTTGAATTTCTTTAATTGGCTGTATCTCCTAAACGGAGCGTCCTAGAGGGTCGAAAGTAGGCGCATTTTATTGGTATTCAAATCCAAAATTTTGTATTTTGAGTTTCTTTAATTGGCTGTAACTCCTAAACGGAACGTCCTAGAGGGTCGAAAGTAGGCGCATTTTCTTGGTATTCAAATCCAAAATTTTGGATTTTGAATTTCTTTAATAGGCTGTAACTCCTAAACGGAGCGTCCTAGAGGGTCGAAAGTAGGCGCATTTTATTGGTATTCAAATCCAAAATTTTGTATTTTGAGTTTCTTTAATTGGCTGTAACTCCTAAACGGAGCGTCCTAGAGGGTCGAAAGTAGGCGCATTTTATTGGTATTCAAATCCAAAATTTTGTATTTTGAGTTTCTTTAATTGGCTGTAACTCCTAAACGGAGCGTCCTAGAGGGTCGAAAGTAGGCGCATTTTATTGGTATTGAAGTCCAAATTATTTACTGCAAATTTCATTTAATTCGACCGGTCGGCTCTGGAGTTATCAGGTTTTGGATTTTGAATTTCTTTAATTGGCTGGAACTCCTAAACGGAGCGTCCTAGAGGGTCGAAAGTAGGCGCATTTTCTTGGTATTCAAATCCAAAATTTTGTATTTTGAGTTTCTTTAATTGGCTGTAACTCCTAAACGGAGCGTCCTAGAGGGTCGAAAGTATGCGCATTTTATTGGTATTCAAATCCAAAATTTTGGATTTTGAGTTTCTTTAATTGGCTGTAACTCCTAAACGGAGCGTCCTAGAGGGTCGAAAGTAGGCGCATTTTCTTGGTTTACAAATCCAAAATTTTGGATTTTGAATTTCTTTAATTGGCTGTAACTCCTAAACGGAGCGTCCTAGAGGGTCGAAAGTAGGCGCATTTTATTGGTATTGATGTCCAAATTATTTAATGCAAATTTCATCTAATTCGATCTGAAGTTATCAGGTTTTGGATTTTGAATTTCTTTAATTGGCTGTAACTCCTAGACGGAGCGTCCTATAGGGTCGAAAGTAGGCGCATTTTATTGGTATTCAAATCCAAAATTTTAAATTTTGAGTTTCTTTAATTGGCTGTAACTCCTAAACGGAGGTCGAAAGTAGGCGCATTTTCTTGGTATTCAAATCCAAATTTTGGATTTTGAATTTCTTTAATTGGCTGTAACTCCTAAACGGAGCGTCCTAGAGGGTCGAAAGTAGGCGCATTTTCTTGGTATTCAAATCCAAAATTTTGTATTTTGAGTTTCTTTAATTGGCTGTAACTCCTAAACGGAGCGTCCTAGAGGGTCGAAAGTAGGCGCATTTTCTTGGTATTCAAATCCAAAATTTTGGATTTTGAATTTCTTTAATAGGCTGTAACTCCTAAACGGAGCGTCCTAGAGGGTCGAAAGTAGGCGCATTTTCTTGGTATTCAAATCCAAAATTTTGTATTTTGAGTTTCTTTAATTGGCTGTAACTCCTAAACGGAGCGTCCTAGAGGGTCGAAAGTAGGCGCATTTTCTTGGTATTCAAATCCAAAATTTTGGATTTTGAATTTCTTTCATTGGCTGTAACTCCTAAACGGAGCGTCCTAGAGGGTCGAAAGTAGGCGCATTTTCTTGGTATTCAAATCTAAAATTTTGGATTTTGAATTTCTTTAATTGGCTGTAACTCCTAAACGGAGCGTCCTAGAGGGTCGAAAGTAGGCGCATTTTATTGGTATTGATGACCAAATTATTTACTGAAAATGTCATTGAATTCGATCGGTCGGTTCTGGAGTTATCAGGTTTTGATTTTGTGTTTCTTTAATTGGCTGTAACTCCTAAACGGAGCGTCCAAGAGGGTCGAAAGTAGGCGCATTTTATTGGTATTGATGTCCAAATTATTTAATGCAAATTTCATTTAATTCGATCGGTCGGTTCTGGATTGGCTGTAACTCCTAAACGGAGCGTCCTAGAGGGTCGAAAGTAGGCGCATTTTATTGGTATTCAAATCCAAAATTTTTGATTTTGAATTTTTTTAATTGGCTGTAACTCCTAAACGGAGCGTCCTAGAGGGTCGAAAGTAGGCGCATTTTCTTGGTATTCAAATCCAAAATTTTGGATTTTGAATTTCTTTAATTGGCTGTAACTCATAAACGGAGCGTCATAGAAGGTCGAAAGTAGGCGCATTTTCTTGGTATTCAAATCCAAAATTTTGGATTTTGAATTTCTTTAATTGGCTGTAACTCCTAAACGGAGCGTCCTAGAGGGTCGAAAGTAGGCGCATTTTATTGGTATTCAAATCTTAAATTTTGGATTTTGAATTTCTTTTATTGATGTCCAAATAATTTACTGCAAATTTCATTTAATTCGATCGGTCGGTTCTGGAGTTATCAGGTTTTGGATTTTGTGTTTCTTTAATTGGCTGTAACTCCTAAACGGAGCGTCCTAGAGGGTCGAAAGTAGGCGCATTTTATTGGTATTGATGTCCAAATTATTTACTGCAAATTTCATTTAATTCGACCGGTCGGTTCTGGAGTTATCAGGTTTTGGATTTTGAATTTCTTTAATTGGCTGTAACTCCTAAACGGAGCGTCCTAGAGGGTCGAAAGTAGGCGCATTTTATTGGTATTCAAATCCAAAATTTTGTATTTTGAGTTTCTTTAATTGGCTGTAACTCCTAAACGGAGCGTCCTAGAGGGTCGAAAGTAGCCGCATTTTCTTGGTATTCAAATCCAAAATTTTGGATTTTGAATTTCTTTAATTGACTGTAACTCCTAAACGGAGCGTCCTAGGGGGTCGAAAGTAGGCGCATTTTATTGGTATTCAAATCCAAAATTTTGGATTTTGAATTTCTTTAATTGGCTGTAACTCCTAAACGGAGCGTCCTAGAGGGTCGAAAGTAGGCGCATTTTATTGGTATTCAAATCTTAAATTTTGGATTTTGAATTTCTTTTATTGATGTCCAAATAATTTACTGCAAATTTCATTTAATTCGATCGGTCGGTTCTGGAGTTATCAGGTTTTGGATTTTGTGTTTCTTTAATTGGCTGTAACTCCTAAACGGAGCGTCCTAGAGGGTCGAAAGTAGGCGCATTTTATTGGTATTCAAATCCAAAATTTTGGATTTTAAATTTCTTTAATTGACTGTAACTCCTAAACGGAGCGTCCTAGAGGGTCAAAAGTAGGCGCATTTTATTGGTATTGATGTCCAAATTATTTACTGCAAATTTAATTTAATTCGACCGGTCGGTTCCGGAGTTATCAGGTTTTGAATTTTGAATTTCTTTAATTGGCTGTAACTCCTAAACGGAGCGTCCTAGGGCGTCGAAAGTAGGCGCATTTTATTGGTATTCAAATCCAAAATTTTGGATTTTGAATTTCTTTAATTGGCTGTAACTCCTAAACGAAGCGTCCTAGAGGGTCGACAGTAGGCGCATTTTGTGGGTATTCAAATCCAAAATTTGGTATTTTGAGTTTCTTTAATTGGCTGTAACTCCTAAACGGAGCGTCCTAGAGGGTCGAAAGTAAGCGCATTTTATTGGTATTCAAATCCAAAATTTTGTATTTTGAGTTTCTTTAATTGGCTGTAACACCTAAACGGAGCGTCCTAGAGGGTCGAAAGTAGGCGCATTTTCTTGGTATTCAAATCCAAAATTTGGATTTTGAATTTCTTTAATTGGCTGTAACTCCTAAACGGAGCGTCCTAGGGGGTCGAAAGTAGGCGCATTTTATTGGTATTCAAATCCAAAATTTTTGATTTTGAATTTTTTTAATTGGCTGTAACTCCTAAACGGAGCGTCCTAGAGGGTCGAAAGTAGGCGCATTTTATTGGTATTCAAATCCAAAATTTTGGATTTTGAATTTCTTTAATTGGCTGTAACTCCTAAACGGAGCGTCCTAGAAGGTCGAAAGTAGGCGCATTTTCTTGGTATTCAAATCCAAAATTTTGGATTTTGAATTTCTTTAATTGGCTGTAACTCCTAAACGGAGCGTCCTAGAGGGTCGAAAGTAGGCGCATTTTATTGGTATTCAAATCCAAAATTTGGTATTTTGAGTTTCTTTAATTGGCTGTAACTCCTAAACGGAGCGTCCTAGAGGGTCGAAAGTAGCCGCATTTTCTTGGTATTCAAATCCAAAATTTTGGATTTTGAATTTCTTTAATTGACTGTAACTACTAAACAGAGCGTCCTAGAGGGTCGAAAGTAGGCGCATTTTACTGGTATTCAGATCCAAAATTTTGGATTTTGAATTTCTTTAATTGGCTGTAACTCCTAAACGAAGCGTCCTAGAGGGTCGAAAGTAGGCGCATTTTATTGGTATTCAAATCCAAAATTTTGTATTTTGAGTTTCTTTAATTGGCTGTAACACCTAAACGGAGCGTCCTAGAGGGTCGAAAGTAGGCGCATTTTATTGGTATTGATGTCCAAATTATTTACTGCAAATTTCATTTAATTCGATCGGTCGGTTCTGGAGTTATCAGGTTTTGAATTTTGAATTTCTTTAATTGGCTGTAACTCCTAAACGGAGCGTCCTAGGGGGTCGAAAGTAGGCGCATTTTATTGGTATTCAAATCCAAAATTTTGGATTTTGAATTTCTTTAATTGGCTGTAACTCCTAAACGAAGCGTCCTAGAGGGTCGACAGTAGGCGCATTTTGTGGGTATTCAAATCCAAAATTTGGTATTTTGAGTTTCTTTAATTGGCTGTAACTCCTAAACGGAGCGTCCTAGAGGGTCGAAAGTAAGCGCATTTTATTGGTATTCAAATCCAAAATTTTGTATTTTGAGTTTCTTTAATTGGCTGTAACACCTAAACGGAGCGTCCTAGAGGGTCGAAAGTAGGCGCATTTTCTTGGTATTCAAATCCAAAATTTGGATTTTGAATTTCTTTAATTGGCTGTAACTCCTAAACGGAGCGTCCTAGGGGGTCGAAAGTAGGCGCATTTTATTGGTATTCAAATCCAAAATTTTTGATTTTGAATTTTTTTAATTGGCTGTAACTCCTAAACGGAGCGTCCTAGAGGGTCGAAAGTAGGCGCATTTTATTGGTATTCAAATCCAAAATTTTGGATTTTGAATTTCTTTAATTGGCTGTAACTCCTAAACGGAGCGTCCTAGAAGGTCGAAAGTAGGCGCATTTTCTTGGTATTCAAATCCAAAATTTTGGATTTTGAATTTCTTTAATTGGCTGTAACTCCTAAACGGAGCGTCCTAGAGGGTCGAAAGTAGGCGCATTTTATTGGTATTCAAATCCAAAATTTGGTATTTTGAGTTTCTTTAATTGGCTGTAACTCCTAAACGGAGCGTCCTAGAGGGTCGAAAGTAGCCGCATTTTCTTGGTATTCAGATCCAAAATTTTGGATTTTGAATTTCTTTAATTGGCTGTAACTCCTAAACGAAGCGTCCTAGAGGGTCGAAAGTAGGCGCATTTTATTGGTATTCAAATCCAAAATTTTGTATTTTGAGTTTCTTTAATTGGCTGTAACACCTAAACGGAGCGTCCTAGAGGGTCGAAAGTAGGCGCATTTTCTTGGTATTCAAATCCAAAATTTGGATTTTGAATTTCTTTAATTGGCTGTAACTCCTAAACGGAGCGTCCTAGGGGGTCGAAAGTAGGCGCATTTTATTGGTATTCAAATCCAAAATTTTTGATTTTGAATTTTTTTAATTGGCTGTAACTCCTAAACGTAGCGTCCTAGAGGGTCGAAAGTAGGCGCATTTTATTGGTATTCAAATCCAAAATTTTGGATTTTGAATTTCTTTAATTGGCTGTAACTCCTAAACGGAGCGTCCTAGAAGGTCGAAAGTAGGCGCATTTTCTTGGTATTCAAATCCAAAATTTTGGATTTTGAATTTCTTTAATTGGCTGTAACTCCTAAACGGAGCGTCCTAGAGGGTCGAAAGTAGGCGCATTTTATTGGTATTCAAATCCAAAATTTGGTATTTTGAGTTTCTTTAATTGGCTGTAACTCCTAAACGGAGCGTCCTAGAGGGTCGAAAGTAGCCGCATTTTCTTGGTATTCAGATCCAAAATTTTGGATTTTGAATTTCTTTAATTGGCTGTAACTCCTAAACGAAGCGTCCTAGAGGGTCGAAAGTAGGCGCATTTTATTGGTATTCAAATCCAAAATTTTGTATTTTGAGTTTCTTGAATTGGCTGTAACTCCTAAACGGAGCGTCCTAGAGGGTCGAAAGTAGCCGCATTTTCTTGGTATTCAAATCCAAAATTTTGGATTTTGAATTTCTTTAATTGACTGTAACTCCTAAACGGAGCGTCCTAGACGGTCAAATGTAGGCGCATTTTATTGGTATTGATGTCCAAATTATTTACTGCAAATTTCATTTAATTCGATCGGTCGGTTCTGGAGTTATCAGGTTTTGGATTTTGTGTTTCTTTAATTGGCTGTAACTCCTAAACGGAGCGTCCTAGAGGGTCGAAAGTAGGCGCATTTTATTGGTATTCAAATCCAAAATTTGGTATTTTGAGTTTCTTTAATTGGCTGTAACTCCTAAACGGAGCGTCCTAGAGGGTCGAAAGTAGCCGCATTTTCTTGGTATTCAGATCCAAAATTTTGGATTTTGAATTTCTTTAATTGGCTGTAACTCCTAAACGAAGCGTCCTAGAGGGTCGAAAGTAGGCGCATTTTATTGGTATTCAAATCCAAAATTTTGTATTTTGAGTTTCTTTAATTGGCTGTAACACCTAAACGGAGCGTCCTAGAGGGTCGAAAGTAGGCGCATTTTCTTGGTATTCAAATCCAAAATTTGGATTTTGAATTTCTTTAATTGGCTGTAACTCCTAAACGGAGCGTCCTAGGGGGTCGAAAGTAGGCGCATTTTATTGGTATTCAAATCCAAAATTTTTGATTTTGAATTTTTTTAATTGGCTGTAACTCCTAAACGTAGCGTCCTAGAGGGTCGAAAGTAGGCGCATTTTATTGGTATTCAAATCCAAAATTTTGGATTTTGAATTTCTTTAATTGGCTGTAACTCCTAAACGGAGCGTCCTAGAAGGTCGAAAGTAGGCGCATTTTCTTGGTATTCAAATCCAAAATTTTGGATTTTGAATTTCTTTAATTGGCTGTAACTCCTAAACGGAGCGTCCTAGAGGGTCGAAAGTAGGCGCATTTTATTGGTATTCAAATCCAAAATTTGGTATTTTGAGTTTCTTTAATTGGCTGTAACTCCTAAACGGAGCGTCCTAGAGGGTCGAAAGTAGCCGCATTTTCTTGGTATTCAGATCCAAAATTTTGGATTTTGAATTTCTTTAATTGGCTGTAACTCCTAAACGAAGCGTCCTAGAGGGTCGAAAGTAGGCGCATTTTATTGGTATTCAAATCCAAAATTTTGTATTTTGAGTTTCTTGAATTGGCTGTAACTCCTAAACGGAGCGTCCTAGAGGGTCGAAAGTAGCCGCATTTTCTTGGTATTCAAATCCAAAATTTTGGATTTTGAATTTCTTTAATTGACTGTAACTCCTAAACGGAGCGTCCTAGACGGTCAAATGTAGGCGCATTTTATTGGTATTGATGTCCAAATTATTTACTGCAAATTTCATTTAATTCGATCGGTCGGTTCTGGAGTTATCAGGTTTTGGATTTTGTGTTTCTTTAATTGGCTGTAACTCCTAAACGGAGCGTCCTAGAGGGTCGAAAGTAGGCGCATTTTATTGGTATTCAAATCCAAAATTTTGGATTTTGAATTTGTTTAACTGGCTGTAACTCCTAAACGGAGCGTCCTAGAGGGTCCAAAGTAGGCGCATTTTCTTGGTATTCAAATCCAAAATTTTGGATTTTGAATTTCTTTAATTGGCTGTATCTCCTAAACGGAGCGTCCTAGAGGGTCGAAAGTAGGCGCATTTTATTGGTATTCAAATCCAAAATTTTGTATTTTGAATTTCTTTAATTGGCTGTAACTCCTAAACGGAGCGTCCTAGAGGGTCGAAAGTAGGCGCATTTTATTGGTATTGAAGTCCAAATTATTTACTGCAAATTTCATTTAATTCGACCGGTCGGCTCTGGAGTTATCAGGTTTTGGATTTTGAATTTCTTTAATTGGCTGTAACTCCTAAACGGAGCGTCCTAGAGGGTCGAAAGTAGGCGCATTTTATTGGTATTCAAATCCAAAATTTTGTATTTTGAGTTTCTTAAATTGGCTGTAACTCCTAAACGGAGCGTCCTAGAGGGTCGAAAGTAGACGCATTTTCTTGGTATTCAAATCCAAAATTTTGGATTTTGGATTTCTTTAATTGGCTGTAACTCCTAAACGGAGCGTCCTAGAGGGTCGAAAGTAGGCGCATTTTATTGGTATTCAAATCCAAAATTTTGTATTTTGAATTTCTTTAATTGGCTGTAACTCCTAAACGGAGCGTCGATCGGTCGGTTCTGGAGTTATCAGGTTTTGGATTTTGTGTTTCTTTAATTGGCTGTGACTCCTAAACGGAGCGTCCTAGAGGGTCGAAAGTAGGCGCATTTTATTGGTATTCAAATCCACGATTTTGTATTTTGAGTTTCTTGAATTGGCTGTAACTCCTAAACGGAGCGTCCTAGAGGGTCGAAAGTAGGCGCATTTTCTTGGTATTCAAATCCAACATTTTGGATTTTGAATTTCTTTAATTGGCTGTAACTCCTAAACGGAGCGTCCTAGAGGGTCGAAAGTAGGCGCATTTTATTGGTATTCAAATCCAAAATTTTGTATTTTGAGTTTCTTTAATTGGCTGTAAACGGAGCGTCCTAGAGGGTCGAAAGTAGGCGCATTTTATTGGTATTGATGTCCAAATTATTTACTGCAAATTTCATTTAAATCGATCGGTCGGTTCTGGAGTTATCAGGTTTTGGATTTTGTGTTTCTTTAATTGGCTGTAACTCCTAAACGGAGCGTCCTAGAGGGTCGAAAGTAGGCGCATTTTATTGGTATTGATGTCCAAATTATTTACTGCAAATTTCATTTAATTCGACCGGTCGGTTCTGGAGTTATCAGGTTTTGGATTTTGAATTTCTTTAATTGGCTGTAACTCCTAAACGGAGCGTCCTAGAGGGTCGAAAGTAGGCGCATTTTATTGGTATTCAAATCCAAAATTTTGTATTTTGAGTTTCTTTAATTGGCTGTAACTCCTAAACGGAGCGTCCTAGAGGGTCGAAAGTAGGCGCATTTTCTTGGTATTCAAATCCAAAATTTAGGATTTTGAATTTCTTTAATTGGCTGTAACTCCTAAACGGAGCGTCCTAGAGGGTCGAAAGTAGGCGCATTTTATTGGTATTGATGTCCAAATTATTTACTGCAAATTTCATTTAATTCGACCGGTCGGTTCCGGAGTTATCAGGTTTTGAATTTTGAATTTCTTTAATTGGCTGTAACTCCTAAACGGAGCGTCCTAGAGGGTCGAAAGTAGGCGCATTTTATTGGTATTCAAATCCAAAATTTTGTATTTTGAGTTTCTTTAATTGGCTGTAACTCCTAAACGGAGCGTCCTAGAGGGTCGAAAGTAGGCGCATTTTCTTGGTATTTAAATCCAAAATTTGGATTTTGAATTTCTTTAATTGGCTGTAACTCCTAAACGGAGCGTCCTAGAGGGTTTATTGGTATTGATGTCCAAATTATTTACTGCAAATTTCATTTAATTCGACCGGTCGGTTCTGGAGTTATCAGGTTTTGGATTTTGAATTTCTTTAATTGGCTGTAACTCCTAAACGGAGCGTCCTAGAGGGTCGAAAGTAGGCGCATTTTATTGGTATTCAAATCCAAAATTTTGTATTTTGAGTTTCTTTAATTGGCTGTAACTCCTAAACGGAGCGTCCTAGAGGGTCGAAAGTAGGCGCATTTTCTTGGTATTTAAATCCAAAATTTGGATTTTGAATTTCTTTAATTGGCTGTAACTCCTAAACGGAGCGTCCTAGAGGGTTTATTGGTATTGATGTCCAAATTATTTACTGCAAATTTCATTTAATTCGACCGGTCGGTTCCGGAGTTATCAGGTTTTGAATTTCAAATTTCTTTAATTGGCTCTAACTCCTAAACGGAGCGTCCTAGGGGGTCGAAAGTAGGCGCATTTTATTGGTATTCAAATCCAAAATTTTGGATTTTGAATTTCTTTAATTGGCTGTAACTCCTAAACGGAGCGTCGATCGGTCGGTTCTGGAGTTATCAGGTTTTGGATTTTGTGTTTCTTTAATTGGCTGTGACTCCTAAACGGAGCGTCCTAGAGGGTCGAAAGTAGGCGCATTTTATTGGTATTCAAATCAAAAATTTTGTATTTTGAGTTTCTTAAATTGGCTGTAACTCCTAAACGGAGCGTCCTAGTGGGTCGAAAGTAGGCGCATTTTCTTGGTATTCAAATCCAAAATTTTGGATTTTGAATTTCTTTAATTGGCTGTAACTCCTAAACGGAGCGTCGATCGGTCGGTTCTGGAGTTATCAGGTTTTGGATTTTG
The DNA here is from genome assembly GCA_951804985.1 of Dryomyza anilis. Taxonomy (NCBI): domain Eukaryota; kingdom Metazoa; phylum Arthropoda; class Insecta; order Diptera; family Dryomyzidae; genus Dryomyza; species Dryomyza anilis. The sequence goes on from OX638132.1 coordinate 100,008,171, forward strand.
TGTTTCTTTAATTGGCTGTGACTCCTAAACGGAGCGTCCGAGGGGGTCGAAAGTAGGCGCATTTTATTGGTATTCAAATCCAAAATTTTGGATTTTGAATTTCTTTAATTGGCTGTAACTCCTAAACGGAGCGTCATAGAGGGTCGAAAGTAGGCGCATTTTATTGGTATTCAAATCCAAAATTTTGTATTTTGAGTTTCTTTAATTGGCTGTAAACGGAGCGTCCTAGAGGGTCGAAAGTAGGCGCATTTTATTGGTATTGATGTCCAAATTATTTACTGCAAATTTCATTTAAATCGATCGGTCGGTTCTGGAGTTATCAGGTTTTGGATTTTGTGTTTCTTTAATTGGCTGTAACTCCTAAACGGAGCGTCCTAGAGGGTCGAAAGTAGGCGCATTTTATTGGTATTGATGTCCAAATTATTTACTGCAAATTTCATTTAATTCGACCGGTCGGTTCTGGAGTTATCAGGTTTTGGATTTTGAATTTCTTTAATTGGCTGTAACTCCTAAACGGAGCGTCCTAGAGGGTCGAAAGTAGGCGCATTTTATTGGTATTCAAATCCAAAATTTTGTATTTTGAGTTTCTTTAATTGGCTGTAACTCCTAAACGGAGCGTCCTAGAGGGTCGAAAGTAGGCGCATTTTCTTGGTATTCAAATCCAAAATTTAGGATTTTGAATTTCTTTAATTGGCTGTAACTCCTAAACGGAGCGTCCTAGAGGGTCGAAAGTAGGCGCATTTTATTGGTATTGATGTCCAAATTATTTACTGCAAATTTCATTTAATTCGACCGGTCGGTTCCGGAGTTATCAGGTTTTGAATTTTGAATTTCTTTAATTGGCTGTAACTCCTAAACGGAGCGTCCTAGAGGGTCGAAAGTAGGCGCATTTTATTGGTATTGATGTCCAAATTATTTACTGCAAATTTCATTTAATTCGACCGGTCGGTTCCGGAGTTATCAGGTTTTGAATTTTGAATTTCTTTAATTGGCTGTAACTCCTAAACGGAGCGTCCTAGAGGGTCGAAAGTAGGCGCATTTTATTGGTATTCAAATCCAAAATTTTGTATTTTGAGTTTCTTTAATTGGCTGTAACTCCTAAACGGAGCGTCCTAGAGGGTCGAAAGTAGGCGCATTTTCTTGGTATTTAAATCCAAAATTTGGATTTTGAATTTCTTTAATTGGCTGTAACTCCTAAACGGAGCGTCCTAGAGGGTTTATTGGTATTGATGTCCAAATTATTTACTGCAAATTTCATTTAATTCGACCGGTCGGTTCCGGAGTTATCAGGTTTTGAATTTCAAATTTCTTTAATTGGCTCTAACTCCTAAACGGAGCGTCCTAGGGGGTCGAAAGTAGGCGCATTTTATTGGTATTCAAATCCAAAATTTTGGATTTTGAATTTCTTTAATTGGCTGTAACTCCTAAACGGAGCGTCGATCGGTCGGTTCTGGAGTTATCAGGTTTTGGATTTTGTGTTTCTTTAATTGGCTGTGACTCCTAAACGGAGCGTCCTAGAGGGTCGAAAGTAGGCGCATTTTATTGGTATTCAAATCAAAAATTTTGTATTTTGAGTTTCTTAAATTGGCTGTAACTCCTAAACGGAGCGTCCTAGTGGGTCGAAAGTAGGCGCATTTTCTTGGTATTCAAATCCAAAATTTTGGATTTTGAATTTCTTTAATTGGCTGTAACTCCTAAACGGAGCGTCGATCGGTCGGTTCTGGAGTTATCAGGTTTTGGATTTTGTGTTTCTTTAATTGGCTGTGACTCCTAAACGGAGCGTCCGAGGGGGTCGAAAGTAGGCGCATTTTATTGGTATTCAAATCCAAAATTTTGGATTTTGAATTTCTTTAATTGGCTGTAACTCCTAAACGGAGCGTCCTAGAGGGTCGAAAGTAGGCGCATTTTATTGGTATTCAAATCCAAAATTTTGTATTTTGAGTTTCTTTAATTGGCTGTAAACGGAGCGTCCTAGAGGGTCGAAAGTAGGCGCATTTTATTGGTATTGATGTCCAAATTATTTACTGCAAATTTCATTTAAATCGATCGGGTTTTGGATTTTGTGTTTCTTTAATTGGCTGTAACTCCTAAACGGAGCGTCCTAGAGGGTCGAAAGTAGGCGCATTTTATTGGTATTGATGTCCAAATTATTTACTGCAAATTTCATTTAAATCGATCGGTCGGTTCTGGAGTTATCAGGTTTTGGATTTTGTGTTTCTTTAATTGGCTGTAACTCCTAAACGGAGCGTCCTAGAGGGTCGAAAGTAGGCGCATTTTATTGGTATTGATGTCCAAATTATTTACTGCAATATTCATTTAATTCGACCGGTCGGTTCTGGAGTTATCAGGTTTTGTATTTTGAGTTTCTTTAATTGGCTGTAACTCCTAAACGGAGCGTCCTAGAGGGTCGAAAGTAGGCGCATTTTCTTGGTATTCAAATCCAAAATTTTGGATTTTGAATTTCTTTAATTGGCTGTAACTCCTAAACGGAGCGTCCTAGGGGGTCGAAAGTAGGCGCATTTTATTGGTATTCAAATGCAAAATTTTGGATTTTGAAATTCTTTAATTGGCTGTAACTCCTAAACGGAGCGTCCTAGAGGGTCGAAAGTAGGCGTATTTTATTGGTATTCAAATCCAAAATTTTGTATTTTGAGTTTCTTTAATTGGCTGTAAACGAAGCGTCCTAGAGGGTCGAAAGTAGGCGCATTTTATTGGTATTGATGTCCAAATTATTTACTGCAAATTTCATTTAAATCGATCGGTCGGTTCTGGAGTTATCAGGTTTTGGATTTTGTGTTTCTTTAATTGGCTGTAACTCCTAAACGGAGCGTCCTAGAGGGTCGAAAGTAGGCGCATTTTATTGGTATTGATGTCCAAATTATTTACTGCAAATTTCATTTAATTCGACCGGTCGGTTCTGGAGTTATCAGGTTTTGTATTTTGAATTTCTTTTATTGTTTGTAACTCTTAAACGGAGCGTCCTAGAGGGTCGAAAGTAGGCGCATTTTATTGGTATTCAAATCTTAAATTTTGGATTTTGAATTTCTTTAATTGGCTGTAACTCCTAAACGGAGCGTGCTAGGGGGTCGAAAGTAGGCGCATTTTATTGGTATTGATGTCCAAATTATTTACTGCAAATTTCATTTAATTCGATCGGTCGGTTCTGGAGTTATCAGGTTTTGGATTTTGTGTTTCTTTAATTGGCTGTAACTCCTAAACGGAGCGTCCTAGGGGGTCGAAAGTAGGCGCATTTTATTGGTATTCAAATCTTAAATTTTGGATTTTGAATTGCTTTAATTGGCTGTAACTCCTAAACGGAGCGTGCTAGGAGGTCGAAAGTAGGCGCATTTTATTGGTATTGATGTCCAAATTATTTACTGCAAATTTCATTTAATTCGATCGGTCGGTTCTGGAGTTATCAGGTTTTGGATTTTGTGTTTCTTTAATTGGCTGTAACTCCTAAACGGAGCGTCCTAGGGGGTCGAAAGTAGGCGCATTTTATTGGTATTCAAATCTTAAATTTTGGATTTTGAATTGCTTTAATTGGCTGTAACTCCTAAACGGAGCGTGCTAGGAGGTCGAAAGTAGGCGCATTTTATTGGTATTCAAATCCAAAATTTTGGATTTTGAATTTCTTTAATTGACTGTAACTCCTAAACGGAGCGTCCTAGATGGTCGAAAGTAGGCGCATTTTATTGGTATTCAAATCCACGATTTTGTATTTTGAATTTCTTTAATTGGCTGTAACTCCTAAACGGAGCGTCCTAGGGGTCGAAAGTAGGCGCATTTTCTTGGTATTCAAATCCAAAATTTTGGATTTTGAATTTCTTTAATTGGCTGTAACTCCTAAACGGAGCGTCCTAGAGGGTCGAAAGTAGGCGCATTTTATTGGTATTCATATCCAAATTTTGGATTTTGAATTTATTTAATTGGCTGTAACTCCTAAACGGAGCGTCCTAGAGGGTCGAAAGTAGGCGCATTTTCTTGGTATTCAAATCCAAAATTTTAGATTTTGAATTTCTTTCATTGGCTGTAACTCCTAAACGGAGCGTCCTGAGGGTCGAAAGTAGGCGCATTTTATTGGTATTGATGTCCAAATTATTTACTGCAAATTTCATTTAATTCTACCGGTCGGTTCTGGAGTTATCAGGTTTTGGATTTTGAGTTTCTTTAATTGGCTGTAACTCCTAAACGGAGCGTCCTAGAGGGTCGAAAGTAGGCGTATTTTTTTGGTATTCAAATCCAATATTTTGGATTTTGAATTTTTTTAATTCAAAATCCAATATATATAAAATATATATGGGCAAATATTTACTGCAAATTTCATATAATTCGATCAGTCGATTCTGGAGTAATCAGGTTTTTGGATTTTGAACTAGAAATTATAGTTCAACATACAACATTCAAAACTGTTTGAAAAGCACTGAAGCTTATTTACGATTTATGAATATTGTCTCTTTCCAACTATTAAATATTAAATATTAAAATTGAATTATGTTAACCTTATGTTAAATCATGAATTCGTTGGTGCAATGCGCAACGGATTTCTTTTTCTTTGGACCATCGAGCAATAAAGTACGTATCTTAATAAAGCAAGTTTTTCGACTTGAATTGATTCCAAATCAACTGGTGTTTTTTCTTTATTTCTACGAATTAGACTGATTCAAATTTTAATGAAAAATCTATAACTATTTTTTCTTTCGCTCCGCGCCGACTTTCTGAAACTAGGACCTCTAAAACTGAGAAGAAGCTTTTAAAACCCACGAAAAATTGATCTTGTGATGTTGTGCAAAGATCTTAAAGGACATTTTTGAACTTTTAACGACAATTTTCAATAAAAATTATTATTACTCCAAGTGTAAAAAGATATCACTAATTTTTCTTACTTTATTTAATTTAAAATCTCTTACTGAAATTATGATTTTTTAAATTACAAATTTTTAACAGTTACAGTTTCATGGCTTGCCAAACACGTAAAATGTAGAAATTTTTTTTACTATAGTTATTTTAACAGTCGACATTTTTCTAATTTTATTCTAACGAGTTTGTGATAATATTTTTATATTATTGCACATACAATTATCTTTAAAATGATACGTCACACTTTTATTTTGAGATATCGAACACTACGGTTGATAAAACATTTGCTTAGAGGGGTCAATGTCCGCATTGAGTTTCTAGATTATTTGAGGTATTTTTTGGTACATAAATCGATAGAATCCACCGACTGGATCCGAAGATATCGTCGGTTGAAAAAGCTTTTTCTTAAAACCTTCATATCTTCTAAACAGAGCGTCCTAGAGGGGTCACAGTCTGTTTAGTTTTTTTTTGTATTTTTGGAAATTATCGGTTGATGGAACTTTGTCTTCTTATATGTATTTTAAATCCCCCAAAAGAGAAAACGTTTATTGAATTATTTAAATACCCGCAACAACAATAATTAAGTTGTTATGAAAACAGGAATGTTTAGGCAACTAACAGCCAAATGACAGTGAGTTGAATTGATTGATCACCCGGCAAACATTTCAGAATGAATAATGTGTTGGCTTCAACTTTGACAGATGATTTCGGAGGCAAGAAGAAAGGACACGAAATTACGACAGCCGGCAGAGTGTCAGTCAGTGAGCCAGGCAGTGACAGAAACAAAAGTTAAAATTGTAACAAATATCGAGGATATCAACAAAAAAAAGAAACCTGCGTCGCAACGGGAGGAAAATTCTACAGAATGTAGGGTGTATCGAACAAATATCACTTGTGCGTCAATAAAATACTGTTGAGCATCAGTTCACCATTAAAACTTCGATAATAATAATAACAAATGTTGACTGTGTGTTTAAGTTGGTTGTTGTGCATGTCCTTGTGGCTTATTGACGACATTAATGTAACAACAATTGTCAAAGGATTTATTAATGTCAGCCGGCGACACTTGGTCCCGAGTGTCGAGCAAGCGCATCCTTAGAAAGGGGTGAATTTATGTAACAAGTCAATAAGTGTGCAGGATACGTTGGATGGAAGGATGTCGTCTATTTGCGAAGGATGTCTATTTGTTTAGGGAGTTTGTGGTGGTGGTGTCATGAATTAGCTATTTGTTTGCTGTTGTCTATGCCAACAACAATAACAACATCATACTTGTGTGACATCGATCCTTTTTGCATTTGATTGATATTAATGAGCCCGAAATTTGCAACGTTTTATGTTGGACTGTTTGCATAAATTTTCTGCGTAATTAAATTTGCGTTTTTAATTTGCATTAAACATGATTTTAATTTCGGCACAACTTTGGTATTTATTTTTTTGTGGGTCTTCAAATTATTGCTGTCAGTTGTGCCATGTTTATTGCGGTTTTTTTTGTTTCGCCGATATGAAATATAGATATAGTTTAAATTTAGATTGTAAATAATATATTCGCAATATCATAAATTAAGAACATAAAATTGTTTATGCAAATTTTTAATCAGCTGTGCCGTTTTGCAAAATCTGTTGGACTTTTGGACATGGAAAGTGCATTTGGATAAAGCTGGAAATGTTTATTTATTTATGCTAATTTATATTTTGTCGCAATAGCGTGAGGTAAGATTTTACTATACAAAATCCCTAATACCAAATCCATTGATCCAATTCAACCATACAAAATCCCGCCGAACAAAATCTACGTGTTGTAAATCTACCCAACAATAGGTGAATTTGGTCATATAAATTCCCGCAAAGCTAAAGATATATTAAAGATAACAAAACGTTGTCGTTGATAATAAAAATGTCGAAAATAATATAATTTTCGTTAAAAACTAACCTATTAAGAATGATATCGGTCTTTTTGTATTTATAAACATGTTTTCTTTTTTGATAAATTAATTTCATTTGTTCCAAAAATTTAATATTTTGTCCAAAAATTATAATATACACTCTAAAAGAGAAATGTTTATAAAATACTTGTGGGAAGCTATCGATTGCTTCTGGTAAATACATAATGGCAGCCAGAAATACCTTTTGTTAGTCGTAAATAATAATGGCTTATTGCAAATAATTACAAAATTCTAGTGTTTGAACAAAACAATATCTAATTCCTTAAAAACATTTAAAATATTTGCCAAGAACACTTTTATAACTTCAATTATTACACACAAACACTCATTTGGTACCAGTAAATAATGAAAGTGTTTAAGATAAGTAATAAATACATGATATTTCTTTGGGGCAAACACTAATGCCCGATTTACATTGTATCTTCTGTGAGTCTCACTGTATCTTCTAGGGTTGCATTTTTTAAAATTTTCATATAAAAATAGTATTTTTTGAAAAAAGCAACCCTAGAACATACAATGAGACTCACAGAAGATACAATGTAAATCAGGCATAAGTGTTTCCCAGAACGCAATCTATTTAAAAGTGTTTTCCCTAAATACTAATAGCATCTCGGAAAAATGATGCATTGAAAGTGTTTGCCCCAAAAATCGTACAGCTTGTCACAAAAGATGCATCACTTGAACAATTGAACCTATCGGTATCATGCAACACTTGCACGAATAAACGTGCATAAGCTTCTTTTGTAGAATAAGAAGCTAATTATTATCATCAATTCATCATAATCGATCTTCACATCATCCAAAACAGATATACTGCAACAATTCTGCGCAAATCATCTGACGAAAACTCAGTCTGTTTAGACGTCTTTTTAAGACGCGTCCAATGTATGAGACACCTCTCCCAGGCATAATGCATCGATGTGTTGTAGTGTTTCCTTAGTGTCCATCAATATCAGTCGAAATTATTACGCGAATTGTCGAATAATCTACCCTGGAATTTTGCATTATTTGAGTGGCTGCCGCAATAAAGAAAAAAGCCTTTTGCTTTGAATGAATTTGGCGAAGAGTACAAATATTGCCGGAAACACTTCAAGTATTTTTGGAAAACACTACCAAATTTTTAAATATTTGTGGGAAACACTTTTCGTGTTTGTAGGAAACACTTCAAATATTTGTGGGAAAACTCTTCGTATTTGTGGGTAACACTTTTCGTGTTTGTGGAAAACACTACAATTATTGTCCAAAAACACTACTTGTCATTTGTGAGAAACACTTCGATTATTTCCTACAAGTGAGCTTGTAAACACTTTAGTGATTGTTTGAGAAAGTGTTTACAGGAAATGATATTTTTTTGGTGTGTATAATGTGATGTTACCTATCTAAAAATTGTCAATACTTTATCGAATTCATAAATTATTGTCCAAGATTGATATCTAAACGTATTTTAATTTTTCCGTGTGAATTTGGACGGATTGGTTTTTAGAATTTATAGTTTTTTAAAAAGCTTACGTTTAAAATCAAAAATTCAATTACACACTCTCGTATTCATTGTTATATCTTCGTTGTGAAAATAAAAACACTGAATTATTAACATTTTGAAAATTTATTTGGTGAAGTTTACTTCCACAACGTCTTTAATCCAACTTGTTTAAATGAGTTTTGTGTTTGTTGAATAACATTTGCCTTTAAAATGACATCGGAAATAGATCAATCATCTAAAATCTTAAGTAAATAACATGAAAACCATATAAAAAATAAAATGTCATACATAGACCCTTCATGTGGATTATTTTATTTAATAAAAATAAACATCTGTGCTTAATGCTGAACTTTTTACTTCTTTTCATGTATCTATTACCTCAAGAAAAAACAAGATGACAAAAGGACTTTAAGATAAAATATTTTACAACCCTAATATATATTTACCCTATTATGGCACACGCACAGATCACCACAATCACAATCATGTGACAGCATAATTTAATTCATTGGAATTATTATTGTTGTAATCAATATATTCTATTGCAGAAATCATTGCATGATTGCTACAATCATATTTTCTGAAGCTACCTTGTTGCTGAGATCATTGCATGATTGCTACAAACATCTTTTCACAAGCATCACCTAGTGCAGAAATTATTGAATGATTACTTAAATTTGAAACAAATAAATTTAGAAATACTACTTTATTTAAAACACTTTATTAAAAACACATTCATTTTTAGAAAAGAAAAAACTTTATATAGGAATATTATTTGTGGTTTTATTTGTGGATTATTATTTGTGGTTTTTTCACATTAGTTTCAGAAATTATATACTGCACTATATTATACTCAGTTACTATTTGTACATTTTGTAACACAATTTATATATTTAATTAATTTAGAAATAACAAAATTATTACCGACGCGAACACGTTTTCTCAACGAACAACAAAAGACACGTACGCAGAAAATGCCGATCACCGAGTGCTCAACGAGTGCCAACTTCGTATACAAGAAAAATGTTGCAAGAATACACTTATTTAAATCCAATTTCTTTATTAGTTCGAAAATAGTGCCATTTACTGCGCAAACTTTTTTTTCTCATTTTGTTGTGTAGTGTAGTTAGACAATTCCCAAAGTAAGAAATCAGATATATTTTAAATTAATATTTGTTTTAAATCGAATCGAACCTCTACTATAAGTTTAATTTGAGATTTAAGAAATAATCGATTGTTTGTTGAATCATTTCATAGATCAAATTATGCTATCAGTGAAGCTATATCAAGATGCTTTAAATTATGTAATTGTTTTTCACCACTTATTAATTTTAATATTAATGAATATAGATTTAAATTAAATTTATTTATACTTTTTAATTAATTATTTATTATTTAAATATGTATATATCTTAACTATGAAATGAAATGAATTTCGTCCTTGACTGTCACGAAAATAACTTCTTTGCATCAAGTAGTAAAAAGCTTCACAAACCTATAGACGTTTCGTACATAAATTTCTTTTCTTATTATCAAGAAGATATTTTAATAGATATTAGAATTTCTAGTAATTCGCATTCAAGACGTATACTACTTCATTACAAGAAGTTTTTTTCCTATTTAACACTATGTTTTCATTTGAATAAAAATCGCTTATTTTTGATGACTAATCCATTGGAGTGCAAATTAAAGTGCCAACTGCCTGATATGCTTGCCTGGTTGACAGTTGCAATTATTTGGAAATAACTTAATTACACTAAATACAACATACAGCATTGCGTTTCATGCAATAATTTATTCAATTTGTGCAAAATTTCGCCACCGAATGGCGCGGCGCGCGCGTGGCAATGACAACATTTTGCAAATAATTAAAAGCCAATTAACAACATTATCTCGCAATGAGCAGCATAGCAAGCACGAGTTCAGTGACATCTTCATGGCAGGACATGCGGACAGGACAATGCACATGATGCGAGGATAACGAGGTTGCAATAACAGAAACTATGCGCGTTATGCAATTATCAAATTATGCGACTCAACTTCATGCAAAAGCCTATAATTATGTGAAATTCACTGACTGACTGAAGGACTGTCCGACTAACCGCCTATAGCACCGAAAAGGACGTTTTCAACACAAGGATGCGCTAACAATATGAAACTTGAGCGACTGCAATGTTAACAGTTTTGACAGCAAATTAATATAGACTAAAGTACGCACCCAAAATACAGCCAGGACTGTTGCAGGACTCGCGTAGTAAAACGAACACTGCTGACTTTCAAATGGTAGAAACTCTCGTTTAATTGCCAACGATAAGAGTGAAAAATTAACTAATTCTGTTGTTTGGTTGCTGTTGCATTCGTCATAGATTATTAAACACGCATATAGCCTTTTTCGGGATCCTCGCGATTCATATAGTTTACACCCCATATTTGCTTTTATGATAACTCTAAACCGCCCGGCGGCTTGCCTACCTGCGGACGGCTGTATTTTCTACTTTTTTATTTTATTTTGTGGTTTGACTTGTGTTATAATTTAATTAGAACGAGAATCCTGCACGATCCTTAGTAACTGCATATGTTCCGGTTGATAGAAGAGTCGCTGTCATAAACCGGGCTTCTTTCAAAATGTGTGTTTTTCTGTTTGGCGCGTGTTTTCTTCTCCATTATGCATCCCTATCCAACTTCGCACAATCCATAGCATACTTCAAACAGCGAGGCAATTGACCTCGTCTGGTCGGGTCGAATATTTTCACGTGATAATATCTAATTTGCTTCTATTCTGGGCATTCAATTTCAACAGTCAATGCACTAATTTCCATCCATTCCATACCATTTTCGTCCTTTTTTACATAATGCTCTTTTATTGTATTTTATTTTAATTGCCATCACAGCATGTTTTCACTATACATTTAATTTCGTCGTCGTCGGAGTCCTCGTCATCATATCTAAAGTTGTTACGTTTTTCTTTAATAGCGTCGTTTTCATTATGAAAATGTTTTTTGTTCAAAATTTATGACCCTTCTTCTTCTATTTTTTTTTTTTGAACTAGTCGCTTAGTCCAAAATGTTAGTTTGTGTCATTGAATTAATTCATTAGCTAAATTCATTGGCAGTGTCCTTTTTAATAGTTCTAGGTTTTATATTTTGACTATCGTGCATATGTGTGGCATGTATCATGTTTTTTTTTGTTTTTCTTCTGTCATTTGCATATAAAGTGTTTATTCAGAATTTATTCACGAAATTTATTTTTATTTTCATATTCATCATTTTTATTGCATATTCATCATTTTTATTGCTTGTACTTTGCACGTTTATGTAGATTAGTAGATTTAATACCTAATATATTTTATTACAAATTAGTTTTAATGAATTTAATTACTGCATCTAGCACATTATTTTCTGATTATGGTTTCAAACACTATTCAATGTTTTCATTCTAGTAGTAGGAAGAAAAAAAATAAAAGCAAAAATCCTACATGTCAATTTAATCTGCAGACTAAATGAGAGCTTTTCATAAACAAAGTAAAATGAATCATAGTATTGTTAGACGAAAATTCAGTCTACGGAAAACTGTTCTACAAGTTCGTATCTCTAGATTGGGTACAAAATAAAAACACGCTTATGTTTGGTTTAAATTACAATAAATAACTTTATTAATTCACTTTAATAAACAACTTTACAAATAATAAATTCTAACAAATTGCTGCATGTCCACTATTTAACTTGACATTGTTCTCACACGAGATGCACTCGACCACTTTCCAATCACTACTGAAGTGCTGTGCCTCCGATGCGGCGCCCTTACATACTGCATGTATCAGTTGGACACGTTTCGACAAGCTTCGACATTTTTTGAGAACCTTCTACTCGTTTCGTGAATGGCGCATGCTATTGGCATCTCATTCACACTTACGTATTTTTAATGCGCTGATTTTCTATTTCATCTCGCACATTGCCTAAGTGCGCTGAATGATCTTCCATCTCTTTCTAACACATTGAGTAGTGCGCTGAATTGTCTTCCGTCTCTTTTACTCTTGCACAATGGAGCAAATTACCTTTTTTCGTAACAGTATTATAAATCCAATTTGACATAATATAAATATTTTAATTTAATTATGAAAAGTATATTAGTTAATATTTATATTTTTTGCGTTTGACTGGTCATAACCTTGGTGAGATCGACCGGAATTTCATTGGATTTATTGTAAAATATTAACTGAGTTATTTTCAATTGAATACAGTAGATCTCATTTAGAAAACTCTAATATGTAAACATGAGAATTGTAACATGAGAATTGCCATTTGTTTTCCGTTGTTTAATAATTAAAAAAATGTTGACATTATCCAAAAACTGATCCAAAAAATGTTTAGTATCTTGAGGTCCATTGGAAAATAATACAAAGATCGTGATTTAAAATAAAAAAATTCCCATATTGGTTGTGTTTCATTTTCAACACCACCTATGCTTTATTTATTTTTCTGCAGCATTACTTACCAGGTTTAAAGCACTGGTATTGATAGAACGTGCCAAGTGTGAACTGGTCTATTTTTATAAAGTATAAAAAATGCAGTGATCCATAGCGAAAATTTGAGAAAATCTTCGACAAAATGAAAATTTGTATTTATAATTTTGTAAATTAGAACTTTACATACATTTATAATAAGGAATAAGTCATGTCTTTCAAGGTTTTAATATACCATTCGATAGGTAATCTAATAAACTAAAATTTAAAATTTTATTTCATATTTTTTGTTGTTTTGAGTCATAAAATTATTTCCTGAATTATTGACATGGTTAAACCAAACACCCCGTACATTTTTTTAGAAACTAATAAATCGTAAAATAACACGTATTTTATAAATGAACAAAAAAATATGTGCTCAACAAGGTATGTGATCTATATTTTACTACTTCAATCCCTTGTATTCCCACCCTTTACGCATTCCATAGTCGCTCGTTGATCAAATTAAAATTCCGACTTAGTGCTTTACTTTCCCTGCATTTATTACAAAAATCTTTTTTTTTTTTCTTTCAGATAATTTCTACAATGAGAACAAGCATTGGTAAGTATACATATCGTCACTGTCATGCCAAAGGGGCGATTGTGCATTTTTAAAAATGTTGGGAAAACAAATTTTAAAGTTTGAAGTGGTTTAAAAATTAGCAAAATTTATATTTTTTTCAATTTTTTCTGTTATTTTGGTTTATTTGTTAATTATTATAACGTATGTTAAATATCTTTAGATTTAGACAACCTACTGAATTATAAATACAGATTTCGTAAGATTATTCCTGATCAAAACGCAAATATTTTTGTTTTTTATGCTATAACTTTTTATTAGCGCAAGATAAAATAGTAACGTAAAGGTATTAATTATTTGATTTTAAAGGACCTATCTATTGGCATCATTAGTTAAAAATATTATGTCAAACATTATATAGCAAAAAAATTGTGCGATAGGTGCTTTAAAATCAAATAATTAAACTACTTTTAATTTGCACCAATAAAAAATTATGGCAAAAAAACGAAGAAATTGGATAAATTGAAAATCTTGTCATGCCAAAAGGGCGAATCTTTCGTTTTATTGCTAAAACTCTTTAATGGTACTAGATAAAATAGTGATGTAAAGACAACTATTGTTTGTTTCCCAAGCACCTATCGATCTGCATTATTAATTACAAACATTTTGCAAAAAAAAATGCTTGCAAATAACAAATGGCAAATTAATGTTTGGCAAAATATTTTTTAATGATACAGATCGATAGGTGCTTTAAAAACAAACAATAAATGCCTTTACACCACTATTTTATCTTATACCAATAAAAAGTTATGGAGAAAAAACGAAAAGATTCGCCCTTTTGACATGACAAGATTTTCAAATTCGTCCTTTCGGTTTTGTCTTTTGTGGCTAGAAATATCCAACAAAATGACACACCATTTTGGCACAGCATACTTGGGGATAAACTGCATTCAAAAATGTAAAAAAACGCAAATGTCAAAAATTGCACATTCACCCCTTTGGCATGATAGTGACGACATGTTCATAATAACATTTTATTTCCTGATAAATTATGCTACTCAATATAATTTTTCCGATGTACATACCATACCTCATTTCCCTATAATTCGATGGTGCTTATTTTGAGTGCAAAGTTAGTTTTTTTTCGTACCACGTTGCATTTTTAAAAATATTTTGCAATTGATATTTCGGATTCTATTCCCCAACTTTTTAGAATAAATAATTATTGAATTAAAAAAAAAAAAAGTAATCACCAATTTTTGTCATATTGTAAGAATTTCTTTTAGTATAAAAAGAAATACCAATATTCAAGTTAGTTTTCAAGATATTCAGATCTCAATTCGATTTTTTTTTTTAAACTATGTATCACATTTTTTAGAACGTAGTTTCAACTAACGTTAAAAACTACTTAATACCTGGTATCTTCTCAAATTTTTGAAATATTCTATTCCTTAGTAGTAATTGTAATATGATAGGGAATTGTTTTCGACAGGGAAGTACTCATTGAATTGTATTCATATTTTACCCTATTTACTAAAAACATATACTGTTTTTTTAATTTGATCTTAAATTGATCTTAAAATTTTTCTGGTATAGATTAAAATATACTGAATACAATTTTAGATATTTGCATCTATTTGTATTATAAGAATACCTTTGACAATTTAGCGAAAAACTATATTTAAATGTTTTTGGAAATATATAGTTGTAAAGTACTAAGTATTACATATCTAAGAAAAGGCTAAAAAGGGTAATTTTGATTACTGTATTAAAAAAAGGCAACATCATGTAAAAATCTGAGAATGTAGTAGAGATGGGCGCATGCCGTTCTTTTTTCGTGTCACGCGCGAAAATCTGAGTTCGTGCGTGCAGTTGTTGTCGTGCGTCCAAAATCAGTCACGCGCCCATTAAACATTTTTTTTTATAGTTTTTAACCCAATTTTAAAAAACTCTTACTATTTTAACATATTTTTAAAAATCTGTTGTTTTGGTTTTACTTATGGATTCAAGAGAATAAAACAGAATCAATTTTAATTTTTGAATTATTTATTACAGTGACTAAACCCCTTTGGAATATCGGTTCTGGTTCGGGTTCCAAGATTTTTAAAAATGTGGTTCCGGTTCCGATTCTAACCAAAAAATTAAATGGGTTTCGATTCGGGTGCCATACATTTTTTTAATAACGGATCCAATTCCGGTTCTTTGCGGTTCTCGACAGGGACTACAATTTCTGTTCCGGTTCTGGTTCCGAGATTTTTAAAATAGCGGTTCCGATTCAAACCAGAATAAAATATATGGGTTCCGATTCTAGTTCCGGTTCCACACATTTTCAGTAACGATTCCGGTTCCAAAAATCTAAACGTTTTCGGTATTATTTTTCACGCTTTTTCGTGTTTTTCTGTGCTTTTTACGTGTTTTGTCGTGTTTTTCCGTGTTTTCTCATGTTTCTTCGTATCTTTTTAAAACCTGTCGTGCTTCTTGTGCGTGCCTCTAAATTAAGTCGTCGGACTCTTGCTCGTGCGTGTCACCTATCGGCGTGCTCGTGCGTGTCCGTGACATCAAACACAGACACGCGCCCATCTCTAGAATGTAGTCAAAATCAGACATCACGAATTATATAGGAATTATTGAAATGTTAATAAGATAATGATTTCCTGAGTAATATTTTATGTATTATTCACTTTTGATGATTTTATTTTCCATTAAAAGAAGTTCGTAACAATTAACACAATCATAATATTCGAAGAAAATGGTCGAATTCGGATCGAATTTCATATGAAAATATGAACGATTGTGAATTTGATAAATCAATACAAAAAATTGATTTCCAAACGGATTCTTAAATGAAATTTGTTGGAATTCTTTCGAAAGCTTGAATGCATATTGATTATTTATGTTAATTTGATTTTTTCCAATTTTCCCTCAAATATTCTTTTAATTTTGAAAACTTTTCTCAAAATAATCTCCGTATTTTTTTCTTGCATTTCTTACTTTTGTTTATTCATTTGTGAACGCTTTCAAGCATTGATCACTTTTTTATTTTCATGCAGTCATTCGTTTGAAAAGTATTTTTCATTCCTTTTGTTGCATCATAAAAAAGTAATCAACATCGCCAACCCCCACCCTCAAATAATCATCTTAGACTCCAGTGAAATTCTACTTCTGTCACTGCGAAAATCACTTTGTGATTATGATGCGTTTCATATCACAAACACAATCCAAATTTATTTCACTCCACTCCATTTTGTTCACTTCAGCTCCACATCCACTTTGTTCCGTTTGTAATAAATGCACCTTGACGTTATTTTTTTTTTTGTTGGTTTTTTATATTTCATACCCTACAATCTATTGTTCAGTTTTATATGCGGCACCCTCTATATTTTCTACATGAAGTACTATCAATATTTATGCTTTTGTTTTCTATATTTTCGTCGTTTTATATTTCTTTCTATTTTTATTTTCCATACCATTTTGATCTGTTGTGCTTCGATTAGCGCGTCAGCATAATCAGTGCTATTTTCTTTTTCCAACATCATAGGAATTGATTATTTTTTGTACTATTTTCGTTTTTTATTTTTATATTTGAGCTTTTCTCATTTTTTTAGAAGTCCTTTGATCATCACTTCAATAATATTTTCAGCGTTGAAATTGTCAACATTGTAGTCATCAACATCAGTGCCGATATTCTCACACTTGAACTGACATTATTAAAAAAAAAGATATGATGATTTGCGTATTTTGCGCTATTTGTATTCCAATTTAACATTTTAGTTATATCATTTATTACCTTATTGTATTTTAATAAACAAATTGCTAATGCTAATAAATCATTCATATTTATTAAGGCTTAAAATAATAAAAATTTTTACATTAAAACCTCTATTAATATAGTTTATATAGTTAATATAGTTTCTGATAAAATAAATGAACTGTTTTTGGTATAAAGAACAAAAAAAAAAATTTTAAATCAAATACATCCCAGTGTGCCATGTTTCAAACTAACTTCGTTAGGTATAAAGAGCAGTTCGATCCGATCGCAGACAAAGTTTTAAACAGGTAATCGGAAGGAAATACACGGAGGGAAAAAAGTTCTAAAATCCAGAAGGAATCAAGAAGAATATGGAGTGATATAGAGCTAAACCGAAAAATTCTTAATCTCAAGAAATGGATTTTCTTAGTTGTAAAAAAATAACTAAGTAGAATTATTCTTAGATTCAGTTATTAATTTCTGGGGTATCAAAAAAGTAACTAAGTAGAATTATTCTTGGATTCAATTATTAATTTCTAAGTAGTAAAAGTCTTAAATTCAGTTATTAATTTCTTAGGTATCAAAAATCTTGTTGTTGTTTTCGTCCCAAAATTTAATGAACACATGTTCGTATAGTTGTTGTTTTTTCGATCGTGCTTTGCCCCTTTTGTTTGTTCGTGTGTCTGTCTTTCGATATGTTGAAAGTAACTAAAAGCAATTATTTTGAAGCTAACATAAAATAAAAAAAATATAGTCGAGTTAATAATTTATTGTTTATTTAGAACTTTATTACCTATATACATTTTTGTATAGTAAATGACTTCTTTGAATACTTAATGCGATTGAATCGTTTATTTTATTTTTATTATTATTTAATTTAATCTCTGTATATTATTCTGAAATCGTTTACTTACCTTATACACTTTCTCTTCTTCTGTTGCCTCTTCTGTTGGTTATGTATAAACCGTCCGCACGTTACCCATAATCATTGTATAATGTATTAAGATAACAATGGAATGAAATCAACTTGGTATTTATTCAAAATTGAACCCAAATTTATGTTTACGAACTGAAACCATACCAATATTCGTAGGAACAATCGTTTATTCTATTTATATCTTAAACATTCCACATACACAGACGCTTGTCTGGCTGTGCTTTGTTGTTCTATTCGTGAAAACATACACATGCAAACATTGTATATCATGCCGTTTTTTGATACCTAAGAAGAAAAAAATTTGCAATTCAGACAAATAGTACAAAGTTACTTTTTTGATACCTAAGAACTTAATGTCTGAATATCTAGAAAAATTTGGCTTAGTTACTTTCAATGAAAACAACAACAATACATGAACACGTGTTCTTATTGCGATGAATACAGAAACAATTTTGCGTGTTCTTTTTGGTTCTTAATAATCAATAAATTAACTTCTGAAAATCCAGTTGAATAAAGTTTGTTAACTTTTTTGACAACTAAGTAATTTGCTTTCTTGATATCCAGATGACAAATTCTTGAATTTTAGTAGTATTTTATTGATATTAGTCAAATTCTACTATTTTTCTTTTCAGCCGAATTCTTCTCGAGTTTTAGAATTTTATTTCCCTCCGTGTACGCAGGAAAATAAGCACTTTATACAAATCACGTTTAATAGGAATAATTTTGGTAGACAAAGGAAGTAATGTGAACAAAACCTGCCTATTTGCAGCTTTAGTTTGAAAGCTTAATCGGTACAAAAATGGCATAAAAATTTAGAGTTTGAAAGCAAAAATTGTAAGCAGAGGCAGGTCTTGGTGGGCATAAGAGTGAAAGCAAAATGGTAGGCAAAAATAGAGTGTGGTAGGAAATGGTAGGGATCATAAACACTTTTAGGATATACAGGTAGGATATACACCACAGGTAGGATATACACCACTTCATTCTATTAACTGCTATAAAGCTACTCGAGTATACTGGGATTTTTTTAAAGAAATATTTCGGAAATATATCTGGCAAATATTTCTGGCACACAGAAAAAAATAACCGACGTAAATACAGCTATCAAAATTAATTATACACCATTCATTGGTCTAGCAATGACATTGTTGCCATTTTCATGTATTGAGCAAACACATTCGCTAAAAATGTTATTTGCGTCCAAAAATATTCCAATAAATGATTTTACTTAAGTAGCAAATTATTTAATTGGTATGGTCGACGTTTTAAAAGCATTTTTGTATTTTCACAGTATTCTTATAATTCTTTTTTAGTTTATTAAAAAAGAATAATACAAATTTTTCTGAAAGTATATAACAAATATACTTTTCTGATGATGAAGCATAATTAAATGTGCAACTATTGCCATCATCATTTTCAACGACACCAATAGAGTATGAATAAACTCTATAAGCTTTTCTTTTGACATGAACCAAATGTGAACTGATATGCGCGCCAACTATAAATTCTAATTCTGAGCAAATTCCACCAATTTCACCTATTCCATTAAATTCACCAGCGCTGTAAGCGAGTACACGAACACACACGACGCACTGTTACAGCGACCACGCACTGCTATAACATCAACGCGGTATGCGAATACACATAGCTGTTGCCAGCAAATGCGATTGCTAATATGAAGAATGTGTACGCTAATACAATTAATAATTTAGTCGGCGCAGTTTTAGCAATTATTTGATTGTGTTGTTGTACCTTTTTGGCTATATTTACGAATTATTTTTTCTTTGCATGACAAAGGCGATGTTTGTATCACAAGCAATCTGTTTTCTGCCCGTTCTTAAAATACGCCGTGAATTTGCCATTAAAATTCCAAAGAATTTTGCAACCTCCCGAGACAAAATTTCTGGCTTTTTTCAAGAATATTTCGGACATTTCTCCCGCAAACTCACATATAAATGGAATATTTTGGGAAGTATATAGGTGTTTGTATCACAAGTTGTCTGTTTTCTGCCCGTTCCCAAAATATGCCGTGAATTTGCTACTCAAATTCTACAAAATTTGACAACCAATTTTGTAGAGTTTTAGTAGCAGATTCATGGCATATTTTGGGAAGGGGCAAACAACTTGTCATACAAACACCGCCTTTTGTCTGTTTGAAATATGTCGAAAAAACTTTCTAAACTGCCTCGACCCTGCTAAAAATGTTTGTCCAGGGCTGGTATACTTTCCAAAATATTTCATTTATATGTGTGTTTCTAAACTGCCTCGACCCTTACAAAAATTTTGTCTAGGGCTATATTTCATTTATTTGTGTGTTTGCCGGAAATATGCTTAAAATACTCCTGAAAAATAACAGAAGTTTTGTGTCGGACAGGTTATCACATTTTGTAGAAGTTTAACAACAAATCCCCGGCATATTTTCGGAGTGGGCATATTTTCGACGCTGCCAAAAATGTTTGTCTACCCGAGACAAATTTCATGGCATTTTTTTAGAAATATTTCGGGATTATTTTCGGCAAACACACCGATAAATGGAAGTTAATGGGAAGTGTATAGCAGTTTATCAAATTTTGTGGAATTTTAAAGGCAGATTTCCCACATATTTTGGGAACTGACAGAAAATAAACAGCTTTTGTTAAAAACTTCGCCTTTGTCTGATTAAAATCTTTCGAAAATTTGCCTTGAGTTTGCCAAATATTTTGTCCTACATACTAATTGAATACACACAATTACATAAGTATTATTTTTAAAACTTTATCTATAAACATAAAATTCACGGTAGCTGATTAAACAAAAAGTAATTTGTAAAAATGCTGATTAGCTAAACTACTTACAACTTTATGGCACAATTTGACTAGTTAACCACGTCGTTAAACTGTGTAATAAAAATGCGAGAATCATTTGCATGTTTGCATGAATTTGCATTTCGAGCTGTCAACACAAACAAGAAAATTATTTAACAAAAACGTTTCGCACGTAGTAATTTGACCAAATTAAAATGCAATTTTTCTTTATACAGCAGCAGGACGCTTTATAATACCAGCATTTGTTCTGAGCCTGAGGAAAAAACAGTGAAGAAAGGAACAAAAAAAAATTGACGACGTATAAGTGTAAAATGTGGTAACAACGAAAGCCTAATGAAGTTCACATTTTTTTTAGTGCAACGTGTTAGCAAAATTTTGTTACCTTCTTTAGTTTGACTTTTGACCAACATGCAATGGCAAAGTAGACTAGGGGAGCGAATACTTTGTGTATCATGTACAATTTTGCAGTTTGTTTATGGGTGATAAATGACCAAATTACAAAGTACACATTTTACAAAAAGCATTTCACAGCGGGGTCGTTTTCAATAGTTAAGTCTGATTGTAAAGGTACTATGCAAATTATACATTGAAGTGTTTGGGTCGGTCTTGCTTTAATGAGGTTCATTAGAAAGTGTAAGAGGTAGGGTACTTTTAAATTCTGTATTTGATAGGGATCAGTATTTTTTTGGGTTACCTTGTGAGATGGTAGATATTTAGCATAATTGTGAATAAAATAGGTCATCTGAATTCCGTCGTTCTAAAATATTTTATATGATAAATAAATACAAAATATATTCGAACGAATATTTTCAAATTATCCTTTGATCGAAATTTTAATAGTCTACATAAACAAATATAATATACTTCGTTTAAGAGAAGTGTAAATATGGGATTGATATAAATTGATTGTGTAATAAAAAAAACTGAGTTCTGGAATAGCACAAAAACACAAATTCGATAAATTTTGATTACGATTTCAAATAATTGGAATATGCTGGTATAATATGTTTACTTTGATTAGTTATAATTACAGAAATCCCTTTCGGATTTCATTTTGGATCATTTACGAAAGTAATTTTATTTATAAATATTATCCTTAAAGGATTTATGACATGCCAAAGGGGCGAATGTGCATTTTTAAAAATGTTGTGAAATCAAATTAAAAAGTTTGAAGTGCTTTAAAAATTAGTTAAACTTATTTTCTTTCAATTTGTTTTTGTTATTTTGGTTTATTCGTCAATTAGCATAACGCATATAAAATATCTTTTGATTTGGACGACTAACAGAATTATAAATACGGATTTTGTATGACTATATTTTGACCAAAACGCAAATAAGTTTGTGTTTTTTGCCATAACTATTCATGGGTACAAGATCAAATGGTAGTGTAAAGGCATTAATTGTTTTATTTTAAATCACCTATCGATTGGCATCAATATTTAAAAATAATTTTCGAATTTTTTTATTTGCAAGAAAATTTGTTGGCAAATTATTTTTAAATAATGATGCCAATCGATAGGTGCATTAAAAATAAACAATGTACACCACTATTTTTTCTTGTACTAATAAAAATTTATCGCTTTCAAATAGCTAAATTAGCTAAGTTTGAAAATCTTGTCACGCCAAAAGGGCGAATCTTTAAGTTTTTTTTGCCATAACTTTTTATTGCTAAAAGATAAAATAGTGGTGTCAACCAATTAATTGTTTGTTTTTAAAGCACCTATCGAGTGGCATTATTATTTAAAAATATTTTTTTAGATTTTTTTTTTTTGCACGAAAAATGTTTGGCAAATTATTTTTAAATAATAATGACAATCGATAGGTGCTTTAAAAACAAACAAACAATGCCTTTACACTACTATATTATCTTGTAAAAGTAAAAAGTTAGGGCAAAAACAAAATGATTCGCCCTTTTGGCGTGACAAGATTTTCAATTTTTCAAATTCGACCTTTTGGTTTTGTCTTTTGTAGCTAGAAATATCCAATAATACCACACATGATTTTGACACAGTATTCGTCAGGAAAAACTACATTCGAAAATGTTAAAAAACGCAAATGTCAAAAATAACACATTCGCCCCTTTTTCAAGTTAGTGACGATATTTAGGTATCTCAACTGTTAAGTCGACATTTATATCCAATTTCAAATGGATTATAGTGGAGATACAACCAATTTAAAATAGTTTGAGAACAATTTGGGGTGTCTATATGATAATAATTTAAAGTACCAAACGAATATGTCAATTCCATCAACCAAATACTAGATATTTCGATTTAACCGAATACAGTTGGTTGCTACAACTAACATTTTCGTTTTTCGGACCATAAACTGTTGTATAAACTGGTGCACACTCCGTTAAAATATTTTTGAAATTATTTTTTGGAATTGGAAATAGTTTCAAATATTCTGCGTCGCTTGCCAAATCTTTTTCAACCTTTTTCTACTACTGTTTGTTCTCATATTTTAACTATCCCTCCTGCATCGTTACCTCTTTTTTAAATAAGAATATTTTTCAATTACCTACTTCAATAAGCATAATATCTCCAGTTTGTATGACGCCTTCAAGATGACTTTACAAACCAACCACATTAGGGTATTTAGTGTGCGTGAGTGCGTTTTTTTTTTTATTTTATATTAACCACCACAGTCAAAGTTGTTAGCCCATAAATAAATTAGTTTGTAAAAAAAAAACAAATATAAAACGCCTAAAAGCAAATGTTCAGTCGCATGGGGAACATTGAAAAGTCATTGCGTGGTTAGGCGAAATGTTACAAAAAAAAAAGCGAAGGTGGAAAATTAAGGATACAACGTAAAACCAAGCCGAAGCATGAATTATGACTTTATGGCTAATTTTTGTTACAACGTTTTGGTGTTCAATTTTATGTTTTTTTTCGAAAACAAAATTTTAAGGTAGGTGCAACTAATTTTCAGCTTATTAGGACTTAATTAACAACACACTGGACGGGTACGTTATAATAACATTAAAAATTCTAATTATTCCTATATCTGGTTTTAGTAAAAGCAGCATTTCCTGGGAACTATTGTATGAAATAAGTAAAACGACATGTTTTATACATGTTTCTTTAATAGTTTAAAATACTTTGAGATGTATGCCTTAAAAACTATTTCGATATTACAGTATTTAGAATAACGTGTGTGGTATTTAGCTATTTTTAAAAACAATACCATGAAATATTTGTGTTAAAATCGCGAATTCATTGTTTAAGCAGTATAAACAAAATAATTGTTTTCCATAATATTGTAGGCCTTACTTATATCTTTGGAGCTTTATGCAAACAAAGGTATTATTTCATTTTCAAACATTATTATATAACAGCCAAACATTTTTTTGTTTTCGTTCTAACATATTTATGTTCAGAATGAATAATTTTCGGCGTTCCTGCAAACATATATATGTTTGAAGGTGAAAAATATTTTATTTACACGTAAACATATTTATGTTTACATTTAATATTAATGTAAAAATAGTAAATTTAATGCTCATATCTTCTTTATACTATATTCGTTTTTTCCCTTTATTTAAATTACATTTTTTTTATTTATATTATATAATTATAAACTTAAACTTTTATTTTTTTTTATTACACAAATTTTATTTATACTTAATAATTTTATTTCCATCTATTGTTCCTATTTTGAGTCAGTGAATTACGGATAAATTGGATATTTCACAAGCAGCCACTACCTGGTTTTAAGAGTAATTGGCGGTATTTAAACAAATTCTTCCACCAAAAAGAACTTTTGAACTATATGAAAAGTATTAATTTGAATGTTATTGAGTGCTAAAAGTAGGCAGCGTTGTTATTTAATTGTGATATCGTAATGCCAAACATAGATATAATCAAAATATTGCTTTTATTTTTAAATTCTTTGTCACTCAAGAACAATCAAGAATATCCAAATACATATAATTAAAAGAATCTTTTATTGATGTTGGGTGTGTTAAATAGCAGAAATATCAAGCATACATATATTAATATCTGATGAAAAAATATATATTTCTACAGAAATATTAATATAGTAAATTCATGTAAATCCGCGATTAAATCAATTTATGTTTAAATATCGTGCTGGCATCGAACTCGGGTCTTTCGGCTCGTAATCCGTCGCTCTAACCAATCGAGCAACCGACTCTACTATTTTCCATTATAGTTTTTACATATTTCGTTGGAAACATTATTTTGAAGACAGGGAAAATGAAATTTTGTGTTTTTGCGTTGGTGTTCTTCCTACAATTTTGGGGTTTCGTTATTATTTTTGAATTATTATTTTTTTTTTGTATCAATGGTATTGATATTGTATTTTTGATTTTTTTTTATTGTTTTTGATTTTGTATTTTCAACTTGTCATAGTTTTGCTTTTGTTTTGTTTCTTTTATTTGTGCTATTATATTTTCAATTATTTTTTTTAGTTCTTTCTTTTGCTTTTTTTTTATTTAGTATTTGCTTTTTATTTCCTATTGTTGCGTTTTGTGTTTACTTATCCTCTTTGTATTTTTATACCCTACACCTATGAGGTACAGGGTATATTAACTTTGTGCATATATTGTAACGCCCCTTAGGAGGCGTGTCCGGTATGGAAAAGTATATATATTCTTGATCAGCATCACTACCCGAGTTCGTTTAGCCATGTCCGTCTGTCTGTCTGTCCGTCTGTCTGTCTGTCCGTCTTGCTGTTTTGCTGTCCGAATACAGAAAATCTTGAGAAATACTGATCAGAATACGATGAAATTTCGTCTCAATATATTTTAGCCAAAAGTAGGAACTAAGCCAAATCGGTCAACGGACACGCCCACCTCCCATACAAGTCACTTTTATATAACTCTTTCGGAACTAAGTACTCGAAAAGTATTCCAGATATAGGTATAAAATTTAAAACGTATTGTTAGAATTCACCTAAAAATATGTGGTCCAAAAATGTGCGTGATCCGCCCACATTTTTTTTCACTATTTCCCGGGTTTTCATAGTGGAAATTTAATCCGTAAATTATTAAAATCAAATCTATGAAATATTAGCCTTTCAAAATTTTAAATATAGGCGTGGTCCGCCCAATTACATTTTTCAAATTTATTTTTTTTAGTTTTTTATACTTTATATAATTTTTTTTTAATTCATGATATAAGACGTAAATTTCTGATATATGAATATTATTCTGAGGGTTAATATCCCCACCAAAGGTGTAGGGTATTCCATAGTCGGGCCCGACCGACTATAAAAATCCGCCCCATGTGACCTAACTTTCCCAACTCGTTTTTATTGTTTTTGATTTTGTATTTTTCACTTGTCATAGTTTTGCTGTTGTTTTGTTTCTTTTATTTGTGCTATTATATTTTCAATTATTTTTTTTAGTTCTTTCTTTTGCTTTTTTTTTATTTAGTATTTGCTTTTTATTTCCTGTTGTGGCGTTTTGTGTTTACTTATCCTCTTTGTATTTTTTCTTTAGGTTTTGGATTTTTATACCCTACACTAAGAGTGAAAGGGTATATTCAGTTTGGTACGCCGTTTGTAACACCCAGAAGGAAGCATCTCCGGTATGGAAAAGTATATATATTCTTGATCAGCATGACCTCCTGAGTCGATTTAGCGATGTCCGTCTGTCCGTCTGTCTGTCCGTCTGTCTGTCCGTCTGTCTGTCTGTCTGTTGAAATCCCTACTACTTTTAAAATTGAAGAGCTAGATAAATGAAACTTATAACTTTGATTACTAATATACCTACGCTGTATGTGCGAAAAAATTGGCGAGATCGGTTTATTGTGACCTATGATCCGACCACTTATGTTCAAATACCTCATATAAAATGTACATATAAAGATCAATTTTTATGTATACGTGCTTAGGTAAACTTTTTTGGTCAAATATATATTGACATCATGCTCAAGTACGTGATAATAATGTTTTCCGTCGAAAAGACCTGTGGTTCATTAAAAAAAATCGAAATTCGGTACACCTACCCATTTGTAAATATGGGTATCAAATGAATGGAAATTCTTCAGCGATTGAATGTTTGTAGTTATTTTCAGGATTCGTATACCCTGGTGACCTATATATCACTTTGAATGGTAACCACACATATGTGTAGGGTATTTATAGTCGGCTTAGACCGACTATAATTTTGATAATCCTAACTATCATAATTACACCTACTTTAAAATTTCCCATGTGATCTAACCTTCCCAACTGGTTTAAAATTTGCTTATGCTTTTGCATATGATTTTTTTATGAGTTTTAACTTTTTGTGTTTTTGCTCTTGATTTTGTTTTTTGCATTTGCGTTTGACTTTGATGTTTTGTTTTTACTTTTTTTTTATTTCAAGTTTTTGTTTTTCTTTTGTTGTCATACTTATGTTTTTGCTTTTTATTTTGATATTGCTTGTGATGTTGTGTTTATTGTATGTGTTTTTCTTTTGATTTATTGTTTTTATTTAATGTTCGTCTTTTTATTTTTTGTTTTTGCTTTTTTATTTTTGTTTCTGATTATGTGTTTTTATTTTTTATTTTTTGCTTTTTATTTGATTTTTTTTTCTTTTGATTTTAGAATTTCGTTTATGGTTTTGTGTTTGTTCTATTGTATCTTTCTTTAGATTTCGTGTTGGTTTTTGCGTTTGATATTGACTTTGAGTTTTTGTTTTTACTTTTCTTTTAATTAAAGGTTTTTTTTTTGTCATACTTATGTGTTTGCTTTTTATGATGAAATTGCTTGTAAATTTGTGTTTTTTTAATTGTTTTTTCTTGTTTTATTTTGTTTTTATTTATAGTATTCTTTTGATTTTGTGTGTTTGCTTTTTTTGTTTTCGCTTTTGATTTTGTGCTTTTCATTTGATTTTTTTAAATTTTGTGTTTCCGTTTGACATTTTATGTTTTTTTTTTTTAATTTAGATTTTCATTTATGGTTTTCATATTGTATATTTCATTTGATTTTGTATTTGTGCTTTTGAACTGTGTTATAGCTTTTGTGCGTTGTTTTTTGTTTTACTTTTTACTTTTGCTTTTTTCATGTTCAGACTTTTTGAAATGCCGAATTTTATAGTTATAAAATTTGTCAAATACCGTTCATTATAGCCTTTGCTACCCTCCGGACTCAATAGTATCCTCCTGTAAAATATTCTCAAATCGGTTCAGCGGCTTAGACGTGATGCTGGAGAAAATAGACAGACTTCTAACAGTTTTATGTAATGGACAGTTTTTCAATATTACAATTTCAATTGTGAAAATTATAAACCTTAAAATTCGATACTATACTTGACATAAAAAACAATTCAAATTAAATTATGTGGATTGTTGATATTATTGCAGTGTTATAATTGCCATCAAAAGTTGGTATATGTTTTCGATTTGACATTAACTATCGGATATCGAGACTATCATGTGCTGTCAATATCATTTTGACATCTTTATGTTAATTCCTTCAAATACACCTGTTAAAGAACATGGCCTATAAGCACCTTACATCCCTGATACATTTTATATGTTTCCAATAGAAAAACCCTCTATGCCTAATATGGCAATAAATTACAAAAAAGAAGAACAACTGCCACAAAACTGAAATAAAATAAATTCCAACGTTGACCGCTAATGAAGCACATGCGGCAACAAATTAAGACGCACAAAAAATGCTATACAAAGTTCTACCAGAGCTCTGCTGGAGGCATAATTACGGAGTTGTATACATTTTTGTTTATTTAAACTATTTGACTGCTGACTGCTTAACGGTTTCATTAAAATAAGTGGTCAAGAAGTGTGCTCATCAACGGAAACAACCAAAAACAACAACAGCAATACCCGGCAACACATGCAACACGAGCCAAGTGAAAAAGCCGCTAATGAAATATTTAATAAATTCGTTATAGTTCTGACGTCCTGCCGTTCTTCCCCCCTGTCCTTCGGCCCATGCGCTGGTCAGTGCGGCCGTTTTTTACCACCACTTCATATCTGGGCTGTTCACACCCTTAATTAAGTCGACGCACACGAACACACTGACTGACTGGCGGACAATCGCGTGTTGTGCGATTTGATTCATGGTTGTGAGGTTAACAACCAAAAATGCGTTTAAACGGGGGCCAAATGCTGGAAATTGGCGTTAAAGCTTGTTTCCGCCGGATGTTTGCGCGTTGACCAGAAATTTACGGTTATTATTTGATTGCCACACGGAAGTGCGAAGATTTGCTTTGATGAGGTGGTCGTGGTAATTGGGTTCAGTTTTGAGGATGTAGAGAAAGGGGGTATTATGTGTTATTTCTTGTACATCAATATATAAAATGAAGTTGTTATTTGCATTATTTAAAAGATCCAGATATGGAAAGTACCTATTGATATTCCTAAAATGATTCAGGATTCTTTGCATGAAGAGTTCAAAATAGTTTGATTATTTCAAATTAACCAAATTCATCTATATTTCTAATATAGAAACTACAGTCTGTTAGTCAGGGCTATAAGACATTTATGTCTCGATACAATTATTCCACAAATAAATGTCCATGATAAAGTCCGGATAAATTTTCAAGATAATATTTCCTTGAACAATTTTTATTTAGACATTTCTTCTCCAACACAAATATTTCGGAGCCAATTCATTCTCGGATTATCAATTTCGGATATAAAGGGTTTTTCAATAAGAGCGCTAAAAAAGTTTTTTTCAAGTCTTTTGACATTTATCTTCAGTATGGTTTGCCATTTCATGATGGAAAGATATACGAGCTAACAACGAGTCGAAATTATTAAAATTTACTACCGAAATTCGAATTCGTATATCTTTCCATTATGAAATGGCAAACCTTACTGAAGAGAAATGTCAAAAGAGCGGCAAGAAATGTCGCGTCGTTTGCTGTCCCTGTCACTATACTTTTGTAGCGTTCCTGTTGAAAAACCCTTTAATTCTTCTCCGAGACATTTTATCCCTAACACAATTCGAACGAGTCACTTCTTCCTCAGATATTCAACCCCTAAACTATTATTCTCCGAACAATTATATCCCAAAATAAATTTTGTCAATAGAATTATTTTCCGGACAATTATAATCCGATGTTGTTCCTCCCCAATACAATTTTACCCGGATAATTCTGCACTGAAATAAATAATCCTGAACTATTTTTTAACTCATATCATTTTTCCACGAAATAAAGTTCCGCTTAAAACAATTTTTTTCCCGGACAATTCATTCCCAAAAAATATTACCCGGTAATTGAAGCGTTGGGTGCAATTAGGACGTTAGGCACCATAACGCCCTTTTTGCAATATTCTCATCGAATGATCCCAGCAGTGCATTCTACCATCCTGTAAAATCGCAGATTGATTGCATAAAGTTTTTTGTCGTTTTATGCAATAAGGACATTATCTCCATAAAAAACATATTTGTTATCATATTTATCTATTTTTTTTACAGAGTCAGTTTTCAACAGAGTAAATTTAGTTTTGAGCCATTTTAACCAGAATTTAAATCTTCACCCATTCAAATCAATTAGTATATCT
Source organism: Dryomyza anilis (assembly GCA_951804985.1). Lineage (NCBI taxonomy): Eukaryota > Metazoa > Arthropoda > Insecta > Diptera > Dryomyzidae > Dryomyza > Dryomyza anilis. Next base: position 100,038,446 of record OX638132.1, read on the forward strand.
AGACTATGCACAATAATCTTTATTTTTTTTGATTTATGTAATGATTAAAGCTCTAAAACTCAATACGCCAAAATTTTATTACTCGTTTTATGCAATAAGGACGTATAAATCATTTATTTTAATTAACTATTTTATATATTAATAGGAGCGTTAAAACAAATTTGAAAAGTGCATAATAAAGCTAAAAGTTCAGATTTTAATGGAAAATTTGAATCAATAATTTTGGTTCATTACTTTTTGAGATACGGACTTTCAAAAACATTAAACGCAAATATCTCAAAACTTACTTTTTCGCATACCCTAGTAGAAATTTTGGTAGGACCATGGTCATGAAGTGATCATGTCATTATTTGAGATGGTCGGGATATGAAGAGGCCCATAATGTCCTTGTAACGCAGTGTCCTGATCATGTACTGACCTCAGGCCATGATCATGTACTGATCGGGCAATTCCCCATTTTATTATTTACCCGACGATTGCCTTGTCAGAGCCCGAGCATAATAGGGTTTCTCTCATTAAATCTCGATCATTGTCGTTCCTAAATAGTAATATATAAATGAGTTGTATGGGTGGTGGGCGTGTCCGTTGACCGATTTTGCTCAAATCCAAACTCCGAACCATTTTTTTGCTAAAACGTATTAAAACCAAATTTCATTACATTCTGACCATTATTTTTCAAGTGATCTTGTATCCGGTCAGACAGCAAGACAGACAGACAGACGGACAGACAGACAGACAGACAGACAGACGGACAGACAGACGGACTCGGGTAGTGATGCTGATCAAGAATATATATACTTTTCCATACCGGACGCGCCTCCTAAGGGGCGTTACAATATATGCACAAAGTTAATATACCTTGTACCTTATAGATGTAGGGTATAAATATATTGAATTTAGGCCAGCTTTTTCACTTTTGGACCAGCATGCAGCGTGACAATTATTATCCGGACAATTCTTATTAAGACATTTCTTCCTTAAAAACAATTCATTCCGAATTAATTCTTTCTGAAAAATTAATTCTATTCAGTCTCAATTTTGATAAAATGAGTTTTTAGTGAAAGCCTTTCTATATTGATTTCCAACAGCGATAAAAGTATTTCTCTTCAACATTTTATTAAAGAATTCAACATTGAAAGGGTAATTAATAGACGTCGGGAATATATTTTCCAGGAAGATTTTTTCGAGAAAGAATTGCCTTGGAATTAATTGTTTTCGGGAAGAGTTGTCTAAATAAGAATTGTTCGGTTAAAATAGAATAATTTTAATATTTCAATACGTTTTTATGATATTTGGATCTAAACTCGAAAATTTTTGATTTTTTTAGTGATTTTTTATCGTTTATCATCATTTCAAAAATGATGTATGATTTTCTAGAGCGTAGACCAAACTAACTATCAACTATCAAATAATTGAACCTTTTTTTAAATTATTCCCTGGGCACTTAATTTTACTACTTTATTATATAATCAATTTTTGATAAAAATACTAATGGCCCTAATCTCAAAATATCATTACTTATTACTTAAAGTAGGCTTATTCTTATTGCATACTCAGTTTTTTCCTCTTACGTAGCGTTTTTGAGAAAAATAGGGGTTAAAAATTTCATTATTATATTTTTCAGTAATATATACAAGCATTTTGAATTTTAAGTGTATTTGACAGAAACTGTGTTGATAGAGCATATTTTAAAAATGAGAACCGATACAAAAAATTAATAGTATTGATCGTTAGTTCCAACTATGTACTACATAACCATAAATCATTTTCTTATTTATCATTAGATTCACTATGCTAAACAAATCGTCCAAAAATAGTCTAAAAAAATAAATATTTTTTGAGTTTAAATTCAAATATTTTATGAACTTATGAGAATAATAGTATTTGTCGGTATATTGTAATTAGTTATGACAATTGAAAGTAAAATTGCGTTTACATTTTTTGGAAAACTGGATGTGTGAGCGACTGTATTTTTTAATTCTAAAAAGTGGGCTAAAATTTCGTGAGCAATTTTCTTAAAAACGTTACGTAATAGAAAAAAACTGAGTACGCAGTCAATACACCCAGAAAAAAATACTATATAAATAATAGTTTTTTACTATTAAAAATAGTCAATATGATAAATTATTATTTTAATCGGAAAATACCATTAAATACTAGAAAATACCATGACATTACCATTAAGTTTATATGAAACGATTTATTTTTTGTATACTATTAAATCAATAATTGTCCCATTGACCAATTTTAATGGTATTTGAGTGATTATTGTTCTGGGTGTATCAGCCACATCGAATTATATAGAATTGATACATGGAATCTTCATAGCAAACATTTTTTCTCGTTTTGTTGAGTAGTGTGATTTGTCCGGGTAAGAATGTTCGGGGAAGAATAGTCTTGGTAATAATTTGGGTTAGGAAATATTATCCGGTAAATAATTGTCTCGGAAATAATTGTATATTTTTACTTTTAAAGGACCTATTGTATGTATTATTGGTTACCACGCTAAAAATACATTATCATTGAACAACACAGTCTCTGCAGATTCTAAAATATTTATCACAATAATGAATTTTAAATTACTACTTTAATTTTTAATTAATTTTGTATTATCAAAAACTCACTTAATTAATATGAAATTTATTAAAACAAATCTAAAAAATATACACGATACCCATACCGTTTTTTCAAACGCATATAAAACATCGAATGTCATTTAATGAATGCCGCGAAAGAACAAAGAGTGACAAGAAATTTACATGTTAACATATCCTGCCTGGCACCAACAACAGCTAGCACAAAACAAAAACAGAAAATATATCCTGGCACAACAAAATCCTTGTGTTTGGATGGATCTTTTAGTTGGTTGGTTTGGTTGCGCATTCTTTTTTACATTTTTAACATTTCGTTGCATTGTTTATACGGCGAACGTTTTGCATTTTTTAATGGATTCCGGCTGATGGTGTTTTTCACTTCTCGATTTCATTCTATTTTTTTTTTTATATTCTCAACATTTTTCATACAAAATAAAGTGAAATATTCGCACTCCAGTCCGTGGCTGCTGCAACGAAAGGACAATGAATGCGGGAGAGACCCCCGACCGATGTCGCGAGCGCCGAGGCTTTACCATTTTTAAGGGCCTACGGGCATTTGCTATTTTCTACTAGCTGTTGTTGTTATTGTAGTATTTGTTGTCAACATTATTGTTGTCGTCGCCAATTTGGCCAAAGTGGTTTTTCACTTGCTTTACCGCGAAAAACAGGTAGGTAACAACAAAATTATTCACTGCGTTGGGCGTAGAAATAAAAATATAATTCTTGGCAATGGACAACAAAATGTAATTTCTGTCCTGCTATATGTTTGTCTTTCCAGCTATCTATCTCCCTGTGTCCGGGTTTCGTTGAGAGTGACAGCAATTTAAATACGTGGAAGGACTTTATTTAAAACTGGCTGCTGTTGCTGCCTTTTAATCACTGCAAATGGCATTTGCATTCTTGTCATTATTGCGGTACGCGGTCTTCTTTTGCACATTTGGCTGGGCTTTCTATTTATTTAATGACTGCAAACAAAATGACACATTAAGGGCAACACACAAATCGTCTTACAGTTGACAGTGTTGCCATGAAGTTTTTCAAATTTATAAAAACATACTTCAAATATTTTTTAGAAATATTTACACATTAAAATATTAAAAAAAAAATATTCAACCCGATAATATACACTACCAAAATATACAGGTCATGGACATCCCGAGTGGAAATTTAGTTCAGGATGCGATCAATATCTGATTAGAGAAGGTAATGATCAGGGATTTACATTCGTGTCTAAATGAAAACGTGACGCTATTCGAAGTTGCTGTCCTGATCTGGATGCGATCATTGTCTAATCAGGCTCCCTGATTTCAAATAAGGTCATGATCAGGGGTTTACATCCATGTCTGATTCAAAACGTGACGCCATTCGAAGTTGATGTCCTGATCTGGATGCGATCATTGTCTGATCAGGCTGCCTGATTTCAAAAAAAGGTAATGATCAGGGTTTTGCATCCGTGTCTGAATCAAAATGTGACGCTATTCGAAGTTGTTGTCCTCATCTGGATGCGATCATTGTCTGATCAAGCTGCCTGATTTCAAAAAAAGGTAATGATCAGGGGTTTACATCCATGCCTGATTCAAAACGTGACGCCATTCAAAGTTGATATCCTGATCTGTATGCGATCATTGTCTGATTAGGCTGCCTGATTTCAAATAAGGTAATGATCAGGGGTTTACATCCATGCCTGATTCAAAACGTGACGCCATTCAAAGTTGATATCCTGATCTGTATGCGATCATTGTCTGATTAGGCTGCCTGATTTCAAATAAGGTCATGATCAGGGGTTTACATCCATGCCTGATTCAAAACGTGACGCCCTTCGAAGTTGCTGTCCTGATCTGGATGCGATCATTGTCTGATCAGGCTGCCTGATTTCAAAAAAAGGTAATGATCAGGGGTTTACATCCATGCCTGATTCAAAACGTGACGCCATTCAAAGTTGATATCCTGATCTGTATGCGATCATTGTCTGATTAGGCTGCCTGATTTCAAATAAGGAAATGATCAGGGGTTTACATCCATGCCTGATTCAAAACGTGATGCCATTCAAAGTTGATATCCTGATCTGTATGCGATCATTGTCTGATTAGGCTGCCTGATTTCAAAAAAAGGTAATGAATAGGGTTTTATAACCGTGTCTGATTCAAAACGTTACGGTATTCGAAGTTGCTGTCCTGATCTGGATGCGATCAATGTCTGATCAGGCTCCCTGATTTCAAATAAGGTAATGATCAGGGGTTTACATCCATGCCTGATTCAAAACGTGACGCTATTTGAAGTTGCTGTCCTGATCTGGATGCGATTAATGTATGATCAGGCTCCTTGATTTCAAATAAGATAATGATCAGGGGTTTACATCCATGCCTGATTCAAAACGTGACGCTATTCGAAGTTGCTGTCTTGATCTGGTTGCCTGGTCTTACACATAACCTAGCCTCATATCATTCGATGTATATTTAAATTTTTCTGAAACTGCTTTTACCAAATTCGAACCCTTTCAATTAGTGTTGTGAACAAAGTTGTATTCATTTGCAATGACATAAAGTCAACGTTTTGAGACTAAATAAGATATTTCAAAATGTTAAAAAAGTTGAGATTTTGAATTTGTTTTGCATTTGAGTTTAACATTTATTTATTAGACTATTTTATTTTAAAGGGTTTTTCAATAAGAGCGCTACAAAAGTTTTTTTCAAGGGTTTTTCAACAGGGACGCTATAAAAGTAGAGCGACAGGAACAGCAAACGACGCCATATATCTTGCCGCTCTTTTGACATTTCTCTTCAATAAGGTTTGACATTTCATGATGGAAAGATATACGACTCCTTCCATCATGAAATGGCAAACCTTACTGAAGAGAAACGTCAAAAGAGCGGCAAAAACGGCGTCGTTTGCTGTCCCTGTCGCTCTATTTTGTAGCGTCCCTGTTGAAAAACCCTTTATTAGAATTATCTTTGTTACCCAATTTTATTATAAAATGTTTTTAATAACATCTCGATCATATTATAATAATACGATTTACACTCAAGTTATTTCATAAGTGTCAGACAGGATTTTTTTATAAAGGGTGAATCAGGATACCTTACGTAGATTTGATATTAAGATCTTCCTAGTCGACCCTGATCCGGATCATTTCAGGTAGCCTTTAGTAGGGATGCCTTATAGTATTCTGATCAGAGACTGATGCGAAAAAAGGCCAACCTTAAATACTACACTCGGGATGTGCCATAAGGTGGACTTCTCAAACAACAAAAGCTGTTCCCATCTTTCTCCATAACAGGATAATGGTTCAAATTAATATATAACCGAGACGTGGTAAATAATACGAGTTCTTGATTTGAGATAATATACTCCGAATTATGCAATTCGAGTTTGTCTAAATATTATAAAAGTAAGACCCGATTGACTCCTATTGTAAGTCCCACGCTACACCGCATTGTGAAACCAAATGTAAAGAAATGCAGATATATTTTGTTAGAAATGACTGGATTTTTGTTTTGTATTTTCCTGAATTGGCAACACTGTTTGTTTGGTTAAGAGGTTGTACCTCCCTTAAATTTCCACACGACTGGCAGCACTTAAGCACTGCATTTTGCTTGCAACTGTTTTTTTGGTTCTGACTTGGGTTGGTTTTTTCTATGCAGTCTGCAGCTAAGAAGCTGTTACTGCAGTTGCTGCCTATCATTATTATTATCTCACCCACGTTCATGTCGTAATTGCGGGGAAAACATTTTTCCATGCGGTTTACTTAGGAAAATGGCAGCGAATGCGTCAATGATGATGACCTTTGAGAATAGAGTGGGCAGCAAGTGAGACTGAAGTGAGTGGCTTTTAACGTAATTGACTGACTGGTTGTGCGATTTAATAATTGTACATTTTAAATGTGAAAATGTAAAAAAATTATATATAAAAAAAATACAGAAAAATTTAAAATTTAGTTAAACAAATAAGAAAAAAATGGAAAATATCATAAATATCAAAAAATAAAAAATTATTTAAAACAAAATATTAAAAAACATCAAAAAATTTAAAAATATTAAAATTACCAATATAATATAAAAAATATCATAAAAAATCAAATAAAAAAAATCAAAAGAATATCAAAAATTATCTTCAAAAATAATAAAACATATAAAAGGATCAAAATATTTCAAAAAATATCTACTGATATCAAAAAATTTAAAAAAAAAGTATAAAAAATAAAAAATATCAAAAAAAAAATTCCAAAAATTTATTTAATAAAAATAAACAATTAAAAAATATTAACAAAGGTTCTTGGCCAGATGGCATATCTGCCCATGTTTTGAAGAAGTGTGCGTCAACGCTGGCTTGTCCGTTGCGTAACCTTTTCAACATCTCCTACACGACAGGAGTTTTCCATTAATGTCCAGCCAGTTCCGAAAAAGGGTGAGACTACGAACCCTGCTAATTACCGACCCATTGCAATATGCTCTCCGTTTGATCGAGTGTCGGTAATGCTTTTACTCGATGGATATCGAGTTTTCTCCAGGGTCGTTCAATACGAGGTGCGATGGATGGTGTTCTCTCTGCACAACATTCCAACAATTCCAGCGTTCCGCAGGGTTCCATCCTATCCCCGTCCCCATTTCTGGTTTTTATCAATGACCTTCTGTCATCGACCCAAAACCCAATCCATTCCTTTGCAGATGACAGTAACATTTGTCATTCATATTCGTTCAACAAGCGTCCAAACTCTTTGGAGATTGAGAGTAAAAGGCGCTCAATGAATGACAAACTCAATAATGACCTGAAAACAATCTCCGAGTGGGGTCTTGCTAATAGAGTTTTAATGCAAGCAAGACCCAATGTTTTCTGTTATCTCACAAAAGAATGGATTTACCCCTCCCTCCCCTCAATATGGACTCTGTGGATATTGCGCAGTCAGCTGCTCTTGACGTTCTGGGCATATCAATTCAATGTGACCTCCGTTGGAATGATCACACCCTTTCGTAGTCCACTCTGTTCCCAACAGAACCACGCATTACAAAGATAATTCGTTCTTCACGATACGTTTGTGGAACAATCTCCCTGCGTCTGTTTTTCTCGACATTTTTAAAATTGAGAAATTTAAAGCAAACATCCACCGACACTACTTCATCTTTCCACCTTCCTTTTACCTATAATCATTTCATACGATCAACACTGGGCATTGCATGAATAGGGGACATCATCTGAGAAAAAATATCAAAATTATCTAAACAATAAAAAAAAAAATACTAAAATTCATCAAATTAAAAATTTATGTAAAATTATCAAAAGTTTTTAAAAATTATAAAAAATTATAAAAAATTATAAAAAATTATAAAAAATTATGAAAAATTTTAAAAAATTATAAAAAATTATAAAAAAATTATAAAAAATTATAAAAAATTATAAAAAATTATAAAAAATTATAAAAAATTATAAAAAATTATAAAAAATTATAAAAAATTATAAAAAATTATAAAAAATTATAAAAAATTATAAAAAATTATAAAAAATTATAAAAAATTATAAAAAATTATAAAAATTATAAAAAATTAAAAAAAATTATAAAAAATTATGAAAAATTATAAAAAATTATAAAAAATTATAAAAAATTATAAAAAATTATAAAAAATTATAAAAAATTATAAAAAATTATAAAAAATTATAAAAAAGTATCAAAAATTATAAAAAATTATAAAAAATTATAAAAAATTATAAAAAATTATAAAAAATTATAAAAAATTATAAAAAATTATAAAAAAATATAAAAAATTATAAAAAATTATAAAAAATTATAAAAAATTATAAAAAATTATAAAAAATTGTAAAAAATTATAAAAAATTATCAAATTTATTAAAAATGATTAAAAATCAACAAAAATAATCAAAAAAAAAAATCAAAAGTATGAAAATTATCAAAAATGTATAAAATCATTGAAATGTTTTAAATTATTTAAAAAAAAAACAGCAAAATTGACATCACTTTGCACCGTCACAGCTGCTCCTTTTAATGCACTAAGTACTCTCCCCGAACGCCCATATTTCTCATATATTCAAGAAAAACACTTTGCATGCAAAGTGCGCAAAAAGCACGTCAAATAATAATAATCAAAAATCCAAAAACCTTGCGTCAATTGAAAGCATTTTTTATGTTTTGGCATCAATCAACATAGAAGTACAAATTAAAAGACTCTCACAATACGCAGATCCCCCCTGAATAAAAATAAAATAGAATCTGCGAATTTCAATTCATTTCTCGGTCTCGTGTTTTCTTTGACTAAAACGGAGCAATTCTTAGTATTGTTTGTGCCATTTTTTGTTCTTTTTATTCACTACAATTTTTAAAACGAAATTTAAAAGAGGCGCACGCGGGCGGTTGGCGGGAGTCAGTCAATTCGTCCTTCGTAACTCTTGGCTTTTGTCAGCAGGCGAACACAAACAAATCAGCGGGGTTGGCCACATGTGCAGCCATTGACAGCAGCAGTTGCTGCCATTTGAATTGCTGTCAATTGTGAACCAAAAATTGAAAAAAATAAAAAAAAAATGCCTAATGTGGTACCACCTTTTGTGAGCTCGAACAAACGCGTGTGTCCTTGTAGTCCTTCTGTCTTCAATGATGCTGATGACGAATTGAAGCGCATTAAAAGCCTCGCTTTAGTGTGAACCGCACGCAGATGGCAGCTTTAAATGCTTCGGCTACACCCATAAAATTAAACACGAAGTCTCAAATGAATTTAAAAAATGTTATCGAAATATTAGGTGGAACGAGATGAGAATAATTCCAAAGATTGCCCAATCGACTAAAAAGGGTTTTAAAATTATTACATTTTACAATTCTAAATATCTGAAATTATTTTATTTTAAATTTAGCGTAGATCTGTCGATCTTATATCGATCTTATATACTATTATAAATTTGTTTAGTTCTTAGGTCGGTAACTGCTCGTCGATATGTTTTCATGTCCCAAACGACAAGTCTATTCGATATCTCCGCTTGCGACGGCGTAGTTTTAAGACTGGGCCCCTACCTAGTAGGGTATAGAGAAAAGTGGGAAATAAAAATAGGAAGATGGATAGTTGGGAGAAAAGAACCTCAAACCGATGGTCATAAATCGAGATCTAGGAGTTGAACCATAAATGGACATCAACAACAGGGACGACTCTGCCCTTGGCTAACTCCGTCGTAAGATAGCACTCTGGGGAGATTATTTACTGTCGGCATCCACGGGGAGGGTTTCGAATGAGGTTTCTTGAGGGTAAATTGTACTAAGGTATTTTGAAAATTCAGACCAAAACCTTTAGGTTGGCGATGAAAACTTCTGGCAGTAAATATTATGCTTTCTTCCCATGCAAAACAAATCAATTAATAATGGGGTAGCGCTCGTCAGACCCATATTAATAATAATAATAGTTTGCCGCTACAGTCCTGTATAGAACTTTGGCCGAGCACTCTCACCATTTTGAGCTGTGCGTGTTATATTTGTACTCAAAGTGGTGGGACCTACAGTTTATTGCCGAATCCGAACGGCGGGTGAGAGCTTTTCATAGGCAATGTTTTTTACTCTCGTAGGTTTGCCATTTACTGCCGAGAGGTAGCGCGGTATAGAAAAATGTTTCTATGAAAAGATGTTGTTAGCCCCAGTCCAGGATTGAACCGGGGACCTTTCGGCTCGCAGTCCAACGTACTAACCACTGAGCTACCGCATATTAACATACGGTTTTATTGTGAGGTGGGAAGCGGTAAACAATACGACATTTCTCAAGAAAATTACAATATTACACCGACAAGCGCAATGAAATCCACGACCCAAATAAGCATGGAGATCATACTTAATCTTCCATCACTAGACGACTTCACAAGAAGCAGAGCGGCAAAGAACGAGATTTGACATAGAGATTCGGGATTATGGAAGCTACTTTTCTGTGTACTATTCTCAGAGATTTGAATATGAACGAACTCCCAAAAACAGACTATGCTATACCACAGATGTAAATAAATCCAAATTATTCCATCGTAATACCTGGAAGAGAACAATGAAATGCCAAAACAGATAATATGCTAAAGTCATGTCCTAGTCTTCTCTGACGATTCTAAGATGGAAATAGAGACAGAATCTGGAACATTCTACGAAGCACTGCAAATTTGCGAGTTGCACAGACTTCCAGATGATATATATAGATATAGTTTCCCATACTTTCGAATCTTAGAACATTGATCCATCTGTGATAACAATTAATCCACTAACCTACTAAGCTAAACCCATGTGATAATCATATGTAACGAAAAGGCCGATGAACTATCGCGACGGAATTCTGCACGAAGTGTCAACGATGCATGTTCCTCAATAAACATTCCATTGAGTGTCCGAAGAAATCATATTGAGCTCAAAACGATAAGAAATATAAACACGAACTGGCTATCCAGAAACTATGGCGTAATCTCACGCCATCTCTAGGCACACGCCAATGAGAATCAAACAAAAAGCCTGACGGATCCACTTCCGCGTCGTGACACACTGTGAAATCAGCAAAATGCCTACTGATGGTACTGTACAGAAGTTGAAGCAGTCGAGTCAATTGCTTACCTTCTATGCGAACGTCCAAACTAGAGATGGGCGCGTGCCTGTTTTTGATGGCACGAACACGCACGGGCACGCCAATAGGTAAGACGCACGAGCCCGGCGATTAAATTTACTGGCACGCACGTGAAGCCTGATAAAACACGGAATTTTAAAAGACACAAAAAAACACGGAGAAACACTACAAAACACGGAAAAACATGAAAAAGCAGGCGAAACGTGAAAAATAATACTGGAGCTGTTGATATTTTTGGAACCAGAATTGTTATTAAAAATGTGTTGAACCGGAACTGGAATCGGAACATATATATTCTTTCTGGTTGGAATCGGTACCGCTATTTTAAAAATATCAGAACCAGAACAGAAATTATAGTCCCTGTCAGGGAACGCAAAGAACCGGAATCGGAACCGTTATTAAAAATGTATGGAACCGGAATCGAAACCCGATATTCCAATGGGTTTTAGTCTCTGTAATAAATAATTCAAAAAAATAAGTTTGATACTTTTTATTCTCTTAAATCCGTAAGTAAAACTAAAGCAAAAGATTTTTAAGAAAAGGTTAAGATACCGCGAAATTTTTATTTTCTGAAGCTGGAAGTAGTTTTTTTTTTTTAAATTGGGATAGAAACTATAAAAAAAAATCTTTAATGGGCGCCTGCCTGATTTTGAAGGCACGGGCACGACAGCAACTAGCACGCACGGTGATTTGCACGCACGAACTCAGATTTTCGGGCGTGACACGAAAAAAGCACGCCACGTGCCCATCTCTAGAACAAACCTCTAAATATGAGGAACAGGTTGAAGAAGTTGTAGATCAATAAATAGTAAATGTATCAATTGAAAACCTACTAGTATTCTAAAGAAGCACAAGTTGGTATCAAAGAAACCAACCGTCGTGCCGTTTTTTATACATACAGTTTAACACATAGATAAAAAGGCCCCTAACAAATATTGCCTGAAAAAAGCCTTATACCACGCAGTTTTAATTCGGTATTAAACTATGTGTGTTTCACCATTTGATCACAAATATAATTTTAACAGTTCAAAGTTATCTAAAGTAAAATTTCCCTGGCGTTACATACCTCTTATGCCAAACTATCATTATAATTATGAGATAATGCTAAGATATTCGGACAGCATGTAATGTAATATTTTCCAAAAGTTCTTAAACCTTTCCCATAACTTATCTCGCTACATATTCCCATAATCCAACCACATACCTAAATACATTAATTCAATTAACTCCAAGTGTGCTAAAGAAATAAATTCACTCAACTTGAAAAATGATGCGAAAAGTTCGTTCTCATCACCAAACAAATGTATAAACCTCTTCAAATTTGGCACAAGTGGTTACTCAATATGGAAAAACATATTGTACAACTAACAAAAAAAAAAAGAAATCTCAACCTCCCCTACTTCAAGGTGCGCTAATGCTATTATCAAAAAAAAAGGTTAAATATTTATAACAAATCTGAACGCAACAATTAAAATCCTAGAAACGGATATGGATACTTGTAACTTGTAGCGTAATGTGTACTATGACCGGTCACGTGCCAGCTACACGGGAAATCATTATCACACGCTTACCGTCCGTATAATAACAACAAATAACAGGAAAACCTCCAGATCGAAAATTTGTAGAACTTGTGCGCCTTCAGACTGTGGGCGCGTGTTGGCTCGGAACTCGTCGTGCATGCTGCATTTAATTAGAGAGCAAACAACCCCATGCAGTAATTTTCCACTTGAGAGTCCAAGGACCAACCATTTAACCAACCAGTCATTTGGTCTTTCTATATAAAGCGCCTGATTTCGCTTCAAGAATACAGCATGTGAAAAATGCACAACGCCGGTTGCTCCTTTGTGTGAAATTTTTGCTACAAAGTTTCCTCCACTCTTAAAGTCCTCATTGTCCATTAGCAAAGGGGCGTATGTTTCGAGTACTCGTTGCCGATTTTGGTTCGTTGCATTTACCAAATATGCTCTTAGCAACAGTCTATAATTATTAATGCAAACATTGGGTGAATTAGTAACAATGAAGTGACGGACACACTCCGTACATACGCAGTCGTGGTATGCGTCAAAAAGCCGCTGATTATATTGTTTACCAACTGGGTGTTTGTGATCTTCTGTCTGCCCTAAGCCTATAATTGACCTATAATAATGATATTTTTGGTATTGGTAATGATATTTCGTGTAGTTTATGCTCTGTTTGTTTGGTGTCTGTTTTCATTTATCGAAGCAAACAAGATGATGACACTTGAAACATCAGACAATCAATAGATCGGGTACTTAGTGCGGTAAACGAAAGTGAGGCTAATTATATGGTTGGATAAACGTACAATTACCCAGTATGACATGTCTCGGAGCTCTGCGTTGATAGAAGTTTTCTCGCAATAATGCTTTTTGAATCAATCCGGATAACTTTGCACTATTCGTTGCAATATCAGTTTGAGGCGATATCAGTACGAATTCTGCGACATTTCGTATCGTTCCCGCATCAATATCGAAACGAATGGCTACTGGATAGTTATTAAAATCAGGGACCGCAAAGAACCGGAATCGAAACAGTTAATAAAAAAATGTGTGGAATCGGATCGGAACAGCTATTTTAAAAATATTGTAACCAGAACCGGAACCGATATTTTAGTCTCTGTCAATGACCGTAAAGAACCGGAATCGGAACCGTTTCTATTTTTGGAAATGACACCGAAATTAGAACCGCTATTTTAAAATCTAAGAATCTAAACAGGAACAGATATTTCAAAGGTTTTTAGTCCCTGACTAAATTTGACGTAAATCAACGGTATTCGAAAAGGGTTAGTACTATTATGTTATATGATCAAACTCAATAAGATCCGGAAAAATAATTCAGCCAATATAGGAATACCAAGTCCAACTTTAAATAATCACACATTGATAACGGAACGATATCGAAGAAAAAAAGATCAAATATATATATTTCTGCGAAAAATATTACGATATCAATTTGATAAATGTTTAAAAATCGTATCTTGTCAAAGAATTTGTATGTTCGAAAATTTTTAAAAATTAGAATCGAGAATGCAACGATATCGAACTTTATTATCGAAGTTATTCGAGAAACTTTCGAGGCATAGAAGATGTCCGAGATATGGCAGACTGTGTTAATATAGCATTTAAAACCACAACATAGGTTTAGAGCGTAAGAGAAAACAAAGTTCCAGAGGTAAGCGCGCTACACTTGCATTCTAAAGGTCTCGGGTTTGAATCACGACCTTGGCATTTGCGCTCGTGGTGATATTAACCACAAAATTGTAGGGAAAAGATTTCACAGTACAATGGATATTGTCTTTCAGAGTGCTTGCATCTTAGTAGATAATCCAAAAAATACCCGTTTATCTTAAAATACTCGTAATTGTCATAAATATGCATCGCATAGGGATCAAATTTTACATATTTCATAAGTCAGTTATGATTAACAATTCGCGGTTTAAATATATCATATCAGTTCGGAGAAACCAGGGAAAAGATAAGGCTGATATAAATCCAATACAATATGCCAATTAAAAAGGGCTCTCCCAAACATAATTTTGCAGGCATGTATGTTTGGAATTTTATGCAAACATATTATATAATTGACTGATAAATCATTTGTAAACAGGGTTGTATTGAGACTTGAACAGTGTTGTAATGAGCTCTGACTTACATTATAATATCCCGGAAACATTTAATGTTGCCCCTTAAAATGGAGTATGTTCTAATGGAAACATAATAATTACTACATCCAAATAAAATAAATATAATATTTGAACCGAAACATAAATATGTTCAAAATTATTTTGAACGACCTGAATATAAATATGTTTCCAGTGAAACATTTCAGTAGTTTCAGTACAAACAGTAGTATGTTTGCATAGAAACATATTTAAATATTTGTGGAAAAAAATCCTAAAAATAAATTAAAAATAAAATGTTGTTTTTTTTTTTTTATTAAAATTCTTTAAATGGAATGCACAGTGGAAAATTATAATAATAGAATTCATATACATATTTTTAAATGCATAAATAAATAATTGGTTTAAAACTGCAATTACAAGTGACAGCATCAATGAATTTGGTACGCTTTATATTTGGTACAGTTACAGATCTCAGTACAGCACATAGCGTAGGCAAGGAATTCACGGAGGCTTTTGTAAAAAAACATGCCAAATTCTGTTTGAAAATCGAAACACAGATTTTTATTTGTGGTTTTTTCACATTAGTTTCAGAAATTATATACTGCACTATATTATACTCTATTACTATATGTACTTTTTGTAACACAATTTATATATTTATTTAATTTACAAATAACAAAATTATTAACAACGCGAACACGTTTTCTCAACCAACAACAAAAGACACGTACGCAGAAAATGCCGATCACCGATTGTCAACTTTGTATACAAGAAGAGAGCTGCAAGAATACCTTTATTTACATTTGAATTCATTTTTGTGTTTCTTTTCAAACATCAGTATGTTTAAAATGACCATATACATACTTCAAACGATGACAAAAGAGACGTAGGTAGAAAATTCTGCTTAACGAGTGCCAACTTAGTATACAAGAAGAATGTTGCAAGAATACACTTATTTAAATCCAATTTCTTTTTTCTTTGTTTTTAAACATCAATATGTTCAAACGCTGGCAAAAGATGGCGTAGATAGAAAATGCTGCACAACGTTGCCAACTTCGTCAGTCGATAAATTATCGAATTAAGACGAGCGTTGCGAAAATACGTTGTATTTAGATTTGATTAGCATTTACTGTGTTTCGAAACATAGTATTAACCAAGTAAATTACCAAGAAATTGTTTATTCAAATGCAATTAAAATTTTATGTTGGTATTGTAACATATTTATGGTAAATTTGACAGCTTCTGCTGGACAATATAATAATGTTTACACGTTAACAAAAATTAATTCTATTTCGATTATAATTTAATTACACTTCATTCGTAATACATGTATGGTAATTTCGTATTACTTTTTAATTAGATTCAAACAAATCTTTTCTATCCGTGTGACATACAATATACTACTTAAATCTATGGAATTGGTTTGAGTAAAGATAAGTCCCACATAAAATGCTCGTATCTTGTTTAAGATACGTCTTAGAGTGCACTACTGCACTCTTCAGTATTGAGTGAATTTTGCAATGGCAGTCTAAAGAATTATAGTGAAGTCTCTGTTCGTTTCATTGTTGTCAAGTAGGTTCAATATATTTCTTTTAAAGACATCCAATGTTTTGTAAAACAAAAGCAAATGACACTACTGTCCCTGAAAATTCAACAAGTGCAGTGAGTGCAACGAGAAACGAGTGATAAGACGAACATTAAAAACAACAACAAATCTGCCGTTCGGCGTTCGACGTTCGACGGCAGTAATGTTGTTGTCGGTATTTAGGCGTTTATAAAAAATACTACAAATATTTATTTTCAAATAAAAAAGAAAGAAAAATGTTCAAAAAACTGTGCACGACAAAAAAACAACGCATTGGTCAAAAAGCAATATTTCCAACAATTTTTTTTTTTTTGAAAAATATTAAATAAATAAAATCGATGAATAAAAAACTGAATATAAAATATAATATGATTTTCTGATACCTTTTGAATTTTTTCTATATTTTAATATTAATGAAAATTTTTTATAGTAAGAATGTTAAACAAAAATGTTAAACGCACAGAGTATTCAGTGTCATTAACAGTTATTTCAGTATTTGAATTTTTATTGCACATCATTATAGACCTCTTCACTACAACTACGTTTTGTTTTGACACTACTTGTGCATTGTTCTTGTGAGCAACACATTCATTTGATTTGCAAGCATAGACTCGGCGACAGTAAATGTTTTGAATATTTGGGTTTCAAGTGCATTTGTGCAGATGTCTAGTAGACATGTCATAGCAGTGATATAGGAGCATCAGGAAAAATACAAATCCTACTTAAAATATATGACGTAGAGAAGAAAAATTTTAATTTGATATTTAAATCAGTAATAGTTATTATAAGTGGATTTATTAGTATACTAGATATACTAGAATCTATTAAAAAAAACGTATCTATTAACGAAGGAAAGAATACAGGATTTGTCTTTTACATTCAATGTGCAGATTTGACTAAAAAAATGCATTTAGTCGAAGCACCACAAAACATGTTACACGATTTTTCGCTTTGGGATATTGTAACCCGACACTCTTACTTAGTACAAGGAACAGAGCAGCCTGCAACAGCAACTAGTTAAAAACACAAAAAATAGAGTTTAGAGTGGTGGCATTTCGCCATTTTTCAAAAATATTACAAAAGCATAGAACTACAGGAATTCAACGTCAACACACAACCAGCAAAAAAAATGATACCTTTGCGAAAACTGTTACCTTCTAAATGTGAAATAGATTTGATTTATAACTAAGCATGGTTGCGTTGTTACGATGTTTTCGGATGCGCTGGATACAAAAGTCGGAGGCGTATCATTGAATTTTTTGTGTATTGTATTTTTTAGACGAAGTACTATAAATTTTTTGATAGACTGGTTGACTGCGCATTCACGGCAGCTAAATTGAGAGATATGTTGAGGGAAGAAATGCTGGGCATAGCGGCAAAAAACATTAACCAAATGAGGAAATTGCGATCTAAACAATGCAATGAGAATTTTTAGTTTTAGAGATGCTTTGGAGTAGACCTATAGTTGGAAACATATTTTCATCAATACGAAAAAGATGATTTAAATTTATTAACTGTAGAATATTGATATTCTTTGGTAAAATTTGTTCCAATTATCTGTGCAGAGCTGCAATTTTGTGAACTGTTTTTCTCTGTTAACTTCAATATACTTCAAAATAGCATCAAACTTGGAAAACTTTATGCGTAGTACATACTCTCTAGTCGCAGTCCATTTGTGAAAGAATAAAATTTAATGCGGTTACCGTTTAAAGTGGTCCAAAGGTCAGCAGTGTTGGCGAATACTGAAAATAAGTGAATATTTGTAATATTGAAATAATTTCCTCTCATTTAAGTACCCATTTCCTTACATTTAAGTACCCACAAGAAGTACCAGTACAGGTTATGAATCTCGAATTTTAAGGTACCTCAGGTTATTTTTATATAAATTGAAAATAAAATTAAAGGGTTTGTTAATGTTGACTTCGGCCGGTAAATTGATATGATATCGTTGGTTTTAGTGCTACATGAGGTATATTTACAAAAGCCATTTACTTTTGTAAATATGTATATCTCATATCGCAGGTCACAATGATCTGATCATGCCCATTTTTAATACCCGATAGCATACACAGAAAAAAAAAATAATAGACGTAAATATGCAACCGACATTAATTGTTTTAATTAATCAATCCAGCAAAGAAATTCACTAATTTAATAAAAAACATTTTCTATTATATTTGCTAAAACTGCGCCGATTAAATTATTTATGCATTGACGTACAAATATTCATATTAGCAAACAAAATTGCTGAATTAACGAAGAATATCAAATGTTTTTATTAAATTAGTGAATTTTATTGCTGGATTGATTAATGAAAACAATTAATGTCGTTGCTATATTTACGTTGATTATTTTTTTCTGTGTAGTGTATACCTACACAGAAAAAAATAATCAACGTAAATATAGTAATCTAAATTATCCGTTTCATTGATCTAGCCCAACTGGTTTTTCTGTAATGATTTCAACGAACAGAATTACTTACAGACGGACATCGTTCAATAAAATAATATATATTTGTTGGATAAGCGTCACCTCCTTCCTGATCCATAATAAATTAGCCTTCTTTAAATTGAATATACCTTTTTAAGGCCCAAGACAAAATTAGTGGCATTTTTTCAAGAATATATCCGGCATATTTCCAGAAAACAAGCAGCTAAATGGAAGTTTGTGGGAAGTGTAGTCAGAGAATATCAAATTTTGAAGGCAAAATATTTTGGGAAATGGCAAAAAACAGTTTTTTACATAAACTCCGCCTTTACGTGTTTCGAAAAAATTATTCCAAATTTCCTTGATAAAAATGTAAATTTGTTTAATATTTGTTGTTGGTTTAACTATAAATTTGTCTGATATTTGTTGTTGGTTTAACTATAAAATGTTATAAAATTTTACATTAAAATTCATTTTTCCGACTGCAAAACATTCGAAATATTGCGCTTTTCTCAAAATTTCAACTATAGCATACCGCACAACTTCAGGTTGACCAATCGTAAAACTCAATTACATTTGTCCTGGTCCACAGAGAGAGCCTTTATTGGATACGTTGGCATGACAAAAAATCTCGTTATTATAGCGTTTGGTTTTTTTGATTTGGTTTTTGTTTGTACTATTGCTGTAGGGCACCGCAACGGCTTCACAGCACCCACTAATTTTGGTTGGAAGAATTGGAATAGTTTTTTTTTCGTGGCTTTTTCGTTTTTGTAATTTTTGGTTGACAGCCCACCAATAATAATTCATATTCATTCGTTGGCGCATAGTTGATTTTTTTGTGGTATATTTTTTTTTGGTATTTTTTGTGTGGTTTGCTTGGTTGATCATGCCTGCCTGATGCCATCATTCATCATAATCATCAACATGATGTCATGAAAAAAATGCAGATTTGATTGCAATTTTTATGTTACGTTTTTATGCCGCTTCAGTTTTTTTTTTGTTGTTTTTCTTCCATTTTCTGTCATTTTAGCATTCATCAATTTTAATGAGTGGTATTTCACGTACAAAATATCACTTTTTACCGTTTACATGTGTGTGTCTGTCTATATTTTACCTAGTTATTTTTTGCATTTATATTTTCTACAACCCCAAAATTTCCATCTAACATGCAGTGAATTTTAATTAAGTTTAGCTGCTGGTTGGTTGGTTTTTGATGACGTTTAGGTTTTATGAGTGGTTTTTATTTGAAGTTCATATTATTTTTGTTAATTTTACTAATGACGTATGTTAATCATTTCTTTGTGCAACATATCAATTACTATTTCATTGAAGCAGTCTAAATTATTATAAAAAATTCTATAAACACTAATCTCCGTGAAAATAAACTGAGCAGAGATTTGGAATTATTTCATATTTTAATTAATAACTAGATTTTTGTATTTCAGAGGCTGGTATTATCCTTGTTTTTTTTTTAAGATAATTACGATTTCAAAAAATAATGTACTAGAATAAAAAAAAATATCATCGGAAATATTTTTTATATTTTTTGTTTGGAAATATATTTTTTGAAAACTTTATTATGTTGGAAAAAAAAACATTTATCAATTTTTCCAACATGAAAAAAAAAATCAAATACAACATAAAACCAGTTGGGAAGGTTAGATCACATGGGAAATTTTAAATTTGGTGTTATTATGATAGTTAGAATTATCAAAAGTATAGTCGGTCTAAGCCGAATATAAATACCCTACACATATGTATGGTTACCATTAAAAGTGATATATAGGTCACCAGGGTATACGAATCCCGAAAATAACTACAAACTTACAATCGCTGAAGTATTTCCATTCATTTGATACCCATATTTACAAATGGGTAGGTGTACCGAATTTCGAGTTTTTATTTTTGGGAACCACAAGTCGTATCGCCGGAAAACATTATTTTCATGTATTTGAGCATGACTTCAGTATATATTTGACCAAAAAAGTTTATCTAAGCACGTATACAGTAAAATTGATTTGTAGATGTAAATTTTATATGTGGTATTTGAATATAAATGATCAGATCACAGGTCACAATAGACCGATCTCGCCAATTTTTCGCACGTACAAGTAATCTAAGTTTTGAGTTTCATTTATATAACTCTTCATTTTTTTAAGTAGTAGGGATTTCAACAGACAGACAAACAGAAAGACGGACATCGCTAAATCTACTCAAAAGGTCATGCTGATCAATAATATATATGGGCATTCCACACCAAATCGACCAAAAAAAGTCAAATTTGAGATTTTACCTTTTCGATCTTAATGAACTTTTGGCAACTGATAAAGGGTATCGAGACATGCACTAAACAATTTTGTTTTTTTTTTCCGACCACTACTTCCAGAGATACAGTGGCTCAAAGTTGGAAAAAAACGTGCCAAAAATCACTTTTGTACTGTTGTTCATATTTAAATATCTCTTGAACTAGAAATGCTAGAAACTCCGTTAATGGCTCGTTTTAAAGCTAATAGAACAAGCTTTTAGAAAAATTAAGTTGTAATTTCCAAACGGTAACATGTGGCTCGTGGTCATTAGTGCATGTCTCGATACCCTTTATCAGTTGCCAAAATTTCATTGAAATCGAAGAAGGTGAGTTCCAACCGCTGGTCGATTTGGTGTGGAATGGCCCATATATACTTTTCCATACCGGAATTACTTCCTTCTGGATGTTACAAACGGCGTACCAAACTGTATATACCCTTTCACTCTTAGTGTAGGGTATAAATATACAAAAGCAAAGTTACAAAAACAAAAGAGTTTCTAGAAATACAAATAAAAGAAATACAAAAAAAAAATGCAAAAGCACAAATCAAACCCAAAAATACAATAGCATCAGCAAAATCATAACACAAAAACCAACACAAAAACAAAAACAAACGCAAAAGTAAAACAGAAAAAACAAAGAAAAAAAAGATAATACAAAAGCAAAAACAGAATCAGAAAGAAAAACTAAAAATACAAAATAAAAGAAAAAACACAAATCAAAATCAAAAACACAATAACAACAGAGAAATCAAAAATACAAAAACAAATGCGAAAACACAAAATAAAAATCAAAAAAACAAACGCAAAAGTAAAACACATAAAACAAAGCAAAAACATAAAAAAAAAACTAAAAATACAAAAAAACAAGAAATTCAAAAGAAAAACTAAAAATACAAAATAAAAGCACAAATAAAAAGCAAAAACACAATAACAACTGAAAAATCAAATACACAATACCAAACACAAATTAAAAATAAAAAAAAAAACAAACGCTAAAGTAAAACACAAATAACAAAGCCAAAACAAAAAGAAAATACGAAAGCAAAAACAGAAAGAAAAACAAGAAATACAAAATAAAAGCAAAAGCCCAAAGCAAAAGCAAAAGCACAATAACAACAGCAAAATCAAGAACACAAAAACAAAACCAAAATCACAATACTAAACAAAAAATCAAAATCACAAAACCAAAAACAAAAATAAAGTACAAAAGAAAAAACATAAAGTATAGACACAAGAACAAAAGCAAAACCAACATCAGAATCAAACAACCACTCAAAAAAAACAAATACAAAAGCAAAAAACAAAAAGAAAAGCAGAATACAAAGCCAAACACACAATAAAGCAAAACAGAAAAACTAAAAAAAAGCACTAAAAAAAAAGCAATAAAAACACATAGAAAATAAAACACAAAAATCACGAAACATTCAAAAAACAACAGCAAAAATTTAAAAAAAATGAAACACAGAAGTAAAAACAAATGTAAAAACTCAAAAGCAAAAACATAAAAGAAAACAGCAAAAATAAAATGAAAAACAAAATAAAAAAAGCAAAACAAACAAGAAACACAAACAAAAACGCGAAAACATAAAATAAAAAGAACAAAATAAAAATAGAAGAAAAGCAAAATCACAAAAAAGAAAAAGAAAAGTAAAAACAAAAATAAAAGAAAACAAAAAAACAAAAGCAAAAACAGAAACAAAAAAGCAAAATAGAAATTATAAAATCAAAATCAAAATGTATTTAAAATCAAAAGCACAAGAATAAGTGAAACAGAAATAAAAGCAAAAACACAGTATAAAAAGCAAACATAAAAGCAAAAACACGACATTAAAAGCACAAATACATAAAAAAAAGACTCTTCATTTCGATTAAGAACAGCATATATTTTAAATATGTTTTCCTATAATACACATAATCTTTTTTTACCAGACTTTTCCTTTGTTTAGTACACAATACGTATTTAAAACTGAAAAAACTAAAAAAAGCACCTTACTAAATTGTACTAACATTAAGTCCGCACAGACTAATATTAAGTCCGAACGTACTTAATATAAGTCTTTATTTTACAGCGTGCGAAAACGAAAAATTTGACAGCATCAATGCAAATACTGTTGTCCCTGTCGTCGCTGTTATCAAGAACAACTAGTAAATGTTGCTGCCTCTTCAACACTGTTGCTGTCGTACACAAAAGTCAGCAACATTGAGTGACGTCCCATGAGTGCATTGAACGACAAATCGAAAACGATTGCGTTGACAACGATATTGACGAGTGCAGCAGCAGTAGCAGCACCAGCAACTCCAACAACAATAAGAAGAACTGACAGCAAAACATAGAAACAACACAAATAATGTTGTTGTTGTTCTCTTCTGCGACAAAGCCAAACCAAGCAACAGAAGAAAGTTGATTGCAATTTGCGCAGCCAATCTATTCAACGTCTTTGACTTTGTTGCTGTTCACGGTTCTTGTTGCAATCAACAATTTTCATTCAAGTTGCTTTCAATGCAAAATTGCTGCAACATCATCATCACCCTGCTGCCATTATCACATTTCCCCAATAGCAAAGTCAATTGCAATTTTCTTTGAGTCCTCGTATGTTGCTGCTTCTTCAGTGGCTGGCTGCCACTGCTGTTGCTGCTGCTGCAAATGTGGCAACTTTTTAAGCGTTGCTCTTGTTCTTCATTCTTATTCACTGGCTTATGAATCGTTTTTCTGTTTTTATTATTTTTTTTTTTTACAAATTTCAACCGCTTTTGTTGCGTTGTATGCAGCGAGCGATAAATTTTCCATTTTCTTGGTAAAGCGTTTCGGCGCCAACAATTGTTGTTGCTGCTACTGCTGCCAATGTTGCTGCTCAGTTGCAGCAGTAGAATCTATTGTTGCTGCCGCCGTCTCCGCAAAGGATTCTGTGCTGTCGGTGGCGTCGATTGTTTCTTGATTGCGTGCGGCACACAGACACAGCAACATCTGCTGCAATTTCTCTTTTCATTCTTGTTCTTGCTTAGTTTGTACCTTTTTTATTGTTTTCATTGCACCCTGTCTTTTCTATATTTTTCACTCAGTCTCATCGTATTTTTTTTTGTACATTTTTCATTTGCTTTGTCTTTTCGCAAATTGCAATCGTGCCAAAGCTCTCCCAAGTGGAAATTTTATGGAATTCGAATCAGAATTAATTCAAAGCCAAGCATGTGTGGAATGCGTTGCGAAAGGAGTCAAGTGCGGTAGAATTGGGTAGAAGGACGAAAGAGTTTTTAGAATCTGGGCGATGCGACTTTCAAATGTTTTAGCTTTTTTAAATTTTGCTGTCTTTTCTTTACAACCAGAGTAACACTATACAGCAATTGAAACTAAAAAAAAAGGATTTTATATAAATTGTATCATCATCATCTACACATAAAAAAAAAATTCACCAACAATCAGTATGCGTCATATTGATGATTTCATTTATTGAATTAAAATCGTATTCTTTCAATGTTTTTCATTTTCAATATTTTTATAACATCAAATTTCAAACAAAAATTTTTCTCCATTTACACATTTATTTATTTATTATTCTTATAAGATTTATATTTAAATAAATATGGTTTGATGAACAAAATTCATCAATTTGATGTATAACTGTTCATTAATATGATGAAATGGATAATTAGCAATAAAATTATAAATACATAATTGTCTAAATGGAGACAAATATTTGTTGGAATTTGATGTTATAAAAAATTTTGAAAATGAAAAACATTTAAAAAATACGATATTAATTAAATAAATTAAATATATCTCGAAATATAACTAGAGGTTTCAGTAAAACCAGAAATAAACAAATACAAATCTATGAATTTTGGAAACGAAATAAGGGTAGACAGAATAATTATCTTAATATTGTTACGAAAATTCAATCTACGGAAAACTGTTCTACAAGTTCGTATCGCTGGATTGTGTACAAAATAAAAACACACTAATATTTGGTTTTAACTAGTATTATTTCAACTAGTATTAATTAACTTTATTTATTTAAATAAAAACTTAAAGAATAATCACTTATATCAACTGCTGAATTTATACAATTTAGCTTAACAATGTTCACTTACGAGACGCACTAGTTCACTATCAAATCACAACTGAAGTGCTGTACCTCAGATGCGGCTCCCTTATATACTGCATGCATCAGTTCGACACATTTCGACAAGCTTCGACTTGTTTCGAGAACCTTCTACTCGTTTCGTGAATGACGCAAGCTATTGGCATCTCATTCGCACTCATGTGTTTTAATGTGTATATCTTCCCTCTCTTTCTCGCACATAGCTTAGTGCGCTGAATGATCTTCCGTCTCTTTCTAACACATTGCTTAGTGCGCTGAATTTTCTTGCGTCTCATTTATTATTGTTGTTTGCTTGCACTATGGGACAAATTACATCTTTTCGTAACAATATATTTATTTATTCATAATTATCATGAATTTTTTACCAACTACTGATTCATAATAGGGAATATTTCATTCATTGAATTAAAATTTAATTTTTTTATATTAAATAAGATGTTCTTAAACATCAAATTTACTAACAAAAATATGTCTTCATTTACCTATTTATGTATTTATAATTCTTATAAGGTTTATGTCATTTAATTGTAAAATACTGCTAGTTTGATTTATAAAATATATTTTTTATAATAATTTTTTTTTTGTGTTTATTTTGAAAAAACTAATAAAAAATTAAATAACAGACAAATAAAAAATATTTTGTACAATAAATTTTATTTCGAAAAATAATATTTTTTCAAATAATTTTTATAAAAAATATTATTTTTATTAATAAATAGTTGTAATTATAAAAAAAAAAATTACAAAACATTTTACTAATTTATGCATGTCGAGCAAGCATTAGATACGAAATAATAAACTAGAACTACTTGAGAACTTTAAATATGACAAAAAATAAATATTTTGACTTAAATAAGTTTTGATGAACAACATTCATTAATACAATACATCAATCTTCTGAATTCTTTATCAATTTGATGAATGACTGAGAAAGACAAAATTTATGTACATCAAATGTACTACTTTTTCAGTCATTCATCGAATTAATAAAGAATTTAGAACATTGATGTTTTGTAGTGACCAATATTATAAATTAATCTGTAATACAATAAATCATGGTTTGTAGAATGAAATTCATCAATATTTAGTTTTTAAAAAATATTTAATTTATTTTGTATTAAAATATTTGAAATGATCATGACTGATCAACAATTATATTTTTCTGAGTTTTCAAAAATTAAATTTTTATAACATACAATCAAAAAACATATTTTATAAACAATCATTGAAAATTAACAAGTATACATAAGTGTAAAGTATGTATATATATATGTCCCTACATATACTCCCCCTCCAGTGAAAGAACAAACACATTTTTAATTAAAGATTATTGAAATAAAGAATTTAATTAATGTTAAACGTAACTTTTTTGGGTATATGTTTAGGTATAAGTGTTTGAGAATGTTCTGATGCGTTTTTTGCGATGTGTGCTGGTTTAAGGAGATCAATTGAAACCGTTTTAATCAAATTTCCTTTTTGGATTTTGAACGTTTTATTATTTTTAGAAATAACGCGAAAAGGGCCTTCATACGGGGTTTGGAGTCCTGAAACGTGGTTTAATTTTACAAAAACAAATTCACATGTTGATAATGACTTCGGAACAAAACTATTATTACCATTGTGATGTATAACTTTTGATCGTACTTGTGAAAAATGATTTCTTAGTTTTTTAAGAGTGTCGTTTGTTGTATTTACATTTGTGTACGGGACAATCAATTCTCCGGGTACTCTAAGAGTTTGACCGTAAACCATCTCTGCTGAAGAACATTTTAAATCTTCTTTGACTGAAGTACGCAAGCCGAGAAGAATAAGTGGCAAAAGTTCAGACCAATGAGTAGAGTTACATGATGTTTTAATTGATGTCTTTAGTTGTCGGTGAAAACGTTCAACCATGCCATTTGCCTGAGGATGATACGCGGATGTATGAATTTTGTGAGATCCAAGAATTTTGGTTAATTCACCGAAAAGAGATGACGTGAATTGCGTTCCTTGGTCAGCAGTGATTTTAAGTGGAACTCCAAAACGTGAAACATAATTTTGAACAAATGTTTTGGCAACTGTTTCAGCTGTAATATTACGTAAGGGATATGCTTCAGGCCAACGAGTATGTCTATCGATGATTGTTAGTATATATCGATAACCGTTAGACACAGGTAAAGGACCTACCAAATCAATGTGTATATGTTCAAATCTTTCAGTTGGAATTGGTATTACTTCAACTGGTGATTTTGTATATCTTTGAATTTTTGACTTTTGACATTCAATACAGTTAGTAGACCATTCATTTACATCTTTTCGCATTCCAGGCCAGAAATATTTTGACTGAATCAATTTTCTGGTTCCCCGTACTCCTGGATGTGAGAGCGAATGTAATTTGGTAAAAATAGTTTTTCTCATAGTTGGCGGAACGTAAGGACGAGGAACAGAAAATGACACGTCGCACCAAATTTTAAACTTTAAAATAGGAAGAACAATTTCTTTTAAGTTAAATTTAGAATTCGGTGTGGAAATTAGTATTTTTAGGGAATCGTCTGATTTTTGTTCTAAGTACAATGTATCTAAATTAATGTCTTTTGGATATATTTCATCAATTTCTGGTATTCGTGATAACGTATCAGCCACGACATTTGTTTTGCCTGTAATATATTTAATATCACTAGTAAATTGTGAAATATATTCAAGATGTCGAGTTTGTCTAGGAGATCTTTCCGTTTTCGAATTTAAAACAAAAGTAAGTGGTTTATGATCTGTGTAAATAGTAAAATTTCGACCTTCTAAAAAATGCTGAAAGTGTTTAATGCTGCTGTAAATTGCTAGAAGTTCTCTATCAAAAGTAGAGTATTTGCTTTCAGCACTTGTTAGTTTTTTTGAAAAGTATGCTAAAGGTTCTAGAATACTTCCATTGGATTGTTGTAATACTGAGCCTACAGCAACATTAGATGCATCGACAGCCAAAGATAAATATGCTTCCTTATTAAAATGTGTTAATAATGTTTTCTGGGCAAATTTACCGCGGACATTTATGAAAGCGTTATTTGCTTCGTCAGTCCAAATTAATTTCTTTTCTTTATTTTTAATGGCTTTATTTAAAATGTCATATAGTGGACTTAATAATTTAGCAAGCAAAGGAATGTATCTGTGATAATAATTGATCATTCCTAAAAACTTTTGTAATTTAGTAATCGAGTTAGGTTTTTCAAAAGATGTTATTACATTGATTCGTTCTTCGGTAGGTTGAATTCCTGCAGAAGATATTTTGTAACTGAGGAAATCAATGCTGGATGTACCAAAGATGCATTTGGATGGTTTGATGTTTAGACCAAATTCATCAAGACGTGCAAAAACTGTGCGTAAGTGTTCAATATGTTGTTCCTCGTTTTCACTCGCTATTAAAATATCATCAACGTAGGTAAAAACAAAATCAATCCCGAAAAATACTTCATTTACGAAGCGTTGGAATGTTTGTGCACTATTCCTTAAACCGAAAGGCATTCGTATAAACTCATACATTCCGAAAGGGGTTGTTATGGCTGTCTTATGTATGTCTTCTTCTGCCATTGGGATTTGATGGTATGCTCTTACTAAATCTATTTTTGAGAAAATTGTTTTGTTTCTCAGATCGATATTTAAGTCATGAATATGCGGTAAAGGATATCGATCTGGAACAGTAACATTGTTAAGTCTTCTGTAGTCTCCACAAGGTCTCCAATCGTTTGGATCTTTCTTTGGGACTAGATGTAGTGCAGAAGCTGCATGTGAAGAGGAGGGGCGACAAACACCGATTTTAACTAAATATTCAAATTCTGATTTGGCAACTTTAAATTTTGATGGATCGAGTCTGCGTGGTTTAGTGAACGGTAAAACGCCACATGTTTCTATTCTATGAACAGTTCTGTGTTTAACTGTTTTATTATAATCAGGTTCTTTTGTGATATTTGGAAATTCTTTAAGTAAATTAGTAAATTTATTTTCTACAACAAAAATTTTAAGTGCAGATAATCCACAATATCCAGAAGAACCACTTGCTTTTAAATTAGTTTTACTGTCAATAATTTGTCTTTTCTTAATATCAACTAAAATTTCAAAGTGTTCTAGGAAATTTGCTCCAATAATTGGGGTCTTAACGTCAGCTAAAATGAACGGAAAATGAAAATCGCGTCTTAAACCTAGATCAATATTAAATAGTTTTGATCCAAAAGTTTGAATGGTTGAACCATTTGCTGCTGCCAAAACAACATCAGAATTTCTTTTAAAATTTTTAAAAGTTGTAGCAGGAACAACAGAAACAACTGCGCCTGTATCTATGAGAAAATTAATTTTATTAGTTTTGTCGAAAATAAAAAGGCGACGTGCTGGTCTAGAAGATGTTCCATCATGAGTCACCGGCATGATGGAAGAATTTAGTTTAAACGAGAATTTAGTTTTTGATTTTTATTACTAAAGTTACACGGTTCTATACATTTATAAGCATGAATTCCAAATTTATTATGGTACCAGCAAAAATCAGAATGTTTGGAAATTGATGGTCTTTGAGGAAATTTTCTTAGGTTTGAAGCATATCTGTCATGTGATCTTGATCTTGTCTTGAGTTCCGAAACATCCAGAGTAAGTTGATTCAAATTTTCGCAAAGAGTTGTAGTTAATTTAGCAAGATTTTGCACAGAATGTTCGATTGAATCACACTGGCCATTAGAATTGATTGCTGAGATTTGAGTTTTGTTACTTATTTCATACATTTTATCTGCTAACACAATTTTATCGTCAACACTTTGAGAACTACATGACGTCAAATAAATTTGTAACTGTTGTGGCAACTTTCGAAGCCATAATTTAAAAATTAATTCTTGACTAATTATGTTGTCTGAGCCTGATAATATTCTTAAATCGCGGAAAAGTTCAGAAGGTTTACGATCACCCAATTGAGACGTAGAAAATAACTGATCAAAACGACATTCCTCACTAAGTGAAAATCTTTCACAAAGTGTTTTTTTAATCTTTTCATATTTGTTAAGTACTGATGAAAATTGTATGACATCAAGAACTTTAGTTACAACTTCTTGAGGAAGTGCTACTAAAATATATTGATATTTAATAGAATCATTAAACACATTATGTAAAGAGAATTGTACTTCCGCATGTGCAAACCACGCTTCAGGACTTTCGGTCCAAAATTGAGGTAATTTGATAAAATTGTGTGAAGAAATTTGAGTAGTAACATGTGGTGAGTTTTGAGGAGTGTTCTGCGTAAAATGTGAGTTATGTGATGAATTTTCGTTAATAGGTGAATTTTGTGGAGAATGAAGAGTAAAAGAACGTCGGGGGATATCCATGTTTTTACGTTTAACAATAGATGGTCGACGTAAAATAGGTGGCATAATAATTCTTGAGAAATATTATTTAAAAAAAATTCACTGGAAAAGGATTAACAAATAGATGTACGGATAAAGAAATAAGTTAAGTTTAAAATGTTATGTGAGTGTGAGTGTTTCTTAATATAATCTTATCTTATATCCAAGTATCCAGATCAGAATCGTAGAATATAAGGCAGCAAATTAGAGATGGTATGTGATCATTGAGGATAAGGTTTGCATTCAGTAGTTGTTTTCATTGAATAGGTGTGAGATAATTGAAAATTTGATTGTAGTTAAATATTGACATAATTCATTTATCCAACTGCTTGAGTTTTAAATAAAGATGTGGAACAGCAACGATATATTTATTGCAATGTGCAGGAATGATTTGTACGATGTAATGATCGATGATTTGTACGATGTGATGATCGATGGTATTTATTCAATATATTTGATCGACGATATTTTTCATCTTCATATGCACATGTGAGAATTGATTGTTAATAATTGCAGGATCGCAAGATCGCCAATTTAGTTTTTAAAAAATATTTAATTTATTTTGTATTAAAATATTTGAAATGATCATGACTGATCAACAATTATATTTTTCTGAGTTTTCAAAAATTAAATTTTTATAACATACAATCAAAAAACATATTTTATAAACAATCATTGAAAATTAACAAGTATACATAAGTGTAAAGTATGTATATATATATGTCCCTACAAATATGTCTCTTAAAAATCACAAAAACTAAAATTTTTACAAAAGTAGTCAACATGATTAATAAAAGTCTTTGGATTTTTAGTTAAATTACGTTTTCTGAAATGATTAAGTATAAGAAAGAAAACCATTTCAAATCGTATAAGAACTTATTTAAAACTACGATTTCTAATTCGAAATCTCTACAACTTTAAGAAATATAAATCACCTTTAGCATACAGTAAACAAAATATACAAAAAATGTGAACATAAAATAAAAACAACTACATAATGTTTTTATTTATATTCATTTTATTAGATATTTTGTATGTGTATTTATCAATGGAGATTTCTTTTTTTTAAACTTTTTTTTTTAGTATACTCCGAAAAAAAAACTATAAAATCCATAAGAATAAAATTAGTCAATGGGATTTTTCGTATTAATATCATAGTGTAGGATGTATTAATATTATAGTGGCGTTAATGTGATGTCCTATTAAAACTGAAATGTCACATTAAAACATAAGTTTATCATATTAAGATAAACTGATTTATACTATTATATCAATATGATAAAATTATTAATTTGATAATTTAGACTATTGTTTTACAAAACATTGCAATATATATGCAATAATTTAAATCATTTAAAAATAATAATAAATCACATTATTTTTAAATGAAATAACTATACAATCTATGGGACAGTACTATTCAAGTTAAAGTTTTTTATGTACATTAAAAATGATTGAACCTATTACTTCCAAATTAATTTAATTGGAAAGCTAAATAAATGTAAACGAATCAAAAATATTTTGATATAAATTTTATTAATGAAATAATTTATACAAAGCATTGTATTATTTAGGTCTTTTTTGACACACTATATCAATAGCAAACGTTCACGGAATAATTTCAATTTTGCGTCTTCTTGCGCTTATATAAAGACTGCTTTGGCTACAACAAAGTGAATCTGAAAAATAAATAAATTTAAAAATATTTATTAGTATTTCATAAAATTATGTTGAAGTATTAAAATCATGACTCCTATGTATCCTATTAACGCTATAATATATAAATACAAAATCAATAGTTTGTTTCATATAACATATTGATAATATATCCTATTGAAACAAAATGACAAAACTATAACGACAATTACTGTCATCCTATTAAGTTCAAATTTAGTATTGTTATCATATAGAATCGATAAGAAATACATATAAAAGCAATAGTTTACCTCATTACACATATTGATGCTACAGTTTATCCTATTAAAACAAAATGACAAAACCATAACTAAAAAACTTTTCATCAACAAATCATTTTTAATATTTTCATAGTATTAAACAACATAAGTAATAAACAATCAAAAACAATAGTATGCTATATAAACATTTTGGTTCAATAGTTTAAGTATGCCATTAAAACAAAATGACAAACTATAACGACAATGTTATTCTTCCTGTGAAGTTCGTATTTAATATGTTGATCCTATGAAAGCAATTAGAAACAGTTATAAAACCAATAGTACAACTAAAAAAATTCATACGTTCTTATTTATAAAATTTTATATTTAAAATACACGAAATTTTATTTAATAAATAAAAATGAAAATAATGCAAAATTTAATGCTTACCTTGAGAATGATGCTTCAAGTGTCTGTGTCCCAAAAAGCTTCTCAAGTGTCTTTTTTCGTGTATTGTCTTGATTTGTGTCCGTCTTCAATGTGTGTCCTCTTTGACTTTTCTTTATGTTTAAGTTTAATTTATTTTGTTTAAGTTTTCTGATACACTTTTTAATTAAGCACCTTTTTACAATCGACATTTTCAAATGCCACGATTGCATTTTTACGTATTTAATTACCTACTAATTTGTGAACGTACAAATTTTATTAACTTAGTACTATTCGAATATAAATCATTTTGGCAACTTTTGTATTTTTAATAAATCTATAAAGTCTTTTTAATACCAATGAAACAAAAACTTTGTGGTTTTGTTGAATACGTTTTCTTCGCTATACAATACTTTTTATTTAAAGCAAATGTGATAAGGTGCTTTTTATTGTTTTTAATGATTTTATCACATTACTATAATAGTTTAATTAATGTGAAGCAAACTATTAATAATCAATAGTATTGCACTATAAAAAAACCTATTCAAATAATATTAAAATTACCATTTTATCAATAACATGTCCTATTGAATTAATGTTGATCACCTTTTTGGCTAAACAATAGTACAAAATACTATAAAAAATATTGGATTAATAGGAAAAACTATTGTTTCATGTTCTATAGAATCAATAGTCGTAATATTGATTTTTTATTTTCTTTAGCTTTAGTTCAATGCTACTCAATTAATACTAAATTAACATTAAATTTTCCATTACATTACTCATCAGTGTCCGTTTAACACTCCATCAGAAACCACTGCACAACAAACAACGTTGATTCCCCCAACGTTGATACCAGCAATCTTTGCAAAAGCAGTGCTTAATATGTTACCATTGCAACAACTTCAGCAATAATAACACAAAAACATATACCATATGCACTACATCCTTAATGGACGCAAATGGTTCGCAAGGATAATGGCTACGAATGCCGACATTTAATATTGTTTTAACCGCACAAAAGCAATTTTCCATCAAAGCAGCAGCAGCAGCACCAGCACCAAGCAGCACCAGGAACAAACATCGCATCCTTGCTGTACTAATGCAGAAATATATTTATTGAAATCTCGTCCTACTTCAGGTCCCCGGAGACCAATGAAAGCTTAGTTGCTCATTCGTTAGTAGCTGCTACTCAAGGGCAGAGTGCCCGCTGGATGGTTTGTTGCTGCTGTCAGATGTTATTGCTTTGCTCTGAACATCATCGGGTCCGTTTTCCAATTGTCTGTTAGACTTAACGATTTGGGATCCACACACACATACACACACCACCCACCCGATATAACTCTGTTTGCAGTAGGTATTTTGTATTGACGTTTGAGCTTTGCGATTGGATTTGCCACTCACACACAATCCCACAAAATTCAGATTCTTTTATATGCCGTCTACACTAAAGAGACCTGTAAATGTTGCCATTCGAATAAATTGGAAATCCAATGAACTTGAGTGATTATAAATGAGATTTAAAATAGCTGCAAAGAATGGTTTTGTCTGGAATATTTTTAATATTGCATTGGGAGTACCTTGAATTTAATATGTATTAATATCTTTTATTAACATCTTTTCAGACATTTTTAATTTTCCTAAATTTAAAATTAGGTATACCTAGATAAAAAAAATCATCAATATGATGAATTTATTTATAAATATTATGAATTTTTCTACCAACTACCAGATTCATAATATTAATTACCATAGTTCATTAAATGGCATATTGATGAATGCATTCATAACACATATATGAATTTATTCATGCTATCGAACATCATAGTGAAGAACAAAATATTCATTACAATGAATTTGGATTGTCATATTGATTAATATAATCTTAATATCTATGAATAATTTAATATTTTTTTGAAATTGTTCATAATATTTATGAATATAAATTCAATATGATGAATATTGTTGAACTCAATTTTTTTTTCAAAATAAATAACACTAGACAACAGCTATTCTGCGCAGCAGTCAAGGTTATTTTCATATTATGTAAAATGACGCCCTGATTCCGAAAATATGGTTCAATAATGTTTCTTTTCACAGGTTTACAAAATATGGGCCAATAACTTTTGAACCGTGCTTTCATAAAGGTACTCACATAAATTTGTAAATATCTCGCATTCCAAATAACATATATGATCAGGTCAGGGTATCAAATGAAAGGTATTTTAATATCCAATAAACATTTCTCAGAACATTTCTAAATTGGTTCATTAGTTTAAGCGAACGCGATAGGAGAACTTGAAATAAGCATTTTTTTTTCAACAAAAATTTAATAAAATATTCATTTAAAAATGGAAAAAAAAATCGAGAAAGTAAGATGATACACAAATTTTAATTTTCCAAAATAAGTTCACACTCTTTCGAAGAAATTGAGCTATCAATGATAAAAATATATGGGTAACATTTGAGGATAAAAAAATGTTATGTGATAGTAATATAATTGAGTGCTATACAAATAGGCATAAAAATAAAATATGTGAGCACCTATTGATAGATGATTGCTTGTAATTAATTTTAAATTTTATAAATTTATCTTTAATACTTAACGAGATATGTGATTCTAAAAAGTAAACCAATATCTCGTAGTGGGTGTAGTAGATTATAATTATAATAATAGTTTGACGCTACAGTTCTGTATAGGACTTCGGCCTAGCTCTCTCATCATTTTGAGCTGTTCGTGTTATATTTGTACTCAAAGTGGTGGGACCTACAGTTTATTGCCGAATCCGAACGGCGGGTAAGAGGCAAAGTTTTACTCTCGTAGGTTTGCCATTTACTGCCGAGAGGTAGCGCGGTATAGAAAAATGTTTCTATGAAAATATGTTGTTAGCCCCAGTCCAGGCTTGAACCGGGGACCTTCCGGCTCGCAGTCCAACGCACTAACCACTGAGCTACCGCGCGATGTAGTAGATTACGTTGACTAATTCGACTCATTTTATTCGACTCATTTTATTCGACTCATTTTATTACTAATTAGAATTACTATTCTACTAAAATATATTGAAAATAAATTTCACATCATTCGAAATAGCAGTTTTAAAGTTATCGTGTATAGGCGTCAGTTAAACGGTCGTAACTAAATAGATTCGGAATGTGATGTTGATCAAGAAAATACATACTTTTTCATATCAGTCACGCCTACTAAGAGGCGCTAAAATATCCTCACATACATTTTATAACTTGTTACCCATGGGTATAGGGCATAAACATAAAATGCGATTTTTTTTAGTTAATACTCAATTGTATTGATTAAATATGATTTTTTCTATTCTCAAAATTTATCCATAGATTTCTTTTATTTTTACATCATTTTCTTTAAAAATGTGCAGGCTAATTTTGTAATTTTACAAACTGTGTATTATTTTGCGTTTTCAATTTTTAGCCATTATTTAAATGCATTTTTGAATAGAATTTTGGTCGCAAAATTTTACATTTTTCGAGTTCTTCTATAGAGTTCACCTTAACCAGTGAACCAATTCCAAATTGTTGGAAGAAATGTTTATTGGATATTAAATTACCTTTCATTCGATACCACAATTGAGCATATGAGTTTTATTAAGCGCGAGATATTTACAAATATATGTGACCACCTTTTTGAAAGCTCAGTACAAAAGTCATTGCCCGAAATCTCGTAAACCTATACATAGACATTTTTTTAATTCATATATTCAAATTCTGCGAGTCATTTCCAATTATACAAAAATAATCAAATTTACTGCACAAACTTTTTTTACTCATTTTGTTGTGTAGTGTAATTGATAGAAAATTTTTACAATTTAAATTTTTTTATTTTAATTAATTCATAAAAAAATGTCCTTAAAAATTCTTGCTGAAAAAATATAAGAAAAAACGAGTTGGGAAAGTTAGGTCACATGGGTAAGTTCGGTCACATGGGGCGGATTTTTATAGTCGGTCGGGCCCGACTATGGAATACCCTACACTTTTGGTGGGGATATTAATGTGGGATATTTATTTGCATACCTTAATTTTAAAGTTTTTAATTATGCTGAACCTCCCCACCCTCAGAATATTATTCATATATCAGAAATTTACGTCTTATATCCCCATAAATTAAAAAAATTTATATAAAAGTATAAACAACTAAAAATAAAAATTGAAAAATATAATTGGGCGGACCACGCCTATATTTAAAATTTTGAAAAGCTAATATTTCATAGATTTGATTTCAATAATTTACGGATCAAATTTCCACTATGAAAACCCGGGAAATAATGAAAAAAATAAGTGGGCGGATCACGCCCATTTTTGGACCACATATTTATAGGTGAATTCAAACAACATTTTTTAATTTTTATAACTATACCTTGAATACTTTTCGAGTTATTAGTTCCGAAAGAGTTATGTAAAAGTGACTTGTATGGGAGGTGGGCGTGTGCGTTGACCGATTTGGCTCATTTTCAAACTCAGTTCCTATTTTTGGCTAAAATATATTGAGACGAAATTTTATCGCATTTCGATCAGTATTTCTCAAGTTATTCTGTATTCGGACAGCAAGACGGACAGACAGACAGACAGACGGACATGGCTAAACGGACTCGGGTAGTGATTCTGATCAAGAATATATATACTTTTCCATACCGGACACGCCTCCTAAGGGGCGTTACAATATATGCACAAAGTTAATATACCCTGTACCTCATAGGTGTAGGGTATAAAAAATTCTAAAAAAAAAATAGCCTAAACAATAATGTTTTTGTTCATTAATATGATGAAACGTATTCTTCACATACAATTCATTTTGTTAAAGAACACTTTTTCGACAGTTACCAAGCGTTCATCATATTTACTATCGCATTCGTAACATTGATATCGTTAGACATTAATATTGTGAATGTTTTTTTTTTCAATGAATCATGGTTTGAAGAACGAATTCAATTATATGATGTTTATTTTTTATTCTCTGATAATCAATCCGTTTTCCGTTTAGTTTTCAATTAATAAAAAAATTGTTTAGATCTACGAATTTCAAATATTACATATCTTTATATTTATTATACCCTACACTAAGAGTGAAAGGGTAGATTCAGTTTGGTACGCCGTTTGTAACACCCAGAAGGAAGCATCTCCGGTATGGAAAAGTATATATATTCTTGATCAGCATGACCTCCTGAGTCGATTTAGCGATGTCCGTCTGTCCGTCTGTCCGTCTGTAGAAATCCCTACTACTTTTAAAATTGAAGAGCTAGATAAATGAAACTTATAACTTAGATTACCTATGATCCGACCACTTATGTTCAAATACCTCATATAAAATGTACATATAAAGATCAATTTTTATGTAGACGTGCTTAGGTAAACTTTTTTGATAAATATATATTGATATCATGCTCAAATACATGATAATAATGTTTTCCGTCGAAAAGACTTGTGGTTCACAAAAAAAAATCGAAATTCGGTACACCTACCCATTTGTAAATATGGGTATCAAATGAATGGAAATTCTTCAGCGATTGAAAGTTTGTAGTTATTTTCAGGATTCGTATACCCTGGTGACCTATATACAACTTTGAATGGTAACCACACATATGTGTAGGGTATTTATAATCGGCTTAGACCGACTATAATTTTGATAATCCTAACTATGTGATCTAACCCATGTGATCTAACCTTCCCAACAGGTTTTTACTTTATTTCAATGCAATGAATAATAAAAATGCAAAAACCACTTGAGAGTTTTAAATAATATTTTGATTGAAATTTTATTTGATGAACAAAGTTCTTCAGTATAATGTACATATTTTGTATCTGTCTTTTGTATTTGTGCATTAATGTGATGAAACGAGGTCTTCGCATGCATTATCTCAAATTGAAGGACACATTTTAAGTCATTCATCAAATTTATGATGAATGCATAACATATACTTTTTGTGTTAATTCATCAAAATGTAGAACCTTTTCTCTGTGTAATACGGAAAATATTATAGGGTCAATGATTTTTTTTTATTATTTCTCTTTTTTATGAAAACATTTTAGTTAAACACTTCAGACCTTCTCTAATCTTTTAATTCCCATTAAAATGTCCTCTGTGTTATAAATTCAATAAATCACTGCAAAATGAAAATAAAACTCCCCAAAAGCTTAGACAATTATAATACAATTACCTTAAATTGTCTCCAACCCAAACGGGCATGCTGGTCTGTAATATTAATAATTCAAAAATACTTAAATAACGTATAAAATCTTAAATTTCTTTTCAAATGCCTCCACTTATTATTATAAAAAAATTAAAAAAAGAACGAAAAATATAAATCTACTAAAAGAATGAAAATTGAAATAAGTAGCAACGCATAAATATCTCAAGAAATCCCCAAGGATATATTTGCCTAATGCCTAGCTACAATTTATAACAGCTGCAAATATTTGAAAGACCTTTTTGCAGAAGTATAAGAACTTGTATCACTCGAATCGTCATGAAAAACTGTCGCAACTGTTACTTTTTGGTGGAGGTTAATAAGCTGCCGAAAACACTTAAGTTTTAAAATGTATTGGGCTAAGTCGTCTTTTTGAAAAACATTCAAATTGTTTGCTGATTTTCATATTTATTGCGATTTGTGACAGATTTGGCAGCTTATTACAGACACCTTACAAAAGGTAGTAGATTTTATTACATTTTGTGTTACTCCCACTCTCGAACGTCGGAACAACCCATCGACCCAGTTTCCTGTTTGTACGCCTCGACGACAGCAAATGTTGACTCCTGAAGTGCTAAAGCGCAATAATGTCACCCTATTAACTTTAAACTCCCCTTTTCGAATTGAGTACTAGCAACAATGACAGAGTTGCCAACATTTTCAAAAGCACTAGTAGCAGACGAAAAAGATGCTGATGATAAAGCAGTGTGTGCGTCGGAAAATCAATTTTGGGGTGGGTTGGTCTTGGTACACTTGACTGTTGCTGTCGCTGAGTGCCTGAGGTCTGCAGGGAATTTTAAGAGTAAAGTTGAAATTCGTGTTTACTTCGGGTTCTGAAACTGGTATCTTCTGCTGCTTTGCTTTTGTATTTTACTTTGGCAATTGTCACAGATGGTTTAATTGAAGTAATTACATGCGAAATCCGTCAGGATTTACGTACTTAACGCGGAGTGTGTTTATTATGTCTTGTTAGGGATTTTATTGGGGTGGGATAAACGGTAAAGGTAGAAGTAGCAGTGATAATAGAGGTAAAAGTTGTGGTAGCGTTAAAGGAAAGGGTTAATTTTGTTTTTTTTTTGTGTGATGATGATGATGATGTTATCATTTTTACGAACTCGTAGTAAGGGTTGCCTGTTAATGACAACCGCGTGTAATTACTTTATTCGTTTACTTTTTTAAGGTGTAATAATTATTTATTAACTTTTATACTCTTATGTGGAAAACAAACAAAAATAACTCGTTTTTTTAATGTAGTTGTTACAGTGGTTATGTTGTCTGTCTTTCCATA
The DNA here is from genome assembly GCA_951804985.1 of Dryomyza anilis. Classification (NCBI taxonomy): domain Eukaryota; kingdom Metazoa; phylum Arthropoda; class Insecta; order Diptera; family Dryomyzidae; genus Dryomyza; species Dryomyza anilis. The sequence goes on from OX638132.1 coordinate 100,078,844, forward strand.
TTATTACTGTCACTCATGTGTGTGTGTGCTTAATGCATTTAAAATTGGAAGGTTTTTGGGTGTTTTATTGCTTCAAATGTGAGCTCTTTATAAGGGTAATAAATTGAAATGTCACATTTTTTGAGTTGTTTTTGAAGGACTTTTTATTTTAAATAATTAACCCGTATGTGTGTTGTTTTGTTATTTTTTCTATTAACAAAAATATGATTTAATGTTCGCTAAAAAAAAAACGGGATCTTGGGACTTGGTAATGGTTTTAATGCGAAAAGTATTTGTAAGTGGATCTACAAATAAAAACGAAAGTATTCTTATAAAGAAGAACAAATCTTGTTCATATTGATGAATTTTGTTCCTCAAAACTATGATTGATGAAGATTTCATAGTATTAATCACTACAAAACATCAATGTTATGATTTCATCATCAATTTGATGAATGTCTGAACATGTGTTGTTCATTTTGAGGAAGTGTATTCGAAGACTAAGTTTCATCACATTAATGACTAAATACATAAGAGACAACAGGGGCAAGAAAGAGTCAAAGCACAGAAAATTCTTCAATATGATGAATTTATTCATAAAAATAATGAATTTTTTCACCAACTACCAGATTCATCATATTGATACCACCGTTCAGTAAATCACATATTAATGAATGTATTCATTATATATATGAGCAAAATATTCAATACATTGAATTAGAATTGTCATATCGATGAATTTGTTCCTAATATAACAGTATAAAAATTAAAAAAGAAATTATCCAAAAAAAAAAATTTTTTGACAAAAAAAAATTTCCAAAAAAAAAAAAAATGTCAAAAAAATTTGTTCAAAAAAATAATTTTCCGAAAAAAATTTGAAAAAAAAAAATTTTCAAAAAAAATAAAAAATTTTTAAAAGAAAAATGTTTTCAAAAAAAAATTTTTTTTTTCAAAAATATATTTTTTATAAATATAACTTTTTATTAATAAAAAGTTGTAATTATAATAAATATATTATAAAAAATTTTACTAATTTATGCAAGTCGAGCAAGCATTGAGATCTGAGAAGTACGGCAAAAAATGAAGGAAAACAAATATTTTGATAGAAATTTGGTTTAATGAACAGTGTTCTTCAATATGAAGAACATATATGTTGTATTTTATATTTTGGTTCATTAATATGATGAAACGTATTCTTCACATACAGTTCATCATATTGAAGAACACTTTTTCGACAGTAACCCAGCGTTCTTCATATTTATGATAGCTTTCATAACATTGATGGCATTAGTCATTAATATTATGAATGGCTCTTCAATACAATGAATCATGGTTTGAAGAACGGAATTCGTCAATATGATGTAATTATTTTTTTTCTGTGAGCTCTTTAATTTAAAATCCATTTATAAGCCAATCTACTTTAAAAATATTTGTATTTTCCTTTGCAATCCCAACAATATTTTTATAGATTTTCCAGCAAAATCAAGAAAAATCCTTTTTACACTCTTCAATTTCTGATTACTCTGTCCTACACTCATTTTAGTGCAGTTTAAGTTTAAAACAAATATTCGATATCCGAAAATGTCAACAGTTTTGTCAAATTGGCTCTAGTTTATGAGATTTTTTTTTAATTTTACATTATTTAGGTATTTTTTTTTTAAATTCCAACAAAATAAATTAATTAAATTATTCGAAATATTTCGTTATTTGACACAGAAAACCTTGCGTTAAAATCCAAACATTTGTTTTATGCGTGCAAAATATTTTGTTTGATATATATGTACCAAAAAAAAAAAAAAATTAAAAAAAAATAAAAATGTTATGAATAAAATCGTTATTACTCAGTTTTAATTGGTTAATTTAAATTTTCTGATTTTGTAAATTATTGAAAAACTAATCAGACCGCGAATAAATCTCATATTTGCTGCTACTTTCAATGCGCCATGTCAAAATTCGAATTTTGTAGGACAGTGTTATCAATTGAAATCTCCCACATATGAGCATTTACTTGAATTCTGGACGGGTTATTCATACGCTTAAAACTTTAATATCTCGTAAGAAAAATAATGAATGATTTTGTTGTGCGAGCAACAAATTAGAGAATTATATGCGGTGGATCAAAAGACATAAATTAAATAGTTGTCGTTCAGGAAAGGTCAAAAACGGGAGTGCATGTCGAGGTTCATATGGAAATAGCAAAAAATCAGCAAATTTTACGTACAAATTATTTTTTTGAATTATTTTAAAAAATAGCTGAAATTATGTGCTTTATTTGAATATTTACACTTTGTACCTAAAATTTATAGTTTTTTCATAATAAATCAAAGAAAAATTCCGGACGATACAAAAATTCTGTATTGAACTTATCAATACGATTTTTATTCTAATAATACTTTTTTCAAACAATATATTTTTTTGTATTTGCTCTGAATATAGCTGAGACAATTTATTTTATTTTTGTTTATATACACTTTGTTCCTAGAGTTTACAGTTATTTCGTAATAAATCGCAGAATAATTCCGGACGTTCCGTATGGAAATTTGCACTAGATTTTTTGTTAAATATAATTTTGTATATGACAATATTAATATTCATTATTAGGAGTGTTCTACTATTCAAATTTTCTGATATTTTTTAAATTTTGTTTACTATTTTTGTAAAACAAAAATGTTTGATATTTGTATACTGTGGTTTTACACTTTTGGTACTTAAAGTGCCGGACGGGACAGATTTCAATTAGCTCTCAAAAATTATTTCTAGGAAATTGATGTAAACATTTCTGACGGAAAAAACTGTTTATATAGAGTTTTAGGTCAAAAATGTAACATAATGATTTCAATGAGTATAAACTATCTTTTTTGCCTATCTGTTTTCTTCCATGTTTCACCATTATATTTTGTCTAGCGCTGCTTTTCAACTGGAGAACCGGATTACGCTAAAAATTCTCAAATTAAAGTACAGCTCTGAGTATTAACTACAAATATTACAAAAATAAGTATTTAATAAAGAATATCGGAAATTAAAGAATGTTTTGAATTGAGACTTCAAGTAATTCATTGTTCGTTCATTCAAAATTATCATTCATTTGTAAAGTCCAGTATATGTATACTTCTTGAACAGTGTCACCACCGTTACCCCTTAGTAAGTTCCATATGTTCATCTGTCTATCTGTTAAATAGATTAGTACATATATACCGGAAAACTAAAGGAGCTAGATCAATAAAACTCTTTTCCTAGATTACTAGTATAACAGCGCTGTATGGTATTAAAAATGGGCGTACCTCAAATAACATTAAAATCAATGGAAAAATATTCAAAAAAAATAATAATTTTCATAAGAACCCACTTGTGTTGTCCTTAAAAATATGAAAATCGATATCAATACACATATTTGGGTGTTAGTTCGTTGTATTTTGTCAACCTTAACATTATTTCAACACCTTTGGCTCCAATAGAGTTTTTACAATACTTCCCTGTACCACTATCCCAGCAACAATTTGTAAACTAGTCAAAATCTGGTCGGTAACTGGTAGGTATTTGAGGACAGAGACTTCTATGACAGGGACTGATTATTTTAACAGAGGCTTGTCATTGCGGGGAAGGCAGACTTTGGACTAGTTCATTTCTTAGAGTAGTTTTCCTTTTTCCACGGGGTCATATCATATTTGCTTTTCTTTGCTAATTCGATATATTCCCATAATGTTTTGACAAAAATTACTCTATTGTGTTAATATTTACGGAAAATATATATTTTTAAATATAACGATACTAGCTGGACCGGTGCACGACTCTTGCCAAGATTTTGTGAATTCATATATATAAAGCGATTTTATTAATATAAAAAAACATTATTATTCTTTTTTATATCAGGGGCCCGTACTTCGCTGTGGAAGTTTTTATTGGTTTTATAACTGAATTCTCAAAGACAATTCAGACAGTATAATATTTCGCCGTAGAATTCTTCCCAGTAGAAATCTTCGCCGTAAAATTCTTCCCCATAGAACGCTTTACCGTAGAATTCTTCCCGGTAGAACTCTTCCCGGTAGAATTCTTCCCCGTAGAGTTTTTCCCAGTAGAAGTTTTAGTGTAGTTGTTTTAATGTGGTGAGTTTTAGTGTGTTGAATTTTTAGTTTAGTGAATTTTTAGTGTGGTGAGTTTTAGTGTGGTGTGTTTTAGTGTGGTGAGTTTTGGTGTGGTGAGTTTTAGTGTGGTGAGTTTTAGTGTGGTGAGTTTTAGTGTTGTGAGTTTTAGTGTGGTGAATTTTAGTTTTTTTTTTCATCTTTTTAGATTCTGTATGTGCTGAGTTTTGTCGTTTTGAAAGTTTAGGTTGTATGGGAGGTACCACGCCCCTTAGTCCAATCCTCCGGACTCCTTAGTATCCTGTGGCAAAATTTCAGTTAAATCGGTTCAGCGGTTTAGACGTGATGCTGAAACAAACAGACAGACAGACAGACAGACAGATAGACAGACAGACCGACAGACTGACTGATAGACGGACCAAGAGTTTTATATATATAGATTGAAATGGTAAAGTACGACGCCCACACAACAAGATTCTACCTTCGATATTATGACAATCGATAATAGACAAGAGTTTATACTGCAATTAGTTTTCGACTTTTTTTTTGAAAATACAAAGCAACCTGAATTGAGCCATTAAATTAATGAAATCAAAACAAGAGCCACATCTGTGATACCCACAAACGAGAAACGTACCGGTCGGTCGGTCGGTCAGTCGGTAACTATAACCTATAGTAAATCTTAATGCGCAATTTAATTAATTTGCTGTTGCTATTGTTTTTGCTAGTTGTACTTGTGGCTATCGTAGACAATATAGTCATCGTCATTGTCGTTCTTGTCGTCCTTGTCGTTGCTGAAGTCACTGCAATAATCTTATCAGCAAAATGTCCAATCTGTGAAATTAATTGACTAAATAACATTCAATATATTAACACAGACGGCAGCTAACAAACAAACAACCATACGCACATTCAACATATGCCAAGAGTTACCACAAGACGTGCAATGTATTGTATTCTCAAAGCACTCACTCAATACCTCCGGGGGGGACAAAAGCTGCAACAATTTCCACAACTCGTAATACGAATGGATGCATTTGAAAATTTTTAAATTGAATTTATTACAATTGCATTAGGTTGGCACATACACCATATTTATATCATGCCACATTTGCTCTACACATTGCCATTGCATTCACCCCATTTACCCCATCTATGGTGTCGGGGGAACGAACCACACAGCAACCACACGAATTATGGCAATTTTACACGTTATTGTGGCATAAGTCATGTCGTCAACAGTAAGCTAGAGATAGAAACAGAGGCAGAGACAGGACAAGTAGAACAACAACCTTAACAACCTGAATTTGCAACATATGTCCTTTGCAAGGGATGAATCCCGAGCATAAACCGAGCGACATACGATTCAATCCTCACCATGCCATACTACAAAATGTCATATCAGTCGATGCTATGGTAAAACATGTCATACCATTTCCTACCATTCCTCTCTTTACCATATCCTTTGCTATACCTTCTTCCATACCCTCCATTGCTCTCAGTTACAATTCATTCCTCGGTCCACACAATCACAATCAAATGTTTCTGAATCATTAGGTTTTTTTTATTTTTTTATACATTATGCCATTTAATTTCGATCGTTGGTATTGCTAGGTTATGTGGTTCTACACCCCCACTTTCATTGACTATCGAGTCATTTAGTTTAAGGTTATTCTATTGTTCATTATAATCAACACTCTACATCTCCAGTTTTAGACACTAGCACTCGTTTGTATTTCTGTGCTGCACAAAACACAACACAATCCAAAAGTACCGAAATCCCCCCGGGTTCATAGAATCCGTGCGCTTCCAGTGGGCAACACAGCACGAGCAGCATAGGTAGAAAAGTGGGCCGTCATTGTCGACTTCATCAACATCTCATTGTGAGGGTTTTAAATGCACTTTTAATCCTCCTGTTCAATTTTCATTTTGCTCCCTCAAATAGCGATTATCACCCTTAAACGGTGCTTATTGCAGTGTATGATGCGGACAACAAACAACAGCAGCAACAGACGGTTGAAGAGTTAAGTTGGGTCTTGGTTTGGCATGATTTTTGGTAAGAGGTATGCTAGAGTATACTACAGTTTGGTATTGGATTGAAATTTACTGAAGTGAATCGGCACTGGTTGCGTTTGATTTGTTTTGTTATGCAATGAATTGTCTGAATGCATGTCGAGCGTTGGTACCTTTCACTGTATTGAGTTAATCATTGGGAACATTTTGAGTTACAGTGGATAGAACAGATGAAATATAGGTTATCCTGAAATATTTCAAGGTGTTAGTTTTAAATCTAAGCAACTGGCACTGCACTACAATAACTGAATGATGAAACAAAAAATGGTCTATGCCCCAGTATTAATTGAACTAGATCGGAACAGATCGGATCTGATTTTAATATTTTTACTTTCTTATGATTTTCCCTACTTATGTAAGAGTGCTTGTCCAGAACATAGTCCAAACTTACGATGTAGCATCGGTAGCTCAATGGTTAGTGCGTTGTACTGCGAGCCGTGAGGTCTCGAAGCACAGGTTCAAATCTAGTCTGTTACAAACAACATCTGCCGAGAAGTACCGCGCTACCGATCCTCATTTTTAAAAACTAAATTTAAATTCAATTATCTTTAAAACGTTATACTATTGAACAAAATTTTATAATTAGAACTACCCTAGTAGATATTTACCCTATTAGGCCTATTATGACCCATTGCTGTTGATCAAGTGACTAATGGGTAAGAAGCTAAAATAATAAAACCGAACTGACTGCGAAACCTGAAATCGAAACTTTATTCCTTTTGAATTTTGAACCTTGATCAAAACTTTTGAATTGAATAGAACTATACATTGAAAATCAATTGGAAATTTCGTGTTTGGTGTTGTGTTTTGCGAGGTAGTGTGTTTTTTATATGAATGAAATATGTGAGTAACAATATTTCGTTGTCGTTCAGTGAAAAGTCGTTAAGTTCATTTTTCGAATATAGTCGAGGATATTAAAAATGAAAAATCACTAACTCAAAATATTTAAAAATTCAGTTCAGTGGAAAATACTCAAGTTCTCAATTAGCGCTTAAAAAGGAGCCGAACAAATTTATTTTGGACTTCAACTATAGAAGAAGATCACATGCACATTTCTTATCAAAAAATACTATAATATTACCATAATCTCGGCGTAAAAAATCAGTGAAATTTATAAAGGTCTTAGTGATTTTTCACTGAACGGCAATCGTCGAAATTTAAATAAATACTGAAAAAAAAGTCCACAAAAATGGTCGGATTTGAACGATTTTTGGATTAAATGATAGATATTATGCAATTCTTTCATCTCTAATTTAAACTAAAATCACTGTTACTGTTTATATGGGACTTAATAACTTTTCATTGAACGGCAATCGTCGAAATCTGAATAAAACGGTGCCGAGTCCACAAAAATGGTCGGATTTTAACGATTTTTGGATTAAATGATAGATATTTTATCTCTTATTCAAACTGAAATCCGTTGCAATAATTTGGATAAACTAGAGTACTGTTACTCTTTTCATGGGACTTAGTGACTTTTCATTGAACGGCAATCGTCGAAATATGATTAAAACAGTACCGAGTCCACAAAAATGGTCGGGTTTCAACGATGGATTAAATGATAGATATTATGCTGTTTTTTCATCTTTAGTTTAAACTGAAATCAGATACAATTATTTGGATAATTTGGAGCCCTGTTACTGTTTATATGGGACTTAGTGATTTTTACTGAACGATAAAAAAAAGGAGCCTATAACGGTCATGTGTTTTGTCCAAACTATTTTTTTTTAGTGTTTGGTAGCGGAATGTTTTTGTGTTGAACCAACAATATTTTGATTTGTTACAGTAATTTATATCTTTAAAAGCATTTATCTCAATAGTCAATTTTAGTGACTTTTCAGGGTCTTTCTCATGCAAGAAAATAACGAATTACAAATATCTAATAAATCTATCAAAATTATAATCTATTCAGAAACATTTTATTTATACCATATCCACTTTATACCATACGCACTAAAATGTAAGAGTACTTACACAAAAAAATAAAAATAACAACCAGGATTCATCATACTGATGATTTCATTCAATGTATTAAAATCGTTGTTTTCAATGTTCTTCATTTTCAATATATTTTTTCACATCAAATTCGAAACAAAAATGTGTCTCCATTTACACATTTATGTATTTATAATTCTTATAAGATTTATGGTTTGATGAACAAAATTCATCAATATAATCTACACTTGTTCTTTAAGATGATGAGATAGAGTCCTCGCACAATTAGCAATTAAAATAGTGTTGGGTACAGTAATTTTGCAAAATATTGATATGATATGGGTTAGTATACATATTTGTTTATTAGAATTTTAAGGGTCTCCACAGACAATAAAATAACTTATTATGTATAATAAAAGTTAGGCAGTTTATATTTCATCGTACACTCAAGTAACATTTGGTCATCAATTTGCATTTCTCAGAAGAAGACGTTGTCGGTATGGAAAAGTGAATACGTAATCGAAATACGCCTCTATTTAAATATGCCTTTCTGCGAACGGAAATCACGATATCAGAAAAACTAGAAAGCTAGAAAAGCTAGATCAACGAACAGAAAAATAATAATTCTTGTTTACCTAGCTAGTACGTTATAAAAACTGGACGTGATCAGAAAAAATCTCATAAAATCCCATTAAAATTTGACAATACGACAGTTTTTGATTTAAAAGTATACAAAAAATAAATGTTTTCATACAAATTCAAAAATATTTTTATAGCCTTTTGTAGTATTTAATAGGATTTATTGAATGAATTAATAGTTTAGTATATTGACTAATTTCAATAGCAAAAAATATTAATTTTATGGTATATTTTTCTGAGTATACGGTATATATGGTATATATGGTAGCGTCGGTAGCTCGTCTGGTTAGTGCGTTGGACTACGAGCAAAAAGTCGCTGGTTCCTTCGACTACGAGTCGAAATGTCTGTGGTTCGATCCCCAGCGACTGCCAACATCTTTTTCATAGAAAACATTTTTCTATGCGACACTACCTCTCGGCAGTAAATGGCAAACCTACACCACAAAAAAATCATGGTAAATTGATAGTATTTCAATAGAAAAACAATAATTTATACCATTAAAATTGGTCAATAGGTGCGTCCCATCAGTTCAGAATTATTGAAACTCTTAATACAATGTGTGGTTGTACCATAAATTTAATAATGTGATATTGTAATGTCAATAAGAAAGACCTATAAAAATTTAATGATACGTATTATTAATTTTATGGTATAGTCGAATTACATTATCCTAATAATTTATTAAAACAAAAATGTATTTTAGTTAATTTATTGTATATATTATTTTATTTAAATGTCGAAATTGATATTCACTTTTACAACACACATAAAAAGACACTTCTTGCTGCAAAAGGTTATAACACATTTAATGTTTGCTTTGGTTTCCAATAATTGATTGTAGTACTTGAGTCTGCAGTTATTTTTGAGTCCGTTGCCGTAATAGAAATTCGATGTATTATTTATTTTCTGTACTAAATAAAAATATAAATATAAATAAATATATAAATGTAATTTATTTACATTAAATACATTGAGTCCTTACCAATGTCGCGTTTAATAATGTGGATTATTACAAAAAAATACATGCGACCATTTTGAGTAAACACGCAGAATGACGTACAAAACGAACATGTTTGCATTCGTTTTTATGTTTTTTTACACCACGTTTATTATTATAGGAGGAAACCATTAAAACAACAGTATTTATTCTATTTAAAATAATAATATTGAAATATTTAAATTTATGGTACTGTATTTTTCAAATACTATTGAATTAATTAGAAAACTTTTGATTTAAAAAGAAAAAAACTATTAATACATGAACCATAAGATAAATGGTCGTACCATAAAGTACTTAATGGTACATTTTCTTCTCAGTGTACGAGAGTAAAACATTGACTATGAAAAGCTCTCACCCGCCGTTCGGATTCGGCAATGAACTGTAGGTCCCACCACTTTGAGTACAAATATAACACGCACAGCTCAAATGGTGAGAGAGCTCGACCGAGTTCTATACAGGACTGTAGCGCTAAAATATTATTATTATACCCTACACTAAGAGTGAATGGGTATATTCAGTTTGGTACGCCGTTTGTAACACCCAGAAGGAAGCATCTCCGGTTTGAAAAAGTATACATATTCTTGATCAGCATGACCTCCTGAGTCGATTTAGCAATGTCCGTCAGTCTGTCTGTTGAAATCACTACTACTTAAACAATTGAAGAGTTAGATAAATGAAACTCATAATTTAGATTACTTATATACATACGCTGTATTTGCATATCGGCATATCGGTCCATTGTGACCTGTGATCTGACAATTTATAATCATATAACTCATATAAAGTTTAGATCTGCAGTTCAATTTTACTGTATACGTCTTAGGTAAACTTTTTTGGTCAAATTTATATTGACTTCATGCTCAAATACATGGAAATAATGTTTTCCCGCGAAACAAGTTGTTAAGAAAATTCAGTCTACTGAAAACTGTTCTACGAGTTCGTATCGCTGGATTGTATACAAAATAAAAACACTCTTATGTTTGGTTTAAATTATAACAATTAACTTTATTAATTCACTTTAATAAACAACTTTACTAATAACAAATTCTAACAACTGCTGCATGTCCACAATTTAACTTGACATTTATCACACGAGATGCACTCGACCACTTTACAATCACTACTGAAGTGCTGTACCTCAGATGCGGCTCCCTTATATACTACAAGCATCAGTTCGACACGTTTCGACAAGCTTCGACTTGTTTCGAGAACCTTCTACTCGTTTCGTGAATGACGCATGCTATTGGCATCTCATTCGCACTCATGTGTTTTAATGTGTAGATCTTCCCTCTTTTTCTCGCACATTGCTTAGTATGCTGAATGATCTTCCATCTCTTTCTAACACATTGCTTAGTGCGCTGAATTGTCTTGCGTCTCATTTATTATTGTTGATTGCTTGCACAGTGGGGCAAATTACCTCTTTTCGTAACAATATTAATGAACAAATACATAAAATACAATATAAATATATGTAGATCATATTAAAGAATTCTGTTCAAAAATCGACAAATTTTGTTTACACATTTTTTTCCAAACAATTTTTTTCCTAAACATTTTTTTTTCGAAAAAATAAATCTTTTTTACCAATTTTTCTTTTTTTAAACAATTATTTTTTAAAACATTCCTTACTTTTTTAAATTAAAATTAAAGAAAAACACAAATTCATTATATAAAAAAGGAAAAATTCTGTTATATTGAAATCTTATATATCTATCATATTAAATAATATATAATATATGTATAAACATTTAATTTTATCCCGCCCATAACATTATCGAATTTATCCCATTATACATGATTCAGATTAGTGCTACCATAAAATGTAGACTGCATGCCGTGTTTGTGTATCAAACAAACCACTTCCTCTACGCCAGTGGGTTCCATTCCAACACAGTTATCCGTTGCCACCAACTCAATAAATGTTGCTTTTTGTTTTGATATCAAAAAGATTTTTGCTATTAAATTGAACACAGTGGTGTCTATTAAATGAATCCACCACCAGCACCACCAAGAACATAACAACCATTAACTGCCCATTTGTACATATGGTCGGTCTATCCTTACAACAGTCAGAAGTTAGACCCCCCCACCCTACCAGCAGCTCTATGATGTTATCAAAGATGACGACTAATGGAAGCAACTCAATTATTTTGATGCTTTTATGTGCACGAACGAACGACGACGAATAGATGTATAGTATGGATCAAATATAAAACTGAACTGTGTTGGCAACCCTTAAACAGCGCATAATTGGTCTCTAATCTATTTTTTGACAGATTGAATTTCGCTCTTTATCTTGATTTTGTTTTGACTGTCTTTGGTTTGAGTTGACAGGGGTGGTACTTGTTGTGCAGGGCGAGATTTGTACAGGTTGCTATTTGGATTTCGGAGGGGTGGCACTTGGTTGGTTGGTGATGATTTGCCGGGGAGGACACAGCATCTGAGTAAGTAACATAATTGTGAAGAAAGTGGAAAATAGGAAAATGACATGATTTGATTGTCAGCCAGCAGCAGAACCAACAAAAAAAAATAGAAGAAAGTAGACAGATTTCTTATCTGAAATTTAATAGCAGCGAATAAACGTAGCTTGTTTAAAATGTTTTAGGTTAACCTCAGACATTCCTCGGGGACATACAGGGCTGGCAATATCCTGTAGGGCTTACTATAAATTATCATAATTTTGAAAGATATATGATTATGATCTGACAAAAACCTACAGAATTATGGCATCAATGCTAATCTTCAATTTCACACCTCGTCGCGCTCTGTAGGATTTCGTTATAATTCGCTATTTTTGGCACTACGTTATTTTTGGCAATTTTAGCTAAATCTGCCAGATTTTCAGTAGTTCAAAGTAGAAACAGCGGGTGGTGTTGTAGTAGTACATTGGATTAAGGACATATGGCAGCAGAAAAATAAATATTAGGTGGTTTTAGTTATTATGTTTTAAGTTCTTCTGCGATTTTCATATATTCGAAAAAACATTTTTAGCATTTTTCTCTAATATTTTCGGCATATTTTGGCAGAATTTGGCATAGTATGGCAGGTTATAAAATTGTGTGAAATTTTAATGAGAGATTCACAGCATATTTTTGATATGGGAAGAAATTAGGCAGCTTTTGATAAAAACTGCGCCTTCGGCTGCTTAAAATCTTTCGATAAAATGTTTCTTTACTACCCTGAGCCTGCCAAATATTTTGTTTTGATTAACTTAGACGAAATTTCTGGTATTTTTTAAGAATAGTTCCGACAACAACATTGATAAATTGAAGTTTTTCGGAAAATTATGGAAAATTTGTGGAATTTTAAAGGGAGATTCCCGGCATATTTTGGGTATAGTTAGAAAATAGAAAGCTTTTATAAAAACTGCCTTTGTCTACTTAAAATCTTTCAGTTTTAAAACTATTCCAGAACCTTGTTTCAGGAATATTTTCGGAAAATACACAAATAAATTGAACTTTGTCTGAAGCATGTGGTTGATTATCAAATTTTATGAAATTGAAAAGGCAGATTTCTTGGATTTTTATTTTTGGAAACTGTCAAAAAGCAGAGAACTATTGAAACAAACTCCTTTCGCTTTTGTTTTCTTAAAATCAGCCGAAACTACATTTCTAAACAGCCTTGAGACTGAAAAAAATGACTATGGTAATTAATTTTAAATATCTTCTTTAAATCCTGTAAACATAGTTGAAAATGAATAATTTTCAGAATAAATTTCATGAGAAGAAAATCGAAAAAGTTTCTTACTAAAATGCTCCATTGTTATGAGTAAAATATTTTTTCAGTATTTTATATTATTTATAAAAAAAAACTCTATACAATTCTCAAAACCCCTATAATTATCACACCATACAATATTTTTATGTATTCAAAGCCCCTCCTTTCTGGCATTCTAAAATAGGCGTGTTTTGCGCTACTTTTTTTTTTGGTTTTTGTGTATTGCGTATATTTTAAAGCCCTCTGGCGGCAATTCAAAAAGTATGTATGTTTTTTTTCAAACCTTTACCGTATTTTACGCATTGATTTCCACATTATTTCCGGACATTTGACAACATGTCGTCAGTATCGTCTATGATACCCACTTGCTGGAAACCAACAGCAACAAATACTTCAAATACTACAAAAAAAATCCAATTAAATGTCAGAGCCAGCGCAATTTTTGTCCAACACTTTGTAGGCCTTAATTTTGTGTTATTCAATGTAAATGCATTTTTATTGTTCGTTACTGCTTCTGGCTATATTTGGTTCATTGTTTGCCAAAGTCCGTCCTTCTAAAAGGCACAATTTTTCAACCCCCTGTCTATTGGCCCACCGGAGTTTTATTTTGTAATTACTTTAAATGTGTTTTAAACTTTTGTTTGGAAAGGTCTTTGGCAAAAAATTTGACACCATTTGTGATTGTATCGCAACGTTTAGTGTGCACATGTGGAAATGAATGAATGAGAGAAAAGAAAGAGTTGGATAGTTTTATAAAAGGATTTGTGATGAATTTAATTTCTTTGATCCATAGTGAGCAATGTGTCAAAAATGTCTTCTTTTTTTTTTGATTTGTATATAGAAGATTTATATGAAATTGTCGGTGCTCTAATGGAGTTTGTAATTTTAAAACCTTATTTTAAACTATATGGTAGTTTTTATTTTAATTTAATTAAACATATAAACATCACGGTTCTAAACCATATTATTTCGAAATATGTTTTTTTGCTATTTTATTTTGACAAAATTGAAAATAGTGTTAATATGTCTGAAAATAAAAATTTCAAGATACAAAATGTTTTTAAAATTGCCAAAAAAATGTCCAATGACGCAAACGGGTTCTGGCCAAATCCCAATGAAACCGATTTGTCAAAAAAAAAAATGTCCAATGACGCAGTTCTGGCCAAATCCCATTGGGACAGATACACCCAAAAAAGTTCCAATGACGCAGTTGGGTTCTGGCCAAATCCCATTGGAACAGATACACCCAAAAAAGTTCCAATGACGCAAGTGGGTTCTGGCAAAATTCCAATGGAACCGATTTGTACAAAAAAAATGTCTAATGACGCAGTTAGGATCTGGCCAAATCCCATTGGAACCAATTTGTCAACAAAAAAAAAAGTCCAATGACGCAGTTGGGTTCTGGCTACATCCCAATGGAACCGATTTGTCTAAAAAAATGTCCAATGACACATTTGGGTTCTGGCCAAATCCCAATGGAACCGATTTGTCTAAAAAAAAAATGTCCAATGACGCATTTGGGTTCTGGCCAAATTCCAATGGAACCAATTTGTCTAAAAAAAAAGTCCAATGACGCATTTGGGTTCTGGCCAAAACCCAATGAAACCAATTTGTCCATAACACAAGTGCTTTCTGATAAATCCCAATGAAACCAAAAATGCAATAAAATGTATGAAATAGGAATATAAAAGAATTATTCGGAATATTCTTTTTCAATCAAGAACATTTATATACATGAATTTATCGTTTCATAAATTCGCGAGAGAATGAAATTCAAAGAATTTTAAACAAATTCAAAAATTCGCGAATGAATGAAATGAAAAATTCCCAGAGAGAATGTTCTTTGGAGAATGAATGTATTTCAAATATTCTACGAACCCTGATTAAAACATAAATATCTGTCCTCCAATTACACCGTCCGACACTACTTTCAACACATGAAAAAATCGACCAGTACGCGAAACTAGGGATAATTTTAAGAATTTGTGTGTACTCCGTTTTTTTAGATCAATTCGTTTACGGTATTTGCATATCATATTTTCATAATATATTTTTTTATTTGTTTTTTCGACAAAAATATGTCAGTAAGGCTATGAAAACGGTTTGCCTATATCAATCCATTTAAAGGTTTTATTCCCAATTGAAATGGTACTGTGAGATATTTTAAAAATCAATTTATATTCATTTATATGCAAATAAAACCTGTAAGCGAATTGATATCGGGCAAACCTTTTCATATTTATACCAAGTGATGTCTCAGCTATGAAGTACATTCAAATTTTTTCAAATGTTTGACCAAAAAATATGCACTTCCTTTTTAAGAATTGTTCCAGAAAAACTGTGATACACATATATTTTATTTTTTAGCGTACTTTGAGAATATATATGATTTTCTCAAGTATTCAGTCAAAAGTTGAATTTAATCCGACATAAAGCACATTATGACATTTAAACATATTTATATTTGCTAAACGTATTGATATTTATGTTGGTTTAGTTATTTATGAAAGTAAATCGATGTTGATCGAATTTTTGACTTTAGGATTTGTGGAAAGCGACACATTTGAATTGATACAATTGGTATGACGTCCTTTTTTTTATTCAATATCATGGTGCAATATTCGAAACAAAAATAAATACATGTGTAGTAAATTTTTTACAATTTCCATAAGTTGAATAATCGAGAATTGTAATGTAAATAAATGCAGATTTAATATGTATTCTACACTAATTATGATATTTAAATAAATACAGAATGTTGGTGAAATAAATGAAGATCTAGTAATTTGTGTACGTTTTCACTAAGTAAATAAATAGAGAAATAGAAAAATAGATAGATGATAAGAATTAAAATATGGAAAGAGATAAAGATTGAGAAATGGGAAATTTACGGGAATGGGAAACATATGATGGAATGGAAAATAAACAGACTAATTTTAAATATATAAAAGAAGTGGAAATGGATGAAAATTTGTAAATAAATATTACTATGGAAAATAGAAGGAGAAATTCTTAATAGATGATGTAATGGAAACCTGGTAGAGCAATGAGAAATATATAGTGGAATAGAAAATACATCCTGGAATGAAAAATATATTATAGAATGGGATAAAGATGAAAAGTAGGAAATATATGGTGGAATGGGAAATGGATAAAAAAACGTGAAAAAGATGGATAAATGAGAAATAGGTGAAAAAATTGGATATATATGAAATGGAAAATATTGTATATAATATAGGAAATAGATGGAATAGAAAAACGGCGATAATGGAGAAATAGGAAATAGATGTAATGGGAAGTATATAGAAAAACGGGAAAAAGAAATTGATGAAGAAACGTAAAAGGGAAACAGATGGTCAGATGGAAAATAAGTATTAGAATGATAAATAGATGATGAAATATGATAAGGAAATATTTAAGAAACGGAAAGGGGAAACAAATGGAGAAATAGAAAATATGTAATAGAATGGCAAATACATAATGAAATATGATAAAAATGGTGGAATGAAAAGGAGATGGAAAAATGTAAAAATATATAAAAATGGGAAATATATTGAGAACTGTGATATAGATGAAGGTATGGGAAATATACGAAAAATAAGAAATAGTTAGAGACATAAGTCATTAGGGTGTCACTTATTTTTTATAGACCCATGTCTCACCCACTAGGATTGTTTATTAGGACTAAAAAATAAGGTGTGCACGAGAAGTAATCTTGTTGAATTATTTGCGAAAACAAATTTCATATATCCAGATTTTTGATAATTCGATAATTTTAATTAAGCTTTTTACAGAATTGGTTACTTAATTTTTTTTATAGTCAACATTTTTTCCTTAGTACAATGCAGAATTTTTGAGGTCCTTCAGCACGTGTTCGGCATTGTTCAAATTCAAAAATATTTTGCATATCTTATTTTTTGGACCTAATAAAGAATCCTAGGGGGTATACGAAAAATAAATATTTTGATTGATATTTGGTTTGATGAACAGCATTCTTCAATATGATGTACATATGAGGAGCTCATTTCCAAAACGTGCTATGTGAAACGAATATAAACCTGAATTACTATTACTGAATGGTAGAATAAATTTACAACAAAACTGTTTACTATTCCTAGTATTTTCGTTATCTCGTTTGTATATTCACTTTTTTAAAATTATCATTTTTAGGCCATATATTTGTAAGTAAAGGCATTTTACTTTTAAGTGGATAGCACGGTTTGGAAATGAGCTCCTCATATATGTTGTAGTTTATGTATTTGTACATTAATATGATGAAACGTATTCTTCATATACAGTTCATCATATTAAAGAACACTTTCATCATTTTGATAATGAATTCATACCATTTACGTTTTGTAGTTATCAATATTATGAATGGTTCTTCAATACAATGAATCATGGTTTGAAATTCATATGAAATTCATTCATATGACGTTCATTTTTTCTGTGTTATAGATAGGTAATTGGAAAATATATGGAAAAAAGAATATAATTATGTTCTATACATCACTTCCTTTTTTGCATACACCCAGAAAAAAATCATGGCAAATTGATAGTATTTCAATAGAAAAACAATAATTTATACCATTAAAATTGGTCAATAGGATGCGTCCCATTAGTTCAGTAATATAGAAACTGTTAATACAATGTGTGGTTGTACCATAAATTGTATAATGTGATATTTTAATTACAATAAGAAATATCTATTCAAATTTAATGATACGTATTATTAATTTTATGGTAAAGTAGAATTACATTTTCCTAATAATTTATTAAAACAAAAATGTATTTTAGTTAATTTATTGTATAATCTATTTTATTTAAATGTCGAAATTGATATTCACTTTTACAACACACACATATAAAGACACTTCTTGCTGCAAAAGATTATAACACATTTAATGTTTGCTTTGGTTTCCAATAATTGATTGTAGTACTTGAGTCTGCAGTTATTTTTGAGTCCGTTGCCATAATAGAAGTTCGATGTATTATTTATTTTCTGTACTAAATAAATATATAAATATAATTTATTTACATTAAATACATTGAGTCCTTACCAATGTCGCGTTTAATAATGTGGATTATTACAAAAAAACACATGCGACCATTTTGAGTAAACACGCAGAATGACGTACAAAACGAACATGTTTGTATTCGTTTTACGTTTTTTAGACCACGTTTATTATTATAGGAGGAAACCATTAAAACAACAGTATTTATTCTATTTTAAAATAATAATATTGAAATATTTAAATTTATGGTACTGAATTTTTCAAATACTATTGAAATAATTAGAAAACTTTTGATTTAAAAAGAAAATAGTATTAATACATGAACCATAAGGTCAATGGTCGTACCATAAAGTACATAATGGTACATTTTCTTCTGAGTGTACTACATCAAAGTAGTAAAAACAAATACATTGGCCTTTGGACAGAAACCGAATACCGACGAATATGTTTTATTCTTTTAAATATATTTTTTCGTTGTATGAATTATGGAGATTACAAAGAAATACAAATATATAAAAATAATGATATTTGTAATTAGCGGAAAGTCATTTCTAATTTTGGAGAAACATTTGATTTACAACGTTTTAGAGCAAATTATTTCCTTTGAAAAATAAATACATATGAAAAAATAAAATAAAAAAAAAGTATAAAATAAAAAAAACTACAACAGAAACAAGCAAATTAACAGCAAGAAAAACAACAATCGTAGACATTTCATGACATGCAGAAATTACAAAGCAACAAATTGCAAATTGTTAGAACGATTCCAAAGGATGGATTGGATTCTATGCAATTTTTAACGACCTTCCGGTTGTTGCTCACAGGACGACAGAACACATGACAAAGAAGCGGAGGCAAAGGATCCGAGCCAAAGGAGCCGAATAGCAAAGGACGCTTATTTGGCCGCAGGCTAAGTGTGACGTTAAATTACACTACAACAACAATAAATATTGTATAAATACAACAACAACAAACGACAAAGAATACACCAAGCAATTGCGCGTCAAACGGGGAGAGAAAGAAACACAGTTTACAAACCTCTGTAATATTTTTTTTTCTTTTTTTCAAAATTTTCATTTTAATATGAGTGGCAAATAAAAAAGGGAATTCTCGGGTATCGCTATAATTTCTAGGTACACAGTACACAACACAGAGGGAGTGCGTCGTCGCACAACAAATCACGTCATTGCTTAATCAAATGACAATGAGGACGAAGGATCTGAAATCAGCAGCCGAGGATCAGATCAGGCGCTGAAGAAGGCGTCAAATGACAAATTGTTTTGTTAGGCGTTGCGTCTAGTTACAGGCAGAACATTCTATTGCTATTCAATTGGATTTGCAGGCGAGGACGCAAGGACGCCAGGACGAATGAGGCAAACAGGATATTTCCTGTTGTTGCTGCTGCTGCTGTCGTTCGACATTCTACTTTGTGAAATACGATGCACTCGTTCAAAGAGCAAATTAGCCTCAAGTTGAGTTGAGTCCTTTATGTTAAATATGCGGATGCGAATGACGATGACGAGACGATTTTGATTCCTGCAGAAACACTGCAGCACGATTGCTGGGCGGCTACATGTATTTGGTATCCTTGCTGCAAGGTAACTCCTAGCTGCAGGACGGACGACGAGCGCTGTAATATGAGCGAACTGTTTGTGCGTTGTTTTCATGGCACAATTGCCAACGATATGCCGTACGTAATGAGTTCGAATTCGATTAGTTTTTGTGCGCAATTGTTTAGTAATTACAGGTAAGTACTACATATTTATAGCACAGCAGCAATGAGCAGCAAAGTACCAAAGGGATTAGTTTAAAATTTCAATTCTACATTCTGCATTTGGTGCTAATAATTGCAGTTGACAAATACGTGGAAGTTGTGCAAGTTGAGCCGATTATAGCAGATAATGCTGTAATATTGCTTAATGGATGTTGTTTTTAAATAGAAACCGTTAAATAAAAACAAGTATTTCATTACGGTTTTTGAACAGCAATAGAGATATTTATATTTCGAGTCGAATAATATATAAACTACCCTATTAGATAAACTAACTCTCATAGCAAAATAACTTATAAGGGTAGACATGATCTCGACCAGATAATTTTAATAATAATAATCAATGTATGACATTTTTTAGGAATATTTCTGGCATATTTCCGGCGAACACACAGATAAATGGAGTATTTTGGGAAGTAAAAATAACCTCATACCAAATTTTGGCAGGGTCGAGGTAATATACAAACATTTTTCGACATATTTCAAACAGACAAAGGCGAAGATTGTAGCACAAGCAGTCTGGTTTTTGCTTGTTCCCAAAATATGTCGTGAATCTGCCATTAAAATTCCAAAAAAATTCACAATCAGCTTCCCAAAATATTACATTTATCTGTGTGTTTATTGGAAATATGCCCGAAATATTCCTGAAAAATGTCAAAAATTGTGTCTGTAAATTTTTAAAATTTGATCTAGTTTTTGAGATTTTGTTCATTTTATGATAAATTAAAAAATGAATTATATTTTAAAATGGGTTATATTTCAATTTGATAAAACTGGCGACATTTTCCAAATAAACGTTATAAAAGTATCTAAGAAACTACACTGAAAAACAATATTTACCTAATTGCAGTAAAATGGCTCTATTGAAAATTATTCCTTCACGGAAACACAAATTTCTTGTATTTGAAGACAAAAATTATTGATTTAAAGAAAATGTTATTAGATTACAAGAAAAATGGGATTGATTTTATGGAAATATATACTATGGATCTAAATCATTCCCACATTTACTTGAAATAGGTAAATTGTTTTTTGGGTGCATTACTGAAAATTTGGCCATCTTGAAATTTGACATGGATATTTATAATAAATCAACATAAACTTAGGATTTTTTCAGGACTTCAATTTTGAAGTTCAAGGATGATGACTACTGGTCACATGTTCAAGTTTATAAATTATGAAAATAGTGCAGATATATAGAAATTGTGCAGATTGATTCGAAAATCATTACGATATCGATTACACATCGGCACAAATGTATTTGAAGTTTTTTCTGCAAAATATGCACTACTGCACTCTACAGTATTGAGTGCATTTTGCAATTGCAGTCTACAGTATTATAGTAAAGTGTAGTTAAGTCTAAAGTGACTTCACTTCACTGCAGTATTTGTTTCATTGGTATCAAGACTTTTCTTCAAGACATTGCATTTAAAACATTGAAAAACAAAATCAGATGACAAAATCAGATGACATTGTCGCTGAAATTTCAACAAGTACAGCGAAACAAATTACGAGTGAGAAGACGAACATTGAAAAGAACAACAAATCTGCCGCTGGGCGTTCGACGGAAGTAATGTTGTTATCGAGAAAACTATCGAAAAGCTCCGATGAGTTTAAACATTTTTCACATCCCTATATTTTTCGTAGCAATGGGAGATGTCAGAGACTTTGGAAAACTTTAATTTTTTGAAATATGTAGCTATAGAAAAATTTTTATTTATAATAAAATTTTTAAAAATCACAAGTAACCAGAAGTTACGATATGGGACCAATTTTAGTCATTATTTGCTTAAAACTCGCTCACAGTAACTGAGTTGTAGCCGAAAAAGCACAAAGGGTGGAGCATAATTGTAACTGTATATTCACTGAGATTTTTCATCTTGCTTCACTAATTTTATTTTCTTTATATTTCTTGATACTTATTTAAGATACCGACCAGTGATGCCAACTGAGGGGGAATTCCCCAAGTTGTGGGTAATTTAAGTCATAATGGGTAATCGGGGAATGGTCCACTTTTGGCGGGGAATTTCAAATTAGGATCTGTTACATTTTCTATATTTTTAAGGATTAGAACTGAGCATATTCCAACTTTTGATCGAATTTCATATAAAAATTTTAAAACAGACTTTTTTAATTTTAGATTCGATATCTTAGTACAATAATTAATTCCAATTCGTTTGAAAATAATAAATTTAAAATCGTTTGTTTAGAATTTTGCAGGTAAAATCATAATTTGGCTTCTAATAAACACAATCTATTAAATACAATTTTTAGATCTAGATAAATTCCTTTAACATTTTTTAATGTATCCAATGTTATGTTTTTTAATAAAGGATATATTTTTACTTAATTTAAGACCTGCAAATTTGACAAAATATTGTTGTCAGTATTTTAAAGATTGCGATTATTGGGAATTTAAAATTTCGAAACTAAAAATATCAATAACAAAAATGTAGTAAATAAAATGATCAAAATTTAAAAAAAAAAAGAAAATAATATATATTTACAACTGAGCATTTGTTTATACAGATCTTTAAATGGTTAAATTTAATTTCCTATTCAAAAATATTTTTATCTGCATAAAGTCCCCATTTTCAGTACTTTTTTAAACCAAGTTTAATATAATTAATTTGTTTAATATGATCAATTTTGTCAGTCACATTATAGTTAATATTTCACATATGTTGAAAATCATATTAACTGAGTACCAATTGTCTATCTATTTGTCTGTAAAGTTCAAAGAAATTCGGACATTTTGATTTGGAACTATAGACTTTTGAAATATTTATTTAAGCTAAGTTTAAACTTTCACTGAAAAACCGGACCTTAACTAATAAATATAGTACCACTTGGTAATAACAAATAATTTTTCTGAATTTATAAAATGTAATCAGCCATTTGTCATTAGAAAATTAGAGAAATCAAGAAATAAAAAAAACATAATAAATGAATAACATATTGCGTACTATTTGTTCCATGGATTATTTCGATTTTTATTAAAAATGTAGTAATAACACTATATATTCTCAGTGTATTTAAATTAAATTTGTGCGGGGAATTTTTAGTCAATTGGGGAATTTTGGTAAGAATATCAGGGGAAATGAAAATATGAGTTGGCATCAATGATACCGACACTCCCGACTCAAAAAAATTATTTTTGCAAATTTTATAAAATAACAGCAAAAGAAAGAATTTAAATTGATTTTCGGCATCGATTTTGGTTGGACATTAAATATGTCCAATTGTTTTGAAATTTTGAATGATGTTTCGGTTTTAGTTTCACATATCTCATTTTGTTGACTTTATGTTTGATTTAGTTTGTAATTTTTTCGAATTTACATTCATTGTACCCTCTTGATATGATTGAAACTAGAAGGTTATTACGGCACCGAAATAATGTATATATGTAACGTTTTTTAGTTACAATTACCCAAATGTGGTTACTTGGAATAAGGATTTTAAACGCTACCTCGAATCGTTGAAAATCTATTGAAACATCATTAGAGGTACCATATTTTGGAGCAATTTTTTATTACTCTAATGCAATGGAAGATTTATATTACTAAGAAATAAGTTTATTATAGAACAACGGTGCTTTTCGTGTTAATGAATCAAAATTGTTCTTTTTTTATGTTTCAATTACATTGTACAACAGGATATGGTGCGTGGTTATCTATTGTCCTGTAATTCTATTTTTTTTTTTTTGTATTTTCTGTCCATTGCATTGAATTGTCAGAATTGCAGAAATATGATATTTTGGTTTATATCTTGCTTTTAAATATTATTGAGGAGTATAAAGAAGAAACATCCTGCGAAGTGGTGGTTTTTTTCATGGCTCTACTAGGTAGTATAGCATGGTACAAAGAATGACAATTATTGTGCAATTTTTCTGTCATCATTTAACAATGCCGTATTAAACGTAGCACATTTAGGAGTAGCACCAACAAAATGTTCAATGCTTTTTGATGAGGGAGGGAGCATCCTTCCTGAGTGTCCTTGCGCTGACTGAACTGAATGCATTTATTGTGCGTTTTGAGGGTGTTTTTCGAGTGACACTTTAATAAAAATAAAAAAAAACGAAGGCTCCTATATGTTTTGGTACTTTTTCTTATTCTGACCCAAATGTCCTGTTTTGTGTTTTTTATTTGCTCATTTACTCAAAATAAAGTAACATGTTTTATTATCTATTAAGTTTGTGTGTGGGTTCGTTTTTATGATTTCACTCGAATTGCGCCCTCGTCCTTTTTGACTGCATAAGGACTATTTCATTGTCCTGCGTTTGTCATTATGTGGTCATATGTTGTTGTGTTCGTTCGTTTTTTTTTCGTGTTTTTTTGCACAACGTTGCGGTTTTTTATGATTATTGCAATTGCGGACAAGCGATTTCGTCTATTGGCTCAATGGCTTCAATTACCGTCCGTTGATGATGATGTTGTTGTTATTGTTTTCGTCCTTATAATAGCGCTATCAGCATTTTATTTTTATTTATTTTTTCAGTGTTTTTTTTTATTTTACTTACCAGGCGCAGCCCATTAATCAACGCCAGACAATGCTGATCGCAGTGTCCATTTATTGCCATTTATTGCAGTGCGTTATTTTTACCATTTCATCAGGTTTTAGTATCGCCGTTAATATTGCGTGTGCGTTTTTTATGGTTGGCAACACCACACATATCAACTGTCAGGACATCCATTCAATTAAGTGGCAAACGATTGATCAGCATTTGTTATAATGTTTGGTGGCTCAGATATGTTGATGATAGTTTTCGCACAAAATTAAATCAGCACAGATTGCAAAAAATATATATATACCAAAAAAAATATCAGACACATTTCAAATTATAAAAAAAAAAAATATTTTATAAGTAAAGCATGCAGTATTTAACGATTTTTGCTTATTTGTTTTTCTTCTGATTTTTGTTTTTGCTTTGATTTTGAGTTGGTATTTGGATATTTGTTTTTACTTTTATTTACATTTTGAATTTTTATCTTTTTCTTTGAATTTGTATTTCAATTTGTGTTTTTTTTTTACTTTTATTTTGGGTTTATTTTTGCATGTTGCTTTTTTTTATGCTTTTTTGTTATTTTGATTTAGATTTTTTTTCTTTTTCGTTTGATTTTGTATTTCCTTTTATTTTTTTTCCTTGCCTTTTTGTGTTTGTTTTTACTATTGTTTTGTCGTTGGATTTTTTTTTCATATTGCCGTTTTTATACCCTACACCTATGAGGTACAGGGTATATTAACTTTGTGCATATATTGTAACGCCCCTTAGGAGGCGTGTCCGGTATGTAAAAGTATATATATTCTTGATCAGCATCACTACCCGAGTCTGTTTAGCCATGTCCGTCTGTCTGTCTGTCCGTTTTGCTATCTTGCTGTCCGAATACAGAATAACTTGAGAAATACTGATCAGAATGCGATGGAATTTCGTCTCAATATATTTTAGCCAAAAGTAGGAACTGAGTTTGAAAATGAGCCAAATCGGTCAACGGACACGCCCACCTCCCATACAAGTCACTTTTACAGAACTCTTTAGGTACTAATAACTGGAAAAGTATTCAAGATATAGTTAGAAAATTTAAAACATATTGTTATAATTCACCTAAAAATGTGTGGTATAAAAATGGGAGTGATCCGCCCACATTTTTTTTCATTATTTCCCGGGTTTTCGTAGTGGAAATTTGATCCGTAAATTATTAAAATCAAATCTATGAAGTATTAGCCTTACAAAATTTTAAATATAGGCGTGGTCCACCCAATTATATTTTTATCATATTTTTTTATTATTTTTTTATACTTTTATATCAATTTTTTAATTTATGGGGATATAAGACGTAAATTTCTGATACGTGAATAATATTCTGAGAGTGGGGAGGTTCAGCATAATTAAAAACTTTAAAATTAAGGTATGCAATTAAATATGCCACATTAAAATCCCCACCAAAGGTGTAGGGTATTCCATAGTCGGGCCCGACCGACTATAAAAATCCGCCCCATGTGACCTAACTTTCCCAACTCGTTTGATATGCTTTTTTTGTGTGTTTTTTAATTTTTTATTTTTTATTATTTAGATTTTGATTTTTTTCTTTTTCGTTTGATTTTGTATTTCCTTTTGTTTTTTCTTTGCCTTTTTTGTGTTTGTTTTTACTATTGTTTTGTCGTTGGATTTATTTTTCTTCCGAGTTTGCTTTTGTGTTTTTCTATTGTTTTTTAATTTTTTGCTTTTATTCTTGAATTTGATTTTTTTTGCATTTGACTTTGTGTTTTAGTATTTTTTTTTGTTTAGGTTTTGTTTTTGTTATTCAATTTTTTATGCAAAAAAGTATTAAAATCTTTTGTTTTTGTGTACTTTTGTGTGTAATTTTGTGATTTCGCTTTGATATTTTTTTTCGATGGACTTTGTTTTTTTATTTTTTCTATGTACTTGTTTTTGATTTTGTATTGTATTTTTTTGCTTTTATTTTTTCTTTTAAATTTAAAGAATAAATTAAAATGTACACACAGAGAACCAACTAAATTGCCCTACCAAATCATTCGCTTGCGGCAACAACTGATAAAGATTTCTATATGTATTTTTGATGCGTAAATATGTCACGCACACAATTTCAAAAAAATATATATATTAATTCCTGTTCCCTAAAAAATAAAAACAGTATGAAGACATATTTAATATTTTATTTCATCATAATTAAACAAAATAAAAAACTATTTATAATGCCACATATGGTCACATATTTTTATTATATTTCACTAGCTAAACAGCAATTTGTATATTATTTTATTAATATTCATATATTTATTTCGCATTTTTACTTAATTAATGAATTTCCAATTGTTTGCCACTTGTGAAAATTTTTGACGTTTATTTATTTTTGCATGTATCCATAATTTTTGGCAAGAAACTGGCAACCGAACTGCTGATAGACATGCGGTTGCCGTTTGTCATTTATTTTGTTGATACAATTACGTACTCAGTTGCTGTAACAAATGCACAAACGTCAAATTTTAGCAGAATAAAAAATGCAGATATGAGGTAACGGCAACCAAACGTGCAGTAGCGCGGACTAACATTTCGGTTGTAGAAAAATAAGTTACGTTCATTTTAATGACGTGAGGTTACAGCAAATGTATTTCGGTTGCAACACTGAAACGTTGGTTCAATTAAACTCAAGCCAAAAGAGGATTTTTCTGTGTGTATGCTCTTCTTAATCGAAATGAGGCTTGGATTTGGTTTTTGTTGGATTTTTCTTGAATTTTATTTTCATTGTTTTTAATTTTTAGTTGTTTTTTGCTTTTGATTTTGTTTTTATTATTTTGTTCATATTTTTTGTTGTTTTTGTTTATTTATTTTTTGTTGTTGTTTATATTTTTTTTGTTGCTGTTGTGTTTGCGTTCTGGTTTTACATAACTGTAATTTTTATTTATGTTGTGCTTTTGATTTAGTGTTTTAATTGTGTTTGAGTCTGTATATGGTTTTATATAGTTATTTGGCATTAATATTTGCTATCGAATTTTTTATTTAACATGTACTTTTTATTTATTGCTTATATTTTTGCTATTTTAATTACAGTAATTTTGTTTTGCTTTCAATGTCGTGTTTTTTATTATTTTGGTATTGAGTTTTTCTTCTATTTTTCTTTGGTTTTTCCTATTTGAATTTTTAGTTTACTCTCATGATTTGATTTCTTGTTTAAAATTGTCTGTGCGTTATTAAATTTTTTTGGATTTTTGTGATTTTGGTTTGACTTGTGTTTTTACGTATGCATTTGAATTTGTGTTTTTTTTTGTTTTTGTGTTTGCTTTTTATTTTTTTTATTTACATTTGATTTTTTGCTTTTATCTTGTGATTTTGTATATATGACTTTATTTTGCATTTTGTGTTTTTGTTATATGATTTTGTTTTGATTTTGATTTAATTTTCCGGACTTCATTTTATGCGCATGTAAAATTTGGCCTCAGCAGTCCAGAGGTAGCGCGCTGGACTTGCATTCTGAAGGTCTCGAGTTCGAATCCCGGCTTGGGCATGGGCGCTCGTGGTGATATTAACCACAAAATTGTAGGGAATAGATTTCACAGTACAATGGATATAGTCTGCCTGAGTGCTGTGGATCTTAGAAAAAAAAAAGGAAAATTTTAGTCAAATCGGTTTAGACAAGATGCTGAAACAAACAAGCCAGTCAGACATACAGACCAAGAATTCTATATATATATTATTTAGATAAGGGACTAAAACCCTTTGAAATATCGTTTCCTGTTCTATTTCCAATATTTTAAAATAAGGGTTCCGACTCTAAAAAATTATATGGTTTCTATTCCGTTCCCATACATTTTTTAATAACGTTCCAATTCTGTTTTTTTTTTTTGATTCGGTTCTCTGTGTAAATGGCGACAAATTTTATGTTTATGAACATTTTATGGAATATGAACAACTCTTTAAAAATCTGATTTTAATTCAATGAATGATATCTTTCATATGAAGAAAATATTTTTATTGAAAAAATTCAAACTGATGTTCATATTCATAACATTGAAGAATATATACTTCTCTTGAACTTTTCAAATACAATAGTATTTGAAAA